>OZ024720.1:10782673-12030747 GCA_964016875.1 Fallopia convolvulus
CCACACCATCAAGCGCTTCCATATAGGCCTCAGGATCGAGATCATCAATAACTATTTTCAAATCCAGCTTGTTCAGAAATACCGTAATGAAAGGAAGATAGGAGTTTGTCGCTAGGGATTTGACCAAATAGGATCGTCCAGTTCCTATAGGACCTATCACTAAAATACCCCTAGAGGGGGATAGGGCTAGGCGGAACGAAAAGGTTTTTTGTGTTCCATGAGATGGGAAATGAAAACTATTAGCCCTACACGAGATTTGTGAATAAGTGATTGTCTGATAATGAGCAAGGAATATCCGTCTTTCTGCTAAACAAGATGTATTGAACTCATAAATCATTAGATCCTTTTGATGAATGTCAACTACGTATCGTAAGTAAATTGCTCCCGCTTGTTCAAACATTTGATAACCATAGTCACTCTTTACTAAATGATCAATATGAGTCAGACTCCATAGAATTTTATCAATCCCTTTTTCTGGCCTTAAGGTGGAGAAATGAAACGAGTAAACTCTCTCTTTAGCCAAAAACCAATCACATGTCTCGATCCAGGATTCTATTTCATCATGAGTCTGAAACCTGTGTCCTTTTCTTATCCATGAATAGATCTCTTTACTTGTATGACTTAGATGTCTCGTATTTCTCGAAAAAGTGATTCGATTGGTGGGATTTGGTATGATACTTATGAGATCGATGAGATTGAAAAATATCTTCTGTATAAATTTGACCCCATAAGCGGGACCACCACCAAATAGCGCAAAACCCAGTATTTCTGCTAGAAAATCTTCTAATTGTTCCCGAGCAACCAGAAAGAGATTATGTAACCAGAAAGAATTCGGTTCAGGTTTAGCATACCCCATCCACAAGTTTGTACACCCCAATCATGTATGATGGAATCGCCAAAGATTTGATCCTCTCGAACTCTGTCTGTAACTCACTAGAGTCTAGGGAAACTGAGAAAAGAAGTACCTGAACGAGACATCCAGCAAGAAGAAGAAGTAAAAGGCTTGAATAGAGGAACTCCCGAACATTTGGCGAGCTCGGATGTGTCGATATCAACGGTGACTCATTATTTCGATGAATCATTTCTTCGAACCGAAGAAGCCTACGGAAACACTTCCACGAAATATCACTTGAAATCTCACTTATCGGTGCCCACAATCCCCATAATTTTAGCTTAAGAGCTCGCCATTTTAGCTTAAGAATTCTCCATCCTGATCTGTGCATAATATAATATTGAAAATTGGATACAAATTTGTGACTGCTACTTAGCATCGGCAATAGGTCTGAAAAAGCATCTAAAAATATCAAATTTAGATATTTGTACCCTGTCGAAGTAAAGAACCATGGCATATATGTTTGGAATAGATTCCATTTTGAGAGAGTTGAAAAAGCACTATCTCGTTGAAAGGTTTGCCCTTTCTCAAC
Organism: Fallopia convolvulus; assembly: GCA_964016875.1. Classification (NCBI taxonomy): domain Eukaryota; kingdom Viridiplantae; phylum Streptophyta; class Magnoliopsida; order Caryophyllales; family Polygonaceae; genus Fallopia; species Fallopia convolvulus. The sequence continues at coordinate 10,784,098 of OZ024720.1, forward strand.
GCCTTTCTTTAGCCAATTTCGCCAAAGACGCAATTTTTTACTCGTTTCGGATGGTAAATATTTCTCAGAATGTGGAGTGTGAATCAAACCCATGTTTGAATTGAAATTCAGATACTGATGCAAGTTCTTCCTTTCTGAATCAGATAGATTCATATCGGAAAGAGGTTGACAATAAGTTCTTTCCAAATTGACTATTTCTTCCTCTGTTAGAGGTGTTCCAGAAATGTCTGCGATCGAGTAAATAGTTCTACGAACGAATATATCAGATCGAATTGGAAAATGGAAAGATTTGTACAAGTTATACCTTTCGTTACCCCTTTGTGGAAAATCGTTAGGTATGAATATGTTAGATACCTGTGACTCGATTGGTGAAATAGTATCTCTCTCCAAAAAAGCATGTTTTTTTTACCGACGCACAAAGAAAATTTTTTGTTGCGAATGAACAAGATATTGAGGAATTGTCTATACGTAAAATCATAATTCTTGATACGGGCCTTTTCCATATAAAAAGAGAATCTTTTGTTACAGTTACAATAGAAGAAGAAGTGATGTGGATTATTCAAGAATCGAAGTCAATTTGCTTTATAAAAAGAAGATATCAATGAACTTCTATGAAATGCTTTTATGGGATTCATCCAATTGTCTTGATCGCAGGATATCATTGAGAAATAGGAATCCGTGTTATCAAAGGATTTCCTGCGATTCTTTCTAGTATGGGAGTCAATCATCCACTTCCACTTTGGTATCTTATTGAACAAAAAGTGTGATATTGTTCCTCCATTGATCAATAATTTCAATTTTTGGGAAGTATCATGATCTGTGTGTAACAACGTTCACAACATATCTGCATTAAAGTCCGAGGCATCACTGATGATCTCTTCTTTCCTCTTTCGAAAATTCATAACGTTTACTTGGAAGGATGTAGCTATTGGGTTTCGACCGGCTTTAATTCGGGTTCCGATACTCGTAACTACACTCATTTCCTAAATAAGAACAAACTTAGAAAACCCACTTGCTTAGTCTGTCACAAGACTAACCCGATCGCTTATTTTCCTTGCATGGTCGGCTGGTGTCAATCGAGTTTCTCGTCGCGGCACATCAGGCGATCTTTCCACTCAGGTTGCGAGAAGTACGCTGAAGATAGGATGAGCTGCAGTTGGATATTTTGTCAAAAGTTATAAGGTCGACTATATTTTCGAGTTTATGTTATACGTGTCTAGGGTTTTATTTCCTAGATAATGTATAGGTGCAAGCGTTATTGTCTTGATGTAATTTCAAATACAACATTTTAAGAATCTTCCGATGTAAGATTTTATCCAATATTATCCAATAAAAGAAAAAAAAGTTTTACCTCACTTTTATCCAATAAAAGAAGTTCAATAAAAGAAAAAAAATCTACCTCACTTTTATCCAATATTATGTTTCGATTTGTTTTATTTATTATAATTAATTGTATCAATTGTTCGGATTCAAGCCTAGGGTGGCTTCGAACTTCAAATCCGAGGTCACTCGCGTTTGACATTCCCGATGTGAAATTGGGGTGTTACACTTTTCAACTCTTTTTGGAGTTCCAGTCCAAAAAACTACACTCTCACGTATAGTTTCTATGGAACCTTTAATTGCCTCTAGCCCTTTTTGAATGATCAAGTTCAAGATATGAGCAAAACACTTCATATGAATCGATTCCCCTTTCATTAATAAAGAAGCACTTCTCAACTTCTCTTTCATTTGATCCATCATGGAGAAATTCACACTACAATTATCTAGTGTAAGGGTAGACAACTTACGTTCAAGAGACCATTCAACCAAACACTCCAGCCTCACTTTCGCTAGAAGCTTAGCGGTATGAGGCGCGGGCACATATATAAACCTAAAACACATGAATGCATATAAAAGATAATTAGCATGTAATAAAGTTAAATATAAAATTAAATTAAAAAAATTATAAACAAAATACTATATTACTTGATGATCTGATTACGTAAAAGCCATGAATCATAAATAAAATGTGAAGTGACCGCCATGTATCCTCTCTTTTGATTATTTGCCGTCCACATATCAGTTGTGATTACAACTCTACTACAATTATCACTCATCAGATTCTTTGTCTTGGCCTTCTCACTCTCATATATTTTCAATATATCCCTCCTGATAGTAGTTCGAGATACAACTTTGACTAGTGGCTGGAGAGAGTTGACAAAATCTCCAAATCCACCATGTTCAACCATGATGAGAGGATACTCATGCAAGATTATCATCTTAGAAAGCTTATCTCTTGAAAACTCTTGATCAAAGCTATGTGTAGTAAGTGAAGTACTTCCATCCTTCTTCTTAGTTGGATTCAAGATTGATTGTTTGATATCTCGATATATGCTTCCTAAGAGGACAAATTTTAAAATGATCATGTAAATGATTTGTACCATCAATCTTTCTCTTCTTGAAATAATTCAAAACAATAAAAGTCAACTTTTTCTTAGGAATAACATTTTCTTCTATATTTGCTTGGTTTCCTTCTAAGTCTTCAATAACTGGCGATGAATCAATTGATGAGTGCTCTACAGGTGTAGGGCTAGTTGTTTCCATATGAATGTCTTCATCACTTGAATGCTCAATCCGACTCATTTTTCACTAGATAAAATATATTATAATATAATATTAGATATATAAATAGACAGCATGTAACATACATATTAATTAAAGTACAATAGAATAATCACTAATTCACTATATATAAAAAACTATGCAGAATCTATCGTTGGTTTGGCACTAGGAATCAATTTGGTCAAAGAAAATCCCCTTGTATGTCTCTTGTTTCGGGATTTTCGAGACCTAACTCTTGTTCTAGCTCAACTAGCTCTTTCGATTTCTCTTTTGAAATTGGTGAGTTTGGGAGAGATTTTTTAGGAGAAAGTTGCGGGTTTTCTTGCGAAGCTTGGTCTTGGGGAGTTTCTTGAGGGATAATAGGATTTTCGGATAGATTTTGTGAGAATTGACCAAATAAGAACAAAGAGTTAGTCTCATAAATTGCAATAAAAATGGATATTATATTTATAAAAGATAAATTTAAAAAAAAAGATAAGAAAAAATATGTACATGGATCACATATATATCTTTGAAATAAAAATAGTCATATCTATCTATAACTATATATTAAAGTTGTAACTTTTCTAGCCACCACAATAATTCTAGGCCCGCCTTATATTTAAAAAATTATTTATATTATTTTTTAATTAAATTCCTTTCTATTTATATATGTGGATAAAACTTAATTCGTATTTTAATTAAAAATAATGAAAATTATTTTATCTCTATCTTTTTATCTATTTATAAAAAAAATATTTATCTTAAATCAAATTTTGATTAAAAAAAGTACAAATTTTAAATATCTATATTATTACTTACCTAAATTATATTCTTATAAAAAATTATATTATCTTTTCCTTAATTTCCTCTTTGTATTTTATGTAATGTAAAAGATTTTTTATCTTTAAAGAAATTCTATATTTTTTTATCCTTTTTTATTAATTATCTTTATAATTTTTTATTAAAAAGATTTTTAAAGAATTGAATTTTATTAATTTATCAATATCATATTTATCCTATAAAATAAGGAGTGTTTAGAGTCCTTGGATCTGATGTTTTATCTATTTTAGGGACTTAGTGGCATTTTAGTAATTTCTTGAAAATTACAAAAGTGCATCGTTATTGTGAAAAAGTGCATTGCTAAATACAAAAAGTAAATTAGTAAGCCGAAAAGGTGCAAGCAAAAATGAAGTCAACAGGGCACGCGCTCCATGTTCGGTTCATTGTAAAAGTGCATCGTTATGGTGGAAAAGTGCATTGCGAATTACTAAACCAAAAAAGTGCACCATCTTGGGCGACCAATTGACTCAATTCTAATTGAACTCAATCACCCAAAATATTTGGGTTTAGTAATGCACTTTTTGTATATAGTAATGCATTTTTTCACCATAACGATGCACTTTTGTAATTTTCGATAAATTATGAAAATGTCATCGGGTCTTTAATTTCTGAGAATATCAACCCTTGGATCAAGGAGATTCATGTGTTCTAAATGCTCCTTATTTTATAGGATAAGAAGTTGTTTTATTTGAACCAAACTCTCCATAACTATGACCACACTTTTTTAATTAATAAGGACCATGTTTTAAATTCTAGAATTTATATTAACTTTTAGATTTCATAGATTAATTTTTCATCACAAATATAACAACTTTTAAATTTTCTATCCATAAGCATGATGATTTTTATATCATTTTTATATTAATAAGTATGACAATTTTTCAAGTAATACTGGTAATGGTATAGATATGTTATGTTTTACAGTATATTAATTTTCTATTCATAAGTATGTTTATTTTTTATATTACGGATCCCTTAATAAATAAATAAATAAATTATTGATACCTTAATGTTAAACTAGTTAATTGGGTCAGTTCAGTTTCGGTTGAGTACAAGTTCATGTCATTTTAAAATTTACGAGTTGATTGAGTCAATTCATTAAGGTTTTTTTTGCGGATTCGCGTCAACCCAATGAGTTAAGAACATCAACTTTTGCATGATTATTATATAAATATTATAAATAACATTTTTAAGAATAAGATAATATTTGTATTTATTTTAATAATAAAAGATATTATTATAATTAACTTAAATGTTTATAATATTATTTATTATATAAATTATAATACATATATCATATTTAAATAATATATTATAATTTATTTAAAAAGTCCTCGGGCAAGGTCCGGGTCATCAACTAGTATATTATAAAAGCCGACCGTTTTTGAGCCACCACATTGATTTTGGTCACACCTCATATTTAAAAAATTAATATTTATTTATAATATTTAAGTTCTCTAAATTAAATTCCACTTTGAATGAATGTTTTAAAGATAGAAGTTTTTTTCAAAAAAAGTTCGCGTTGAATTTTTTTTAAAAATAGAATTTTATTAATTTGACGTTGAATGATTGTTTTTAAAGATAGAATATTTATACTCTAATCATTTATTTCTCCCCATTAAATTCCTTTTATTTATTTAACTCTACTTTGAATGTTGTTTTAAAGATAGAATACTTTAAACAATTTAATCATTTAGTTCTCCCAATTAAATTTATTTTATTTATTTACTAGCTGTCATACCCGTACTACGTACGGGTCAAAAATTTTATACAAATTTCAGTATCGTGTGTAGATATTTATTTAACAAATTAAGGTAGTTTATTTCAACTTTAGTCTTATTGGATTTAACTACTATAATTTGAGCTACATTATAATTTTTAAAATATTTTATTCACGATCTACCATTTAAGGGAGAAATATGACATATAAATTTCTTGTGCATCTAAGTATTAAATAGTAAAGACCAATACAAATTTATTTTTGAAGGATAACAATGTAACATAACAATGGTTCTAATTTGTAAAGGCTATAATGACGAATAAAAGGCTTAAGAATTTGTAGGGATATTTGGTAATGGTTGGTGAATTAAAACACCTATTAATTTTACATATTCTTAAAGGATAAACTTAGGTGTTTTCTTTTAGTTCAATGAAAAACTAAAACTTACAAACAAATCAATCAAAGATGAGTAAATTTTCTTTTCTTTTTAACTATTTCACCTTAATTGTGGATTTAAAAGATTTTAACTCTTTCACCTTAATTGTGGATTTAAAAGAGGAATAAGAAGATTAAGAATATGTGTAAAGACATTATATAATGAGGAATAAGAACCTTAAGAATTTGTAAAGACATTTGGTAATGGTTGGTGAGTTAAAACACCTATGCTCCTAATTTTACTAACTTTGAGTATTTTTATATTTGTTTAATGTTTTTTTTAATTCAATGGAAAACCAAAAGTCAAAACTAAATCAACCAAAGATGTAAATTTTCTTTCTTTTTTACTCTTTCACCTTAAAATGTCAATTAAAAAGAGGAATAAGAGGCTTAAGGATTTGTAAAGGCATTAGATAATGACGAATAAGAGGCTTAAGAATTTGTAAGGAAATTTGGTAATGTTTGGTGAATTAGACTACTTATTAATGGTCCTAATTTTACTAACCTTTGGTGTTTTTAGATTTTTTTGATGTTCTCTTTGATTCAATGGAAAACCAAAACTCACAACCAAATCAACCAATAAAGAATAATTTTCTTTCTTTACTTTTTTACTCTTTTACCTTCATTGTGAATTTAAAAGAGGAATAAAAGGCTTAAGAATTTATAAAGACATTTGGTAATAGTTAGTGAATTAAAACACTTATTAATACTCCTAATATTACTAACCTTGTGTGTTTTTATATTTTTTAATGTTCTCTTTAATTCAATGAAAAACCAAAACTCATAACCAAATTAGTAGATTTTCTTTTTTTTTCTTTTTTTACTCTTTCACCTTAATTGTGGATAAATGACTAAAATTTTAATCTTTATATGATATGGAACATACAAGAATAAAAGGTAGGGAATGAAGCAACAAATATATAAGATTATTTGTACAATAAGATGAAACATAAACTTAATTTAAAGAAAAATCAATAAACTTGATATCATACTTACATCAAAGTGGTGCATGTCAATCAATTGCATCCAAAGTTAACTATTAGAAAGTTAGAGGTTACATTAAACACACATGCATATACATGAAAATGAAGGAAGAAATTATACTTAGAGAAGGAGGATATTATGGGAATGATGATAGCAACATGATGAGAGGATGTCTTTACGATGAAGATAAGTTGAATACAAAGCACCTAAAAAATTAAACCACGATGTTGCATATTCTATATCTAGGCTTTATACATGGGATGTCATTTTGTGTGCATCTACATATTTATCTCTTCTTCACTACCAACTTGGCTTTTTGTGAAATCTTCCAAAACTCTCCTATAATGGATGGGTGTCCATATGAAGAGGATCAGATGACCTTTTATATTAGAAAAATTGGAGATTTAGAAATATGAAAGGTTGTTTAGAAATGTGAAAAGTTGGAGGACTTTAATAGAAAGTTAATAGGTGTCCAATTAATTAGAGAATTTCATCACCCATTTTATTAGAGAAATTAAGTTAAAAGAGGGTTATTAGTACACAAAATGGTAGATCAAAAGTTTCCTATGGAAGATTAAAGGTCAATTGAAAAAATATTTATAATAAATTCGATTAATTTTTTTAATTTATTTTTATTTTCATTAAATGGCTAGTCATAAATTGGCCAAAATTTTCTTCTTTACATAGATAATAATATAGAATATAGATAGATAGATAGATATTTAATTTATAGGTTTGTAATAATAGAATTGGTATTAATATTTAGGCAATTGAATGAGGCATTAATCGTCCAAATTTTTTCTATTTTATAATATATATATATATATATATATATAGATTTGGTATAAACTATTTTTTTGGTTTATTTAATCTTTAATTTATCCCATACAATCTATCAAAACTATTATTATACTAGTTGATGTACCCGTGCCCTGCACGGGATCTTTAATAGTTGTTTGATATACTTATTGTAAAAAAGTACTTATATTTGAGTGAATATTAATAATTATTTTTATATAAATCAAATATAACTTAATGTTAATAACTTCATATAATTTAAGCTCCAAATACTAAATAGAATAATCGATAAGAAAATATGTTTGAAATAACTATAAGACTAAAATAAGAAAAATATGTTCGAAATAATATTTCAGAAAGAAAATTCATATTGCAATATGCAGTTATTTGCATTGGATATTCAAACAACTCAATTTTCCTCTTCGTGCTTCAAAGTTTTTTGGAACAGGAAGTGAAAGGTTGATCTTATGTAAATTTGTCTCTATTATCATCATATAGGATGAGCTTACTTAGAAGGAGTAAGTGGTTCATTCGACGATACATTGCATTATAGTTCAGACTCAAATGCAATGTGTGGCCTAGTTAAGGTGATGACAAATAGAATGGATGGATTCGACTTTAATTATAGTATATTGATATTAACTGATAAAAAAAATATTTGGATATTTAATTTGTATTATAAAAATTTTAATGGGATTTTTTATATAAAAAATTTCTACATGATGACATTATTGAAAAAAATTCTATATGATAAATCTTGTTGAAATTTCTAGCCATTTAAGAAAATGAAGATTAATCAAAGTTCATGATACAATGATAAATCTGTATACTATGCTATGATATTCTACATGAAACATGTTATTGAATCTTTTAAAATCTTATCGTCATCATTTGTACTGCTTGATAATTTATATTAGAAAATTATCTTATTATTTTTCACATTTGGGATATTTATTTTTTGAATGAGAAGAAAAAATAATCTTAAAATTGTAGGGATGTACACATATAAATTAGAAACAATCATTTTTACATAAAAATTCAAATTTTATTTTTATGTAATTATTTATTATAAATTGATCCTAAAATATAATTATTTAATATATATTGATCTTACAAAGTTATTTGTATGTTAGATATTGTTTTATAAAATTATTTCATAGAAATTGATCTTAAAAATACAATTATTTAATAATTATGTAAGAAAATTAATCTAAATAAATATTTAAAATACAAATTGAAGTACTCATTAAGGAAATATAATTAGTGAATAAGAAGAAAAAATAGCCATAAAATTTTAGGTATATATATGCATAGAAAAGAATACAATAAATTTATTCCTTTTATATAATTATTTAATCTAAATTTATTTTAAAATACAATTATTTGATATTGATTGATCTTAAAAAGTTACATAGATGCAAGATAATTAAGAAAGATATAATAATGATTTTATATACATTGATCTTAAAGAATTAATAACTTTTATAAAAATATATTTTTGTAGATACTACAATCAAAAAAGGTAAGTATAATATGACAAATCACCAATAAGTAAAGTGACCTAATTAAATATTATTTGAAAATTATAATGTGGTAGAACTAAGTAATATTTGAAGATTTAGATGGGTAAATTAGTAAATGTAAAAATTAATTTGCTTAGGTGGCATACTTAGATGATTGACACATAGGATAGAGTTATTCGACTTTAGTAATAGTATATTGAATTTTTAAAAGATAAAATACTATAACCATAAAGATAGAATATCATATAAAATATTTTTTTTGCTTTATTTAATTTATTAATTTATTGCAAAAAAATTTTTGAACTATTATTATGTAAGGATAATTTCTATCTTTTTTATTGTAACGTTGTTATAAAGAATGTTGCTTAGGGCATTGGCATTCCATAAAAACTGAAGAAGAAAAAAATAAGAACAAAATGGACACATGAATTCTGTTATATAACTATATATTAAAGTTAAACCTTTTCGAGCCACCATGTTAATTGTGACTTCACATAACATTTAAAAATAAATGATAATTTATATTAATTTAGCCTTATCAATTAAATTTATTTTCTATCTATTTATCTAAAAAATAAATTTTAAATTTTAAATTTAATTAAAAGTAATGAAATTTATTATATCTTTATCTTTTTATCATGTAAAAGATTTATCTTCAAATTAAATTTTGATAAAAAAAAATTCAAAATTATCCTTAAGCCATCAAAATCATATTGGGCTCACTTTAATGATTTTGGCTTCATCTTACATTATAACAAATGTAAAATTTTAGATAAAATATTTATAATAAATAGGTTTTTTTATTTCTTATATTAAATTGAAATAATTTATTAAATAAATTAATTATTAAATTCATATAGTCGTACATGATACGACGGGTATAACTAGTTATTGTAAAGCCACTTGACACCTGCTAAATATTGTAATTGTAAGTTACCGTAACATATGCTTTCTTAAATTAATGAGCTAGTAACTCAGTACAAGATCACATAAATATACCAATTTAAATTATCACAAAGACTTATCTTAAAAAGAATCTAAAAAAAGGGGAAAGTGATTAAACAACAATATAAGCTCAAGAACATAGAAAGGGTCATAAACAAAACTCGGACAAAAATTATCTATTGCACACCTAAGAATGGACAAATTACGGTGCCTTCTGGTCAAGAAATCTGTCGTCGAATTCCACTCCTTGAAACAATGGAAAAAAAAACTATATGTGAAATAATAAAACGAATATTTATCAGGATTGACTCAATTTCCCACAGTATTTTCCTAAGTCTATTTAAAAAATTAATAATCACAAGGTTATCACCTTCAATAATTAGTTTTGACATAGGCCGCAACTGTTTACAGTCGCAGTGAATATTGGTATTTTATGGTCACGAAAAACTAGCATATGTAGCGGAATTGGACTGCTTAGAGGCATCAAAATTAAGTTTTAACCAACCCGTTGGAGGCTTAGTCTAAGCTCTATGATTTTTTCGTTTCCGACGAACTTTTGGATGGTTATTTATAATAGAGTCGGCAGAAGTCCATTGCATGTGTTGATTCATTACCAAATCGCAAGGGATAAGATTTGGATTAATTCTTGTAGGATTGAAAATTTTTGAGTTCCGATGTCCCCAAATGGTCACTAGAGAAAGCAAAGAATATTGTTGTTAAGATTTGAATTTATAGTGGTAATTAAGTTGTCGTCTTGAGGCAATTCGTCTCTTAATTGCTTATTCGGCTCATCATAATCGATCTTCAACAAATGGACATAAAGACTGTCTTTCTGAATGGCATTCTCCAAAAAGAAGTTTTTGTTGAGCAAACACTTGGTTTCGAAGACGTTGCACACCCAGACTATGTCTTCATACTCGATAAAGCACTATATGGGTTGAAACAGGCTCCAAGAGCTTAGTATGATAGATTGTCTCAATTCTTGCTTCAACATGGGTATGCTCAAGGACAAGTTGATAAGACTCTATTTCTTCTCAAGGAAGGAAAGCACACTCTGGTTGTGCATGTATACGTCGACGACATCATCTAAGGTTGACAGATGACAAGTTGGTGAAGAAGTTCGCCAACATCATGGCTGATGAATTTGATATGAGAATGGTTGGTGAACTCAAGTTCTTCTTAGGACTTCAAGTTGTTCAAGGAAACGATGGATCAACAGGATTATCTTAGGGAGTGTGTTAAGAAATTTGATTTGGATATATAGCTCAAACTCCTTTGACAAATCCATATCTCCAACTACTTCACTAAGAAAAGATGAAAACGAGAAGTAAGTTGATCAAACACTGTATCGATTTTAGTGTGTGCCAAAACATCATGTTTAGTGTGTGCCAATGTGCTCGATTTTAGTTAGATCCAAGAGAATCTCATCTTAATGATGTGAAAAGGATACTTAGGTATCTCAAGGGTTCTGATAGCATGTGCTTATGGTATCTAACGTCTTGCGACTTTGGGCTACTCGGCTACTCAGATGTTAACTTTGAAGGGAATAAGGTAGATCGTAAAAGCACATCAGGAAATTGGTCAATTCTCACAAAATCTATCCGAAAATCCTAACTCTTTATCCAAACCCTAACTCTTTGTTCTTATAAAGAGTTAGTCTCATAAATTATGGCCCCACCTTATATTTAAAAAATAATTTTGTATTCTTATTATTTATAATTTGTCTTTTAAATTTTTTAATATCTATCTAACTTTTATAAAAACTAACGTTCTAATATATTTAATAAAAAATTAAAAGAAAGTAAAAATAAAATAGAAGATTTTTTTAATATATAATGATAGATTTTTATCATAATAAGGTAGGATAATATTTTTACAATTACTTTTTTCTATCTAAAACTAATATTACACTATATTTTATATTTGGAAAAAAATAATTCGAATTTTAATTAAAAATTAAAAAATGAATTTAGCTTTATCCTTATATCTATTTATGTAAAAGATTAAAAATTTATCTTAAATCAAATTCAGATAAAACAAATTAATTTTTTAAATAGGTATATAATTACTTGCCTAAATTAAATTTTGATTAAAATAATTATATTATCTTTTCCTTAATTTCCTTTTTGGATTATTTATGTTAATATAAAAGATTTTTTATCTTTAAAAAAATTCTATATTCATTCATATTTTTTAATCTTTTCTTATTAATTATCTTTTTAACTTTTTATTAAATTTTTTTTAAAGAATTGAATTTGATTAAAAAAATATCAGAATTTACATTATGTTTGGCTTTTTAATTATTTTTGTTAAACATTTATAAAATTTAATGATTCTAATAAAAATAATTTTTATTTATTATTTTTCGTAAATAAATTATCATTAAGCTATCAAACTTATATTGGACTCACCTTAACAACTTTAGTTATACCTCAAATTATATTGGCTCAACTTAATGATTTTTCTAATAAATATATTATTTTTATTTTTATATTAAATTAAAATATTATTTATTAAATAAATTAAGTATTAAATCAATATAGTCGTGCACGGAACAAAGAGTATAACGAGTTAAACCTGGTTATGTAATATTGTCAAGGAAAAAGAACAATGTAGATTATTTTATCTTAATAATCTATGTTTATCTTCAATTTTTAACTTAATAATCTAGATTTATTTTTTTTTATTTGATTTCAAAAAAAAATAATTTTTTATATATATTATAGGCAATAAATTACTTACATTAAATTTTATATTATATTTTTCTTTATTAATATTTTGTTTACTAAAATATCTAAAAAAATACTAAGTCATAGTCGTGCAAGGCACGGCGGGTACAACTAGTTCTAGCAAAGAACCCTAATAAAAATTGCGATAAAGAAGAAAGATCGTCATGGTCATCCAGGCGCCCCTATCTCTAGATTACTTAAACAATTTAATTCTTCTAGTTTTAAACATAATATGCCAGGGAAGTATTCTTCGAGTCTAATTTTTCTTTGTGGATTCGTATTAATATTTCCTGTGGGCTTTCTCATGAAAGTGGGATTGATTGGGCTTGCATTTTTGTTATCTCGATCTGGTGGTTATGGAAGTGGCGTAATTGTTGTGTGTTCCAAACTAATGGCTTTTCAGGGAACCAAGTGACTTTTATTATAAATCAGGTTGCTGATTATGAGCGAGCCATGCTAGTTCGTGGAGAAGAGAGGCCGAGTAGAGTTGAAGCTTTTATTCGGTGGGAGCTACCCCAGGAGAGTTGGGTTAAAGTCAATACTGATGGATCGATCAGACAAGATGGAACGGCTGTTGCTGGTGGAGTTATCAGGGATTCCAATGGTCAATGGCAGGTAGGCTTTTTCCATTATATTGGCATGTGCATTGTTCCTATGGCGGAGGTTTGGGGAGCGTTGCAGGGCCTTCGTTTAGCATGGAATCAGGGATACAGGAGGGTTTGCTTAGAATTAGATTCACAACTTGTCTGTGGATAGTTATCACTCCCTATTTAGCTTGGTTGCGCAATGCCAAGGCTTTTTTAGTAGGAATTGGACTATCCAGTTCCGACATATTTATAGGGAGGCTAACTCTGTTGCAGATTTCCTTGCAAACTTAGCTTTTTCGTTTAGTTTAGGGTTTCATGTATTGTGTGACCCGCCGAAGGGTGTTTTTTCATTGCTTTCTGATGATGTTTGGGGCCGAGCTATCCCCCCGTTTGCTGACTACTTAGCTCATTTCTTTTTTTTATAATAAAATGCCCCCTTGAGGGGCCGGAGAGTACCGTCTCTCCTTCGACCAAAAAAAATAATAAAATGTATGATCCTAGTTGTTGTTAGTCTTGTCAACTGGGCAAACATACTCGTGTACCTTTTAGCTCTTCTAGGTATTTTACTACTGCACTGTTTCAATTAATTCATAGTGACTTGTGGACTTCTCCTGTAACCAGCCCTGCTGGTCATAAATATTATCTATTATTACTTAATGATTTACACATTTTTTATGGACGTTTCCTCTCCAATTCAAATCTCAAGTGTATGATAAATTCATTCTCTTTCACAAATTTGTTCACACTCAATTTAATTGCCCCCATCAAAGCTTTTCAATGTGACAATGGCAAAGAGTTTGATAATCATTCTTTTCCCTCCTTCTTTCAAAAACACGGGATAACTTTTCAGTTTTCTTGTCCTTACATTTTGGCTCAAAACGGCAAGGCTGAGCGTGCCATTCGAACAATTAACAATATGGCTCGAACGCTTCTGTTACACGCCTCTGTGCTGGCTGAATTTTGGCCATTTGCAGTCGGTGTTGCTACCTACCTTCTCAATATTCTTCCTTCACCTCTTCTTAATAAATTAACCCGGCTACACTTATCTACAATGTCACCCCCTCTTATGATCACCTTCGGGTCTTCGGGTGTCTATGTTTTCCTAACTTGTCGTCTCAAAATGCCCATAAACTTCAACCCCACTCCACTCCTTGTGTTTTCCTTGGGTACCCTAACCATCATAGAGGGTACTTGTGTCTCAACTTGTCCACGAACAAAATTATCATATCTCGTCATGTCACTTTTAATGAATCAGATTTTCCCTTTGTCTCTGAAATGATGCGTTCTTCTCCTTCATATGAGTTCTTAGATGACTCTACTTCGCCTCTCATACACTCCTTCATCCGCTCGCCATCGGACTGTGCGTCTCATGCTTGTGCCCCACCTTCACCGAGCCATTAATCCCCTCATTCTAGCCTTCGGACCTCACCCGCGCCCGCCGCCCTGTCAAACCCTAAGGAGACATTCACAGTCTAACACATCTAACTATCCAAGACTTAGTATGTTACTTTTGAGCCTTGGAATGTAGTACATCTTTGACAAGATCAAATTCTCTCCATTCTTGCATTCAAACAACATTGACCTTTGTCTAAGGATGTCTACTACTGAACCATCACCAAACCTCACTCTTCCTGTGATGGATTTATCCATTTCAGTGAAACAAGTCTTGTCTCCAGTCATGTGATTGTTGGCCCCCGTGTCAAGCTAGGTACCACACATTTGCTTCATGTAGAGCCATAAGCTTTTCTTCATGCAACATGACAGCATGCATCATGCTCGACAAGGCTGGTTCTTCATCTCCTTGTTTTTCTGTCAAGTGTGTCTTTTCTTCCTTGGAGTCGCATTTAGATGCAAAGTGACATCCATAAACCAAATTCATCAAAAAGACTTTCCGAATCCGGTTCAAAATATGAGAATGCAAAACAGGAGAAGACAGAATGAAGAAATCGAAACAAAGCGATGGAGAACTCGAAAGAGAGACGAACCTTTGAATTGATCTCCGGCTAATCCTTTCAGTTTTCACGAAGCAAATGAGGGAAGCAAGATTCACGTAATCAAAATTTTGTTTTCTTCTGATGCTTGGTATTTACGAACACAATATCGTTATTAAGTTTGCCGGAATTTAAAAAAATCTCGTGTTTGGGTCGGCCCATATCAAGGCCCAATATGTTTTAATGAAAAGGCCCAAACAACGGCTTACGGTATTACACTAGTTCCCAACAAAATGAGCAGTCGTCGTTTCGTGTTTATCCCAATATGTTTTAATGCAACCAATACTCAGTTGGTCTAGTGGTAAAGTGGTGCTAGACTCCTTAAGTGTTGTCTAGGAGATTCGAAGTTCGAATCCCACTGGAGGCATGTATGGAGAAACTGATATTGGGAGGGTCTCCCTCAAAATAGGGCCACGAAGTACCCGATCCGGATGTAGAGCGGTGTCCGACCGATCGAACCGGGCGAGCCAAAGGCAAGACCAAAAAAAAAATATGTTTTAATGCACAAGGGTGGTGGTGTCTGCACGCGGGTAGCTTGCAGACAGAGAGTCAAAACAAGACAAAGGGAAATAAGCTGGCAAAGAGGAGCCAAGCTACAAATCACATGACAGACAATTAACTGTAACAAATAGTTGATCCCATCAACCAAATAAACGTTTTTCAGGTTGATTGGAAGTGCATAGTCTCAAAGCTAGCTATTTACGAATCAGCGACCATTTATATTACAAAATTCCACCACATGGCCCACATTGGATGAGAAGAACTAGCTAGGGTTTTCCCTTGTATAAATAGGGGACTCAAACTACAATTCGAGCTCATCCTCTCACCTTAATTTCTTTGTACGTAGGTGATCATATATATATATATATATATATATATATATATATTGAGCTTTAGCATATATATCTGTGTACTACTATGTTTCAATTCTTTGTGTTATATATATATATATTAATGTACGTCTAGCTAATACATATGTATGTACGTTTTTAATTGTTTATTTGTTTATATGTATAGGGATATCCGCTGCTTCCGTCGACGTTCCGTACGTTCATATAATTAAGCAAATGGTAAATATATATCTACAAGTGTATGTACGTAGAGTGTGTATTTATTTCTTTGTAGCCGGGTTGTATGTAGAGATGGCACGGTTAAGGTTTAAACCGTCAAATTGGACCGGCCTAAATCGGACCAAAACCTGGTTTATTCATAATAAGGTTTAGGTTAAGATTTAGTCAAACCACGAATCGATAAACTGGCGGTTTGGTCGATTCAAAATCGGCAGTTTAAGGTTATATACATTGTTCCAAAAATCTCCGCCTAGTTCCGTCTAGGCCCTGCCTAGGCGCTGGAAGGTGCTAGCTAGATTGCCTAGCCTTCCAGTCCGTCTAGGTACTAGGCGACCCCTCTCCGCCTAGGGTCTGCCTAGCGTTTTTTAGAACACGAGTTATATATACCGGTTAACCGTCGATTTATTCTTTTTTCTTTTATTAGGCCAAACTAGAACGGTCAAAACTGGCCTGAAACCAGTCAAAACCGGGGAGGGGATGGTTAGGTTAAAATTTGACCAAATTAAATCCGAAACCACCTGTTCGGTTAACCGTTCCATGCCTAGGCGTATGCATTATTTGTGTGATGCTTAAGTTAATATATTTACTGGTTGGTTTTCGGTTGTTCAGTCGGTAGGAGGCGTGATTTCCTTCGGGCCGTGGGGGGGTCCCGGCGGGGTCCCTTGGACTTGCAAAGCTACTGGTGGTGGGATAACTGAGATAACCATCAATAAAGGCAGTAATGTCAAGGCAATTTCCTTTATCGATGCTAGTGGCCTTTTTTCTGGCACATTTGGCGGGAGGGATCCTAATGATTTGGGTGAGGTGGAAAAGGTAACTAATTTAATGTATACATATTTTTTCGACCAAAAAAAAAATGTATACATATATAAAGTATGAATATACAACTTAAAATGTGAAACTCTATAAACATTAGTATAATCAATATAAAAAACATTAATATATGTGTGTGTGTTTCTGATCTGTATTGTACGTGTAGGTTAGCCTCAATTGGCCTCCATAATATTTGGTGTCCATAAGTGGAACGTATGGAAATTACGTTGGACTAGAAGTCGTCTTATCATTATCGTTCATCACCAATCTGGCCACATATGGACCATTCGGTAAAACCGACGAAGGCCAGGTTTTTTCTATTCCCATCTCCGATGGTGTGGTTGTTGGATTCTTTGGAAGATGTGGCGAAGACGTTGATGCCATTGATATCCAGGTGCAACCGGTATGTACGATTAATTACAGAGATAAATTCATTTCCCATAGTACTACTCATTCGCATGTAACTCTTTATCATATATATATATATATTTGGAATTAAATAAGCTGGCGCAATCAAGTGAATTTGTTTCAGTGGGACCATGGGGAGGTTCTGGTGGAAAAAACCCTTTCACCTTTAAGGTTCATCCTAGTTATATAAAACAGATAAGTGTCTTTCAAGGAGAGAATATCAAGTCTATATCCTTTAGAGATGCAGATGATCAGAAGTATGGACCTTTTGGTGGAGAGAACCATGATGATCTTGGTGTAGAAGAAATAGTAAGTATAGAATAATTCTAATGATCCTTTCATATTCTCCTCTATAGTTATCAAATTAGTAATTTTTAAATGCGCGTCTTAATTGATTGTTGTGTGTGCGTGTTACATTTAATTTGTAGATTGAGCTTGAAGATTCTCAGCGTTTGAAATCTATTAGCGGGACATATGGAACTTATGCAGGAAAAACATTGATCACATCACTATCATTCGTACTAAATAATTCCATAATCAAAGGACCATATGGAACTGAGTCCGAATCTCCTTTCTCAATCCCAATGCAAGGCAGTGAGGTCATTGGATTCTTTGGAAAATCAGGCTGGTACCTTGATTCAATTGGCATTTACGTCAAGCCGGTAATTAACTTTAATTAATTATCTCGTTTGGTTTAATGTAGGAATTTAATTTCCGGGAACTTACTTTCTAGGAAGTGAAATTTGTCTGAAAAAAATCTTGTTTAGTTTAATTTATTTGGTTTTATATAATTACATAAATGTATTGGGCGTA
Organism: Fallopia convolvulus; assembly: GCA_964016875.1. NCBI lineage: Eukaryota > Viridiplantae > Streptophyta > Magnoliopsida > Caryophyllales > Polygonaceae > Fallopia > Fallopia convolvulus. The sequence continues at coordinate 10,802,337 of OZ024720.1, forward strand.
CCCCATTCTTTGGGCAAGGGTATCCCATCTTGACCCCCAAATTTCATTGTAGCGGAGTCTCACTGGGTCAATGATGATGATGATGGTTTTACATAAATGTAAAAAGTAATAAAATTACTTTATAAAACCATATAAAATGCATCTTACATATCCTATTGTGGTAAGTGCATTTGTTGTGATTTGTTGTGTTTTTGTACTAGTGTTACTTCCTCTCCTTTATTTATTTTTTGAATCAAACAAAGGAATTACGTACAATAACTTTCTAAAATAGTTATACTTCCCTGGGAGGGGATATATTAAGATGATATTCTTATTCAATATATTGCATATGTGGACCAGGAAGAGTGAAGCACTACATTGATCGATTAATTTGCTGCACAACTTAATATCATCAAGGTATAAATATAATACATTTTCCTACTTGTTTCCATTCGACTTTTGAGCATATATGTCACATTTTTTACTCATATATACCATGTGGCATATATGTAAATTATATATTTATATGCTCTTCTTGCTTGCCTTGCAGGGTATAAAGGATCAACCACCTATAAGCCCAACTTTTAAATAAACCTTGTTTTGCAGCAAAAGTTGTTATTGAATGTGTTCTGTCTTTTAATGTTGAAAATAAGCTATTTTTGCTGCAACAAAACAAAAATTGTTGTCAATTGTTATGTACCCTTGTTGTTCATTGTTATGTACTTGAACCTATGTTGTTTTACGTTCATGTTTCCCAATGTAATTTCCATTTAATAATTAAAAACTTATAATTAATACTCCCTCCGTTTCACAATATTTTTCATTTTAGCCATCTTATATTAATATTTATTTAATTTTCTTCCTGCTAAGTTAGTATCATAACTCCAAATATTTTGTGTTATTAAATTTACTTTGAAGAAAATACAATAATATTTTCTTTGATATATTATAAAAACAAGTTGTTATTTTTTAAAACTCAATGTGCTCTACATACGAGTTGTTAGTTCCTTTTAGGAAAAATAAACTCCATCAATGTATCTATATTTATCTATCTATCTATATAATATAAAGAATAAAATTTTATTCATTTATTACCAAACTCACAATTAATACCATATAAATAATTTAATAAAAAAGAAAAAATTAGATATAAAAAACTAAATATTTACAATGAACCCAATTAATAATGTGAGAAGTTGTGACTTATAGAATTACAATGTCAAAGTGTCCCCTCATATACTTTTTCAATTGGATGCTTCCATTTTTAAAAGATTTGAAGAGAAAGGAGATGATGAAAAAAGAGACATATATATATCTACTATAAGAATAAGAATATAAATATAAATTATTTTAAAATAATTCATAGTTATATACATTAACATGGTTATACATATGTCGATAAACTAAAGCTACATATTTTATTATAATAAATATTTTTTTCAATGAATTTAATGTATGTTTTTTAAATTATAGTGTAATAACTAATTCAAGCTTAGGTAGTTTATATTTTCGTTAGAAAGACCTTTTGAGTTTCTTATGAATTCTTTACAATTCATAAAAAAATGACATAATGAGACTAGCTCGGATCATTGATGTGAAGATTCTAACGGTCTAACAACATAAAAATGACATAAAAAAGTAAGTTGACCAAATAAGCAAGGAAAATGACATAACTAAAAAATATAAAAAAATCTCAATACATTTTGACGAAAAAACTTTACCCGTGCGTATGTACGGGCATCATCACTAGTGTAATGTATTTCAGAATACTTCAAAAAAAAACCGTCAATAAATTCCACCTTCCTGATTCATTATAATTAGGAAGCAGCTGCAAAAACCAGTCAAAAGAAAATCTCCATTTTGATTAATGCATAACCCAACGAAAGTACATAATAAATTCAAAAAAAATACAAGAAAAGTACGTAGGGTAATTAGCAGTAAAGCATAGCTCAATCCAGGAGATTTTGCATATGGTTGATTTCAGCTCATTGACAACATCTTTGATGTTCATTAGTGTTAGTGCAAAAAAAAACTTCCCCTTCAATGCACTAATTGATTGCTCCTTTTTCACATTTCGTTTCAATTGTTCTTCAACCTGAAACCTACAAAACAATAGACAAAGGAGGTGGGGACTCCCTAATCCACCTCCGATGCCTAAATCAAAAGAGCAGTCGTCGATCGAGCGTCAAGGTAAAGACAAGAAAAACTAGAGAACTCAGCGGGTATGAGTATTTTCGAACACATAAGCTAAGCGAATATTAGCATGTTCAATGTCAGAATGTGTGCCTTTTATACGGCAATGACGTGTATTTATAATGGAAGAGAGAGGGTAGGGTGCTGAAATTCTGTCCCTAGGGCCGACCCAATGTCTTGTTCCTCAAGCAAGCGGTATCTTGCTCCCAATCCAAGCGGAAGTTCTATCTCTTCGTTAAGGTAGAATCTTCCATTATGTCAAATAACGACCATATTTAATTTTATAATAAAATGCTAAAAGATATAAAAAATGTAATAAATATAGTACCTTTATGGCCGTAGATAGAGAAAATAATAATGATGGTTAATTTTTACCCGTTCACATTTAGCTCTCGCGGAGTCGCGATACCTTTAGAGAACATTGTACTCCAACCATGATGAGTGATTTGATGGACTCAATTTCTTATATCAGCTTCATATTTTCCAGGCATCATAATGGAATCACCAAGCATTCTTTGGTCTATATATAATTTCCATTACTTGATTGGGAAGAGCGGATTTTGCAAAATCGTGGAGGTTGAGGCCATCGTTGAACATTGGATCATTTGGTTTCTTAGATGTCATCATCTCTAAAACTATGATTCCAAAGCTTTATATATCGTCCTCTTTTGATACATTGCTTCCAAGACCATATTCTGGACAACAAGTTCAATGTAGATAACTTAAACTACATAGGCTAAAGAACATCACATCATATTTATTCGTCGGCCAATATAGTACAGTCCTGCTCAAGTGGGATATGTGGAGTCAAGATGGGGACACCCATAACCTGAACATATATGTCAGGAGTGAAGACTTTAAGCCTGGTTAATATAGTAGTTTTATTATGTTATAAAGTTATTTTATGTATGATGTTAGTATGTACAGACATGCGTCTGGTATTAGTCTCATAACTGTAATTAGAGACAGTTAAAGGAAAAAAAAACCTAAATTGACCAAATAAGAACAAAGAGTTAACTCTTTGAAGGGAATATCCATTTTTGCATATGCGTCTGGTATTAGTCTCATAACTCTTTTTAACTTGTGCTTATTTGAGGGTTTGGTAATTTCTTGAAGTATTTGAGCCTGAACTATACTACAATGTATCGCCGAATGAAGCACGTACTCCTATTATGTGTTCAAATGAAAGCTCATCCCATATGATGATAATGGAGACAAACTTATAGAAGATCAACTTTTCACTTCTAATTCCAAAAACCTTTGAAGCACGAAGAGAAAAATTAAGTTGTTTGCAGATCCAATGCAAATCATTACAATATTACAATATGAATTTTCTTTCTCAAACATTATTTCGAACATATTTTTCTTATTTTAGTCTTATTGTTATTTCGAACATATTTTCTTATTGGTTATTCTATTTAGTATTTGGAGGTTAAATTATATGAAGTTATTGTTGGATCGTAAACGTTAGCAAAGAGCTTTAGAACTGGCAGTTAAGCTGTTCCCAAGGCAGCGGAAGTAAACAGTTCGCAAGTAATAAAAACAGTGTAGAACACAGTTCCCTTATAGAGGAACCCCACTACAACCAACTAGTTGTATGGGTAAACCTCTACCTCCGCTTGGAGGATTTTGAATGACTTACTTATATTAATTGCTTTGTTTCTTAGTTACACAATCGGATTCACACTTCTCTGTTCCTACGAGTTCTTCCTAAATCTAGCAACACTAGTAAATCCTCTCAACTGAGTTCCTAAGCTCACAACAGCAAAACACAAGTAACTCAAACCTTACACCGATTTCTCAGTTCCCTTGCTCCTGGGAACTTCGGCTTCACCGTCGTCGAGATCACACACTCGCCGGCGGGGACTTCTCTTCCTTTTCTTTCTTTTCTCTGGTGTGGGTGTTTGTGAGTTCTAGGAGAAGTACTCAATCCGAGTACTATTCATTTGGCTTTATAGTCCAAGTGAGCTTGGGCAGTCGCATCTTTCGTTTGTGTCCAAAATGCCCTTTGCTTGATGCCCAAGTTGTACTTTCTTCACATGTGACTTTGGTTTGAACTAGGTCAACTTCTTGGATCAATCGGACCGTTGGATGAAGCATGGCAGTCTGATCCTCATTACTGTTCCTTCAGGCTGTCTGAGACAGAATCCCGCGATCTGCGCTGAACGGTCGTTGTCCTCACATGTGAGTTCCCATGTCATGGGAAATGTCTTCTTCAGAGTTCCCTTGATGGAAACTCTTCATCGTTGTAAGCTTGTGTTCTCTTTATTGTTTCTGGGAGTTCCCACTTCATGGGAACTTTCCTTTTCAGAGTTCCCTTGATGGAAACTCTTCATTGTGGCCTGCAATGGCTTTTGGTCATTCATAGGAGTTCTTGGCTGTACCTGTGTTCCTTAGAAATACTTGAACAAACCACATTAGTTCCCTATGGTGTTTGTCATTATCAAAACTGAAGAGAATTACATCGTTGATCCGTTGTTTAGAACTAGAGGTCCCAACAACGTCCCAACAATTTCCCCCTTTTTGATGATGACAAACCCATCACAAAAATGCAAGTATTTCAATGAATGATATGCTGATGAGTTCCTAAAGGAAGTCACTTTTAGTGAAACACTTAGATTTAGGGAACCACTTCTGATGAGACACATAGTTCTTATTAAGCTTTTTATGCAATTGTTCCCCCTCAGCTTATGCGTGGTCTGTGATAACTTAAACGTTTAACTCATCTCACATGTTTTGTCTTTCCCCCTTTTGACATCATCGAAAACAAGCAAAGCAATAATAGGAAAGAAGGGAACACGCAATCAAAATAAAGACCATTTCATTACTTAAGATAATATATACAATGGGAACCCAAGTACAATTTGTGGTCAATTTTGGATTGAAGGGGAGAAGAAGGGAGAGATCATGGGTCTTGAGGGAACAGGGCATCACAGAGGCGCGTAAGGACTTGTGTAAGCTTTTCTTGTCCTCTGTCCAACGCTGCTTGGTCCCTGGCAATCTGGTCGAGGGTGTTGGCATTGCGGAGCAACACTGGAGAGTTCCCTTCTTGTGCACCAGACTCCAGTTGAGCCTCCTCCTCTACGAGCTCAGAGTGCCTCATCTTCTGGACAACTGAAATGTCCAGTTCCCTTCCAAGATCGATTTCGTCTTTAGAGGCGTCGTAGAGACCCTCTTTTTGTAGGAGCTTCTTGATTAGCCTAGAATAGGGAAGGGAATGGGACTTGGAGGCCATGCACTTCTCCATGTGTCCAAGGATGATTCTGGGAAGGTTGATGGGCTTCTTGAGGAGGAAGTGATAGAGGAGGATGGCATCAGGGATGTTGACGACCAGACGCTTCTCCTGGCGAGGGATCACCACATTGATGATGAATTGGTGAGCAAGCTTGGCGACCAGGGAGAGATGGTGCGTCGAGGGAACTTTGGAGGGAACCCGACCCTCGAAGATGGTGTTGTACACTTCAGCGCTATTGAAGTCCCCCCAGAGCTTGTTGGGCAATTCATTGAGCCCTTGTCCTGGGACCTGGAGCTGAAGGAGGATTGTCGACATTGTAAAAATAAACTCGTCGCCTTCATGGGAGAGAGTTCCCTGAGTGTAGTCGTTGGTGATAGTGAAGTTTTTGTAAAACTGACGCACTTGGGAGGGATCTACGCTCACAGTTTCTTTGCAGAGTCTCTCCCAGCCCTGGGCCTTGATCAGGTCCCACAGTTCCCTTAAGCCGTTGTCAACTAACACGTTTTCAGAGATGATGAGCGGAGGAAGGAGCTTCGGGCGTTCATCCACAGGGTGTTTCGTGGAAGAGGTCCCCTTCCCCTTTCTTGTAGTGCTCTTTGACGTGTTCCCCCTAGAGACCGTGCGAGGTCCTTTCTGCTGAGGGGGTGCAGCCGATTCGATCATAAGCACGCGGTCCCTTGGCGGTTGAGAACTCGTGGACACCACCATTTGGTGTCCAGGTGTTGGGATCCGTGCTGGCTCCTTAGCAGTTGGAGCTTCTTCTTCTTCTTCGACCTCATCCTGGGAGGTCCCTTCTTCCTCGGAGGAGCTCGATTTTGCGCCCTCCGCGTCATCTTCAGGATGACTTGTTGTTGCCCCAGCGCCTTCAGCTGGTGCGAGGTCCCTTCTCTCCGTGGGCTCTTCAGGAGCCACCTTTTCTGGGGACTTGGTCCCTTGGGAGACTGTGTGCTCAGAGGGGTCCCGGTTGAGCTCATCCTCTATTGCCTTGAGCTGGGCCTCCTCCTCGGCAGTTCCCAAGAAAATGGGAGGAGGCTCCTTGGCTATTTTCCCAATGACCACGGAGATGGGAAGGTCATCGTCGTCTGAGGAAAGAGCGATGGTACTTTTGGATGGTGAGGGAGAGGGGAGTTTGGTGGTGGTGGGGGATGTGGTGGAGGCAGGTAGAGAAGAGGGAAGAGGAGTAGAGAGTTGGGTAGAAGGGGGAGGAATGGATGTGGTGACTTGGGGAGTAGAGATCCCCGAAGTAGAAATGGGAGAGGTAGAGATATGTTGTGGTGAGAGAGGAGGAGAAGGAGTTTTGTGAGGTGGAGGTGGAGTTGGAGTTCCCGTAGTTATGGGAACGGGAGGAAGTGAATAAGGTGGAATTCCCTTGGAGGTGGGAACTGAAGGAGGTGGTGGAGGGGGAGTCGGTTGTTTTGTGGGAGTTCCCTTGGAGGTGGGAACTGAGGGAGGTGGTGGAGGGGGAGTTGGTCGTTTTGTGGGAGGAGGTTTGGGAGGTCCCTCGATTAGAAGAGGAGGGATGGAGGAGGAAGAGGGGAGTAGACTCTGGGGTTCAGAGGTCCCATCGTCGGAAGGGAAAGGGAAAGGAGGTTTGGGAGCACAGGAACTCTCCTTGGAGCAGTTCAGGTATTCCTCAAACTTAAAGAAAGCCTTCTTTCTGGGCTCCGAAAATTCAGAGGCCTCAGAATGTTTGCGCTTTTTGGATTTGGAGGGGTCGTGGGAATGTTTGGATTTTCTGGATTTTGAGGGGTCTTTTGAGGAGTGGCGTCGTTTGGATGAATGGCGGTGTTTGGATTTGTGGGGTTTTTCATTGATTGAGGGGCGAGCGTCCAAGCGACCGTGTCGTCGGCCGGAGGAGGAGGGGGCAAGAAGGGACTAACTTGATTGTAGAGCCCCTGGATTAGAACGTCTTTCATGATGGGGTCTTGTTCTTGTTCAGTCTCTCGGAGTTGTGAGGTGAAGAGGGTGCGAGGGTTAGCAAGGACCCACGCTTTGATCTGGGCGAAGGTGTGCGGAGGGGCCATTTTGTAAAAACTAGTTGTCCCCGTCGTGCCCTGCACAACTATGACTCAATATGTTTTTAGATATACTATAAAAATATATTAATAGATAAAAATATAATATAAATAATAATTGTGAATTGGTGATTTATATAAATTGTAAAAAAAGCATAATTCTAAATTAAAGATTTTGATAGCAAAAATGAAAATAATGGGACATTTTATATGGATTAGCAAATAAAATTGACTTGACATGTACGTATATTATGAAAAACAAATATTACCGAAAAATTATAATTGAAAGTTACAATTGTAATTGGCTAGATTTGTATGTAAATTATCAAAAAAATCAAAATTATAAATTCATAGATATATCATAATTGAAATTTAAAGATTTGGCAACAAAAAGATTTGATCCTATCTAAATATCATAATGGGAAAAAATATAGATTAACAAAAAAATTGACTTGATTTGTACATAGATTGTAAGACTATAACACATTTTTTCTATATATTTATTATGATTCATTTTTTTAACAGATATTGGAAAAGTCAAAATAATGATAAGGTTGTTGAAAATATGTTAAGATTATCTCTAGACATATCTATTCTAATTCTTTTTCTTAGAAAATATGTTAATTGTTAAATTTTATATGAATTATTTTTAAAATTAAATGGGATAAAATTATTTAATTTTTAAATTTGAATTCATAAGTGCTTTTGTTTATGTGATCATTTAGATTAAAAGATATTTTATTATTGTTGAAAAATGCAGTAGTTGAAAGATCATTTTACTTTTTTCGAGAAGCCATATTGAACTTTTGATAATGTAAAATTTTATATTGTATTTAATACTTCGTACAACTTATAAAGTTCAAGTACAAACTTAACACTATAAAAAAATTATAAAAAATTGCTCAAGATTTTTAAAAGTGGAAGTAAATATAATTTTTTCAATCGTATTAATTATTGAAGGAATGTACTTTAGTATATCCATAATATTCAGATTTGGTAATCAAAATATAACCAATTAGAATAATATTTTATTCAACTCAATATTATTTTCCTAATTTAGAATACGATTATTTATAATTATAGTTAAATATGACAGGTAAATGACGTGGCGAAATATAATATGACATGTAAAAAATGTTATGACATGGCTTAAGGAAAAGTTGACATGTGTTAAAATCCAAGGTGGCATATTCTTAGAACGCCATGTGGAAAAAGATGAGGTGGCGCAACGTGGTGGCTCCAAACCTTATTGCTTTTATATATATAGTAGATTTGGGAGGTTTTGGAGGTTTCTTGAAAAAGAGAGTGAAAGGGATGTGGAGAAGACGAAAGACAGAGGTGGAAGATGGAATAAGGGCCCAAAAATGGCAAAGGAGGGTTTTAAAGGAGAGAGGAGGTGAAGGGTAGAAAGGGAAGTGGAGTAACCTCGATAATCGTTACCCAATGAACGTGGGGCGTCGTTTCAACTTCTCTAGCACGCCTCTGGACACGTGTCACGATCTCTTGGGAAGTCCTTTTCAAAATTTGAATACTTGGCCCTCAGCGTTTCAGAGCCTCTGACACAAAAGTCCGCTTCCCAAGTGACGGTTTTTCTTTGTAGATGAGTCAGCGTTCGCTTTGTAGATGCATCAGTTCCCATGATCTTATCAAGGTCAGGGAGAGTGAAGTGGTTAAGGGAACTTCACACTCATCCTTTTGTGGGGCTATGGAACTCAAAGGGAACCAGACAATTTTCGACTCGATAATGGAAATGGTTTGGCTCATGAGACGCGTTTGTCTGGTCCCTAGCTTAGGGTTGGTTATATGATCAACCGTCATAGTGGCTTGTAAAGTGGGATAAAGGGAACTCTGGTTGATCACTTATGGCCGAAAGAAATAAGGTTCCCTTGTACACATTTTTCTCTAGACTAGTAATCATGGCATAGTGAAAGCAATAAATCCAAGTTCCCTATCATGCAATCTTAGATAAACTAGTCAGGCATTGAGAGAGAGACAAACAGGGACTTGTTTAGTTTAGAGTTATCATCCCTAGAAGCATTCGAAAACGCTGGTAGGGACGTCTGTCTAAAGCTTTGGTAAGAATGTCCGCAATTTGCTCTTCAGTTCTACAGTGTTCCATCGAGATGTTCCCACTTTCAACATTGTCATGTAGAAAGTGATGCCTTATATCAATATGCTTAGTTCTAGAGTGATGCACAGGATTTTTGGAAATGTTTATGGCACTAGTGTTATCACAAAGTATGGGAACTGGGCCAAAAGACATACCGTAATCCTGGAGTTGTGACTTAAGCCATAGGACTTGGGAACAGCACGATGCGGCAACCACATATTCGGCTTCAGCTGTGGAGAGTGCCACTGAGTTTTACTTTTTAGATCCCCACGAGACTAAGCATGACCCTAGGAACTGGGCCATTCCTGATGTGCTCTTTCTATCAACCAGGTGTCCTGCAAAATCTGCATCTGTGTATGCAATGAGCTCAAGGGAACTGTTCCTTGGATACCATAGGCACAAGTTATCATTCCCTTTGAGATACCTGAAAATTCTCTTCACCTCTTTCAGGTGTGATTCCTTAGGGTTAGCTTGAAAGCGAGCACAAAGACATACAGAGAACATGATATCAGGTCTACTAGCTGTTAAGTAGAGAAGGGACCCGATCATACCTCGATAGTTCCTTTGGTCCACACTAATACCTGTTTCATCCGCGTTGAGCCTTGAATTTGGAGAGATGGGAGTGTCGATGGGCTTGGAATGTTCCATCCCATACTTCACGAGCATTTCCTTGATGTATTTCTGTTGATGAATCTTTGTTCCCTCCTTGGTTTGGGATATTTGGAGTCCCAAGAAGAACGTGAGTTCCCCAATGAGACTCATCTCAAACTCACTGCTCATGAGTTCCTTAAATTCCTCTACAAGATTTTCGTTAGTTGCTCCAAACACAATGTCATCAACATATACATACACGATCAAAATGTCTTTAGACTCTTTCTTTAAAAACAAAGTCTTGTCTATGGAACCGCGAAGGTACCCATGGGACAAGAGGAATTGAGCAAACCTGTCATACCAAGCTCGGGGAGCTTGTTTGAGTCCGTAGAGGGCCCTCTCTAGAAAATAGACATGGTTGGGCAGTTTCTCATCTTCGAATCCTGGAGGTTGGGCCACATACACTTCTTCCTTGAGATGTCCATTGAGGAAGGCTGTTTTCACATCCATTTGATAAAGCTTGAATCCCTTGTGAGCTGCATAGGCGATTAGGAGTCTGATGGCCTCGATCCTGGCAACCGGTGCGAAGGTCTCATCGTAGTCAATTCCTTCCTCTTGCCTGTAGCCTTGTGCCACTAACCTAGCCTTGTTCCTTGCTACAGCCCCAATATCATCGAGCTTGTTCCTAAAGACCCATCGAGTTCCTATGATGTTCTTGTTTTTGGGCCTAGGAACTAGCTTCCAAACTTTGTTCCTCTCGAATTGGTGGAGTTCTTATTGCATGGCTTGAATCCAATCTGGGTCCTTCAAGACTTCTTTGATATTTTTGGGTTCCACCATGGAAACAAACGCGTTAAAAGCACAAAAGTTATTGAGAGAGGAACGAGTTTGTACACCTTTATCATAAGGGGAGATGATGTTCTCAATGGGGTGGTCCTTCCTTTGTTGAAAGGTTCTTGTATGAGTGAGTTCCCTTGCATGTGTGTCATCTTCAGTTGGTGTTTCTTTGTCATGGGAACTCTCATCTTCAACTTCTTCATTTGATGTTTCTTCAGAGATTTCTGGCAGGTTCCCTCTTTGTTCCCCTTGAATACTTGATTCTGGCAGAGTATTGTCTTGGGGGACAACAGAGTTGTTTCCTGAAGAGGGAACCTCGAGAGAGTTTGAGGTGTCTTGTAGTTGTTCGGAGGAGGGAGCCTCGAGGGAGGTTTGATCAGTGAGAGTTGGACCTTCGTCGTTGTTCCCTGGTTGTGGAATATTGCTTGCACTTGGATAGTCTTCATCCCTTTTTCTTGGCTCATCATCGTCATCATCATCATCTTCATGTCTAACTAGCTTGAACAGAGTTCCCTTCCCTTGGGTCTCGGTTCCCATCTTTACAGACTTTTCGTTGAAGACGACATGAATGCTTTTTTCTATCTTCTTGGTCCTTTTATTGTAGACCCTGTAAGCCTTGCTTTGTGATGAGTATCCCAGGAAGATCCCTTCGTCGCTTCTGGGGTCGAATTTGCCAAGATTGTCTTTGCCGTTATTGTGAACAAAGCATGTGCAACCAAATGTTCTCAAGTGTGAGATGTTTGGTTTTCTCCCTTTGATGAGCTCATAGGACGTCTTGTTGATCAGGGGCCTTGTCATGGCTCGGTTCAGGATGTACGTAGCTGTGGAGATGGCTTCAGTCCAGAAGTACTCAGGAACTCCACTTTCAATCATCATGGTTCTAGCCATGTCCTCCAGAGTTCTGTTCTTTCTCTCGACCACTCCATTTTGCTGAGGAGTGCGAGGAGCTGAGAAGTTGTGAGAGATCCCATTTTTCTCACAGAAGTTCAGGAACTCTGAGTTTTGAAACTCAGTTCCGTGATCAGATCTGATTGCTTTCAGTTTTAGCCCAAGCTTACTTCTGTTCTTTTGATGAAGGGCTCAAATTCTTCAAATGCTTGTGATTTCGCCTTCAAGAAAATAACCCAGTTGAATCTTGAAAAATCGTCAATTAAAACATACATGTACCTTTTTCCACCGTAGCTAGCCGTTCTCATGGGACCACATAGATCCATGTGAATTAGCTCCAGGGACCTGGTTGTGCTCACCACCTTCTTGGTAATATTTGAATGTTGATAGGGTTTCTCGGCCAACAAATAAATTTGTAAGTCAAGACCCCGCTGAGTACAGTGGAGTCAGGATCGTTCCACAGGAAGCAAGGTTGTTTGTCTATCAATCTAATAAAAATCAAATAAAATCAAACACAATCACTCACGAGATGCCTCGTTAACAACCTTGTCAGGATCGTTACCGAACCACCGAACACAAAAATACTAAATAACAACCTAATTAAATTCCAATTAATACTCGGTACCAAGGCAAGCACTCAGCAACGAAGATTTACCAGAAATAATTCAATTAAAACAAAAATCTAGGATAAGGGACACCACAACATAGCCAAGCATAAGAATTCGTAAGGAGATAAGATCATGCCTTTAAACAGATAGAGTCATCAACTTTCATTGACTTAACAAGTAAATTAATCTACTTTCATAAACTAACTTATTCAATTGCTTGTTTTGGATCTAAAGCTTGAAACTTTCGTTTTCAAACAATATCAACCATCAAGTTACTAACTTTCTCTTTCAATCAAGTTAACACTCAAATTACCTCAACTCCCGTTTCGGTATTAAGCACAACAAACAATCTCAACAAAGATAAAAGGCATTCAACACACAAACTTACTCATCAAACATGCTCAACTATGCCGGGCTTAACCCCGACCCTAGAAAAATAGACTACTCACTACTCATGATTAAGAAACTAACATCTTCAATAAAAACAAACATTAAAAACAAAACTCAAACTTAAATTACCAACAAAAATATCGTCTTACAGAGATTCAGAAGAAAACTAAACAAAACATTCACCGAACCACAAAACTCGACCAACGAACCTCGGAAACCGTTGTCACCGAACCTCGTCACCGACTTTCGATCCGGTTCTCTCTCCTTCGGCCTTCCTCTAAATCTTCTCCAAAAACTAGCTCTAAAATTCGACTCCCCCCTCTATGCTAGATAGAAGGGTATTTATACTAGAAAATCCTCAAAAAAGCTAAAAGATAAAAACTTTCCTAAAAAGATAGAAACAATTTCTAAAACATAGAAATAAAATCTAGAAAGATATTAAACCCTAAAATACATATTCTAATAACCCATAAAGATTCTAAAAAGATACTCAACCGATACGGAAATAAATTCCCGCTCAGGATCGGTAAATAATAAAAATAATACTCCGAAATCTTTCTCTTCGTGGCCTCGTTAACGACCCTTCACAGCCTCGTTAACGAGCCTGGGGTTTTGTTTTCTTCAACACCTCCTCTTGTACTCTTAAGCTTTGACTTCTTAAATCTTGCACTCTCCCGTCCTTCACTGTGATGCTCCAAATTTAGCTCCATTTAGCTCCTTTTCTCACTAAAATCTGCAAAATATACAAAATAGCGTAGATTCCACTCTTTTCGTAGATTTATGCAAAACTAACTCAAAATACTCAAAACTAAACCTAAACTAGACAAAACTAAACCTAATAAGCAAAGAAAACCTATCAAAAACTATACTAAAAATGCGAACATCAAAATACCCCATACTTAGACTTGCTTGTCCTCAAGCAATAAACAAGATACTAACCAAAACAAAAACAAATCATGCTTATCAAGACATAGCCATCTTCTAAAAAGCAACATCTACACATAAGAAAATTATAGCAAAAGACTATTAACATCCTTACACATATATGCACTTAAATAGACATAAAATAATACAATCCAACCTCTCAAGGGATATAATGTGTTTCACTCAACTCTCAAATGTTCGGGCTTATAATTTCAATCTCTCAACTCATCCTATATACAAAAAACTCATAGAAATTGGAACTTATATCACCAATACTCTCCACCCAAGATTTGTCAAAACAAGCAAAGAATCATCAAGAGAACTTAGGCTCAATGAAAAACTTCATAGAAGTTTCCATTCGGCCGGGTTGTAATGGGGCTTGGTAATAACAAATAGGCGTGGAAATATTTTGGTCATGTGGTGCTAATAATATCCGGGAATCAAAAACTCCTAAAAACTCACACATAACATCAAAACTCTCATAAAAACATATACCAAACTCACTCTTCATATTATGCACACTTATTTTCACTCACCCTTTATCATCCTAGAAAGTCTCATAATCAAAGTAAAAGAATCTCTTGATATTATCTTTAAACACAAATGCACTTCAACTTTTCCTCCCCTTTTTTTTTTCTTCTTTTTTTTTTTCCTTTCGCTGCCTCGTTAACGAACCCACATCCGAGTCGTTAACGATCCACCGTCTACATTTCTTTCCCTTAAAACTTTACTTTGTGCATCTTTTTATCAAGAGACCTTTCTTACATGTAATAACAAGAGACTTCCAATCTACCCTTCCCAAATACCCTTCAATTCAAGCAAATATAAACTATTTTCTTTTCAACAAAACACAAAACTTTACCTCTCCAATCTAAGTCCTAATTCCCGGATAGGGTCAAGCTTATCTCGGCTAGGGAATAATTTTTGTGGAGCTAAAAATAAAAGGTTTCAGGCCAGAATTGGTTATCAAAAGAAGAAATAATGTAAAGGTAGATAGGGGATAATAAGGCTCATAAAAATAAGTTCTCCATCATATGATTTTTACAAGTAATGAACTAAAAATCTTATAAGGATCTCAAGAAATAGATAACCATCGCAATTCCAAGAGATAATATGCATAAAGAGAGTAAATCACACAAAAAAGAAGAGGGATTTATAAATGTTCTCCCTATAAGGCCAAAAATTTCTCACAAGGTAGATTTTGTTGGATTGCATCATCTGTGCTAAAAAGTATATGTGCTCAATTTCATCTAATGCTATTCTCTTCTAAAAACAATAATTTCAATTTTAAGAATCTGGCTATACTTTCAAAGACATAATTGCAAAGAATTATATGATTAAACCAGTGATTGCTATCATAGAACTTTTAAGAAGGGATATCTATCAATCCTAAACTCTTTTTGAATTTTTTAATTTTTTCAATTCTTTTTTTCTTTTCCGATTTTTTCAATTTAAAAGAAATAACAACTACATAGGAAACACCTAGGACATAATTTTTCTACTTTCTCCCCACCCCATACTTAAAATTAAAGTGTCCCCACTGTAAGGAAAATAAGAAGAAGAGGGAAAAGAAATAGAAAAGAAAACAAAAAATTAAAAAGAAAAAAAAAACATAAAACATACAAAAGTGGAAACAAGGAAAGGAAACTTCATCTTGAGCTTTGATCAACGGTTCTATGGAGGAAAATAGTGCTCAAAGTTCCCCATGAAGTCGTACATTGTCCTCCAACGCTCAGCATCCTCCGCCTCTCTCTGACGCTGCCTCTCATCTTCCCTCGACATGCGAGCGGAATAGACGGTTTCCCATCTATCCATCCTCCGATGAATGTGATCGGTCTGGAGGTGAAGCTGCTGCATCCGTGCAGAAAGATCCTCGACCCATGGTGGTGGAATGCTCGATCCTCTTTACTCGGGCTGAGGAGGCGGTGGGTAGTGAGGCTGGAATTGGTCTTGATACATCATCGGGTTGTAAGGCATTAAGCCATATGCATGAGGGTCGACAGGAGCTGGTGGAGGGTCGACAGGAGCTTGCGGTACCTCGTTAACGAAGCTGGTTGCCTCGTTAACAGTGTTGGATGGTGGCTGGAAATGGTCGTTAACGACCCTGGTTGGCTCGTCGACGAAGATGTGGCCTCCTAATTCCTCCGTCTCCATGTCTTCTTCTTCAAAGTTGAGCTCCTCAGTGCCGCCCTCGGTGTCGGCTTCCTCGGTATCATTGCCTAATACCTCGGTATCTTCTTGCTCATCTTCTTCTTCATATTCACCCACGTCGTCTCTCTCAAACCGCGTGTGACAAGGCCTAAGCGAGAGCTCATCCTCCGGTTTTGGCTCCAATGGGTAAGGCTGGCCCGTACACACTTCGTACCAATTCGGTACATAGAGTAGCTCGTACATGTCGAGGGAAGGTATGACTAGTTGATGTCGAACCTTCACCTTGTAGCCTCCTTGGGCTTGCACGAAAATCCCGGCACTATACCAATAGTTTTTGTGGAGGAGTTGGGCGTGGGCCGGTGTGTAGCGGGTGAGATCTACTCCAAGATTCTTAGCCAAGAGGCTAACCAAATTGCCACACCACACCTCCTTGGACTTGGTGGACTTCTCGACATAGTAGAGCCATTCGTACCCCAAATTCAAGGGGTCGGGCTCCTCGAAGAGGATAGTGCGGAAGCAAGCGACTTCCGTTCTTGTAGGCCGGTTCAACTCTTTCTTCGCCCAAAATGTTGCGGCGAGGACTCTCAAGATAATCCGGAAGATGGGGTTGACGATGTTTGCCCTGGATAGTGCCGCGGTAGAGGATTGAACCTCTCCGGTGATGTAGCTCCAAGTGCGGGTCACTCGGTAGTCCTTCAAGCTATAGTCCCTTGTCGGGTTTGGGAGCTCCAAGAGTGCATTGAACTCCTCCATGGTGAAGTCACGGTCCTCGTTACCGAGCCGGAACCGAATGCGTCCCGCCGAGGTCTTCAACGAGAAATTGGTCTCCAAGGTGGCCAAGAACTCGGATGTGAGGGCCGGGTAATGCGGCAAGCTCTCTTGCTTCAATAAGTGTGCGGCCCCAAGGATGATGAAGGCGTCCTTGACATCCGTGTAGATGCCCGTAGAGACGGCGCTAGACTTCGAGAACCATCGGGTGTAATGGTCCTTCTCCAAAAAATCTCGGTAGCGCCGTACTTGGCTTTGACTGCTCAAAATCACATCGTCCACCCGGGGTGGAGATGGAGACCTGTGGTTCCTCCTCTTCTTCTGGGCTCGGGTAGCGGGTTTGCTTGAACTAGCCATGGATCCTACAAAATAATCAAAAATTTCCAAGATAAGATCCATTCAAAAATAATAGGTACGAGACACCATACTTGGTCTCAAAATTAACCTCGGATTTGTTCATAAACTACCCAATTGGGTTGTTCACGAGTCTGGGCTCAGATCGATCATTGATGAAGTGCAGGGTCGTTAACGAGCCTGGGTGGGTCGTTAACGACCCGCCGAGAGCAAAACCAGTATGTTCCGAAATTAAATCTACCTCTAATCAGCACAAATCAAGCATGCAATCTTCTATTATTTCCCACAAATCCCCCATAGGGTAAAAGCACCCCATACTTACTCAATTACCCATCCCGAACATGCTAAAATTTTCTCGGAATTTTGACATGCAAAGTTCGAACTTTTAGATCTAGAACAAGAAAAATTCATGCTTTCCTAATTAAAGGGTTACAATAGCTAATCTAACATGAATAATCTTTCCTAAAACATGAACAACTAAGAACAATCAAGAATTTTTAGAACGGGATTTAAGCATGCTCATCGATCTCCCTAAAAATCATGATTCAAGATATGAAATTTAACCCTATAGATAATCAATCATGCAATTTCAAGCAAGGGTTTAGAAATCATACCGGAGAACAGAGAATTTAAAGAACAAGGATCGGAATCGGGGTAGTTAACGAGCTCGTCGTCGACGGTGTGTGGCCTCCGAACTCCGGTAACGATGGCGTCTCCGGTGGTCGTTAGCGTGGGAATTCCGACTCGGTGGGAGAGAAGGGAAAGGGATTGAGAGAGTTTTGGGTTTGAGAGTGAATTTTGAAGGGATTGTGATAGACATTTGGGAGGGGTAGGAGGGTTTATATAGGAAGGGTAAGGGGTAGAAGGGGGGCGGCGGCTAGGGTTTAAAAAAATTTAACTAGGTTAGAATTACTTACCTGCCCCGCATTGTGACGAATCGGGTCGTCCGAACCGGGTCGTTAACGACCCTGGGTGGGTTGTTAACGAGCCGCCGTGGCCTTTCTGAGTGATTTTTTTCGACCCCTTTTTCCTGAAATCTTGTTAGCTCAAATGGTCTTATTTCTATCCTATTTAAAACTAAAAAGAAAAATAAAAGAAAGCTAAGAAATAATCTAAAAAGAAATAAGAAAATAAAAAGAAAATAAAATAAACTAAACCTATTCTAAAAAGCGGGTTGCCTCCCGTAAGCGCTATGTTTAACGTCATTAGCCCAACGATCTCTCCTGCTAGTCTCATGGTGGTTCATGTATGGCCGTGTTGGGGTCTTGAGATACCCTGCTTGTAGTCTTACTGCCTCTGTGCACTTGAATTGCTAAGTTAGGGCCTTTTTCTTCTATCAGCAAGCTCGATATCCCTGGGTTATTGGTGTAGTCCGAAAGCCAAGGTGGTTTGGACTTTTCTGTAACCTCTGTATTAGGGCTTTTGTGCACGTGAGAATCAGTGATCGACAGATGTGGCTCGGTAGGGACTGTGGTGTCGGGTTCGGGTTGAGTCAACTCTAGTTGTGCCACTCCAATTGGGTCGTTGGCCTTTTGATCTAAATTGAATTCCACCCGTTCCTCTCCTATATCAAAAGTGAGGAGTCCCTTTCGCACGTCAACTCTTGCTCCTGCTGTGGCTAAGAATGGTCGCCCGAGAATTATGGGTACATGAGGGTCTTCAGGCATATCAAGGACAATAAAATCATTCGGTATAAAGAATTTCCCGACTTGGATAGGGTAATCATTCACTACTCCTGTGGCCTTGACACTTGACCCATCTGCCATGTACAGATTCATGTCTACTGGTTCTAGTGGTCCCATATTGGCTTTAGACCAGATTGAGAGCGGAACAAGACTAGCACTGGCACCAAGATCTCATAAAGCCTTGAACTTGTGGTTGCCTATGCCGATTGTGATTGCAAACCTCCCGGGATCTTCAAGCTTTTCTGGAAGAGCTATGGATCTGACCTCGTCCTGCAGTTTTGTAATAGATCTTTTCCTGCTAAGAATATCTTTCAAGAATTTTGTGTAAGCCGGCATTTCGCTTAGGGCCTCAGCGAATGGGATGGAAATATTAATGCCCTGAAGAATTTTAACGAAATGCTTGAACTTACTCTCAGTAGAGTCCATAGATTTCTTAGTTGGAAATGGAAGAGTTTTCACCATTCTCGGAATCAAGTTAGGCTCGAGAGGTGAGAGTACCGGGTCGACACTGGGGTCGTTTTGTGTCCTCGGCGGGTCGTTACTGACCTTGATGGGGTCGTTAACTACCCTGGGATTGAGAGGGAGGCTCGAATTAGAGGACTTACCTGTGGTAGGGTCGTCAGGGATCCTTGGAACCTCGTCCTCCTGGCTTGTAGGCTCGGTACTAGCTCTCTCTGGCTCGTTAACGAGCTGTTTTGCGGGGTCCTTTTCCTCCTTCTCTTCAGCTTGAACTCTCTCTGGTAGTGTCTTCCCGCTTCTGAGGTGTACTGCTGCTATTTGGCCTTTAGGGTTCTCCTCGGGACGGCCCGGGAGTTGCCCTTGTGGTCTTGGAATCCGTGCGGCAAGGTCTCCTAGTTGGGAATCAACACTCCTCTTCCAAATATCGAACTCTCCCCATCTTTTATCTTGTCGGTTCAGCTTGGCTTGGACGTCATCAACCTTGTTGTTCACTCCGTTGATGCCCTCTTTAATCTCCTGAACCCATGATGGCGTCTCCTGATGGCCTGGAGGTCGATATGGTGCAGGTCGTCTATCTTGTGGGGGCCCTGCGTAATTGTGATTTGTATTCTGATTGCCCCATGGTGGATAGTTGCTTGACCTGTCATTATAATTAGGCTGGTTCCTGTAGGGTCCTCTCATGTAATTCATCTCAGCTATTGTCTCAGCGGTTCTAACCTGCTCAATGTTAGTGCAAGCAGAAGTACTATGCGCAGAAGAACCACATTCTTGACATGATTGAAAGGATTTCAGAAAACTTACCTGTTTCCTCAAACGATTGACCTCATCTTGTAAGAATTGATTTTTAACATCGGGGTCAACTTCATCTCGGTTGGGCACATAAAGACGTTTTTGAGTTTGTGGAGCCTGCTGGGTTCCGTACATAGCATCGTAATTCGCCAGCTTGTCCAACAGTTCACACGCCTCTGTCGGGTTCATCTCTATAAAACCGCACGCAGTATGCGTGTTGATGCGGTTCTTGGTCTCCGCGTTGATACCCTGGAAAAAGATTTCTTGCAATACATATAAAGGTTGCCCATGAGTAGGGCATTGTCTAAGCATCTCTTTAAATCTTTCCCATGTTTCAACAAATGTTTCATTAGGCAACTGGTGATAAGAGGTGATGCGTTTCCTTAACTCCGTTGTCTTAGCAGGAGGGAAAAACTTTGTAAGAAATTGATCATACAAAGCTTTCCAAGTCCTGATAGACTTAGAAGGTAGGCTCTCTAACCAGTTCAGGGCCTTTCCAGTAAGTGACCATCGAAAAGCTTTTAACAGAACATATTCTAGCGAGACACCTTCAGCAGCTATGGTGTCACATAAATCAAGAAAATTTCTAATATGCTCCATAGGGCACTCAACAGGTTTCCCTTCAAACTGAGCCCGTTTGATTAAGGATATAAATTGAGACTTGATCTCAAAAGGTTTCTCTATCGCAGGAAGCACAATAGGAGATTCTGGCACCCTCAGTTCCGGATGCATGTATTGCTTGGCATTCCTTGCATAGGCATTTAGCTCTTCTTGCAGTCGAGCCTTGTCTGCGTCTGCGCCGTCCTTCTCGGCTTTCAGTGCCTCCATCCGGGTCTGGAGGATCTCTAACTCTCGAGCCATCTCTTCAGCTGTGGCAATGGCTTGGTTTTCTCGGAGTCGTCGGTGCAGGGAACGTTCGGGTTCTGAGTAATAACTGGAGCTATCAAACTGAAGCCTTCTTCGTCCTACCGGCATACACTGAGAAAAAAAACAAAGAAAACAAAAATTAAAAACAAAAACGGGGTCGGGCTATTCCCGATCCCGAAGATAAACTAACAAGTCGTTGCTTCCCCGACAACGGCGCCAATTTGTTGATAGGGTTTCTCGGCCAACAAATAAATTTGTAAGTCAAGACCCCGCTGAGTACAGTGGAGTCAGGATCGTTCCACTGGAAGCAAGGTTGTTTGTCTATCAATCTAATAAAAATCAAATAAAATCAAACACAATCACTCACGAGATGCCTCGTTAACGACCTTGTCAGGATCGTTACCGAACCACCGAACACAAAAATACTAAATAACGACCTAATTAAATTTCAATTAATACTCGGTACCGAGACAAGCACTCAGCAACGAAGATTTACCAGAAATAATTCAATTAAAACAAAAATCTAGGATAAGGGACACCACAACATAGCCAAACATAAGAATTCGTAAGGAGATAAGATCATGCCTTTAAACAGATAGAGTCATCAACTTTCATTGACTTAACAAGTAAATTAATCTACTTTCATAAACTAACTTACTCAATTGCTTGTTTTGGATCTAAAGCTTGAAACTTTCGTTTTCAAACAATATCAACCTTCAAGTTACTAACTTTCTCTTTCAATCAAGTTAAAACTCAAATTACCTCAACTCCCGTTTCGGTATTAAGCACAACAAACAATCTCAACAAAGATAAAAGGCATTCAACACACAAACTTACTCATCAAACATGCTCAACTATGCCGGGCTTAACCCCGACCCTAGAAAAATAGACTACTCACTACTCATGATTAAGAAACTAAAATCTTCAATAAAAACAAACATTAAAAACAAAACTCAAACTTAAATTACCAACAAAAATATCGTCTTACAGAGATTCAGAAGAAAACTAAACAAAACATTCACCGAACCACAAAACTCGACCAACGACCCTCAGAAACCGTCATCACCGAACCTCGTCACCGACTTCCGATCCGGTTCT
The DNA here is from genome assembly GCA_964016875.1 of Fallopia convolvulus. NCBI lineage: Eukaryota > Viridiplantae > Streptophyta > Magnoliopsida > Caryophyllales > Polygonaceae > Fallopia > Fallopia convolvulus. Next base: position 10,824,278 of record OZ024720.1, read on the forward strand.
CTTTCCTTCGGCCTTCCTCTAAATCTTCTCCAAAAACTAGCTCTAAAATTCGACTCCCCCCTCTATGCTAGATAGAAGGGTATTTATACTAGAAAATCCTAAAAAAGGCTAAAAGATAAAAACTTTCCTAAAAAGATAGAAACAATCTCTAAAACATAGAAATAAAATCTAGAAAGATATTAAACCCTAAAATACATATTCTAATAACCCATAAAGATTCTAAAAAGATACTCAACCGATACGGAAATAAATTCCTGCTCAGGATCGGTAAATAATAAAAATAATAATCCGAAATCTTTCTCTTCGTGGCCTCGTTAACGACCCTTCACAGCCTCGTTAACGAGCCTGAGGTTTTGTTTTCTTCAACACCTCCTCTTGTACTCTTAAGCTTTGACTTCTTAAATCTTGCACTCTCCCGTCCTTCATTGTGATGCTCCAAATTCAGCTCCATTTAGCTCCTTTTCTCACTAAAATCTGCAAAATATACAAAATAGCGTAGATTCCACTCTTTTCGTAGATTTATGCAAAACTAACTCAAAATACTCAAAACTAAACCTAAACTAGACAAAACTAAACCTAATAAGCAAAGAAAACCTATCAAAAACTATACTAAAAATGCGAACATCATTGAACAAACCACATTAGTTCCCTATGGTGTTTGTCATTATCAAAACTGAAGAGAATTACATCGTTGATCCGTTGTTTAGAACTAGAGGTCCCAACAACGTCCCAACAGTTATTAACATTAGGTTATATTTTATTTATTTAAAAATAATGATTAATACACTTAAAACAAATACCTATTTACTATAAGTATATCAAACAACTATTAAAAATCCCGTTCAGGGCACGGGTACATCAACTAGTTACTAATAACTAAAGCCGAAGCAATTTCTGCCACCACGTTGCGCCACATCATCCCTTTATTAAAATAATATTTTTTAAAGTAAATTATGCAAAAAAAGTTATCTCCATGTAAAAATAAAGATAAAATAATATTTGTAAAAATTTATCTCCAAATAAAAATAAATATAAAATAATATTAGTATATTTTACCAATATAGATAAAAAAAGGACATTATAATTATTTTATTTGTAAAAGATAATTTAAAAAATATAAGAAAAAATATGTACATGTGGTCACATATATATCTTTGAAATAAAAATATTCATATAAATGATAATATCTTTGAAATATCTATCTATCTAAAACTATATATTAAAGTCGAACCTTTTCGAGCCACCCAAACAATTTTGGCCACACCTTATATTTAAAAAGTAATTTTGTATTCTTATTATTATTTATATTAAATCTTCATATAAATTTTATATTATATTTTTAATATATTTTTCTTTATTAAATTTTATATTATTTACATTAAATTTTATATACTTAAATTAAATTTTATATTATATTTTTCTTTATTAATATATTTTTTTATAATATATCTAGAAAAATACCAAGTCATAGTCGTGTAGGCATGACGGGTACAAGTGCCTAGGTACAACTAATGGATGACTAATTCAAACTAGACATGTCAATTCGGGTCGGGTAGGGCAGGTTCGGGTTCGGGTTAAATCGGGTTCGGTTTCATTATGGGTCACGGGTCAATCGAGTCGGGTTATAGCGGGTTTTCGGTCGGTTCGGGTTGACCAACTTGATTAAAGTACTTGATATGATGTCGGGTTATTGTTTGGAAGGCTCCTAAATTATAAAATAAACCCTAAACCGTAAACCCTAACTAAACCCTAAACTACCCTAAACCCTAAACCTAACCATAAATCGGAACCTTAAAACAAATTATGGTAATAACTGGTCCAACATGAAATTTCAAGAACCGGAACAATTTTTATTTTTACAATTTCTTTTGAGGCCGGTTCGGTTATATTAAAGTTTTAATATGATTAATAAGGGTTCACACCCTAACATATACATAAATTCATTTATTATAGCTCCATAAAATTATATAAAGTGCAATCTCTTAGGAACCGGTTTTGTTTTTGTAATTCAAACCCTAAAAATACGTGAACCGGTCGGTTTAATTTAATTTCGGAGCAAACCGCCTCGAAACTTCGTTAGGTTAAAATAAAATTATATCCTATACAAATTGATAGCCAATGCGGCACACTTGGTCCAGGTACACGCGTTTGAGGAGTATGTCTACGGTTCGAAACGGGGGACGCGCGAAAGCCACCCCTTTTTTTTCTCATGAGCCTCACGCATCATGAAGCTGAAGCGTAAGGCATTGTACTAGAGATGTTTTCTGATAATCTTTGCGCTTCATGAAGCGTAAGGTAAGACTATAAAAAAACACCAGTGACAGAATCACCACAAACCAGAATCACCACAAAAGAACATGTTCAGCACAAACCACAAACCAGAATCACCACAAATGAGCATGTTCAGCACAAACCACAAACCAGAATCACCAAAAATCAACGTTTGACAGCTATTCTAGTTTTTCCATGTTCACAAAGTCTAATTAAGATTGAAGCATCATTTTTAGAGAGCAGAAGAGTGTTTCCAAAGGAGATTAACCCAGAGGCCAGAAGACAGGTGGATTTTTATTACAATTGGAACCATAAAAAATCAACAGATTTTTTATGCTTATATTTTCTGGGTGAACTTGTGGGAGGAAGGGTTGGTCTTGCTTATTCATCAGTTGGTGTACTCAAAATTTATGTCATAATTGATGTAAGATACTCCTTATTTAGGCAACAATTTGAACCCTCAAAGGCTGCTGAGGTCATCATTCTTAATTATCAATCTCAGCAGCACAAGCTCATGCCTATGTTGTCATCAACTTATGCTTTCCACTTTGTTACACTGCATCTAGTTGAAAAATATTCAGAGATGAAGAAATCCCAAGATGAAGAAGTTGTGGGAGATGTTCATGCTCTTTCAGCAGGTCTCAAGGCTTATGTGCCTTCTTATACATCAAGAGCAATATCTACCTGAAGAGAAGCCTGTGGAGGCCATGTATATGCTGCTGTTAATCGGTTTGGTAGCTTGAGGAATGATCATGATATATTTCAGACATTTGAAGGAGATAATACTGTTCTCTTACAGCAGGTTTATATCGCTTTTTCTTTTTCTCATTTTGTGCTTTCAGCATGTTCTTATTGAATTTTGAACTTTGCAAAAACATAACCATAAATCAGATGCTTGCTTTCCGAGCTCTCATCTCCCATTTTCTTGCTTTGTGCTCTGAATCTCTGTATGACAGACTTAGCCCCTTTCCTACAGATTCGGACTTCTGCAACATGAGGTACCAAGCACCATCATAGGCTGAGCTGCTCGAGAAAACAAATCATAGCAAGAAACTCATTTAATTCCACAACATCCTCGTAAGTCATGGGGAAAAGAAAAGCAAAATGACAAGGCATCAAAGAATTAAGAAAGCAGATCAAGGAGCCAACTCACCTAATCATTCAGACTGTGCACGCCATTCCAATAAAGTGGATGTTGCGTTTGACTTAGATGAAATCCTTATGTTGTGCACTTTCTGAAGCAACTCCTTCACTCTTGCACTTTCATTCTCATGAGCAAAGCCACGTACCAGTGTACTGTATGTCATGACAATGGGGGAGAAGCCCTTGTCTTCCATTTCAACGAGCAGATTGTATGCCTCCTCCAGCAACCCAACTTTACAATAGCCACAAATCAATTCATTGCAGAAAAAGCCCTTTAGCCTTATGCATGTCTCCTTCCTTGCATAATCCATCAATCAAAGTTTTATATATAACTGTATTAGGAGAAACACCACTAGCTAACATCTTCAAGAAGAGCTTTTGAGCCTTACCTATATGGCCTTGTTTACACAGCCCGTAAATCAGACTAGCATATACATAAACATTCGGAGACATACCTTCCTGTAATTCCAGAAAAAGCTCTTCAGCCTTATCTACATGCCCTTCTTTACACAATCCGTCAATCATAATGGCATAAGTAAATTTGTTACGATTGCAAGGACCATTTACGTCCATCTTTAGTTCAGACTTATCTACATGCCCTTCTTTAGCCTTATCTACAGATTCAGATTTAGCCCCATAACTATTTCCATTTCAAATTTTTGCATTTGTACTAACCTGGAACAAAAGGCCAAATGCAACTGGTGTTCACTACACAGTGACCCCCTGGAGCCTGCAAAAAATAAAAACAAGATGATGTTGACTACACAGTAGAATCTTTCAGCACAAAACTGATTTGATGAATTCTGCAACTGGTTAAATAAGAATTTTGAAGCTGAACCACATAGCAAATAAATACATTGAATGAAAGAAATACAAACCAACTTTTCTGAAGGAAAATGTCACATTGAATGCATTCTTTCAATACAAAAATAGTACATCTCCTTATAATACAAAATGTCATCAGTCCAATGCATAAACTATCAAAACCCTAAATGGAAAATAACTGATGTCACCGTGCGGCACCTCCAGACCCACTCCCCAGACTGGCTTAAAATCGTTGATGCCAAATCAAAAATAAATCCCTAATTACTAAACTAGTATAGTCAGTAAGTCGGGGTCGAACCCAAGAGACACTTGTATTCTAAGCAGTATTATTATCAACTCAGAAAGGTAACAAAGGGGGATTTTTGGAATTAAACTATAAACTAAGAATTGAAACAAACAAAGCAAGTAATCAAACAAGGCAAAGATTGGATTTTTATCAAGTTAAAGGAAAGCAATCCTATTCAAGTATCCACTTTTCTTCCTCAAGTTATTGATCCTAGATTCAAACAAGTTATTTCTTTTAGTTATTCCTATCCTGATCAGAATTATAACATGACAACGAGACATGCAACTTAACATCCAAACAATTCATGAAATGATCATAAATAATAAGGATATTAGCATTAAGAACAAGGATAAACAGGATACATGTAATTGAATTCCAACGAGTCAAACAATCAACATGCATTCAAATCTCTTCTCAATCGTTTTAGTCCAACGAGTCCTAAATCAATTGAGTTGCTACAAAGATCAGGCTTTGCTACGAGAAAACCTAGATCTAGCAATAGATAATATCAATTCCAACAAGTTAGCTAGGCCTGAAGAAATCAACACAATCAATATAAATTACGCACAAGAGAATTAAAATAACCTGTAGAAATAAACCTGAATAGACGAACCTCACAACAACTTGAGTCTGAAAAGCTTCAACTTGAATAGAATTAAGGAGTTTAGTTCTCCATAAGAGATAAAAACACAAAGTCTCAAATTAGGTCTAAGAGAGAATACCTCAAACAAAGGCTGAAACTAGGTTTAAATAGTCAATTAAAAATACGAAAGGAAAGATATAATAAAAAGGCAATAAAGATAGGCAGAATATCTTCTCGCGTGAAAAATAAGTTGGGGCTGTGACCGCCATAGCCGCGATCGCGGTATAGGTTCGCCGCGATCGCGGCTCTTGTCCTGACAACATTTTGACGGTACTTTCAGATGTTGTTTTGACCCACTTAGAGTTGGAATTTGAACTCGGAATAAAACATGAATTGTAGCTCTTCGAGTTAGATTTCCAATTATACCAAATTCAGCTTCATCTGATCACTGTAGCTCCCGAAATAAGCATTACAAGAAAGTGGTGTCGAAATAACAACATCAATGGATTGCCCGGTTCTAAGCGTTCTTTTCCACAACCTCTTGGGTCTTAATCATCATCAGAAATGGCTTGAATATCCTTGGAAAAGACACTTGAATATCTCCAAACTTGAATCCTTCAACTTAACCAATCCTTACTCTTCAAAACGACCTAAAAACACAAAAGTGCAAGAGTAGACACCGAAATGCAAAAACTACAAAAACTAAGCAAAATGCATGCAACTACCTAAGATTTAAACATAAATATGCCCTAAAACTAACACCTAAATGCATGCTATCAAATTCCCCCATGCTTAAACCTTGCTTGTCCTCAAGCAAGAAATAGATTTAACACCCCACATTCAAGCAATTCATGCATCCACTTTGATAAATGCTTAAGCAAGAATAAAAAGAGACATGATTCAACAATTGACATCATAGCATGTATTTTGGCATCCAACAAGATCAAGTAAACATATCCATTCTAAATCTCACTAGGAACAGGAACATGTGTTTTCACTCTCACTCATGTGTTTAAGGATATATATGTGTTTCGCTCAAAACTCAACTTTGAAAGCCTAGCTACCATAGGCTTGCATCAGTGTTCTAATTCTCCACCGCTAGAGACTATGCATACAACAAAAATCATGAGGTCTATTTAAGGCTTGTAATGGGGCCAAGGTAAAGAGAAACTTGGAAGGGATAATATTTGGCATGTGGTGCTAAATCCGGGATAAAGAACTAATCCTAAACCCAAACTTCAACACTTTCTTTTCTTACTTCTCCCAAACTCTTCTTTCTCAACTCCAAACCACAATTAAACACATTGTTTCTTTCTTCACTTTTTTTTCTTGCCTCTTCTTCAACTCTTTCTTTGCTTTATGAAGACTAGTAACAATTGTACTTGACTTTTTCTTTTCATCTTCATTTTTTTCCACTTACACACAAGAGTTTTATTTCCTCTTTTCCTCCTTTTCTTCCAACTCCCCCATACTTATACATAACTCACACAAAACAAAAACACAACCTAAAGTCCTAAATCCCGGATCCTGGGTCAAGCTTATTAGGCTAGGAAAATTTTGTGGAGCTATCAAAAATAGGCTTAAATCTTAAAAGAAATGGGGTGTCAAGAACATGGATCTTATAAGGTAGGAAGGGAAATAATAAGCTTATAAGAAACATTGCCTCAATCATTTTAATGTCATATGCAAAAGTCATGAATGCAGCCTCGAAAAAGATATTTAAATGCAAGTTCTAGAGGAAGCAATCAAAGTAAGCACACACAATGAAAAAGAGGACTCATAGATGCATAGTCCTAGAAAGGCCAAAACAAAATAATCTCACAAGGTAAAATTTGCCTAGAACTTATGTGTAACTTAGATCTTAAGGATATACATGCTCAATCAAATTATCAAATATGCTCTTAAAGAAATAAGCATTATCAAGCTTCAAGCAATTCAAGCAAGTTAAGGGCCAAAAATCATCATAAAAAATATTAGAGGACAAGTGGTTTCTTTGCTTGGGGAAATATGACAAACCTAAAATGCATGATTGTTTTTGGTATTTTTTGTATTTTTCTGATTTTTTTATGCAAGTATAAATGCAAAAAGTTAAACATGCTTTGCAAAAATTTAAACTATATGCAATGCAAAACTAAACTAACATGTAAATGTTCACCTCCCCCGTGCTTAAATAATACATTGTCCCCAATGTATAAAGTAAAAGAGAAAGGAAGAGAAAACACTCACAAAGTCATCTACTCTTTTGAATAAGGAGGAGGTTCAAAGTGGCAACCATCTGATGATGAGGACACAAGATAGATGGAGAGCAATGAATTCACAAGATTAGACATTGTCAATGCCCTTAACAACCTGTCAAAAGCTTGTGAACACATCTCACAAAAACATAAGTAGCATAAGGATAAATTGAAATTAAATAATATACCATTTAAAAATCGTTTCAACTTATCAAACTTGTGAGACCAATTTTTATGAGATGGCATATGCTCAAACAAATTCAACACAAGTGGTGATGTTAGAAAATACTTACAGTATGGGTCAAAGAACTCATCAACATTACCACTCTTACCAAAGATGAACTCCATGTAATTTCTTGCATCAATCTTAGGCTCACTTGGTTCTATAGGATTCATAGTGTCATTGAGTGCCTCAAGATATATGAGCATTGACTTTTGAGAGTCAAGAAGAGGAAAATCGGAATGCATATAATCATCATCAGCTTCTAGGGTAGATCCATGATCATGGATGTCCAATAGCGGTTGCGGTTCTTCACCCGAATTCAGATCGTCTTTGATCTCCTCCTTCTTGCTCCTCAATGTAATGGCACTCACATTCTCCATCGGGTCTATGGGTTGTGAAGGCAAATTCTCAGAGTCTCTTGCTTCCAGTCTATTCACAATAGTGATCATTTGACTGATCTGAGTCTCCATTTTCTTGAAACTAGTCTGAGTGTTCTGTCCCAACTGGTCTACTATGTTAGCAAGCCTTGCAAACACCTCCTCAGCATTGAAAGAGGAGTTCTCAACTGGATGGAGCATAGGTGGATGTTGTTCAACCTGCTCGCACTGATCGCTCATGTAGAAAAAGAAATCCCAACATTCTTCTGGTACCATACACCATAACCTATAATTGCTCATGTACTCAGCCAACTGTAGAGTCTCAGAATTCATCCCATCCAGGATGCACTGACATAATTCCCTCTCACAAGGGTGATAGCCCCAAGCACCAAATGTATGAAAATATTGTTGTACTCTAAAGAAATACACATGAAATTGTTCATCCTGTAGTTGCCTACATTCCAACATAGCCATTGATTAGTAGCACAGGTGTGGACCGTAAGATAGGTCCACACAAGAGTTGATAAAAATAAAAACTCAGAATTAAACAAAGTCTCCCCGGCAACGGCGCCAAAATTTGACTGGCTTAAAGTCGTCGTGCCAAATCAAAGATAAATCCCTAGTTACTCAACTAGTATAGTCGGTAAGTCGGGGTCGAACCCAAGAGACACTTGTATCCTAAGTTTTATTATTATCAACTCAAAGAAGTAATAAAGGTTTTTTTTTTTGTAATTTAATCTAAAACTAGGAAAATTAAAGCAAACAAGACAAACAAACAGAGCAAAGGTTGGATTTTTTATCAATTAGGGAAAATAATTCTATTCAAGTATCCACTTTTCTTCCTCAAGTTATTGATCCTAGATTCAAACAAGTTATTTCTTTCAGTTATTCCTATCCTGATCAGAATTATAACATGGCAACGAGACATGCAACTTAACATCCAAACAATTCATGAAACGATCTTAAATAATAAGGATATTAGCATTAAGAACAAGGATAAACAGGATACATGCAATTGAATTCCAACGAGTCAAACAATCAACATGCATTCAAATCTCTTCTCAATTGTTTTAGTCCAACGAGTCCTAAACCAATTGAGTTGCTACAAAGATCAGGCTTTGCTACGAGAAAACCTAGATCTAGCAATAGATTATATCAATTCCAACAAGTTGGCCAGACAAGCAGAAATCAACACAATCAATAATAATTAAGCAGAAGAGAATTGAAATAACCTGTAGAAATAAACCTGAATAGACGAATCTCACAACAACTTGAGTCTGAAAAGCTTCAACTCAAATAGAATTTAGGGAGTTTAGTTCTCCATAAGAGATAAAAACACAAAGTCTCAAATTAGGTCTAAGAGAGAATACCTCAAACAAAGGCTGAAACTAGGTTTAAATAGTCAATTAAAAATACGAAAGGAAAGATATAATAAAAAGGCAATAAAGATAGGCGGAAGATCTCCTCGCGTGAAAAATAAGTTGGGGCTGCGACCGCCATAGCCGCGATCGCGGTATAGGTTGGCCGCGATCGCGGCTCTTGTCATGACAACATTTTGATGGTACTTTCGGATGCTGTTTTGACCCACATAGAGTTGGAATTTGAACTCGGAGTAAAAATATGAATTGTAGATCTTCGAGTTAGCTTTCCAATTATACCAAATTCAGCTTCATCCGATCACTGTAGCTCCCGAAATAAGCATTACAAGAAAGTGGTGTCGAAACAACAACATCAATGGATTGCCCGGTTCTAAGCGTTCTTTTCCACAACCTCTTGGAAAAGACACTTGAATATCTCCAATCTTGAATCCTTCAACTTAACCAATCCTTGCTCTTCAAAACGACCTAAAAACACAAAAGTGCAAGAGTAGACACCGAAATGCAAAAACTACAAAAACTAAGCAAAATGCATGCAACTACCTAAGATTTAAACATAAATATGCCCTAAAACTAACACCTAAATGCATGCTATCATCCCCTCACCGGGATCATATCTAGAATACCAAAATGGCCTGCTCAAAGGAGGTGGCATCGGGGGACGATCATCCCCTAATATGCTCAGCATGTCCAACAGGTACGGCCTTGCTGGATGATCAACAGGCATCGCTGCCAAAGCGTCGTGAGCATATCGAACGAGCTGCTGTTGTCGCTGCATAATTTAAGACACATTTTACATAAGCACTAAAAATATACAAACGATTAATGATTGAATGAACTATTTATTGAATAAACTTTTACTTACAATGGTAGCATCAACTACAGCTAATGGGTGGGTATGTGGCTCGCGCGGACGGTCCCGACGCTCTGACCTCGGATCTACATACGGATGTGTCACGTCACTAAACCAATCCCAGTACGCGAGGTCCGCCTGGTAAGCATACCGAGCCAAAGGGTGCTGCTCAAGGTCAATCAGGTGGTCGTACCGCTGGTTCCAGTACAGCTGATCGTCGGAAAATTCTACCTCATACTTGCGCCAAGACGTGGTACGAACCTCTGTAGCTGGCATAATCGGATCAATAGGTAAGCACTGGACTTGGAAGTACTGACGCAGCCACCTATCGGGCATGTAAGCCTCTCGAATAGAAAAGCACTCAAGCACGCCTCGAAACCTCGAAACCCGGTAACGCTCTGACTCGAAATCTAAGCCTCTCCGTGGCTGCCACTTAATCTGAAATAAAAATACACCCATCGTTAAAAAAACTAACAAATCCATAGTTTAGGGTTATAGGGTTCCAAATATTTTGACATTAAATTTTTTTACCTCATCAGCGCGAACCTTGTCTAATACTTTTCGAATCGCGTCCAACCGCTCTGGCTTCTTCGGAGGAGCGCGTGTCTCAACTCTAGATCGGGCACCCACATACGGGTTGACCAAAAGATCTATCCTCAGTATCGGATGCCCGCCAAAAAGCTGCATATACTCCGATATCCAAGTCTATGTCATAAATTATAGTTAGTTTCTTACATAACAAAAAAATAAAGTTACATACAAAAGTAATACTCAAATAATTTTCTTACCCTTAGAAGGAGAACACATCCAGCAATGCCCTTGCTATCACGTCGTGACGCAACACCCAACTCGCGGTACATGAACGTCAGAACCGCAGCACCCCAAGCAAATGTACTCGTGCGGTCGGGGTCTAAGAGACAATGCAAATACTCAATGTTGACATTGTTGGTGCTCTTGTTGACGAATAATGCTGAACCAATGACCCACAACAAGTACGCAACAGCTATAAAATGAGGTGTTGCCCCCTCTGCAATCATCCTAATGACATGTGCCTTGATATCGTCAAAATGAATGCCACGGGAATCATATGTACGAAACATCCGCACATCAATCGAGAACATCTCCATGACCAACGTCTGAAACTCCTTCTCAGAGAACTGCTCGCCGACACGCTCCCCGTCGATCGGCAAGCCTAAAATGCGCTCCACATCATGCAACGTGATGGAAATCTCACTCCATGGAAAATGAAAGTTGTTGGTCTCCGGATACCAACGCTCAATAAATGCATAAATGATGGCGTGGTCCGATCCTCGATAATCCATAGCCCCGATATGCCTTAATCCACTACGCCCTGCAATATGCCACCACGTACCCGACTCATCAACTCTGTGGGGCTCAATATCAGTCCAATCCAACGTCCTTGAGTATGCCTTATACAGCTTCCTCCACTGTCAAAATTATGAAAAAAATAAAAATTAGTTCAATTATGTCAATTCCCATGAAAAATTAAAAAAAAAATTCGTAAATAAGCTCACTAATACATTCTCGATAGCTGGTGCAGGAGGATCGACTGTGGTAGGAGGGGCGGGAGCATCTCGAGGAGTCCACCTCCATATCGACTCCGCAGTATGCGTGGGGTAGTGTCGAAGGAGGACGGCCAAACGTGGTCCTCCTGGCTGCCACATGGGTACGTCAGCAACAAGAGGGACCAGAGGTGCTGCAGGGTCGATAATGGGAGGATCATGGGCAATCGGAGGTTGAACATTAGCAGCCGAATGAAGTGGAGGGTCGATAATGGGAGGATCCTGGGCAATCGAAGGCTGAACATCAGTAGCCGAATGAAGTGGAGGGTCGATAATGGGAGGATCATGACGTGGAGTCCGTATGATGGGAGGGGTCTGAGAAGGTGAGACCGAGTCAAGTGGAAGACTCATATCAACGTCCCTAGAAAGATCCTCTCCGGTGCCAATCGGAGTCCCTAAACTAACTGAATCGATCTGCTCGGACTCTCGTCGAAGGGTGTGATGATGGGTCGGGGAAGACGGAACAACATCCTCTGCTTGATCAGTCCCAATGACGTCCGTCGGAATCTCCTCAGTAGTCTCAGCCGGAGCAGACGGACCAACATCCTACTCTATCTGAATATCTGCACCATCATGCGCTGCCTCGTCCCATTGTAGCTCAGATATCAACGTCTCAGCCCCTAATCTCCTGGCCCACTTTTTCGGCGAAGGGGCCTCAGCACGAGCAGACTGTAGTATACCTCGTGCCTTCGCGTTCCTAGTCCTCTTCTTCTTCGGCACAGGTGGTGTAGTCGAGTCGGGAGTTCGCAACTCACGACTCAACTCCTGAAACGCCTGTTTACGATTTTCATTATTTCATTTACGTACTCCTTTATATAATTTGTACTTTGTGCCTTACCTTCAATTCGTATATCTTTTTATACATAAGTGTAATTTTAACTAATATTACTATAACAAAATCAAAATAGTTAACTTCAATCACTACTGTATATGCTAAAGGAGAACATAAATCACATTACCCTCTAGTGAACAAGTGCTAACAAAACATAAACTTCAAAATTTTAACATTCGTGGAGCCAATTACATTTAAGTAGGTGGAAAGCAATCATATGATATGAATTATGGGTATTAACTTAAGATGACCATATAATTTCATTCTTTCCAAGCACATAAACAAAAAATACACAAATTTGGTAAGCCATAAATTCAATTTTCATACTTTGCATACTAAATTACTATATACGTACCATCATCGTTTCCTCGCCCCAACCACCCCTCGCATCGCCCTTGCTCGTATCATCATGAGCTGGAGAACCCCCGCCAACAGTACCATCATTGCCAGCTCTATCACTAGTCTCAGCAATCATACCGACATCTGCATCGATCGTCTCGTCCCCCCTAACAACATCAACCACTGTCCAATAAAACAAATTAAACATCACATCATTATTTTTCAAACCATTAAATCTCAGAGTTTCATTATGTATAAACATCAGATCACTTTGAATTAACTCCCTAATCTAATACTCCAAAAGTCAATGAAATGCTCGTGTAGAAATCAAAAAACAAAGGAATTGCAAAGTGCTCGTGTAGAAATCCCTAATGATGGAACTGATGTATGGGAAATTGATATCAGACATATCAAGTTTGAGAACAAAGTTGCATCTGGATCATATGGTGACCTGTAAGTTATCTATTTTTCAAGAAGTATTGATGCTATTCTTGGATGAATGATATTCTATGCTTCAACTATGCCCTTCTAAATTTTCAGTTATAAGGGCACATACTACAGTCAGTAAGTGGCCAATAATGTTTTCAAACCTGAGCGCATAAGCAATGATTTGCAGAAAGAGTTTGCTCAGGAGGTTTACTTTATGAGGTATGTCACTTCCTGTTAAGAAGCTAAAAGACTCGTATTTTCATGCTCAAGTACAATTTTGATAGTTTGAGATATAGTTTGATGATGCTACCAAGCTTTTATATACTTATCTGATGATATTATTTACCAAACATTCATATGGAAAACTCAAGTCTTTCTTTCTTTGCATGTAAGTAAACATTAGTGTCTTGTCCCAACTAAAATATGACAACAACAACACCCAACAGTAGCTAAGATATCACAATACTTGTTGACTAGATAAAGAGATAAGAATTGGATTGTCTCCTGTACAAGTGATATCTCCCACAACATGTATGAGCAAGTTTTTGCCCCAACCAAACCACATCCTGGTACCTAACATATAGTTACCAATATATGGAGGAAAGTTCGCCATAAGAATGTTGTGTAATTTATCGGTGCATGTACCAAACCTCCGAGCTTGTGCATTGTCACAAGTACCTAAACAACTCAGGATTTTCTATCATGCATACAATACCTACAGATTTTTTAGGCACAAATGTCATTTCATGTAAATTTTAGAATAAGCACCTTCATTTAGACTTTTGTTATTTCAGTTTTTTTTATTGCTTAAAACTTCCACAAAGCTAACTAAAACTATATGTATATTGTCAATATACAGAGTTTATGTCTGGGGGGAGTGTGTATGACTATTTACACAAACATAAAGGTTCCTTCAATTTGCCATCTCTCTTGAATGTGGCAATTGATGTGTCCAAGGGAATGAACTAACCTGCATTAGAATAATATAATTTACATAGACTTCAAAGCCCCCAATATCTTGATGGATGAACATCAAGATATTTACCTACTGTTGTGCATTACAAAACTATAATTCAAAGAGATTTCAAACTAACTTGAGGAGGGTAATTGATGTTCTTATATCTTGTTAGGTGGTTAAAGTTGCTGATTTTGAAGTTGCCAGAGTGAAGGTTCAGTCTGGAGTTATGACTGCAGAAACTGGAACGTTCTGCAATCATAGTGATTGAAGATAATAGCCACACTATCCTTTGTCCTAAGAACACAATGGAGCTAGTGGTAAGCACCAGGCACCATGATGCAGAAACAATTTTCATCTATATATTGCATGATGACCATTTTCCCTCCTATTTAACTGTATTAACTAATATGAATTGTTGAGTTTTGCCTAATGAAATTAGTGGCCTTTAAGGTTTAGGGTCGATGGAGATTTCAGCAACAGAAGATGTAATGAAGCAGGTTTGTGGAGCAACAAATATTCACTAATTGCACAAACAAAATTCAGTGCTTCCAAAACTGCTTCAGTTTAATTATGACATTCCATACAAAGAAGGAAATGAAAATTATGACATTCCATACAAAGAAGGAAATGAAAATTTCTCAGCATATGCACTTTCTAGAGTGGAGGGATCTGAGATTGCAAGTATGGTGGTTTATACATTTTAATCTGATTTGCTGCAGAAAATTCAGGATTATTATAAGTTTGATTTGAATCTGAAGCAAATTATTGAGACATTGGAGGTGAATGCTTCAGCAAAGAAAAATTATTCTTGGTTGCATGGTCAATTAAGGAGAAAGATTAAGCTGGTATTAAAACCTGGATCAAAACAAAGATAAGGGATAAAAGGAGTACATCTTTATCATTTTCTTTGCTTTAAGCTATGTTAAAATAAGAACATCAGAAAGAGAATTTAGTTTAGTTTGGTTTCTCAAACCTTCGACACCAGTGACATGCTTTAGTTCGTATTGTCTTAGCTATCTCAGGTTGCAGTAAATATTCAGTTCATTCGAATTCTTCCATTTTTCTTTGCTTTAAGTTTTGATCTTTTTTCCTAGTTGCTTCTTCTTCTCCAAAGCTTGATAATTTAATGGGTTCTAACCATGAAATGGAGACAATAGTACTGTAACACTGAATTTGCTGCATAAAATTCAGAAATTTTATAAGTCTGATTTGAATCTGAAGCAAATTATTGAGGCATTGGAGGAGAATGCTTCAGCAAAGAATAATTATTCTTGGTTGCATGGTCAATTGAGGAGAAAGAGTAAGCTGGTAATAGGTGATAATGTGGCACTCAAAAATTAGATTTTGCTATGGCTTCATTGTGTTGGTACTAGTGGACATTCAGGGAGGGATGTCACGATACAAAGAGTCAAGGCCTTGTTTTATTGAGAAGGCACAAAAAAAAGAACAAAAGAAAAATAAAAACAAACATCGAACTAAGAAGCAGAAAAGGGCACTAGACGACTTTGAAAAACAAACAACCACAGGTCAAAAGAGATCCAACACATGTGTCTGAAAATAGCTTCTTGTAAATTTTCATGTTCACCCTTTTTTACCTTCTTCTCAAGTTAACATTACATACAAGCAACTTTTTGTTTTGCTGGTTTACTGTTGAGTTTATATGAAAGATTGGGGGAGAATGGATGTGACAATAGAGGGAAAAAGACATGAAAAAACTTTCTGTGTTGACTTTTGTCTTTTGGCATATTACTGCAACTGTTACTAACTCCCCATCATTAATTTGCTTTCCCTATAAACCAGTGTTTACACATTCAAGATTGGCCTTGGCTTCTTCTTCTTCAAAATTTATGCAATTCATTTGATGTACACAATAAAACAAGTTTTATACTATTTGAAGTTTTCCAATTTCATTTCTGGACAACACAACCCTCATGTGCTTGCATTTTATGTTTGGATCTATCTCTGCATTGATCTCAAAGCATTTTTCCCTAATTCTTTCCAATAGTTTAGTAGTGCCTTAGGGATTAAATATCATTTTAAACAAGATTTGAAGTATATAAGCTGTGTTTCTGGTCAATTTGTGGTAACTGTTGCATTTATATTGCTACTTGATGAGAGTTACTGCCATTGTCACTCTTGTGAGTATTATTTGCTTACCACAATATAGTTGAATACACTAATCACCACACATGTTATATAGAGTACAACAGAACAGAAGATAACAGTACTTGGATTAATCATTTATGCTAGCTTCACTTGAATTATAAATATATATGGTTTGATGCTAGTTTCTCTTGAATTGATCATATATTCAAATACAACAAAAGGCATTGCTTTAATCCACAACATGGATGCTCTAGTTAAGAAGTCAACAATGGTGTGGCTTTGATCCAGAGTGTTATGAGCCTCACAACCACCTGAGATAGAGCAGTGCTACTACAGCTAGCCCTCTTGACTTGGAAGCCTAATCTCATAACAAAGCACCACACTCGATGGAGAGTTCACTATATTTAACCCTAATTTTGCAAATTCTGCAAACAATCCATCAACTTCAATTCAAACTTCAGATGCAACCAATCAACCACTATAACCTTTTGAACTCGAAATCCCCTATTCAATACTCTACACTTAAACATCAACCTAGTATCATTTCCCGCTAATCACTTCAAAACCAAATTGACCCATATCAAATAACCAAGACAAACTAATCTGACATTTTAGTTTACCTGGGTCTTGGCCGTGAATCTCAATGTGGGCATCCGAATCAGCCGCTTGCACTTCGCCGCCGACGTCCTCAGGAACCGTCAAACCCCGACGTCTGCCACCACTAGAAATACATCCACCAGTAACGCGCACCATTGCCGAAGATGAACAATTAGGATTTAAAATTTCGTTCCTGAATTTGGGTATATGGAAGAAACACAAGCTTGTGTGAGGGAGACGAAGATAAAACTAACGCTTTTAAAGGCGTCTAATATAACTCCAGCGTTGCGCTTCACGAAGCGCACACTTTGTGAAGCGCAAGCCCAGGGTACCACCCTCGCGGAGGGCACCCTTTGGGTCATACGCTTCATGAAGCGTACCATGGAAAACGCTAGGCGGACGCTGGGCGGAGAGGGACCGCCTAGCGCCTAGACGGCCTGAACGGTGGCCTAGGCGGTCCTAGACGGGTGTCTAGGCGGGCTAGGACCTTCTAGCGCCTAGGCGGGGCCTAGACGGGGCCTAGAAGGGATTTTTAGAACAGTGGCTTCATGAAGCGTATGAAACCGTGTGCGCGGGGCGTTTTTTTCTTGTGCATAAAGATTTTCCGCTAAACTAATCGAATATAATAACATTAAATATATTTTATGTAAAGAATTTTAAGCAAAAAAATTATTTACCTTTGTTTTAATGGGTGATTAATTACATTAAATATAGATAATAACATTAAATACATTTTATGTGAAGATTTTGTTTGAAGTAAAAAAAAATTGGTGTAGGCAGATTTTGTATAAGGTAAAGATTTTGTTTAAGCAGATTCCATCCTTATTCCTTATCCTAAGATTTTGTTTAGCTTTTCCAAAAATAAATTAAGGGTTTTATGAAAAAACTAATTAGGCGCTTTATGAAAAAAAAGCGCTAAACTCAAATTTTTATTCTAATTAATTTGGATGTGATAGCCGCATCTCACATTCAATTGATTGTCCTTCTCTCTCGCTCTCACGTCGGACAATTACATTCTGATCTCTCCATCATCGATCGATTTCTCCATCGTTGCCCGATTTGTCCTTTCCTCAGTAAGCTTCCGACCTCTATTTTTGGTTGTTTGCAGTGTTGGTGCCCGACTTCGTAAAAGTTTGTGAATTATTCAGTTTCGGTGCTGGTTTTTACCGATGACGAGGGCGACATGATGCTTGCTAGAGATGATCCATGGCAGTATGTGATCTTCTTTGCTTTTCTATAATTATTTTATTTGTAGTATTCGGCTTAAATTTATATGTATGTTACATACTTACATATATATAGGGAGTTTTGTTGTATGGTTTAGAAAATTTCCATCTACACAAAGGAGGAAATTTAGAGGATGAATCATGGGGCGTTAAACTCAAGGACTGAAGATGATCCACCAGTTGTTGACGGCTCAAGCGCACCACCCGTCGCAACCTCTGCTGCTGAATAAATGCAGTGAGTTGTTCATAAATCTCATTACTAAAGATATGATATGATTCCATTCATTTTCATTAAAAGCGTTTGCTCTTCTTTCAAATTAATCTAGAACAAAGCTCAAATTAATTTTTGGCATTTTTAGCATGGTTTATATTTTTGGTGTTCGACAACATATATGTATTAGTAGCAGTAGCAGCTAAAAAACAAGCAATTTGTAGAAGAGGGTACTAATATGGGGTTAATGGGTATACTTGTATTAGCCGAGGCATTAAAAGTTTCCTTGTGGCTTGGAATCAATCATCTTTTGTAGATAAGCCACCTTTTCTGAATGCTTTTCTGAATCAATCATCTTTGTTAGATATGTCATCTTCTCACTTGTTGTTGGGGCTGTATGTTTTCTTCAATTAGTGATTGAATCTCGTTGTATTGTTCATGTGAATCTCGTTGCAACATTAAGGTTTCTGTCTATTGTCCATGTGTATTTAGTTGCTATAATCTTGTTGTATTTTTTAGCATAACAAATTCTTTGACATTATGTTAGTACTTCATTCATTGTGCTCTTAGAATTTCTTTGGTTGTTGAATGAATTATCTTTCTACAAGAGCTCATGAGAATGCAACAAATAAAAGACCTTTGTTTTGATATGCTTGTAAGGATTGCTTCTATATTCTATTTTATTGTTGTTCACAATAGCAAGTTTGAACTTATGCTTTAGGTGTTGTTTTGACATGCTTCTTATAATTTCTTATGCTTTGAACTCTTGATTGATATATTGTGATTTATTTTTTGTGAAATGCAAAAAAAAATAGTAAAATAAAAATATTTAATATAATGGAAAGTTGATTACAATTCTAGTAGTCAAATAGGATTGATTGCAATTCTTGTTGGTCAAATATTCTTATGTTGGTCTCTCACAAATATATGTACAAGAACTATTGGGTTTTGCTAGTGTTACATCCTTACTTTGGTAATGCATTTTGGATTGACCCATTACATAGTCGTTATTACATATCCATATATCTTTGTTTTATGAATTGTAGTGTCCACATCAATCAAATTTGATCGAGAGTGGGAGATAATCTAGAGAAGAAGTATAATTATCCCATAGATTGTATGACCTTCAAACTTTATAACTTATATTATTGTTTTTTATTAAGTTATATTTATGTATGTAACTTTATTCATAATTGCAGTGGTTTAGTAATACGGATACTTTCTCAGATGACGATATAGATGACACTAGAAAGGAATTGATGGAGCATTTGATTGCTCTCTTCATTTAGGTGGGTGTTAATTAGCTTATTTTTGTCATTTTGTATGATCCTAGTTACAGTCTTAAATCTTGTATTTCTTTCTCTTAAGGAGTTGATAAAACATTTAATTTCCTTCATTTCAGTTAGCTTTTACTTGTATTTTACTTTTTGCAGGACATGGTACAAACAGACATATGTTGCTAGAAGACATCAATGACAAACTTTTATAATTATTGTCGGAGTTTATATTTGGGTTGTATTGTAGTTTTTGATGAATATAATTTTGAGTAGTGAAAATTGATGAACATATTTTTTTTTGTTTCAAATTGCTATAATATTATTTCTACTATTAATGAATTGTGATTTGATATTATCTAATTGTATTAATTTATTTTTATCAATATTATTTCTACTATTAATTAGTTTTGATTTATACTATTAATTAATTGCTAGAATTGAGCTTACAAAATATGGTTTCTTTGTGCTAATACACCTAGAGCAATTAACACGGTCATTAACCCAGATTATATTACGTTTTGTCAGCCTAACAATTCAAAAGCAATTAATCCGCACAATAATGATCCGGTGTATATGTCTAGACAATTAAACACCAGGTTTAAACATCTGGTGTATATACCCTAAACATTATACCCTGGACTTCAACACCCGATGTATATACCCTAACCATTGTACACCGGACATCCATATCCGGTGCATATACCCTATACATTATACCCTGGACTTCAACAACTGGTGTATTTTTGTTACTAAATAACGCGGATAATTAATACTCATATATACACCGGATAAAGATTATCCGAGGTATTAAATATTGCTAATACACCGGGTAAGTAGATTGGAGGATAAATTCAGGGAGAGTATATAACCCGGATAAAGCCCGGGGTATTTGGATCATTTTGTAGTAGTGTAGTTGGCCAGACAAGCAGAAATCAACACAATCAATATTAATTATGCACAAGAGAATTGAAATAACCTGTAGAAATAAACCTAAATAGAAGAATCTCACAATAAACTTAAGTCTGAAAGCTTCAACTTGAATAAAATTAAGGGAGTACGTTTAGTTCTCCATGAAACAGAGAAAATACAAAAGTCTAGAATAATGGAAATTAGGTCTAATAGAAGAAGACATCAAACAAAGGCTAAAGCTAGGTTTAAATAGTCTTCAAAAACACGAAATAAAAAGATATAATAGAAGCTAAGCAGAAGATCTCACGCATCAACCAAGCATAACCACGATCTCCATATATGGCCGCGATCACCATAATGCGGGGCCGCGATCGCGGCCGTCTTCAAACCGCGACCTTTCTCGGAAATATGAACCGCGATCGCCACTGGTGTAAACCGCGATTGCGGCCTTCAGCAAGCTTCGATCTCTTGAAAATCAACAACTTCAAGACTTTGGTCTTCAAACTTATCTTCGATAATGCTCCAAAAAGGCCTAAAACGCTATAAAAAGATGTACTAAAAAGTCCTAGTTATGCTGTATAAAACACAACATATCAAATTCCCCCATACTTAGACCTTGCTCGTCCTCGAGTAAGCTCAAAACAAAATCAAGCAGAACAAATCAACAAATGCCCGCAGGAAGCAATGGAAGAAAATGATCTAAAACTAAAAAGCACTCAACAAAAAGCTCACAACCCGAACCCAAGTAAAAGAATGAAAGTTGTTTTGGCAGGATAATCACACTAACGTGTTACCTGCAATAATATGGGATTCCTAACCAAAGAATGAATGCAACGCGTTATAAACCAACGACAAGATGCAAAACAATACAAGAAATAGAGATCACAGAAATAAATTGATAGCGAGATGTGAATTGTGATTATGATATTAGAAGACTCTTCTTCAAATACAAACGAATCCTTGACAGAGATTTTAAACAAGTGATCGAGGATGAATTTCAGCTTATAGTCTTTTTCCTTCAGTTCTTGTGTGTCTCATCTCTTCTTCAATTTCCATTTATAATGCCTTTCCTCTATTGACCATTGAAATGGACGCTCCTCGTCCCCGGTGATTTCACCTTCTTCCTCCATGAAGTAACCGTTATGGGCAATCAATACAGAATCCGAGATTCTCGCTATTCACAAGCTAGTTCTTCGGCCTTATCCTTAGCAGCTCGAAACCAGGCATTTTGGGCCTCTATCATTCCCTCTTGGGCTTAGATTTGGGAGGGCCCAACAATACCCCCATCGAAAACCCGGGAGAACTCCCGCCTCCACTTTTCTAGGGTTTTCGATTTTCATGTCTTGGAAGTTGTAGCGGGTTGTGTCACGTCTAATCAACCTCTTATTTATAACGGTTATGATGACCTCCCTTGCTTCAACTGTGCTCCTCGGTATCCAGGTATGTTTCCCCTTACTTTTGCTTCTTCATCTTCGACTTTTCTTCTTCCCTTACCATGGCGACTTCTGGTTCTTCTCCTATCTCCCGCTGCCTTGATCCGCAAATATTCCCTTCCTTGATCTCTTCCAAAATTCTTACCCCCATCCATCGTAGGAGTAGTACTTCAGAAGACCCCCATACACTTGCGTTTTCCATGGGGTTCCCTTCTTCTGCAGAAATCTACCTTCCTCCTCCAGGAATTTGGGTAGACTTCTACAACGATGACTGGGTTTGCTTATACGAGTATCCTTTCCGCATTGGTCATCGTTTTCCCTTCTCTCCATTGGTTGTCGATTTCCTTTCCACCCTCAACGTTTCCCCTGGTCAAATACTACCTCAGGTTTGGAGACTGTTATTAGCGGTTGATCTATTGTGCTCTTCACACGGTCTCCCTTTTAAAGCTGTCGACTTTTTTCACAACTATCGCCTTTCCAAGGGTGGCCCGGGTCGATTAACCCTAAAAACCTTCCAAGATAAATCTGACCTAATCTTCAATATTTCCAAATCTGATCGGGGTTGGGCTGACAAGTTTTTCTTCATTAAGCTCTCTTCTCTAGGGATTGACACATCTTTCTTAAAAACTCGGTGGAGATCAACAGGTAGCACTTCCTTCTTTTCCTCCCGTCCTACTTGTTTTTTCTAACCATTGATCATTTCCATGCTGTGTGCAGAAAACTTTTCTTGCCCCCAACCACGTTCAGTATCGGCGCAAGTGATATTTCATCTCGAGGCTATCCCCTTGAAAGATAGAACCTACCCCAAACTGGTGCAAGCGTGTTTCATTGATTCAGAGGGCGCCAAGATGTCGAGTACGTTTCGCTTTCCCTCTTCTTTTTGTATTGCTACTACTTTCCCTGTGACCCCCTTTTCTTTAATAACAGGTTCCAAGACTACCCGTTCTACCACGGCGTTGACTACTATGGAATGAATGGAAGCTCGGAAGAAGAGGAAGGCTGAATCAGCTTCAACTGCGGATACTGCACTGACGATCTCAGATCCCAAGAAGTCTTCCGAGGCTCGGATTTCCTCACCTAAGAAGAAATCATGTTCGACCCTTTCTGATCTTCCAAAGAAAATGATGTCTCTGGACGTGGCTGCTGAGAAGTGTTTGAACTCTTTGTCACCTCTTCATGTGGGCTGTTCTCGTGGCAAGGAAGATCATCTTTCTTTCCCGGAATTCTTTGGTGAAATTCAGGTGGCACAATGGCAGGTACGTCTTTCCTAGTTGCTCTTACTCCGTGTTCTACTTTTTATTTGATTTTTTATTTTCTTATGCAGGGCTTGCAACTTTCTCTTTCTGCCTTTGAAGCCTTCAAGGATCTGCCTGAACAGTTGGCTCAAAGCAAGATCAGTCTTCAGCTTGAAAAGGACAGGAGCACTATCTTAGGACATGAGAAGGCCGCTTTGGACAAGAAAGTTCATGATCTGATGAGTAGTCTTGAGAGGGCTTCTAAGGAGTCCAAGGAATGGGAAGAGAAGTTTGTAGCCTCTTCCGGCAAAGAAGCTGCTCTGGCTAAAGAGATCGAAGATACCGCGGACTACTGGTCTTGCCGAGCTTGAGTCGAGATGATGGAGGAATTCGCAGCGGGGAGGCACACTTCGTGGGATGCTGTGAAGGAAAGGGAAGTGTTCGAGAGCCTGTTTTCTGACGAGGTGATCGCGGCTAAGAAGTCCTCAACTATTGACGATATCGCTTCTGTTGCCAAGGTGGTTGCTCAAGTGGAGAAGGATAACCAGTCCAAGGAATGATCCTTCTTGTTGTATTGTGTCTATTAATTTCTGAACAATTTCCTACCCCCAGCGTATTGGGGTTTTTAAACTCTTATTTTGTATGGTCGCTGGTTCTAGGGCCTTAGTGTGGACAACTTTGTACCCCGTATCGGTTTATGGGGTGGTGATTTATTTTGATAATGTATGATTAGTTTGCCAGGGCTTTGGATCTGTGTTTGATTTTTTTTGCAGGTAAGCAGGTTCAATGCTGAAGAAAGAAGATCAATGCGGTCGTGAGGAAGTCGATTTGTCTAGCACACGTACTTGTAATTCTAGCAATAGATTCTTCGTTGTAAAGCGCTTTTTATGTTAGATGCAGAGAGAGAGAGAATGATGTACTTGTATGAAATGTAAATATTTGTAATAAATTCATGAATCGTGTTACATATGAAAGATTCCACTTGTTCTAGAATTCTCGTTACATGTTCTTGTCTCTCGCATCTTTTGACTAGTCGTTGTGTGCACATTGTTGCCTGATCACAAGGCGAGGGTCCATGTTTTGGCTTGCAACCTCACAAGGCGCCCCTTGTTAGTTTTCTTGATATCGTAGTCATCGTTGTACTTGTGTGTGTATGAAGACGTAATAATATAATATAAAAGGAGAAGTTTTGTGCGAATTACCTTATAAAAACACGTCGTGTCTCAGAAGTGGTACAACTTCAAGTTCATTGCATTCCAGCTCCTAGGGACCGCCTTTCCCTCTTGCCACATTAATTCGTATGCTCCTTGTCCTATGATCTTCGTGATTTGGTATGGCCCTTCCCAGTTTGCTCCCAACTTGCCAGCATTTAATTCTTGCGTATTCTGAAAGACTCTTCTTAACACCCAATCTCCTACTTGGAATACTTTGGCGTTAACGCGTTTGTTGTAACTCCGAGCTACCCCCTGCCAATATGCTGCCATCCGAATTGAAGCCTCATCTCGTAACTCGTCCACCGTATCCAAATGATGTAATAGGTTGGACAGGTTTGATTCTTCAGTGGTGAGTCCGTATCGGACTGTAGGCAAAGTTACTTCTACCGGTAGCACGGCTTCACATCCGTAGACCAAGGAGAAAGGTGTATGACCCGTTGCCGTCTTAGGGGTTGTACGATCTGACCACAAGATAAGGGGTAACTCGTCTGCCCATTTCCCTTTTGCTTTTTTGAGCCGTTTCTTCAAGTTGTTAATAATCACCTTGTTACTTGCTTCTGCTTGTCCATTAGCCTGAGGGTAACGGGGCGTTGACATCACCAATTGTATGTTGTACTGCTGGAAGAATGATCTCGTCTTGTCACTGATGAACTGGGACCCGTTGTGGCAAACTATGATAGATGGTATTCCGAATCTGCTCAGAATGTTCCTCCTTATATGAAGGAGATGACTTGTGTAGCTTTAACTTCTTTGAAGGCTTCGGCTTCAATCCATTTGGAGAAGTAGTTAGTCATTGCCAAGATGTAAACACGTTGCCCTGAAGCTGGGGGAAGTTTTCCCACAATGTCCATCCCCCATTTCATGAACGACCAGGGAGATGTTATAGGATGCAACAACTCAGAAGGCTGGTGTGGTATAGGTCCATGACGCTGGCACGCGTCGCACTTACGAGCAAACTACACTGCGTCCTTGTTCATGGTAGGCCAATAGTAACTCATCCTGCTTGCCTTCTTTGCCAAGTTGCGACCTCCTGTATGGTTTCCGCACTCTCCATCGTGTATGTCTTGTAATACCTTCTGTACTTCTTCTTCTTTTACGCATCGCGCGTGGATTCCTGACGACATCCATTTAAACAAAATGTTATTCTTAACAACGAAAGTGGAAGCCTTTACCTTAAGTCGTTGAGCTTGTCTTCATCAAGATTTTGAATCTCCAACATGTCTGCCTCTTTGGTTATAGATGGTGCATCAAGATATACAAAAGGTGTCTTGTCGTACTCCCTTGGGTCGATTGCGGATCCGAGGTTGGCTAAGGCATCTGCTTGCGTGTTAGCATCTCGAGGAACCTGTCTTATCTCAAAATGATTGAATTGTTTTATGATCTCTTGTACCTTTTCCAAGTATGCCTTATCTTTGAATCCCTGGCAACATATGAGTTCGTAACTTGATTCACAATAAGTAACGAGTCACAAATTACCTCAATTTCTTGTACACCTAGATCTTTACCAACAAGTAACGCTGCAATAAGCGCCTCATATTTTGCTTCGTTGTTAGTAGGTTTGAATGTACATCGAACAGCCTGGGCTATCCTATCCCCCTGTGGTGACTTCAGGACTACCCCCAATCCTACACAAATCTGGTTCAACGCCCCATCTGTATGCATCAACCATCTGCCGTTCCCTGCTACGTGCATCATATCTTGATTTACATTTTCTGAAGTGGTAGGAGTGAAGTCAACCACAAAATCTGCCAACGCTTGGGACTTCATCGCCGTTCGGGGCTCGTAAGTAATGTCGTAACCATTTAAGTGGATCAACCATCTTGTTAGCCGACCTGACAATTCTGGCTTTGACATGATACTTTTCATTGGGTAATTAGTTCTCACGATTATAGAATGACTCAAAATAAGGGCGCAATTTTATTGAAGCCAATACCAAGGACAACACTAATTTTTCGATAGGGGAATACCTCGTTTCTGCGTCAAGCAAGGTTTTACTTACATAATAGATGGGCAACTGGTCTCCATTCTCTTCTCGGATCAGGACTGCACTTACTGTTACCTCTGTTACGGCCAAGTACACATATAAGTTCTCGCCCGACTTAGGTTTGGACAGTACTTGTGGATTAGATAAATAATTTTTCAATTCTTCAAAGGCTTTTGAATGTGCTTTTGTCCATTCAAACGACTTGTTCTTCTTTAGAATGTCGTAAAACAGTTTGTTTCTGTCGGAAGATCTTGATATGAACCGGTTCAATGCGGCTACTCGTCCTGTTAACCTCTGGACATCCTTGACGCATTTGGGTGATTGCAACTCCATTATGGCTTTGACCTGTTCGGGACTCGCCTCGATCCCCCTCTGCGTCACTATGTAGCCGATGAATTTTCCTGATGTTACTCCAAAAGAGCACTTGGTGGGGTTCAACTTCATCTTGTAGCTCCGCAGAATCTCAAACGCGTCTCTTAGGTGATTAACATGATCCTCCGCCTTCAGTGATTTGACCAACATATCGTCTATGTATACTTCCATCGTATCCCCCAGCTTTTCCTGGTTTCGTTCGGGAGCGAACTTACGCCTTTTCTGTTTCACTGGTGGCACCTTTTTGTTGACATTCAGGGCATGGGTAATCACGCTAGGATCAATACCTACCATATCCTTGTTCGACCATGCGAAACAATCTTTTTAGGACTGTAGAAATTCCACTATTTGCTCACGTAAAGTCGGTTCCAGATCTGCTCCTATTTGGATTTTCTTGGATGGCTCCAATGGATCAAGGGCCACCTCTTGGAGCTCGGGCGTCTCCAGCTTTGCATAATAAGTGGTCGTTCTACAGTCCTTTAATTGCTAATCCGACGCCTTCTTCCCCGTTCCAAGCTGCGAGCTCTTTGAGGTTGTTGCCTTCATTGTTATGGAGTAACATTCCCTTGCCAGCTTCTGTTCCCCCATAATCTCTTGAATCCCCAAAGGTGTCCGGAACTTCACACATTGGTGATATGTGGAAGTGATAGCCCTCATCCCGTGTATCCATGGCCTGCCCAAGATGACATTAAAAGGTGAAGGGCAATCAAGTACTTGGAATTTTACCTGGTAGTTAACTCCTCCTGCAACGGTAGGTAACGATATCTCCCTAAGCATATTGCGTGATTCTCCACTGAAGCCTACCAAAGTTGTTGATTTTTTGGTAATGTCGTCCATCCCGAAACCTAAGCTGTATAAGGCGTCCAACATGAGCAAATTAGTAAAGCTCCCATTATCAACTAAAATTCTTTTGACAAGAAAATTAGCTATGGTTAGAGAGATTATTAAGCAATCGTGATGAACTTCCTCTTCTTCGACATCGTCGAAGGTGATTGGCATCATGGCAAGATTTGTCCGTGATGGTGCTTTAGGACACTCTCTCCTAGTATCCCTTGCGATCCGTTTGGCTGCGGAGTAGGTTATACCATAGATCTTCGACCCCCCTGTGATGACATTGATTACTCCCGTGTGTTTCGGTGGGGGTGGTGGACTACCTTTTTCCTTGTTGCGTTCCAACTGCTCCTTTGCTTTCTCCGATATTAATTCTTTGAGATGCCCCCTTCGTAACAGTTCGCTTACTTCTTTTCGTAATGCGATACACTCGTCGGTCCTGTGCCCATGATCGAAGTGGATATCACACCATCTGGTTTTGTCTTTTTGATATGCCGGCATATTACTCGTTCGAGGCCATTTAACAGTGTCTCCCATAGTATTGAGGGTTCGGACCACTTCGGTTGCATCTACACGAAAATTGTAGTGGGAGAGTTTCGGAGGCAGCCTAAGATTCTCGTATCTGTCACTTTGCCTAAACATTGTTGTATTAACGGTAGTCTTAGCATGAGGTGCAATGGGATATGGAGCGTATCTTGTGTCCCGTCTTCCCTGTCTCCAATCAGGTCGATGTGGGCTCGTTGTTTTTTCAGCAAAGAAGTCGTCTTCTTCTAACCGGACATGGGCTAAAGCTTTTACCTGTACCTCATCAAAGTTGGAACAAGGATACTTAGTTAGCTCATGGTATAACTCAGGATTACATATTGATATGCCCCTCCGGAATGCCTCCACTGCCGTAGCGGCGTCACATCCTTCAATTGTCACCAATTCTTCATTGTAGCGACTAAGGAAAGTTTTCAGAGATTCTCCCGATCTTTGGACCAAGCGGTATAGATCACTTGATCGCTTTTTGGCGTGCCGGCTACTCGCGAACCTAACCCTGAATTTGTCAATCAACTCGGCAAAAGATGAGATACTTCCAAGGGGTAAGTGCGAATGCGAATTAAGAGCGGGTCTAGACAACGTGTTCCCGAAGCAATGACACATGACAATTTCTTTCATATCAAAAGGGACTGTACTAATATTCATAGCCTGTTTGAATGCGGCTATATGTTGATCGGGATCTGTCACCCCTTTCATATTTAGGTACGTCGGGGACGTGATATTTTCGGGAAATATCAACCCTTGCAATAGCAGGTACGAAGGGGGAGTCGGTGTATCCGTCTCTCCTCTCCATCGCAATCGGTTGAGGCGCCCCAGGGACTTGAGTAATTCGGTCCTCCAAGGCTCGGAGGCGTTCCCGTAATTGGGAAACCTCGGTCCTCTCGTATTGCCCTTAAAGAATTACCGTTTACCTGATACCCAGTTATTGGTCTGAGAACATCAGGCGTTACGAGATTCGGATCATCCATGTCCAAGCGCCTAACAACTCCTTCTACCACTTCGGTTCCGCGGGGACGGGTTGGAGCCGATTGTACCTGCGATCGAAGCAGGTTGCGTTCATTAGTTAATGTCTCAATTTGTTTTTCGTATACCTCAGTGAATCTGGAGTTAGCCTCTTTCTGGCTTTCCAAATCCTTTCGAAGAGCAATCATTGTTGATCGGAGCTCCGTGATGACGTCGGCTTCGCCTCCTTCCGTTCCTCGTTGCTCGGAAGTACCATGATTGCCATTGGTGTCCCCAGAATCTTGCTCGACTCCATCACCATTCTATGTTCCACCTATGTTTCCCGTCCCGACTACGTTTCCGGCTCCGTTCACGTTTTCCATCACCTTGGTTGTTCGTTTCTTCGTTGACCTCGTGGTTGTCGGGGTCCCCTACGTGGCTGTATGTAGTTTGGATTCCCTCCATGTGATGGATCCTACTGTAGTTTTAGCGTGACTCCTTTTTGGGCTAGGCCCCATGGTGGGCACCAATTGTTTTGGCAAGATAATCACACTAATGTGTTACCTGCGATAATATGGGATTCCTAACCAAACAATGAATGCAACGCGTTATAAACCAAAGACAAGATGCAAAACAATACAAGAAATAGAGATCACAGAAATAAATTGATAGCGAGATGTGAATTGTGATTATGATATTAGAAGACTCTTCTTCAAATACAAACGAATCCTTGACGAAGATTTTAAACAACTGATCGAGGATGAATTTCAGCTTATAGTCTTTTTCCTTCAGTTCTTGTGTGTCTCATCTCTTCTTCAATTTCCCTTTATAATGCCTTTCCTCTATTGACCGTTGAAATGGACGCTCCTCGTCCCCGATGATTTCGCCTTCTTCCTCCACGAAGTAACCGTTATGGGCAATCAATACCGAATCCGAGATTCTCGCTATTCACAAGCTAGTTCTTCGGCCTTATCCTTAGCAGCTCGAAACCAGGCATTTTGGGCCTCTATCATTCCCGCTTGGGCTTAGATTTGGGAGGGCCCAACAAAAGTGCATACAATAAAGTCATAGCACAATCTATCACTCAAGATAGTATACATACATCAAAGCAAAGATAAAAACTCATAAACAATAATCCCCAAGCCCCAACAAAAATGTTCCTAGGCACTCATTTTATTCACTCATTCTGCTTAGGCACCCTTTCGGGTTTCACCTAACCGCTCATTTTATTTTTCAATACATGTGCTCACCAACTCACTTTCACTCTTTTTAGCCTCTTATTACCCCACCCTAATGCTGGTCTGGGCCCCTGATTTTTGCTTGAGCCGCCCTTTCGGGTTTTCAACTCAGCACAATATTTAATTTCTTTTTAAACTTGAAACTGAAACTGAAGTACAGAAACTGAAATGCGACTATACATATAAAACATACAGTGAGTAATCCCTCCCCTATACTTAAACCTTTAATTGCCCTTATTGAAAGAAAAGACAAATCAGTTAAAGTTAACGAAGGGAACAACAGACTCACTGTGGTGGGGCAAGCGGATGATATTGTGACCAATCAGAAAAGCCTGGCCACATGTGACTAAAAACTCATGGTGCTGCCCCTGCACCTGCTGAATGGATTGAACAGTGGAAGCGTTAGCACTCTGCTGAGTTGCTAACTCTCTCTGCTACTCTACGATGTTTCTCTGGGTAGCAACTATCTCATTCTGGGACATAGTAAGTCGTCCCATCTCCCAAAACATGCGGTTTTTCCAATCAAGATCAGAATGCACACCCCGAGAACCTCTACCCACAACAGCATCCCAAGCAAAGGTGTCTCCATAACCACCATATCCACCTCTGTATGTAGCAGCTCCACCATCACCATAACCAACATAACCACCTGTCGCCCAACTCGATGTACCGGCAGGTACTGTACTAGAACTAGCACCCCATCCACCAGATGAAGTACCAACACCACATCCAGGTTCAAAATGAGCACCACCAACTCTAAAATCATAACCACCAACTCTAAGATCTCCTCTGTCATCCCCGTCATTACCGTCAGAGATCCTCCATCTTAACATCTGGAGTAGGCATCTCCCGCTGAACAACACCCCCATCCACAAAATCAGATGTTATATATAAATAAGCCAAAGTAGGGTCAGGGGGCATGGGCCTGGGAAGACGTAAATAATCAACATTTGGAGAACCCAACATCCAAATGTAACCCTGCTCCACTGATCTTCTCAAACAATGAGCCCCCTTAAGCTGGTTTTCATTGAAAATGAACTCACCCCTGTCAGGTCGTCCAAGCACCTCATCTCTAACAAACACCCTAGAAATTAGAGTGATCATTCCACCTATGGCAATCTTGCCAATATTCTTCTTCAAAATCTTCTTAATAATCATCAGAAACAACTCTACCCAATCAAGAATGGCACCCTTCATAGGCATGAGACACCAAATCATACTCATGTCAAAACGAGGTGCCTTGTTGACCTCCCCATGCCCCAAAAAAGTCATATACAATACCTTATGACACAATCTAATGCAGGGATGAGTAATGCAATAATTATATTCACCCCTCTTAGGCAAAAATCCAACACCTGTAATTGCTTCCAAAAAATCATTAAAGCTCCAATCTCTACCAACTGTCTCCCAACTAGCAAAAGCACACGTAAAACCAAAATCGCTTGACAAACCCTCCTTGTCTATATAATATTGCTCATCCAAGATATGAAATTTGATCTAACCATTATCATCATGAAAAGTAGACATAAACCCCAACACAATATTCTTATATGTAGGGGCATTCAGAAAAAAAAAAACCCTAATCCACCCGCTGCTAGAAATTGCAAGGTGCAATCATACATGCCTAAAGTCCTCAGGATCTCAACATCGAAAATTTTTGTACTAGTAAATTTACTTTTAGCCAAAGCGTCCCATTTTTTCTTTTGTGTTGCAGTCAATTTCTTAATCGGATACGCCATTCTTAATCAGTAGAGAAAATCAAACTCAGAAGAGGGCGAAAAATCGACTTACAGTAGCAAAGAAGAACAAACTATTGTTCGACCGCGATCGCGGTAAGGATGGGGCGTGATCGCTGTTCTGGGATGCGGTAACGATCGTGATTTCTGATGGCAGTGATCACGGTTTTGGAGGCTTCGCGAACTTCAGCAGTGATGAACTCCGGTATCGCGGCTCCCTTCGTCACCGAGCCGCGGTAGCAGATTCAACTCTTCTTCAACAATATGAGAACAAGTTCAAACGAATTGATAGGATGGGTTGGAAGAGATGGAAAGAAATTTTTAGGGGTTTTGTAGATTTGATTTTGTGAGAAAAATAGAGGGAGAGAGGGGTTTTTATGAACGGGTTTGGATTTAGGAGAGGTTGATGATTATAGATCCGAGTTTTGCAAAGGTTTTGGAATAAATTTTTGTGGAGATTGAAGGTTGAAGGAGAAGGTTTAATGGAGGTTTTGATGGAAGTTGAAGAAGGAAAAGAAAAAGGTAGAAGAAGAAGTAGAACATGGAGTGTAGAGGAGTAGGGTCGGCGGGTGTGAGTGGCCCTACTGCCTCGTTGATTTAATTTTATTTTATTTTTTTTTAATTTTTTTTGTAAATCTCTGAGGGGTCGTGATCGCGGTTATGGAGGGCCGTGATCGCGGTTCTAGCACTTCACCGTTAATTTATCCGAAAAACCCGCTATCGCTCTTTTTTAAGGGGCGGTTGCGGTTTGTCCTCAGTAATGTTCTTTCAAACCTAGTACCTACGTGTTAGCCTCAAGAGATTGAAAAGAAACTAAACAAAACAAAACAAAAAAGAAAAAGAACAAGAAAACTTACCTCGGGTTGCGACATTTTAGGGCCTTTTGACCGGGCTAAAGTCGTTGTGCCAAGTCAAAGATAATTAACTCTAATACAAGCTAGTATAGCGAGTAAGTCGGGGTCGTACCCTAGGTAACTTGCGGCTTCTAGTATCAATATTTTTACCAACTAAAGATAGGGGGAAATCAAGAGAAAGATCTAAAGTAAACTAAACTAAGAAACAAATAACAAACAATCAAACAAATCAAAAGAGAAACAAGTTTATTCAAAAGATCCACTCTAAAATAATCATTCGATCACAGATTCATCCACTGATTACTTCCAAGTCCACGGTCCACGCAATTCTTTAACCCTAGGCAAGGACGCTTAACCTAGAATTATCATAGATAACAAGGATATGCAGGATACAAGTCAAGACAACCAAGCTACGAGTCGATTGAATTAACTTATATTCAATTCTCTTCTTAAAACCTAGTTGCATACACAACAGATCTAACTTCTAAGTTGTTTTCACAAAACAGATTTGTCCACGGTCCAAATCTAATCCAACAGTAGAAAATCAATCAATTCAACAAGTTAGCTACTCATGCGGAATCAATCAACATTCATATAATGAAGCACAAGAGAATTAATATTAACCAAAGGATAGAAATCAATTACCAAAATCTTACGAGTTCATAAATCAAAGCTTCACCTTTGAACAAACCCCAAAGGGTTAGCTCTCCATAAAAACTAAAATAAACTAGGTTAAAACTAAAAAGAAGCTCTCTAAAAGTATCCTCTCAAGCTGAATACGAAAGTAGGTTTAAATACTAGAAACATCCGAAATAAAACTTAATACTAAAGATATAACAAAAGCATAGGATAAAATAAACGAAAGTCGGCGCGGAAAAAGCCACCCACGAGCACGGGTCCAAACCCGTGGTCGCGGGTCCACCGACGTCTCAGCCCTTGCGGAATCGGCACTCACCGCGGGCGAGGGTCTCAACCCGCGGTCGCGGGTTACTTTTGACAACTTTCTGTTGTCAACTTCGGAGGTGGTTTTGACCCACCTAGATTTGGAATTTGAACTTGCCGTACAAACATGAATTGTATCTCTTCGAGTTAGCTTTCCAATGATACCAAATTCAGCTTTATCCGATCACCGTAGCTCCCGAACGATGCGTCACAAGAAAATGGCGTCAAAATAACTCCAAATTAACACTTGTCTTCAAAATTCTTGCAATTCTTCAAATCGTGTCTTCGGTCTTCATATTACAATTATGCTCAAAAAATAACCTAAACACACTCAAATCATACCTAAAATACAACAGTTAACCATACTAAACTAGAGCGTATCACCTTTGTTTAATGTCGTTGGCTCGACATTTTAGCCATTTTATTCAGCACTGGGGGTTGGATCAAAAGGCTCACCTCTTCTAACACTTCTTGGCTGACTCCCTCATGGTATTTCTTTAATCTCTGACCATTAACCTTGAATACCTTTTTGGAGTCCCCATCAATCAATTCCACAGCCCCATGTGGAAAAACTTGAGCAATAGTATACGGTCCAGCCTATCTAGAACGGAGCTTCCCTGGTAAGAGTGTGAGACGATATTGTAAAAGAAGGACCTTATCTCCAACTTTGAATTCCTTCCTTAGGATGTTCTTGTCATGCCATGCATTTGTTTTGTTCTTGTAATTCACAACATTGTCATAAGCATCCAATCTAAACTCTTCCAATTCTTGCAATTGTAATTTTCTGAACGCTCCATCTTCTTCAATTTTGAAATTGCATTTTTAGACCGCCCAGTAAGCTTTGTGCTCGAGCTCAACTAGCAAGTGACAACCTTTTCCATAAACCAATATGAAGGGAGACATCCCGATGGGTGTCTTATAAGCAGTACGATAAGCCCACAAAGCATCATTGAGTCTCAAACTCCAATCTTTCATGTTGGGTGACACCGTCTTTTCCAAAATTGTTTTTATATCCCTGTTGGACGCTTCAGCTTGTCCATTGGTTTGGGGGTGATAAGCAGTAGAGATCTTTTGAGTGACATGATACTTCTTCAATAACGCACTTACAATCTGGTTGCACAAATGAGTACCCTTGTCACTTATTAAAGCCTTGGGAATCCCGAACCTAGAGAAAATGTTGTTTTTAAGGAAACCTAGAACTTCTTTTGAATCATCAGTTCTGGTGGCCTTTGCTTCCACCCACTTGGAAACATAGTCCACCTCAAGCAAAATATAAAGGTTCCCAAAAGAAGAAGGAAAAGGTCCCATGAAATCAATACCCCAAACATAATAAATTTCACAAAATATCATACGAGATTGAGGCATTTAATGTCTCCTAGAAATATTACCCACACCTTGTCCTTCAAACCTCGACCTTTCTCGGCGACGTGAACCGCGATCGCCACTGGTGTAAACCGCGATCGTGGCCTTCAACAAGCTTCGATCTCTTGAAAATCAGCAATTTCAAGACTTTAGTCTTCAAACTTTTTCTTCGATAATGCTCCAAAAAGACCTAAAATTCTATAAAAATATGTACACAAAAGTTCTAGTTATGCTGTATAAAATACAACATATGAATTGTCATGAACCGTTTTAGAAGTTATAGGTCTCACTAATAATTGTAGTTAATATATTATGAAGTTAATTATCGAAAGCTTGAATAAGTGATACTAGTCATGATAACCAAGTGATAATAATGATAATAATAATTATGTTGTGAATTGACTCTGACTGAACAAGTTACCATCCAATCTAAATTCAAACTCGAGTTTGCCAAATGCGCTTGTAAAAACGGTGATGTTCGTGATTTTAGCTAAGTTTTATGAGGTTTTTCTAGGTTGTTTAGTCTTGCTTAGTTGTGTTTTTGTGTTAGTTTTGTATCCTTTGGTCTAGTTTGCATATTTTGTAAAAAGTATGGAAACTACGCTAGTTTTGTGTAGGTTTTGAAGCAATTTTGGAAGCATTTGGAGACCATAAGATGGAGGAGAGTAATAGAAGCATGACTTTGAGGATGAGGTGAAGACATTTGAAGAAACCCCGAAGAAATCCAAAAGAAAAGTGAAGAATAACAAGGAAACGAGACCAGACCAGACTCGTTACTAACCTTGTCCGGGTCGGTACCGAGGCATGCAGGAAGATAAGAAGTTCAAAAAAGTTTTAACTATCTACCAACCTTGACGGGGGTCGTTACCGAGGTCCCCGTGTTGGTAGAATTTAGCCGACTTAGTGCTTTTAATGATTTTATTTCGTGATCTTTTATCTTTAAGGAAACTATTTTATATAGATCCTTGAGTATAAATACTCTTGTTTTTTGATAAGCTCTCTCTCTCTCTCTCTCTAGTTTTAGTTAGACCTGTACATGGGCGGGTTCGGGCCGGACAAAAAAAAATTTTTGTCCACATCAACGGGCCAGGCCAAGCCCGGCCCGGTAAATCGGGCCTATTTTTTTTCCCAAGCCCGCCCACACACACGGGTCGGGCCGTCCACGGGCTAGCCCGACCTGCAACATAAATTATATATATATAATATATTAGATGTCGTTTTAGACATTTACACATAAATTAAGAAAGTCTTAAAAGTCACCCTTTAATCCATAAAAAAGAAGCAATTACTTATGCATTGATTTGCTATTCCAATGTTAACTCACCAGCAACCTATATAATTCACTGTGATAGGTTTAGAGATGTACATTTAATGAGCGCATGCTCTTTGAACTCCAAATTTCTCTCGTTTTATGTTCTCGGTGAATTGGAAAATGGAGCTTTTAATTAATTAAAGTAAAATTATTGTCAAACGTCATTTAAATTAGATCAAGACAAGT
The DNA here is from genome assembly GCA_964016875.1 of Fallopia convolvulus. Lineage (NCBI taxonomy): Eukaryota > Viridiplantae > Streptophyta > Magnoliopsida > Caryophyllales > Polygonaceae > Fallopia > Fallopia convolvulus. Next base: position 10,861,100 of record OZ024720.1, read on the forward strand.
GGGTTAAAACGTCACATAATTCTGATCGGAGGGAGTAATATATTAATAAATTATGTATAATATATACGGGCCGGGCCGGGCCGGGCCGACGAGCTTTTTCAGTTGTCCAAGCCCGGTCCCATATTTTAAGGGCCGAGACGGGTCGGGCCTTTCGGGCTAATATCAATGCCCAAGCCGGTGATTTAAGCGGGTCGGGCGGGCTGGCCTGGACTTGTACAGGTCTAGTTTTAGTTCATACGTACAGGTTGCAAGATTAGGAGAGAAGTTAGTTGCTTGGAGCCCAAGGAAAGAGATTGTTGGAGTTTTTCTTGTGCTCTAAGTTGTGTTCTAAGACAAGTTGGTTTTGAATTCAAGATTTAGTTTTTAATACAAGTTATGTTTTCCTTCAATTACATTGTTTGTTTCTTTTCAATTATGAGTGAGTAGTCTCTTATTCTAGGATTGGGGTTGGAAACCCAACATGATTATGCATGATTAATGATATGATTGAATGAATTGAATGCCTCTTATATATTCTCTACTTGTTAGTGCTTATGCTTTGACGAAAGTTGAAGTAATTCGTTTTTGTGACTTAATCGAAAGAGAAAGTTATAAACTTGAATTGAGATAATGTTTGATAACGAATGCTGAAAACTTTAGATCAAAATAAGTAGATTAAGTATGTTGACTCATGAAAATTGATTGATTTTCTTGTTTATTCAACGAAAGTTGATAACTTTATATTAAAGACATGATTTTTATGATTCATATTATCTAAATTCCATGATTATGTTGTGGTGGACCCTTATCCTAGATTTTTCTCTTACTTGTTAGTGAAATTTTAATCCCCGGTTAACTCGTTACCGAGCTCCCTAGGTCGGTATCGAGCCTGCAAGTTTTATTTGTGATTTTTCTTTGTTCGTGTTCAGTTTTGCATCCTCACCGACCGTGACAAGGTCGGTACCGATCTGTTCAGTGCTTTGACTGGTTGCTTTACTTTGCTTCTTTTTTGTTCCTTGCCTTTGTTTTGTTTGTTCTTGTGCTTTTTAGTTTAATAATTAGACACAACCTCGCTTCATGTGGATGATCCTGACTCTGCTATACTCAGCGGGGTGATGACTTTAAATTTATTTGTTGGTCAAGTAAAACTCTCTCAACAAATTGACGCCGTTGTTGAGGAGGCGATAGTGCTTTATTTAGTTGCTTTGTAGGTTTGGGACTAGCCCTGCCCCGTTTTTGTTTCTAATTAGTTTGCTTTTGTTTATTTTCTCATCATATGCAAGCCGAAAGACGTCAGCTTGAGTGAACACCCCACCTACTATTTTTAACTTGAACGTTCTTTCCATCGTAAGAGAAGAGAGAACTAAGCAATGGCAACTGCTGACAAGATGGCTCAACAGATGGTTGCTCTCCACCGAAAGATGGAAGCAATGCAAGTTGATCAAGACATTGCAGCTGCTGAAGCTGAACATGAACAGGCATCCAATACCCGTTTACAAGAGCGATTGAATGCTATCCCAAGGAATGCGAAGCAGTATATGCATTCAGAACTGAGGGTGCAAGAATCAGCAATCCTGCTTCCAAAGATAGAAAAAGCCTTTAAGATCAAATTCCAATTTATATCCATGATTTAGAGTGCTCAGTTTGAAGGGAAACCCTTTGAATGCATAATGGAGCATATTATAAATTTTGTTGATTTATGTGACACTATTGATGTTGACGGTGTCTCTTTAGAATATGTTCAATTAAAAGCATTTAAGTGGTCCCTTACAGGAAAGGCCCTGAGCTGGTTAAAGAGTCTACCTCCTAGGTCGGTTAGTACGTGGAGAGCTTTGCATGACTTGTTCATGACAAAATTCTTCCCTCTTACCAAAACTACGGAGTTAAGGAAACGCATCACCTTCAATCATCAGCTGCCTAATGAATCCTTTGTGGAAACATGGGAGAGATTCAAGGATATGCTTAGACAATGCACTACTCGATCATGGGCAACCACAATATGTCCTCCAAGAGATCTTCTTCCAAGGGGTCAATGCTGAAACGAAGAACCGCATTAATCTGCATATTGCTTGCGGTTTCATAGAAATGGATTTTGATGATGCATGGGAGCTCCTTGACAAACTCACCAATTATGATGCCATGTATGGGACACAAAAGACCCCCCAGCCACAAAGCATGCTCTACAATCCAAATACTGAGGTTGATTCCGATGTCAAAATCCAATTCTTGCAAGATGAAGTCAACCGACTGAAGAAACATGTAAGTTTTCTCAAAACCTCTCAACAATGTCTAGCATGCGGTTCTAATGGACATAATACATCTGCTTGCACTAACATTGAGCAGGTCAAAGCCGCTGAGACCTGTGTTGATGCTAATTATATGAGATGTCAATACAGAAATCAACCTAACAACTATTACAGGAACAACAACTATCCCGCTTGGGGAAGTTCCAACCAAGGTCAAGGCCATACACCTCTACCACAAGAGAGAAGGCCCGCACCTTATAGGCCTCCAGGTTATCAAGAGCCACCTTAATGGGTACAAGGGTTACAAGAAGGTATAAATGGAGTCCACAACAAGATTGATGGAGTTCGTGCTAACCTGAATACCCAAATTAAAGGGGTACAAGCACAGTTGGGAGATCTTGAATCATGGAAGAAAAATGTCAATTCCTAACTTGGCAACAAATGCTGCACATTGTTGAAAAGGTTTTACTTAACAACAAATAAAATTTGTAGTCAAGACCCCACTGAGTATATGGAGGTCATGATCGTCCACGGGAAGCAAGGTTGTTTGATTACCGAACTACGAAAACAAGAAAATAAAGCAAAATAGAGCAAAATAAGGCTACGACAACCCTCGGTACCGACCTTGTCAGGGTCGGTAACGACGCTGGGTTTCTACTAAAACTACGTAAACAAGACAAACCAACTGCAGGCTCGGTACCGATCTATGTGTCTCGGTAATGAGTCTGTACGTGAGTAAGAGCTAAGGAAATTCAAAGGATAAAAAAAACTAGGACAACGGTTACCACGACATAATCATGCATATAAACTAGTGTGAAGGATAATTATCATGCCTTTATGATAAATCTAACTTTCGTTGACCTAAACAAGAAAATTAATCAATTTTCATAAATCAATTCACTTTCTACTTAGTTTGAATCCAAAGATCAAAACAATATCAACATTCAAGATTACATTCAACACATTCATTCAATCATGAATAACTATGTCGGGTTTCAACTCTAGTCTTAGAAAAGTAAACTACTCACTCCTGATTGAAACTAAAAAAACAACTATATTGAAAGAAAACATTGAAATAAAACTTACTTGAAATTATATAAATCTTGTCTTACAATCACAACCACGTTCGAACTCAAAGAACAATGAAAAACAAGAACAAAGAACTCGATCACGACCCTCTCTCTCTCTCTCTCTCGATTCAACAAACGCAATCCTCCAATCTAACGTCTTCTCTCTAACGTCTCGCTAACCTCCCTAAACTAGAACTAAAACAGGGTATTTATACTAAAAGAAACTATCTAACAAAGATCCTAAAAAAAGATTGCGATATAAAGGATAGATTTTCTCAAAGTTGGCGCCATCTACCGACACATGTCACCTCGGTAACGACCTGCACAGGTCGGTTGACTCTTGGTGAATTCCTCAAACGAAACTCTGATGCACAGCTCGGTACCGACCCTCACAGGTCGGTAACGAGCTCTCTGTTTTGGGTATTTATACACTTTTCATAGCTTCTCCAAGGACTTCACCGGGATCTTCAAGACATATTATTTCTTCTCTTCTCTTCCATGTATTTTTCATAAGCTACACAAAAACGGTGTAGCTTCCATACTTTTCACAAAATATGAAAACTTATCCAAAAACACACAAAACTAATACTAAAACTCATTAAAACTAAACTAAACAACCTAAGAAAAACACCTAAAACTATACTAAAAACACGAACAGCAAAATACCCCATACTTAAGCTTGCTTGTCCTCATGCAATCACTTAACAATAACCAAAACCAAACATCATGCCAATCAAGCAATAGCCTTCATCTAAAAAAGCAACATAAAAAACATAGCAAAAATAGCAAATGACTATTAACGTCATCACACATATATGAGCACTAATAGACATAAGCAACTACAATCCAACCTCACCAAGGATAATGTGTTTCACTCAACTCTCATGTGTTTGGGCTATAAATTCATCTCTCAGTTCAATCTTATATGCAAAAACTTATATAAATTGGAACTTATATCACCAAACTCTCCACCTAAGATTTGTCAAAATAAGCAAAAATCATCAAGAAAACTTAGGCTCAATGAAAAACTTCGTAGAAGCTTTCATTCGGCCGAGTTGCAATGGGGCTTGGTAAAGACAATAAGGCGTGAAAATATTTTGATCATGTGGTGCTAAAAATATCCAGGAATCAAATACTTCTAAGAAACTCACACATACAGCAAACTCTCATAAAACATATACCAAACTCACTCAAACATTAAAGCACTTCCTTTCACTCACTAATTCATCCTAGAAAGCCTCATAAAAACATAAAGAATCTTTGGTTTAAACTTTAAAACCAATGCACATCTATCTTATTCTTCCTTTCTTTCTATTTATTTATTTTCATTCTCGACTTGCCTCGGTACTGACCTGAGAGGGTCGGTAACGAGCTGCACTTTTCCTCCTTTTCTCGTTTTCTTCTCTTAAACCATCGGTACCGAGCCCACATAGGTTGGTATCGATCCAAACATTCTTTTGTTCCTTTGCACATCTTTTTTACCGAGAGATCTTTTTACAAAATTAAAAGAAGAGACTTCCAATAATTCTTAACCAAAACATATCTTTTGCACTCTACCAAAAACATTCCTCTCCAACTAAGTCCTAATCCCCGGATAGGATCAAGCTTATCTCGGCTAGGGATAATTTTGTGGAGCCACAAATAAAGAGGCTAAAGCTCAAATTGGGTGTCAAAAACAAGGATCATGTAAGGGTGGATAGGGATTAATAAGGCTTGTGAAAAATAAGTTCTCTATTGTTTTGGACAAAAAATGACCGGTTGATCACTTTAATGTCCGAGATGGCGTTTGATAGCCAAAGGGATACGATTGGATCGGGTTGAATGGAAAATCGGTAAAAATGATAAATGAAAGCGATGAACAAGTAAAGAAATTGAATGTAAAGACAACAAAAATAAAGAAGAAATGCTTACTTCCTCTTATTAATTATAAACAAGCGATTACAAGCTTAGATCCGGGGTTTAGGACCCGTATGTAACACCCCCTTCCTAATCTGGAGGTATTACCGCCAGTAACCCCGATTAAGACTAAACCGAAGCTACCCAAGGCTTTAAACTGACTGAACAAACTAAAACAAGGTAAATGAAACCATTTAAAACCTAACAAAATTAAGTAAAACTTTACAGCGGAAAAGAGAATAAAAGGTCTTATACAAACATTAACTTAAAAAGAATTAGTAAATAAATAGAACAACTTTCTATTTAAACAAAAACTTCATCAAGTCTTCCTTGATTTCTTATTTCTGAAACTCAGCTTCGTTTTGAAGTAGTTCCACATGATCTTCACTAAAGTATATCGATTGGAAACCTTTCTTCAACTTCTGGAGCTTCAAACCTCAGAATCTGCCTCTTGAATCAACTTCCAAGAAAGAATCTGATGTGTCGTAAACCAATGGTAGACACCAGCCGACCATATAAAAGAAAAGAAGATTGATGGGTTAGTCTAATGATAGACTAGCAAGCGGTGAATCTAACTTGGTTCTTATGGTTGTAACTAAACATATTGGCATCCAAATCCGATTAGACTCGGATTATAATCCAACAGTTAGCAGTCTTATAGAAAATAAGAAGGAGACTCGCATAGTCAAGAGAGAGAACACCAATGCTTGTGGTTTCTTTTAAGAAGCTTAAACAATTGTCGGGAATTCATATTAATCACATAACATCTTGAAAAGCCTCCATCGACTATTCATATTAACTTAATCAAAGTTTGATTAAGAATCATTCATAACCGGGAGCAAGAATGGCCTTCCGACTGGACGAACCATTTTGGTATATTAATGTGCCTAACGCACTTATCTTATATTACTTTCAAAACTTTTCACAAACAAGTTGGTGGCTTTTAATCGGCTCGAACTACTGCCGAAACACTCTGGTATTGTAGAGATCATCGGAGTATTTCATCCATTGTCATCTACCATGTGCCAAGATCACAGGACTTGAGCTATCCTTGATCTTTCATTTTGCATACGGTGAGGTAGAGATCACAGAGGCCTATTACCATGTCGTCTACACTCCACCGTGCCTAACCTGCACTTAGCTAGAGTGCCTATCAACCCTCTCACACGAAGAGTAGGGGATCAGAGTCATGACTCACCATTAGGATTAGGCCCCTCCTAATGTAATATTGTTTTAAAGAGAGGATATGGAACCACGTTCCCCTCCATGAAACTACCTTAATCACAACAAAGTCTTAGCATGAGACAACATACAAGGACACCCACAATGGACCTAAATCCAATTCTAGCACAAAACTGAATAACAACATGGTCATTATTTCTAACAAATATAACAACCTATCATATTTTATTAATAATATAAAGTTGTTCCCAACGCAAATATTAAATGGGATCCAATTCCTCATTTAATAACAATAACACAAGAAAGAATCGTCCACTTGCCTTAGAAGGCGTGCTCAACGTCCTTAGCAATTCAACAGTACTCTGTATCATCCTTTTGACAAAAATAACAAAAGGATTTCTCAGCAACGAGCTCACAGAAACACTTCTTAGTTGTATTATCAACTCCTACAACTTCCTAATCGATAAACGACTTAATTTCCGAATATCGATATATAATAAATCCTTAGTTATCATGCTTCAAGGAGCCATCTTGGCGGAATTATATCTAATTATCCGCTTCACTTTTTAAAAATTTTTATGAATAAAAATTGTTCATTAGCAACAGTTCTTAAAAGTTACCAAATTTCGGAGCAAACAGATTAATAACGAATCCTGAGTAATTATCCGAAGTCCTTTACCTGCCAATCAGTAACCAAAACTTGTCTTCGCTATAACAGAAGATCTGGACGTCCGTTTCACGAGCGGTTTGAACCTGTGGGACTGTATCAATGTCAAGATTATAAAAACCATAAATTTAATTAGCAAAGCAGAACCGAAAGGCCCTTACGGTGGCTCCGCAATCAACCCGCTAATTAATTTCGATCGTATATACCTTCACTCGAGCCCATGGCTCGTGTGGCTCGATGGTAGCTCGATCCCCGAGCCCGATTGTGGTTGGGAGTTGGAGGGCTGTTTAACGCCGGCGACGTCGCTTAACGAGCATGAAGACAACCGGCGATGAAGGAATTCTTTCTCCCCGAGTCTGGCGTTCCGACCTGATTCCCCGGCTGGTCCATCTCCCGCTTGCAACCAGCTCGCACATGGAAAAAGAAGGTGAGAGGTGGAGTGGTGATGGAGGTGGAAGAAGGTGGCCGACGGAGTCTTGCCCGAGCCCGTCATCGTTCATCCGCCTCTCTCTTGCTTTCTTTTTTCCAACTCATTTGATAACTATGATGAGGCAAGAAGATATGCCGTGTTGAATTCTTATCTTCAAACTTCCTTCCTACTTAAGAAAGAGAAAATGGCTTTTAAAAAATTCAAAACCCGTCTCGGAACGGGACTCGCGTTAAAGCGGTAAAATTATGTACCTCGGGTGGAAAAACATACTAAACGAAAAACGGCCCGTAAATTATGTAGACCAATAAAATCAATTTTCCATGATTTTATCATGCTACCTTTAGTTTTTAAGGCTTTCGTTTCGCATTTTAAATCCTTTCCGGTACATAATAAAAGACGCCTTATCCAATAAATATTCTTTTTCCACTGAAAAATCCTAGAATTCACACCGATCCATAAAATCATTTCTTTGTGATTTTAGGATATCACCAAGAATTTTCTAGGATTTAATCTCCAACAAAAATATTGGATTAAGCGTTAAAACGAACAAAAAGGTTAAAAGGATATCCGAGAAAAATTCAAAAAAATATCCTCAAAAACCGCTGTTATTACATTAGTACCCCCTTAAAAATGGTTCGTCCTCGAAACCAAGGAGAACTTAGATCACTAAGAAGGAATAGCACAAACACATACACACAACCACTACAAAACCTATACAGAAGTTTGTAGTACCCCCTTAAAAACATATTGTTACTTCTGCACCAAGCACAATCAACTATTTCTTAGTTACCAAACTCCTTCTTTACAACGTTCACTGACTTTGGAAAATGACTCAGCATTTCCTGTCTATTCTCAAGTCTTTTCTTCACCTCCATTTTAGGCCAAGGTAACCTAATCAAAGATATTTTTTTCTTATTCACGATTCAACCTGACCCTTCTTCACAGGTGTCATTTGGTTGAATATCCATCTCACTATTGTTGAGTACATGAGATATATTGAACGCATACTATCTTAGAAGAATCACAAGGATGACATTATAGATAGAATGCACTGAAGGTGGCAATGCCAACCGATAAACAAGCTTATCAGTTCTTTCAGTATCTCAAAAGATCCAACATAGCGATCATTTACGTTATCTCACATTCCCCATCGGAATATGCCTTTCAAGGCGGATACTAGAACAAAACGTCATTCTCTACAATGAATTTAACATGCTCTCACTTTAGCACAACACACAATTGTTGTTCTCTTGGCCAAGTCTGGCCCATGAAAAACCTTGTCAGCATTGTCATTCCAACGATTTGACAACCAACACTTCCGGCCTTACAAAGTCTTAAAAGAGTCATTTCTTTATCGTGTAATCAAAATTCTTGTATGTGAATTCACTTAAAATCAAATTACCATTCCAACTCGTGTGGAATCGAGAATAAATGTCCTCGGGAGTTTGAATTTGTTTCTTTGCATTGTTCATCATTTTGATGAGGAAAGCCATCACTAGAATTCAATTTACTCTATAACGCTTGATGTCACTCCTTTCAAAACTTTGACATGAACCACCAATCTCAATCAAAGATAAAAGTCTTTGGAGTTTAGTCTTCTTAAATGCATGAACACCACAGCTAATTTTTGTACTCTTTAAGTCATTTTAAATGCATTAAAAAGAACACTCTAGATGAGTTTCTTAACAACCTTCATATTGAATCCCTCTTACATCCTTCTTTCATTAAGTCTTGAACGACTAATGACAAGAATCCATTGTAATATCTTCCCATTTCCATTCTGAAACAGGAAGAGACTATAACATTTTGTTTGGTCTTCTATGCTCAATCAAGACTTCCGGACAAACCAAACATATCAAAACAAACTCGGTGACATTTCGCTTCATGTCAATCCATCAAAAGGTTTTATCTTAAATCCTTATACATTTACTTGTTCCAAGATGAAATAATTAAGCAAATAAATATGCTTCCTTTGAAATAAGCTTTCAAAGCTAATCAACAATAGACACACATGAACAGTCTTGAAACCAATCAATCCATGGTCTTAAATAACAATTTCTATTGTCTTACATTTTTGATCTTCCCCATTGATCTTAAATAATAATACTTTCCCATACCACTTTCCCTTGATATGGTCAACAGATTTTGAATAACATCCTAGGGTATTCACACAACTTTGTTGTCATCCAAACTAAACCTTTAGTCCATTCTCAAATTAGTTTCTTTACAAGGATTACTTAAAATCCTTACTCAATTTCCTTTTTGAGATAAAATCTCAGTATTACTTTAACCAAGAATATGAGATTTATCCAAGACATGACAAGATAATAACCTATCTGGTCAATCCTTTACATCCTTTTCTCAACCAAAAACTCAGCTTGGGCATACTGACATTCAAAAGTAGTTATCTCTCTCAACTACTTCAAACTACACTCTTACGCGTTACTATACCAAAATATTGGACAATAATACCTTTAGTCCAATAATTTCCAACAAAATTGTCTCCATTGACAATTTTCAGTCTTTTTCATCAAGGAAGTGTTTAGACTTCAATTAACATTCTGACTTGTTGAGCAACCTAACTTTTAGAATTAAAAACATATCCTTACGTGTCCACTCTCTATATCCAACATGTTATCAGGCTGAGATTGAATAACAATACTAATTTACATATCCAAACTCTAGACCCATCGGAGTTCTGCTTAAAGTCCTCACTTGACTATCTTATCTCAAAGAGATTTAAGTTTTCAAGACAACATGAAAACAAATAACAACTAATGGAGTAATTACTAGTACATCCTTTATTCCAAAGAAAGGATTCCTACAATATCATTCCTTAGAAAGGGTTCCATCCCAAGAGTCCATATCAACTTACTTTCAAAGACAATTTCGCTAAAAAGGCAATGACCTTCTTAGGTCATGACGTCAACCAAGATGAACTACTAGCAAACTACTTAGATAATTCCAATAATTGTTGACTGAAAACAATTCCAAACTTTTTAGAGAAGTACGGAGTTACTCCATGCTCTTTAGAGACCAACACAGATTTGTAAAGAATCTTACCAAATTTCTTTACTTATAATCGAACTGCTTTGGGAAGTTTAACCATACTCCTTAAATTTTATAGGGTACCAAGGATATACTAACACAAAGGAGTTTCACAAGATACTAGATATAGCAATTGCTATAATGCAAAAGAAAGCTTGCATCTTTTCATCTCAACCAACTATACTGGCAAAACTCATATAATTGCAAAACTTATATTATTGCCAAATCATACTAGAAACTATTCTTTAAAACCCAAGGAATTATGTGATCTTATTCCACCATGTGATCAAGATGGGAAACAAAATTAAACATAATCATTTACTGCATTCTCATAGGAATAAGACATGTAATCTTGCCTTACCATGTGATCAAGATGGAAGACAAATCACATTCTTACTCACAACCATGAAAACAGTAGAAAATTTTATTCATGAATCCTGCCTATCAATTCAACATTTCTTTGGAAAAAAAATCATACTTGAACTCTACAAAGTCCTAATATCTTTCTCAAAAGAGAAAATCACAATACAATTTTAAATATCTCTTAAATCATAACAGCTTGACAGGAACTCGACATAGTCTACAAGCATACAAGATTTAACTTTGAATGTCGCTGAAACAAAGATTAGCTACTTTATGAAGAAATGGGCGCGTCAAGCCAATACATCAAATAGAATTGCTGAACTTAATTTCATGAAGCTACTGACGCTTTGCCCTAGTTCTGTGCTGACACTAGCACATTAGCTGGCCTTACCAACTTGACCAAAGTTTCAAATCAAAACTGAGCCTCAAAGGAGCTAAGAGAACCCAATTCATTACTGGGCCCAACATTTCCTTTCGAATGTGACACTTCATTCCCACCTCAAGGTAGAACCTGATGACATACCTTGACTTTTCTTAATTAGACATACTGCTAGACATTTCTACAATCCCTAGTATTGAGTAATCTCTGCCTGATTTAACTCAATCTCAACCCAACTTAATTTCGCAAGTTCAATAAAAGAGTTGATCGCTCAAATCCTCCTACTTGCAATCCTTAGTAAAGATGTGGTTTCAACCACTTCTTATCCATGGAAGATTGTTCGAAGGTCGTTCTCAACTTGTATGTCTCCCTTGACATACTACTTTAAAGTTATGCAGATATGATCCATTGACAAAATTCAATACTTGAGTTTATCCATTCACAAGACGACGAGCCTTCTGCAAGTGAATCTTCATATAAATTCTGATATCCAAGAGTGACTATCAAACTCTTCTGACGATTTTAAGGACTTTCCATCCTTTTACAACTTAATCCTCTCAATATCAAAAATGAACTTTCAAACTTTGCATCTAGTTCAAAACATTCAATCCATATACCTCTCTACATATAAGGAAATTCCTCTAATTTCCAATCTCTTTTAGCAGAAGAATGCACATGACCAAACAAGGTATTCTTAAACCTTTCTCAATTCAACATTGGTAAAACAACTAAACTTCTCCATCATTCCCTTGTCTTCTCACTTAACCATAAGGAGATTGCATATCCCTTTTCATTAATTTAACTTCAAACCATATTGCAAAGGAAGAGCTTATGGTTAGGAAGGTTGCCAACAGATTAACAGTCCCACCGGTTCACCTTAAGCTTTGGATTTGACTGATATAAAAACTTCAAAATCCTACCCAACTGAAATTATTTTTCATCGATAAGAGCTAAGCCTTATTGAGCACAATATTGAAGGATTGATATTTTTCTCCCAACTATTTAAAATATCAAATACAAATATGCAAAGATCATTCCTTGATTGATCTTCTCAAAACTGAACTTTATCATTTCCATCCTTGAAAAACATAAGCCAATACCATTGGCAATTTAGAACATCTTAATACTAATTCCATTACTAGTCAAATATAGACCTCAAGTCTCTTCTCATTATTCCGAGTTGGGTACCATACAATGAAGTTCCCATAACTTGTCACATAGGTTAATCCTCTGGATATACAATTCAATGTAATCCATTAACACTTGCACTAAGTAGTTAATTGAACATAAACACATTACTGATGAACTTTTACCTGTTCAATCCATTTTGACCAATCAACCTTATTCACAGCAAACTTGATGATTAACCACTTGTTCATAACTTAAACTGAACCAACATTCTTCCTTCTCTTCCTTAATATAACCAAAAAGAGATTCCCATTGCATTTAGGATTCTCAATCCTCTTAACTCAAAGGATATCAACATATATGAAAATCCGAGTTCGAATACTCTCAGATTAAAAATTGAACTGCATCTTCCAATAGTTTAACAATTCAGTTGATCCAACACTTGAGCACCTCAAAGCTCTTTAACTCCCACTGGGCAAAGAAAAGTGTAGAATATCCATGATTCTATACCATAGAGTCACCAACACAGTTGTTGAAGAAAGTTTCCAAAGACAATCCTTTTCTTTTCAGGATTCTTTTACATCCCTTCATGATCCATAATGATCTTTTAAGAATCACTCAAGACTCATAAGATTTTCCAAATCTTAACATTGAGGAGTAGAGGTTCCAACTCCCAACTTCTATTGATAATCGAATTTCAACTAAATTCAGAAATTCCTAAGAAAAATATTCTCGGGAAAACTCTTACTCTTCAAAGAAACTTACTTTAAAATTTCCCTTTTTAAAGACAACACTTGAACATTCACATATCTTTGAATCATGAACTTTCTAACAAAAATTCTTAACTTGAAATCTTCCATCAAACCTTCAAAATATAAAGTCTTTATGAAGTACAATACTTAATTTCAAAATCTCACAAGAAGTTTCCTTATATGGAAGATACAACGAGGTACACCCAATTCAAACTCTCAAGAGAGAATAGGAATTCATTGAGAACTTGGTGAAGAACCCGTTCAACTTTAGGAATCTTCACCTAATCTTACTGTGGATCCTTCTCGGAATTCATTCCCATTTCCAAAGAATCAAATGTCCACCATAAGACAAAACTTATTACCTCATGTTCTCCAATTCCCTTTCCTCTTTCTATCTCTTCACGAGTCTGACCTCCAATCTTAACCATTTTCTATAAATGGTTCTAAGATAACACCAATATAGAATTCCCCATAATTCTATATGGAAGGATGAAAGTCTTAAGCAAGACTTAGGAACTTTTAGCTCTGATACCACTTCTGTAACACCCCCTTCCTAATCTGGAAGTATTACTGTCAGTAACCCCGATTAAGACTAAACCGAAGCTACCCAAGGCTTTAAACTGACTGAACAAACTAAAACAAGGTAAATGAAATCATTTAAAACCTAACAAAATTAAGTAAGACTTTACAGCGGAAAAGAGAATAAACGGTCTTATACAAACCTTAACTTAAAAAGAATTAGTAATAGAACAACCTTCTATTTAAACAAAAACTTCATCAAGTCTTCCTTGATTTCTTATTTCTAAAACTCAACTTCGTTTTGAAGTAGTTCCACATGATCTTCACTCAAGTATATCCATTGGAAACCTTTCTTCAACTTCTGGAGCTTCAAACCTCAGAATCCGCCTCTTGAATCAACTTCCAAGAAGAACCTATGTGTCATAAACCAACGGTAGACACCAGCCGACCATATAAAAGAAAAGAAGATGGACGGGTTAGTCTAATGATAGACTATCAAGCGGAGAATCTAACTTGATTCTTATGGTTGTAACTAAACATATTGGCATCCAAATCCGATTAGACTCGGATTATAATCCAACAGTTAGCAGTCTTATAGAGAATAAGAAGGAGACTCGCATAGTCAAGAGAGAGAACACCACTGCTTGTGGTTTCTTTTAAGAAGCTTAAACAATTGTTTGGAATTCATATTAATCACACAACATCTTGAAAAGCCTCCATCGACTATTCAGATTAACTTAATCAAATTTGATTAAGAATCATTCATAACCGGGAGCAAGAATGGCCTTCCGACTGGACGAACCATTCAGGTATATTAATGTGCCTAACACACTTATCTTATATTACTTTCAAAAACTTTTCACAAACAAGTTGGTGGCTTTTATTCGGCTCAAACTACTGCCGAAACACTCTAGTATTATAGAGATCATCGGAGTATTTCATCCATTGTCATCTACCATGTGCCAAGATCACATGACTTGAGCTATCCTTGATCTTTCATTTTGCATATGGTGAGGTAGAGATCACAGAGGCCTATTACCATGTCGTCTACACTCCACCGTGCCGAACCTTTGCTTAGCTAGACTGCCTATCAATCCTCTCACACGAAGAGTAGGGGATCAGAGTCATGACTCACTATTAGTATTAGGCCCCTCCTAATGTAATATTGTTTTAAAGAGAGGATATGGAACCACGTTCCCCGACCTGAAACTACCTTAATCACAACAAAGTCTCAGCGTGAGACAGCATACAAGGTCACCTACAACGGACCTAAATCCAGTTCTAGCGCAAAACTGAATAACAACATGGTCATTATTTCTAACAAATATAACAACCTATCATATTTTATTAATCATACAAGTTGTTCCCAACGCAAATATTTAATGGGATCCAATTCCTCATTTAATAACAATAACGCAAGAGAGAATTGTCCACTTGCCTTAGAAGGCGTGCTCAACGTCCTTAGCAATTCAACAGTACTATGTATCATCCTTCTGACAAATATAACAAAAGGATTTATCAGCAACGAGCTCAAAAAAACACTTCTTAGTTGTATTCTCAACTCCTACAACTTCCTAATTGCTAAACGATTTAATTTCCGAATATCGATATATAATAAATCCTTAATCATCATGCTTCAAGGAGCCATCTTGGCGGAATCATAACTAATTATCCGCTTCACTTTTGAAACAATTTTCTAAATAAAAATTGTTCATTAGCAATAGTTCTTAAAGGTTACCAAATTTCGGATCAAACGGATTAACAACGAATCCTGAGTAATTATCCGAAGTCCTTTACCTGCCAATGGGTAACCAAAACTTGTCATCGCTATAACGGAATATCCGGATGTCCGTTTCACGAGCAATTTGAACCTGTGGGACCGTATCAACGTCAAGATTATAAAAACCATAAATTTAATTAGCAAAGTGGAACCGAAAGGCCCTTACGGTGGCTACGCAATCAACCCGCTAATTAATTTCGATCGTATATACCTTCACTCGAGCCCATGGCTCGTGTGGCTCGGTGGTAGCTCGATCCCCGAGCCCGAGTGTGGCTGGGAGTTGCCCGACAGCGGCTCCCATGGTGGTTGGTGGTTGGAGGGCTGTTTAAAGCCGGCGACGTCGCTTGACGAGCATGAAGACAACCGGCGGTGAAGGAATTCTTTCTCCCCGAGTCTGGCGTTCCGACCTGATTCTCCGGCTGGTCCAGCTCCCCCTTGCAACCAGCTCGCACATGGAAGAAGAAGGTGAGAGGTGGAGTGGTGATGGAGGTGGAAGAAGGTGGCCGGCGGAGTCTTGCCTGAGCCCGTCGTCGTTCGTCCGCCTCTCTGTTGCTTTCTTTTTTCCAACTCATTTGATAACTATGACGACGCAAGAAGATATGCCGTGTTGAATTCTTATCTTCAAACTTCCTTCCTACTTAAGAAAGAGAAAATGGCTTTTAAAAAATTCAAAACCCGTCTCGGAACGGGACTCGCGTTAAAGCGGTAAAATTATGTACCTCGGGTGGAAAAACTTACTAAACGAAAAACGGCCTGTAAATTATGTAGACCAATAAAATCAATTTTCCATGATTTTATCATGCTACCTTTAATTTTTAAGGCTTCCATTTCGCATTTTAAATCCTTTCCGGTGCATAATTAAAAAGACGGCTTATCCAGTAAATATTCTTTTTCCACTGAAAAATCCTTGAATTCACATCGATCCATAAAATCATTTCTTTGTGATTTTAGGATATCACCAAGAATTTTCTAGGATTTAATCTTCAACAAAACTATTGGATTAAGCGTTAAAACAAACAAAAAGGTTATAAGGATATCCGAGAAAAATTCAAAAAAATATCCTCAAAAACCGTTGTTATTATACCGTAATCATGCGAAAACGGCTGGGAAGACAACTGTCAGATGCTAGTAGTCTGGCTCAGACGACAGAGGTCTCCGAGAGTAACGTAAGTGATGAGAGCGTTTTGATTACAAGAGAGGGGAATTGTGGCGTTCTAATGGCTCTATCTCTAGATTTCGACCTTGATCTTGATCTGGCATGGTTATGCTCTTAAATCCCTTTATATAGTAGGGAAAGTTACATAGAAATAGTTACAAAATCAAGGATACACATTCTCCTAAAAAATAGGTAGTGGACGTTGTGGAGGATATGGTCAAACGCGGTTGTAACTGACCCGGAGATCTCGGGATCTTGCTGGCGCTACGGGATAGTCAGATGACGATTGACATCATCGGTCTTTGGTCTTTATGACGACGAAAGTCTTTGGTCTTTATGATGATGAATGCTTCGGTCTTTCTAACGACGATGGTCTCTTTGACGATGATGGTCTTTTTGACGATAATCGTCTTTGTGACGGCAACAGTCTTCGGTCTTTGTGACAACGACATTCTTTGGTCTTGAAATCATACTTGGAATTTTTTGGGTCTAACAATACCCCAAATTAATCTTGGTCGTTGAGGCGAGGAAACGGGCGAGATGAATTTAATGCCTTTCATCGGATGCTTCAGGCGTCATGACGATGGAAGTCAATAGTCAAAGGCACAGACTTGATCGAAGTCGTCAGCTTAAGGCATGGACCTGACCGAAGTTGTTAGCCTCTAGCGCTGGTTCTATCAATGTTGTGTAGCCACGGGCGTTTTAACTTGATTAAAACTGTCGGCGTTAGGCGTTAACTTGATCGAAGTCGCTAGGCAATATCTAAGACTCGGTCAATGGTGTTAACCAAGAGTATAGATTTGTTGTATTGCGATGATGCAACTATGTAGAAACTTTTGAGTTGTGCCTCAAGAGTTGAGGGATTTCAACGGACAAAGACACCTACAGAAGTCGTTTGTCAACCTTTTGATTTGCAACTGCTTAAGATCAGGAGTGCTCAGCCAGGCGATGACAAGTGCCTTCCTTGGTGATAACTAGCATCTTCGACATTTTGAGCGTTGTCCTCAGGGGAGTCCCTATTCTGGCGAGTATCGCCCTGGCAGATAAAGCCTTGTTTGTTAGCGATAAAAGCTACGGTTGTTGGCGAGTAGCACCCCATTTGTTCTGGCAAAAAGTGCCTTATGATCGTGACCGATGATTTCCGTCTTCCGACTAATCGTGACCATGACTGGCGATCAGCATCTCGTGTGCTTCTGTATGACTAGATTCAGAGAACAAGGAGGGTTGGTCGTGGGTTTCCCCAAGTAACGACCCTCTGACGCTCAAGTCAGTATTTATTCGAAAGAAATCATTAAAAGGAAAGAATAATAGTGAACTACCGTGAATTATTTTTAGAAATGATATGGATGAAACCTGCGTTCCTTACGATTTTGGGTGACTGGACCGTGATTGTGATTGTGATCACGATCGTGACCGTTCTCTTCCTCATCTAAAGTCTCACGGTCAGATTCACTATCTATTAAATTTTGACGCTTATCTTTTGGAGTCTTGGGATCAGATTCAAGAAGGTCATCTTCTGGGAGGTTAGATCCTTTATCTTCTTCAAGGCGAATTTGTGCCATTGCCTTAGGTTGAACATCTTCGAAGGTTGCACATGGGTACAGGGTCAACTCTTTGTAGAGGTCTTTGGTTGTTTGAAGACCTTGACGAAACGCTTCAATGGATGTCGAGACATCGCCACTGGGGATCTTGAGTTTCTTGTGAACGAAACGGTTCATGTAATCTCGGAGAGTTTCATCATATCCCATCTTAGGGTTGGGCCCTCAAGAGTTGCCCCAAAGCTTTTGCACATGATGGCTTCACGATCCTTTTGAGGGATGGAAGTCATCATCATCTTTTGCTTGAAGATCAGAAGATGATCGTTAGGGTCGTCGGTGCCGTTGTAGCTTGACATTTCTGCAACAAGAAAGCCCTTAGGAAAATCAACAACAAAAATGGATTCCACAAAAGGAGAAGCTTTATAGCCATCTTCGGGTTCCTTTTCAATGGGACGTGGGATTTCGGGGATTCTTGCAATTGTATCATAGAGAGGCTTTAATTTCTCTTGGATCTTTTGCTTGATGACCTCCTCAGCGTTGAGAAGGTTGGGAGTGATATCGTAGCCTTTCGTTGGCTACTGGGCTGGGACCCCCAAAGAGGAAGTATCTCGGGTCGTCACTCCAGGAAAGGTGACCACTAGAGGATTTAGGACAATCACAGTCTCTTCAGGGAAATCTTCTATGACAGTTACATTCTGGTCATTTTTGCTTTGAATTCATCAAGGTCTTTTTGGAGGGCATCGCGACGAGCAAAAAGGTCATCTGTGGTCAACGGTTGGTGTTTTGTAGGAGGTTGATCGGTTGGATTTTAGCTATCAGCCCCATGGTGGGCGACAAATTGTATGGACAAAAAATGACCAACTGATCACTTTAATGTCCTAGATGTGGTTTGATAGCCAAAGGGATATGATTGGATCGGGTTGATGAGAAAATCGATAAAACGATTAACAAAAGCAATAAGCAAGTAAAGAAATTAAATGTAAAATCAATATAAATGTAGAAGAAATGCTTATCTCTTCTTATTAATTATAAACAAGCGATTACAAGCTTAGATCCGGGGTTTAGGACCCTTAATCATGCGAAAACTGCTAGGAAGACAATGGTCAGATTCTTCCAGTGCTGCTGAGACGACAAAAGTCTACGAGAGCAATGTGAATTATGAGAGTGTTCTGATTACAAGAGAGGGGAATTGTGTACTAATGTATGTGTCTCTAGATCTGGATTTGGATCTCCGTGTAGTTATGCTCTTAAATCCCTTTATATAGTAGGGAGAGTTACATAGAAATAGTTACAAAATCAAGGATACACGTTCTCCTAAAAAATAGGTAACGGACATTGTGGAGGATATGGTCAAAGGCGGTTGTAACTCTCCCGGAGATCTCGGGATCTCGCTGGCGCTGCGGGATAGTCAGATGACGATTGACGTCTTCGGTCTTCGGTCTTTATGACGACGAAAGTCTTCGGTCTTTCTGACAACGATAGTCTCTCTAACGATGATGGTCTTTCTGACGACGATGGTCTTTCTGACGATAATGGTCTCTGTGACGACAACAGTCTTCGTTCTTTGTGACGACGACATTCTTCGGTCTTGAAATCATACTTGGAATATTTTTTGCGTCTAACATCTATCATATGACTTACACAAGTAATGAACTAAAAATCGTAAATAGGTCTTGAGTAATAGATAACCATCACAATTCCAAGAGATAATATGCATAAAGAGAGCAAATCACACATGAAAAATCAAGGCTTAAAATAACTCACAAGGTAAAATTTTTTGTTGGATTGCAACTACTCGTTCTAACAGTTATACATGCTCAATTTCATCAAATGATATTCCTCCATAAAAAAACAATTTCATCATAAGACTCAGGCTGTACTTATCAAAGACATGCTGAAAGGATATTACATGGTCATGCAAGCAATTAACTATCATAGAACCAAAAGACAAGGCATTCATCTGTTCTAAATATCTTTTTTTCGAATTTTTCAAATTTTTTCAATTTGTCTTGATTTTTATATTTTTGAAAAACAAGAACAAATAAAACAAGAAACAAAACAAACTAAAAAAAAAAAACAAAGCAAACAAGCAAACAAGCAAGTTTTCTTTTCACTCCCTACCCCATACTTAAAATTACAGTGTCCCCACTGTAATAAAGAAAATAAAAAGAAAAGAATAGGAAAAAGAAAGATACTCACAAAATAACCAAAGAAGCAGAAGAAACATCTCTTGAAAGCTGAGATCATCACTGTGGTGGTGGTGGGAACTGGCACTCAAAGTTGCCCATGAATTCGTACATCATCTTCCAGTGCTCCAGATCAACCGTCACACGCTGTTCCATCGTCCTCCAACCAGCGTCAGCCCGTTGCTATCTTGCATCCTCAAGAGCCATGCAGGCGGAATACACACCCTCCCAACGATCCATCCGCTGAGCATGTTGGGTCTGCTACAGGTTCAGCTACTGTATTTGGAAAGATAGATCATCAGCCCAGGGAGGAGGAACGAAACTAGTGTAGCTGGGCTGGGGCGGCGGTTGGTAGTGATCATCATGAGGCTCCCTCTCGGTCATATCTTGTCTCGCATTCCCGCAATGTTGGCTCATCATGAGGCTTCTTGTCTAAGGGGGACAGATGAGACGTCCATGCTTCGTACCATTTGGGCACATATAGCAACTCCAACTTGTCCCGCATAATCATCACCTCTTGTCCAAGCACCTTGGTGGCGACCCCACCATGAACCCTTTGAAAGATGCCGAAAAAAAACCTATACTTCGTATCCAGCTTCAGGGGACTGTGAGTGGTGTAGCGCGTGAGGTCGACATGAAGCTCCGTCGCAAAGAGACTCACCAAGTTGCCACACCAAACCTCCTTTGAAGACGCCTCGTGCTTCTCTACATATTTCATCCATTCGTACCCCAAATTCATGGGGGTAGGGTCCTGAAAAGAATAGTGTGGAGGCATCCAACATCCGTCCTCGTCGGCCTTGAAAGCTCCTTTTTGGGCCAAAAAGTGCCGCCCAATACTCGGAGAATGATCTTGAATATGGGGTTGATGATGTGCGCCCTTGGAAGTGCCGGTGTGGAAGGATTGACCTCCCCGGAAATATAGCTCCATGTGTCGGTGACCTTGAAATCATCGGGAGCCTTGTAATCCCGAGAATGTTTGGGGAGGTCGAGGAGGCGGTTGAACTCGGACATTGTGAACTCATGATCGGCATTGCCTAGTCGGAACCTTATCTTGCATAGCGACGTCTTGGTCTTGAAACTTATGCGGAGGGTGGCAATAAACTTCGCGGTGAGAGCCGGGTAGTCCGGAGTGTCCTCCTTCTTGAGGAGATGTGGCACACCGAGAATAGCGAAGGCATGCTTGACATCCTCGTAAATGCCATTAGCCTTGGCACTTGACCTTGAGAACCACCTAGTGAAGTGGTCCATTTGAAGGACGGAATCAAAAACCGCCAGTTGCTTCCGAATAGGCAAAATGACCTCGTCCATTTATGGAGGAGACGAAGATCTTTGAGTCCTCCTCTTCTTTCGTGCCCTAGAGTTGGATCGGCTTGTGCTTTCCATTTGGTACCGTAGACTTGTAGAATTGCAGAACGAAAATTTAAATTGTAAGGGTAATGAGGGCTTGAATGCTCCGATAACAAATACATGAAGTGTTGCTTCATTATCGAGAGGGTGCGGGATCGAGAGATTGGGTGCGGTTTAACAGCGGTGAGAATCCGAGTGGAGATCGGTTGAGATTTTTGAGACTTTGTTTGAGATTTGATGTGGATTTAGAGGATTGAGAGAGTTTTTAAAGAAGGGGCAAGAGGCGGCATGAAGGTTGAGGCAAGGGAGGAAGATAGAATTAGGTTTAAAAGACTTACCTGCCCGCGTGTTGCTGAATCTTGGTTTCGTCTCAGGTCGGTACCGACCCTCTCAGCTCTGTACCGAGCCTAGGCAACTAAATTTCCAACGCCTTTTCGAGCCCGACTTCTATGACATGTTAGCTCAAAAATATCCTATCCCGCAAATTTCTACACTACTACAAACTCAAAAGAAAGCTAAGAAAAAGAGCTATAAAAAGCAAAGGAAACTTAACTAAAACTAAAACTAAAATCGGGTTGCCTCCCGTAAGCGCTATTTTTAACGACGTTAGCCCGACGTACTTACCTGGATAATCCGACACTGTGAGAGCCAAATTCACTCTAATCTCTTCTTCCGGGTCGGGTTGCTTATAGAACTTCTTCAATCAGGGGCCGTTGACTTTATAGATGGCACCATTGTTATCGACCAACTCTACTGCTCCGTGAGCATAGATGTGGTGAAGCACAAATGGCCCGCTCTATCTTGTCCTTAACTTTCCTGGAAATAAACGGTTTCTAGAGTTGAAGAGTAGTACCTTGTAACCAACTTCATAAGTTTTGGGCACCATATTCTGATCATGCCACCGTTTGGTACGCTCCCTATAGATCTCGGCGTTCTCATACGCCTTTAGCCTCAACTCCTCTAGTGCTTACAAATCCATGAATGTTTTTGCTCCTGCTGTGTCGAGGTTCATATTGAACTGTTTGAGAGCCCATAATGCCTTGTTGTCCCTCTCGACCGGCAAATGGCATGCCATGCCATACACTAAATTGTAAGGAGTAGTGCGTAGGGACTTCTTGTACGCCGTCTTGTAAGCCCATAGAGCGTCATCCAGTTTAGATGACCAATCCTTCCTTTAGCAGGAAACCGTCTTTTCCAATATGCTCCTGATTTACCTGTTTGAAACTTCAACTTGGCCACTAGTTTGAGGATGATATGGTGTTGCCACTCGATGTGATACCCCATACTTGGCCAAAAGTGCGTCAAAACTCCGCTCTATGAAATGAGATCGACCATCACTAATGAGGGCCCTTGGTACGCAATACCTGGGAAAAATGTTAGTCTTAATAACTTTAGCCACGGTTTTTACATCATTGGTGCTTGTAGCAACAACCTCCACCCATTTAGAGACATAATCGACCACAACCAGGATATACTTGTAGGGGCCCGATGAAGGGAAAAGTCCCATGAAGTCTATGTCCCATACGTCGAATAATTCAACCTCTAATATTCCTGTTAGCGGGTTGTCATGTCACCTAGTGATGTTGCTAAAGCATTGGCATTCATCACATGTTGTCATATAGTCCTATACGTCCTTGAAAATGGTTGGCCAATAGAGACCACTTTGTAGAATCTTCTCCGTGGTTTTCAATCCTTTTGCGTGGCCACCGGTAGGAAGCGTATGACATTGATGGATCACACTCTCAATCTCCTCTTCTGGAATACAGCGCCTAAAGAGGTGATCACTTCCTTGCTTGAACAAGTAAGTTTCATCCCAATAGTACTGTTTGACATCATGGAGAAACTTCTTTTTCTTTTGTGGGGTTAGTCCCTCGGGAATTACGCCTCCTATAATGTAGTTAGCAAAAGCTGCAAACCAAGGGTCATTTGACCCTCTAATAGCATTGATTGATTGTAAAGAAGTAGAAGCAAGAAATGAAGAAGGAATTGAATTGAAATGAATGAGTTTAGGTTGAGAAAACGTACTTGACCGGGTCGTTATCGAGTCTTATTGGGTCGATGTCGACCGTGAAGCTCCTACATTCCCATCGGTAATGACCTCTTGTGGCTCGGTATCGAGCTTCCCGATTATGGTATTGATGCGCCCTGATTTAGTGCCGATGTGACCGACGCCCTCCAGCCTCAGTGATGTCTCGGTACCGACCCCTTCAGGGTCGGTAACGAGGCTGTTTCCGTTTCCAACCTTGTTCAGCATGAGATGTTCATCCGGTCTGGAGTCGTTGATTGGCACTTCGTTGTTGGATTCGATGATGTGTTCAATTGGCAACCTAGATAAGTGATCCGCCACCAAGTTTTCTGCTCCCTTTTTATCTCTAATCTCATGATCAAATTCCTGCAATAAGAGCATCCAACGAAGTAGCCTAGGCTTGGCATCCTTTTTGGCCATTAGGTATCTAACAACCTCATGGTCAGAATAAACTATCACCTTTGAGCCAACAAGATATGAACGAAATTTTTTGAAAGCAAATACTACAATGAGGAATTCCTTCTCCGTTGTAGTATACTTACTCTGCGCCTCATCAAGAGTCTTAGTTGCATAGTAGATGGTGTGGAGCTTTTTGTGCTTATGTTGTCCTAGAACTGCGCCAACAGCATAATCACAAGCGTCACACATAATCTCAAAGGGCAAGGTATAATCTGGGGACTACATAATAGGATTGAAAACAAGGGATTCTCTTAACTTGTAAAATGCTTCAAGACAATCTAGAGACAGCTCATACACTACATCCTTCATTAGTAGGTTAGTAAGTGGTTTAGCTACCTTAGAAAAGTCTTTGATAAAGCGTTTGTAAAATCCATCATGCCCTAGAAAACTCCTAACGTCTTTAAGAGAAGAGGGAGGAGGTAGTTTCTAAATAAGCTCAATTATTGCTTTGTCTACTTCTATCCCTCTTTTTGAGACGAGGTGTCCTAATACAATTCCCTCTTGAACCATGGAATGACATTTTTCCCAATTAAGCACAAGATTGGTTTCTTCACATCTCTTAAGTACACATGCAAGGTTAGCAAGACAAGTATCAAAGGATGAACCATACACAGAAAAATCATCCATAAAGACCTCTACAATGTTCTCTACCATGTCAGAAAAAATGGCCATCATACACCTTTGGAAGGCGGCAGGGTCGTTACAAAGCCCGAATGGCATTCTCTTATATGCAAAAGTCCTATAGGGACATGTAAAGGTAGTCTTCTCCTGGTCATCAAGATGAATGGGAATCTGCCAAAACCCGCTATAGCCATCTAAATAAAAAAAATAATCATGCTGGGCTAAGCGTTCTAACACTTGAACAATAAAAGGAAGCGAAAATGATCTTTTCTAGTAGCACTATTGATCTTCCTATAATCAATGCACATCCTCCAACTAGTTGTGTTCCTAGTGGGGATTAGCTCTCCCTTTTCATTTTCCATAAAGTTCATTCCCCCTTTTTTAGGGACTGCATGGACCGGACTAACCCATTGGCTGTCCGATATAGGAAATATGATCCCAGCATCAAGTAGTTTAATGATTTCCTTTTTAACCACCTCTTTCATATTAGGGTTTAACCTACGTTGATGCTCTATGGTGGGTTTATGATTATCCTCCATGTATATCCGATGCATACAAAGAGAGGGGGATATGCCAATTATATCATCTAGGGAGTAGCCTATTGCTTTTCTAAGTGTCCTAAGCACAGAAAGAAGCTTCTCTACTTCCTCATCTTTTAATTTAGCATTGATGATGACAGGGAAAGTAGAATTAAGACCAAGAAATTCATACCTGAGAGTTTGGAAGGGGCTTGAGCGTTGGAGAAGGCTCAGCTGGAATAAGAATAGGCTCTTCCGGCTCCATCTTCAAGACTTCTTCAAGGTATTCAAATGTCGAGATCTCTTCATCCTCGGAAAGGCTCAGTACCGATGCAGAAGGGGTCGGTACGGAGTTGTATTTGTGGGTGTAGAGTACCTTAACTTCGGCTCTATTTGTCTCCTTTATTGTGGGGTTGAACCGAAATTCCACCACCTCATCCCCAATTTCGAAAGTTAGGAGTCCCCTCCAAACGTCAATTATGGACCCGGCCGTGGTGAGGAATGGTCTCCCTAAGATGATAGGCACCACCGAATCTTCGGGCATCTCCATGACTATAAAATCGTTGTGAACAAAGAATTTGCCCACTTGAATCGGAAAATCGTCTACAACTCCTGTTGGCCTGACGCATGAGCCATCTGCCATGTACAACCACATGTTGATTGGCTCCAATGGTCCCATGGTTTTTGACTAAAGTGTTAAGGGAAGAAGACTTGCACTGGCACCGAGATCACATAGTGCCTTGAATCCGTGGTTGCCAATCCCGATTGTGATAGCAAATCTCCCTGGGTCACCTAGCTTTTCCGGAAGGGTTATGGATCTGACCTCATCTGTCAGCTCTGTTATCGACTTTTTCCTTCTAAGAAATCTTTCAAAAATTTGGTGTAAGCCGGCATTTCGATTAGGGCCTCAACGAATGGAATAGAAATATTTAAGCCTTGGATAATCTTAACGAAACGCTAAAACTTGCCTTCTGTTGAGTCCTTAGACTTCTTAGTAGGAAAGGGAGAGAATTCACCTCTCTCTCTCTCTCTCTCTCTCTCTCTCTCTCTCTCTCTCTCTCTCTCTCTCTCTCTCTCGATCGATCGATCGATCGATCGATCGAGCAGACGCAATCCTCTAATCTAACGTCTTCTCTCTAACGACTAGCTAACCTCCCTAAACTAGAATTAAGACAGGGTATTTATACTAAAAGAAACAATCTAACAAAGATCTTAAAAGATAAAAACTTTCTAAACTAAAAACATTGCAATATAAAGGATAGATTTTCTCAATGTCGGCGCCATCTACCAACACAGGACACCTTGGTAACAACCTGCACAAGGTCGGTAGACTCTTGCTGAATTCCTCAGACGAAACTCTAATGCACAGCTCGGTACCGACCCTCACATGTCGGTAACGAGCTCTTTATTTTAGGTATTTATACACTTTTCATAGCTTCTCCAAGCTCTTCACCGAGATCTTCAAGACGTATTCTTTCTTCTCTTCTCTTCCATGCACTCCACCATCAACCACTCGACTTCAGATTGCTCGAAAATGCTCCCTTCTGCTCCAAAATCCTAAGAAAAACACAAAAATGGAGTAACTTCCAAACTTTTGACAAAATATGCAAACTTATCCAAAAACACATAAAACTAATACTAAAACTCACTAAAACTAAACTAAACAATCTAATAAAAACACCTAAAACTATACTAAAAACACGATCATCACACATATTCCAAGACCTCAAGGGCAACTCTCGAGCTGTCCCGAGGAGAACTCTAAAGGATAAATAGCATCCATATACCTGATGAGCGGAAAGCCGTTGTCGAGACGTGTTGAGTCCAAAGAAAAATAGCTCGGTAAGGAAGACAATGTCTCAGCTCGGCCTGATAACGACCTCATGCGGGTCAATATTGAGGCTAAGCAAGCCGTTACCGACCCACATAAGGTCGTTAACGACCCATCCAACTCAGATAAGTCTTCGAAACCAACCCCCTCTCTCAGTAACGAAGGCGTTACCGACCTCGCAGGGTCAGTACCGACCCTTCTCCAGTACCAATCGACCCCCTTGTCGATTCGGTAATTCCACAACTTGTGCCCACTTTGGTTCCGAGTCCGGTGAAGACTCTTCCCTTCCCCTCTAAAAAGTCCAAGGACTCTACAAAAGGTAAGTTTAGGCATTTTGTAAAGGTTCTTCAGGGCTTAAATATTTCCATTCCGTTCGCTGAGGCCCTAAGCGAAAAGTTGACTTATACAAAATTTTTGAAAGAACAATTGAGCAGGAAGCGATCTCTATCCGAGCTAACTGACGAAGTTCGATCCTTGGAGCTTCCAGAAAAACTAGGTCACCCAGGTAAGTTTGCTATTACCATTGGTATTGGAGCTGACTAGTTTGAAGCTTTGTGTTACTTAGGAGCCAGTGCAAGTCTATTGCCACTTTCAATTTGGTCGAAAGCCTATACGGGACCACTAGAGCCTGTAAACATGAAGTTATATATGGCGGACAAATCATGTATCAAACCCACAGGGGTTGTAGACGATTTCCCAGTACAAGTGGGCAAGTTCTTTGTCCCGAATGATTTCATAGTTATGGAGATGCCTAGAGACTCAGTGGTGCCTATCATTTTCGGTAGGCCATTCTTAGGCACAGTTAGAGCCATAATCGATGTTAGGACTCCTAACTTTTGAGATTGGGGATGAGATGGTGGAGTTCCGCTTTAACCCCATCATGAAAGAGACCAACGAAGCCGAGGTCAAGATGCTTTACACCCACACTGATTACATTGAATGTGGGTACCTAATCGAGTGGTTGATGGCTTTTGATGCATTCTCAGGTAGAAGACTGGCAGAGTTCGATCATGTAGCATCGATACCAATCCTACATGGATCATTATTGAAGATTCTGGCAGGGAGCGAGGGACAGACTTCTACAAACTCGATACCGACCCCTTATGCATCGGTACCGACCCCACTGGCAGGCAACAACGACTCGTTACCGATCCGCTCTCGATCAGTACCGAGCCTTTTGGAAAACGAGGAAGAGCTTCTACCATGTAATTACCTCGAGGAAGTCTTGAAGATGGAACATGAAGAGCCCATTCTTATCCCGGCTGAGCCTACTCCAACGCTTAAGCCACTTCCAAACTCCCTGAGGTATGAATTTCTTGGTCCTAACTCTACCTTCCCTGTTATTATTAATGCTCAATTAAGTGAGGAAGAAGTAGAAAAACTGATTTCTATACTTAGGACCCATAGAAACGCCATTGGCTATTCACTTGATGATAAAATTGGCGCATCCCCTTCGTTATGCATGCATAGAATATAAATGGAGAATAACCACAAACCCACCATAGAGCATCAACGTACACTGAATCCTAACATGAAAGATGTGGTCAAAAAGGAAATTTTAAAACTACTTGATGCCGGGATTATTTTTCCTTTATCGGACATACAATGGGTTAGTTGGGTCCAAGTGTTCCATAAAAAGGAGGAGATAACAATTATTGAAAATGAGAAAGGTGAGATGATCCACACTAGGACCACAACTAGTTGGCGCATGTGTATTGATTATAGGAAGTTGAACATTGCTACACAGAAAGGTTATTTTCCGCTTCCTTTCATTGACCAAGTTCTAGAACGCTTAGCCCAACATGATTATTATTTTTTATTTAGATGCCTATAGCGGATTTTGGCAGATTCCCATTCATCCTGATGATCAGGAGAAGACAACCTTTACTTTTCCTTATGGGACTTTTGCATATAGAAGAATGGTATTTGGGCATTTGAATGCCCCTGCAACTTTTCAAAGAGGCATGATGGCTATCTCCTCTGACAAGATAGAGGATAGAGTAGAGGTTTTTACGGATGATTTCTCTGTTTTTGGTTCTTCATTGGATTCATCTCTAGTTAATCTGACTAGGGTTGTTAAAAGATGCGAAGAAACCAATCTTGTTTGAAATTGGGAAAAGTGTCATTGTATGGTCCAAAAACGGATAGTGATAGGGCATCTCGTCTCTAAGAGAGGGATAGAGGTAGACAAAGCCAAGATTGAGCTTATTGAAAAACTACCTCCCCCATCATCTATAAAAGACTTTAGGAGTTTTTTTAGGACATGTTGGCTTCTACAGACATTTCATTCAAGATTTTTCTATGATAGCTAATCCATTGACTAACCTTCTACTAAAAGATGGTAGTGTTTGAGCTGTCTACAGAATGTCTTGAAGCTTTTTATAGGTTAACAGAATTAAGCCCTTGTATCCGCTCCTATTATACAATCCCCAAATTGGACACTTCCCTTCGAGATCATGTGTGATGCCAGCGACTATGTTGTTGGTGTAGTATTAGGACAATGGAAGGATAAGAAGCTCCACGCCATCTACTATGCAAGTAAGATGCTTGATGAGGTGCAGAGTAAGTTTACCACGACGGAGAAGGAATTCCTTGCCGTGGTATTTGAATTTGAAAAATTTCATTGCTATCTCGTTGGATCTGAAGTGATTGTTTACACTGACCATGAGGTTGTTAGATACTTAATGGCTAAGAAGGATTCCAAACCTAGGCTACTTCGTTGGATGCTCTTGTTACAAGAATTCGACCATGAAATCAGAGACAAGAAGGGAGTTGAAAACATAGTAGCTGATCATCAATCCAGATTGCCAGTAGAACACATCACAGAGATCCACCAGCAACGCTATACCGATCAATGACCCTATGCTAGACGAGCACCTCATGTTGTAAGAGGTAAAAAATTGTATTATCGAAGGGCCTACCTACCCTACATGGGTCGGTACCGACCCTTCTCAAAGGTTGGAGCATGTTGGAAACAACGATACCGAAGTGGAAAAGAACGATACCGAGGCAAAGGAGATCATTACCGAGGAGATTACTAAGCATCAGTGTCGATAACGACCCATCTTGGTCCGGTGAAGACCCATTCAGGTAAGTTTTCTCAACCTTGTTTAACTTCTTCCAATTCAGATCTTTCCTTATCTATTTCTCCTACTTCTCTTCATTTCACTCATGCTATTAGAGGGTCAAAGACCCCTTGGTTTGCAAATTTTGCTAACTACATTGTAGGAGGCGTAATTCCCGATGGTTTGACCCCATAGAAGAAGAAGAAGTTCCTCCATGACGTCAAACAATACTATTGGGATGATCCTCACTTGTTCAAGCAAGGAAGTGACCACCTCATAAGGTGTTGTATACCAGAAGAGGAGGTAGAGAGTGTGATCCATCAACGTCACACACTCCCAACAGGTGGCCATGCGAAAGAATTCAAAACCATGGCGTAGATTCTTCAAAGTGGTCTCTATTGGCCAACTATTTTCAGGGACGTACAAGATTATGTGACATCATGTAATGAATGCCAACGCTCTAGGAACATCACTTGGAGACATGAGAACCCACTTTTCGGGATCCTAGAGGTCGTGCTCTTCGACGTTTGGGGTATTGACTTTATGGGACCCTTTCCTTCATTGGGTCCTTATAAGTACATCCTAGTGGCAGTCGATTATGTCTCTGAGTGGGTGGAAGCCATTGCTACTAGGACTAGTGATGCTAAAATTGTGGCTAAATTTATAAAGACTAACATTTTTTCTAGGTTCAGAGTGCCACGAGTTCTCATTAGAGATGGTGGATCACACTTCATAGAGAGGAGCTTTGAAAATCTTTAGGCCAAAGTATGGGGTATCACATAGGGTGGCAACGCCCTACCATCCCAAAACTAGTGGCCAAGTAGAGGTTTCAAATAGGCAGATTAAGAGCATTTTGGAGAAGATGGTCTTCCGCTCTAGGAAGGATTGGTCATCCAAGCTTGATGACGCTTTACAGGCATACAGAATGACGTACAAGACTCCCTTACGCACCACACCTTACAACTTAGTTTATAGCAAGGCGTTCCATTTGTTGATCGAGTTAGAGCATAAGGCATTATGGGCTCTCAAGGAGCTTAACATTGGATCTCGACAAGGCTGGACCCAAACGATTCATGGACTTGCAAGAACTAGAGGAGTTGAGGCTAAGGGCGCATGAGAATGCTGAGATCTACAAGGAGCGCACCAAGAAGTGGCATAACAAGAAATTGGTGCCAAAAACTTTTGAAGTTGGTGACAAAGTACTCCTCTTTAAGTCTAGACTTCGCTTATTTCCATGGAAATTGAGATCAAGATGGAGTGGGCCATTCGTGGTCCACCACATATATCCCCATGGAGCGGTGGAGCTAGTGGATAACAATGGAGCCATCTTCAAATTTAATGGGCACAAGTTGAAGAAATACCTTGAGCAAGCTGAACCGGATCAGGAAATCCGAACGACTTGGGCTCTCACATTGTCCGACTAGCTAAGGTAAGTTCATTGGGCTAACGACGTTAAAAATAGCGCATATGGGAGGCAACCCGCTATAGTGTTTCCTTTCTTAAATGTTTTTGCTAGCATTCTTTTGGTTTGTTTTAGATTAGAGTTAGATTTTCGAAATAGAATGCCTTGGTAAGTGATACATGAAAAAGGGCTACAACGATGCAACTCGGTGAAAACACATGCAGGTCGGTAACAACTTCACCAAGGTCAGTACCAACCCACTCAGTAAAATACCGAAAACGCGCTTGCCGCCTTCTCTAGTTAAGTACTTAAAAACCTTTTTTGTTTTGTCTTCTTTCACACTATCCTCAACCGAACCTGTTGTCGTCACACTCCCTCACCTCACTATCGATGCACACCACCGAACCACCCCTCACACTACCTGCACCCCACTGTTGCGCCACCTTCGATCCACTGCTACCTGGACGAAGTCGCACCCTTGTGCACATCACACACCAGAAAACTGAACCCAAAACCCCGGTACTAAGCAAATCCCATTTTTGTTCGTTGTCGATCCAAACTCCTTCGTTACCATTCTCGAAACCTTTTCTAGTCTTTGCTTATTTCTCCGGATTCGGTATGTTTCCTCAACCTTAAATCTTTATTTCAAATTCTTTAGCATAAATGATGATTTTTGGTTGATTTGCATGTCTAGATCTAGATCTAGGTTGAGATTTTCATGCTTGATTCTTGCCTCTTACTTAAATAATGGTGTTTGTGTTTTGATGAACATTGTTTCTTCATGTTTAAGATTGAATTTATTTCAATTTATGAGCATGAGTTTGATTGTTCTTACTTTGACTTGATCTACACCTTGATTCGGCAATTTTGGCATGTTTGGGATGGTTTTTGAGCAAGTATGGCGTTCTAGATGCTTGATTTCGCTTGGTAATGTTTGGAAACTTGCTTGAATGATGACTTGATAGGTGTTTTATGGTTTGAAATCAAGATTTTCACTTGAACATGGTTTTGGAATTTCTAATTGGCTCATTACCGACCCCCATAGTGTCGTTAATGACCCCGTCCCTTACCAGGAAACATCAATTACCTAAACGTACCTTATTACGGAACCCCACGGGTGCGGTAACAACCTTGCAGAATGCTTGAGCTTTATTTGTTTGCATGAATTTTATCGTCTATTTAGGATATAACTGATGTTTGTGTTTTTTGGTCTAGTTTTAGGTGTCTTTCTTAGGTTGTTTAGTTTAGTTTAAGTATGTTTTAGAGTTAGTAATGTGTGTTTTGGGATAAGCTACTCCGTTTTGTGTCTTTTTGTTGGTTTTTGAAACGGAATTGAGCATTGTCAAGCGAAGCCGAAGTGAAGTGGTGGAGTTTGGATTGCATAGAAGAGGAGAAAGAAGAGTACATAAGAAGATCAAGTTCAAATTCAAGTAAAGCCAAGGAAAGAGTTCGAAATAACCCAAAATAGAGGCTCGTTAACGATCTGTGAGGGTCGTTACCAAGTTGTGCATCAGAATTTTTACTAAGGGATTTAGCAAAGTGTCTACCGACCTTGTTCAGATCGTTAACGAAGTGACCTGTGTCGGTAGAGCGCAGTCGAATTTCAAGATTTATATCTTTTATCTTGTTATCTTTTTGTTTGGTAAGTTTTCTCTTTTAGATCTTTTATTAAATAACCTTCTTAGTATCAATACCCTTGTTCTAGCCTAGGCAAGGGGGATTCGATTAGTTTCTTAGGAGAGAAGCCTAGAGAGACAAGTCAGACTGTTTTCCAATCGAGAGAGAGGAGAGGCTCGAGGTCGTGATCAGTGCTCTTCTAGTTTTGTTCATCGGTTGTTTTTGAATTCCACAAGTGATTGTAAGACTGTATTTCTTTTAATTTCAAGTAAGTTTTGCTTTTCAATGTTCTCTTTGAATAAAGTTGTTTGCTTTGATTCAATGAAGAGTGAGTAGTTTACTTTTATAGGGTCGGGGTTCAAACCCGACATAGTTGTGCATGGTTGAATGAATGTGTTAAGTTTTTGATTTCCTTCTACCTTGTGAATTGCTTGTTGTGCTTATGCTTAGACGCGAGTTGAAGTAATTTGAGTTTGTAGCTTGATCGAAAGAGAAAGTTGTTAACTTAAATGTTGATATTTTTTGATAACGAAACTTTCGAGCTTTGGATTCAAAACAAGTAATAAAGAGAATTGATTTATGAATGTTGATTGATTTTCTTATTTAATCGACGAAAGTTGTAAGATTTATCTTCAAAGGCGTGATCTTTATCTTCATATGAGTTTATATGCATAGCGATGTTGTGGTAACCTTGTCCTAGAGATTTTTATACTTAGATTTTCTTAAGTTTTGCATTCGATTTCACAGATTTTCTTAAGTTTTGCATTCGATTTCACTCGTTATCGAGGCACTTTGGATCGGTATTGAGCCTGACCTTGCATCGTTATTTGTTCTGTTTTAAGTAGAATTCTAGGATCGTTAACGACCCTGACAAGGTCGTTAACGAGGTCTGTCGTAGTTGTTTTTGCTTTATTTGGTTTTGTTTCCTTGTTTTTAGTTCGGTAAACAGACATCCTTGCTCCCGTGGATGATCCTGACTTCGCTGTACTCAACGGGGTCTTGACTACAAATTTTATTTGTTGTCGAGTTAAATCTTCCCTAAAAAAAAATTGGCGACGTTGAAGAGGAAGCAACAGTGTTTGTTTGTTTACTTTGGGTATGCCAGCGTATGCCAGCTATGCCAGTAGGACGTCGCAGGCTCGAGTTTGACAACACCGGTTATTATTTTGAACCTGGACGCACCTTGCATCGCAGACGGAGAGAAAACGAAGCCATGGCTACACCTGAAGCAATGGAACAAGAGATGGCGGCCCTCCGGAGACAAATGGAGGCATTACAAGCTGATCGAGACGCTGTTGCCGAAACAGCAGAATGAGAGCGAGTGAATGATGCACGTCAACGAGAGGACAATTCCCATTTACAGGAACAGTTGAATGCCTATGCAAGGAATGCCAAGCAATATATGTATCCAGAACTAAGGGTGCCGGAGTCAACAATCGTGGTTCCAGAGATAGAGAAGACATTTGAGATCAAGTCTCAATTCATATCCTTAATAAAAAGGGCTCAGTTTGAAGGGAAACCTGCTGAGTGCCCTATGCAACATATTAAAAATTTCCTTGATTTATGTGACACTATTGCTGTTGAAGGTGTCTCACTTGAATATGTTCTATTAAAAGCTTTCAGGTGGTCTCTTATTGGAAAGGCCCTGAGCTGGTTGGAGAGCTTACCTCCTAAGTCTATTAGGACTTGGAAGGCTTTGTATGATCAATTTCTCACAAAGTTCTTCCCTCCTGCCATGACAACGGAGTTAAGAAAACGCATCACCTCCTATCACCAGCTGCCTAACGAGACCTTTGTAGAGACAAGGGAGAGGTTCAAGGAGATGCTCAGACAATGCCCCACTCATGGGCAACCCCTATATGTGCTCCAAGAAATCGTCTTCCAAGGGATCAACGTAGAAACAATGAATTGTATCAACACAATCACTGTGTGCGGTTTGATAGAGATGGATCCCACTGCTGCATGGGAACTGCTGGACAAGCTATCTAATTACGATGCCATGTATGGGACCCAGCAGCCACCCCACCCACAAAAGCGCCTCTACATGCCTAATAAGGACGAAGTTGATCCGGATGTCAAAAATCAATTCCTACAAGATGAGATCAATCGTCTGAAGAAACATGTAAGTTTTCTGAAAACCTTTCAAACTTTTCAAGATGTGGTTCTTCTTCCCATAGTACTTCTGCTTGCGCTAACATCGAGCAAGTAAGAGCCACTGAGACATATGCTGAGATGAACTATATGAGAGGTCAATACAAGAACCCACCTAATATCTTTGACAAGCCAAACAATTATCCGGCTTAGGGAAATCAAAATCCACATCCGAGTTATGCATCACCCCTTCTGGACAAATGGTCCGCGCCGTATCGACCTCCAGGCTATTAAGAGCCACCATCTTGGGTGCAAGGACTCTATGAAGGGATTAATGGCGTAAAGAATGAAACCAGTGGAGTCCATGCTATTCTCAACAACCATATGAAAAGATGGGGAGAGTTCGATGTGTGGAAGAAGAGTGTCGACTCACAGCTAGGAAACCTGGCCGCACAGATTTCGAGACCGCAAGGGCAACTTTCGGGCCGCCCCGACAAGAACCCTTGAGGACAAATAGTGGCCATACACCATAGGAGCGGAAAGACATTACCGGATCGTGCTAAAGCCCCGAATCTTTAGAGGATGCCATTGCCCAAGTTGACAACAAGCCAAAGAAGGTCGTTACCGAGCCTGAACAACTCGGTACCGATACTCCTAGGGCCGTTACCGACCCCAATCAGGTAAGTATTCTACACCGAGCTCCTCTCTTAAACTTGATGTTCGCATTTGTAGTATAGTTTTTAGTAGGTTTTCTTTGCTTATTAGGTTTAGTTTTGTTAAGTTTAGGTTTAGTTTTGAGTGTTTTTAGATAGTTTTGCATATTTCTATAAAAAGAGTGGAAGCTACGCTATTTTGTGTATTTTGTAGGTTTTAGCAAGGAAAAGAGCTATATGGAGCTGAATTTGGAGCATTACAGTGAAAGACGGAGGAGTACAAGATTGAAGAAGTCAGAGCTCAAGATTACGAGAGGAAGTGTGGAAGAAAACAAAGCCCAGGCTCGTTAACGAGGCTGTGAGGGCTCGTTAACGAGCCTGTGAGGGCTCGTTAACGAGGCCACGAGAGAGAATATTTGAAGTTTTGATTTTATAATTCACCGATCATGAGCGGGAATTTATTTCCGTGTCGGTTGAGTATCTTTTTAGAATCTTTTGGGGTTATTAGAATATGTATTTTAGGTTTTATTATCTTTTTAGATTTTATTTCTATCTTTTAGGGTTTGTTTCTATCTTTTTAGGAAAGTTTATATCTTTTAGCCTTTTTAGTTTTTTAGCTTTTAAGTATAAATACCCTTCTATCTAGCATAGAAAACGGGGGGAGCTTTTAGAAGAAAATTTTTAGAGTAGAGAGAAATTCGAAGGGCCGAGAGAGAGAGAAGTCGGATCGGAGTTATGATTTGAGAGGCTCGGTAGACGACAGTCACCGGGATCGTTAGTCGTGAATTTGATTCGGTATTTTGATGTTTTCGGTTTCTTCTGAATCTCTGTAAGACGATATTTTCTTATTAATTTGAGTTTTGTTTTGTTTTCAATGTTTTCTTTGATTGAAATTATTAGTTTCTTAGTTATGAGTAGTGTGTAGTTTCCTTTTCTAGGATCGTATTTAAGCCCGACATAGTTGAGCATGTTTGATGAGTAAGATTGAGTGTTGAATGACTTTTATCTTTTATTGAGATTTGTTTGTTGTGCTTATACCGAAACGAAAGTTGAGGTAATTTGAGTTTTTAACTTGATTGAAAGAGAAAGTTAGTAACTTGAAAGGTTGATATTGTTTGAATACGAATGTTTCAAGCTTTAGATCCAAAACAAGCAATTAAGTGAATTAGGATACGAAAGTTTGTTAATTTACTTGCTAAGTCAACGAAAGTTGATGACTCTATCTGTTTAAAGGCATGATCTTATCTTCTTACGAGTTTATATGCTTGGCTATGTTGTGGTGTCCCTAGTCCTAGATCTTTGTTTTATTTGAATTATTTCTAGAGAATTTTTGTTGCTGAGTACTTGCCTCGGTACCGAATTTAATTAGGTTGTTATTTGAAGTGTTTTTGTGTTCGGTGGTTCTTTAACGATCCTTACAACGTCGTTAACGAGGCTACTTGTGAGTGTTTTTATTTGTTTTTGTTTGCTTTTTAGTAGATTGA
Organism: Fallopia convolvulus; assembly: GCA_964016875.1. Lineage (NCBI taxonomy): Eukaryota > Viridiplantae > Streptophyta > Magnoliopsida > Caryophyllales > Polygonaceae > Fallopia > Fallopia convolvulus. The sequence continues at coordinate 10,898,533 of OZ024720.1, forward strand.
TAAACGAACAACCTTGCTTCCTGTGGAACGATCCTGACCTCCCTATACACAGCGGGGTCTTGATTATAAATTTATTTGTTGTCAAGAAACCCTCTCAACAAATTGGCGCCGCTGCCGGGGAAGCAACGAGTTTGTTAGTTTATCTTTGGGTTCGGGAATAGCCCGACCCCGTTTTTGTTTTTAGTTTTTGTTTTCTTTGTCTGTTTTCTTAGTGTATGCCGGTAGGACGACGAAGGCTTCAGTTTGATAACACTGGTTATTACTCAGAACCTGAACGTTCCCTGCACTGTCGACTCCGAGAAAATCGAGCCATGGCCACAGCAGAAGAGATGGCTCGAGAGTTAGAGATCCTCCGGACTCAGATGTCGGCACTTAAAGCCGAGAAGGACGGCGCAGACGCCGAAGCTGAGCGTCAACGAGCTGACAAAGCTCGTCTACAAGAACAACTTGATGCCTATCCAAGGAATGCCAAACAATACATGCATCCGGAACTGAGGGTGCCAGAATCTCCTATTGTGCTTCCAGCGATAGAGAAACCTTTTGAGATCAAATCACAATTTATATCCTTAATCAAATGGGCTCAGTTTGAAGGGAAACCTGTTGAGTGCCCTATGGAGCATATTAGAAACTTTCTTGATTTATGTGACACCATAGCTGCTGAAGGTGTCTCATTAGAATATGTTCTGTTAAAAGCTTTTAGATGGTCTCTTACTGGAAAGGCCCTAAACTGGTTGGAGAGCCTCCCTTCTAAGTCTATCAGGACTTGCAAAGCTTTGTATGAGTAATTTCTTACAAAGTTTTTCCCTCCTGCTAAGACAACGGAGTTGAGGAAACACATCACCTCCTATCACCAGTTGCCTAATGAAACATTCGTTGAAACATGGGAAAGATTCAAAGAGATGCTTAGACAGTGCCCTACTCATGGGCAACCTTTATATGTTTTGCAAGAAATCTTTTTCCAGGGGATCAACGTAGAGACCAAGAACCGCATTAAAACGCATACTGCGTGCGGTTTTGTAGAGATGAACCCGACAGAGGCGTGGGAACTGTTGGATAAGCTGGCGAATTACGATGCTATGTACGGAACCCAGCGAACTCCACAAACTCAAAAACGTCTCTACATACCTAACCGAGATGAAGTTGACCCAGAGGTTAAAAATCAATTCTTACAAGACGAGGTCAACCGTTTGAAGAAACAGGTAAGTTTTCTGAAATCCTCTCAATGAATGTGGTTCTTCTGCACATAGTACTTCTGCTTGCACTAACATTGAGCAGGTTAGAACCGCTGAGACAATAGCTGAGATGAATTATATGAGAGGACCATACATGAACTAGCCTAATTATAATGACAGGTCGAATAACTATCAACCATGGGGCAATCAAAATACAAGCTATACAGGGCCCTCACTAGACAGACGACCTGCACCATATCGACCTCCAGGCCATCAGGAGACGTCATCATGGGTTCAGGAAATAAAGGAAAGCATTAACGGAGTGAACAACAAAGTTGATGAAGTTCAAGCCAAACTGAACCGACAAGATAAAAGATGGGGAGAGTTCGATGTTTGGAAGAGGAGTTGTTAAACAAAAAAAAATGGAAAAAGCACATATATATATATATATATATGCTAGGTTGGGTGATTTTAAAAAAGGAGAAAGATTTGTTATATATGCATATATATATGGGAACGTGAGTATGAATGAATGCCAAAGAAAACAAATCAAACATAGCCTACTGAAAACATAGCCTACTGAAAATGAAGCGTTGAACAAAACAATGTTTTATCTTGTCTACTGAAAACAATGTCAAATTGTTAAACTGAAAACAATTTGACATTGTGTGGGCCAACCACATCAAACATAGCCTACTGAAAACAATGTCAAATTCTTAAACAAAACAAATCATATATATGTATGTACGTGAGTATGCATGGAGATATGTATACAAAGCCCATTAAATTATGATAAGAAAATGAAGCGTTGGAATTCCAAGTGCATGTTAAGTGTTAACGTACTCCTCCAAATTCAAGCTGAGACCATTACAGGGTAACGTTAAAATGAATTTATTTTAATGCTTCATTTTGAAACGTTGAAAATTGAAATTAAGGGGTGTGAATGCCTAGTAACACTCGAAATTAAAAGACCCAAAGTTAATTCCCCATCTTTTAGCTTGGGTTGAAAGTAGTCTTCACTATATAAAGTACGAGGTCTGATTATTTGGGGGGAGGCCAACAGAAGGCTAGAAACACAAAAAAAAGAAAACTCAGGAAATGTATAAAGGTATACAAATTTGGAGAGCAAAACAGCGAGTTAGAGAAGTGTAGTACACCAAGCCTCACGATCAAGATCACAACCCGGTAGTCTCTCTTGTACTTAAATTTTCTGTGTGCTAATTACTTTTGTGTGTTCTATATATACTCGTTTAAAAAACAGAATGAGATATACTCCAAAGGCCCGTTCGCCGATCGAAATCAATCGGTTCAATGTTCCCTCCAGGGCTCGTGATCGATTAGTCTTGATATATACCGTCCCAACGGCTCGTTTAATTTCATGACTACAACGAGGGCTCGCTTCATGACTACCATCAAAGGCCACCGAAGATGATTGGAAGTTATCCGTTTTGAGGAGAAACATTCCGTTTCGAGCCTTTTATGGAGATCTCGTCTACAACGTTTTCACAAAGATGGCTCATTGTATGAAGAAAAATACAGTAAATATATCCAGGGGCAAGGAGAGACAAATAAGAAATCAATAGCACATAAACTCTCAAGAAAAAGTTTACGCAAATCACAAGTGTGAAGAGAAAGTTGGAGAAGTGTCTTCCATCATGGCCACACGTTTGATTTCAAGAGCAAGATTATAAATTTGTAAACTTTCCTCTCCATAAAATTCCCTTATGTGCTAATTAATTCTTGTGTTTTGGATCATATGCCTGTATAGATAGATAAAACAGTTTGGGATTCAATGACCCATTTTCAGATCAAATTCAAGCGGTTCGATGTCTTCATTAAAACATGTGATTGGTTGTCTTGTGCCATATATACAACGAGGCTTCATTTCATGACTATCCTCATAGGCCACCGGAGATGATCGAAGATCACCCGTTTTGAGGAGAAACATTCCGTTTCGAGCCTCTTACGTGTGATCACCACAACGACGACTCATGCGAGGCTCGTGACGAACCGCTTTGCACCGAAACGGACACCGGGGCTGTCTTGGAAGACTATGGGTGGCCCGAAACGGAACATATTACCACCTCAATCCAAAGAGCGAAGTGTTGTCCTCAACACCGAGTTGTCCCGGTGAAGAAGGCGTCTAAGGCAAGATGAGACTCAAATTGAAGAGCCCATGGAGATGCCATAATGCCTAGCTCCAAGATGGAAAAGGATAAGGGTTCACCCGTTTTGAGGAGAAACATTCCGTTTCGAACCTCTTACGGGTGATCGCTTCTACAAGGCGCCTACAACGATGGCGTGTGACCAACCAACCGAAATGGCTTTCTTTGCACCGAGACGAACCTTATTATTGTCCTAAAGGACCATGGATGGCCCGAAATGGAGTTTTTCGCCAATCCGAAGCCGAGCCGATGACATTGCGCCCATGTCTTATGAGTTCTATGGAGGATTCAATCAAAAAACGGAGTTTATGGTGCAATGAGTCCATGGAAGTGCAAATCAAAATGACAAAAAAAGTTGTCTACTGTTATTAAAAAATACAGTATACATCTCCATATGACAAGCCAAATGAGCAAAGTCTTGGTCAAGAATAAAAAAAGGTGCATATAGTACTTAATTACTATATAGTACATATATGTGGGAGAGAGATCCATATTCTAGAAAGAAAGAGCTAGATGGAGAAATTAATGAAATCTGCCTAACTCATATATACAAGCACGCACACATTCACTCAAAACCTCTGAGGAAAAAAGATTGAATTTGCAAGAAAGGCATAGTCAAGCTCCTGCATATTGATCAATATATATATTGGATTCATAAAAAGCACAAAGAAATGCAAATGAAGACATGTATATATATATATATATACATAGATGGGTTGCTGTGTTGGCCAAAAACAAAAGTATATATATACGAAGTCACAATATATATGCATTGTATACATACTAAAATGAGGGATACGTATAGTGAAGAGGAGATGAACAAGCCTCGATCAAGTTCGACGATCGCGCTCAACCCATCATAAAACAAGAAAGCAAAACGATCGATCAAGATAATTATGATCCAAGTTTCTCTCTTCATGCATATAGAGTGTGTGACTAAATTATAGAGCACTTGAAATTGGTGGTCTAGTCAAACATGTGTTAGTGTTAACAAACAATGATTAAATTTAGCAAAAATGATGACGCCAAGATTCTTTTTATCTCGTACTACGATGATTTGATCCCATCAAAGGTACATAGGAAGCTCGACATATAGCCCAAATGCTCGCCGAGTTCAATCGCAACCTCAAATTATAATTAAATCAAGACCAAACAGGCTTAGTATAGAACTACGTAGACTTGATTCCGTCTCAAACGGATACGTAGGAACTTCGAGATCAAGCTCAAATCAGCCTCGAATTCAGTCGCATACTCCAAATCAAATTTCGTTTTCCAAAAGGAAGGCCTACGTAGACTTGATCTCCTCAACGGGTACGTAGGAAATCCGACAGCAAACCCGAATGGGTATCGGATTCAGTCACACCTAAATTAAAAATAATAAAATCAAACCAAAAATAGTGGAGAAATTAAACAACCCTTCCTAGAAGGTGGGTTTAATTTCATTCACAACATGCAAATGGTAGTGAAACCGAGTTTAGGCAACCCTTCCTAGAATTTGGTTGTTGCTCGTTTCTCTGATGCATGAAAATGCAACCAAAAATCAAAACCCTTGAACTACGTAAGGCTTGATTCTCTTTAAAGAGATACGTAGGCAATCCGTTATAATTCGGGTGCAGCTCAAATTAAAAACAAACTCAAAAGTCTCAACGTGTCTATATTATTAGTAGAGTTGTAAAGATGTATAGATAAGGTTCGAACTTACAAATTAAATTAGATGTGTTTGTACAAAGTTGTTTTCCTTTAACAAATTTTGTCTAACATAGTTTTGGCACGCCCAGTGGGACCCTTTTCTTTCTTTGTTATTTTGATTAATAATATTGATACTAATATTTGAGCTCGTTTGTTGAGAGAAAAATTGCACCTATAGCGATTGTCAAATTTAACAAGCTATCGCCTACCTTCCATGTCAAGAGTGGACGTTTCATTCACCAAAAGAACTTCAAGGTGGCGTTTCCATCGAAATATGTCTTGAAAACAACTATAGACTTCTTCAACACTTAGAAGAGGGGGCATACGCCAAATGGGTGACATAGATGCATGGGGACATGTTTCATGGATCAAACATTCATGTCATTAAGGCTAAATATGATTCTCATCAAGCATTGAATCAATCCGTCCCCACCAACTAAGACAAGTAGACCACTTCACCACTTGGAGAAGCCAAAGTTAACTCATTTCAGGGAAAACAAGCCTAGCTTGAAAAGTAACAAGCCTAGCTTCAAAAGCAACAAGTCTAGCTTCAAAGTAATTGGTTACAATGGCAATCCTAACATTAGTGGCTCAAACCTCATTACTAGGAGTGCTCAAGGACCAATCATCATTAAGAGGATTGGTCGAAATGACTCCTACAAATACCATATGAGATGTTCCCAAGGACAAGAAGGTCAAAACATCTTACAGAAGGAGAAGTTACAAGAATGTTTTGAAGCGTTTCAAGACAAAGCCACTTCTCGAGTTAGCGGAGTCTCCAGCATTAGCTCAACGCAACTATGTGGAATGCCGCAAAGACCTCTCTAAATCAAAGGATGCGACACTCACTCCTCCATTAGTCACTCCAAGACAAATGCTCATAGGATCCATTTCTATCACTCTAAAGAGGGTTGAGGAAACTAGTATGACTTCATACACTAAAAGTGGAGATGGAAATGAAGACTCCAAGTCGAAGAATCCTCCAATGCACTTTCAATCCATAGAGGTAGAAATTCCATGATTGATTGAGTTGGTCATCCAAATGGCAATAAGCCCAACAATCAGCTTTAGTGGCACAAAGCCTAATTTTCAAGAAGCTAACGTCATTACCACCTCAAGTGTTCGTGACAAGAAGGCTTTCACAAGAGTTCATTATTCCCCTACCGCGATTTTAAGTCATGGGGTAAGGAGTTCAAGACATATCAACTTGGTCATCCAAGTGGAAAGAAGTCCATCAATAACATCAGTGGCACCAAGCCTGATTTCCAACAAGATAGTGTTATTAGCCCTTAATGTGTTAGTAACAAAAATTCTCTCACCAGACATTCTAGTGCACATACTATCCGAGTCATAAAGACAAATGGTAGGAATATCATCACTCCACTCAAACTTCCAATAAAGGCAAAAGGCTAACAAGTAGGAGAAAAGGAGTGGAAGTAAAGATAGTTCAAGTCATAAAAAAGGTGAGGGAACTCGACAAGATTGCTCGTTCGCCAACCTGAAGTTTGTTAAGGATATCATTTGGAAAGCTGGTATGGATCTCAACTGGTGATTCTCAAGTCAACACTTCAAGACAAATTTATACAAGATCCATCCCTCTCAATATCAAAGGAGTTAAACAATTCAACAAGTTATTTCATTTGGAGGAGGTTCCACTAAAGACCCCAAAGGTTAAGATGACGAAGCCTTCATGATCCAAAAATGATCAAGAAGCTCAACAAGTTGGCCAAGTTTCTTGAGCTCGTATAAAAAGGGAGGAAAGTCAAATTCAACATCTTAAATGACCAAACACCAAACACATACGAGCCTAGGAACAATAACAAGTTCTTAAACAACCAATGCCATCATCTATTTACATGGTTTCAAGGTCCACAACTCCATATACTCCTATCATGAAAGGTAGAGGGGTCATGCAAGAAAACATAAGTTCTCCCTTATATGGAGACTTGTCATCTACGGAAGAGTATCCGTCTTTATATTAGACGGAGAGAAAAACAAAATTTATCCTCCAAGATGAACAAGAAAATGCATCGGTGTATCGACCATTGAAGAGAAACTTCAAGAATTGCAAAGGTAGCTTACCAAGAAGGATGCTCAAAAAGCTTCACTCATGACTCGTGTCAATACTCAAGCAAATAAAAGAAGACGAGAGCGAGTAAGGTTAAATGATGAAGGTCCAATTGGAAGCTCAAATATCACTCTCCAAGAAATTAAGGAGATGATTGCTCAAGGGATCCAAGAATTTCAAGCGAAGAAAAATCAACCTATGCTTGAGTATAAAAATCCTATGATGCAATTTCATTTCCAATGGACCTAACAAACACCTTTCAAGTGCCAAATGAGCTCGCTAATTATTTCGTCGTTATGTGGAGAAATATAATGCTCTAAGTGAACAAGTTTGTGTTCAAATGTATGTCGACAAGTTGCTTCCAATATTAGCATGTCATTAGTGTTGAACCTCATCCCTTTGTTGCTTTGGTGTCAAAATCTTGCAATGCTAAATTGCTTGAAAACAATTAAGGATCTAGTTGTCTTGAAGCTAATGAGCTTCAAAAAAATGATGGCAAGCAAGCTACAAAATCAAAACGAAGTTTATGACGACCTTCATCAAGCCTAATGACAAACTCTCAACCAAGAGTAGCTCCAAGGCTCAAGGTAAAAGGAAAGTCAAAGAATTCACCAAAAGATTATCTCTCCATGAAGGAAAACAAAAGAAGTACTCTTTCGACGATAATGATATGGAAGGAAATTTTGGTGAGTTGATGGCAGCAAAAATTTTGACACCTCCAAAGCCAAAAAGGCCAAATGAGTTTGATAAGACAAATAACCAAATTATTGTCTTTACCATCGACTTTTTAGTCATCCGATTAAGGATTTTCATGTCCTTAAAAATGCAATAGAAGAGAGAATTAAAGAAGAAGAAATCAAAATTGAGGGGTTAACATCAATGACTTTAGTGACTACATCAAACATCCTTTTCCAAGATAGATGCTTCCGAGGTCGCCCCCATAATCCAAGAGTCTCTTCAAACATGTAAACCATTATTGTAGGATATTCATGGGTCAACATTCGAGTGGAAGATCCATTAATGTTGATGAAACTCTTGTCAAGAATCATAAATTTCTTAAGAAGAGAGAGAAAGCAATGCCACTAAATGAGTTAAATATCCTCTCAAACGACAAAGTAGCAATGCCTAAAGTGTTAGGTTTTGAAAGCCTCAATACAAGCTCAGGGACCATATAAGCCCTATTTGTTTGAAAGGCCTGACACTACTTTGAGGCATTATACATCCAAACCTTATGCATTTAAAAGGCTCGAAAAATCTAGTAAACCAAATTAAGAACAAGGTGATCCGAGTCAACATCAACAAAAAGTGAAAGGTCAAGAGCAAGCTTCAATGATGGCATGGATACCTAAGTTGGAGAAGTGAACTCAATTCCTCAAAGAAAAATGGCTCCAAGAGCTATTGTTAATTTTTACAACCTACCAGCCTCCTTATTCATCATGGGTGATTATTTGATTCGACAACAAGACTCCAAGTTTATGTTCACCAACGAGCGAGGCATAATCACGATTGAGATTACCCTTGACAACAAATATGGACCTTTCCAATGTTTAGGAGAGGGGAATTCTCCAAATGGATGTGAAAGATGCATGAGGATAGCTTCCATGGACCAACTATTCAAGTCATCAAGACCAATGTTCGGTCCCATCAAGCATCAACTCAATCCACCCTTACAAGCAATGTCATGCAGTCTCGAAGAAGGAGGGGTCACAAGAATAGGTAAAAATGCAAAATGGCGGGTCAATTTAATAAGATAATGTTTTCCAAAGCTACTTTAAGAGAAGCGACCCATGATTTGGTGACATGAACAAAATCACTTATCAATCCTTATGTCAACAGTTCAAGGAAAATCCTTATAGGATCAATCTTGATTAACCTTGACTGTGTCGAGCAAGTCAAGATGGACTCTTACTTAGAAAAGGGTAAGGGTGAAGCTTAATACAATGCTTCAAAGTTGAAGATATATAAAATGTTTCCTCCTAAGAAGGGCCAATAAATGTAACAAGCTAGTAAAAATGTCCAGAATCCTCAAGGTAACACTCCATTGTATGGAGATACAACTTCACCTTTCAAGGAGGATGACTTTCCATATTTTAACCAAGTCATTGCCTCTTTGCACAATAGGGTAGAAAACATGTCAGTGATGATGACGACTACTTTTAGCATCAAAGAACAACTTCAAGAAATGCAAAGGAGGTTGGCTGTAAAAGATGCTCAAACTTTGGTAGCAATCAAGGTTCAACTCATGAGCGCCTTGCCCACTTTTACTCCACGTGTGGATAAACTACCTTGAGTGATGCTTTACTCATAAGGCATTTCATTCAATCACAAAAAGGATCGATGTTTACTTGGTACACCCAACTTCAACCAGGGTCGATCGAAACATAATATGAATTGCAAAGGGCGTTCCTTGATCAATTTGTGAGCGCTAAGGCAAATGTTTCCATTATAGACCTTGTAAACACTCACCGAGGGCCTAATGAGCTTACAACTGACTTTATAGCGAGATGGACAAGTGTAAAGCTTCAATGCCAAGAGAAATTAAGTGAGCTAGCTTATGTTCAAATGTGCACCAATAATTTGCACGTAGAACTAGCCATGCATGTGGGGAGTGTCGAACTATAGTCATTTGATGCTTTGATGTCCAAGGATTTTAAAGTCGAACGTCGACTTGCTCGACGTGAAATGGGGTTATTCAACCTCAAACAAATGGTGGAAAAAGGTCACAAAATAAAGACAAGTCTATAGTGACCTCCATCAAAATAAATGGTTAATTCTCTAATAAGGGAAATTCTCAAACCCAAAATAAGAGTAAAGCCAACAAGCCTACTAAAAGACTCTCTCTTCAGGAAAGAAAGCAAAAGGAGTATTCCTTTGATGATGATGATATTCGACGGACATTTGATGAGCTCATGGCCGCTAAAGCTTTGGTGCTTCACATGCCAAAAAAGCCCAATGAAGCAACCGTGACAAGTGATCCCAAGTATTGTCCATATCATCGCCTCATCGGTCATACAATCCATGATTGTTATGTCCTAAAAGATGTAATATAAGGGATGATCAACAAAGGGGAGACTGAGATTGAGGGGGCAAAATTAAAAGGTCTATATGCTTCATCAACCATTATCTCAACGAAAAAAGTTGTAGCGCTACCTTCACCCCTACAAATCCCTAAAGACACGGTGGCATCCAATACGTCATTAAAGGTTGTTGAAAATAAGGGCATCCAAACTACTTCACTACCATATATAGGAAATCTTATATTCCATTAGGGTGACGAGGAAAAAGATAATTTATTTGGGTGGGAAAAATCTCTAAAATGGAGCAATGATTGAGAACATTATTGTTCTAGAAGTACTCTCGTTCAAGGTTCATGACAAACGAGGGGAAGCTCGACAAAAAGAAGGAAGAAAATAAGAGGGGAAAGGAATGTGCAACAAACTCCGAGGAAAAATATGTTCAACCTCAAAGAGTCCCTTTCACCCTAATGGACTTCATCCCTAAATATTTTCTCAAACATTTTCTAAGAGTAAATCTCAAGATGAGGATTTAAATGAATATGTTCTCAACAAATTGCGAGTACGTTTCGTATGAAGGGAAACTTTCAACAACAATGGTTATAGAGCCAAAAGTGTATGAGCTGATTCTAGGGGAAAAAGAAATCACCCTCGCTTATCAGTCTTTGAAAGGCTTGATATAACAACAAAGAATAGATTTTCTCGACCATCTGTGTTTAAAAGGCTTGAGAAGCCTAAGAACAAGAGAAGTCAAATCAAAATGACCATGAAGTGGAAGGTCAAACAGAAGAATCAATTAAAGTTTCTCATCCAAAGCTCAAATGATGCCCAAGTTGAGGCAGTTAACATCTCCAATGGAAGAAGATTTTTAAAGTCACGAGCTCCACAAAAGAGCTCTGAATGGTGATTAACCTCGACATGTAAGCCACGAGGATCCACCAAAATCCGTCATCATGGTTTAAACCATTACACCAAAAAAAGAGCTTAGCTTGATGATATCCAGGAACTACGTCAAGACTTGATCCCAAAAAGGGTACGTAGGAAATCCGATATCAAACTCAAAAAAACAAAAAAAAGAATCGAATTCAGTCAAAAACCATTAAAAAAAATTATGCGCAAATGATAGTGAAAATGATTGGGGCAACCCTTCCTAGAAGGTGGGTTCCAATTATCTTGGTGATGCGTACAAAATGGTAATATAAAATGTGCATGATAGTTGGATTGAAATTTGAACAACCCTTCCTAGAAGGTGGGTTCGAATATCATCCTCTGATGCATAAATAAACAAACCAAACCAAAATTGATTAAAAAAAAACTACGAATGGCTTGATCTCTCACAAAGAGAGTACGTAGGTAGTCTAGTCATTTCACATGCTAGATGCAGCTAAAAAAATCATCTTTGTTTTCTTTAAACCTTCAACCCCAATCTAAAATTAAGATAGGAAAGCCCCCAAAAATCAAAAATTTCACATGGTATAAGTATCATGGTTAAAATACTACCACCAAGGTAGCAAACCAAACTTCATGGCACGAAGCCTCAAATTCAAATTCTTGTCTACAAAAATGACCAATGGCCAAAAAGTCAATATCAATTATGACCACAAGCCTCAAAGTTAAAACCTAATTTATAGACAAAAGAAAAATACTCTCAAAACTTCTACATAACCATACCATTTACCATGAATGCCAAATCTTTAATTCGGAAAAAGAGAAAACGAACTTTGAACGCGTTCTTTATATATCTCACGTACAAAGTTCGGGGGCAACTGTTAAACAAAAAAAAATGGAAAAAGCATATATATATATATAGAGAGAGAGAGAGAGAGAGTCCGGTTCAGGTGAGAATGGGCGCCCAGGTGGGAAATAAGAAAGAACAAGAGCCGTTGGATCAAGAAAAATTAAAGGCGCTGATCATTTCACTTAAAAGGGGAAAAAACGGCATGGGCGAATTATTGGCGAATTATTCGCGTATTTTTGAAAAAAAAAACGGACCAGATTTTTTCATCAACACTGTGGATTTGTTCATCAGTATTGTGGATTTGTTCATCAACAATGTGGATTTGTTCATCAACACTGTGGATTTGTTCATTGGTTTTGACATATTTGTTCATTGGTTTTGGCATTTTTGTTCATCAGTTTTGTGCATATTTGTTCATTTGTAACATCAATTTGTTCATTAATTTATGCATATTTGTTCATTGATATATGCATATTTTTTCATTGTTATATTAATATTTGTTCATTGGTTTTGACATATTTGTTCATCGGTTTGTGCATATTTGTTTATTAGTAACATCAATTTGTTCATAAACAATGTGGATTTGTTCATCAACATTGTGGATTTGTTCATTGCTATATACATATTTGTTCATTGGTTTTGGCATATTTGTTCATCAAAATTGTGGATTTGTTCATCAGTATTGAGGATTTGTTCATCAACAATGTGGATTTGTTCATCAGTATTGTGGATTTGTTCATCAACAATGTGGATTTGTTCATCAACATTGTTGATTTGTTCATCAACATTGTGGATTTGTTCATTGTTATATTCATATTTGTTCATTGGTTTCTTATGCACAAATGCTAGTTTCTGATGAACAAATGTTAGTTTCTTATGCACAAAATGCTAGTTTCTAATGAACAAATGTTAGTTTCTTATGCACAAAATGCTATTTTGTGATGAACAAATGCTAGTTTCTTATGCACAAATGTTATTTTGTGATGAACAAATGCTAGTTTCTGATGAACAAATGCTATTTTATGATGAACAAATGCTAGTTTCTGATGAACAAATGCTAGTTTCTTGTGCACAAATGTTATTTTGTGATGAACAAATGCTAGTTTCTGATGAACAAATGCTATTTTGTGATGAACAAATGCTAGTTTCTTATGCACAAATGCTAGTTTCTGATGAACAAATGTTAGTTTCTTATGCACAAAAATGCTATTTTGTGATGAACAAATGCTAGTTTCTGATGAACAAATGCTAGTTTGTGATGAACAAATCGCTATTTCTGATGAACAAACTGGGCGCGTCTCATAAAAACGTATTTTTCGAAATATTCGTGAATAATTCGGGAAAAATTCGTCCGTGTCGTATTTTATTGAAAAATACGCGAAAAATACGGGAAAAATTCGCCCGTGCCGTTTTTCATTTTTTTAAATGAATGTTTAATCAGGGACGTTGATTTTTTTGAATGGACGATCGAGATTTATTCTTATTTCGCACCTAGGCGCCCATTCGCACGTGACTCTTTTTCATATATATATATATATATATATATATATGCTAGGTTGGGTGATTTTAAAAAAGGAGAAAGATTTGTTATATATGCATATATATATGGGAACGTGAGTATGAATGAATGCCAAAGAAAATTTCATAAGGCATTTATACATATTGCACGTTAAAATGGGCTTATATAGTGTGGGCCAACCACATCAAACATAGCCTACTGAAAACAATGTCAAATTGTTAAACAAAACAAATCATATATATGTATGTACGTGAGTATGCATGGAGATATGTATACCAAGCCCATTAAATTATGATAAGAAAATGAAGTGTTGGAATTCCAAGTGCATGTTAAGTGTTAACGTACTCCTCCAAATTCAAGCTGAGACCATTACAGGGTAACGTTAAAATGAATTTATTTTAATGCTTCATTTTGAAACGTTAAAAATGGAAATTAAGGGGTGTGAATGCCTAGTAACACCCGAAATTAGAAGACCCAAAGTTAATTCCCCATCTTTTAGCTTGGGTTGAAAGTAGTCTTCACTGTATAAAGAACGAGGTCTGATTATTTGGGGGGAGGCCAACAGAAGGCTAGAAACACACAAAAAAAGAAAACTCAGGAAATGTATAAAGGTATACAAATTTCGAGAGCAAAACAGCGAGTTGGAGAAGTGTAGTACACCAAGCCTCACGATCAAGATCACAACCCGGTAGTCTCTCTTGTACTTAAATTTTCTGTGTGCTAATTACTTTTGTGTGTTCTATATATACTCATTCAAAAAACAGAATGAGATATACTCCAAAGGCCTGTTCGCCGATCGAAATCAATCGGTTCAATGTTCCCTCCAAGGCTCGTGATCGATTAGTCTTGATATATACCGTCCCAACGGCTCGTTTAATTTCATGACTACAACGAGGGCTCGCTTCATGACTACCATCGAAGGCCACCGAAGATGATTGGAAGTTATCCGTTTTGAGGAGAAACATTCCGTTTCGAGCCTTTTACGGAGATCTCGTCTACAAGGTTTTCACAAAGATGGCTCATTGCATGAAGAAAATACAGTAAATATATCCAGGGGCAAGGAGAGACAAATAAGAAATCAATAGCACATAAGCTCTCAAGAGGAAGTTTACGCAAATCACAAGTGTGAAGAGAAAGTTGGAGAAGTGTCTTCCATCATGGCCACACGTTTGATTTCAAGAGCAAGATTATAAATTTGTAAACTTTCCTCTCCATAAAATTCCCTTATGTGCTAATTAATTCTTGTGTTTTGGATCATATGCCTGTATAGATAGATAAAACAGTTTGGGATTCAATGACCCATTTTCAGATCAAATTCAAGCGGTTCGATGTCTTCATTAAAACATGTGATTGGTTGTCTTGTGCCATATATACAACGAGGCTTCATTTCATGACTATCCTCATAGGCCACCGGAGATGATCGAAGATCACCCGTTTTGAGGAGAAACATTCCGTTTCGAGCCTCTTACGTGTGATCACCACAACGACGACTCATGCGAGGCTCGTGACGAACCGCTTTGCACCGAAACGGACACCGGGGCTGTCTTGGAAGACTATGGGTGGCCCGAAACGGAACATATTACCACCTCAATCCAAAGAGCGAAGTGTTGTCGTCAACACCGAGTTGTCCCGGTGAAGAAGGCGTCTAAGGCAAGATGAGACTCAAATTGAAGAGACCATGGAGGATCCATAATGCCTAGCTCCAAGATGGAAAAGGATAAGGGTTCACCCGTTTTGAGGAGAAACATTCCGTTTCGAACCTCTTACGGGTGATCGCTTCTACAAGGCGCCTACAACGATGGCGTGTGACCAACCAACCGAAATGGCTTTCTTTGCACCGAGACGAACCTTATTATTGTCCTAAAGGACCATGGATGGCCCGAAATGGAGTTTTTCGCCAATCCGAGGCCGAGTCGATGACATTTGCGCCCATGTCTTGTGAGTTCTATGGAGGATTCAATCAAAAAACGGAGTTTATGGTGTAATGAGTCCATGGAAGTGCAAATCAAAATGACAAAAAAAGTTGTCTACTGTTATTAAAAATACAGTATACATGTCCATATGACAAGCCAAATGAGCAAAGTCTTGGTCAAGAATAAAAAAAAGGTGCATATAGTACTTAATTACTATATAGTACATATATGTGGGAGAGAGAGCCATATTCTAGAAAGAAAGAGCTAGATGGAGAAATTAATGAAATCTGCCTAACTCATATATACAAGAACGCACACATTCACTCAAAACCTCTGAGGAAAAAAGATTGAATTTGCAAGAAAGGCATAGTCAAGCTCCTGCATATTGATCAATATATATATTGGATTCATAAAAAGCACAAAGAAATGCAAATGAAGACATGTATATATATATATATATACATAGATGGGTTGCTGTGTTGGCCAAAAAAAAAAGTATATATATACGAAGTCACAATATATATGCATTGTATACATACTAAAATGAGGGCTACGTACAGTGAAGAGGAGATGAACAAGCCTCGATCAAGTTCGACGATCGCGCTCAACCCATCATAAAACAAGAAAGCAAAACGATCGATCAAGATAATTATGATCCAAGTTTCTCTCTTCATGCATATAGAGTGTGTGACTAAATTACAAAGCACTTGAAATTGGTGGTCTAGTCAAACATGTGTTAGTGTTAACAAACACTGATTAAATTATGCAAAAATGATGACGCCAAGATTCTTTTTATCTCGAACTACGATGATTTGATCCCATTAAAGGTACGTAGGAAACTCGACATATAGCCCAAATGCTCGCCGAGTTCAATCGCAGCCTCAAATTATAATTAAATCAAGACCAAACAGTCTTAGTATAGAACTACGTAGACTTGATTCTGTCTCAAACGGATACGCAGGAAATTCGAGATCAAGCTCAAATCAGCCTCGAATTCAGTCGCATACTCCAAATCAAATTTCGTTTTCCAAAAGGAAGACCTACGTAGACTTGATCTCCTCAACGGGTAAGTAGGAAATCCGACATCAAACCCAAATGGGTATCGGATTCAGTCACACCTAAATTAAAAATAATAAAATCAAACCAAAAATAGTGGAGAAATTAAACAACCCTTGAACTAAGGAAGGTGGGTTTAATTTCATTCACAACATGCAAATGGTAGTGAAACCGAGCTTAGGCAACCCTTCCTAGAAGTTGGGTGTTGCTCGTTTCTCTGATGCATGAAAATGCAACCAAAAATCAAAACCCTTGAACTACGTAAGGCTTGATTCTCTTTAAAGAGATACGTAGGCAATCCGTTACAATTCGGGTGCAGCTCAAATAAAAACAAACTCAAAAATCTCAACGTGTCTATATTATTAGTAGAGTTGTAAAGATGTACAGGTAAGGGTCGAACTTACAAATTAAATTAGATGTGTTTGTACAAAGTTGTTTTCCTTTAACAAATTTTGTCTAACAGGAGTGTTGATTCCCAACTAGGGGACTTAGCTACACGGATTCCAAGACCACAAGGACAACTCCTGGGCCACCCCGAGGAGAACCCTAGAGGCCAAATAGCAGCAGTACACCTCAGAAGTGGGAGGACATTACCGGAGAGAGTTCAAGCTGAAGATAAAGAGGAACAAGAACTCGCAAAACGGCTCATTAACGAGCCAACGAGAGCAAATACCGAGCCTACATACCAGGATGACGAGGCTCCGAGGGTATCTGACGACCCTACCACCGGTAAGTTCTCTAAACCGAGCCTTCCTCTCAATCCCAGGGTAGTTAACGACCCCACCAGGGTCGGTAACGACCCGCCGAGGACACCAAACGACCCCAGTGTCGACCCGGTACTCTCACCTCTCGAGCCTAACTTGGTTCCGAGAATGGTAAAATCTCTCCCCTTTCCAACTAAGAAATCTATGGACTCTATTGAGAGTAAGTTCAAGCGTTTCGTTAAGATTCTTCAGGGCATTAATATTTCCATCCCATTCACTGAGGCCCTAAGCGAAATGCCGACTTACACAAAGTTTTTGAAAGATATTCTTAGCAGGAAAAGATCCATTACAGAGCTGCAAGATGAAGTCAGATCGATAGCTCTACCGGAAAAGCTAGGAGATCGAGGAAGGTTTGCAATAAGGATCGGCATAGGCAACCACAAGTTCAAGGCTTTATGCGATCTAGGTGCCAGTGCTAGTCTCGTTCCTCTCTCAATCTGGTCTAAAGCTAACATGGGACCACTAGAGCCGGTAGACATGAATTTGTACATGGCAGATGGATCAAGTGTCAAGGCCACAGGAGTGGTGGACGACTACCCTATTCAAGTCGGGAAATTCTTTATACCGAATGATTTTATCGTCCTTGATATGCCTGAAGACTCTCATGTACCCATAATTCTCGGGCGACCATTTTTAGACACAGCAGGAGCAAGAGTTGATGTGCGGAAGGGACTCCTCACTTTTGATATCGGAGAAGAACGGGTGGAATTCAACTTGGATCAAAAATCCAACGACCCAGTTGAAGTCGCACAAATCGAGTTGACTCAACCTGAACTCGACACAACCGTCACTACCGAGCCTCATTGGCCAATCACCGAGTCCCACGAGCAAGAGTTCAACCAAGGCCCTATTATATGTATTACAGAAAAGTCCAAACCACCTTGGTTTTCGGACTACACTGACAATCCAGGAATATCGAGTGTACTGATAGAAGAAAAGGGTCCAAATTTAGCAACTCAAGCACATCGAGACTGCAAGGCTAAGTATGGGGTACCTCAAGACCCCAACATAGCTACACATGAACCACCATGAGACTAGCAAGGGAGCTCGTCGGGCTAACGACGTTAAAAATAGCGCTTACGGGAGGCAACCCGCTTTAGAACAGATTTAGTTTTTCTTTTTTCTTTTTCTTTTTAGATTATGTTTCTTGGTTTTCTTTTGTTTTTTTTCTTTTTTTTAGTTTAGTTAGGATAGAAATTAGAATTTTTGAGCTAATAAGATTTTAGGAGAAGGGATCGAAAAATCACTCCAAGAAGGCTAAGGCAGCTCGTTAACGACCGACCTAGGGTCGTTAACAACCCGGTTCGAATACCCGACTCGTCACAACACGGGGCAGGTAAGATTTTTTTACCCTAATCTATTTTTTTTCTACCCTAGCCGCCGCCTCTACCTACCCTTCCCTCTCCTATAAAAACCCTTTTACCCCCTTCCACGAATCTACCACCCCACTCTCCAATTCCATACTTCTCCAAATCTCAAACAAAGTTCTCGAAATCCCTCTCCCTTCTCTCCCACCGGTTCGGAATCCTTCACTCCACCGACCACCAAGAGACCGTCGTTACCGGAGCCCGAAAACCGATCACCGACGAAACACAAGCTCGTTAACCACCCCGATTCCGACCCCTTGTTCTTCAATTTCTCAATTCTCCGGTATGATTTCTAAACCCTTAATCGAAATTGCATGATTCATTGTCTTTAGGGTAGAAATTTCATATCTTGAATCGTGTTCTTAGAAAGGTCGATTTGAATGCTTGGTTTTCGTTCATAAAAATTCTTGATTGTGCTTAGTTGTTCATGTTTTAGGAAGGATTATTCATGTTAGATTATCTATTGCAACACTCTAGTTAGGAAAGCATGAATTTTTCTTGTTCTAAATCTTAAGTTCAAACTTTGCATGTCAAAATTTTGGGTAATTTTAGCATGTCGGGATGGGTAATCGAGCAAGTATGGGGTGCTTATACCTGATTGTGGGAATTGGTGGAAAAATATAGAAGATTGCATGCTTGATTTGTGCTTTAATCTAAGGTATATTAAAATTGGAAATTCTGGTTTTTGTTCTCGGCGGCTCGTTAACGACCCACCCAGGCTCGTTAACGACCCTGCAATGCTTCAGAAATCAACACCGCGGCCAGAATCGTAAACGACCCAATTGGGTAGTTAACGAATAATTCCGAGGTTAATTCGAGACCAAGTATGGGGTCTTTTACCTATCTATTTTTTAGTGGATCTTATCTTGGAAAAGTCCGAGATTATTTTGTAGGATCCATTGCAAGCTCAAGCAGACCCGCTACCCGAGCTCAGAAGAAGAGGAGAAACCATAGGTCCCCATCTCCACCTCGAGTGGATGACGTGAGTTTGAGTACTCAGGGTCAAGTACGGCGTTACCGTGATTTTTTGGAGAAGGACCACTACACCCGATGGTTCTCAAAGTCCAACGCTGTCAACACGGGGATCTACACAGATGTCAAGGAGACTTTAGTCATCCTTGGAGCCGCCCATCTTTTGAAGCAAGAGAGTTTGCCACACTATCCGGCCCTCACATCCGAGTTCTTGGCCACCTTGGAGACCAACTTCTCATCGAAGACCTCGGCAGGACGGATCCGGTTTCGGCTCGGTAACGAGGACCTTGAGTTCACAATGGCGGAGTTCAACGCAATCTTAGAGATCCCAAACCCGTCTAGAGATTACAGCTTGAAGGACTACCGAGTGACCCGCACTTGGAGCTACATCACCGGGGAGGATCAATCCTCCACCGCGGCATTATCCGGGGCAACCATCATCAACCCCATCTTCAGGGTTATTCTTAGAGTCCTAGCCGCAACGTTTTGGTCGAAGAGAGAGTTGAACCGGCCTACAAGGACGGAAGTTGCTTGTTTCCGCACCATCCTTTTTTAGGAGCCCGGCCCCTTGAATTTGGGGTACGAGTGGGTTTACTAAATCGGAAAATCAACCAAGTCCAAGGAGGTTTGGTGTGGCAGCTTGGTTAGCCTCTTGGCTAAGAATCTTGGAGTCGATCTCACCCGCTACACACCGGCTCACGCCCAACTCCTCAACAAAAATTATTGGTATAGCTCTGGTGTCTTCATTCAAGCCGAGGGAGGATTCAAGGTGAAGGTTCAAGATCGTATCGTTACACCCACCCTCGACAAATTCGAGCTTCTCTACATACCGAATTGGTACGAGGCGTGGACGGGACATGCCTACCCCTTGGAACCTAAACCGGAGGACGAGCTTTCGCTTAGGCCATGTGAATCCTGGTTTGAGCGGGAAGCCATGGATGAAGATGAAAATGAAGATGACGAAGAGGACACCGAGGTAGTAGGCAACGACACTGAAGAGGCCGACACCGAGGGCGGCACTGAGGAGCTCAATTTCAAAGAAGAAGACATCGACACGGAAGTCTTAGGGAGCACTGTCTTCTATGACGAGCCCACCAGGCTCTTTAACGAGCATTTCCAGCCCTATCCCAACACTGTTAACGAGGCACCCAACTTCGTTAACGAGGTGCCGAGGGCTCCTGTCAACCCACCACCAGCTCTTGTCGACCCTCATACCTATGGAATCATACCTTACAACCCGGGGATGTATCAAGACCATTTCCAGCCTCACTACCCACCACCTCTTCAACCCGAGTACATAGGATCGAGTATACCACCACCATGGGCCGTGGATCTTTCTGCACAGATGCAGCAGCTTCACCTCCAGCAGGATCACATTCATAGGAGGATGGATAGATGGGAATCTGTCTATTCATCTCGCATGTCGATGGAGGATGAGAGGCAGAGGCAGAGAGAGGCGGAGGACGCTGAGCGTTGGAGGACGATGTACGACTTCATGGGAACTTTGTGCACTACTTTTCTCCACCGAGCCGTTGATTCAGCTCGAAGATGAAGTTTTTCCTTGTTTCCACTTTTACAACTTTGTAAGTTTTTATGTCTTTCTTTTTCTTTTTAATCTTTCGTTGTTTTCTTTTCTATTTCTTTTCCTTCTTCTTATTTTTCTTACAGTGGGGACACTGTAATTTTAAGTATGGGGTGGGAGAAAGTAGAAAACTTATGTCCTAGGTGTTTATGTGTTTTATGTACTTTCTATTTCTTTATGTCAAAAAATCAAAAATCGGAAAAGATTTAAAATTTTTGAAAAATCTAAAAAAGAGTTTTAGAATTGATAGATATCCTTTCTTAAGTTCTATGATAGCAATCGCTAACTTAATCATATAATTCCTTGCAAGCATGCCTTTAAAAGTATAGCCGGATTTTCAACTTGAAATTATTTGTTTTACAAGAAGATAGCATTTGATAAAATTGAGCACATATACTTTATAGCATAGATGATGCAATCCAACAAAATCTACCTTGTGAGTTATTTTTGGCCTTATAGGGATAACATTTATAAATCCCTCTTCTTTTCTTGTGTGATTTACTCTCTTTATGCATATTATCTCTTGGAATTGAGATGGTTATCTATTTCTTGAGACCCTTATAAGATTTTTAGTTCATTACTTGTGAAAATCATATAATGGAGAACTTATTTTTATAAACCCTATTATTCCCTATCCACCATTACATTTTGATAACCAATTCTAGCCTGAAACCTTTTATTTTTAGCTCCACAAAATTATTCCCTAGCCGAGATAAGCTTGACCCTATCCGAGAATTAGGACTTAGATTGGAGAGGTAAGTTTTGTGGTGTGTTAAAAAGAAAGGAGTTGTTTATATTTTGCTTTAATTGAAGGATATTTGGGAAGGGTAGATTGGAAGTCTCTTGTTCTTACATGTAATAAGAAAGGTCTCTTGATAGAAAAAATGCACGAAATAAAGTATTTGATGGAAGGTTGAAGTGCATTTGTATCAGAGATTCTTTTAATTTGTATTTATTTTATAATTCACCGATCCTGAGCGGGAATTTATTTCCGTGTCGGTTGAGTATCTTTTTAGAATCTTTTGGGGTTATTAGAATATGTATTTTAGGTTTTATTATCTTTTTAGATTTTATTTCTATCTTTTAGGGTTTGTTTCTATCTTTTTAAGAAAGTTTATATCTTTTAGCCTTTTTAGTTTTTACCTTTTTAGTATAAATACCCTTCTATCTAGCATAGAAAAGGGGGGGAGCTTTTAGAAGAGAATTTTTAGAGTAGAGAGAAATTCGAAGGGCCGAGAGAGAGAGAAGTCGGATCGGAGTTGTGATTGAAGAGGCTCGGTAGACGACAGTCACCGGGATCATTAGTCGTGAATTTGATTCGGTATTTTGATGTTTTCGGTTTCTTCTAAATCTCTGTAAGACGATATTTTCTTATTAATTTGAGTTTTGTTTTGTTTTCAATGTTTTCTTTGATTGAAATTATTAGTTTCTTAGTTATGAGTAGTGAGTAGTTTCCTTTTCTAGGATCGGGGTTAAGCCCGACATAGTTGAGCATGTTTGATGAGTAAGATTGAGTGTTGAATGCCTTTTATCTTTTATTGAGATTTGTTTGTTGTGCTTATACCGAAATGAAAGTTGAGGTAATTTGAGTTTTTAAATTGATTGAAAGAGAAAGTTAGTAACTTGAAAGGTTGATATTGTTTGAATACGAAAGTTTCAAGCTTTAGATCCAAAACAAGCAATTAAGTGAATTAGGATACGAAAGTTTGTTAATTTACTTGCTAAGTCAACGAAAGTTGATGACTCTATCTGTTTAAAGGCATGATCTTATCTTCTTACGAGTTTATAAGCTTGGCTAAGTTGTGGTGTCCCTAGTCCTAGATCTTTGTTTTATTTGAATTATTTCTAAGAGAATTTTCGTTGTTCAGTACTTGCCTCGGTACCGAATTTAATTAGGTTGTTATTTGAAGTGTTTTTGTGTTCGGTGGTTCGTTAATGATCCTGACAACGTCGTTAACGAGGCTACTTGTGAGTGTTTTTATTTGTTTTTGTTTGCTTTTTAGTAGATTGATAAACGAACAACCTTGCTTCTTGTGGAACGATCCTGACCTCCCTATACACAGCGGGGTCATGATTATAAATTTATTTGTTGTCAAGAAACCCTCTCAAAAAAACCCAGGCTAGATACCGACCCCACCAGGGTCGGTACTGATCCTTCTAAGGCACCAATCAACCTTAATGTCACCCCGGTAGCATCACCTCTCTTCCCTTCCCTACTAAGAAGTCTAAGGACTCAACTGAAGGCAAGTCTAAGCGTTTCGTTAAGATTCTCCAGGACTTAAATATTTCTATACCATTCGTTGAGGCCCTAAGCGAAATGCCGTCTTACACAAAGTTTTTGAAGGACATTCTTAGCAGGAAACGATCCATAACAGAGCTTACAGATGAGGTCCGATATATTACTCCGATATATTACTCTTCTAGACAAGCTAGGCAACCCAAGGAGATTTGGTATCACGATTGGCATAGGTGACCATCAATTCAAGGCTTTATGTGATTTGGGAGCCAATGCCAGTTTACTTCACCTATCAATTTGGTTGAAGGCTAACATGGGACCTCTGGAACCTGTGGATATGAGGTTGTACATGGTGGATTAATGAGGTATTTTCAGTGGTCGTTAATACCTATCAAAGAAACCTAACTTAACCAACTCAGTAGAGCGGCAAGTAAGGGTCGAACCCAGAGAGACTCGTGTATTTGTGCTATTACTTGTATGCCAAGTAACCAAAGGGGGGTTTCAGAATGATTATCTAAACTACTATGCAAGGATAAAACTAACTATGAATGCAAAAGTTGATTTAAATATATGAAAGACAAACGTGTTCAACTAGTTAAATCCATCATGATATTGATTTGTTGATCATTGATTCTCTTCTTACCTGAATAATCTATTGTGGATAATGACCCTACTAAAGATTAAGACCCAAACTTCAGATTTAGTTGATAGAACTACCAGTCTAACAACCATAATTATCTAATAATCCAGAAGACCTTCTAGATTCAATTAAATAACAGCATGACGATTCAAGTTATCAATAGAAACAAACACTTAGAGCAACCAGACATCTAAGTAACTTGTGAATTTATTCCCTTCTTTAACCAACTTGTCCAACCGGTACTAAATTAATTAAAGTATACTCTTAATCAAATTAACTCCAACCGGTAATAAATCAGATTCAGTTGTAACTAGAAATTCAATTAGGTAGCTAATCTAATAAAATCCTAGTTTAGATTCAATTAAGCACATGGAATAATTTCTATTCAAGTTTGTTGAGAATCAATCAAACCTCACAACTACATACAAAGCATGACTTCAATAACTAGTCAAACACAAAGGAAATTAGCAATGCATAATTAAAGTAAAATCAAGCTTACAAAGGTTCAAAGGTTCTTGCTTGAGAGAAAACCCTAGCCTCCAAAGGTTGATCAAAAGTTATGAGAAAAGGTAGACTAACAAGAGTTTAAATATGCCTCCCAAACTAACCCTTCAAAACCCTACAATTAAGCTTCAAAGTCGGACAAGATATAATCTAAGCCCAAACAGGTCGAGCCCAATTCTTGGCCCAAGACATCTCCGCGTAGAAAGCTCGATTGCTCGGTCTTGCACAATGTTCGGCCGCGCATTTATACCATCCCGCGCAATTAGCCTCGGTTCAGCATTCAAGCAATATTTCAGAGGGTATTTTGACCGACTTAGAGTTGGAATTTGGACTCGGAGTAAAAACATGAGTTGCAGCACTTTGAATTAGCTTTCTAGTGATACCACATTCAGCTTTATCCGAGTACTATAGCTCCCAAACCAAGCATTGCAAGATAGAGGTGTCGAAACAAGAACTCCAATGCATAGCCCAGGTTTAAGCGTTCTTTTCACACAAGGTCTTGGGCCTTGGTTCTTGTAATCTTCACTTGTATCACTCTAAGCCTAAAAACCCGAATTTCCTAGAAAACCTGAAAACCTAAGAACTAGACTAAACTAAGCTAAAACCATGCAAAATAAACATAAATATGCATCCTAAAAACTACCTAAATGCAAGCTATCATGGATGGATCAAGTGTGAAAGCTACAGGAGTCGTGAATGATTATCCCATTCCAGTGGGGAAATTCTTCATTCCAAACGATTTCATTGTCCTCGACATGCCTGAAGATTCTCTAGTTCTCATCATTCTAGGCAGGCCATTCCTTGCTACAGTAGGCGCTAGAGTTGACGTTTGGAAAGGACTCCTCACCTTTGATATAGGAGAAGAACAGGTTGAGTTCATCCTTAATCAAGATGCCAACAACACAACTGCTGTCGCACAAATCGAGATATCCCAGCCAGAACTTGACATTGCTGAGTCTGAAGTTTCTCCCC
Source organism: Fallopia convolvulus (assembly GCA_964016875.1). Classification (NCBI taxonomy): domain Eukaryota; kingdom Viridiplantae; phylum Streptophyta; class Magnoliopsida; order Caryophyllales; family Polygonaceae; genus Fallopia; species Fallopia convolvulus. The sequence goes on from OZ024720.1 coordinate 10,923,904, forward strand.
CAACAAGTAAGGATTACAAGAGTACAAACGAGACTGCTACCGACCCCCCTTGGGCCGGTACCGAGCCCTTTGTACAACAATACGACGGAGGTGGCTCGTTTTGGCACGACACCGAGAGAGGATTTGTTTTTGATGGGTCAATAACGACCTCAAATACCTCGGTGCCGACATCCTCACTACTGGATCGAGGTGAGTATTCTAACCATGGATTCTCTATTATTGATCATGATCCTTCCTTATATCATATTCCTACACCGTACCTCGCTATCTATGCTATAGAGGAATTGAAACCTCCTTGGTTTTCGGATTTGACTAACCCTTGTGTAGGAATACCGGGCATATTGCTAGAAGACGAAGGACTAAATTTACTGAGACGAGCTAACAATGCCTTCAAAGTGTTGGTAGGGATTTACTTAACAACAAATAAAATTTGTAGACAAGACCCCGCTGAGTTTAGCAGAGTCAGGATCGTCCACGGGAAGGACGGTTGTTTGTCTATCAACTACCAAAAAAAAGAACAAAGAAAAATAAGCAAAAACAACTACGACCAACCTCGTTAAAGACATTGTCAAGGTTGTTAACGAACCTGGAAAACTACGAACACAGAACAATTAACGACTCAAACGCAGGTTCGTGATAGTTTGCAATTGATGATCAATTTGACTTTTGTAAGTTTTGTTTTTCTTCAATGATGATTTCTAGCTAAATTTCTCATGTCGAACTAGTTAGTTGAAGTTGTATGCATGATTTTTTGTGAGATTTGAATTATTTCTATTTGCCTTGACTCGATTGAATCTCTCCGTGCTTAATTGATTAAATTCACTTAGGATTATAATAGCTTGATCACCTATTTTTCTTATAGGTTGAATTACAACTAGAATAATTAATTAAATAGATGGTGGAATTTGATTATTCATGGATGAATCCTTTGATTAAACTTATAGACGGTGGAATAAGGTTAATCAAAGGAGGAGAATTTAATCACAAGACTTCATGAATAGACGGTGGAATTCATGAATATTGTTTCTAATGAATGCTTTGAACTTATTTGCATGATTAACTTGACATAGAAGGTTTTCTAGGTTAATTGGTTAAAAGGTTGTTAAAGACGGTGTATATTAACAACCACAATAAGCTTGAATTCATAAATTCGCAATAGATTGGTCAAGGGAAATTGAAATAAGGATAATCGATGATCAAAACTCATGTATGCAATGGATACGAAACTAGTTGGACGATTTTCTCCATATTTGAATCTCAACTTATTTTACTTGCTTAGCTTTAATTAGTTTTAATTACACTACGGAGAGAAATTGCATTCACATTTAATTTAGGATTGAGTTCCGTCTGAGAGGGTAACCTGTTGGAATCTTTAGCTTCAAGTTTGCTCATTGCCTTTGCAAGTTGGCTCATTTGATTTTCCAAGTTGGTGATGCTCGACTTGTTGTCTTGCTAATATTGGCCCACATACTGTTGCATAATGGTCATATTCGGGGTAAGAGCACGGATCATATCATCTGTGGATGAGGATGAGCCTTGATTCGGTGCTTGAGCCTGAGGTTGAGGTTGAAAGGGAGGTCTAAAACCTGGAGGCCCATTTTGAGGTGCATACTGTTGATTTTGATTTTCGTACCTCAAATTGTAATGATCCTTTCAGCCCGAATTGTATGTGTTTGAATAAGGATCATATGCTGGTCTTCTTGGCGCATAGCCTCCATGTGCATTAACTTCCTCCTCTTGAGTATGAAAAGTAGGACAAGCATTCGTCTTATGAGTAACATCGGAGCAAAAACCGCAAGGCTTGACTTGTGGTTGTCCTTTGAGCATGAATTGTCTGAACATTGTCTTCAACTCATTCACCTCTTCATGTAAAGCCGTAATATCAACAAAATGGGCTGCCTTCATTGAAGCTCTTTTGCTAAATTGACGAGAGCCTTCAGAAAGTTCATGAAATAGATCAAAAGCTTCATCGGGAGTCTTGTTCAGGATGTTTCCTCCACAGGCGGCATTAACATGTCGGCGTTCTTCATCCAATAAGCCCTCATGAAGGTACATAACAAGATCCATCTTAGAATAACCATGATAGGGGCAGCTTGAGATTAGCTTTTTGAACCTCTCATAATACTCATAAAGCGATTCGTTCGGGAGCTGTTCAATGTTGCTAATGCTCTTTTTCATACTCGAGAGTTTTGTGGCTGGGAAATACTTCTCAAGAAAATCCTTTTTCAGTTCCTCCCAAGTCTCAATACCGCCTGGAGCCAGATAATAAAGCCATTCACTCGCTGCATCTTTCAAAGAGAACGCGAAAGCTCTCAACTTGATTTGATCATCAGTGACTCCATTTGGTTTCATGCTAGTACAGACACCATGAAAAACTGATAGATGTTTGTTGGGATCTTCACCCGCCTTCCCATAGAATTGAGGAAGGAGGTGAATCAGCGCTGATTTCAGTTCAAATTGGACACCATCAGGGAGTGCAGGTATCTTCACCGCCAATGGTTGTTGAGCCAAATCAGGTGCAATCAACTGTCTCAGTGTTTGAGCCATCTCTACTATTCCAGGAACGCTATCAGAAGAAGAATCAGAATCAGAAGGAGAAGGTGCCAGGTTGAACGGTAGTTCCCGAGAATTCGCACGAGCTTGCCTGCGCAACCTAGATATTGTCCTTTTGATTTCTGAATCAAACGCAACAAGAGATGGTATAGTAGCACGGGTATGAACAATACAGGTGGTTCACACACAAAAAGAAATAAAAAGTAACACTAGATAAATACAAATAATTTGCCGAGTCCCCGGCAACGGCGCCAAATTTGACGAGCACTTTTACGTCGCTATAAAAGCACTATCAAAGAATTATTTCTAACTTCCTAACCTTAGAAAAGTAGAAGTAAGGGTCGAATAGATTCCATTCCCATGAACTTGTCTTTCTTCAACAAAATGAAAGTTCTCTATGTAAAGAATAACCGGTACTATTGGGTGATTGGCAATAGCTCTTTTGCTATGAGGTTGCCTAATCCAGGAAGGGTGAAGTTGAAAGTTGGACTGCAAAATGCTAACACATGGCTTATTCATCCTCAAGATGGCGATTTACCAGTTTCAGAAGTGATTGGAGGGACAAAGAGAAGAAGGAAATCAAGGGGTCAGGATGAGGAAGCTAGCGCTTCAATGGATGTTGATGAGGAGGATGAGGATGAGGAGTTTGAAGCTGCTCCTGAAGATATTGCAGCTGAAGATGATGAGGATAATGAGGAGGATGGTGATGATGAAAAAATTGATGTGCCTCCAGTTAATGAGTTTGAGCAACAAGGCCAAGGTGGTAACATGTCTACCACCCAATACAACCATTTGGTGGAATTGATGGGAGGCTTGTCTACACAGGTTAGTGGCTTGCACACTCGTATGGATGGCATGGTGGCTGATTTCAACCATTTCCGGGGTTATGCTACGATCCGTTTTGATTATGTTGATGAGCAGACTCGGTATTTGCATCAGAGGATGGACACATACACGCCTGAGCAGGGTTATTAGTCTTTTGCCTATCAGCCTTATCCTGGATATCCAGCTCTTGGGTATCCATACCCGGGATACCCACCAGCACCAGCACCAGAGGAGTAGATTCCCGAGTTTGACTAGCTCTTGTGATGATGTCAGTTTTCTTTTACTCTTATGTTTTTTCTTACTTTGGGGACAAAGTAATATTTAAGCATGGGGGAAGGGGATTATTTATTTTGTCATGAGAGCTTGGTTTAGTTAGATCATGTAGTTGCATGTGCATGTTTATTTTATTTGTATGCATTGATTAAAAGTTTGAAAAATCCACTAAAAATATGAAAAAATCAGAAAATTTGAGAAAAAAACGGTTTGTTTGCATTTAGGATTCATTTTTCCCCTTGGAACCACTTGTTTAAATACTGAGCATGATTTCATATCCCATAACTTGTTAAGTTTATGATGGAAGTTCTAAATAAGAATTGCTTAATTATGAAGGAGTATACATGAAAGTGAAAACTTGAGCTAGTTATGAAGTTCTAACCAAAAATTTGCCTTGTGAGATTTCTTTTGAGCCATTACATGCCAATTTTGCGTGAAATTCTTGAGTGTATCACTTTGATTGTTTCAACTCTGGAACTTGCGTTTAGATTCTTTTTCGAGGCCACATTATATGATTTGAATGCATGATGTAAAAGTGATTGAGGCAAATTTTCTTTAGCTCATTTATATCCTTATCCACCCTACATTATACCTTTGTTTTTGTAGCCCCGTTGTTTTTGAAGCCTCATCCTTGTTTATTAGCTCCACAAAAATTGATCCTAGCCGAATAAGCTTGACCCTCATCCGGGAATTAGGATTTGACTAGGGGAATTTTGTGGGTTAATTGTTGTACTTTGGGGTTTGTGAAGGAAGTTGAAAAGGTGTAATAGAAGGGAAATTCCAAAATGAAAAGTGTTGAAAAGTTTTAGGATGTTGGAAATGTTTGGTGAAGAATTTGTAAGTAAAGTTGGTTTGAAAGGTTGATTGAGATGAGTTGTATGTGTAAATTGCAAAGTATTCTTGTGAGAGAAGAATGAAAAAGAAAGAATGAATCCCAAATGGGTTTGTGGAAAGAAAAATCAAAAGTTGAGCAAAAGAAAGAAGTGATTAAAAGAAAGTAATGGAAGAATGGGAAGTACAAGTTGGGAAGTTGTTGAGAGTGAGTGTTGATGTAATTTGGGTTTTAGTTGATTCTAGTTCCCAGATTTAGCACCACATGGCCATATATTAATCCCTTCCTACTTGTTTATACCTTGGCCCCATTACAACCTTGAAAAAGACCTCATGATTTATGTTGTGCATTTGAACATTCGTGGTGGAGATTTAGTGCACAGATGCAAGCATATGGTAGTTGGCATTCAAAGATGATTTTTAAGCGAAAACACATACCTTTAAACAATTGACTGTTGAGTGCAAACACATATACCTTGGTGAGGGTTAGAATGGATTGATAGCTTGGTTTGAAACTTTCGATAAATGTATGCAAAGATTTCATGGTGAAGTTTGTGCTTCTTGAAAATGAATTAAGTCATGACTTGCTTGTCTGTGGTGTGATTGATTTCTATGTCTTGCCTCAGAACAAGCAAGGTTCAAGCATGGGGGAATTTGACAGAGCATATAGGTATAGGTTTTAGAGCATGTTTTTATTCCCGTTTTATGCATTTTTAGCTAGGATTTCGTTCTAAGTTTAGTTTAGGTTTTATTTTTGTTTGGTTCGGAATCTACGCGTCTTTGTGCATAATTGTAGGTCGGATGGTGGAAGATGGTAGATGGAGGGCTTGGGACGGAACCTCGGGATGCATAGGAGGCGTTGAGAGAAGATCCCAGTCAAGAATTACAAAGACAAGAAGTGAAGTGGTCAAACCGCGGAGTGGAGCTTGGACCGCGCTCTCAATGAACCAAACCGCGCTCTGGCGCGTTGATCCGACGCTGACTCGGGCCCCCGTGTGATCTTATGGGCCGACCTTATTAGTACTCTTGGATATTTTTAGAGATAATATAAATACTTTCCTTAGATTTTATTTTGGATGATATGTTATCTTTTACTTGTGTTCTAAGTTTGAAGAATTTGGAGATTTGAGGGAGACAAAAACCCTAGTTTTGCAATTGAAGATCAATTTGACTTTTGTAAGTTTTGTTTTTCTTCAATGACGATTTCTAGCTAAATTTTTCATGTCCAACTAGTTAGTTGAAGTTGCATGCATGATTGTTTGTGAGATTTGAATTATTTCTATTTGTCTTGACTCGATTGAATCTCTCCGTGCTTAATTGATTAAATTCACTTAGGATTATAATAGCTTGATCACCTATTTTACTTATAGGTTGAATTACAACTAGAATAATTAATTAAATAGACGATGGAATTTGAATATTCATGGATGAATCCTTTGATTAAACTTATAGACGGTGGAATACAAAGGCGGAGAATTTAATCACAAGACTTCATGAATAGACGGTGGAATTCATGAATATTGTTTCTATTGAATGCTTTGAACTTAATTGCATGATTAACTTGACATAGAAAGTTTTCTAGGTTAATTGGTTAAAAGGTAGTTAAAGACGGTGTATATTAACAACCACAATAAGCTTGATTCATAAATTCGCAATAGATTGGTCAAGGGAAATTGAAATAAGGATAATCGATGATGAAAACTCATGTATGCAATGGATACGAAACTAGTTGGACGCTTTTCTCCATATTTGAATCTCAACTTATTTTACTTGCTTAGCTTTAATTAGTTTAATTTCTTAGATTTTAGCTTACGACCATAAAACCCCCCTTCAATTTAGTAATATTACTTAAATACAAATATTCCGAGTCTCTGTGGGTTCGACCCTTACTTCCACTTTGCTATGGTTAGGAAGTTAGGAATAATTCTTTGACAGTGCTTTTATAGCGACATAAAAGTGCTCGTCAATTCGGTAACGAGCCAAAGCACCTCGATAACGAATGATTCGAAAGCAAACAAACAAAATCAATGAATAAAAAGATCTAGGACTAGGGTTACCACGACATAGCTATGCATAAAAACTCATCAACTTTCGCTGACTAACAAGCAAATCAATAAATTTTCATAAATCAATTCACTTTATCACTTGTTTTGAATCCAAAGCTCGAAACTTTCATTATTGAACAATATCAACATTCAAGTTCACAACTTTCTCTTTCGATCAATGTTGAAAAACTCAAATTACTTCGACTATCGTCTAAGCATAAGCACAACAAGCAATTCAATAGATAAAAGGCAATCAAAACATCAACACATTCATTCAAACATACACAACTATGTCGGGTTTCAACCCCGACCCTAGATTAAAAGACTACTCACTCCTCATTGAAATAAAACGAACAACTTTAATTAAAAAAAGACATTGAAAACACAAATCAATCTTACTTGAAATTGAAAAGAAAATATCATCATACAAACTTCGTTGAATCCGAAAATTCTAAAAAAACACCAAGCAAGACACAATCACCAACCCAAACTCTCTCTCGATCGACTTCAGATTCGATTCTCTCTCTTACTCGACTCGACTTCTCATAAAACTAATACGACTCACCCTTTTTCTAGGCTTAGAACAAGGATATTTATACTAAGAAACTATCTATTAAAAAGGCTAAAAGATAAAAACTTACCCTACTTAAAAGATAACAAGATAAAAGATATAACAACCAAAAGTCGGCTATGCCGCTACCGACACGGGACCCTCATTAACGACCCCGCAAAGGGTCGGTAGAGATTGCTAATTCCCCACAAAAATTATATCCTCCAGCCTTGTTAACGACCTTCATAGGATCGTTAACGAGCCTCTATTTTGGCTTATCTTGAACTTCTCTACGGCTTTAACTTGGACTCTAACTTGATTTTCCCATGCAATCTTCTTCCTTATCTTCCTTGCTTTCCACCTTCTACCATAAGACCTCAACTCAGTTCAAAAAGCACTCCTTCTCGCTTAAAACCCTACAAAAAGACAAAACAGAGTTGCTTCCATACTTTTCACAAAATATGCAAACTCATCCAAAAACATACAAAACTAACTCTAAAACCAACTAAAACCAAACTAAATGATTTAAGAAACACACCAAAAACTAGACTAAAAACACGAGCATCACAAAGATAAGTACGGGGTCTCTCAAAACCCCGACATATGTGAGAAGGAACCACCATGATTAGCCAAGGTAAGTTCGTCGGGCTAATGAAGTTAAAAATAGCGCTTACAGGAGGCAACCCGGTTTTTAGTTTTACTTAAGTTTTCTTTTCCTTTTATTAGATCTTTTTATTAACTTTGTTTTGAGTTTTTTTTAGTAGTCTAGAAGATTGTAAGATAGAATTGTTTCGAAACTAACGTGGCATAGGAAGTTGGGCTCGAAAAAAAACGCTAAAATACGAGTTGCCCAGGCTTGGTACTAAGTTGAGGGGCTCGTTACCGACCTGAGAAAGCACGCAAAAACCAGCAACGCGGGCGAGGTAAGTAACCCTATCTCTTCTATCTTCTATCTTCTATCCCTTTATCTCACTCACGCCGCCTCCCCCTTCTCCCTCTTCCTATTAAAACCCTCTCAAATCTCTAAATCCCACACCAAAATCTCAAGCCAAAATCTTCAAATTCTCTACCAAATTCCACCGAGTTTTTCTCACACCAGCGACTGGACCACCGCACCCTAATCCCAATCGCATCCCACAATAACGAGCCCCACTCCTTGAGTTCGTTACCGGAGCATTCAAGCCCTCGTTATCCCTTTCCAATTCGATTTTTGTTCTTCAATTCGTCAATCTATGGTATGATTTCTAAACCCTAACTCTTTTCTTGCAAATTTCATGGTAATTTGGAGTAAAATTCATATCTAGATCTTAATTGAGTAATTGGTTTGCATGTCTATGTTGCATTGTGCTTCTATTGCTTCTTGATTTATACTTGGTTATTCTTGCTTATTTTGCATTGAAATTTTGATAAGAAAAGCATGGAGTAGCTTGTTCTTGAATTGATTGATTATTCACCATGAATTTTGGCAATTATTGGCATGATTAGATAGGGTTTCAAGCAAGTATGGGGTTGCATGTGCTAGATTGTGTGTTTTTATGTGGAATTGTGCTGAAATTGATGGAATTTTTGAGGTTTAGTACTCGGAATAAACTGCAAGTTGTTCTCGCCCAGGCTCGTTAACAACTTGAGAGGGTCGGTAACAACCTGTAAAAGGCTAAGTTTTAAAACCAAACCCAGGTACCTCGTTACCGACCCAATTGGCTCGGTACCGAGGCATGTCGAGAGCATTTTCGAGAGCAAGTATGGGGTTTTATTTTGGTTGGTTTGTGTGGATCTTATCTTGGGATTTCATGGTATTTGCAGGCACAAATGGCAAGCACTAGCCTAGCTCACGCTAGAGCCGGAAAGAAGAGGAGGACTCAAAGGTCCCCATCTCCTCCACGCATGGACAATTGTAACACCCCGTCTTCCGACGAGGCACTACTAGGGAATAGACCTTACAAGGTACTATTATTTAGGTTGACAACTACACTATAGGATCTTACAACGCGGGCACGACGAGAAAAACATAATAAAACATCCAACCTTTATTTAATAAAACTTAGAAAACGTAATCATGCCTGAATCCCCGAAAAACATAAATATTTCAATATGTCACAACGCCTACTGAATTGAACTATCCGAACAAAACAATAATAACCAAAACATAGTACTAGCTCCGTCTAACAAATATTAAAAATCAACATCCAACTAATATAAATAAACTAATATAACTAATCCCAATATGACACGCGCTCTCTACCGCTCCGGCCCGCCATCTTGCCTCGGTTCCTGCACGGCTCCTTGATTCATACTTGGAACTGAAAAATGTTCCCCGAAGGGTCAGCGTCTAATCTACCAAGCTAGAAAGAGTACGGAATTTATAGAACGCTTTGAAATCATTGATCTAAAGTCAGCATACAAATCCACAATCACAATCATAACTCTAAAGGCCAATACCTAAATTAGTTATATCAGTCACCCAGAGCCACATACGCATTTACAATCACAATCCCACAGCAATGCAATTCTTCCTTTGTCCACGATCCGACTTTCAAGGCGCTCATCACCGCACCGAGTGTAGAGGTAGGCCCTCCCACTCCACTTCACAATCTCCCTTCTAACCCCTGGCTAAGCCTCCATTGTAGCACTTGCCAAAACATACAGATAATAATTTTTGTTTTGAATGGGCACGATTTTCTCAGTCACACGGGTCAAAGTAGCCAACTCTTCCTCAACACCAGCTACAATAGGCCGTGTCGGAAACGGTACCAACACAGAGAAAACGTTCCAAAATAATTTCCGATAAAACACATTTAAAATCATTAACGCACACAACACACAAGGAGTTCAAAACAATTTAAAAAGGTATTCGGGACTACTTCCCAAAACCCGCCCTACAATATCGATACGCAATCTAACAAGGGAGAAAAGAACCGAGCAAGTCGAAAAACGACTTACCTCGAACGAAGAATCCTTGGAAAGACGAAACTATGATCTCAAACGGAACGATTCCCTAAAGAATTATTAAGGGAAAGATTAACTTAAATACAAGCCGATATACCTAACTTTTATTAAGAAAATTCTAATTAATAAATATTAAAATGTGCTAATTACCCCTTATAAAATTTACCCCAAAACTAACAATCTAATTCACCCAAACCCACCAACAATATTAACAATAAGAAACAAGTTAGCCCAATTCCGGAACCCTTCTCCCAGCCCAATATATAAAAAGAAATAAATGTGAGCAAATCCAACCCAATTTCTGTCCCAATTTACTCAAGCCCGTCTCCCCTTGCCCACAATGACTTCTGGGCCAAATCAGCCGAGCCCGTTTCCCTCAATTGCCCCGTTTGACCGAACACTAAAAAAAAATTGACCAAGTTGGGGACCCCACCCCCTTTCTTCAACCTCGCGGATTCGAGACTCCGAAGGTGCCCCTGCCTTCTTCCTCGTCGGCGAATCGACGCCATAGCTCGCCTCTCTTCCTCTCCACGCCAGGACTCGCGAGCCCCTCGCTCGACTGGCTCGCTCCCCAACTTCTTGTCCGACTAACAACGCATCCCCCCCGACTCCTCTAATTCGCAGACAGTAGACCGACGCTGGCGGCCCGCGACAGCAAGGCCATCGATGATCCGACTTCCCCTCACACTCGCTCTCGCACTCACCACCCAACCCGCCTTCTTCGACTGGAACATCAGTCCGAATCAAGGACAATTCAACGAAGAAAAACAGAGGCAAAGAAAACTTACCCGATCGACACGATTGACAAAGACGGCGGTGGTGTGTTCCGACGACTTTTTGCGGCCTCCCCGATGGCGTACTTTTCTACAGACGGGTCGAAAGGATATTGATTGGAAACAATGGAGATGAACGAAAGAAAAAAACGGGATTGTAAATTCGCCGGAGAAGGAGAACGGAAAGAGAACGACGTCCGAATAAGGGTTGAACGGAGGATTTCAAACGAATTGCTTCTCCCGAGTTTAGTTGAAGGTGGTTTTATTAATATAGGGCCTCAAGTAATCTAAGATAAGAAATCCCAGATTTGGATATAACCAATTCGGTTATGATAGATTTGTTCAAATCCGCGTAGCTTATTTAGTTTAGGAGAAAACTTATTTGTGTTCAAGGCTACCTAAATTGACCAATAATTAAATATGAGCATTGTAAGTTAAGGTTGTTTAAAAATATATATAATTTTTTTTGGTGTATAAACATTGTTAGCGTACGTTCAAACCTATAATTAAATAGGTATGTCAAACAGATTTTAAATCGGGGTTTTGCGGTCAAGAACTCAAATGCTTGTAAGCGGAGGAAACTCGTTTTCCGACATACAAGACCTAAAGCGAATACGGAAATTACATACTACCCCCTTAAGAATGTTTCGTCCCGAAACTTTTACACGAAGGAAAAGATATTCGAGGTTCTCACAAACCTCTCCCCCTTAAAGAGGTTCGTCCTCGAACCGAAATTTATGTTAGAGACAACACAACCAACACTAACCATCCACATCACAACAATCAAAAATTCAAACAGTCAACCAAGCAAGTCACACAGACAAGAATCACTAAGCAACATCAAATCTGAAAACAACATACTAATTACTAACCTTCCCCTCAAACGCCTCTACTAAACCCGGGTAGATCTCTGGATAACTCTCACTTATCCTAGACTCTGTCTCCCAAGTGGCCTCCTCTACTCCCCGTCGAGACCACTGAATCAACACCAGCGGAATCTCCTTGTTCCGCAGCTTCTTCATTCGTCGATCTAAAATCTTCAACGGTTGTTCCCTGAAAGTGTGATCTGGTTCTACCACCAAATCCTCATAATTCAGTCTGTGACTAGGACCCGGAACGTACTGTCTCAGCTGGGAAACATGGAATACAGGGTGAACTCCTTCCAAAGCAGGCGGCAATGCTAGCCTGTAAGCCACCTCGCCTACTCTCTCCAGAATTTCAAACGAACCGATATATCGAGGAATCAACTTCCCTTTCACCCCGAATATTCTTACCCCGCGGGTACGCGATACTCTCAACCAAACATGGGCTCCGACCTCAAACTCTAACGGTCTACGCCTCCTGTCTGCATAGGACTTCTGGCTACTCTGAGCAGCTAACATTCTCTCTCTGATTAAGGCCACTTTCCCAACCGTCTCCTCAATCATTTGTGGCCTCTCTCCTACTACGTCCGAGGGATCATCCCAACACAGCGGTGTCCTACACTTCCGACCATATAAAGCCTCATAAGGAGCCATCTGAATCGACGAATACCAACTGTTATTATAGGCAAACTCTACCAAAGCCAAGTGGTCCGACCACTGACCTCCCCAGTCTAATACGCAGGACCTCAGCATGTCCTCTAGAGTCTGAATCGTCCTCTCTGTCTGACCGTCCGACTGCGGATGGTAAGCAGTCGTGAAATGTAATCTCGTCCCTAAAGCCTCATGCACCTGCTGCCAATATCTGGAAGTAAAACGCCCATCTCGGTCCGATACAATCGTCTTAGGCACTCTGTGCAGTCTAACTATCTGATTAATAAACATCTCCACTAACTTGCTCACTTGCCATGTCTCCCTGATAGGCAAAAAGCGAGCAATCTTCGTCAGTCTATCCACCACTACCTAGATGGCATCATGGCCTCTGCTGAGTCTCAAACCTGTGACAAAATCCATGGAGATGTCCTCCCATTTCCATTCTGGAATAGGAAGAAACTGAAGCATTCCTCCAGGTCTCTGATGCTCGATCTTCACCTGCTGGCAGACCTGAGATTTAGCAAAGAATTTTGCTACATCCGGCTTCATGCCATCCCACCAATAAAACTGTCGCAAATCCTTGTACATCTTACTCGCCCCGGGGTGGATTGAGTAAGGTGTAGCATGAGCCTCTTGCAAAATCTTCTGCCTCAACTCTGCATCTCGAGGCACACAAATCCGACCATGTAAACACAAAATACCATCTGCTCTCTCTGCAAAGTCGGGTGCCTCTCCACGACTCAATCTCTGCCTCAAATCCTGAATCATCGGGCAATCTTCCTGCTTCTGCCTTACTTCCTCAAGTAAAGACGGCCGACATTCTAGGCTTTTCAGACTACCCTGATAACGCTGAATCTGCACTTCGATTCCGTACCTCATCAGCTCCCTCTGTAACTCTGGCTGAGCCGTCAGATGAGCCAACATACTCTCCTGAGGCCTCTTCCTGCTAAGGGCATCAGCGACCACATTCGCTTTCCCTGGATGGTAAAGGATCTCAAGGTCGTCATCTTTCAGTAACTCAAGCCATCTCCTCTATCGCATATTCAACTCCCTCTGAGTGAAGATGTACTTGAGGCTCTTATGATCTATCATCACCTTGCAGGTAGTCCCATACAAGTAATGACGCCAAATCTTCAGAGCGTGCACCACAGCTGCCAACTCCAAATCATGAGTAGGGTAATTCTGCTCGTTCGGCTTTAACTGTCTAGAAGCATAAGCAATCACTCTGTCCCTCTGCATCAGCACACAGCCCAAACCTATCTTGGAGGCATCACTGTAAATCACAAAATCCTCATTCCCTTGAGGAAGAGCTAATATTGGAGCTGAAGTTAACCTTCTCTTCAGCTCATCAAAACTCCGCTGACAGGCTTCATTCCACTCAAAGCGAGTCGTCTTCTTAAGCAGGTTGGTAAGTGGTTGGGCTATCCGGGAAAACTCTTCCACAAACCTCCTGTAATACCCTGCTAATCCCAGAAAACTCCGCACCTCCTTCACATTCTTCGGAGGTTCCCATGCCTTTACAGCTTCAATCTTTGCAGGATCTAACATAACTCCCTGAGCAGAAACCACATGCCCTAAAAAGGTAACTTCAGGCAACCAGAACTCACACTTGGACAGCTTAGCAAACAATTGATGTTGTCTCAATACTCCCAACACCAGCCTAAGATGCTCGGCGTGCTCCTCATTACTTCGAGAGTAGATCAGAATGTCGTCGATGAATACTACTACAAATCTGTCCAAGTAGTCTATAAACACCCGGTTCATCAACTCAATAAATACAGCGGGTGCATTAGTCAGTCCGAACGGCATCACTACAAACTCATAATGTCCATATCTCGTTCGGAAAGCCGTCTTAGGTATATCCTCTTCCCGATCCTCAGCTGGTGATATCCTGACCTCAAATTCACTTTGGAGAACACAGTAGCCCCTTGCAACTGATCCAACAAATCATCAATACGCGGCAGCGGATACTTGTTCTTGATGGTAACGCGGTTCAACTCCCGATAATTGATACACATACGGAGAGAACCATCCTTCTTCTTCACAAACAGAACTCGAGATCCCCATGGCGACGCACTCGGTCGTACGTATCCCTTCTCTAACAGTTCCTCTAATTGTGCCTTCAGCTCCTGCATCTCCATCGGGGCCATGCGATATGGGGCTCTCGAAATCGGCCTCGTCCCCGGCTCCAGCTCAATCCCAAAATCCACCTCTCTCTGAGGAGGTAATCCTGGAAGTTCCTCAGGAAAAACGTCCTCAAACTCGCACACTACTGGTATGTCCTGAATATGTGTTTCTGCCTTGTCCCCCTGAAGGACATAACACCAATATCCTACACATCCGTCATTGAGCAACTTGGCGGCCTTCACCATACTAATCACCGATCCGGGCCCCTCCTGCTCTAACTCCTGACACACATGTCTGGTCCCATCATCTGTTGTCACCGTAACCGTACCTCTAGGTGTATCCAAAACTTCTCGGTAACGTATCATCCAATCCATCCCCAGAATCACGTCATCATCTGGCGACAACTGTATTACTATGAAATCTGCATACCAATCCCTATTCCCTATTCTAATAGGGCACTGTAAAATCTCCTTATTCCCTCTTACTTTACTACCGTCAGGCAGCCCCACCACAAAAGATACCCCCTCAGTGCAAGTCAGTCCTAGTCTAGCCACGCAAGCAGAAGACATAAAAGAATGGGTAGCACCCGTATCAAACAGTATGTGAACAGGTCTAGACTGAATCCAAATCGTACCTGTAGCAGTCGGCGCGTGTAGGGCATCGACCCTCCTCATCTCAAACACTCGGGGCTGATTGCCCCCGGTGTTGCTAACTCCTGCGCCGCGTCCTTTGCCCTGGATCGGTGCCTGCTAAAACTGCTGAGGCTGACGACGAGACATCTGATTCACCGTTCCCGGTGAAGATGCCTGTGAAGGTGCCCCCACAGTAAAATACTGCTGCAAATGGCCAGGCTTCCCACAACTGAAGCAACTCGTGACCGGCTTCGGACACTGACTCCTCAAATGAGCAGTGCTTCCACAGTTGAAGCACTCTCTCTGCCCTCTAGTGGACTGACTCTGAGGACGATGGTCCTGACGACCCTGTGGCTGAAACCCTGATCGTTGCGGCTGAGAAGAGCCGGGATGACTATCTCTCATAGATTCTGTCGGGGCAGACAACTTCTGCCTCTTGCTTCCCGTGCTATGCACCTCCAGATGACTCTGTCGGGTCGTGGCCATAGCATAAGCCAAAGCAGACTGCTGAACGTCTACCAATGCCGCAAGTCGGAGACCAAACACATAAGCACGTAGATGCGGTTGCAACCTTTTCAAAAAGGTCGCAATCTTCAGCTCCTCAGTAGGGGCAACATTTGGCACCGCTGCCAACTCCTACTCAAACTTCAGAATAGTCTCAGATACTGTGATATTTTCGGGTCCAGCATCCCGAAAAGCAGCCTCCCGTGCCGCCCTCACCACCGGAGGACAATAATGATCCCGAATCTGCCTCTCAAACTCCTCGAAAGTAACCTCAGTCCAGTGGTCCCTACACAGCTCCCACCAGTCAAAAGCGCTCTCCTGTAGCAGACTCTGTACTAAGGACATCTTCCGCTCCTCCGGTGCCTTAATAGAATCCAACGCAGATTTCACCCTCCTCAACCACTACTCCACGTCAGAACCCTGTGTTCCAGCAAAGTTCGGCACTCCAGTCTTCCTAAACTCCGCGAGCCACTTATCAGGCTGAGGCTCACGATACTGTCTCCTCGGTTCGACCACCTGATCAGCTATCACTGGTCCCCCCGAAGTTGGCGCTGCTCCTAGCTGGGCAGCCAAAATAGAATCTGGTCCTGGTGCCCTCCTCTCAGCTCCTTGTTTCCCTGCAACTGCGTTCAGATTCGGTGCAGCTCCCGCACCCATCAAAGTCTGCAATAACAGCTGGATCGCAGCAGTCACCTCTGGGGTCGATCCTGCTGGTGGTACTCCTCCTCCCACCTGAGCCCCGTTTGCTGGGAGACCTCCTCTAGCGAAAGAGGCACTGTCCTCTCGATGAACAGCAGCAGCCACATCCTGACTCTCAGCAACCTCCTCCTGATGGTTATCCTGTTGTACCTCTCGCTCAGCAGCTACAGGGGCCTCTCCTCTACCCCTGCCACGACCTCCTCCGCGGCCTCTACCGCGGCCTCTTCCACGGCCTCTTCCCTTAGCTTCAGCAGCTCTAGCTCTGGTTGGTGGGGCCATCTATAATAGAAAGTCCCACAGTCAAAACTTAAACATTCTATTTTTCAACCTAATTCTTACTATTCTACGTGAGGTTCTTCGGCTGATGGGGCGGAGTCGCGACGTGTCACCTACCCCCCTATATGCAACATGTCTACCCCAGTAAAACATTTTGAAAACACCGGCCGGTTTTGGTTTTAAGTTGGACCTCGGGTACTCTTTGTTGGTCAGTTCCATGTGCCCTATTGTTAACCTGGCTCTGATACCAATTTGTATTACCCCGTCTTCCGACGAGGCACTACTAGGGAATAGACCTTACAAGGTACTATTATTTAGGTTGACAACTACACTGTAGGATCTTACAACGCGGGCACGACGAGAAAAACATAATAAAACATCCAACCTTTATTTAATAAAACTTAGAAAACGTAATCATGCCTGAATCCCCGAAAAACATAAATATTTCAATACGTCACAACGCCTACTGAATTGAACTATCCGAACAAAACAATAATAACCAAAACATAGTACTAGCTCCGTCTAACAAATATTAAAAATCAACATCCAACTAATATAACTAATCCCACTATGACACGCGCTCTTTACCGCTCCGGTCCACCATCTTGCCTCAGTTCCTGCACGGCTCCCTGATTCATACCTGGAACTGAAAAATATTCCCCGAAGTGTCAGCGTCTAATCTACCAAGCTAGAAAGAGTATGAAAATTATAGAACGCTTTGAAAAATGTTCCAAGGCGCTCATCACCGCACCGAGTGCAGAGGCAGGCCCTCCCACTCCACTTCACAATCTCCCTTCTAACCCCTGGCTAAGCCTCCACTGGAGCACTTGCCAAAACATACAGATAATAATTTTTGTTTTGAAGGGCCACGATTTTCCCAGTCACACGGGTCAAAGTAGCCAACTCTTCCTCAACACCAGCTACAATGGGCCGTGTTGGAAACGGTACCAACACAGAGAAAACGTTCCAAAATAATTTCCGATAAAACACATTTAAAATCATTAACGCACACAACACACAAGGAGTTCAAAACAATTTAAAAAGGTATTCGGGACTAGTTCCCAAAACCCGCCCTACAATATCGATACGCAATCTAACAAGGGAGAAAAGAACCGAGCAAGTCGAAAAACGACTTACCTCGAACGAAGAATCCTTGGACAGACGAAACTAAGATCTCAAACGGAACGATTCCCTAAAGAATTATTAAGGGAAAGATTAACTTAAATACAAGCCGATATACCTAACTTTTATTAAGAAAATTCCAATTAATAAATATTAAAATGTGCTAATTAACCCCTTATAAAATTTACCCCAAAACTAACAATCTAATTCACCCAAACCAACCAACAATATTAACAATAAGAAACAATTTAGCCCAATTCCGGAACCCTTCTCCCAGCCCAATATATAAAAAGAAATAAATGTGAGCAAATCCAACCAAATTTCTGGCCCAATTTACTCAAGCCTGTCTCCCCTTGCCCACAATGACTTCTGGGCCAAATCAACCGAGCCCGTTTCCCTCAATTGCCCCGTTTGACCGAACACTAAAAAAATTGACCAAGTTGGGGACCCCACCCCCTTTCTTCAACCTCGCGGATCCGAGACTCCGAAGGCGCCCCTGCCTTCTTCCTCCTCGGCGAATCGACGCCATAGCTCGCCTCTCTTCCTCCCCACGCCCGGACTCGCGAGCCCCTCGCTCGACTGGCTCGCTCCCCACCTTCTTGTCTGACTAACAACGTACCCCCCCGACTCCTCTAATTCGCAGGCAGTAGACCGACGCCGGCGGCCCGCGACAGCAAGGCCACCGATGATCCGACTTCCCCTCACACTCGCTCTCGTACTCACCACTCAACCCGCCTTCTTTGACTGGAACATCAGTCCGAATCAAGGAAAATTCAACGAAGAAAAACAGAGGCAATGAAAACTTACCCGATTGACACGATTGACAAAGACGGCGGTGGTGTGCTCCGACGACTTTTTGCGGCCTCCCCGGTGGCGTCCTATTCTACAGACGGGTCAAAAGGATATTGATTGGAAACAATGAAGATGAACGAAAGAAAAAAAACGAGACTGTCAAGTCGCCGGAGAAGGAGAACGGAAAGAGAACGACGTCCGAATAAGGGTTGAACAGAGGATTTCAAACGAATTGCTTGGTCAGTTCCATGTGCCCTATTGTTAACCTGGCTCTGATACCAATTTGTATTACCCCGTCTTCCGACGAGGCACTACTAGGGAATAGACCTTACAAGGTACTATTATTTAGGTTGACAACTACACTGTAGGATCTTACAACGCGGGCACGACGAGAAAAACATAATAAAACATCCAACCTTTATTTAATAAAACTTAGAAAACGTAATCATGCCTGAATCCCCGAAAAACATAAATATTTCAATACGTCACAACGCCTACTGAATTGAACTATCCGAACAAAACAATAATAACCAAAACATAGTACTAGCTCCGTCTAACAAATATTAAAAATCAACATCCAACTAATATAACTAATCCCACTATGACACGCGCTCTTTACCGCTCCGGTCCACCATCTTGCCTCAGTTCCTGCACGGCTCCCTGATTCATACCTGGAACTGAAAAATATTCCCCGAAGTGTCAGCGTCTAATCTACCAAGCTAGAAAGAGTATGAAAATTATAGAACGCTTTGAAAAATGTTCCAAGGCGCTCATCACCGCACCGAGTGCAGAGGCAGGCCCTCCCACTCCACTTCACAATCTCCCTTCTAACCCCTGGCTAAGCCTCCACTGGAGCACTTGCCAAAACATACAGATAATAATTTTTGTTTTGAAGGGCCACGATTTTCCCAGTCACACGGGTCAAAGTAGCCAACTCTTCCTCAACACCAGCTACAATGGGCCGTGTTGGAAACGGTACCAACACAGAGAAAACGTTCCAAAATAATTTCCGATAAAACACATTTAAAATCATTAACGCACACAACACACAAGGAGTTCAAAACAATTTAAAAAGGTATTCGGGACTAGTTCCCAAAACCCGCCCTACAATATCGATACGCAATCTAACAAGGGAGAAAAGAACCGAGCAAGTCGAAAAACGACTTACCTCGAACGAAGAATCCTTGGACAGACGAAACTAAGATCTCAAACGGAACGATTCCCTAAAGAATTATTAAGGGAAAGATTAACTTAAATACAAGCCGATATACCTAACTTTTATTAAGAAAATTCCAATTAATAAATATTAAAATGTGCTAATTAACCCCTTATAAAATTTACCCCAAAACTAACAATCTAATTCACCCAAACCAACCAACAATATTAACAATAAGAAACAATTTAGCCCAATTCCGGAACCCTTCTCCCAGCCCAATATATAAAAAGAAATAAATGTGAGCAAATCCAACCAAATTTCTGGCCCAATTTACTCAAGCCTGTCTCCCCTTGCCCACAATGACTTCTGGGCCAAATCAACCGAGCCCGTTTCCCTCAATTGCCCCGTTTGACCGAACACTAAAAAAATTGACCAAGTTGGGGACCCCACCCCCTTTCTTCAACCTCGCGGATCCGAGACTCCGAAGGCGCCCCTGCCTTCTTCCTCCTCGGCGAATCGACGCCATAGCTCGCCTCTCTTCCTCCCCACGCCCGGACTCGCGAGCCCCTCGCTCGACTGGCTCGCTCCCCACCTTCTTGTCTGACTAACAACGTACCCCCCCGACTCCTCTAATTCGCAGGCAGTAGACCGACGCCGGCGGCCCGCGACAGCAAGGCCACCGATGATCCGACTTCCCCTCACACTCGCTCTCGTACTCACCACTCAACCCGCCTTCTTTGACTGGAACATCAGTCCGAATCAAGGAAAATTCAACGAAGAAAAACAGAGGCAATGAAAACTTACCCGATTGACACGATTGACAAAGACGGCGGTGGTGTGCTCCGACGACTTTTTGCGGCCTCCCCGGTGGCGTCCTATTCTACAGACGGGTCAAAAGGATATTGATTGGAAACAATGAAGATGAACGAAAGAAAAAAAACGAGACTGTCAAGTCGCCGGAGAAGGAGAACGGAAAGAGAACGACGTCCGAATAAGGGTTGAACAGAGGATTTCAAACGAATTGCTTCTCCCGATTTTAGTTGAAGGTGGGTTTATTAATATAGGGCCTCAAGTAATCTAATATAAGAAATCCCAGATTTGGATATAACCAATTCGGTTATGATAGATTTGTTCAAATCCGCGTAGCTTATTTAGTTTAGGGGAAAATTTATTTGTGTTCAAAGCTACCTAAATTGACCAATAATTAAATATGAGCATTGTAAGTTAAGGTTGTTTAAAAATATATATAATTTTTTTTGGTGTATAAACATTGTTAGCGTACGTTCAAACCTATAATTAAATAGGTATGTCAAACAGATTTTAAATCGGGGTTTTTGCGGTCAAGAACTCAAATGCTTGTAAGCGGAGGAAACTCGTTTTCCGACTTACAAGACCTAAAGCGAATACGGATATTACATACTACCCCTCTTAAGAAAGTTTCGTCTTGAAACTTTTACACGAACGAAAAGATACAATGCAGTCCCCGAGCTTCCTCACCACTATAGGGATTACAAGCTCAAGGACTTCAAAGTAACGGACACTTGGAGTTACATTTCTGGGGAATTCGAACCTTCTGAACCAGCACTTCCAAGGGCAAGCATCATCAACCATATCTTCAGGATCATTCTCCGAGTCTTGGGCACCACTTTTTGGCCCAAGAAAGAGCTTTCAAGGCCAACACGGTTGGTGGTTTCATGCCTCCGTACCATTCTTTTTTGAGGATCCTGCCCCCTTGAACTTGGGGTATGAATGGTTGCAATACGTCGAGAAGTACGGGATCAAGTCAAAAGAAGTATGGTGCGGGAATCTGGTGAGTCTTCTAGTAGAGAATCTCGGTGTTGATCTTCAGTGTTACACTCCAAACCATCCCCAGAAGCTCGACAAGAAGTATTGGTTCTCCTCCAACATTTTTGTGAAGACCGAAAGAGGGTACTCCACCAAGGTACTTGGCCTAGATGTGTTGCTTACCCGAGACAAGTTTGAGTTGCTTTATGTACCGAATTGGTATGAATCTTGGATGGGCCATGCATTCTCGTTCGAGAAAAATCCACAGGATGAGCCGTCATTGAGGGCATGTGAATCAAGGTTCGAAAGAGAAGGCGAAGAAATGGATGAAGACGGAGGCAGCCATGGAGGAGCTCGATAACGAGGATGATGACCTTAGTACCGAGGTACTTGGCGATGAATACAACCTCGGTAACGACCCACCAGGGATCGTTAATGATTATTTCAAGGCTAGTACCAAGGCCTGTTGCTTCAGTAACGAGCCACCGCCTCCACCTACCGTGCCTCAGTCATATGAGATGATGCCCTATAACCCGGTGATCTATCAAGACCACTTCCAGCCCCAGGATCATTACACACCGCCTCTTCAGCCCACCTATTCTGGATCGAGTGTTCCGCTAGCATGGGCCGATGATTTATCTTTTCACATGCAACAGCTCAACCTGCAACAGACACATCTCACCAAGAGGATGGAGAGTTGGGAGGGTGTCTATGCAGCTCGCATGGCTTTAGATGATGTGAGGCATCAACAGGCGGATGCTCATTGGAGGACGATGGAGCAAAGGGTGACGATTGATGAGGAGCACTGGAGGACCATGTACGAGTTCATGGGTAACTTTGACCGTCAGTTTCCACCACCAACACGACGATGATTCAGTCCCAAAAGATGTTCTTTTCTGCTTCGGTTTATCTTGTGAGTTTCCTTCTTTTTCCTTATTCTTCTACTGCTTAGTTTTATTACAATGGGGACACTGTAATTTTAAGTATGGGGTAGGGGAGGGAAGAAAACATACTTGTTTGTTTGTTGCGTTCTTACTTGTTTGTTTATTTGTTTTGTTTGCTTTGCTTAAGTTGTCTTTGTTTTTTAAGGAATGAAAAAAAACTCACAAAAAAATTGAAATTTTTGAAAAGTAAAAAAAAGAAGAGTTTTTATAATGGATAAATGCCCTGTCTTTTGGTTCTATGATAGTTAATTGCTAGCATGATCATGTAATTTCCTTTCAAGAATGTTTTTGATGGTATAGCCTGATTCTTGGTATGAAATTATTTTTATAGAGGAATAGCATTTTGATGAAATTGAGCATGTAAACTTTTAGCATGAGTAGTGCAATCCAACAACTATTGATACCTTGTGAGTTGTTTTTGGCCTTATAGGGAGAATATCAAAAATTCCTCTTCTTTTCTTGTGTGATTTACTCTCTTTATGTATATTATCTCTTGGATCTGTGATGGTTATCTATTTCTTGAGACCTATATAAGATTTAGTTCATTACTAGTGAAAGTCATATGATAGAGAACTTATTTTTATGAGCCTTATTTATCCCTATCCACCCCTTACATGATCCCTCTTTTTGACAACCAATTTGAGCTTTAGCTTTTATTTTCAACTCCACAAAAGTTATTTCCCTTGCCGAGATAAGCTTGACCCTATCCGAGGATTAGGACTTAGGTTGGAGAGGTATGCTTTGTAGAGTGAGAAAAAATGTTATGTTTTTGTTCAAAATATGGGTTTTGGGAAGGGTAGATTGGAAGTCTCTTGTTTTATTTTGTAAGAAGATCTCTTGGTATAAAAGATGCACAAAATGAGAAAAAAAAAGAGAATGTTTATATTGATATCAGCCTGTGTGGGTTCGATACTGATAGAAGGAAGAGGAAAAATTGAGGAGAAAGTGTAGCTCGTTATCTACCCTTTTAGGTCATTAACGAGACTATTCGAGGCTAGTAAAAAAAAAGAGAAAAAAAGTGATGAAATAAAAAGAGATGAAGAAGATGTGCATTGTGTTTCAAGTTAAACCAGAGATTCTTTTATGTCTATATGAGGATTTCTAGGATAATAGGTGAGTGAGTTTGAGCATAATGAGAGAGAGTTTGGTATGTTGTTTTGAGAGTTTTTGGATACACGTGTGAGTTTTTAGGAGTCTTTCATTCCCGGATATTATCAACACCACATGGCCAAAATATTTCCACGCCTATTTGTTTTTACCGAGCCCCATTACAACCCGCCCGAATGGAAGCTTCTATGAAGTTTTTCATTGAGCATAAGTTCTCTTGATGATTTTTGCTTGTTTTGAAGAATCTTAGGTGGAAAGTTTGGTAATATAAGTTCCAATCTCTATGTGTTTTTGCATATAAGATGGAGTTGATAGATCGAATTTATAAGCCTAAACACTTGAGAGTTGAGTGAAACACATTATCCTTGGTGAGGTTGGATTGTATTTGCTTATGTCTATTAGTACTTATATGTGTGATGACGTTAATAGTTATTTGCTATTTTCTGCTATGTTTTGATGTTGCTTTTTAGATGATGGCTATTACTTGATGAACATGATGTTTGGTTTTGGTTATTGTATAGTGATTGCTTGAGGACAAGCAAGCTTAAGTATGGGGTATTTTGATATTTGTGTTTTTGGTCTAGTTTTAGGTGTCTTTCTTAGGTTGTTTAGTTTAGTTTTAGTAAGTTTTAGAGTTATTTTTTTGTGTTTTTGGATAAGTTTGCATATTTTGTGAAAAGTATGGAAGCTACTCTGTTTTGTGTCTTTTTGTAGATTTTTGAAGCGGAATTGAGCATTTTCAAGCGAAGCCAAAGTGAAGTGGTGGAGTGTGGACTGCATAGAAGAGGAGAAAGAAGAGTGCATGAGAAGATCAAGTTGAAGTGCAAGTAAATCCAAGGGAAGAGTTCGAAATAAGAAAAAACAGAGGCTCGTTAACGATCTGTGAGGGATGTTACCGAGTTGTGCATCAGAATTTTTGCTAAGGGATTCAGCAAAGTGTCTATCGACCCTATGCTGGTCGTTAACGCAGTGACTTGTGTCGGTAGAGCGCAACCGACTTTCGAGATTTATATCTTTTATCTTGTTATCTTTTAGTTTGGTCAATTTTTATCTTTTAGATCTTTTCTTAGATAGCCTTCTTAGTATAAATACCCTTGTTCTAGCCTAGGCAAAGGGGGATTCGATTAGTTTCTTAGGAGAGAAGTCGACAGAGAGAGAACTCGGACTGTTTTCCGATCGAGAGAGAGGAGAGGTTCGAGGTCGTGATCAGTGCTCTTCTAGTTTTGTTCTTCAGTTGTTTTCGAATTCCACAAGTGATTGTAAGACGATATTTCTTTTAATTTCAAGTAAGTTTTTCTTTTCAATGTTCTCTTTGAACAAAGTTGTTTGCTTTGATTAAATGAAGAGTGAGTAGTTTACTTTTCTAGGGTCGGTGTTGAAACCCGACATAGTTATGCATGGTTGAATGAATGTGTTGAGTTTTTGATTGCCTTCTATCTTTTGAATTGCTTGTTGTGCTTATGCTTAGATGCGATTCGAAGTAATTTGAGTTTGTAGCTTGATCGAAAGAGAAAGTTGTGAACTTGAATGTTGATATTGTTCGATAACGAAAGTTTCGAGCTTTGGATTCAAAACAAGTAATAAAGTGAATTGATTTATGAAAGTTGATTGATTTGCGTGTTTAATCGACGAAAGTTGATAGATTTATCTTCAAAGAGCTATGTTGTGGTAACCCTTATCCTAGAGCTTTTTATACTTTGATTTTCTTATGTTTTGCATTCGGTTTCACTCGTTACTGAGGCACTTTGGATCGGTACCGAACCTGCACTTGCATTGTTATTTGTTCTGTTTTAAGTAGAATTCCAGGATCGTTAACGATCCTGACAAGGTCGTAAACGAGGTCTGTCGTAGTTGTTTTTGCTTTGTTTTGTTTTGTTTCCTTGTTTTTAGTTCGGTAAACAGACAACCTTGCTTCCCGTGAACGATCCTAACTTCGCTATACTCAGTAAGGTCTTGACTACAAATTTTATTTGTTGTCGAGTTAAATCTGCCCTACAACAGTAACTTGGTTCTTTATGCTTGATTGATTCGCCTTTGATTGACTATGCATAATGGCTTTGTTCTCCTCACTTATATAGCATGCAAATATGTGTCTTGAGTAATTTTGCGCACTTGTTTCCAATGCAAGTATGGGGTCATTTGGTGTGTTTTTGTTATGAGTGGATCTTATCTTGGATTTGTTGTTGATTTTCATGTCTACAATGGCAGGTTCAAGCAGAGCAAACAAGAGAGCAAGAAAGAGAACAAGGAAGCCATCTCCATCTCCATCCCCACCTCCAATAGATGATGTAGTGGTGACAAGTGAGGAGGAAGCAAGACTCTTCATTATAGTTTTTCCAAGGCCTAACAAAACGAGGTGGTTCTCCAAGGTCCATGGAAAAAAGTTGGCTATATACACGGACCTCAAGCATGCCTTTTCAAAAGCATCGCACACCTCCTTAATGCTGAAGACCTTCCTCATTATCACGCTCTCACTTCAGAATTTGTGGCCACCCTCCAAACCAAGTTCAAGAGACTACAAGGCCCCTGACAATTTCAAACTCCCTGAGATATGGGGCTACTTGATGGGTGAAACTAACTGTCCTGTACATGCACTCCCTTGCTCACAAATTGCCAATCCACTTTTCCGCATCATCTTGCGGATTCTAGGTTCCACCATTTGGGCCAAGACGGAGTTATCTTGGCCTACAAGGACGAAGGTGGGTTGTCTACATACCATGCTCTCCACCGATCCCGCTCCCATGAATTTGGGATATGAGTGGGAAACATATGTAGAACAATACGGGCCAAAGTTGGAGGAGATCTACTTTGGAGGTTTGGTGACTAATCTTGCCATGGCTTGTGAGATTGACCTTTCCCGTTACACTGCATATTAGCCAAATAAACTGGACACCACTTACTGGGTATCCTTTGGAATTTTCAAGAGGAGTGGTGATGGAATTACCACCATGGTGAATGGCCTCCAAGTGTTGGTCACTAAGGAGAAATTGGAGCTCTTGTACCTTCCCAATTGGTACAAGGCATGGACTTCTACACCTTTCCCTCTCACCACGAGACCTGAGGCTGACACATCACTCCGGAAGCAAGCCTCATGGTTCCCAAGAGATGAAGAGATGCAAGTAACTGAGGAGGCCCGTTACCGAGCCGTATGGTTTCGGTACCAAGGGAGTTGCACATACAGATGGGCACGTTAACGTGCCAGAAGAGCAAGATATAGTAGTTTACGACCTTGTTACCGACCCTTACGGGTTCAGTTACGGGGCACATTCTGAGCATGGTTCGGGCTACAATGTTCACCATCTCGAAGAAGGCTCTAATTCGAACTCTACTCCACCCCCGTGGGTCGATGACATGGTTCAACGGATGGATAGGCTTCAAATGGGGCAATATCAAATGTACGAGAGGATGGCCCAGTTCCAAGAAGCTTACTCGACTCAAAGGGAGGTTGATGAGCAGCGCCATAAGGTGGTCGAGTCCCTTTGGAGAACAGCTGAGGACCAATGAGTGACAACCAACGAGTGCTGGCAATCTACCGCCGAGTTTAAACATAACTTGGAGAAGCACTTTCAACCATTGAATTGATTCTCTCTTTCAAGAGTGTTTCCATCACTTCAAAAACCAATCTGTGAGTTCGTTTTCTTTTCACTATCTCTTTTCCTTTTACCTTTCTTTGTTCTTACAATGGGGACACTATTAGGTTTAAGTATGGGGTAGGGAGGGAAAAGAAAACTCTTGTCTTTATTTGTGAGTTTTTCATGTATAGTTTTGATTTCTTTTGTTAAGTTTAAGGTGTCTAGTTGCTTTCTTCGCTTTTCAAAAAAAAATGACAAAAAAAAAATTGAAAATTTTGAAAATCACAAAAAGATTTTACGAAGGATAGTACCCTGGTTTTAGTAGTTCTATGATTGTTTTTGCTTACATGATCATGTAAATCCATTGACGTGTTTTGATAGTTTAGTCCAAGTCTACCATGAAAAATGTTTTTGTATGAAGTTTAGCTTTTAATGAAATTGAGCACGTATGACTTTTAGCATGAGTTTATAGCAATCCAACAGATATTACCTTGTGAGCATATTTAGCCTTGATTTTCTTGTGTGATTTACTCTCTTATGTGCATATTATCTCTTGAGATTTTTCATGGTTATCTATTTCTCAAATCCTATATAAGATATTAGTTCATTACTTGAAAGATCATATTATAGAAAACTTATTTTTTTAAAAGCCTTATTAATCCATATCCACCCTTACATTATCCTTTACTTTTGAAACCAATTCTTGAGCCTTAAGCCTTTTTATTTTTAGCTCCACGAAATTATTTCCTAGCCAATTAAAGCTTGACCCTATCCGGAGATTCGGACTTAGTTTGTTGAAATTTGTTTTGTTGAGTGTGAGTGTTGGTTAAAAAGAAGCTAGAAAAAGCAAGTTCAGTTACAGTGACCTAGTGCAGCCTACTCTGTAGGTCATCCACGATTTCCCTAAGCCCGACGTTTTCTTGCGTCAATGCCGCCACCCGAGGAGCTGGACGACGTGGCGCCGTCAATCACTCACCGTAAAATTCACAGGCAGCGTTGCCAAGGCCGAAGACGGCACCTCCTGGGCCCACCCCCAGCGGCCGTCAAAAAGGCATCACACTCGTCCTGAAAGGACGGCGGGGTGCCCGATTCTGAGGACCTCTAGGTGAGGATCTCCTGGGTCCGAGCCTAACAAATAATGCAAATAATATAAATCAAAATAATAATATATGAGATTAAAGATGAGGTAAAATAATTAAAACATACAGCGATTAAGGCTGACCACTCGTCTATAAAATGTCGATCGGCGCCCTGCGTGTGCGTCTCGATGAGAAGCTCGAGAGGCGTGATGCGGTGTTGTCGTTGTTGTTCCTACAAAATTAATTAAGGGTGTTACGAACTATTAAGAATAATTAACTTAATTTAAGTTTAATCAAATTAAGATAAAATACATACCTTTAGTGACGTTTTCGGTAAAAATTGACGGAATTTCTTCCTAGAATCAATTCAGAGTGGTGGTTGATTGTTTCTTTCTTTTGTGAATATTTTGGAAGAGAGCTATGTATGTATGAGGTTGTGTTTAAGCGGAATGAGGGTGAAGTTCTTACAACCTAGGTATATATGCTAAAATGACGGCAATTTTACCAATTATTGTTTTTATTAACCAGGTGGTCGCAAAAAAAGCAGGAAATTACCCGCCAAAATTGATGACGCCCGCCAAAACATCTGATCCATGTTAGCGACCATGTGGTCGCTATATGTTGCGACCACGTGGTCGCTGTATTGGTGGAGACCATATGGTCGCTAATTGTAGCGACCATATGGTCGCAGTAATGGGTTCTGAATGTAGCGACCATTTGGTCGCTAAATAAGCGACCATATGGTCGCTACATGGTGGCGGGAAATTTCCCCGTGCACTTATTACGACTATAAAGGCCAGGCGACAACGTGGACTCCCTAGTTAGCGACCATGCGGTTGCTAATTTGGTTTTTTTTCCCGTTTTGACGTCCAAATTAGCGACCATTGACGTCTATATGGTCGCTAATTAGCGCCAATATTTTTTGGTCGCTAAAATATGGTCGCTAAATCTGCAAAATGGTGTAGTGATTTAAGCGAATATGCTACAACATTAAAATTTTTATTATAAATTAGCAGTTCCAAAAAACCAATTTATTACAAATTTTGGATGTCAAAGCGGGATAAAGTCTCAGCAAGTTCTTCATATCAAACACATCAAATTCATATATGAAAACTATACACTCTAATATCAATAACACACTATAAACTCGTTTCTTTGATTTCTAAATCTCATGACTAATCGTAACCGGATCTTGAAAGACCTTTAGTAATAGCTAACAAGAGTAGGAAGTTCCTTCAATTCCTTACCTTGATTGAGCATATCATGCATTCCGCCATTCACCATAACAATGTAAATGCTCAAGCTATTAATTAAGCACCAGAGAAACATTTTATTAACCAAACTTATCCATAATCAAACCAAACTAAATATAAAAATTTACTTACGGATGCAAAATGATTGACATCCCTGTGATGAGCCTCATCAGCCTTGACTATCGGAAGGTAGTTGCCAGTAGTCATTGGGAATGGCAGGTGCAGGTACATTCTCAGTGTTTCCATTGTCAAGCTCCTTTAGGAACTCAATGTAAGAGTCTATTTGGATATCATATATTTTATATTTGGAATATGTGCTAGTTATTATCTTGTAGATATTCTTATCCTTATGCAAACCTTTGGGCCCAAGTTAGGTCTAACTAGGATTACTCTTGCATATATTGTAATCTCGTAATCAAGGAATGGCAGAGGAAATTCTCCAACTTTTTCGTCTCTCTGATTTTACATGGCATTAGATCCAAAACCCTAAAACACAATTACCCACCCTAGCGATTTCCTCCGCAATCTTTCGAACCACCGAATTTTTTTTTGCGTTCTGTCGAATATTATGGTTGACCTTGTTGCCGCCACTATTAAGGTCGTTCAAGAGGATGCTGCCACCGCTGCTACAATCCCGAAACGAGGTGCTCTCGACGTTACATCTCCTTACTATCTTCACCCCTCGAATCACACTGGCATGAAAATCAGCCATGTGGTCCTTAAAGGTGAAAATTTTCAGGAGTGGGAAATGTCTATTCGGAATGCCTTTCGAGCCCGTCGCAAGTTAGGGTTCATTGATGGCAAAATTTCATGTCTTGTCGCTGATACTGTTGAATATGAAGACTGGTGTAGTGTCATTGATGGCAAAATCAGTCATGTCCTGTCGCTCCCGTACTTGTAACTGAACAAATTTACTATAGGCTGAGCATGATGAAGAGGTTTTTCATCAATTTATGATGGGCCTTGATGATGAGATGTTTGGAAATCTTCGTTCCAATCTAGTGGCCAGGGATCCTCTTCTTGGAATCAATACGACATACTCCCTTGTAATCTCGGAGGAACGTCATCGATCTCTATTTACTGATCGCTTGGCCAACTATCGGGTCATGAGATCGGTTCTTGTTTCAAACTGATTGGCTATGGCCTCTTCCTCCAAATACCTAGCAACTAGGTAAGCTAGCTTTGGGGAGAAAATGTAGCTGAGGAAGTAGGCGTTAAAGAAGACGCCCTGGACAGCAAAGACGAGCGCCCTCTCATACCACCTGGGCTTGGCTACCTCCATGAAATTAAGTCAAGAGATGTATTCTCTCGTTTTCGGAGTCTTCTAGGAGGGCTTTGATCCAGTTGTCACTCTGCTCAAAGCTTCTAAGAGATTTGCAGTATAAGAGCATCCCTCCTACCATGCTTGGCACTTCTGCTACAATCTACATCATTGCTTGTCATCCATATCTCCTTTGGATTTGAAACTAGAAATGCCAGAAAAGAAATTGGAACACAATCTTTTTTGATAGATATTTAAAGAAGAGATTAATCTAGAATAGTTCTATTGTTGATTTGAATATATATATATATATATATATATATATATATATATATATATCCACGATTGGTGGGATCTTGATTCACTTGGCTAGCCTACAATCCACAATGGACCAAATTTAAAATGATTTATACCATCAAAGAAAAAAAATTCTAACAAGCAATAAGAAATATTGAACCACTAAACTTTGTTTGGATATTAGAAATAGTTTTCAGTTAAATCCTAAATGTATAATTACGAAAAAGCTTATATATTGTATTCTTTCCTGCAAATTTAATGGTGATATCATTAGGAAGCATTAAATTCAGCTTCTCCCTATCAAATAAAATAATCGTTATTGGGATTAAAATAGTTGAGCACATAGTAACCAAATAAGTTTTTATTGGACATCAATATCACAAATACACTCATGGTTTTAACTATTTCAAATTTAACGTCCCATTCCGAACGCCTAACAGTACGTCCTCTGATCATTGTTTATCAGATGTCCCATTTTAAGTTTTAATTAATATAAAGAATGTGGATCAATGATCTTAATATGAGGACGATATCAATGTACGATATAAATAGGAGCCATCAAACAAAGATAAATCCGAAGCAGGGATCAAGAAACCAAATCGAATAAACGAACTGCTAATAATGAACAATCTCAGTCAAAAACTCTTAAGAAGAACCCTAAATATCATGGCGACATAATTACCTTCGCACATGGCGGCGGCGGTGTCTTCCGAGCTAGATTGCGTCTTTCTGTTCAATACAACATGAGGTATCATCGGAGACTTCAAAAAGCTAACCGGAAGAGGATTAGCCTATCAAAATCTGGAGAGAAGCTCATCGGTCAAAATCTAGAGAATCTTTTAGGTTTAGGGGCAATTCGTCCTCTGAAATTAAAATTTATCATATTTATCCGAAATGTCACTGATTAATCCGCACATTATATATATTTTTCTCTTTTAATCTCAACCGTTGATTTATATAATCCAATAGCTCTCTTTTGTTCTCATTTCTCACTCTAAGCATTATAATCATTAGAACCAAACTCTTATATTGTATACTTTATACTCTAACCTAAGTCACCTATTGAAATTTATACTGTTGGAACAATCATTGTTCCATAGTTTCTCTTAGTTTTGATGATAACAACCTTTGATGGTATAATATGTTTCTCCATTTAAGTGTTTCAGGAAAACAAATACATCGTCAAGAGGGAAGGAAGATTGTGAGGAACAATGGAGGGAACGAGTGACGATTTAGGAAGCATATCACGAAGAGACGATGCTTTCTATTTATGGAAAGTTACCAAAATCTTCTACAAGCGATCTTCCACGAAAATTTGACAGCTTTGCTCGGTTGCTTGAGAAGATAAAAGAAGGATAAGATCAAGCTTGGATGATTTTATCCAAGGAAATCCGATGTATATCATTTGGTTTTAGAAAGAATCGAATTGGTTGAGGATACAAATAAACGTTAAAACACTTTCTCCTATTTTTTTGGGATTTGTCAAGTGGAATATCATCACAATTAGGCAAGAATTGCGAGTGAGATCATACTATAAATTATCCTATATAAGGCTAGGTTTAGCTAGGGTTAAGTGCGGTGATTAACAACGAACTTGAAGAAAGTGTATTTTCAAGTGTACGAGTGTGTGGCTTTTTCCGGTGAAGAATCCACATCAGAGTGAGTACTCAGGTTATTTGGTAGTTTACTTTGGTTTAGGTTTACGTTTAGGGTAGAAGAAGTCTAGTTGGTCGAAGTTTGATTGGTGCCTTAGTTACCAGGGAACATGACTTGCCTTGTAACCGTTGAAACTTAATACAAAGTATTCTATTTGGTCGAACTTTGATTGGTGCCTTAGTTAACAGGGAACTTGACTTGTCTTGTAACCGTTGAAACTTAATACAAAGTATTCTATTGAAATCCTCTGAGAAAGAGTCTCAAGGGTAGAGGTTTTTCTTTTCTACAACTTGTTAATCGGTCAGAAAATTTCCTCTTTAAATATTGTGTTCTTATTTACGTTTATTTTCACTTTTCATGAAGCATTGTTAATTTCCTATTTGCTTACTAACACATCATGATCCAACATATACAAAGATCGATGGTCCGAATATTGCATGCATATATACTTTCGATTAACATGCAAAATTGGCCATTTGGCCTATTTTAATTTACATGTTATATTTGAACTTTGAACTTGTATAAACAGACCGGTCAGTCCTTAGTTTGAAGAAAAAGCCATTCGGCCGGCTTTGAAAATGACACAATTGAACAGTCTCTATGCACATATATATATTCTTCCCATTAATATGCGAGACGTGACCAGTTAAAACCTACTAGTCCTTTACGCTCCAAAAACAAAACAAAACAAAACAAAATCAAACCAATTATATATACCAACTAGTCTTTGAGGTCAAAATTTGATCACAAATCCACGACCATTTCCATCAACCCCCAAATAGTTTGAAACATATATAAATAAAAAACCAAACCCTCGGTCTCCTTTTCTTGATCATATCGGGCGCCTTGCGCTCTCTCTCAAAGAGCCCAAATTTATATGCATAATAAATCAGCAAGAATATGGCCCAGAGAACCCCACTCCTCCTCCCATGCTCCGCCAAGGACGCTGCCGATCTCCAGCCCAACCCCGACAACAACCTCCACCCTCTGGGGAAGCTCCTCCGCGGGAGGCGTTTCGCGCAGGCGGCCCTCGGGATGTCGATCGGCCTCGCCATCAGCACCGCTTGGTTCCGATACGACTCCCTCGTCCTCTCCCCGAAGCTTCTCAGCGTCATCATCGCGGCCGTCCTCACTACCGCATCCGCCGTGGTGTGGAACGTCGCGCTGTTGGCGAGGGCGTTCCCGGCGGTGGCCGTGGGGGTGGAGAGGGCGGGGCTGGCGGCGCTCATGTTCCCCTTCTTTGCCGTTGTGGACGCGTTTGTGAATAAGAACAAGGCGGGTAGTTTCGTTGGGTGGGTCCCGTGGGCGTGCCTTGTTTGGACGGTTATGATCGTGACAAGTGTCAGGGTGCCTCGCCCCCAAGTTATCACTTTCAAGGCCTTCAACTGGGTTCGGTGAATTCGATCTTATTTTTGTTTGTTGATTTTCTGGTGTGATTTTGGTTTTTGAATTAATGTTATGTACTATGTTGTTAGATTATCCATGAAATGTGGAATTAGGGGGATCTTTGTGTTTTAGAACTAAGTTTCCAAGAATAAACTGTGCATTTGTATATATATAGCACCATTTATGTTTTGCTGTGTGTTTAACTTGAGTATACAAATGTGAAGATTTTATCATGACCTAATTTTTTTTGTTGCCGTCCAGATTATGACTCGTAATTCCTATGAAGATAAAAGATTTGTGTAAATGTAATCTTGCATTCCATAGAATACGCAAAAGGATTTTTATATACAAAGAGTTACTTGGGGCCTAATTGTTTTTATCTATTTTGGAGCCCTAAGATATAAGAAAAATATATTATACAAATATCTCAACAATATAATCTTATCCTAATACCCCCACAAGCTCATGGTGGATTTCGAACATGAATCTTGTAGCGTAATTGCAAGAAACGAGCAGTCCCAATGGCTTTAGTGAAGATATCAGCTGTTTGATCACAAGCTCGGACATGACGAACAATCAATGAACCATCCTCCACATGCTCTCGAACAAAATAGAAGTCAATCTTGATATGTTTGGAGCGTTGATGGAAAACAGGATTAGAGGACATATAAGTAGCACTCAAATTGTCGCATAAAATAATGGGAGAACGAACCAAAGGAGCCTGCAATTCGAGTAACAATTGTTGAATCCAAATGAGCTCTGTAGAAGTGAAAGCAATAGCCCGATATTCTACTTCAGTGCTAGATTTAGCAACAACATGTTGTTTCTTGGAGGTCCAACTAATGAGATTGCAAGCATAATAAATAGCAAAACCATGTTGTGATCTACAATCATCACTATCAAACGCCCATCCAGCATCACAATAAGCAATCAAACGATGATAAACAGAGGGTCGAATACATAAACCTACCGAGATGGAGCCTTTATGATAACGGAGGATGCGCTTGACAGCAGCCCAATGAGTCTCAGTAGGGGAATGCATGTACTGACAGACTCTATTAACAGCATAAGAAATCTCAGGCCGAGTAATAGTAACATACTGTAAAGCTCCAACAATGCTCCTATAAAAAGAAGGATCAGATAACGGATCACCAGAACGAGTCAACCGAGAGGCCAACTCAGCTGGGGAAGAGATGGGCTTGGCATCCTGCATTTTGCTGCGAATCAGAATGTCCCGAATATACTTTTGTTGTGAAGAAGAAAATAATCAGAACCTCTGGAAACCTCAAGGCTAGGCCAAGAAAGTAATGTTGAGGACCCAAATCACGTAAAGCAAACGTTCTATTCAAGAGATGAACAAAACGATCAATGTCGGTAGACACGGATCCAGTGATGAGAAGATCATCAACATAGACAAGAATATAAAGCACAGAAGAACCACGTCTCCGAACAAATAAGGATGTATCAGAACGGCAGGAACGAAAACCATGACTGATGAGAAATTGTCGGAGTTTTGTAAACCAAGCCCAAGGAGCTTGCTTAAGACCATAAAGAGCTTTTTGAAGAAGACAGACATCATGCAGTCTGGTCTGATCTATAGAAACCTGGGGGTTGCTGCATATAAAATTTCTCAGATAAATCCTCATTGAGAAAAGCATTATTAATATCAACATGTCGGATAGGCCAAGAGTGCTGCAATGCAATAGACATGACAATGCGAATTGTGGTAGGCTTCACAACAGGGCTAAAGGTATCAAAATAATCAACACCTTCTTCTGATTGTAGCCTTTGGCTACTACACGAGCTTTGTAACGCTCAATGGAACCATCTGCCTTTTGTTGTATCCTATACACCGACTTAAAACCAACAATGTTAGAATTACAAGGGCGAGGAACAAGTGTCCAAGTCCCATTACGCAAAAGGGCATCAAACTTGGATTGCATAGCATGTTGCCACTCAGGCGATTTGGAAGCCTGTAAAAAGGTTTTAGGTTCATCCAGAGAAGTAGGCAGAACAGGCAAAGGGTGTTTGGTAGAGGTAAAAGTTTTGGGTTTAAGATTATTCGGTTTAGAACGAGTAATCATTTGGTGAGTGGAGGATTCAACAGGTCGAAAATAAGACGGAATAGATGAAGAGGGAGAAGAGGCATTACCTGAGTTTGTAGAGGAGACAACGTCTAGTTCTCCATCAATGGATCGTGACACCGAGTTATCACCTTGGTCGGACACTAAAATAGGCGGACTTGATGGGGATGTTGGGTGTGATGACTCGGATGTGGTGTGAGGAGTAGTTGAAGGATGAGTAAACGTAGTACATGGTGTAGGGCAAGGCTGAGATGAAGGTGTAGCTGCCTCGATTGAATGTGGTGTTGACGGGCCTTTACTCTAGACAACAAATAAATTTATAAGTCAAGACCCCGCTGAGTATAGGGGAGTCAGGAACGTTCCACGAGAAGCAAGGTTTGTCTATCTATCGACTACTAAAAATCAAACAAAAGCAAGCAAATCACTCACAAGTAGCCTCGTTAACGACGTTGTCAGGGTCGTTAACGAAACACCGCAGACAAAGGACCAATACTAACGAACTAAACAGGTTTGGTACCGAGGCTACGAACTCAGTAACAAATAAAACCTAGGAAAATTCAAATAAAACAAAGATCTAGGACAAGGGTTACCACAACATAGTCATGCACACAAGCTCGTAAGAAGATAAATATCATGCCTTTAAATAGATAGATGCATCAACTTTCATTGACTTAGGTTGTAAATTAATCTACTTTCATAAACTAATTCACTCAATTGCTTGATTTGGATCTAAAGCTTAAAACTTTCGTATTCAAACAATATCAACCTTCAAGTTTATAACTTTCTCTTTCAATCAAGTCAAAAACTCAAATTACCTTAACTTTCATCTCGGTATAAGCACAACAAACAATCTCAAAAATAGATAGAAGGCATTCAACACATCCTCTCACTCATCAAACCATGCACAACTATGTCGGGTTTCAACCCCGACCCTAGATAAGAAAACTACTCACTATTCATAACAAATAAACAAATAACTTCAACAAAAGAAAACATTGAAAACAAATTACTACTCAAATTAATAGGAAAATATGGTCTTACAGAAGTTCAGAGGAAACCGAAAATTACAAAGCACAGAATCAAAACAACGATTAACGACCTCGGTAACTCTCGTCCACTGTGGCTCGGTCTCGACTTCCGACTCGACTCTCTCTCTCTCGGCTCTTCCTCCTTCACTCCTTGCTTTTTTTCCAATCGAATCCCCCCCTTCTAAGCTAGATAGAAGGGTATTTATACTAATAAGACTATAAAAAAAGGCTAGAAGATAAAAACTTTCCTAAAAGATAGAAATTAACCCTAAAAGATAGAAATAAAATCTAGAAGGATAACAAGACCTAAAATACATAATATAATAACCCTAAAATTCATTAAAAACATTTTACCGACACGGAATAAATTCCCGCACAGGATCGGTAAGTCACAAAATCAGAGTCTCGTAAACTCTATCTCGTAGCCTCGTTAACGAGCCCTCACAACCTCGTTAACGATCTTGGGTTTGGCTTCTTCAACACTTCTTCTTTCTCAAACTTAGACTTCGACTGCATCATCTTGCATTCCTCCGTCCTTAATCATAGCACTCCAATTTCAGCTCCAAATAGCATCTTTTCCTTGCTAAAACCTAAAAAAATACACAAAACAAAGTAGCTTCCATACTTTTCACAAAATATGTAAAACTATCCAAAAACACACAAAACTAACCCTAAACTTATCAAAACTAATCCTAATAAACTAAGAAAACCTACAAAAAACTATACCAAAAACACGAATATCAAAATACCCCATACTTAGACTTGCTTGTCCTCAAGCAATCACTAAACAATAATCAAAACCAAACAACATACTCATCAAACTATAGCCATCATCTAAAAAGCAACATCAAAACATCTAGAAGAAAAATAGCAAATGACTATTAATGTCATCACACATATATGCACCAAATAGACAAAAGCAAATACAATCCAACCTCACAAGGGAGAATGATGTGTTTCACTCAACTCTCAAGTGTTTGGGCTTATAAATATATTTCTCAACTCATCTTATATACAAAAACTCATAGAAATTGGAACTTATATCACCAAACTCTCCACCTAACATTTGTCAAAACAAGCAAAAATCATTAAGAGAACTCAAGGGGCTCAATGAAAAACTGCATAGAAGCTTCCATTCGGCCGGGTTGTAATGGGGCTTGGTAAAGACAATAAGGCGTGGAATATTTTGGCTATGTGGTGCTAATAATATCCGGGAATCAAAGACTCCTAAAAACTCACACATCTCACCAAAACACTCATAAAAACATACCAAACTCTCTCTAACATATTATGCACTCTTACTCACCCAATATATCCTAGAAAGTCTTCATAAAAACAACTCAAAAGAATCTCTGGCTTATTTATCAAACACAGATGCACTTCAAACTTCTCCCTTTTTTTTTCTCGCTGCCTCGTTAACGAACCACTTCAGGGTCGTTAACAAACTTCATCGTGTACTTCTCTTTCTTAACAACTTCCTTCCAACCATCAATCTTATTTCGTGCATCTTTTGTACCAAGAGATCTTTCTTTTTACACAAAATAAAAACAAGAGACTTCCAATCTACCCTTCCCAACAATCCTTCAAATTCAAACCAAACATAATCATTTCACTCTCTTTTTTTTACACTCAACAAAACATACCTCTCCAAACTAAGTCCTAATCCCCGGATAGGGTCAAGCTTATATCGGCTAGGGAATAATTTTGTGGAGCAAAAAATAAAAGGCTTTAAGGCTAAACTTGCCTTCAAAAAGAGGATAATGTAAGGGTGGATATGGATTAATAGGGCTTAAGAAAAAAAATAAGTTCTCTATCATCCGATTTTCACAAGTAATGAACTATAAATCTTATATAGGTCTCAAGAAATAGAAAACCATCACAATTCCAAGAGATAATATGCATATAGAGAGTAAATCACACAAAAAGAAGAGGGAATTATAATGTTCTACCTATAAGGCCAAAAATAACTCACAAGGCTAATTTTTGTTGGATTGCATCACTTATGCTAAAAAGTATATGTGCTCAATTTCATCAAATGCTATTCCTTCCTAAAAACAACTTCAAATTAAGAATCCGGCTATATTCTCATTGACATGATTGCAAGGATTTATATGATCATGCTAGCAACTACTATCATAGAACCTAAGAAAGGGATATCTATCAATTCTAAAACTCTTTTTTTTTCGAATTTTTCAAAAAAATTCAATTTTTTTTCCGATTTTTATAGTTTATGGAACAAAACTACTCAAAACAAATAAAGCATATGAAGCAACAAATTTTCTAAATTCTCCCACTCCGTACTTGGAATTACAGTGTCCCCACTGTTAGAAAAATAAAAAGGAAGAAAGAAAGAGGAAAGACAACAAAAGAAAACAAGAAAAGGGAAAACAAAAAACTTACAGAGTCACTAAGCAGAAAACAAGGAAACTCTTCTTCAGGCTGAATCAACGGTTTGGTGGAGGAAAGTAGTTCTCAAAGTTCCCCATGAAGTCGTACATCGTCCTCCAGCGCTCAGCATCTTCCGCCTCTCTCTGGAGATGCCTCTCATCCTCAAATGTCATCCGAGCGGAATAGACACTCTCCCATCTATCCATCCTCCGATGAATATGGTCTTGCTGGAGGTCAAACTGTTGCATCTGAGCAGAAAGATCCTCGGCCCATGGTGGCGGAATGCTCGATCTAGTGTACTCGGGCTGAGGAGGTGATGGGTAGTGCGGCTGGAAGTGATCTTGGTAAAGCACTGGGTTGTATGGCATGAGTCCATAGGAGTGAGGGTCGATAGGAGTCTGCGGAGGGTCGGTAGCTGCCCTCGGGGGGTCGTTAACGAAGTTGGGTCCCTCGTTAGGAGCATATGTAGAAGTCTAGAAATGGTCGTTAACGAGCCTGGTAGGCTCGTCAACGAGGACGTTGGTGCCCAAAACCTCTGTATCGAGGTCTTCATCCTCGAAGTTAAGCTCCTTTGTGCCTCCCTTTGTGTCGGCCTCTTCAGTCTCTTCTCCAGCTACCTCGTTAACCTCATCTTCATCTTCATCCATCTCTTCTCCTTCTCGCTTGAATCTTGTCTCACACGACCTAAGTGATAGCTCATCCTCCGGCTTGGGCTCTAACGGGAATGCATGATCCGTCCACGCCTTGTACCAATTTGGTACATAGAGTCGCTCTAGCTTGTCAAGGGTTAGTACCACAATGCGGTCTTGAACTTTTGTCTTGAACCCTCCCTCGGCTTGAATGAAAATACCGGAGCTATACCAATAATTTTATTTGAGAAGTTGAGCATGAGCCGGCGTGTAGCGAGTGAGATCGACTCCAAGGTTTGTAGCCAAAAGACTAACCAAGTTACCACACCATACTTCCTTGGACTTGGTTGATTTCTCTATATAATAGAGCCACTCATACCCCAAATTCAAAGGGTCGGGCTCCTAAAAAAGGATAGTGCGAAGACAAGCAACTTTCGTCCTTGTTGGCCTGTTCAACTCCCTTTTTGGCCAGAACGTAGCGGCTAGGACTCGGAGGATGATCCTGAAAATGGGGTTGATGATGCTTGCCCCAGATAATGTCGTTGTGGATGAATCGACCTCTCCGGCGATGTATCTCCAAGTCCGTGTCACTTTGTAATCTTTGAGACTGTACTCTCTAGAAGGGTTCGGGAGCTCCAAAATAGCGTTGAACTCCGCCAATGTGTATTCTCTGCTCACATTACCGAGCCTAAACTGGATGCGTCCCGGTGAAGTCTTCGACGGAAAACTCGTCTCTGGAGTGGCCATGAACTCGGATGTGAGGGCCGAAAAGTGTGGTAAATTCTCCTTCTTCAGCAAATGAGGCACATCCAGAATAACAAAAGCCCCCTTGACATCTGCATAAATCCCCTTGTGTTTAGCACTTGACCTCGAGAACCACCAAATGTTGTGGTCCTTGTCTAGATGGCATGGTATCGATCCACTTGCCCTTGAATGCGCAAGATCACATTGTCTATGCGAGGTGGAGATGGGGACCTCTGATTCCTCCTCTTCTTCTGGGCTCGGGTAGCGGGTCTACTTGAACTTGCCGTATGATCTACAAAACAAGCATGATTTTTCCAAGATAAGATCCACTTAAATAGATAGGCAAGAGACCCCATACTTGGTCTCGAAATAACCTTCGGAATTTTTCGTTAACTACCCAATTGGGTTGTTGACGAATCTACACTGGTTTATAAGCTTTGAAGCTACGCAGGGTCATTAACGAGCCTGGGTGGGTCATTAACGAGCTGCCGAGAACCAGTTCACAGAATCCGAATGTTATTACTCTAAAATCAAGCCATGAATCAAGCATGCATCCCCTATAATCCTTCACTAGACACATCATCGGGTATACACACCCCATACTTGCTTAATTACCCATCCCGAACATGCTAAATTCACTCAAAAAATTAACATGGTGAAAATTTGAACTTAATATCTGGAACAAGAAATATTCATGCTTTTCCTATCAAATTTTTGCAATGGCGGATCTAACATGAATAACCTTCCCTAGATCAAGAACAACTAAGCAGAACCAAAATTCATGAGCAAAATCCAAACATTCAATTCGGTCCCCTCCATAAACACCATCCAAATATGAGAGTTCTACCCTAAAAATCATGAATCATGCAATAAAGATTTAGGGTTTAGAAATCATACCGGAAGATTGATAAATTAAAGAACAAAGAATCGAATTTTGGGTGGGTAACGATCTTTGGATCTCGTCGGTAGAACAACTAGGTTCCGGGCTTCGGTAACGAGGTCGTCTCCGACGGTCGGTGGAGTGGAGAATTCCGATCGGTGATGAAGGTCGACAGTAGAATTTTGAGGGATTTGGAGTTTGGAATTTGAGGATTTGAGAGTAGGATTTTTTTGAGAGTTTAGAAGGGTTAAATAGGAGAGGGTAGAAATAGGAGGGGGGGGGGGGGTAGGTAGCGGCGGCTGGGGGGGTAAGAAATAGGGTAGAAGATAGAAGATAGATTAGGGTAAATATAGAACTTACTTGCCCGAGTCGGTTCACTAGACCGGGTCGTTAACGACTCTGGGTGGGTCGTTAACGAGCCACTATAGCCTCCTTGAATGATTTCGAGCCCTTTCTCCTGCATCATGTTAGCTCAAAATTTTATCCTATTTTTATAACCTAAAAACTACTAAAAAAACTCAAAAGAAAGCTAAGAAAAAGAATCTAAAAAGAAAAGAAAAATCTAGTCTATACTAAAAGCGGGTTGCCTCCCGTAAGCGCTATTTTTAACGTAGTTAGCCCGACGTACTTACCTTGTTCAAGGTGGCTCTATGTTGGGGTCCGAGTTACCCCATACTTAGCCTTGTAGGCATTATTTGCTTGAGTCACTAAATTAGGTCCCTTTTCTTCTATCAGTATGCCCGGTATTCCTAAATGATGGTTAGTGAAATCCGAAAACCAAGGTGGTTCGGACTCCTCTGTAGCACATATAATGGGGCATGGTGTAGGGATAAAGTAAGAAGAAGAGCACTCACCTTGATTATACTCTTGCATGTCGGACTCGTCAATGGACTCATGAGGTTCGGCAGGGACTTGTGTGAGAATCTCGTCCTCTTTTGAAGTTGGAGGGAGTTTGGTAGTATCAGCTATGCCGAGCTCTGGTTAGGTCAACTCGATTTGTGCAACCGCAGTTGGGTCATTGGCATTTTGATCTAAGCTGAATTCCACGCGTTCTTATCCAATATCAAACGTGAGAAGTCCTTTTCGCACATCTACCTTGGCACTTGCTGTGGCTAGGAATGGTCTGCCCAGGATAATGGGGACATGAGGATCTTTAGGCATATCGAGGACGATGAAATCATTCGGTCTAAAGAATTTCCCGACTTGAATAGGATAGTCGTCCACGACTCCTTTGGCTTTGACGCATGATCCGTCGGCCATGAAAAGGTTCATATCGACAGGCTCTAGTGGTCCCATGTTGGCTTTAGACCAGATTGAGAGAGGAAGCAAACTAGCACTGGCTCCTAGATCACATAAAGCTTTGAATTTGTGGTCGCCTATGCCAATCGTTATTTCAAATCTCCCTGGATCTCCTAACCTTTCTGGTAGAGCAATAGATCTGACTTCATCCTGCAACTCTGTGGTGGATCTTTTCCTGCTAAGAATATCCTTCAAAAATTTCGTGTAACCCGGCATTTCGCTTAGGGCCTCAGCAAATGGGATGGAAATATTAATGCCCTGAAAAATCTTTAGGAAACGCTTGAACTTACTCTCAGTAGAGTCCATAGATTTCTTAGTGGGAAATGGAAGAGATTTCACCATTCTCGGAACCAAGTTGGGCTCGAGAGGTGGAGTTACCAGGTTGACACTAGGGTCGTTAGGTAGGCTCGGCGGGTCGTTACAGACCCTAATGGGGTCGTTAACTACCCTAGGATGGAGAGGGGGGATCGGATTAGAATACTTACCTGTATTAGGGTCGTTAGGTACCCTCGGAGCCTCATCACCATGGTATGTTGGTTCGGTACTTGCCTTCGCTGGTTCGTTACCAAGCTGAACCGTGGCGTCCTCTTCCGTCTTGTCCTTAGCTTGGGCATGGTCCGATAATGTCCTTCCGCTTCTAAGGTGTACCGCTGCTATCTGTCCTTTAGGGTTCACTTCGGGATGGCCCGGAAGTTGCCCTTGAGGCCTCGGAATCTGTGCAGCAAGGTTCCCTAGTTGGGAATCAACATTCTTCTTCCATACATCGAACTCTCCCCATCTATTATTTTGGTGGTTAAGGTTGGCTTGAACTTCATTAACCTTGTTGTGGACTCCATTGATGCTTTCCTATAACCCTTGTACCCAAGATAGTGGCTCCTGATGGCCTAGAGGTCGATAAGGCGCAGGTCGTCTATCTGGTTGAGGCGCTGCATAGTTTGGATTTGGTTTCTGATTGCCCCACGCCTGATAGTTGTTTGACCTGTCAAAATTACTAGGTTGGTTCCTGTATGGGCCTCTCATGTAATTCATTTCAGCAATTGTCTTAGCGGCTCTTACCTGCTCTATGTTAGTGCAAGATGAAGTACTATGGCTAGAAGAACCACACTCTTGACAGGATTGAGAGGATTTCAGAAAACTTATCTTCTTCTTCAGGCGGTTGACCTCGTCTTGTAGAAATTGATTTTTAACATCCGGGTCAACTTCTTCTCGGTTAGGCACGTAGAGACGTTTCTAGGGCTGTGGAGTTTGTTGGGTTCCATACATGGCATCATAATTGGACAACTTATCCAACAATTCTCATGCAGTTGTAGTGCCCATCTCTATAAAACCGCACACAATATGCGTGTTGATGCGGTTCTTGGTCTCAGCGTTG
Organism: Fallopia convolvulus; assembly: GCA_964016875.1. Taxonomy (NCBI): domain Eukaryota; kingdom Viridiplantae; phylum Streptophyta; class Magnoliopsida; order Caryophyllales; family Polygonaceae; genus Fallopia; species Fallopia convolvulus. The sequence goes on from OZ024720.1 coordinate 10,968,286, forward strand.
ATACCTTGGAAAAAGATTTCTTGAAGAACATATAAAGGTTGCCCATGAGTGGGGCACTGTCTAAGCATTTCTTTAAATCTTTCCCATGTTTCAACAAAAGTCTCATTAGGCAGCTGGTGATAGGAGGTGATGCGTTTTCATAACTCCGTTGTCTTGGCAGGCGGGAAGAATTTTTTAAGAAATTGATCATACAAGTTCTTCCAAGTCCTGATAGACTTAGGAGGTAAGTTGTCCAACCAGCTCAGGGCCTTTTCAACAAGAGGGCACCTAAAAGCTTTTAACAAAACATATTCAAGTGAGACACCTTCAGCAACTATGGTGTCACATAAATCAAGAAAATTTCTAATATGTTCCATAGGGCACTCAGTAGGTTTCCCTTCAAACTGAGCCCGCTTTATCAAGGATATAAATTGAGACTTAATCTCAAATGATTTCTCTATCTCCGGAAGCACGATTTGTGATTCTGGCACCCTCAGTTCTGGATGCATGTATTGTTTGGCATTCCTCGGATAGGCATTCAGCTCTTCCTGTAGACGAGCATTGGTAGTCCGTTGACGCTCAGCCTTGGCAGCAACGTCTTCCTTCTCAGTTTTCAATTCCTCCATCTGGTTTTGGAGGACTTCTAACTGACGAGCCAGCTCTTCAGGTGTGGCCATGGCTCGGTTCTCTCGGCGTCTATGGTGTAGGGAATGTTCGGGTTCTGAATAATAACCAGTGTTGTCGAATTCAAGCCTCTGATGTCCTACCGGCATGCGCTGAGAAAACAGACAAAGAAAACAAAAATTAAAAACAAAAACGGGGTCGGGCTATTACCAGACCCACAGATAAACAAACATACTCGTTACTTCCCCGACAACGACGCCAATTTGTTTGCGGGCCTTTACTCTGGACAACAAATAAATTTATAAGGCAAGACCCCGCAGAGTATAGGGGAGTCAGGGTCGTTCCACGAGAAGCAAGGTTTGTCTATCTATCGCCTACTAAAACTCAAACAAACGCAAGCAAATCACTCACAAGCAGCCTCGTTAACGACGTTGTCAGGGTCGTTAACGAACCACCGCAGACAAAGGACCAATACTAACGAACTAAACAGGTTTGGTACAAAGGATACGAACTCAGTAACAAATAAAACTTAGGAAAATTCAAATAAAACAAAGATCTAGGACAAGGGTTACCACAACATAGTCATGCACACAAGCTCGTAAGAAGATAAATATCATGCCTTCAAATAGATAGATGCATCAACTTTCATTGACTTAGGTTGTAAATTAATCTACTTTGATAAACTAATTCACTCAATTGCTTGCTTTGGATCTAAAGCTTGAAACTTTCGTATTCAAACAATATCAACCTTCAAGTTTATAACTTTCTCTTTCAATCAAGTCAAAAACTCAAATTACCTTAACTTTCATCTCGGTATAAGCACAACAAACAATCTCAAAAATAGATAGAAGGCATTCAACACATCCTCTCACTCATCAAACCATGCACAACTATGTCGGGTTTCAACCCCGACCCTAGATAAGAAAACTACTCACTATTCATAACTAAGAAACAAATAACTTCAACAAAAAAAATATTGAAAACAGAATACTACTCAAATTAATAGGAAAATATGGTCTTACAGAAGATCAGAGGAAACCGAAAATTACAAAGCACCGAAGCAAAACAACGATTAACGACCTCGGTAACTCTCATCCACCGTGGCTCGGTCTCGACTTCCGACTCGACTCTCTCTCTCTCTCTCGGCTCTTCCTCCTTCACTCCTTGCTTTTTTTCCCAATCGAATCCCCCCCCCCTTCTAAGCTAGATTGAAGGGTATTTATACAAATAAGACTATAAAATAGAAAAGGCTAGAAGATAAAAACTTTCCTAAAAGATAGAAATTAACCCTAAAAGATAGAAATAAAATCTAGAAGGATAACAAGACCTAAAACACATAATATAATAACCCTAAAATTCATTAAAAACACTCTACCAACATGGAATAAATTCCCGCATAGGATCGGTAAGTCACAAAATCAGACTCTCGAAAACTCTATCTCTTAGCCTCGTTAACGAGCCCTCACAACCTTGTTAACGATCTTGGGTTTGGCTTCTTCAACACTTCATCTTTCTCAAACTTCGACTTCGACTGCATCATCTTGCATTCCTCCGTCCTTAATCATAGCACTCCAATTCCAGCTCCAAATAGCATCTTTTCCTTGCTAAAACCTACAAAAATACACAAAACGGAGTAGCTTCCATACTTTTCACAAAATATGTAAATCTATCCAAAAATGCACAAAACTAACCCTAAACTTATCAAAACTAATCCTAATAAACTAAGAAAACCTACTAAAAACAATACCAAAAACACGAACATCATGTGGCAACACAAGGAGAAACTCGGTCTAAGTCTCGGCCGAGACTTGGACCGAGGGTTGCCCTTGATGCAGCGGTGATGCAGCCAGTTGAAGGAGTGAAGGAGGAGGGCCATGTGGTTGGTTTTGTGGAGTTTGAATGGTATGAGGTTGAGCACGTAGGGGATATGGAAAAGTTGTCTCATAAAAAATGACATGGCGTGCAACGTACACTCGACGGGTGTGAACATGAAGACACAAATAACCCTTGTGTTTAGAGCTATAACCAATGAATACACAAGGGGAAGATCTAAACTCAAGCTTGTTAGCCATATATGGCCTTAAAAAGGGGTAGCATAAGCAACCAAAGCATAAGCAACCAAAGCTTTTATAGAACCTAAAACGGTGACTTATAGTCTAAGATTGGGGTTACGGTTCTATTATACAAATAAACCGATGTATGAAAGGCATGATCCCAAATAAAGATGGTAATTTAGAATGAGATAAGAGAGCCAAACCCTTTTCAATAATAGTGCGATGACAACACTCAACTGCCCCATTTTGAGATTGAGTATGAGGACATGACACACGATGAAGGATACCCTGTGTTTGGAGATAATGAGAAACAGGATGATATTCTCCCTCCCCCCCCAATCCGATTGGAATTGCTTGATTTTTGTAGAGAATTGAGTTTCAACCATATTTTGAAATAGTTGAAAGTGAGACAAGACTTGAGATTTCTGAGAGAGAAAATAAATCCATACAAACTTAGTGCAATCATCCACAAAAATAAGAAACTATGAATTGCCATTAAAGGTAGTAACCGGGGAAGGTCCCCAAACATCAGAGTATACTAAATCAAACGGTGAAGAACTAGAATTATGATTACTAGGGAGAGAGAAACGACGACTCTTCCCAAGTTGACAATACTCACAAATAGAATTCAAATTGTTCAACGACACTGGTAACTGAAATTTAGAGACTAAACGACGAAAAATAGACTCATGTGGATGACCAAGACGCTCATGCCAATTTTGAAGAGTGGTTCTTTCACCAAGGAAGGCTTTTGGAGATGGTGAAGTCAGCCGAGAGGGTGCCAAGTGATAAAGCTCATTGTCAACGGTTCCTTTGAGGAGTGTTCGCCCTTGTTTGTCCTTCACAAAACAACAAGTAGGGTAAAAAACCATGTAAGCATTATTATCCTTGGTTAATTGAGAGACACTAATAAGATTTTTCTGTATGTGAATATTATGTAATTGAATGGGTTTAGGGTAGGCAGGTAAAGTGTGATGACCCAAATGTATAATAGGAAGAGACATACCGTTGCCTACTTGTAAACCATCATTGCCAGTGTAATTAGAGTGCACAGAAAGATTACCAAAGTCAGCGGTGACATGAGCATTGGACCCCGTAACATAGCAACAATTTGGATCAACAAGAGTGGAGGGCGAATTGCCCATTTGAAAGGAATACCGAGGTTGTTGTTGTATGTAGTTGGATTGAGGAGCAATAGTGTGTTGTGGTAGATTATAATCCTCACGTCCAGCAGTGTACGAACGCGAGTCTCCACGTCCACGTCCGCCTCGTCCACCTTGGCTATTGCATCCGCCACGACCTCCACGAGTGCTATAATTCGGATTCGTGGGAGGATAGTCTGTAAATTTCTGACACTGCCAACAATTAATAGCCTCATGGCCAAGCGTAGAGCAAAGTTGACACGTAGGATGACTCGAAGAAGAGCCGGTGTCGGACCCCTGTTCAGAGTGAGGCGGATTGTTACGAGAACAAGAACCACGATTGGCCACATTGGCCGAGAGAGATAAATCCGAGGAGGCGGGCTAATTCGCGATATTAATCCGCTCTTCTTCTTGTAACAGGAGGCCAAATAATTCATCTAAAGAGGTAGGAAAGCTCCACATTAAGAATATATGACGAATCTAACCCGTTAAGAATATATTCAATGAAATCATGATCAGACACAGTGTAGCCACATTCAACAAGAGCATCAGAAAGCTCCACATTCAACGCCGGTGGTGGAGCCTGCGATCTCCGGCTGGATGGTGGGAGTAAAGACTCCGGTGGTGGCAGCCAGCAGATTGTGTTGATCACCATCGGACATGGTTGAAAAATTAGGGTTTGGAAAAAAATTTAAGGATCGTATTATGCTCTGGATACCATGTGAAGATAAAAGATTTGTGTGAATATAATCTTGCATTCCATACAATACCTAAGAGGGTTTCTGTATACAAAGAGTTACTTGAGGCCCAAGTGATTTTATCTATCTTGGAGCCCTAAGACATCTTAACAATATGATCTTATCCTAATAATTCCAAAACATAATGGACCGTCATCTAACCGGCCAATTCTTAATTCAATCACAAATATAAATTCACAATGGAGTTTTTTTTTTTTCAATAACGTTTCTTTTGGTAACTTTTTCCCAATTAAATTCTTGAGATTCCAGAGGAGAAAGATGAATAATTTTGCCCCATTTAAGATTTCCAACAACAGGAAGGCAAATAATTATTAGCACTTACGAGCATATCAACCACATCGCCGGTTCAGATTTAGTGACGCTAAAAGACGCAAGATAAAAGACGCTAAAAGGTGCATGATTCGAGCCTTTACCAGATAAAAGACGCAAGATCGTGTGGTAATTGGTCTACATGTCCTCGATTTAGCGCCTTTTATATATATTTTATATTTGTAATTCATATTTTATTTAATAATTCTATATAATTGAATTTATAAATAATAAAATAGAAATATTAATTATATTAATAATATATTTACAAAATTATTTATAAAGTTTCTACAAAAGTACAATAAGATAAAAATATTTAGTTCCTCCGGTCCGTACCGTCAGAGGAGGTGGAGAAAAGGACAAAGACGGCGGCATTTTGTTGCGGTGCATGTCCTCCATGAACTTCTGTACGTACGTAGAAGCTAAATCTAGGCTCGTTGCTCAGCTACGCTCGCTCGGGTCGCTTCTTGGCTCCAGCGAAGTTCCGTCACTTGAGCACAAGGCAGGCATTTTCCCGTTTTATCTCCGCCATCCTAGGAGGTTGTCTCCGGGTCCCTTACAGAACTTCTGGGTTGTAGTAATCCGATGCGGCACGGCCGAGCCCGAAAACCGCTCCTCTAAGTCCGACCCCCAAATGCCTCGAAGACTGCCTTACACTCATCCTGAAAAGATGGTGGAGTCCCGAACTATGAGGTCCGCTGGGTGAGGATCTCTCGGGAACGCGCCTACACAAAAGAAGGTTCACAACTAACCTAAAATGCAAACGAAACTAAATATACGAAAAAATAATGGAAATAGAATAAAATTAGTACTTATAGGGATATCAGCAAATCGTTGGTCTATAAACTCTCTATTGGGGCCCTGCGTATGCGTCTCGATGTGTAACTCGAGAGGCGTGATGTCTCTCTCGGCTTGTTGTTGCTACGAAATATATTTACTTATTATCAACCATAAAAATTGTGAAAATAAGAGACTTAAACTAAAAAAAAGATTATTATTGTACCATTAGATTTCGGGCATCGCAGTGGGACCTCAAACCACTGGTGTGGAGGGCCGGATTTGCATTCCAGTTCACCTAGCCTTTTTCTGATCGCACTTCATATTAAAGTCGACATTTTTATTCCAGCGCGCTACCCATAGATCAAGTCACCGACTCTAGACAGGACGGTCTCCTCGACTAAATCATCGTACCGTCGTGTGGCTTGCTTCTCCCACAACGCACGAATGTAGTTTGTTTTTTTCTATAACGTTTTCTTTTGGTAACTTTTTCCCAATTAAATTCTTGAGAAGCCAGAGGGGAAAGATGAATAATTTTGCCCCATTAAAAGGTTTCCAACAACAGAAGACATGCACTTCTAACTAATTATCAGCACTTACGAACAGATTAATACTTAACTTTATGACGTATTAATTGTAGTGTCGTTATGTCATAAAGAATGGTACTTTTGATTCGCCCTTTTGTCTTCGATTCCAAACTACTTCTTTAACCTAGAAAATGTAAAACAATGGATACATGGGACGAGCTCTCTTAATCCACCCCCAATGTCTAAGTCAAAAGAGTTGTGTGTCGATTGAACGTCGAAATAAATGGTAAGACTTGCTAACGAGTTCAGTGAGTGCTCAATATGCATACCATATATGGCGAAGACATATATTATGATGGCAGAATGGGAGTATGGGTGCCGAAAATCCTCCCCTAAGTCCGTCCGAAATTGCCTTGTCACCTAGGGACGTAACCAGGAATCGAAGTCTGGGTGGGTTAGATTTATCTTATATGTTAAAAAAATTGATAAAATCTATTGTTTATTCAATGAATATCGATATCAACCAATGATAAAATTAAAACTTTTTTGAAAGAGTATATTATTGTAAATTTTTCATTTGAAGAAATGATAAGTATTATTTTATTCAAATTCTAACTAATTTTCTATTAAAATTAATTATATGCATACAAAATACTAAATAATTTAAAGCAAATACTAGTTAATATGTGAATATATGTATAACTAGTTAACTACCCAACTAAAAATACTGAGTATATTTCAAAACGTTTCAAATAAAAATGACAAGTGGTATAGGTACTAGGTAGTGGAGATTAGGCCTAGGTAGAAAGGAAAAAATCAAAAAGAAAGTTGAAAACGTTGTGCTTAATAGTTGAGGTTCGAACACGGACAACATGGTTTTGACCCAACCTTATGCACCATCTGCACAAAATTTTCATTAGGTCAATTAACACTACTAAAGCATATGTGTAATTAATTTTTTTTGGGTGGACTGTAACAAACTCTAGCATACTCCTGGTTCCGTGTTTGTTGTCACGCAAGCAAGCGGTATCTTGCTCCCCAATTCACGTGGATATTCTATCTCTCGAATAAGATAGAATCTTCCATTAGGGCGGATTAATTACCAAAATTAAGAAGCTAAATTTTACCATAATAAAAACCTTATTTAAGGAAAAGCACTGCAGGAAAACGCATCTGTAGCCAGAAAATTTTTAGCCACGAATATTGTCGAGGTTAATTTGGGTGACAACGACCACAAATTCAACCCCAAATATTTACGTTTGCGATTATATTCCCATGAAAATTAAAGTTGCGGCAATTTTTGAGGCCAAATAGCTGCGAAAAGAGCACGCGGCTAGATTTGGTTGTAACTTTCTGACCATATTGTCATGAAAACCGTCTCATGCTAAAGTTTAGGCCAAATTAGCGCGAATGTCTCGTGCGGCTAGATTCATTTCTAGTGTAGTAGCTAATTAGCCATGAAAAAGGATTCAAGTGTATATTCACGACAAAGTCTAGAGCTAAGTACCCACATAATATGTATGACTAGTTTTGTGGTTATTTGTGTGGGTTATTTGAACCACTGACTCATGAATGGTCCTTCATTTAGTTAGAAATCTAAAGAAATAACCACAAAAATAGCCATGAGTTCTTGTTTTCTGTCTAACTTAGTTTTTTTTGAAAAAATCTGCGATAACAGTCACTAGATTAGACACGAGATCTTCATTTCGTGATAAATCTGTAGAAATAACTACAAGATTTAAACGAAGGTAGAGGAGAAGAATTTGGATTGGGCTACTCCTCCATTTAGGGCGAGGAGGTGATTCAAAAACGGGCCCATTTCTTTTGACTCACAAGCCCATCATATTTTCTTTTAACTCCCAAGCCCATTCCTAATTAATTTTATTATTTGTAAAATTATTTTCACTAGAAATATATAATAATTATTTTAGAATTTTAAAAAAAAATTATCCATAGGCCTATATAAAGAATATTTATTAAAATAAAATACCAATCATTCTCACCTAGGAAATTTATAATTTCTAATATATTATAAATGACTTCCTAGAATAATAATATTTATGAGAATAATATTCTTGTGCATGTTTAAGACTAAATTATTCGAAAATAATAATTTGGAATAACTTCCTTTAGAAATTGTTATATTCATTTAGAATCGTTCATTCTTATAAGAAACGTAGAAAATGTTATATTCACTTAGAATCGTTCATTCTTATAAGAAATCAATATATTGCTTTAGAATCGTTCATTCTTATAAGAAATCGTTATATTTCTTTAGAATAATTCATTCTTATAATAAATCAATATATTCATGTATAATTGTAATGCTTATAAGAAATCATTATATTCCTTTAGAATCTTTCATTTTTATTAGAAATCATTATATTTCTTTATAATCATTCATTCTTATAAGAAATCGTTATATATCTTTAGAATCGTTCATTCTTATAAGAAATCATTGTATTCATTTATAATTGTTCATATATATAAGAAATCATTATATTCCTTTATAATCTTTCATTTTTATGAGAAATCATTATATTCCTTCAGAATCGTTCATTCTTATAAAAAATCGGGTTATATTCATTTACAATCGTTCATTCTTAAATTAAATCGTTATATTCCTTTAGAATCGTTCATTCTTATATGAAATCGTTATATTTCTTTTGAATCCTTCATTCTTATAAGAAAACATAATATTCACTTAGAATCCTTCATTCTAGTAAGAAAACGTTATATTCACTTAGAATCCTTCATTCTTATACGAAATCGATATATCCCTTTAAAATCATTCATTCTTATAAGAAAATGTTATTTTCACTTAGAATCGTTCATTCTTATAAGAAAACGTTATATATACTTAAAATCCTTCATTTTTATAAGAAAACATTATATTCACTTAGAATCGTTCATTCTTATAAGAAATCGTTATATTCGTTTAGAACCGTTCATTCTTATAAGAAAACGTTATATTCCTTTAGAATCGTTCATTCTTGTAAATAATTTTTTTTTTAAAATTATGTATTCTAAAAACTATTTGCTAATTTTATAATCTAGAATTTTAAATTATATTAAGAATTACTCTAAAAATTGTGTGAATATGATTTTATAACTTATTATAATCCTACTTATTTATAAATTATTATTCAACTTTTAAAAAATTTGTTAAAAATGTGTGCAAAAAATAATGGCAAGTTTAATAGAAGGAAATATTACTTTAAGAGGGAAAATGAAATTTGGGCTAAATTATTGGCGGGCTTGGAGGGATACGAAAATTTGGGCGAAATTATTGGCGGGCTTGGCGGGCTCAAACTCTATTTTCTACTGTGTGCCTCAAATGTCCATGTCATTCAACTGATTAACCCTAAAGGAACGCGAGAGAGAATCGGAATGGAACGACGAACTCTTCTTCACCGCCGACATGTATTCTTCGCCTCGTAAAAGTCTACAAATTCATTTCCAAATTGAAAGAGACCCGAGAGAGAGAATTAGGATGGAATGATATACTCGGGGCGAAGAATTCGGAGTCTTCACCGCCGAATTGTCTTCTCCGCCTCGTCAAAGTCTATAATCTCGCTCTTCTGGTCGCACCAAGAGCCTTAATTCAGGACCAGATGGCTCGAAGGTGAGGCAGAGGTTGGAAAAGAGGGAGGAGAGTTCGTCTCCAAATTGTTCGAGAGAGGAAATCAGGATGGAACGACGAACTCAGGGAGAAAGAATTCGGATTCTTCACCGTCGGCATATGTTCTCCGCCTCGTCCATGTCTCCAAATTCGTCTCCAAAATTGATCGGTTTGAACATGTCTTTCTCAATTGAACTTTGTTTTTAATGTTTTCTTATGTGAGAAAGATCCAAATTTTCATTGTTTTGTGAATGAGAACTCCCGGCCTGCCTCCGACATTGGATGGATCTGAAGTTGAAGAATGTTGTGAGCTACATAGCAAACTTGATTCAACACAGGTAAGATGTCTACATTTTGTGTATTAACGTTGAGTCAGAGAACATATTAAGAAGAATGTGTATTTTGCAGAAAGACTTAAGCGTTACAAGAACAACACTAATGGGTACTGAGAACGAACTAAAAAGATGCAAGTATGAAATCAAACAAAAGGATTTCATAATATCAGAACAAAGAAGAGCAGGTAATTATTTGTTTGCTGAATTTTAATTACCATACCATACTGCATTTTAATTGAATTTTGATGTCCATAATTTATGAGTTTTGGATATGGAACAGAGGATGCTTTGACTCAAACAGCTTGCAACTTGCTTTCACGGTTGGAGAAGGCACTTCATGACAATGCCTCTTTGCATTGTAAAATTCGTATGCAATTCGTCCTTGCTTTTACTTTATACAAGTTATATTTTTATGTCTACCATTTTTCAATTGGATCTGTTTCTTCATGGCAGATAGGGAAGACAGACTGAATGTTGACAACAAATTAGCTGCGAACAATTACCAGGCAGAGCTTGCAAAGAGATTTTTCTTATCTCAATTTTGTAGGCATAGATTTGTTGCCATAGGGAATTAAATAGGTTAGCTAGCATTAACATGTAGCAAGTATAGACTTTGCTTCACTTGTTAGAATTTTTTTGGTTTGTTTTGGGTTTTGATTAGCATGTGGATAGAATGTGGTTTGTTGTGGGATGTTTCAACAAGTTTTATAGTGTAATATTTTTTTTAAATGCATAATTATTCAAGCACAAAATTTGAAACAAAATAGATTCAATGCAAATATCAAGGCTAAATGGCCACGAATTAGGGGCGATAATGAGTTCAAATTTGACTCAATTTAGATACAAAATACATTTATAGCTAGAATTTGATGATGATGCACTCAAAACCAACCACGAAATTCAATTTTGGCTAATGTGGTTGAACGTGGTTTTCAGGGCCAATAGCCACACATTTAGCAATGAACTACTTCGCAGCTATTATTTGCAGCTATATAGCCACAAAAATAGAATTGTAACACCCCGACTTACCGTCGGGACATTACTAGGTAGTTGACCCTAACGGGTACTACCTGAACTGGTTGACAACTAGAATACCTGGACCTTGCAACTCGGGCACAACAAGGAAACTATTTTAAAACATCCAACTGTCATTCAAACAAACCACATTTTTATAATGCATGAATCCCAATGTCTAACAATTCATATTGAACACCAGAAATCTGCTAAAGTCAACAACATAGTGAAATATCCAAAACAGCTAACAAGCCTAAACCGAACTCCAAACCCACTCAGTGACCTATGACACGCGTCAACGATCCGCTGTAGCATCTGTCCTAGGCTCCAACACGGGACCTGTGTGAGTACCTGGAACTGAAAAATAAAGTCTCCGAGGGGTCAGCTACTACCCTAGGCAAGCTAGATAACACACGACAATAGTAAGACATTTGAAAAACATCAATTATACAACTACATAACTTTTAACAAGTGAATTGAACAAAACTGTATAAGTCAACACACATTTCCACAACCTACAGAATATGTGCAAGGAAAGGCAATGAGACATGCCATAATCAAACTAACAAGCACAAAAGTAAAACATTTATAATAATAACTAACACGTCGACGTTCAACAAACGAAGGAAGATACAACTGATACACAATTCATTAAGCATGGCAAGAATTCACAAGGTCGGAAAACCAACTAAGTAATCACACACACGCACACAACAAAACCACAATCCTATTGGGAAATGCCATTCTTCCTTCCACCACCGCATTCCCATCTACGGCGCTAACTCACCTGCGCCCGAGTGCAGAGGCGGGCTCTCCCACTTTCCATGTACGTCATCCTTCCAACCCCTGGTCAAGCCTCCACTGGAGCACTTGCCAAAAACAAACAATCAATTTTTATTTTTAAAGGGACCGGCCGACACACGACCATGGCTAGACGCCTCTTCGCCACCGACAATCGTCGCACATGATCGTGCCGGTTACGCTGCCAACACAGAGAAAGCGATACTATTTCTTTTACGAGAAAACGTTTGAAATGTAAAGCGCATCACATCATGTAGGAAAACATTTCACATGGAAAACATACAATCGAGACTAACTCCCAAAACCAATCTCACAATCGCGGCATGAAATCCAACAAGACTAGAATAGAGCCGAGCAAGTCGAGAACGACTTACCTCGAAGGCGAACACAAACATGTAGCGGAAGAAAGGAAGCTCGAACAAGTCACACACGAACGTTATCGACTCCTACCAATTCAATAACCAAAACTATAACACTCGAAGAGCAAGTGAAGTACAACTTAACACCCCAAAAGGCTAAGAGTTATTTCTAACATGACATTATTGATTCTAGGTTCACAACTTACAAGTTCCAAATTACCCTCTCTTTGTCCCACGTTCCATTCTAATCTAGATCACTAGCTACTAACACACTTTAACAAAAGGGCATTGTACAACAATTACCTAATTCAGATAATATAAAATAGTTCGCATAAGACAAAAGCTTTACTTGACTTGATTAACCCTAACAAAAGAATGATTAACTAGGGGTGTCGATTGAAATTAGAAAGGATAGAAACCAATAAGTTGACATAGTAATCCAGCAACCCACTACATATTACATATTCATATTTATATATTCTTTTGTTTTTTTTTTTTTTTTTCTTTTTGGCTAGCAATCTTCAAACGAATTTGGATTCCAAGCTTTCCATGATCATTAGTGGTATCTCAGTCACAATCATCCAAAGTTTAATTGAAAACAATATAACAAAGAGTCAACCACATTAATTGATTGGAGGCAACCACGGAAGAGCTCGATATCGAGGACGATGACCTCGGTACCGAAGTTCTGAGTGAGGATGACAACATTGTTAACGACCCACCCAAGGTCGTTAACGACTACTTCGAGGCTACTACCGGGGCACACAACTTCAGTAACGACCCCCGCCACCGCCTACCGTGTCGCATTCTTATGATCTGATGCCTTATAACCCGGTGATTTTTCAAGACCACTTCCAACCTCATGATCACTACCAACCACCCCCTCAGCCCACCTATACTTGATCGAGTTTTCCACCTCCATGGGCTGAAGATCTTTCATTTCAAATGCAATATCTCAACCTACAACAGACACAACTCCACCAGAGGATGGATCGTTGGGAGAGTGTCTTTTCAGCTCACATGGCTTTGGATGATGCGAGGCATCAACAGGCGGAAGCTCATTGGAGGACAATGGAGCAAAGAGTGACGGTTGATGAGGAGCGTTGGAAAACTATGTACGAGTTCATGGTTAACTTTGAGCGCCATTTTCCACCACCAGGGCGCTGATTCAACTTTCAAAAGATGTTTCTTTTCTGCTTCAGTTTATCTTGTGAGTTTCTTTCTTTTTCCTTCTTCCTTTTCTGCTTATTTTTATTACAGTGGGGATACTGTAATTTTATGTATGGGGTGGGGAAGGGAAGAAAACTTGCTTGTTTTCGTGTTTTGTGTGTTTTGTGTGTTTTGGTTGTCCTTTGTTTTAGAAAAATCTTAAAAATCACAAAAAATTGAAAAATGAAAATTTTCAAAAAAGAGTCTTTAGAATGGATAAATACCTTTTCTTTTAGTTCTATGATAGTACTTGCTAGCATAATCATGTAATTTCCTTGCAAGCATGTTTTTGATGGTATAGCCTGATTCTCGATATGAAATTGTTTTTATAGAAGAATAACAATTTGATGAAATTAAGCATGTATAACTTTTAGCATGAGTAATGCAATCCAACAATAAAAATTGCTACCTTGTGAGTTATTTTTGGCCTTATAGGGAGAACATCAAAAAAATCCCTCTTCTTTTCTTGTGTGATTTACTTTCTTTACGTATATTATCTCTTGGAATTGTGATGGTTATCTATTACATGAGACCTACATAAGATTTTTAGTTCATTACTTGTGAAAAATCATATGATAGAGAACTTATTGTTTTTATAAGCCTTATTAATCCCTATCCTACCTTACATGATCCCTCTTTCGATAGCCAATTTGAGCCTTAAGCCTTTTATTTTTAGCTCCACAAAATTATTCCCTAGCCGATGTAAGCTTGACCATATCGGGGGATTAGGACCTTGTTGGAGAGGTATGTTTTGTAGAGTGAAAAGTTATGTTTGGTTCAAATTAAAGGGTTTTAGGAAGGGTAGATTGGAAGTCTCTTGTTTTGATTTGTAAAAAAGATCTCTTGGTAAGAAAAAAATGCACAAGAAAAAGAAGGGTCGTTGAAAGAAAGAAAACGAGAGGAGAAAGTAGCTCCTTAACGACCTCATCTGGGTCGTTAACGAGGCTGTTCGAAACAACAACAGAAGAGCTGAAAAAAAACAGATAAATGAAAATGAAAGAAGAAGAAAAAGAAGTGAGTGTGCATTTGTTTTTAAAGTTAAACCAAAGATTCTTTTGAGTTGTTATGAGACTTTCTAGGATAAAAAAGGGTGAGAGTTTGAGTATAATGTAGACTGAGTTTGGTATATGCTTTTATGAGAGTTTTGGATTTATGTGTGAGTTTTTAGGAGTCTTTGATTCCCGGATATTATTAGCACCACATGGCCAAAATATTTCCATGCCTTATTGTTTTTACCAAGCCCCATTACAACCCGGCCAAATGGAAACTTCTATGATGTTTTTCATTGAGCCTAAGTTCTCCTGATGATTTTTTACTTGTTTTGACAAATATCAGGTGGAGAGTTTGGTGATATAAGTTCCAATTTCTATGAGTTTTTGCATATAAGATGACTTGAGAGATTGAATTTATAAGCCTAAGACCTTGAGAGATGAGAGAAACACAATATCCCTGGTGAGGTTGGATTGTATTTGCTTATGTCTATTAAGTGCTTATATATGTGTGATGACGTTAATAATCATTTGCTATTTTCCGCTATGTCTTGATGTTGGTTTTGAGTTGATGGTTATTGCTTGATAAGCATGATTGTTTGGTTTTGATTATTGTATAGTGATTGCTTGAGGACAAGCAACCTTAAGTATGGGATATTTTGATGTTCATGTTTTTAGTCTTGTTTTTGGTGTGTTTCTTAGTTTGTTTAGTTTAGTTTTTTTTTGTTTTAGAGTTAGTTTTGTGTGTTTTTGGATGAGTTTGCATATTTTGTGAAAAGTATGGAAGCTACTTCGTTTTGTGTCTTTTTGTAGGGTTTTAAGCAAGAAGGAGCACTTTTTGAGCTGAGTTGAGGTCTTGTTGTAGAAGGTGGAATGCATGGAAGATAAGGAAAAATATTGCATGAGAAGATCAAGTTAAAGTCCAAGTTAAAACCGAAGAGAAGTTCAAGAAAAGACAAAAATAGAGGCTCGTTAACGATCCTGTGAAGGTCGTTAACGAGGCTAGACGATAGGATTTTTGAAGGGAATTAGCAAAGTCTACCGACCCTGTGCGGGTCGTTAACGAGGGTCCCGTGTCGGCAGAGGCATAGCCGACTTTTGGTTGTTATACCTTTTATCTTGTTATCTTTTAAGTAGGGTAATTTTTTTTATCTTTTAGCCTTTTTAATACATAGTTTCTTAGTATAAATACCCTTGTTTTAAGCCAAAACAAAGGGGGAGTGGTATTAGTTTTAGGAGAAGTCGAGTCGAGTCAAGGGAGAGAATCGAATCTGAGTTCAATCGACAGAGAGAATTTGGGGTCGGTAATCGGATCTTGTTCGGTGTTTTTAGTGTTTTCAAATTCCACGAAGTTTGTAAGACAATTTTTTCTTTTCAATTTCAAGTAAGTCGGCAGAATTACTTGAAATTAGATCCTTGTGTGCCTCCCCACAAGCCGTCGTCGGTAGAATTGCGTCAAACTGAGATCGAAGCCTCGGTTATATTAGTTCAGTCCCGAGGCGGCGCATCTTAATTCAGCAAGAGCCCACTACTATCCGAAGAGTTGGTTGAATTAGATCCTTGTAAGGTCGGATATATTTTGATTTCGTTCGTTTTGCCTTGTAACTGTTATGTGATGTCTTCTTGTTGATGTGTTGATTCTATTCATGCCCTGTAACCTGCGTGTCTGACCGAACAATTGAATTGTTGTTGCTTAAAAAGAGTCCACCGAGTTTGGTTCGAATTCAGGAAGATGATGTTATGGTAGAAGACCAATCAATTAATGTGGTTGACTCTTTGTTATATTGTTTTCAATTAAACTTTGGATGATTGTGACTGAGATACCACTAATGATCATGGCAAGCTTGGAATCCAAATTCGTTTGAAGATTGCTAGCCAAAATGAAAAAAAAAAAAAAAAAAAGAATATATAAATATGAATATGTAATATGTAGTGGGTTGCTGGATTACTATGTCAACTTATTGGTTTCTATCCTTTCTAATTTCAATCGACACCCCTAGTTAATCATTCTTTTGTTAGGGTTAATCAAGTCAAGTAAAGCTTTTGTCTTATGCGAACTATTTTATATTATCTGAATTAGGTAATTGTTGTACAATGCCCTTTTGTTAAAGTGTGTTAGTAGCTAGTGATCTAGATTAGAATGGAACGTGGGACAAAGAGAGGGTAATTTGGAACTTGTAAGTTGTGAACCTAGAATCAATAATGTCATGTTAGAAATAACTCTTAGCCTTTTGGGGTGTTAAGTTGTACTTCACTTGCTCTTCGAGTGTTATAGTTTTGGTTATTGAATTGGTAGGAGTCGATAACGTTCGTGTGTGACTTGTTCGAGCTTCCTTTCTTCCGCTACATGTTTGTGTTCGCCTTCGAGGTAAGTCGTTCTCGACTTGCTCGGCTCTATTCTAGTCTTGTTAGATTTCATGCCGCGATTGTGAGATTGGTTTTGGGAGTTAGTCTCGAATGTATGTTTTCCATGTGAAATGTTTTCCTACATGATGTGATGCGCTTTACATTTCAAACGTTTTCTCGTAAAAGAAATAGTATCGCTTTCTCTGTGTTGGCAGCGTAACCGGCACGATCATGTGCGACGATTGTCGGTGGCGAAGAGGCGTCTAGCCATGGTCGTGTGTCGGCCGGGCCCTTTAAAAATAAAAATTGATTGTTTGTTTTTGGCAAGTGCTCCAGTGGGGGTTGGAAGGATGACGTACATGGAAAGTGGGAGGGCCCGCCTCTGCACTCGGGCGCAGGTTAGTTAGCGCCGTAGATGGGAATGCGGTGGTGGAAGGAAGAATGGCATTTCCCAATAGGATTGTGGTTTTGTTGTGTGCGTGTGTGTGATTACTTAGATGGTTTTCCGACCTTGTGAATTCTTGCCATGCTTAATGAATTGTGTATCAGTTGTATCTTCCTTCATTTGTTGAACGTCGACGTGTTAGTTATTATTATAAATGTTTTACTTTTGTGCTTGTTAGTTTGATTATGGCATGTCTCATTGCCTTTCCTTGCACATATTCTGTAGGTTGTGGAAATGTGTGTTGACTTATACAGTTCTGTTCAATTCACTTGTTAAAAGTTATGTAGTTGTATAACTGATGTTTTTCAAACGTCTTACTATTGCCGTGTGTTATCTAGCTTGCCTAGGGTAGTAGCTAACCCCTCGGGGACTTTATTTTTCAGTTCTAGGTACTCACACAGGTCCCGTGTTGGAGCCTAGGACAGATGCTGCAGCGGATCGTTGACGCGTGTCATAGGTCACTGAGTGGGTTTGGAGTTCGGTTTAGGCTTGTTAGCTGTTTTGGATATTTCACTATGTTGTTGACTTTAGCAGATTTCTGGTGTTCAATATGAATTGTTAGACATTGGGATTCATGCATTATAAAAATGTGGTTTGTTTGAATGACAGTTGGATGTTTTAAAATAGTTTCCTTGTTGTGCCCGAGTTGCAAGGTCCAGGTATTCTAGTTGTCAACCAGTTCAGGTAGTACCCGTTAGGGTCAACTACCTAGTAATGTCCCGACGGTAAGTCGGGGTGTTAGAGATTGGTATCAGAGCCAGGTTGGCAACAAGGCACATGGAATCGAGCAATACGTGTACACGAGGTCCAACTAAAAACTAAAATCGGCCGGTGTTTTCCAAAAATTTTTAAATGGGGTAGTCATATTGCATATAGGGGGTAGATGACACGACGTGACTCTGCTGCCATCCGCCGAAGGACCTCACGTAGAATAGTATGTAAATCCTAATTTTTAGTTAAGTTTAAAGTTTTGACCATGAGACTTTCTGAAAAGTGACCCAATAGATCAGAGTCAGAATTGTTGATGCTAATAGGAGAGGTCGTGGTAGGTGTAGAGGAGAGAATCCCTTTGTCGCTGAACCAAAGGAGCATCAGAATGTTATCCCTAGGAAGAAGTTTCTGAGAGTGGGGGTCTGACTGTTGACGACCATCGGGATGCTAGCTTGTTTGCCGTTCAAGGAGGACCACAAGTTAATGGGGTTCAGTTTAGACTTAATACATCCCTAGTTGGTTTAGCACCAGAGATGTACCTTGCACCGCAAGCCACACTTGTAGGGCTGCTACAGAATCAATTGGGCCTTAGGGTCGTACTTTATTAGAATACTTTTTTTGAGCTTCAAGAGACCAAGATGAGGGCACCAGACCAGAGTACTGTTAGAGTTGCTCAGTTAGGAGGGATACCGGAAGTACAGAGGCTAGAGGTACCTGATCGTGTGGTAGATCCACTGAGAGATGAGCTCCAACCGGACAAGTGACTCGCGGAGTTCAGAAGGTCGGGGTGCCACGCTTCACTAGGGCCTCGTGTACTGGAGTAGAGCAGTGGCTAAGTATTATGGCGTTAACGTTGGAATTCTAATCAGGTGCTAAAGGAGAAGAAGATGTCTCTGGTGCAGAGCTCTCTACAAGAGGGTGCTTCTGATTTGTAGAATTTAAGCGAGGACTGTCAGAAAAATGTTACTTTCGAGGAGGGACAATCGACTATGCTCGTTTCAGCAGAACCGATCGTGTTCTCAATCACAAGGTCATCATGATTAGACTCAGCAGGGCCATTCTATTACAAGTTTGACAGAGTGCTTCAAGGGTGGAGGCAATGATCACATTATGAGACAATGTTCAAAGCTAGTTTGAAACTACGTCATCTGCAGGAAGCCCGACCTTAAACGATAGTATTGTGGGGTAGTGTACCCTCTCAGGGACATTCACCAAGGAAGTTGAACCATGGAGCTCGTCATTCCCCCATAGCAGACTCAGTATGCATCAGTCTAGAACAAGGACGAGGTACAAGAGCAAATATCCTAAGGACTAACCAGCCATGAGTGTTTGAGATGAGGAGGGCTGATGTCTTACATATGTTGACAACTATAGGTACCTTTTGGATTCAGTCTAAATCTGTCCATTTTTTTTTTTGACAAGGGTGCCATACCCTCTTTCGTGTCCTCTGCATGTGTGGTTAGACTAGACTTGACTTGTACAAAAGGGGTATCTTTTGTGGTAGGATTACTCGATGGCAGTAAGGTGAGTTGAAGTAGAGAGTACTACAGTGCCCTAACAGAATAAGGGGTAGAGTTTGTTATACAGATTTTATAGTAATATAGTTGTCCTTGGACGACGATGTGATTTTTGGGAATGGATTAGATAAGGCGATTCAGAGTGGTACTCGATACACAAAGGGGTACAACCATAGTGACCACGAGTGTCGGGACTGTATTGGTGAGTCAGAAGTTGGAGCCGGAATTAGTGCCTAGTCTTATGAAGGCCGCCAAGTTGGTTAGTGAGGGGTGAGTGGGATATAGAGAGAGATCGACTTCAGTATTTGACCTAGAGCTAGGGAAGAGGCCGATCTCAAGGCCTTCGTATTGCATGACTCCGATGGGAATGCATGATTTGTAGGCACAATTGGAAGAGTTGTCGGAGAAGGGATATGTACGTCCGAGCGTGTCACTTTGGAGAGCTTCAGTTTTGTTTGTAAAGAACAAGGACGATTCCCTTCGTTTTTGTATCAAGTATCGAGAGTTGAACTAAGTCACCATCAATAACTCATTGGCTCGTAGTGAGGATTTGTTGGATCAGTGTAAGAGGGCTACGGTGTATTCGAAGGTAGATCTGAGGTCAGGGTATCATCAGTTGAGGTTTTGGGAGGGGGATATTCCAAGACGACTCTCCGAGTAAGGTATGAGCATTATGAGTTTGTTGTGATGTTGTTCGGATTGAAAAATACACTTGAAGTATCCATGGAGTTGGTAAACCAGATGTTTATAGTTCCTTGGCAGACTTTTGACGGTTTACTTCGATGACATCTTGTTTTAATCCAGGGATGAGGAGTAGCACGCCGAGCATCTTAAGTTGTTGATAGGAGTGTTAAGTTAACACCGACCGTTTTGTAACTTGTCAAGTGCTAGTTCGGGCTGCCAGAAGTCACTTGTCTAGGACAATTAGTGTCCGCAACGGGAGTTGTGAGGGACCTTGTTAAGATGGAAGTCGTGAAGTCTTGGGAAACCCCAAGGAATATAAAGGAGGTGTAGAGCTACCTAGGTTAATTTAACATGGTACTATCGAAGGTTCGTGGAAGGTTTCTCCCGTATAGCTCAACCACGTACCAACCTGCTAAAGAAGACCACTCATTTTGAGTGGCATGAGACCTGTTAGAGAAGCTTCGATTATCTGAAAAAGAGGTTGACTTCAACTCCGATATTTGCTTTTCCTTTGGGGAATGAAGACGTTGTGATCCACAGTGATGCCTCCAAGGAGGGCTTGAGATGTGAGGGACAATGTGATTGCCTAAGCCTCGAGACAATTGAAGCCAAATGAGTAGAATACACTCATGTGTTAGAGTTGGCAGTAGTGGTGAATGTCTTGAAGATTTGGCGTTAATACCCGTAGGGGAGTACATGGAAAGTAATGACAACTCATAAAAATCTCAAGTACATCTTCACTCAGAGAGAATTGAACATGGGACAACAAGGACGGCTTGCGTTGTTGAAGAACAATGACTTGGAGATCCTTTACCACACAAGGAAAGCGAACGTAGCTGCCGATGCACTTAGTAGAAGACCTCTCAAGATGTAGGTTGGCTCATTTGACAATTCAGCTACAGTTGTAGAAAGAGCGGATAAGGTATGGAATCAAGGTACAGATTCAGCGTTACTAAGGTAGACTGGGTATCTTGGAGTGTCAACCGACTTTGCTTGAAGAAGTGAAGATGAAATAGGAAATGTGTCCAATAATTGAAGAATTCCGGTAGAAGTTGAGCCGTGGTGAGGCACTTGGGACGAGTTTGCATTTAACGACTACTTACCATCCGCAATCTAATGGCCAGTTTGAGAGGAAAACTTAGACTCTAGAGTACATGTTGAGGTCAAGTGTTCTTGATTGAGATGTCACTGGTCAGATCACCTAGCATTGGTGGAGTTGCTTGCAACAACAGTTGGCACTCCTCGATTCAAATGGCTCCGTATGATGCTCTATAGGGCCGCAAGTGTAGGACACCGTTGTGTTAGGATGACCCGTCGGATATGGTCGGAGAGAGGCCACATATGAGCGCACAAAAATACTGGAAACAAACCAATAGTTCTTGTCAAGATTTTGGGCATGGTTCGGCGTGTAGAGTGAGAGATCAACGCCGAGCTTGTCGACCAAAAGACTAACCAGATTCCCATACCACACTTCTTTAGACTTGATCCCGTGCTTCTCAGTATATTGCAACCATTCATACCCCAAGTTCAACGGGGCGGGATCCTCAAAAAGTATAGTACAGAGGTATGCAACTTCCGTTCGTGTTGGTCTCGATAGCTCTCTCTTGGGCCAAAATGAGGCAGCCAATACTCGAAGAATGATAAAAAAGATAGGGTTGATGATACTTGCCTCGGAAAGTGCTGCGGCGGAAGGTTCAACCTCCTCGGAAATGTAACTCGAAGTTTTGGTAACCTTGTAGTCCTTGATCTTGTAGTCCCGAGAATGGTGAGGAAGCTCGAGATATCAATTAAACTCCGCCATTGTGCACTCATGGTTGACATTGCCTATCCAAAATATTATCCTTCCCACCGGGGTCTTGGTTTTGAAGCTTGTCTCGAGAGTGGCCAAGAACACGGCGGTGAGAGCCGGGTAGTGCGGTATCTCCTCTTTCTTCAACAGTTGAGGCACTTCGAAGATGGAAAAAGCGAGCCTGACGTACTCATAGATCCCTATTGCTTTAGCACTTGACTTCGAGAACAACCTAGTGTAGTGGTCTTTGTCTAGAATGGCGTCAAAGAGATTAGCTTGCGCTTGGGTAGCCAATATGACATTGTCCATGCGGGGAGGGGATGGGGACCGTTGAGTCCTCTTCTTCTTCCCGGCTTTTGTGGTAGCTCTGCTAGTTCTTGCCATATGGACCTACAAAAACCATGAATTGTCCAAGATAAGAACCACATAAACCAATAAACAGGAGACCCCATGCTTGGTCTCGGAAATGCTCTCGACCTGCCTGGTTAACAAGCCTGGGCTCGCTTTTGAAACTAGACAGGTCGTTAATGAGCCTGGGCGAGAACCACTCGCGGACTATTCCGAGTTCTAAACTCCAATAATTTCCAGCTAACCGAGCATGAATCAAACACAATCCCACATAAAACACACAATCAAGCACATGCACCCCATACTTACTCGATTACCCCATCTGAACATGCCAAAATTGCCAAAAATTCAGGGTGAAGATCAACTCAATTCAAGAACAAGTTAATTTATGCTTTTCCCATCAAAATTTCAATTCAAACTTAAGCAGGAATAACCAAATACAAATCAACATCAAGCACCATTCGTAGAAGCAATAGAATCATTATGCAATATAGACATGCAAATCAACCACTCAATCAAGATCAAGATATGAAATTTTTACCCCAAAATTACCATGAATCTTGTAAATAGAAAGTTTGGGTTTAGAATCCATACCGTTGATTTGAAGAATTGAAAAACAAAGATTGAATTTGGGAAGGGTAACGAGGCTTATGGTGCACGCCTGGTTAACGAACTCGAGAGTGGAGGAATTCGTTATCGTGGTGCGTTTTTGAGGCTAAGGGAGGTGGTGCTTCGATTGATGGTGGGTAGAGAGAAATTGGTGGGATTGGGTCGTAGATTTGAGGATTTGGTTTGAGATTTGGGTGTGGAATTGGGATTTTTTGAGAGATGAAATAGGAAGGGGCAAGAGGTGGCGTGGGTAGGATAGATAGAAGATAGATTTAGGTTAGGAGTACTTACCTCACCCATTTTCGTCTATTTGGGTCTCGACATGGGTCGTTAACCACCCTGGGGGTCGTTAACGAGCCTGTTTGACTTGTTTTTCAGCGTTGTTCCGAGCCCATCTTCCTGTAACATGTTAGTTTCGAATAATTCTATCTTGATAACTTCTAAACTACTAAAAAAACTCAAAAGAAATCTAGGAAAAAGATCTAAGGAGAAAGGAAAACTAAACTAGAACTAAAAACTAAGAACCGGGTTGCCTCCCGTAAGCACTATTTTTTACGTCGTTAGCCCGACGAGCTTACCGTATAGATCAAGGTGGATCCTTTTCAGCTATGTCGAGGTTTTGAGAGACCCCATATTTTGCTTTGAAGGCATTATTAGCTCGTGTCACCAAATTTGATCATTTGTCTTCTAGCAATATGTCTGGTATTCCTACACAAGGGTTAGTGAAATCCGAAAACCAAGGTGGTTTCGATTCCTCTATAGCATAGATAGTGGGGTACGGTGTAGGGATAGAGTATAAAGAAGAATCATGACCATTGATGGTGAATCCATGGTTAGAGTAATCACCTTGATTTAATGGTGATGATGTTGACACCGAGGTTGTCGAGGTTGTTAATGATCGATTAAGGGCAAACCCTCGCTCGGTGTCGGGCCATGACGAGCCGCCCCCCTCATATTTTTGCATAAAAGGCTCGGTATTAGGCCAGGGAGGGTCGATAGAAATCCCGGTTGTACTCTTGTACTCCTTATTTGTTGGAAGAGAGTCGTTAGACTCAGCAATGTCGAGCTCTGGCTGGGACAACTCGATTTGTGCGGTTGCAGTTGGGTCGTTAGCATATTGGTCAAGGCTGAATTCTACACGTTCCTCTCCTATATCAAAAGTGAGGAGTCCTTTTTGAACGTCCACCCTAGCGCCTGCTGTAGCAAGGAATGGCCTCCTTAGGATCATGGGGACTAGGGGGTCTTCAGGAATGTCGAGGACAATGAAATCGTTTGGAATGAAGAATTTCCCCACCTGAATAGGATAATCGGCAACGACTCTTGTTGCTTTCACACTTGATCCATCCGCCATATATAGTCTCATGTCCACAAGTTCTAGAGGCCCCATATTAGCTTTTGACCAGAATTGACAGAGGGAGTAAACTGACACTGGCTCCCAAATCACATAGAGCCTTGAATCGGTGTTCGTCTATGCCAATTGTTATAGCAAATCTCCCTAGGTCGCCTAATTTCTATGGAAGAGTAATAAAACGAACCTCATCTTGAAGCTCTGTAATAGATCGTTTCTTGCTAAGAATGTCTTTGAAAAACTTTGTGTAAGCCGACATTTCGCTTAGGGACTTAGCGAATGGGATAGAAATATTTAAGCCTTGGAGAATCTTAACGAAACGCGTAAACTTGCCTTCAGTAGAGTCCTTAGACTTCTTAGTAGGAAAGGGAAGAGATTTCACCAATCTCGGAGCCAAAACGGGCTCGAGAGATGATGCTACCGGGTCGACATTAGGGTCGATTAGTGTGTTTGGAGGGTCGATAAACGAGCATGTGATTAAGAGAAGAGCTAGGAGTAGAGAACTTACCTGGGTTGGGGTCATTAACGACCTTGGGAGTATCGTTACCGAATTGTTCATGCTCGATAACGACCCTCTTAGGTTCGTTATCGACTTAGGCTATGGCATCCTCTTCAGTTTCGGGGCTCTTGTCCTTAGCTTGGGCATGCTCCGGTAGTGTCTTTCCGCTCCTTAGGTGCACAACAGCTATTTGCCCTCTAGGGTTCTCCTCGGGGTGGCCCGGGAGTTGCCCTTGTAGTCTTGGAATCTGTGCGGTCAAGTTCCCTAGTTGTGAGTAGACATTCTTCTTCCACACATCGAACTCTCCCCATTGTTTCATCTTGTTATTAAGGTTGGCTTGAACTCCATTAATACCCTCTTGTAAACCTTGTACCTAGGATGGTGGTTCTTGGTAGCCTGGGGGTCGATATGGCGCAGGTCGTCTATCCGGTGGAGGCGATGCATAGTTTGAATTCAGATTTTGATTGCCCCATGTCAGATAGGTATTTGGCCTGTCAAAGTTATTAGGTTGGTTCCTGTATGAACCTCTCATGTAATTCATCTCGGCATAAGTCACAGCAACTCTTACCTGCTCGATGTTAGTGCAAGAAGAAGTAATATAGGCAGAAGAGCCACATTCTTGACAAGGTTGAGAGGCTTTCAGAAAACTTACCTGTTTCTTAAGGCGGTTGACCTCATCTTGTAGAAATTGATTTTTGACATCGGGATCAACGTCATCCTTGTTAGGCAGGTAGAGACGCCTCTGGGGCTTGGGGGATTGCTAGGTACCATACATGGCATCGTAGTTAGACAGCTTGTCTAGCAATTCCCATGCAGTTGTGGGATCCATCTCTATAAAACCGCACACATTGTGTGTGTTGATGCGGTTCTTCGTTTCTGCATTGACCCCCTGGAAGAAGATTTCTTGGAGTACATATAAAGGTTGCCCATGAGTAGGTCACTGTTTAAGCATCTCTTTAAACCTTTCACATGTCTCTACAAAGGTCTCGTTAGGCAGCTGGTGATAGGAGGTGATACGTTTTCTCAACTCCATTGTCTTGGCCGGAGGGAAGAACTTTGTAAGAAATTGATCATACAAAGCATTTCAAGACCTGATAGACTTAGGAGACCAGCTCAGGGCCTTTCCAGTAAGAGACCACCTGAAAGCTTTTAAAAGAACATATTCCAGTGAGACACCTTCAGCAGCTATAGTGTCACATAAATCAAGAAAGTTCCTAATATGTTCCATAGGGCACTCAGTAGGTTTCCCTTCAAACTGAGCCCTTTTTATCAAGGATATAAATTGAGATTTAATCTGAAATGTCTTCTCTATCTCGGGAAGCACAATTGCAGACTTTGGCACCCTCAGTTCTGGATGCATATATTGCTTGGCATTCCTCGGATAGGCATTTAGTTCTTCGTGTAAACGAGCAGTGTTTGCTGGTTCACGTTCAGCGGTGGCCGCAACGGCGTCACGATCAGCTTGTAACGCCTCCATCTGCCTCTGGACTACTTCCATCTGTCAAGCCATCTCTTCAGGTGTAGCCATGGCTTAGTTTTCTCTTCGTGTACGGTGTAAGGTGCATTCAGGTTCGAAATAGTAACCAGTGTTGTCAAATTCGTTCTTGCGACGTCTTTCTGGAATACACTGAGAAAACAAACAAAGAAAACAAAGTTAAAAACAAAAATAGGGGAGGGCTATTCCTAGACGCCAATATGTTCAGAGGGTTTCTTGACAACAAATAAATTTATAAATCACGACCCCGCTGAGTATAGCAGAGTCAAGATCGTCCACAGAAAGCACTGTTGTTTGTCTATCACTTACCAAAATAAGAGAACAAAGCAAAACAGGACAAAACAGCTATGACCAATCTCGTTAACGACCTTGTCAGGGTCGTTAACGAACTTGGAAAACTTACGAACATAGAACAATTAACGACTCAAACGAAGGTTCGGTACCAAGACAAAGAACCTTGGTAACGAGAGATTTGAAAGCAAACAAACAAAATCAATGGATAAAAGATCTAGGACAAGGGTTACCACAACATAGCTATGCATAAAAACTCATATGAAGATAAAGATCATGCCTTTAAAGATAAATTCATCAACTTTCACTGACTAACAAGAAAATCAATCAATTTTCATAAATCAATTCACTTTATTACTCGTTTTGAATCCAAAGCTCAAAACTTTCGTTATCGAACAATATCAAAATTCACGTTCACAACTTTCTCTTTCGATCAATGTTGAAAACACAAATTACTTCGACCATCGTCTAAGCATAAACACAACAAGCAATTCAATAGATAAAAGGCAATCAAAACATAACTTACTCATTCAAACATGCACAACTATGTCGGGTTTTAAACCCGATCCTAGATAAGAAGACTACTCACTCTTCATTAAAATAAAGCAAACAACTTTAAATAAAGAAGACATTGAAAACACATATCAAACTTACTTGAAATTGAAAAGAAAATATTGTCTTACAAACTTCATGGAATCTATTAAAACACTAAAAAACACCGAACAAGATCCGATTACCGACCCCAAATTCTCTCTCTCGATCGAACTCAAATTGGATTCTCTCTCTTGACTCGATTCGACTTCTCCTAAAACTAATATGACTCCCCCTTTGTTTTGGCTAATAACAAGGGTATTTATACTAATAAACTATCTATTAAAAAGGCCAAAAGATAAAAACTTGCCCTACTTAAAAGGTAACAAGATAAAAGATATAACAACCAAAAGTCGGCTACGCCTCTACTAACACGGGACCCTCGTTAACGACCCGCACAGAGTCAGTAGGCTTTGCTAATTCCCTTCAAAAATTCTATCTTCCAGCCTCGTTAACGACCTTCACAGGATCGTTAACGAGCCTTTGTTTTGGATTTTCTTGAACTTCTCTTTGGTTTTAACTTGGACTCAATTTGATCTTCTCATGCAATCTTCTTCCTTATCTTCCATGCATTCCACCTTCTACCGCAAGACCTCAACTCAGCTCAGAAAGTGCTCCTTTCTGCTTAAAACCCTACAAAAAGACACAAAACGGAGTAGCTTCCATACTTTTCACAAAATATGCAAACTCATCCGAAAACACACAAAAATAAATCTAAATCCAACAAAAACTAAACTAAACAAACTAAGAAACACACCAAAAACTAGTCTAAAAATACGAACATCGAAATATCCCATATTTAAGCTTGCTTGTCCTCAAGCAATCACTATACAATAATCAAAACCAAACAATCATGCCTATCAAGCCATAGCCATCAACTCAAAAGCAACATCAAAACATAGTAGAAAATAGCAAATGACTATTAACGTCATCACACATATATAAGCAATTAATAGACATAAGCAAATACAATCCAACCTCACCAGGGCTATTGCGTTTCTCCCATCTCTCAAGTGTTTAGGCTTATAAATTCGATCTCTCAACTCATCTTATATGTAAAAAATCATAGAAATTGGAACTTATATCACCAAACTCTCCACCTAAGATTTGTCAAAACAAGTAAAAAAGCATCAAGAGAACTTAGGCTCAATAAGGCGTGGAAATATTTTGGTCATGTGGTGCTAATAATATCCGGGAATCAATGACTCCTAAAAAATCACACATATATGTCGAAGGTCACCCTATCCTAATGAAGATCAACTTTGATGAGAAGGATCATGGCTAGCCAGTGTCTTCTTACACAAAATTTGACTATTGACCGTCATCGTCACAAGAATGTCATTGTCACAAGATCATCATCGTCACAAAGTACCAACGAGATCCTGAGATCTACATGATTAGTTGCAACCACTTTGACTAGATCTTCAACAATGTCCATGATCTATTCATCAACAAGAATTAGTCCAAAGCCTAGTCAAAAGGTGGAGCTATTGACAAGCCTATTTTTTAGGAATACTTATCTCTTAACCCCTCTTTTTCTGTAGATATTTATATGTGGTCTCTCACATTTAAAAGGACATCGATAATAGAAAGAGTACAACCTGTTAGGCCCATTAATTTAGAGCCCATGAATAGAGTGGCCCAAGAAGAATGCAAGTCCCACACGTCTAATGATCTTGGCCTAAGATGTAACAAATTTGAGGAGAAGATAACGTTCATAAAGCCAAAGAAAGAAGACCATCGTCACTGAGCGGAGGCGGAAGCTCTGAAAGCAATTATAAATGTCCGAATCTCTCCTTTCGCGACGTGGAAAGTGGGTGACGGTTGTGGAGACTCCGATAACGACTGAAATAGGGTAGAATAAGTTAGGATCAGGGGCTGTACATGGGAAAATCATCTAATCCAAAAGAAAAACTCTCTCAAAAGTAATCAATAGACACTTGTTCGTTCTCGTTGAATTAGATAAAGCACAACTTAGTTTTGTTCAAATAGGATTGTAACCCAAATCTAGGACGTTCAAGTAGCTTGTTATTTTTCATCCAAAACAATTTCTCACCCACCGTGGATCTACAATCGAAAGAGTCTTTGGCACCAGATCCACCCGAGCAACAATTACCATGAGTAATCACGAAGGGGAGATTCAAGAACAACACAATGGTGTCGAAGAATTAGGGAACCAAGAAGATTCGATGACAATCGAATACCGAACTGAATTATTAGAGTTCACTCAAAGGCTTCGTACTCTTGAGAAGGAACTGTCCGACCAACGTGCTTGTAACGAAAGGCACAAGACTAGCATTGAACGACTTACGTCCGATAATGAGGGGTTGTGTTCACAATTGCGGTCTGTTTCTTCATTCAGCCCACACTCCAGAACGACTAATCAGATGCGGATCAACGGAGGTGAGGGCAAATCTCAGGATTTGGCAGGCCAAGGCGACCACATCATCGGTACTGAATTCATCATTCCGCCTGCTACCATCCCCGTAGTGCCATCCGTCACTCCCATGCAAAACTTCCAAATTGGAGGAAGCACCAAACCACCCATTCGCCTTCTATCGGCAAGGGAGGGTAACCCGTGTTATCTTGAGGACGTACTCATGGACGATGACGAGGACTTAGATCGTTGTTGCCCGCGAAATCAGGAAGATATCGTTCGTGACAAATTTTAAATGTTTACGGATCAGATTGCTAAATTCCCAAGGGCCCAACAATCCATCGAGAAGGATGCAATCGACGGTTATGATGAGTCACCATTCGCCCCCTCCAAGGCATGGGTGGAAATACCGTAGAAGTTCTCAGTCCCAATCATGAGCGCCTATGATGGAACATGAGACTTTGGTGAATTCGTGGCCATCTTCAAACAGAAGATGATGACCAATTTCGTCTCGTATCATTCACGAGAGGCATTGATGTGCAAAGGGTTCGGAGCTGCTCTCTCAGAACCAGATTTAAAATGGTTCGTAAAACTCCCTGGGGGAATTATTCGTTCTTTTGCCGAGTTGCGAATGTGTTTTTGTATTGTTGGTACTTTCTGGTTTTAGCTTTATAAAAAAAATCTTTTGTTAAATTAAAATGGGTCAAATTATCTAAATGGGTGTATTTTAATAAAATTCTATTTCATGGGTATTGAAATAAATATATGAATTTTAATCGGTGTTTTTAGTGGGATTTATGAATAAGTGGTTTTCATGGAAAATAAAATAAAAAATGAGTATAAATAATTATATGTATAATTTTGGTAAATTTAAGTTTATGAGTAATTCAAAGAAAAATTTTGGAATTTTATTTGACATTGGGAGTAAATTTTATTAAGAGCTTATTATGTTAGGAATAAGAATATAATAACAATAATAATAAATTCTTATTTGGGGGTTAATGTTGTAGTATAAATTATTTGCTGTAAATTATACATATAACCTTATTTCAATATATAAAATGAGGTTTAATTCGATAACATGAAAATTTAATAAGTTTTCATGACATGATTTCATTATATAAAATGGACACTATTATTTGATTTCAATATATAAAATGGACACTATTAATATGACTAAAAGTTTATAATTTTTATAAACTTTAGTGTTGTTCCTTGAAATCAGCACCTGTCAAGATAACAAAATAAATTGACGACAATTTATGTTGAGGTTGGTTGAAACAGGAACACGTTCGAATTGTAGTTTCGAGTGATCGTTGCAACTAAGTTATCATCCTTTCCAAGACATCTGAACTTCGTTCCTTTTTCCGCATTCATTTTAATACGTGATTTTTAATCATAAAGTTTTAATATATGCTGGGAAATTCCATGTGAATAGAAATGAATCTAGGATTGCATTATTTTTCTACATTTAATGATTGTTATTTGTAGTACATACCATAGGTTGCGCTAGTTATGGACGTAGGCCTCATTTATGTGTGACTATGTGTAATGTTATGTGTTATTATAATATTATCTAGCATAAAGTGTAAACTTAGAGTCGTGTGGCTCATATACAATGAAATTAATTCTCACTCGGTCATTCTATCCCTACTGTAACGTCATGACCGATCTCTCTCAACCGTTGAGGGGTATTCGCACTTTAATAGTGCCAAGGTACGTAGGTGCCCGTATTATCTTGTAACTCTAAGACACGAGTGTTCGCATTCTAAACTCAGATAAGTGTATTCTAACACGAAGAAAATGGATAGATGGTCAATATAAATGGGAAACCGTCATCGCTCTCGGATTTCGTTGTCATCTGATTCCAATCTGAATTCGCAAAACATGTATGCGGTGAGTTTAGTTTAGGTGTAAGGGTCAACAAGAGTTTAATAACCAACCGTATCAATATATGTGTAAAAACATTCCCAACATATCTACATCAAAAGTTCGAGACATCAACCTTTACGATGATCTCTTCCTTTTTTTTTCATTCGAAAGTCATGCCATTTTTCTATGGAAGGATGTAGCTATTGGGTTTCGTCTAACTTTTATTTGGTTTCCGATACCCGTACCTACACTCTCTCGGGACTACTTTAGAAAACTCACTTGCTTAGTTTGTCACAACACTAATCCGACCACTCTTTTTCCTTTGCATGGTCGGCTGGTGTAAACCATATTTCCGTTTTGGTACATTAGTTGGAGGAGTCATCATCAAGGACTAATCGAAAGAAGTGATATTCATGTTTTTAGTCTAGTTTTTAGTGTGTTTCTTAGTTTGTTGCATTTTTGGTTTTTTTGCATGTCTTTTTGCAGGGTTTTGAGCAGGAAAGAGCGCTTTTTAAAGATGAGTTGAAGTGTTGGGTTGGAGGTCGGAAGTCGTGAAGATAAGGAAGTCGAAGTCCAGGTTTAAGTTGAAGAAGAATCAAAGAAAAGCCAAATTCCAGGCTCGTTAACGATCCTGTGAAGGTCGTTAACGAGGCTTAGAGATAGAATTTTCTAGTGGATTTTGTGATTTCTACCGACCCTGTGCGGGGTCGTTAACGATGGCTCCGTGTCGGTAGGGTTTTAATTGATTTTAGGGTTGTTATATCTTATATCTTTTATCTTGTTATCTTTTAGGGTTAGTTTTTATCTTTTAACCTTTTTAATAGATAGCTTTCTTAGTATAAATACCCTTGTTTCTAGCTTGAAGAGGACGATTTTATTGGAGTTAGATTGCTTTTAGGAGAAGTCGAGTAGGAGAGAATTGCGAGCCTGGTTCGTTCGAGAGAAGAGCTAGGGTCGTTAGTCGGATTTTGCTCGGGTTTTTGTTCTGTGTTTTCGAATTCTTCTGGAGTTTGTTAGACGATATTTCTCTTAATTTCAAGTAAGTTTGTTTTGTTTTCAATATTTTCTCTTATCAAAGTTGTTTGCTTTATTATTATGAGTAGTGAGTAGTTTTCTCATCTAGGTTCGGAGTTGAAACCCGGCATAGTTATGCATGATTTGACAAGTGAGTTGATGTTTTGAATGCCTTTTATCTGTTTTAATCGCTTGTTATGCTTATGCTTAGACGATAGTCGAAGTAATTTGAGTTTGTAATTTGATCGAAAGAGAAAGTTGTTGACTTGAAGGTTGATATTGTGCGATTAAGAAAGTTTCAAGCTTTGGATCAAAAACAAGTGAAAGTTGATGAATTTATCTGTTTAAAGGCGTGATCATTATCTTCTTGTGAGTTTATATGCATAGCTATGTTGTGGTAACCCTTGTCCTAGATTCTTATTCTTATTTGAGTTTGCTTTCATTATATTCGTTATCGAGTTCCTTTGCCTCGGTACCGAACCTGTGTTTAGGTTGTTATTTTGTGTTCGTATTTTTCCCAGGTTCGTTAACGACCCTGACAAAGTCGTTAACGAGGTTGGTCGTAGGGTGTTTTGTTTTGTTTTGCTTTGTTTTATTTTTAGTAGTTGATAGACAAACAACCGTGCTTACCATGGAACGATCCTGACTTCGCTATACTCAGCGGGGTCTTGACTATAAATTAATTTGTTGTCAAGTCAAAGAAAACCCTTTCAACAAATTGGCACCGTTGTCGGGGAAGCAACAGTGTATGTTTGTTTCTCTGTGGGTCTTGGAATAGCCCGACCCCGTTCTTGTTTTTAATTTTGTTTTCTTTTTCTGTTTTCTCAGCGTATGCCAGCTTGACGGCGCAGGCTCGAATTTGACAACACCGATTATTATTCAGAGCCTGAACGTTCCCTACACCGTAGACTTAGAGAAAATCGAGCCATGGCGGCACCTGAAGAATTGGCTCGACAGATGGAAGTGCTCTAGAAGCGGATGGAGGAGCTACAAGATGATAGAGATGCCGTCGTTGCTGAAGCTGAACGTCAACGAGTCAACAATGCTCGATTACAAGAAGAGATGAACGCCTATCCGAGGAATAACAAGCAATATATGCATCCAGAACTGAGGTTGCCGGAGTCTGCAATTGTGCTTCCAGAGATAGAGAAGACTTTTGAGATTAAGTCTCAATTTATATCCTTGTTAAAAAGGGCTCAGTTTGAAGGGAAACCTACTGAGTGCTCTATGGAACATATTAGAAATTTTCTCGATTTATGTGACACCATAGATGCTAAAGGTGTCTCACATGAATATGTTCTGTTAAAAGCTTTTAGGTGGTCTCTTAATGGAAAGGCCTTGAACGGCTTGGAGAGCTTACCTCCTAAGTCTATCAAGACTTGGAAGGCTTTGTATGATCAATTTCTTACAAAGTTTTTCCCTCTGCCAAGACAACGGAGTTGAGAAAACGCATCATCTCCTATCACCAACAACCTAACGAGACCTTTGTAGAGACATGGGAAAGATTTAAGGAAATGCTTAGACAGTGCCCTACTCATGGGAAACCTTTATATGTTCTCCAAGAAATCTTTTTCCAGGGTATTAATGCAAAACGAAGAACCACATCAACATGCATACATCGTGCGGTTTTATAGAGATGGATCCCACAGCTGCATGGGAATTGCTGGACAAGCTGTCTAACTATGATGCCATGTATGGTACCCAACAATCACCGCAGTCCTAGAGACGTCTCTACATGCCTAACAAGGAAGATGTTGACCCAGATGTCACAAATCAATTTCTACAGGGCGAGGTCAACCGCCTAAAGAAACAGGTAAGTTTTCTGAAATCCTCTCAATCTTGTCAAGAATGTGGCTCTTTTGCCCATAGTATTTCTGCTTGCACTAACATAGAGCAGGTAAGAGCCGCTGAGACATATGCTAAAGTAAACTATATGAGAGGCCCATACAGGAACTAGCCTAGTAATTTTGACAGGTCAAACAATTATCCAATGTGGGGGAATGAAAACCATAATTCAAACTATGCAGCGCCTCCACCGGATAGACGATCTGCACCGTATCGACCTCCAGGCTATCAAGAGCCACCATCATGGGTACAAGATTTACAGGAAGGCATTAACGGAGTTCAAGCCAATCTTAATGGTCCATTAAAACGATATGGAGAGTTCAATGTGTGGAAGAAGAATGTCGACTCCCAACTAGGGAACCTTGCTACACAAATTCCAAGGCCAAAAGGGCAACTCTCGTGCCGCCCCGAGGAGAACCCTAGAGGACAAATAGCAGCGGTACACCTTAGGAGCGGGAAGACACTACCAGAACGTGTCCAGGCTAAAGAGAAGAGCCCCTCAACTGATAAAGAAGCCACGACGCAGCTCGATAACGAACTAGAGAGGGTCGTTACCGAACCTGCACACCATGGTGACGATACTCCCAGGGTCGTTAACGACCCTAGCCCAGGTAAGTTTCCTATTTCGAGCTCCTCTCCCAATCCCAAGCTCGTTAACGACCCTTCCAGGGTCGGTAACGATCTTCCGAGCACACCAATCGACCCTAATGTCGACCCGGTAGCATCACCCCTCGAGCCCGATTTGGTTCCAAGAATGGTGAAGTCTCTTCCTCTTCCTACTAATAAATCAAAGGACACTACCTAGAGTAAGTTCAAGCGTTTCATAAAAATTCTTCCGGGCATAAGTATTTCTACCCATTCGCTGAGGCCCTAAGCGAAATGTCGGCTTACACAAAATTCTTGAAACATATTCTTAGCAGGAAACGATCCATTACAAAGCTACAAGATGAAGTCCGGTCCATCGCTCTACCGGAGAATCTAGGCGATCCAGGGAGATTTCCCATAACAATTGGCATTGTCGACCATAAATTCAAGGCTTTATGTGATCTGGGAGCCAGTGCCAGTTTACTCCCTCTTTCAATCTGGACAAAAGCCAACATGGGACCATTGGAAACGATCAATATGAGGTTATAAATGGCAGATGGCTCATGTGTTAAGCCAACAGGGGTTGTAGAAGACTTTCCGGTTTAAGTGGGCAAATTCTTTGTTCCTAATGATTTCATAGTCATGGCAATGCCCGAAGACCCGGTGGTTCCTATTATCATAGGGAGACCATTCCTCGCCACTGTCGGAGCCATAATTAATGTTAGGAAGGGACTCCTAACTTTCAAAATTGGAGATGAGGCAACGGAATTTCGGTTCAACCCGACAATGAAGGAGACAGATAGAGTTGAAGTCAAGATGCTCTACACCCACAATGAATTTATCGAATGTGGCGACCCCATTGTAAGATTTGTATCGAATGATGAATTCTCCGGTCAAAGATGGGCCGAGATAGCCCCTACAGTTTCGGTAAAGAGTCCCCCTTCCTCGGTACCGATTCTCCTAGTAGAAGAAACAAACTAGTTAACGACCCTGCCTGCATCGTTAACGAACTTGGCCGAGGACAATGAAATATCGGCATTTGAATACCTTGAAAAGGTGTTGAAGACGGATCCAGAAGAACCAATTCTCATTCCAGTCAAGCCTTCTCCAACACTAAATCCTCTTCCGGATTCTCTTAGGTATGAATTTCTTGGTCCTAAATCTACTTTTCCGGTCATCATCAATGCTAAATTAAAAGATGAGGAAGTAGAAAAGTTGCTTAATGTGCTTAGGTTGCATAGAAAAGCCATAGGTTACTCCCTAGATGATATAACCGGCATATCCCCTTCACTCTGCATGCATAGGATATACATGGAGGATAATCATAAGCCCACTGTAGAGCATCAACGTAGGTTAAATCCAATTATGAAAGAAGTGGTCAAAAAGGAAATCATTATATTACTTGATGCTGGGATCATATTTCCTATATCGGACAACCAATGGGTTAGTCCAGTCCATGTAGTTCCTAAAAAATGGGGAATGACCGTAATAGAAAATGAAAAGTGAGAGCTAATCCCTACTAGGACCACTACTAGTTGGAGGATGTGCATAGATTATAGGAAGTTTAATAGTGCTACTAGAAAAGATCATTTTCCGATTCCTTTCATTGATCAGGTGTTAGAACGCTTAGCCCAGCATGATTATTTTTGTTATTTAGATGGCTATAGCGGTTTTTGGCATATTTTCATTCATCCTGATGATCAAGAGAAGACTAACTTTACATGTCCCTATGGGACTTTTGCTTATAAAAGAATGCCATTTGGGCTTTGTAATGCCCCTACCACCTTTCATGGTGTATGATGGCAATTTTTTTTGATATGATAGAAGATATTGTAGAGGTCTTTATGGATAATTTTTCTGTTTATGGTTCTTCCTTTGATACTTGTCTTGCTAACCTTGCATGCGTCCTTAAAAGATGTGAAGAAACCAATCTTGTGCTAAACTGGGAAAAATGCCATTTCATGGTCCAAGAGGGGATAGTATTAGGGCATCTTGTCTCTAAGAGAGGGATAGAAGTAGATAAAGCAAAAATTGAGCTCATTGAAAACTACCTCGTCCCTCTTCTATAAAAGACATTAAGAGTTTTCTAGGGCATGCTCACTTTTACAGACGCTTTATCTAGGATTTTTCTAAGATAGCTAAACCTCTAACTAACCTATTAATGAAAGATGTAGTGTTTCAGTTGTCTGCAGAATGTCTTGAAGCATTTTACAGGTTAAGAGCAGCCCTCGTCTTTGCCCTCATTATGCAGTCCCCAGATTGGACTTTACCCTTTGAGATTATGCGTGACGCCAGTGACTATGTTGTTGGCGTAGTCTTGGGACAATGGAAGGATAAGAAGCTTCACGTCATCTACTACACAAGTAAGACGCTTGATGAGGCGCAAAGTAAGTATACCACAACGGAGAAGGAATTCCTCGCTGTGGTATTTGCTTTTTGAAAAAAAAAATCCTATCTTGTTGGTTCGAAAGTGATCGTTTATATTGACCATGAGGCCATTAGATATCTAATGGCCAAAAAGGATGCCAAGCCTAGATTTCTTCGTTGGATGCTCTTATTGCAGAAGTTTGATCATGAAATCAGAGATAAGAAAGGAGCAGAAAACCTGATGGCAGACCACTCATCTAGGCTGTCGGTCGAGCATATCACCAAATCCAACAACGAAGTGCCAATCAATGACTCCAAACTAGACGAACACCTCATGTTGAACGAGGTCGAACTTGACAAGGCCCTCGTTACCGACCCCTTCAGGGTCGTTAACGAACCACCGAGGCTAGAAGGCATAGATCAGAATGGCGAAAATTCAAATGCATCGACACAACAATGGGGAAGTTCATTACCATGCCACGTAAGGTCGTTACCGAGGGTAACACAACAGCTCCAGGGTCGTTAACGACCCATACAGGTTCAGTAACGGCCAAGTCAGGTAAGTTTTCTCAACCCAAACTCATTCAATTCAATTCAATTCCCTCCCTCTTGCTTCTACTTCTTTCACATCAATTCATGCTATTAGAGGGTCATGAGCCCCTTGGTTTGTGGATTTTGCTAACTATCTTGTAGGAGGCGTAATCCCCGAGGGACTAACCCTACAAAAGAAAAAGAAGTTCCTTCACGATGTAAAACAATACTATTGGGACGATCCTTACATGTTCAAGCAAGGAAGTGATCACCGCTTTAGACGTTGTATCCCAGAAGAGGAGACAGAGAGTGTGATCCGTCAATGTCACACACTTCCTACCGGAGGCCATGCAAAAGGATTCAAGACTACGGTGAAGATTCTTCAAAGTGGTCTCTATTGGCCAGCCCTTTTTAAATATGTACAAGCTTTTGTGACAGCATGTGATGAATGCCAACGCTCGGGTAACATCACTTGGAGACATGAGAACCCGTTAACCGGGATACTAGAGGTCGAGTTATTCCACGTATGGGGCATAGATTTCATGGGACCTCTTCCCGCATCGGGCCCCTACAAGTATATCTTGGTTACGGTCGATTACGTCTCTAAGTGGGTGGAGGTCGTCGCTACAAGGACCAATGATGCTAAAACCGTGGCCAAATTTATTAAAACTAGCATTTTTCCCAAGTTTGGTGTCCCAAGGGTCCTCATTAGTGATGGTCGATCTTATTTCATTGAGCGGAGTTTTGAAGCACTTTTGGCCAAGTATGGGGTATCACACCCTGTGGCAACACCATACCATCCTTAAACTAGTGGCCAAGTTGAGGTTTCAAACAGGAAGATCAAGAGCATATTGGAGAAGAAGATGTCCCGTTCTAGGAAGGATTGGTCATCTAAATTGGATCACACTCTATGGGCTTATAGGACAACATACAAGACGCCCCTACGCACCACCCCCTACAACCTAGTGTATGGAAATGCATGCCATTACCGGTCGAGATGGAGCATAAAGCATTATGGGCTCTTAAGGAGTTCAACATGAACTTCGACGCAACCGGAGCTAAACGATTCATGGACTTGCAAGCACTAGAGGAGTTGAGGCTTAAGGCATACGAAAATGCCGAAATCTACAAAAATTGCACCAAACGGTGGCATGATCAAAAATTGGTGCCCAAAACTTATGAAGTTGGTGAAAAAGTACTTGTCTTCAACTCTAGACTCCGCCTATTCCCAGGAAAGCTAAGCACAAGATGGAGCGGGCCATTTGTGATTCACCACATCTATCCCACGGGGCAGTAGAGTTGATCGATAACCAAGGCGCTATCTTCAAAGTTAACGACCACCGATTGAAAAAGTTTCATGAGCAACCGACCCGGATGAAGAGATTAGAGTCATCATGGCTCTCACAATGTCGGACTATCCAAGGTAAGTATGTCGGGCTAACGACGTTAAAAATAGCGCTTACGGAAGGCAACCCGAATTTAGTTTAGTTTAGATTTTTCTTTCTTTTTAGATCTTTTTCCTAGCTTTCTTTTGAGTTGTTTCAGTAGTATAGAAGTTAGCAAGATAGAATTGTTTTTAGGCTAACCTGATACAAGAGTTGGGCTTGAAAAATCACTCAAAAGAAGTCACGCAGACTCGTTAATGGCCCCAACCAGGGTCTTTAACGACCCATTTTGGAGATCCAAATTCGGGAAACGGGCATGTAAGCATTTTTGACCTAATCTATCCTATATATTTTACATGTGCCGCCCTTTTACCCTCTTCCCCTCCCTCTAGCCCTCTCCTATAAAACCCTTCCAAAACTCCCAAAATCCCACCCTCAAATCCATCAATCTAAAAGCTCAAATCTCTCAATCAATCCTACCGGTTTTCCCTCTCCACCAACCGGAATTCGCACCACCGCCTACCCCGGAATCAACCACGTTAACGAGTCCCCCACTCCCAAACTCGTTACTGCCGAGAAATCAAGCTCGTTAACCACTCCCAAAATTCGATCTTGTTCTTCAATTTCTCAATCAAACGGTATGATTTCTAAACCCTAACTCTCTATTGCAAGATTCATGATTTTAGGGGTAAACAAAATTCATATGTTGATCTTGTGTGAAGTGATTGAATTGCATGTCTATATTGCTCAATGATCTCATAGCTTTATATATTGGTGTTTGACCTAGATTATATTGGATTTTTCTTGCTCAATTTTGCATAAGGAATTTTTATTAGAAAAAGCATGAATACCTTGTTCTTTGAATTGAGTTTGATCTTCACCATGTGTTTTTTTGGCCAAAATTTGACATGTTCGGGTGGGTAATAGAGCAAGTATGGGGTGCATGTGCATGATTGTGTGCCTTATGTGGGATTGTGTTGGTTTCATGCTTAATTTATTGCGAAAAGTGTGGAGTTTTAGAACTCGGAAATCGCGGATGTTTATCGCTCAGGCTGGTTAACGACCTTTCCAGGTTCGTTAACAACCATGTTATTTATCCGGTTCTAACTGCAAGCCCAGGCTCGTTAACGACACCAATTGGGTCGTTAACGAGGCACTTCGAGAGCATTTTCCAGACCATGTATGGGGTCTCTTCTCTATTGTTTTTTGTGGATCTTATCTTGGACAATTCGTATTTTCATAGGTCCATATGGCTAGTTCTAGCAGAGCTGCAACAAGGGCCCAGAAGAAGAAAAGGACTCAACGGTCTCTGTCTCCTCCGCTCATGGACAATGTGATTTTGCGCACCCAACCACAAGCTAATCGCTTCAACACCATCTTGGATCGAGACCACTACACTAGGTGGTTCTTGTAGGATCGTTAGTACTTAAACGAGTCCGCGACTCCTACGAAGTCGACTTTGAGTAATAATGCAGCGGTACAATCAAGCAGTAAAATAAACGTTACAAATGGTCGCTGACAAGCGATGTATAGTGGAAACTCTTCGTATTTCAAGAGTCCTTAGACTCGCTCTATTGATTTCTTGAGTGATTACAAAGCTCTCTCGTGTACAAGAATGAATCCCACACCCTTGAACCACGCTCTACCTTTGCACTCACACTCTCAATC
This sequence comes from Fallopia convolvulus, assembly GCA_964016875.1. Taxonomy (NCBI): domain Eukaryota; kingdom Viridiplantae; phylum Streptophyta; class Magnoliopsida; order Caryophyllales; family Polygonaceae; genus Fallopia; species Fallopia convolvulus. The sequence goes on from OZ024720.1 coordinate 11,009,102, forward strand.
TCACGCTATGCCTAAGATCTCTTGATTCACCACTTGTACGAATCCCACGCACAAGCACACTCTTTCTTTCTTACACCCAATATGAAGTTTCAGCACACACACACATTTAGCCTAAACAAAACGAGTTATTTAAACTAAGATAAGGAAGATCTCGTGTATATTATTTTCCATTCGATTAGGAAAACACTATACACTTAATCTTTTACAAATCTTTCCAAATAAACAATTATATGCGTACTTAAATATTTTAGGAGAATCTTGATTATCTTCATCTTGATTTTAGCACTCTTTTGATGATCTTCTCCTAAAATACAACACACAGCTGTCTTCAATTTAGACGCACAAGATCTGTGCGCTCCTTCCGTAAATAGATTGCTCAGCCAGCTGTTTAATGTCAGTGACTTTGTCAAGTCGCCGACTTGACTTGCAAACATAGAGTCACTGACTCTGGAACCATCAAAACTCAATCTTCCATCTTCTAACAAATTCCCCCTTTTGATGGTGACAAACAACCTGTTCTGAGAAAAACTATCTACCATACAAAAAACAACATAGTAGATAGGGCAAAGCATAAAAACCATAAAAAGTTCCCCCTAAGCATAGTAACCACATGATTTCAGCATTTTGATCCCCCTTATGAATCTATTCCCCGGTTATTTCCCCCTTTTGGCATCATCAAAAAGATTGTTAAAACAAGAAAAGAAATCAGAGGCAACCATAGAAACTTAAAGCATAATATCAAAACAATCATAGAGAGTCATCCACCATGGCAAAAGAAAAGTACGATGCAGACACACACAATCCTGAAGTATGTTACAACCAAATTGAACTAAAAAAAACTTTTTAAAGTGAAGGAATAGTGTGGCAAGGGAAAAGAAGGAGATAGATAAAATCATGAGTGCACTTCAGTCACTGACATCAGGCTCCAAAGTCATTGAGCCTTTCATCAATTGCATCCAATTTTGACAGCGCACTGCCAACCATATTCTGAAGCCTTTCCATCATCCCCTTCCGAATCATGTTCTGCTCCCTGATCTCCTTCAGCTCATCATTCGCCTGAGCAGATTTTTGTCCTTCTTCTTGATTCCCCTTGTCACTAACCTCAGATGTCTTCGATACCCACTGTCCATCAACCTAGTTCCATCCAAACTTTCTGATCATCTCCTTGTTTAGAATTCTAGTGTTGAGGACATCAGCACGGCTGTTCACATAGACCTTGTGCTCATACATCATAAGAGCAATCAGCATCCCATAAGGAAGATCATGCTTGACAGTTTCAAGCACGTGCTTCATGTGAAGCATCATTAGACGTGGCATGTTAATTTTCTTCCCTCGAATGATCTTGTCCATGACCAGCAGATCTTGAATAGAGGCAGCATTCCTCTTGAGTTCCCTTGGCAGCAAGTTGCTTATGAGGTAATTGAACATCACCTTTTTCTCTATTCCCATCTTGTTGACCAGATAAGGGCTAGTGAAGTTATCATCACTGTCAGTGACAGTTTTGATGATTTCACGTTCATCAACCCCTTCAGGCCAACATCCTTTGTAGTACTCAGCAAAGCCTTCATGAGGAATCTCCAGAATGTCACTGACATCCTTGCTTGTAAAGGAGTACGTCTTCTTGTCAACAGTGTACCTTCCTATGGTCATATTTCCTGTATCTTCAATCATCAAATTCTCATAAAACATCTTAACCATCAGCGGGTTGTATTCATGTTCTCCCTGAACTAGCTTGTCCCATTTTTGCTTTTTCAACCAGTCAATGACCTTTGTCAGTTTGAACTCTATCATAAAATTCTCATCCCACAACAGATCCTTAGTGAATTCCCTGGATGACATATCAATGTTCACACTCGTTTTTTTACTCTTTATACTAGATCCAACAGCAGACTTGGGAGATCTTCCCCTTTTCTTTCTAGTGACTTTCTCAGAGAAGGATGAGTCACCTCCTTCTGAGGCAGCCTCAGGAGTTTCCAACCCCTTGCCCTTTTTAGCTTTAAGAGCCATTGCAGAGGCTCTAGCACTAGAAGATCTAGTCTTAGGGCGAAAGGGAGGGGGCATTTCTATTTCATCATCCTTAAGCAAATCAGAGTCATCAAAAAGATCTTTTTCTAAATTTCTCTTAACAGACTCTCCATACTTGGCTTTCTTAGATATCAGACTAGGATCAGAGGGTGTACCTTCTTCAGAATTTTCTGTTGTGCCCTTGTGAGAGGGATCCCTGTCGCTTTTCTTGACAACATTCTCCACATCAGCGTCAAGGTCAATGACCTTTGAGGAGTCATTGAAAGTCTTTCCTTGAGAGGATAGCCGTTGAGTCTCCTTTTTGCCAGCCTCTTCTTCTTCTTCTTCTCCAAAAGATCCGACTACATTCTCTGTTTTCTCAAACTCCATTGACTCCATAGTTGGGGTCTTTGCTCTTTCTTCCTCTACAATCCCTGGGTTTGGGGATTTAGATAAAGAGGATTCACCAGTTTCTGGAAAAACCATTGGTTGCGCCATTTGGCGTGTTTTTCCAGACACTGGTGAAGCGATTAGGGTTTCAGTTTCGATTTGAGAAGGAGGGATTTGGGGTTTTTCAGAGGTAGTAGGGGATGAGGGCGTTGATTTCGGAAGAAAAGGGCTTGGATCTTGGTTTTGTGGAGGAATAAGGTTTTGGGATGGAGGTTCCATGGCGGTTGGTGGTATAGTGGAGGAAGACGATTCTCTAGATAAAAGGGCTCGAAGAAAATCGTCGCCAAAGACGGCGAGAATCTTCTTCTTTGCTAATTCAGGGCTGTCGATTTTGGTCTTGGGAGAAGTGGGGACGTCAGAGTTGGATGGGGAAGCCATTGAAGAGGGATGAAGGTTTGAGGGTTTTGGGTTCGGGAGAGAGAAAGTAGAAGTTGAGAGAGAGAGTGAAGACAATTTGAGAAGAGCGTACCTTTTTGGTTTGACGGTTGGGCATAATAAAGAAATCCACTTCCATCATTAAGGAAGTTGTCAAATCACAAGATCTTCTCTTTCCTTCCTTTTGAACACACTTTCCAATTTCAAAATATACTGCTAATCCATAATCTTTTCCTCGCGCCAGAAATCGCCGTCACTGACCGTGAGCATGTCGGCGACTTCTACCACAAAACTGCTTCTTTCGTATAGTCGTGACTTTTGTCCACACATGACTTTCTCTTTTAAGAACTTACTTGGCAATGGGTTTGCACAAGGAGTGCCAAAGAGAACCAAGTAAAAATTTATTTTTGAGGATTTTTCGATCATGATGATAAGTCTCCGTTAAATATAACAATAAAAGAGGGCTCATGGAGACTCTCAAACATGATAGGTCAGGGACAAGCTTTAGAATCAACTATCATTTGGGCTTGTAGTGAGGGTTAGGATCATCAACTTGATTCTTTATGGCTGAAACAGAGAGCTCAAAAGGGTTGAACACACACTAAATGCAGTGAAAGTCATCGACACTCAATTGTATGGGAATTCCTAAACATGATGGCTATCAAGTACGTTTAAGAATTACACTATAAAAACATGATTTCAAAACATATGCAAAGCAATCAATTCTAGTCAATCATTGAGGGAAGTTATGTAGGGAAATAGATCATTGGAGAGAGATCATACCTAATTCCATGCGAATTGTTCAAAGGGTTCACGATTCAAGGCCTTTGTGAAGATGTCAACTCTTTGATCACTTGTTCTACAGAATTCCATAGTGACCATGCCCTTTTCCACACAATCTCTAAGAAAGTGATGCCTTATTTCAATGTGTTTTCTCTTTGAATGTTGCACCGGATTCTTTGAGATGTTGATTGCACTAGTGTTGTCACATAGTATAGGCACTAACCCCCACTGCACACCATAGTCACTGACTTGTTGCTTAATCCACAAGAATTGTGAACAACATGCTGCAGCTGCAATATACTCTGCTTCCGCCGTTGATAGAGCCACAGAATTTTGCTTTCTAGAACCCCATGACACAAGACAAGGCCCAAGAAATTGAGCCATCCCTGAAGTGCTTTTTCTATCAACTCGATTTCCGACAAAATCAGCATCTGTGTACCCGATCAGCTCAAAATCAAATCCTCTTGGATGCCATAAACACAGATTGTCAGTTCCCTTAAGATAGCGAATGATTCTTTTAACGACTTTCAAGTGGGACTCTCTTGGATCGGCTTGAAACCTAGCACATAGACAATTTCCAAACACAATATTCGGTCTGCTTGCAGTGAGGTAGAGCAATGATCCAATCATACCCCGATACATAGTAGCATTGACTTCTGGATCTTTGTCATCTTTTCCAAGTGAGGTGGTCGGTGACATGGGAGTATCAAATGGTTTAGCATTTTCCAGTCCGAACTTCTTAACACATTCTCTAAGATATTTCTGTTGATGAACTCGAGTCCCATCCTCACTTTGAACAACTTGAAGTCCCAAAAAGAACTTAAGCTCGCCAACCATACTCATCTCGAATTCACTGGACATGAGGTCAGCGAACTTCTTCACTAGCTTATCATCTGTTGAACCAGAGATGATGTCATCGACATAGACTTGAACAACTAGTGTGTGACTTCCTTCTCTTAATAAGAACAGAGTCTTGTCAATTTTTCCTCGAACATATCCGTGTTGAATCAAAAACTGAGACAAACGATCATACCAAGCACGCGGAGCTTGCTTCAATCCATAGAGTGCTTTGTCCAGTTTATAGACATGATCCGGGTGGGCGACATCTTCGAAACCCGGAGTCTATTCAACATACACTTCTTCTTTTAGATATCCATTCAAGAATGCAGTCTTGACATCCATTTGTTGAAGCTTGAACCCATGATGAGCAGAATAGGCAATGAGCAATCGAATCGCCTCAAGACGAGCCACTGGTGCAAATGTCTCATCATAGTCAATGCCCTCCTGCTGATTGTATCCCTTGACTACCAGCCTTGCTTTATTTCTGACCACATTTCCTTCATCATCCAGCTTATTTCTCAACACCCATCGTGTTCCAATTACAGATCTTCCCTTTGGTCTTGGAACCAAATGCCAAACCTTATTTTTTCAAACTGATGAAGCTCCTCCTGCATGGCACTGACCCAATCCGAATCTTTCAACGCTTGTTCAACATTCTTAGGCTCCAACATTGAGATGAAAGCATTGAAAGCAAAGAAATTATTCAGAGAAGATCTAGTTTGCACACCTTTTGAGAAGTCAGTGAGTATGTTAGTGACAGGATGAGCACTTTTCTGTTGATAGTTTCTAATTTGTATCTCTGTGAGGTCGGCGACTTGAGTTTGAGGTGTCTTTTCTGAATTTTCTTCTGAGTTCTCCATGCTTGAGCTTCTTTCAGGAGTTTTCTCATTATCAGACTCACTATCGCTTGAATTTTGACTCTGACTTCTTCCCCCTGTATTATCTGAGTCGGTGACTTCTGTGTTGTCACTGACTGTTGATTCTTTAGTAGAAACAACAAGAGGTTCGTCTTGAACCAAAAAATAACCTTGATCACCATTATCAAGATCTTCAATCATCGATCCTCCCATAGTATTTTCATCAAACACCACATGAACAATTTCTTCAATTCTTCTTGTCCTTTTATTGAACACTTTGTAGGCTTTGCTATGAGGAGAGTAACCTACAAAAGTGCCAACATCACTTCTTGGATCAAACTTTCCCAAACTGTCTTTGCCGTTGTTGTGAACATAGCATTTGCATCCAAAGGTGCGCAGGTGGGCGACACTGGGCTTAACTCCTCTAAGGAATTCATATGGAGTTTTTCCAAGAAGTGGACGAAGCATAGCTCTATTCATCACATAGCAAGATGCATTTATGGCTTCACCCCAAAAATTTCTTGGAAGCCACTCGAAATGAGCATGGATCGTGACATGTTTTCCAAGGCACGATTTTTCCTCTCGACAACACCATTCTGTTATGGAGTTCTTGGAGCTGAGAAGTTGTGACTTATGCCCAGGGGCGGAACCAGAAACATTCGATTGCAGGGGCCAAAAAAAATTTCTAATCTCGTGTTATCAATTTAAAAAATATTCCCTCAAACACATGTACCTTTAGCCTAATTCTTTTTGTTCAAAATTATTTGTCATTTGACATATTTTGCCTCACATTTTTTTCCAACATTATCTTCAATAATTAAAAATATTTACGTATAAATAAAATACAGGTGAAAAGATTTTAAAAATATTTACGGTATTTAAGTCATATCATTTGGTTTTTTAATTTTTGAGACAAATCTTAAAACGACATGTATTTCTGAACGGATGGAGTACAAAATATCAAAAAATATTTAAAGAAACTCTTAAAATTATTAATACATAATTAAAATAAATACTTAAAACATACGTATTTTTTTTCAAAATAGCAAAATATTAGTATATAAGATAGTGTTGAGAACGATGTAGAATTTTTTTTATAAATTTGTACAAAAAAAAGAATATATTTTATTGAGGAGAGACTAAAATATTTTAGAATAAAACTGCATTAAAAAATAATAGTTTATAAACATAACTTGTACAATTATGTTTTAGAATACAAACGGATTGAATCTATAAACAGTAAATGCTCATAACGAAAAACTAAAATCCAAACTGAAACCCTCGTACTAATAATGAATTGTGTGATTCATATCATCCCAACAATAACTTATTCAAAAGGTTTCGGGTTCAATTACACTATGAAAGTAGAAAGTTTAGCAAAACATAAAAACATTCCAAGTAAATGACTTGTTAGAAGTGATTTGTATGTGTCTAATCTTAAAACGTTCATAACTTTTTGCTCAAATGTCAGATTGGAGCATATAATATATCAAATCGAAGCTATTAACACAAGGAACAAATATACCAAAAAAAATTTGGATTGGGAGGGCCATGGCCACCTCCCGCCCCCATTAAGTTCCGCCTCTGCTTACGCCATTTTTCTTGCAAAAGAACAGAAATTCAGAGTTATCGAATTCTGTTCCATGATCTGATCTGATTGATACAAGTGTAACTTCAAGCTTCTTCTCAACAACCTTCACCCATGCTTCAACCTCTTCAAAAACCTGATCTTTAGAAGATAAAAAAATAGTCCAAGTATACCGTGAAAAGTCATCGACAATGACAAAGATATAGCTATTTCCTCCACGACTCTCAACACGCATAGGACCACATAAATCAATATGAATAAGTTCCAAGGGTCTAGTGGTACTTACCTCCTTTTTGGATTTGAATGATGACTCTACTTGCTTTCCTCTCACACAAGTTTCACAAACTTCATGCTTATTTGGAACAATCTTAGGTAGTCCTGTGACTAATTCTTGCTTATGAAGCTTGTCAAGAAGTTGGAAACATGCATGACCAAATCTCTTGTGCCAGAGGTCGGCGACATCTGTAACTGTTCTAAGACACAATTTTTCTTCAGGCTCAAACCGGGGGTCCACCTTATACAGATTATTTTCACATACCCCCTTCAGAAGAGTCTTGCCTGAACAGATTTCTTGTACCTGACATCCATTCTTAACAAACACAACTTGATATTTTCCATTAGCACAGATTTGAGAAACACTCAATAACTTGAAACTCAGATGATCAACAAGATTCACATTTTCTATGGTTAACTTATTTAAAAATCTTACCATACCTATACCTGAAATACCACCTTTACTGTTGTTGCCGAAGGTAATTTTACCTCCCTTGTATTCTTGAAGTGAGACGAAATCCCTGGGATCTCCCGACATATGAGTTGAGCAAGCACTATCAATGAACCAGGGTTCTTGGACACCCACTTCAAGCTGTATTGAAACAATTAGTTCTTACGAACCCAGAGTTGTTTGACTCCTCTGGGTTTAGCAACGAAAACAGTCTTTGAGCAACATTTGTCACAATTAGCACACAGACTCTGAAGGACAGTCCGTGACAGGAGATTTGTCGTGATTAACACTCAGAGTCTGTGACCTTGCATTTTCATCATCTCTTGCCTTCTTGTGACAATCATGTTGGTAGTGACCAGGCTTGCCACAATACCAACATGTTCTATGAGACTTTAGGGCAACATATTTACTGTAGCCCGGATAGATAGGTTTGTTGTTGATGCGAGATTGAAAGTCAATTTGTGAGGGAGCCGAGTTCTGGACTTGTTTTTGCCATATGTTGTGCACCTTTTGATCAGGGTACCACTGTTTCTTCCCTTTATCGGACTTATCCACCACATGTGTAGAACAACTTGCATTGTCACTACACGTAGGGGTTTTGCCTTTAGATGCAAGGGGAGCAGCCTTGGTACCCTGAGTGTTGGGTGCACGAGCAAAGCCAATTCCAGATCTATCTACCTCCTTCACAAACTTCCTTTTGTAGTCATTTCTAACCTCTTGAGCCTTTTCAACAACAAACTCATCTAACCATTTCTTTCTTTTGGTCTCATCTTCGATTTTAAACTTTTCTTTCTCACTGGATAACTTGGCATTACCCAGTCTGAGCATGAGTCTTTCACCTTCTAGGTCGGTGACATGTTTTTCTAAGTCCTTGACTTGTTTTTGCAAGTCAGTGACTTGAATGTTAGATTCTGAGCATAACTCACAGGTTACTGACTTAGGAGATGAAATTTTTTCAAGTTCAATTGCTTTAGAGGACCAGTGTTTGTTATCATCGAAGAGATTGGAGATAGTTTCTTCATTATCTTCCAACTTTTCTCGTAACTCAGTTACCTGAGTTCCAAGCTTTTCAATGATAGCAACCAACTGTTCTCTAGATTTTTTTGACAAAAGAGAAGAGAGTTCAGAGTCATTTACCTCTTGGGAAGACTTGTCTTCGATGGCCATGCAACATTTTCCTATTGCTGGCGCTATCTCATCATCGTCATCAGACATGTCCCAAGTTGCCATCATACTTTTGCCTGTTTCTCCACTTTTTCTTTTAGGACAGTGTTTGGCAAAGTGTCCTTTTCCTTGACATGGATAGCAAACAACATCCTTCATGTCCTTTCCTTCCTTGATTGATTCAGTAGCCTTCGAGGGAGCCTTGTTACGATTCCACAGTCTCTTCATGGCTTTAGAAATGAGAGCCACATCCTCATCTACTCCATTAGTGTCATCGTCACCCTGACCTAGATCAAAGGCTCTTTCAACCTTGAGAGCAATGTTCTTCACTTTCTCAGATTCGAGTCTTTCAACTCTTCTTTGCTGAATGCCTCCAAACATAGTGAGTTGACCAATGAGGTCCTCCAAGGTCAGTGACTTGGTTTCCTTTTGAGTGAGAAGGGACGAAGCAATGTTGTCCCAACTTTTGTTCAATCCAGAGATCAACTTGTTGGTTTGCTTCCACTGAGGAAGCTCCTCTCCTAGAAATTCCAGTTGGTTGACAAGAGTTTGGAACCTTGAGTGGTAGTCACGGAGAGACTCACCATTTCCTTGAAAAATATTTTCATATTCCCGTTCGAGACTTATGATTCTATCTTTCTTCACATCCTCATTCCCTTGATGAAGTCTTTTTAGAGCATCCCAAATTTCCTTCGCAGACTTGTATCCAATGACCTTTTTGAGGTCACCGTCAGTGAGAGCATGATGAAGGACCTTTTTTGCTCTAGCATTCTTTTCAAGTTTTCTAAAATCAACATCATCGTACTCAGCGGTGGTTTTTTCTGTCTTTCCATCCTTTCCAAGAAAGGTTTCTGGACCTAACTCAATCACTTTCCACAACTGACCGTCTAGAGAGCAGATGTGGGTTTTCATTTGTTCAACCCACCAATCGTACTCTCCAACTTTGAGAATCGGAGGCTTCCGGAAGGAGTCATTCACCGAGGTGTTGGTGGACGTCATTTTCCTGCAGAGAAAGTACTAAAACACAATCTACAGCCAAGGCTCTGATACCAATTGTAGGATCGTTAGTACTTAAACGAGTCGGCGACTCCTACGAAGTCATCGACTTTGAGTAATAATGCAGCGGAATAATCAAGTAGTAAAATAAACGTTACCAATGGTCGCTGACAAGCGATGTATAGTGGAAACTCTTCGTAAACCAACTAGTTTACTTAGAGAAAAACCACTCCCTTCCAAGTTTATCACTTGGTCGGATTTCAAGAGTCCTTAGACTCGCTCTATTGATTTCTTGAGTGATTACAAAGCTCTCCCGTGTACAAGAATGAATCCCACACCCTTGAACCACGCTCTACCTTTGCACTCACACTCTCAATCTCACTCTATGCCTAAGATTTCTTGATTCACCACTTGTACGAATCCCACGCACAAGCACACTCTTTCTTTCTTACACCCAATATGAAGTTTCAGCACACACGCACACTTAGCCTAAACAAAACGAGTTATTTAAACTAAGATAAGGAAGATCTCGTTTATATTATTTTCCATTCGATTAGGAAAACACTATACACTTAATCTTTTACAAATCTTTCCAAATAAACAATTATATGCGTACTTAAATATTCTAGGAGAATCTTGATTATCTTCATCTTGATTTTAGCACTCTTTTGATGATCTTCTCCTAAAATACAACACATAGTTGTCTTCAATTTAGACGCACAAGATCTGTGCGCTCCTTCCGTAAATAGATTGCTCAGCCAGCTGTTTAATGTCAGTGACTTTGTCAAGTCGCCGACTTGACTTGCAAACATAGGGTCACTGACTCTGAAACCATCAAAACTCAATCTTCCATCTTCTAACAGTTCTCAAGGTCGAGTGCAAAGTCCATGAGGTTTTACGAGGATGTCAAGCATGCCTTTGCTATTCTCGGAGTGCCTCATTTGCTAAAAAAGGAGGCGACGCCACACTTCCCTGCCCTTACTTCTGAATTCTTGGCTACTCTTGAGATGAGATTCCCAACCAAGATCTTGGCGGGATGGATAAGATTCCAGCTCGGCAATGTCATTCACGAGTGCACAATGGAGGAGTTCAATGGTATTCTCGAGCTTCCTAATACTTCTTGGGATTACAAGATCAAGGACTACAAGGTGACAAGGACTTGGAGCGATATTACTGGGGAAGTAGAGCCCTCTGCTGCAGCACTTTCCAGGTCAAGCATCATCAACCCCATTTTTCGGATGATTCTCCGAGTACTAGCTGCTACTTTTTGGCCCAAGAGAGAGTTGAATAGGCCAACAAGGACGGAAGTTGCATGTCTCCGAACCATTCTCTTTGAAGATCCCGCCCCGTTGAACTTGGGGTACGAGTAGCTACATTATGCTGAGAATCAAGGGATCAAGTCAAAAGAGGTGTGGTGCGGAAATTTGGTTAGTCTCTTGGCGGCCAACCTCGGTGTCGATCTATCCCTCTACACGCCGAGCCATGCTCAATTGCTCGATAAGAATTATTGGTTCGCTTCCAACATCTTTATACGGACCGAGAGAGGGCACGCCACCAAGATTCTTGGCCAAGACGTTCTTCTTACCTTAGCAAAGATGGAGCTGCTTTACGTACCGAATTGGTACGAATCCTGGATGGGTCATGCATTCCCGTTAGAGCACAAGCCGCAAGATGAGCCGACATTGAGGCCGTGTGTGACACGGTTTGCTAGAGAAGGAGAGGCAATGGAATAAGATGATGAAGAATCTAAGGCAAGAACAGAGGCGGGCACGGAAGAGCTCAATATCGAGGACGACAACCTCGATACCGAGGTTCTAGGCAACAACAACATCTTCGTTAACGAGATACCCAACTTCGTTAATGAATACTTCGAGGCTACTACCGATAATGACTCCCCGCTGCCATCTCTCAAGCCTCATTGTATGGTCTTATGCCTTACAATACGGTAATTTTTCAAGACCACTTCCAGCCTCACAACCACTACCAACCACCTCCTCAGCCTATTTACACTGGATCGAGTATCCCACCTCTATGGGCCGAAGATCTTTCGTCTCAGATGCAGCAACTTAACCTGCAGCAAACTCATCTCCACCAGAGGATGGATAGGTGGGAGAGTGTTTATTCTGCTCGTATGGCGCTAGATGATGCGAGGCACCAGCAGAGAGAGGCGGATGATGCAGAGCGTTGGAGGACAATGTACGATTTTATGGGGAACTTCGAGCACCGGTTCCCACCACAAAGGCGCTGATCCAGCTTTTGAGAGTTGCCTCTTTTCTGTTTTAAAAATCTTTTAAGTTTTTTTCTTCTTTCTTTTTCTTTTCTATTCTTTTCTTTTGCTTATTTTTATTACAATGGGGACACTTTAATTTTAAGTATGGGGTGGGAAAGGGTAGCAAACTTACATCTTGTTTATTTTATGTGTCTTGTGTGTTTTAAGTAGTTCTTTGTTTTATACAATAAAAAATCACAAGAAAATTCGAAAAATTGAAAATTTTCAAAAAAAAAGAGTTTTTAGAATGGATAGATACCCCTTTCTTTTGGTTCTATGATAGTTGTTGTTGGCATGATCATGTAAATCCTTGCAAGCATGTCTTTGATAGTATAGCTTGACTCTTGATATGAAGTTGCTTTATAGAGAAATAGCATTTGATAAAATTGAGCATGTATACTTTTTAGCATAAGTGATGCAATCCAACAAGAAAATTTACCTTGTGTGTTATTTTTGGCCTTATAGGGAGAACATAAAAAATAATCTCTCTTCTTTTCTAGTGTGATTTACTCTCTTTATGTATATTATCTCTTGGAATTGTGATGGTTATCTATTTCTTGAGGCCTATATAAGATTTTTAGTTCATTACTTGTGAAAGTCATATGATGGAGAACTTATTTTCATAAGCTCTATTAATCCATATCCACCCTTACATTATCCTTCTTTTTGACAGCCAAGTTGAGCCTTAAAGCCTTTTCTTTTTAGCTCCACAAAATTGTTCCCTAGCCGAGATAAGCTTGACCCTATCCGGGGATTAGGACTTTGATTGGAGAGGATTGTTTTTGCTGAGTGAAATGTTGTAATTGGTTCGAAAATTAAGGGTTTTTTGGGAAGGGTAGATTGGAAGTCTCTTGTTTTATTTTGTAAAAAGATCTCTTTGTAAGAAAGGATGCACAAAAGAAAAGAGTTGTTGTTGAATAAAGGAAATAAAATAAAGAGAATGAGTACACGATGAAGCTCGTTAACGACCTAGTTGGTTCATTAACGAGGTTGTTCGAGAAGAAAGTGTTGAAGAAAAAGAGCTGAAAGAAAAATATAAGATTGAAGGAAAAAAAAGGGGGGAAGTAAGATGTGCGTTTGTGTGTAATAGATAAGCCAGAGATTCTTTAGTGTTTATGAGACTTTCTAGGATATATTGGGTGAGTGAATTAAAGTGCATAACAAAGAGTGAGTTTGGTATATCTTTTATGAGAGTTTTGGTGAGAATGTGTGAGTTTTAGTAGTCTTTGATTCCCGGATATTATTAGCACCACATAGCCAAAATATTTCCACACCTTTTGAATTACTAAGCCCCATTACAACCCGGCCGAATGGAAGCTTCTATGAAGTTTTTCATTGAGCCAAAATATTCATGTTTTTATTCTAGTTTTTTTAGTGTGTTTCTTAGTTTGTTTAGTTTGGTTTTAGTAGTCTCTAAGGTTAGTTTTGTGGTTTTTTGAATGAGTTTGCATATTTTGTGAAAAGTATGGAAGCTACTCCGTTTTGTGTCTTTTTGTAGGGTTTTGAGCAAGAAAGAGCGCTTTTTAAAGCTGAGCTGAAGTGTTGGGTTGGAGGTCGGAAGACGTGAGGATAAGGAAGTCGAAGTCCAAGTTTAAATTGAAGAAGATTCGAAGAAAAGCCAAATTCCAGGCTCGTGAACGATCCGGTGAAGGTCGGTAACGAGGCTTAGAGATATAATTTTCTACTGGATTTTGTGATTTCTATCGACCCTGTGCGGGGTCGTTAACGATGGCTCCGTGTCGGTAGGGTTTTAATTGATTTTAGGGTTGTTATATCTTATATCTTTTATCTTGTTATCTTTTAAGGTTAGTTTGTATCTTTTAAGCTTTTTAATAGATAACTTTCTTAGTATAAATACCATTCTTTCTAGCTTGAAGAAGACGATTTTATTGGAGTTAGATTGTTTTTAGGAGAAGTCAAGTAGGAGAGAATTGCGAGCCTGGTTCGTTCGAGAGAAGAGCTAGGTTCGTTAGTCGGATTCTGCTCGGGTTTCTTTTCTGTGTTTTTTAATTCTTCTGGAGTTTGTAAGACGATATTTCTCTTATTAATTTCAAGTAAGATTGTTTTGTTTTCAATGTTTTCTCTTATTAAAGTTGTTTGCTTTATTATTATGAGTAGTGAGTAGTTTTCTTATCTAGGGTCGGGGTTGAAACCCGGCATAGTTATGCATGATTTGACAAGTGAGTTGATGTTTTGAATGCCAATTATCTGTTTTAATTGCTTGTTGTGCTTATGCTTAGATGATAGTCGAAGTAATTTGAGTTTGCAATTCAATCGAAACAGAAAGTTGTTGATTGGAAGGTTGATATTGTTCGATTACGAAAGTTTCGAGCTTTGGATACAAAACAAGTGATTGAGTGAATTGATTAATGAGAATTTATTGATTTGCTTGTTAATCAGCGAAAGTTGATGAATTTATCTGTTTAAAGGCATGATCTTTATCTTCTTGTGAGTTTATATGCATAGCTATGTTGTGGTAACACTTTTCCTAGATTCTTATTCTTATTTGAGTTTGCTTTCGTTATATTCATTATCGAGTTCCTTTGCCTCGGTACCGAACCTGTGTTTAGGTTGTTATTTTGTGTTCGTATTTTTCCCAGGTTTGTTAACGACCTTGACAAAGTCGTTAACGAGGTTGGTCGTAGGGTGTTTTGTTTTGTTTTGCTTTGTTTTATTTTTAGTAGTTGATAGACAAACAACCGTGCTTCCCGTGGAACAATCCTGACTTCGCTATACTCAGCGAGGTCTTGACTATAAATTTATTTGTTTAAATAAAACCCTTTCTGTTCAAGCCCAATATAACGCGCGCTATAAACGGGATTATAAAAATACTAACTCTCGGGAATTCGTACAACCAAACGGTTTTCGTACGCGGATTGTTCCTCCTCCCCACCCCTCAGTCGATTGTTTTTTGTGCTTTTTACGAAGAAAGCCTTTAGACCTTATACCGTTAATAGCGCGATCTCACTTGGAGATCAAACACGTCGAGCTTTGGCAAACGAGATAGTTCTCGAGCCAAAGAGGATTTTCGACCCCTTAATTGTACACGATCTCCCTCTTTATATAGTGATTGTGAGCTGCTTGTTTGTTGTTTCGATCCTCGATGTGGGAAGCTTATAAGAAATCATTTGTACAAAGTTACATGGAATTTCATGTTTTATACATGAGCGAGTGATGGTGACACGTGAGCTTAGTAGGCCAAACTCCATTTTACCTTTAATGGGCCAAGCCCATGGCCTTGAATTTGGCCCAACTCTTCGGATCAAATGTGAACGTGTACAAGGAAATAGATCACGCACACATATAACTTGTGTTTGCATGGGCATGTATACCATGCAACGACACCAACGTGGCCCCCATTTTAAGTCACTTAACAACTTTGTGTACATATTACGTTTGGACGAGTATATACAATGCGACGTGTTATCTCTTTTCTGTTTATACTTGCTAATATACCTTTGATTATTTAGCGGTTATTTTGCGCACCATCACAACCCCTTGGCTTGGTGTCCTCGTTCCACGAGGGCAAAGAGACAACAAGCAGGTGCGTCGGTCCCCTAAGAGAGTTGCTGCCAACCCCGAGCTTCGCTCAGGTTGCGCGCTTTTCGAGAGTTGGGACCTAGTCCCTAAGAGAGTTGTCGTCAACCCCGAGCCTCGCTCGAGTTGAGCGCTTTTCGAGAGTTGGGACCTCGTCCCTAAGAGAGTTGTCGTCAAACCCGAGCCTTGCTCGGGTTGAGCGCTTTTCGAGAGTTTGGACCTCGTCCCTGAGAGAGTTATCGAACCTCGTTCGCTTAGAGAGTCAGGACCTCGTCCATGAGAGTGTTTGGACCTCGTCCATAAGAGAGTTTCCAACCCCAAGCGGGAAGCGAGGGGTGGTCTTTGAAACCATAAAACCGAGAATCTCAAACCCCAAGCGGGAAGCGAGGGGTGGACTTAACGAGATTTTCCAACCCCTAGCGGGAAGCAAGGGGTGGACTTAACGAGGTTCTCCAACCCCAAGCGGGAAGCGAGGGGTGGACCTTAACGAGATTCTCCAACCCCAAGCGGGAAGCGAGGGGTGGACCTTAACGAGATTCTCCAACCCCAAGCGGCAAGCGAGGGGTGGACTTAAACCAGATTCTCCAACCCCAAGCGGGAAGCGAGGGGTGGACCTTAACGAGATTCTCCAACCCCAAGCGGGAAGCGAGGGGTGGACCTTAACGAGCTTCTCCAACCCCAAGCGGGAAGCGAGGGGTGGACCTTAACGAGATTCTCCAACCCCAAGCGGGAAGCGAGGGGTGGACCTTAACGAGATTCTCCAACCCCAAGCGAGAAGCGAGGGGTGGACCTTAACGAGATTCTCCAACCCCAAGCGGGAAGCGAGGGGTGTACCTTAACGAGATTCTCCAACCCCAAGCGGGAAGCGAGGGGTGGACCTTAACGAGATTCTCCAACCCCAAGCGGGAAGAGAGGGGTGGACCTTAACGAGATTCTCCAACCCCAAGCGGGAAGAGAGGGGTGGACCTTAACGAGATTCTCCAACCCCAAGCGGGAAGCGAGGGGTGGACCTTAACGAGATTCTCCAACCCCAAGCGGGAAGCGAGGGGTGGACCTTAACGAGATTCTCCAACCCCAAGCGGGAAGCGAGGGGTGGACCTTAACGAGATTCTCCAACCCCAAGCGGCAAGCGAGGGGTGGACTTAAACCAGATTCTCCAACCCCAAGCGGGAAGCGAGGGGTGGACCTTAACGAGATTCTCCAACCCCAAGCGGGAAGCGAGGGGTGGACCTTAACGAGATTCTCCAACCCCAAGCGGGAAGCGAGGGGTGGACCTTAACGAGATTCTCCAACCCCAAGCGGGAAGCGAGTGGTGGACCTTAACGAGATTCTCCAACCCCAAGCGGGAAGCGAGGGGTGGACCTTAACGAGATTCTCCAACCCCAAGCGGGAAGCGAGGGGTGGACCTTAACGAGATTCTCCAACCCCAAGCGGGAAGCGAGGGGTGGACCTTAACGAGATTCTCCAACCCCAAGCGAGAAGCGAGGGGTGGACCTTAACGAGATTCTCCAACCCCAAGCGGGAAGCGAGGGGTGGACCTTAACGAGATTCTCCAACCCCAAGCGGGAAGCGAGGGGTGGACTTAACGAGATTCTCCAACCCCAAGCGGGAAGCGAGGGGTGGACCTTAACGAGATTCTCCAACCCCAAGCGGGAAGCGAGGGTTGGACCTTAACGAGATTCTCCAACCCCAAGCGGGAAGCGAGGGGTGGACCTTAACGAGATTCTCCAACCCCAAGCGGGAAGCGAGGGGTGGACTTTAACGAGATTCTCCAACCCCAAGCGGGAAGCGATGGGTGGACCTTAACGAGATTCTCCAACCCCAAGCGGGAAGCGAGGGGTGTACCTTAACGAGATTCTCCAACCCTAAGCGGGAAGCGAGGGGTGGACCTTAACGAGATTCTCCAACCCCAAGCGGGGAGCGAGGGGTGGACCTTAACGAGATTCTCCAACCCCAAGCGGGAAGCGAGGGGTGGACCTTAACGAGATTCTCCAACCCCAAGCGGGAAGCGAGGGGTGGACCTTAACGAGATTCTCCAACCCCAAGCGGGAAGTGAGGGGTGGACTTAACGAGATTTTCCAACCCCAAGCGGGAAGCGAGGGGTGGACCTTAACGAGATTCTCCAACCCCAAGCGAGAAGCGAGAGGTGGACCTGGTTCCACGATTATGTAACGCTAGAATTCTGAAACCAAGGATCTCGCCTTATTAGAGCACGAACTCCATGCTAATTTGAGATAAGCTCTAAATACAAGCTTCTGTCGAAGCTAAAGTGAGCTGGCTACTCATCAATTGGCCCAAATAAAGGGCAAGCCCAAACAAAGGGAATGGCCCACTTGCACCTCACCAACTTATACCATGCAATGTGAGATATATATTTGGAATGGAAATTAATTACACACCAAATGATCACCACCCTGGGTAATGTACGATCGTGACAATTTGTATGCATGCAAGCATATAACAAGATGGACAATCTATCCATGGGATTTTTATGCCTCTTACGCATGCACTTCATGACAATCTATCCAGGTGTACGAGGTTGGCCTAATTGCATGTCATCTCTATGAATGCCCTCATAATTAATTAGCCATATTCACCCTCCTACCCAACCATGCGATGTTCTCCGAAACCATGATGGAAATGACGCTCTAATTAATTATCAATTAGGACAAGCGTACTTACCTCAGTCCGGGGACACCTCGCGCCCTCGCCACCATCTAGCTAGCTTGAAGAGTTGCTAGCTAGTGTTGAGGATGGAGCCGCCGACGCCGAGGCAAGGCGGGGTATTGAGTGGAGGAGACGAGTCGAAACGTGGCTACGCAAGTAGCGACGCTCGGTCGTGCCAGGTTATCGCGATCTTTGGTCGCCCACAAAGAAGACCACGAGGTCTAGCCTAGAAACAAGCACGAGGTTTTCGCCTTACGCCACGACCCTGCCAATCGCCGACGTCGCACGCCAAGAAGACCACGAGGTCTGGCCTAGCAACAAGCACGAAATACTTTCCCGAGAGTTTTGCGACCTCGCACCTCCATGGCCTCGATTGGCCTTGCCTTGCTTGTTTGCAAAGACCTCGCACCACCATGACCTCGCTTGGCCTCGCCTCGCTTGTTTGGCAAGGACCTCGCACCACCATGACCTCGCTTGGCCTCGCCTCGCTTGTTTGCAAAGACCTCGCACCACCATGATGTCGCTCGGCCTCGCCTCGCTTGTTTGGCAAGGGCCTCGCACCACCATGGCCTCGCTTGGCCCCGCCTCGCTTGTTTGCAAAGACCTCGCACCACCATGACCTCGCTTGGCCTCGCCTCACTTGTTTGCAAAGACCTCGCACCACCATGACCTCGCTCGGCCTCGCCTCGCTTGTTTGGCAAGGGCCTCGCACCACCATGGCCTCGCTTGGCCTCGCCTCGCTTGTTTTCCCAACACCTTGGCCTCGGAACGACCTCGTACTCCACCTTGACCTCGTACTCCACCTTGCTCCAACCTCGCTCGTACTCCACGTTGACCTCGTACTCCACCTTGCTTTAACCTTGCTCGTTGCCCAACACCTCGGCCTCGGAACGACCTCGGAACGACCTCGTTGCTTCGCTTTTGACCACAGCCTCACCCTTGTTTTGACCTTTCTGGCAACATGGTTGGCCTTGCTAAAAAGAGCGTGTTGACCTGCCCGTCGAGTGTACACGCCACCTCAAGGTGGCGCCCGTACGCCGGCCTTGTCGAGGGAGCCCGCGCGTTGGAGCTAGCTAGTCCCACCGAAGACCTCGCACGCTTGCTTTTGATGGAACCGGAAGCTTGGCCTTCAAATAGAACCCCAAGTTGGCCTTCTCTTCCTTCAATGGGAACGAGAGGAAACGCCACGCATGGAAGCCTCGCTTGCTGGCCACCTAAACCTCGCACATTGGCCACCTAAACCTAAACCTCGTTGCTTGGCCATATATATAAATATATATGCCATGATGGAACGGAGGGGAGAGGATGCACCTACTTAATTGTGACCCGAGAGTAGGACGATTAGGGAGAGACCATTCCCACAGACGGCGCCAGTGTTGAAGCCCGATATAATGCGCGCTATAAACGGGATTATAAAAATACTAACTCTTGGGAATTCGTACAACCAAACGGTTTTCGTACGCGGATTATTCCTCCTCCCCACCCCTCAGCCGATTGTTTTTTGTGCTTTTTACGAATAAAGCCTTTAGACCTTATACCGTTTATAGCGCGATCTCAGTCGGAGATCAAACACGTCGAGCTTTGGCAAACGAGATAGTTCTCGAGCCAGAGAGGATTTTCGACCCCTTAATTGTACACGATCTCCCTCTATATATAGTGATTGTGAGCTGCTTGTTTGTTGTTTCGATCCTCGATGTGGGAAGCTTATAAGAAATCATTTGTACAAAGTTACATGGAATTTCATGTTTTATACATGAGCGAGTGATGGTGACACGTGAGCTTAGTAGGCCAAACTCCATTTTACCTTTAATGGGCCAAGCCCATGGCCTTGAATTTGGCCCAACTCTTCGGATCAAATGCGAACGTGTACAAGGAAATAGATCACGCACACATATAACTTGTGTTTGCATGGGCATGTATACCATGTAACGACACCAACGTGGCCCCCATTTTAAGTCACTTAACAACTTTGTGTACATATTACGTTTGGACGCGTATATACAACGCGACGTGTTATCTCTTTTCTGTTTATACTTGCTAATATACCTTTGATTATTTAGCGGTTATTTTGCGCACCATCACTTTCAACAAGAAGCACTACAAGAGCGTTTGGAAACGCTCTTGTAGGAGTACTTGATGATGACTCCTTGATTATCACTATGTATTTGTGCATCAAACCATATTGGTACATTAGGTGCATCAAAAATAAATTAATAAAAAGTTGGAATCGATGAATAATGTGCATCAAAAAATCGATGCACAAACAATATTGTTTGATGCACAAATAAATAGTTTTGATGCACATAGAGTTAGTTTTAATACACATCCAAGGCAAAATTGATGCACAAGATGCGTGCGTCTTCCATAAACATATTTTTCAAAAAACATGCGCATGTCATTTTTTACCCCTTCTTTAATGAAACTAATTAGAATGTTAACTTTTTAAGCAAACCTACGCAATTTATTTTTATTTTGCACTGTATGTTTGTATTAGTTTTCTCACGTGATCATTTTCAATGGATAATGATGTATATTTTTCGCAATTATTGAGTAGTTAAGCCATTATTCTTTCTAACTTATTTTTAAATTTTATTATTTTTAACATGAATTAATTTAGAATATCACGAATCAACAGAGAGTTTACAAAAGGGGGCACTTTACAAAAGTTACTGGATGGAAACAGCAGAGAGTTCATAATACATCATGAATCATGCCATCAAAACAACAAAATGGAAAGAATTGTTCAAATGGAATCAATCAATACATTAAGTTGAAGCTCTGTGAGAGACAAGTCACAACTAAATTTTTAGCATGAAAAGCCAGCTCTGATCCTTCTTCTTTTTCACCATGACCCTTCCTCTTAGTCTTGTTCTGGCTGTTTCAATACTTCTGATTGCACACTCATCTAGATTTTGAGTTCCTCCGTTGAAGCATATATCATTACAAGATGCCCAGATGTTGTAGACAGTCGTGGTGAAGCAAGAGAACCTGACTTGGAAGATGGAGTTCTTCCTACTGCTTATGGAAAACCAGAGCCATTCATCAATTATGGGGACATGAAACTGGACTCCGACCCAAGTCATTGTTTTACGGATTACCTCTTGGGAGAAGACACATTCGAACTAGACATGTCGAGAAGTCTCAGGTCTCGCTCCACAGAGTACACAAGAGTCAACAACAACCAAATTAATCCTACTCAGCCTCTCTTTTGTGGACGCCTTACCCAACCCCGCAAGCAAGGTCGTAAAACACACTTAGGGATGTTGAATCGGCTCTAGAGTAAGCTTGCCCAAGGGATGGCTAGTTTGTGGGTTCTCCAGAACTCATAGATATTGTGAGGGATTCACCTAGCTTGTTTGGCAGTCCAAAAAGAGTTCCATACCTCCGGGTTTTCCTTCAATGTTTGATTGATTTTGTCTCTGATATGCAGGATGCATCGCCAACTTCAACTATCATTGGTGTGGGCTTGTGCATTCCAGATACTTGAATTTGAGATGACACACTCTTTGACCCAAGTAGTCCAGATGTTATTGGCACCCGAGTCAACTTCAAAAACCAGCTTTGCTATTTGGCCTCGATTCCACGCAAGGATCTCTTTGAAACCTAGACCACCTTCCTCCTTAGGTTTGCAAATGTCACCTCATGAGACAAGACTCCTTCTCGAAGCTTCCAAACCGCTCCAAAGATAACTTCTCAGGATAGCATAGACTTTTTAATGACTCTTTTTGGGAGGATGATTGCTCGGCACCAAAAGTTGATGGTACCCCACAGAAAAAATTTGATGAGAACAACTCTACCAGCATAAGATAAAGTTTTAGCAGCCCATGAATGGATTTTTCGGGAAATATCCTCGATCAAATCCTTGAAGTCATGTATATTGAGTTATTTTGAGTGCATAGGAAGCCCAAGGTATATGAACGGGAGGGCTCCTTCTTTAATACCAGTCAGCTCAATTATCGTTGTTTTTGTGCTTTCTGGGACGCTTGCAAGGAAAATGCTAGATTTGGCCGGTTTGAAGTGCAGTCCAAAGACACTCAAAAATTCAGTGAGGGCCTTGCTAATTTCAGAGATTGAGCTGAAATTGCCTTTGCTAAACATGATCAAGTCATCAGCGAAGGCCAGAGAGGTGAGTCTGGAGGGTCTCTATCTAGATTGGAAGGAGAAGGAACAACCCTCAACCATCTTAACTAACAGGTGGTTCAGATACTCCATCCCTAGAGAGAAGAGATAAGGTGCCATGGGATCACCTTGTCGGAGACCTCTCTAAGCCTTGAAAAAGCCAACAATGCTCCCATTAAGATTGAGCTGAAATTGCCTTTGCTAAACATGATCAAGTCATCAACGAAGGCCAGATGGGTGAGTCTCGAGGGTTTGCATCTAGATTGGAAGGAGAAGGAACAACCCTCAACCATCTTAATTAACAAGTGGTTCAGATACTCCATCCCTAGAGAGAAGAGATAAGGTGCCATGGGATCACCTTGTCGGAGACCTCTCTAAGCCTTGAAAAAGCCAACAATGGTCCCATTAAGGTTAATGGAGAGAGAGTTGGTGGGCAGACACTGCTTGATGATATTCAAGAGTTGTTGAGGAAAGCCAAGAGCTCTCAGCGCATTTAGAAGAAATTTCCAGCTAATAGTGTCATAGGCCTTACGGATATCAAGTTTGATAGTGCAACATGAAGTCAATATGGAAGGCCTAGTGTAGTGTCTCATCACATCTTTACAAACAAGCAGGTTATGAATGAGATTTCTTCCAGGGATGAAAGCACTCTGTTTCTGATCAACTAGAAGCTCAACTGCAGGTTTAAGCCTCGATGATACAATCTTATAGATGATCTTATAGATGGTGGTGCAACACGATATTGGTCGGAAATCAGTCAAAGCCTTGGGGCAATCAAATTTCGGAATGAGATGAAGGGCAGTAGAATTAACCTCTTGGAGAAGTTGATGGTTTTGGAAGAATTGCTTAATAGCCAGAGAGATCTATGGGCCCACAATACTCCATGCTTTTTTAAAAAATGAGCTATTGTATCCGTCCGGACCTGGAGTCTTGTCGTCAAGAATAGAGAAGAGAGTTTGCTTGATTTCAGAGTCAGAGATCGGCTTAAGTAGGAGGGGAAGATGGGCAGGCCGGCGCTTTGGCCCTCCACTGCATACATCAACATCAAACTCTTCACAGCTAATCTCAGTGCCCATTAGACTTTTTAAGTGGTCAATAGCAAGCTTCTAAGGCTCTTTTCTGTCTTCAATACACCTTCCATCAGCAAGTGTTATTGAGTGGATAGTGCTCAAGGATTTTCTATGCTTTATGGAGGCATGAAAGAATTTGTTGCTTTCATCCCCAAGCATAATTTTGCATGCCTTGGCTCGTTGACTCAGGTCACGATGTAAGGAGTTTTGTAGATTGAGGAGGATTTGAATAAGATTTTTTTCCTGATTGATAATGTAACACCCCCTTTTTATATAGAGATATTACCGCCAGTGACTCAGAG
Organism: Fallopia convolvulus; assembly: GCA_964016875.1. Lineage (NCBI taxonomy): Eukaryota > Viridiplantae > Streptophyta > Magnoliopsida > Caryophyllales > Polygonaceae > Fallopia > Fallopia convolvulus. The sequence goes on from OZ024720.1 coordinate 11,032,847, forward strand.
ATTAAACTCTCGAAGTCACCCAAGGCTTACAGTAATTACAGATCTTAACCAAAACTTTAAATGCAGAATTTATTATAAATAGAGTAGTGGAAGTCTATTACAAAAATTGAATAAACTTAAACGGATACAAAGTTGAAATGGGAAGGGTCTCACAAGTCAGAACCTCGACCCTTAAAATTATTCTTAATTTACTCAAAGCTAGCCACCTTCAATTGCTCCTCAAGCTTGTTCCTCATAATCCTCGACATAGAACTCCAATCCTAATGTGTCGCGACGAAAATGCGATGGACACCAGCCGACCATGCAAGGAAAATAAATAGTCGGATAGTCTTGTGATAGACTAAGCAAATGGGGTTTTGGAAGGTGGTTCGGATTTTAGGAAGGGACGAGTTGGGATGTCAGGTACCGAATGAAAGTCGGTCCCATCCTCGGACCTCGGATCTCCTATGGAAACTATGATTTGAAGAAAAAGAATGAGAACGTCACCCATGGGTGAGTCACGGTTTTGAACGAAAAGATTACTTATATTGGGAACTTGGGTTAAACACATTTAGTCAAGTGGGCGATTAAAATCCTCGTTGATCACGTTTCCCTCTACAACCTCACCGCATACGTTTTGTGCGAATTCAGATTGGATCCAGAGAATTACGAAATCCGAGAGTAAGGATGGCATTCCATTTTGTACCAGCATTCCTATCATTTTAATTGTCGCCAACGGGCGCCTATTTCATCGCTACCAATTTTTAAGGATCACAATATTGTTCCACTTGGAATTAAGCATACTTTTTAAGTCAGAATGAATGTGGGTTACGGCTCCACGAAAATACTCAAAGGTTGGGTTGTAATCCAAGACTAACACGAGCTACATGCCATCACCCATCAGCGATCGAGCGGGTATTGACCATGGTCTTAAAGGTAGAGCATCGGCTCAAGATTAATGTCGAATGAATCGACATGTATAACATAAAGTACGCAAACACAAGCCTACTTATCTAGGCACACATATGACAAGGCAACGGCCCTATAGTCCATCTAGCGTAACCTAAGTACGACTAGGAATAACATGTCATTAAATCTAGAATAGTATAAATCCTAGAATGATTTTATTTCATACAAGAGTTCTCGACAAAGTCATAAAACAATTTAAAGCACGTGAAAACATATAACAAGATATATATGTAACATGATTGATAAAACGAGTGATGCATAAACAACTCTATAAGGAAATCGAAGCCAAACCACTTGCCTTCTATTTGTAGACAAAAGGACGGACGATCCTATGGACGTATGAACTCTCGATCCTTAATGAGTTCCTGATTCACAAACATCAAAATAAATTGTGTACAATTTATTTTGTATCAATCAACAATGATGATCTATATAAACAGAATTGAATAAGTTTATAATCCTTCATAAACTTGTAGATCATATTAATAATATCCTCTTTATTTATATGATTGGAATTATAATATCTAAGGTTATAAGTTTTCATAAAACATTATAACTTGTTAATATTTTCTTATACAACCTCACTTTAAGTCATGAATCATATTTAAAACACAATTATCATTCTTTTATCATTATTTTTTAATATTTCACTACTAGTATTAATTTTATTTACTCTTATTCTTATTTCAATCTTATATAAAAATAAGAATTTCTTATTATCTTTATTATATTTTTCTTTATTCATAACATATTAACTTATTAATAAAACTTATATACAATACCAAATAAAACTCATATACATTCTTTTAAATACCCATAACATAATTTTACCCAAAATTATTCATTTAATTATTTGTATATATTTATTATTTTCTTTTCCATAGATTAGCCACTTATTCACAAATCGTATTTAAAATACCAATTAAATTCATATATTTATATAAATACCCATGAAATATAATTTTAAAAAAATCATCCATTTAAATATTTTACCCATTTAAATTTAACAAAAGTTTTTTTAATAGGAAAAATCAAAAATAATAAAAACAATATTATTTTGACCGGTTTAGCCATCTAATTGTGAAGGGCTATGAAGGGCTACCCACCATTTGTTTTGGTTGCGGGAGGTTTGAACATGTCAAATTTGGGTGCCCGTTTAGCCACCGGAGATCAAATCGAACGTTGGTGATGGCAATTAGATTCATCATGAAGCTGGCCATCAGGTTGGTCATGCTAAAGTGTCGGTTGCAAATGAAGAGATACCAAATGAATCAAGTACCAATAGTTCTGATGTCGATGGCCAGAGTTCCGATGGTGTTAAAGATGTCGATGATCAGAATAGAGGTTTCTACGGTGAATGGATGAAGGTTGAGAAAAGGAAAGCCGTCCCAAAAGGTAATTTTGGATATCAGAAATCACAAGAAAATAGGAAAGGGAATTATAAGGAAAATCACAATATTTCAGAAAAAGGAAAAGGCAAGATGGTTGTGGTACAAAGGGAACTATTTCCTCAGATAAGCAAATTTGGAGTCCTAAAGATCGTTGATGAGAATAATGAGGATATTGTTATTCCTCGAACAAGGAAGTTTCATGGATAATGAGAAGGGAGTTAAGTCTCCAAAGTCGGTTGATGATTTGGCCCATGATAGATATGTTACAGGTTCATATCCTGTTAGAAATCAAAAAAAGAAAGCAACAAAAATAAGAAAGAAGAGAAAAAGGTGGACATGGACGAAGAGTTCATGGCCCAACCAGCTAGAAGAAGTGAGCCGAGTATGGGCTCCGATGCCTATAATAATGTCTTCAATAATGGGCTCTACAAGTCTACGGCCCAAAAAAATAAAAAGACTATCAAGATTGGAAGAAGGACGGGTATATTCACTCCCGCGATCAAGAATCAGAATGGGCCAGCTAGGCCTACTAGAAACCCTATTGGTTCGAGATCTTCTCTAGAGCCCCATAATTAGGGGAGCGAGTCTGTTGGTAAACATCAGATATGTGAAGATAACAACCTGAGCAAGATGGATTCCCTGCAATCTCTCGAATACAAAAACAAGGGTCTTCCGGATACGCAGATTGTTCATATGAAGGGTAAAAATCAGACCGACCACTATGGGAAAGAGCATGGGATGCAATCTTTTCAAACTGAGAGTGAAAGGGCACAAGCTCTAAATGGAGCTGAAACAAGCATTACTGCAGTAAATCAAACCGAGAACCTACAATAGCAATCTTCAATGGTTTTTTCGATAGACAATGATTCGACAATGGAAAAGAGCGAATTGACTCAAGGGCCAATCTGACCTCTTACTCTGGTTCTCGTTTTCTCTTCTTTTCTTCTATATTTATGATTAATGTCTTAATGTGGAATTGTTTCGGTGCAGGCAAGCGAAGTTTCCGTAGAGCAATTCGTTATTTCTGTAGGCATAATAAAATTGATGTTTTGGCTCTCTTCGAAACTAGAGTGTCAGAGGATAGGCCCCTAAAGAATTTGTGACAAGATGACTAGGCACGATTTCTCGAATTGTGTTAGAGTTGAGGCTAGAGGTTTTAAAGGAGGAGTTTAGCTTCTATGGAAGGAGAATGTGGTTAAGATTAAGATAGAAGACCAGGATTGCTACTTCATCCACGCGTCCTTCAAAGATGCTCGAAAGAAGTGTGACTTATTTATGGTTTATGGTCCTCGTTCAGCTCCTAGACCCGAAGTTTTCTGGAAGCATCTTGAGATGACTGTGAGCTTAGTGGATGGTCTTGTGGTTATTGGCGGGTATTTCAACTGTATTCTTTTTAACTATGAGCGCAAGGGAGGCTCGGGAAATCTGCATACTGACTCTCATATTTTTCATGATTTGAAGGATAATTTGGGTCTTGTTGATTTGGAATTCAGCGGGAACAACTTTACGTGGCCCTCTATTGTGGTGCATAAGCATCTTGATCGTGTTTTTATGAATGTCTAGGGTTGTCTAAGATGGAAAGAAGCTAGCGTACATCATCTCACGAGATTCTCTTTTGATCATAATCCTTTATTGCTTTGTTTTAATCCCTGCCTTAATTTGAACAAGAAACGTAGACCATTTCGATTTGAGGCAGCTTGGCTAACCCACCATGGGTTCAATGATAAGGTGAAAGAGTGGTGGTGCAACGAGGCTAAAGCACTAGAGGCTTTAGCCATGTTGCGAAAGAAGTGGGTTAGTTAGGAAAAAAATTGGTAACATTCATTAGAGGAAGAGTTGTTTATTGCAGAAGCTCGATAGTATTAAGAAGAGTTTGGGTAGATATGATTCGAGTGGCTTGGCTGAGTTGGAGAGATACACCATTGTCGAACTCGATCAGGTTTTGGAGCAAGAAGAACTGTTATGGTTTCAAAAGTCTCGTGAACAGTGGATTAATTGTGGTGATCGTAATATTTCGTTCTTTCACACAACAACGATTGTTAAACGAAAACACAATCGGTTTAAGGGTCTTAAAGACTATAACGGTTGCTGGGTGGAGGACTGAAAAGAACTTGATAAAAAATGGATGTTGAGTTTTACACTAAGTTGTATAGTGTTGAGCCTACTGACTCGTCTAGAATGCCTCAAGTTAGTTGTAGTTTTCCTACTGTTCGTTTGGGCCAGTTTGTTTGCTTGACCGGTCCGACTACTATGGAGGAAATTTGGAGAGCTGTCAGATCCATGGGTCCGTTCAAATCGCCGAGGGTCGACAGACATTAGCCTAGCTTTTTCCAGAGATGCTGGGATCAGATTAACAAGTCTATTGCTGGTTTTGTTTGCAACTTTTTCAGCACATCTGAGCTCCCGATGGGTATTAATGACACTTTAACTATGTTATTGGCAAAAGTGGCTAAACCCGAGCTCATTAGCCAATTCCAACCGATAAGTCTTTGCAACGTCCTCTATAAGGTGATTACCAAGATCTTGGCCAATCGGATTCATCCCTTTATGTCGGATATTATTGGTCCATATTAAGGTAGCTTTATTCTGGTCCGTTTGATTACAGATAATATTGTCATCGTTCAAGAAGTGGTTCACTCTATGAAGAAGAAGAAGGGTTCTCAAGGGTAGATGATTCTGAAGTTAGATCTTGAGAACGCATATGATAGATTGAATTGAGAGTTTATTGAATCCTCCCTTAGGGTTGTTGGCTTTCCCGGTCAGTGGATTAAGTAGGTGATGGCTTGTGTTTCAATCGTCGCCTATACTACAAGTTCTTTGGATTGGTGAATTGACGGATCAGTTCATGGCTTCACGAGGTGTTAGACAAGGCGATCCCATCTCTCCCTATTTATTCTTGTTATGTATTGAGCATCTTAGTCATATTATTAATGATGAGGTGGATTCCAAGAATTGGAAACCAATTAAATTGATGAGAAGGAGACTTGTGTTGTCTCATATCTTCTTTGTCGACGACATCGTTTTATTTGATGAGGCTTCGGTTGAGGAAGTTATGTTGATTAAGAGACGTCTTGATAACTTTTCTGTTGCGTCGGGCCAAAGAGTGAGTGTAGAAAAATCTAGAATCTTTGTTTCTTCGAATGTTGGTCAAAGGCTGACTTGCCAACTTAGGAGAGCCAGTGGTTTTACTGTGACTTCTGATTTGGGTAAATATTTATGAATATCGGTTCTTCATAAGCCGGTTAACAAAGATACGTTCACCGGACTCTTGGATAAGTTCAGTTCAAGACTTGCTGGTTGGAGATCCTTATGTTTTTCCTGGCGTGTGACTCTGGTTAAGTCGGTTCTTTCATCACTGCCGATTTATACTATGTCTTCGCTACTGCTGCCAAAGAATTTTTGTGATAGAATTGATAAGATAAATTGTGGTTTTATTCAGGGTAGTGTTGATAGGGATTTACTTGACAACAAATAAATTTATAGTCAAGACCCCACTGAGTATAGCGAAGTCAGGATCGTTCCACGGGAAGCACGGTTGTTTGTCTATCAAATACTAAAAATAAGAAAAACCAAACAAAACAGGCAAAAACACCTACGACCAACCTCGTTAACGACCTTATCAGGGTCGTTAACGAACCTGGGAAATCTACGAACACAAAATAATGAACTAAAACACAGGTTCGGTACCGAGGCAAGCGAACTCGATAACGAATATAACGAAAACTAACTGAAAGAAGTATAAGAAGATCCAGGACAAGGATTACCACAACATATCCATGCATATAAACTCATAAGAAGATAAAGATAATGCCTTTAAAAGTTAAATTCATCAACTTTTGCTGATTAGCAAGCAAATCAATCAATTCTAGTAAATCAATTTACTCAATCACTTGTTTTGGATCCAAAGCTCGAAACTTTCGTAATCGAACAATATCAACCTTCAAATTAGCAACTTTCTCTTTCGATTAAATTGAGAACTCAATTTACCTCGACTATCGTCTAAGCATAAACGCAACAATCAATTAAAATAGATAAAAGGCATTCAAAACATCAACTTACTCATCCAACATGCATAACTATGTCGGGTTTCAACCCCAACTCTAGATAAGAAAACTACTCACTACGCATGATAATAAAACAAATGACTTTAATCAAAGAAAACATTGAAAACAAACTAAAACTTACTTGAAATTAATAAGAGAAAAATATTGTCTTACAAACTTCCAGTAGAATCCGAAAACAAAGAACAACACCGAGTATGATTCCGACTAACGACCCTTGTCCTCTCTCTTGATCGAACCGAGTTCGCAATCTTATCAATCTCGACTTCTCCTAAAACAATTTGACTCCCCCCCCTCTAAGACTTAGAACAAGGGTTTTTATACAAAGAAAGCTATCTATTAAAAAGCCTAAAAGATAAAAACTTACCATAAGAAGATAACAAGATAAAAGATATAAGATATAACAACCCATAAGTCGGTTAAGCCTCTACTGACACGGAGCCATCGTTAACGACCCTGCACAAGGTCGGTAGAAATCACAAACTCCTCTCGAAAAATTCTTTCTTTTAGCCTCGTTAACGACCTTCACAAGATCATTAACCAGCCTCTGTTTTGGCTTTTCTTCGACTCCTTCTCAACTTAAACTTGAACTTCGACTTGATCTTCTTATGCAATCTTCCTTAACTTCATGCCTTCCATCCTCCACCTCAACACTTCAGCTCAGCTCAAAAAGCGCTCCTTCCTGCTCAAAAACCTACAAACAGACACAAAACGGAGTAGCTTCCATACTTTTCACAAAATATGCAAACTCATCCAAAAACACACAAAACTAACTCTAAAAACAACTAAAACTAAACTAAACAAACTAAGAAACACACTAAAAACCCCTGTCTTTTTGTATAGTGGTAAGTATAGTGGTAATTTGACTGGCTGAAATTCGTCGCCAAAATGAAGTAACAAAGGGGGGATTTTGATTGGCTTAAAGTCGTCGTGCCAAATCAAAGATAAATCCCTAGTTACTCAACTAGTATAGTCGGTAAGTCGGGGTCGAACCCAAGAGACACTTGTATCCTAAGTTTTATTTTTATCAACTCAAAGAAGTAACAAAGGGGGGATTTTGATTATTTAAATAACACTAGGAATTGAAACAAGCAAAACAAGTAATCAAACAAGGAAAAGATTGGATTTTTTATCAAGTTTAAAGGAAAGCAATCCTATTCAAGTATCCACTTTTCTTCCTCAAGTTATTGATCCTAGATTTAAACAAGTTATTTCTTTCAGTTATTCCTATCCTGATCAGAATTATAACATGGCAACGAGACATGCAAACTTAATATCCAAACAATTCATGAAACGATCATAAATAATAGGGATATTAGCATTAAGAACAAGGATAAGCAGGATACTGATCACTCACGAATGCGAGGGTCTAGAGATACAATTTATAACCCGACCCCGTTGTAGCACGTGGTGTGTGTCAAACGCTCGGGAAATCTACTCGATTGAGGTGCCTAAACACTAGAAAGCTGGAAAGGAGAACTTAAAACAAAGGAAAACAAAGAGAATAGTCGGGACCGACACAAGTGTCACATCGGGCCTGATGTTGGCGACAAAGAGGGAAGTCGGGACCGACGTAGAGCAAGTTGGGCCCGATGTAGCTGGTTTTGTCAAACTCAAAGATTGAAAGTAGATCTTGGGCTTTTGGGTTCCTTCTCTAGTATATTAAGGCTTTTCCACCCCAATTCAAGCAATAAGTGATGATCGGAATAGGATCGAGGTGCTTTCACCCTCGTTCCAACCACTTCTACACATCGATCATTGGGGAAATCCCCTTCGAAGCAAGGTCTTGAGATGGACAAATGTTCACTTTCGTTACTTTGCCAATCACAAGCCTTGATTCGTTACTTTCATAAGGAATTGTAGCTCTATGTAGAGTGGGTTCCTAGATCAAGCACTCAAGGCTTATGGAATTGGGGTTTCTAGCCAAACCTAGCTAGAGTTTTCCCCCATAACCCAAGATCAAGGAGATCTACTCCATATGGCAAACAAAGAAAGCAAACAAATCACAAAGCAAAGCAATCAACATCATCAATCTCAAACCAAAGCCAAATTTCATTCACAAATCAAAAGCAATCCACAAACTCCAATCCAAGGTTTCCAAATCCATAAAATCAAAACAAGGCAAAGCTAATCTATCAACAAAACCTATCAAATCTCCTTCTCCTATGCCAATTCCCTCTCTTCTCCTTCTCCTCTCCTTCCTCCTTTCTCTCCAAGTATCCTCTTGAGAGTTTTTGAGAGTTGGTTCCTTGCTAAGTGTGTGGGAACCTCCTCCAATTAGAAGATAAGAGAGCCTTAATAGATGAGGGGAAAAAGTGGTAGTTTACAATTTCGTGCCTTGGAGCCCAATCCAGCCAGCGACCGACTCGGACCGACACGGAGCACCTCGGGCCCGACTTACTGGGCAAGTTGGTCTGAGGTCAAAAAATCATCTCGGGTCCGGCGTTGGTTCTAACTCGATCCGGACCTTGTTCCACCTTCTTCTGGTTGGCTTTTCTCTTGTTCTTCTTCATGGCTTGCTCCTCTCTTTCCCTCTTAAGCTCGGGCCTTGCTCCATGTTCCGATTCTCCTTCAAAACGACCCTTGATCGATGCCAAAACACCTACAAAACACATAAAACGCGCATAGTCTCCGAATCTCATAGAAATACGGGAACTAAGCTAAAAAGGAACAAAACACACAAGAAAAGGGGAAAAAGAAACATATTTACAAAGGGAATCATATATAAAACACCACCAAATAAAGAGACATCAGAGACATCCAATTGAGTTCCAACGAGTCAAACAATTAACATGCATTCAAATCTCTTCTCAATTGTTTTAGTCCAATGAGTCCTAAACCAATTGAGTTACTACAAAGATTAGGCTTTACTACGAGAAAACCTAGATCTAGCAATAGATAATATCAATTCCAACAAGTTGGCTAGACAAGCAGAAATCAACACAATCAATAATAATTAAGCACAAGAGAATTGAAATAACCTGTAGAAATAAACCTGAAATAGACGAATCTCACAACAACTTGAGTCTGAAAAGCTTCAACTCGAATAGAATATAAAGAGTCTAGTTCTCCATAAGAGAGAAAAACATAAAAGGTCTGAAATAAGGTCTAGCAGAATACAAAACAAAGTCTGAAAACTAAACTTAAATAGTCTCGAAAAATACTTGGACTAAAAATATAAAAGGCAACTAAAATAAAAGATAAATAGATAGATAAAACGCCGCCTCGGATCTTGCTGACGTGGACTTCCGCGACCGTGGTGAACAACCTCCGCGACCGCGGACTGCAGAATCTTCCTCCGAGTCAACGTTGACCCGTGACCGCGGCCTTAGGCCTCCGCGATCGCGGCACTGAATCTTGGCTCCACCGCGGACTGCTCAGCTCTGCGGCCTTCACTTCTCGATCTTCTAATCCCGACTTCAATTCTTCCAATTTCTTCAAGTATTCGGTCTCTTACTCATATATCATTACAAGCACTAAATGGACCTAAATCTATACATAAAAATGTATTAACTAGTCCTAATTATGCTATATGAAATACAGCATATCAAATTTAGACTAAAAACACGAACATCAAGTAGTACTTCCGAACATAAACGTATGCTTATGGGAGGAAGTTACTAAGCCTAGGCACCAGGGTGTTTAGGAATCCGTACTATGAGGGAGTTAAATTTGGCTTTGACCGGGAAGTTAAGTTGGAGATTAGTAATGGAAGATGGGGATGTTTGGGTCTCGATTCTTAAGAAGAAGTATGCCAAGAGTATGTTGGGAAGGACTGGTGCTTGTTCTCACTTGTGGAGGAATATTAGAATGGGCATTTCTGAGGTCATTATTTCGGGTTCGAAGTGGCTCATTAGAGATGGCAGGGCTACGAGGTTTTAGACGGATACTTGGTTAATAAATGAACCAATCCTTAATGTGGTGAGGGTGATTATCGATTATTCTCACCTTCATAGGGTTGTTAGAGATTATTGGCATGATCAACAGGGTGGAGATGGGACTTACTTTTGCCACTGCTGCTAGTGTCTGTTATCATGAAACTAGCTCCTGTTATGATTCTTCCGATTGGTGCTGATGAAGAAGATAAGTTAAGCTGGAAATTCTCGGCCGATGGCTCTTATTCAGTTGCTTCTGGATATAATATGATCCAAGGAAATTTAAACATGAATGAGATTGACGGGGATTTCTATAAAAGATTGTGGAGATTACCACTTCCTGAGAGAGTGCGTGGATTTACGTGGATGGATAGGAGAGGAGAAGTCCTTTCAAATGTTGAGTGGTGTCGTCCACACATTGCTTGGAGCACTATGTGCCCTCACCATTGTGGAATGGACGAGTATTATAAGCACATGTTTCGTGATTGCTCGTAGGTTAGACATGTTTGGCTTACTTTCAATGTTACTAATTTTTATCCTACTTTTTTCCAAGATCCCTTTGCTATGTGGATTCAAAGGAATATCGTAGAGGACAAAATGGTGGAGAGCATCGACTGGAATTCCCTATTTGTGACCTTGACTTGGTGGTGCTGGAAATGGAGATTCAGAGATGAAGTTGGGATCGTTGATAAACGATCGTTCGTGATCAACAAAGCTAAGGAGGCTCATGATGCTGCATGTAAGAATGTCAATTTGAATCAAAATAGAAATCAAATTTTGTAGGAGATTACTTGGGAAAAATCGAAAGAATGATGGATTAAAGTGAGGTTAGAGAAGACAGTTTGGCTATGGCGGGAGGGGTGTTGAGGAATGCCAATGGCGATTGGATTGGGGGCTTTGCTCATCATATTGGGGCGTATTCGGTCCCTATGGCTGAACTTTGGGGTGTCCTCAACGGGCTCAAGCTTGCTTAGGAGAAGGACTTCCGTAAAGTTACTTGGAATCCGACTCTTAATTAGTTATCCGCCTTGTTTTTTTGTTTTTGCTTGTCCCCCCCAAAGGGGAGGAATAGGTAAATTCGGAGTAGATAGAAATAATATGAGCCACGAGGGCTAGTACAAGCGAGTCCTACTCGGGCATACATGGGAGGGTACGTAGGCCACCCATACTATGTCCCGATTAGTCAAAACGTCAATATCAAATCGAGTTCGAACCACTAACATCCAATCCTATGAACATGAGGAAATTAAAACATACATACACGCACGTCTAACATCATCCTAGGAACAAACAAAGGCTCAAAATCTAGGGGGGCTGGTTTGTGGCACCAGTGGCGCGCCTTGTAGTCCTCCCGGGCGGTAGACCGGCCCATTTGTTCCGTGCTCTAAAAACAAGGACCGGCATCGTCTTCGGTGGTGACTTGTTTTTCCTCGTGACCGGCGTCCACTCTTGATCATTTTGAGGTTCTTCCTCATCATCATTGCCTTCTTCCTCCTCGGTTCTCTTGGCCACATTTCCAACCTCCTCTTGTTGCTCTTCTCTAGTGCTTGCATTTTCATTACTCGAGGATGTGAAGTTGGTGCCCGTGCTTGTAATTCCTTGTGTGGAGGAGTTGTCACATTCTGAGTGTCTTTGATGCTCTTCCACGATTTTCTCTTCCCTTTTATCCTTGGCCTTTTCAACGCTCGATGCCAAGATTACTTGTGTTGGCACAAGAGAATTTTCCTTGAATCCCTTTGAGGTGCCGACGGTTTTATCCATGGCCTTTGTCAAGGCAACTCCACACTCAACCAGTGTGCTTTGCTCCGTTTCCTTTGTCACTTATGAGGTTCTTCTAGCTCCCCTCATCACTCCTTCCTTCTTGTTCTTAAACCCACACTTTTAAGCTTCATGAACAAACGAGCAACATTCCTTGCAATATAGGGGCTCGTTTTCCACAAGGTAATTGCATTCAAGGGTCACACCATCATCAAAGTCAAGGGAGCACTCCCGAACCACATCATGAGCAAAATTAATTTCAACCAAAATCCTAGCATACGCACCTCGTTTCCTTCCATCCGTCACGGGGTCCATGTACAAGGGTCTTCCCACTTGTGATGCCACTCGTCCTAACACCTCCAGGGTCCAATACTCGGTGGAGAGGCCATAAATGCGTACCCACAATGGGATTGTGGCAATCTCTTTCCAGTTGAAGGCAAATTTTTCCGGGATGTGCTTGAGGAGAAAAGGTTTTCCATGTATGAAATATGGGTCTCCCTTTAGCACTTGATACGTTGGTTTTAGTACAGCGTAATTCTGTATTTTTATTAGAATTTTCTGAGTGTTTTAGGCTAGACTAGGATGATTATCTGTAATATCAGCAGAAGCCTAAAGTTGAAGATTTGGAAGACAGAAATCCTAAATTCGAAGTTGAAGTGCTCAAGGAGTCAAGATCCGCGCCCTCGAATTAGATCCGAGCTCGCGGTGCCGAGGTAGAAGCGAATCATCCGAGGGCGAGGAAGGCTGGATCCGCGACCGCGGATTATTTCCGCGCTCGCGGATCGTTGGGGTTCCGCGGCCGAGGCGAGAGAGTAGATCCGCGAGCGCGGAAATAATCCGCGGTCGCGGATCGAGGGTTTCAGCGCCGCCTTCGTTTCGTCTTTAGTTTATCTTTTGTATTTTTATATTTTTATATTTTTATATTTTCGGACTTATTTTCTACTATTTAAGGTTTGTTTCGAGTTTCACTTTAGGGTTACACAATTCAGAGAGAATTTCTAGCATACTTTTACTTTTAGGTTTTTATTTCAGTATTATGGAGAACTAATTTCCCTTTGGAGTTTGTTTAATCAAGGAAGCTTTTTTATGTATTTCGTGAGATTCTAGTAACTTTTCTATCCCTTGGTTAATATCAAAACTCTTGTGCTTAATTTATGAATTTCAATTGATTTCTCTTGGTGCGCAACTTGTTGAATTTGATTGATATTCTATTGTTTGGATTAGTTTGATTGTTGTCTATGCCATCTTATTTATCCTTGAAACAACTCTTTTCTAGGACCGTGGACTAGAATTGAGAAAGAGTATTTGATTGTTATTTTATGCATGAGACTTGTAGCTTGATTGCATGAATTAATATCCTTCTATCCTTAATACTTTTCATGATTTGAATTAAGCGTTCTTGTTCATATCATTCTTTCGCTTGGACCGTGGACAAGGGATATCTTTTATAAGGATTGGAATTAACTAGGGAATTGATAGAAAAGTGGATGAATCAATGATCGGATGAGTAAAAAGGTTGAATTGATTGAATGAACTCTGCTTTCTTCCAATTGATTTAATCCCAACAATATTTGCTTGTTTGTTTGTTTGCCTGAACTTCTAAAAACCCGTGTCTTTGCTTTTGTTGATTGATCAGAATCCCGATTCTCTTGGGTTCGACCCCTTGCTTGCTTGCTATACTAGTTAGTAATTTAGGGTTATTTATCTTTGATCTTGGGAACAACGATTTTAGCCGAGTCATTATTTGGCGCCGTTGCCGGGGAATCGGTTTTTAATTTTCTGTTTAATCGGCGTTTCTGACGAATCCGCGACCTCGGAATTTTTCCGCGCCCACGGAATTTTTCCGCGCCCGCGGATCGATTCGTCCAGATCCCCCGAATTGATAAGAACATGTCTTATGGTTTTTACCCGTTCTACTGATAATTCTCCTGTTGTTCCATTTGATCCAGAAATTAACAGGACTCTGAGACAATTGAGACGTCAAGTTCAGGCTCAAGTGTTAGGCATACAGTTTGATCCAGTTTCTTCTTCTTCATCATCTGATTCAGAGGTTGAAGAGCAACTAGTCACCATGGTAGATCGCACTATTAGGCAACTGACTGCGCCTAATTTAGAGCAGCAACAACTTGTTCTGCAGTTTCCAGCTCTGGGAGAAGGAGTAAAGTTTGAGCTTAAATCTGGTCTTCTCCACTATTTGCCTAAATTTCATGGGCTGAGTGGGGAAGATCCAAATAAACACCTTGCAGAATTCCATTCGGTCTTCTTGGGAATGAAGCCAGATGATGTGACTGAAGATCAGCTTATGCTAAGGGCTTTTCAATTTTCTTTGGCTGACTCAGCTAAGGAGTGGTATCTATACTTAGCACCTGAAACGATTACTACTTGGGCTCAGATGAAGGGTGCCTTTCTGGAGAAATATTTCCCTTCTGCTAAGCAAATGTCCATTAAAAAGCAGCTGAGTAGTTTGGAGCAGGGAGATGATGAGAACTTGTATGAGTACTATGAGCGTTACAAGAGACTCATAGCCAATTGTCCCTACCATGGCTATTTTGATAAAGACCTGATTTGCTATATTATTGAAGGTCTCTGTGATGTTGATAGGCGCCTGATGAATGCTTCTTGTGGAGGTTCTTATGAGAATCTCACTCCTAGGCAGGCGTTTGAGAAGTTGGAGACTCTAGCAGAGCAAAGCAGAAATCAGAGAAAGAGATCCAATAGTAGGTCTGTTCATTCTATTAATGACTCCTTGAATGCTGAAGTAAGGGAGTTGAAAGCTATGATGAAGCAACTGTTGGCGGGCAATGGAGCTTCAAGTTCAAGGGCTTGTGGAATCTGTGGCGAATCTAGCCATCCTTCTGATGCATGCCCTATCATGCAAGAGCCAGCAGCTGATGTGAATGCTATACGGAACTATGAACAGAGGCCCCGGAATGATCCATATTCAAATACCTACAACCCGGGGTCGGCAAACCATCCTAACTTTAGGTGGAATCAACAACCTCAACAACCTTTTCCACCACAGGGAGGTCAACCCAACTATGTTCCCAGGCCTAATTATGTGCCAAGGCCCCAGGCTCCTTAAGAAAATCCAGCCATTATCATTCAGCTTATGAAGGAAAATCAAGAGACTAAGGCTGCGATGAAGAGTTTGGAAATTCAGTTAAGTTAGATTGCAACCACTCTGAACCGGCTAGAAGTTATGGTCTCGGGAAAACTGCCATCTCAGCCCATTAACCCGAGAGAGAATGTGAGTGCCATGACATTAAGGAGTGGGAAAGAGCTAGATATTGAAATTTCGGCCAGCGGAAACCAGCCGAGTTCACTGAAGGACAGTTCTGATCGCGACGTAGAAATCGAGGAAATTCCGAAATCCGCGCCCACGGAAAAATTCCGCGCCCGCGGATACCAATCCGAGCTCGTGGATCGCCCCTCTGGAAGAATCTGATGGATAATATCAGACCTTCGTTTCCCCCCATGGCTTCACAAAAGCCAGCTCCACCGTTTCCTGAGGCACTGAAGGACACCAGGAGGCCCACCAATGATAAGGAAATTTTTGAAACCTTCTCCAAGTGTGAGGTAAATGTTCCTTTGCTTAAACTTGTTCAAAGTATTCCTCGGTTTGCTAAATTTCTGAAAGAATTATGTACTATAAAGAGGAAACAAAAAGAAAAGGGACAGGTTAAGAAAATTAATCTTGTGGAAAATACTGAAAATGTGTCTTCCATGCTTCAAAGGCAATTGCCTAAGAAGTATGGGGATCCAGGGAGGTTTACTGTTCCTGTTACAATTGGTGAGGCTAAAATTGAGCATTCTATGCTTGATTTAGGTGCATCCATTAATGTCATGCCACTTAGCATCTATGAGAAGTTAGACCTAGGACCATTACAGGATTCTAATATTACTATTGAACTGGCTCACCACTCTAAAGCGCATCCGAAAGGATTTTTGGAAGATGTCTTGGTGCAGGTGGATGGTTTAATTTTTCCGACGGACTTTCATGTCCTAGAGATCGGTAAGGGGAGATACGACCCAGTTTTGCTGTTGGGTCGTCCATTTATGAAGACGGCGAGCGCCGTAATTGATGTTTCAAAGGGCCTATTATCTATGGCACATGAAGGAAAAAGGGTCCAGTTTCAGATTGATGAAGATCCATTCTAAGCATAAGGACGTCGAGCCAAACGACGTTAAACAAAGGCGCTGCTCGGGAGGCAACCCGAGGTAAGTTTTTATTTTATTTTATTTTTATCTTTTTAGTTTAGTTTTAGTTTTAGTATTCGTTTTGTTTTTGTCGGGCTATCTTGCAGATACCATTTTTCCCAACAAAAGAAGCCAGTCCGAGAGGAGTTCAAGCTCGAGGCTCGATTCGCGACCTCGGATTTGATCCGAGACCGCGGCAAAAACCGCGACCACGGATACGATCCGAGTCCGCGGATCGGCCTGATTTTTATCGTTTATTCACAAAAAAATAAAAAAAATTAAAAAATTAAAAAATAAAAAAAATTATAAATAAAATAAAAAGAATTAAAAAAAGGCTTTCGGGTGAAACCCCTGAAATAAAAGGCTTTCAGGGGAAACCCCTGAAATAAAAAGATTTTCGGTTGAAACCCCCGAAAAAGCCCTAACCAGTACCAAACCGAACCCGAAAAGAAAATAAAAAATTCACCTACCCCACCTACCTTCCCCCATATCATACTTCCCTCCTCACCAAACACCCCCTTACAACAAAAACACCACCACCAACCCTCCACCACCATCACCACCCGCGGCCACCATCTCCATCCGCGACCCGGCGATTCCGCGCCCTCGGAAGGTATCCGCGCCCGCGGAAATTCGTCTTCAAGCCCCACCGTTTTTCACCATTGTTGGAAGTTCGAGTTTTGCTTGGATCGGAGTTTTGGAGCAAAATCGAGCTAGATCTACATCGGTTAGTCCTCACATCTGATTCTTGGAGTTCGATTTCTGCTATTTGGAGGTTGAATCTGTGTTATTGCTGAGATTTGAGTCGAAGGGGAGGAAGTCGGAGTTCGACATTGTCGACGTTCTTCAGATCTGGAAAAATCCAGATCTGCGCCCGAGGAAAAATTCCACGCTCGCGAATTGCCCCTGCCTGTCCGCGCTCGCGGATCTGATCCGAGCCCGCGGATTGCTTTTGTCCAGTCCGCGCCTTCCTTGCTGTCCGAGGCCGCGGATTTCAGTAACTTGGTAATTTTCTTGCTCAGCTCTGTATTATTTATTCAGCTATGGCATATTACGGTTTACAACATCTGAGTGAGGGACAGAGGGAGATTTGGGATAAGTATGAGGATAGGGAGTTTGTCAGTACTAAATTTTTTGATGTCCCTACACTGATTAATTTGGGACTTAGAGAGTGTACAGAGCAGTTACTGGCGACTGGGAGTTTGGGTAATTTCTCTGCTCTAGCTATGCCTACTTATAAAGGTCTTACTATGGAGTTTCTGTCCACTTTCCGCTTTGCTGATGGGGTCTTGAGTTTTCATGCTTGTGATAGATTATGTAGTTTGACCCGTGAGGAGGCTTCTCTTATTTTTGGGATCACTTCACCACCTACTGATGGGTGGATGAGTATACTGTCTGATGCCACTATTTATGATTTTTGGTATACGCTTACTGGCTCCCCTTTTAACACTCGTTCTGGGGAGCTTAACAGTAAGATTCCCCATCCATGTGTCCCTCTGGGTCACAAGGTTTTGGCCATGGCATTTTTCGCTCAGGGAGAGCCAAACAAGCTTCCTGCACGAGATTTGAGGATTATTAGATGCTTGTTTCCTTTTCCGTCTCACTGCCCGGATTGGTTCGGATTATTTATTCAGTTTGCTGAGAAGAATCCGAATAAGAGGGGGTCGATTGGATTGGGTGGTATGGTTACTCTTTTAGCCACCAGATTTGTTTCTAGAGACCAGATTGAGGCGCAGTTTGGCCGGCATTTGACTGATGGGTACAGATGTACACATCAGGCTTTAGTTAGGGCCAATTGTTTGAGAGGGTCAGTTGATGACGGGTGGACTTGGTTGCATGGGCATCCTGCTACAGCTTATCTGCGTCTACCTGCACATTTACAGTATGGAGATACAATGTATTCTTTTCATCTGCAACCTAATGTAGACGTTCCTGCAGAGGAGTTTGTTGGCGATGAGTATGAGGCTGATGGTGTTGGTTGGGATGAGCAGGCTGATACATTTCGTGCTAGATTTTATTCTCAGCCTTCTGGATGGGCTCCTGCTCCACAGACTACAGTTGGTTGGGGTGCACCTCCCTCAGCTACTCGTGCATCCACTTCTGCTTCTACTTCTACTTCCTCTAGTTTGCCATGGACAAATGGTATGAGTTTTGAGGATCGTATGTTGAGTGGGATGCATCACTTATCTATTCGTCAAGATGCCATGTCTGCACGTCAGGATGCTATGGATCGTTCATTGGAGGCATTTTATGAGCATAAGAGGCGGGCAACTATTTTCTGGCAAACACAATGGCCAGATTATCCATCATTCCCTCCACCGGATCAGCAGTGAGTCTTCTGATTCCTTCTTCTGTACTTTGGTCTTTATTTGTTAGCTTCATTGGAGACAATGAAGGGTTTAAGTATGGGGGAAGGGATTCACTGCTATATTTGTATTATATGTACAGTTTCATTCTATTTCTGTCATAATTAAAAAAATAAAAAATAAAAAAATAAAAAAGCCATAAAAATAGAGAAAAAGGCATAAAAATCCTGGGATGAGTTGAAAACCCGAAAGGGTGGCTCAGGTAATAAGCAGGTAACCCGGATCGGCATTAGGCTGGGGTAATATGAGGTTAATGAGAGATGTGAGTATTTGTGAGCACACCTAAGAAAAATGAAAAAGGTGATTAGGTGAAAACCCGAAAGGGCGCCTAAGTAGAATGAGTGGTAAAATCAGAGTGTTTAGGATCATATTCTACTTTGGGACTTGGGGATTACACTTTAGATATTGGGTAGATCCTAGGTTGCTCTACACTTTTTGGAGCTTGGGTGTTATATCTTGTATCTGTGAGGTGTGTGTTTGAGCTTTATTGTTTTGCTCACTATTTCTCTACATGGGTCTGGGTTGTGAGTTGAGAGTAGATTTTTCATATTTCCCTTTACTTCATGTGGATCTTTGATAGGATTTCTTGTTAGATTTATTTTGAGCTTACTCGAGGACGAGCAAGATCTAAGTATGGGGGAATTTGATACGCTGGTTTTAGTACAACGTAATTCTGTATTTTTATTAGGATTTTCTGAGTGTTTTAGGCTAGACTAGGATGATTATCTGTAATATCAACAGAAGCCTACAGTTGAAGATTTGGAAGACAGAAATCCTAAATTCGAAGTTGAAGTGCTCAAGGAGTCAAGATCCGCGCCCTCGTATTAGATCCGAGCCCGCGGTGCCGAGGTAGAAGCGAACCATCCGAGGGCGAGGAAGGCTGGATCCGCGACCGCGGATTATTTCCGCGCTCGCGGATCGTTGGGGTTCCGCGTCCGAGGCGAGAGAGTAGATCCGCGCCCGCCGATTGTATCCGCGCTCGCGGATCGAGGGTTTCAGCGTCGCCTTCGTTTCGTCTTTATTTTATCTTTTGTATTTTTATATTTTATATTTTCGGACTTATTTTCTACTATTTAAGGTTTGTTTCGAGTTTCACTTTAGGGTTACACAATTCAGAGAGAATTTCTAGCATACTTTTACTTTTAGGTTTTTATTTCAGTATTATGGAGAACTAATTTCCCTTTGGAGTTTGTTTAATCAAGGAAGCTTTTTTATGTATTTCGTGAGATTCTAGTAACGTTTCTATCCCTTGGTTAATATCAAAACTCTTGTGCTTAATTTATGAATTTCAATTGATTTCTCTTGGTGCGCAACTTGTTGAATTTGATTGATATTTTATTGTTTGGATTAGTTTGATTGTTGTCTGTGCAATCTTATTTATCCTTGAAACAACTCTTTTCTTGGACCGTGGACTAGAATTGAGACGGAGTATTTGATTGTTATTTTATGCATGAGACTCGTAGCTTGATTGCATGAATTAATATCCTTCTATCCTTAATACTTTTCATGATTTGAATTAAGCGTTCTTGTTCATATCATTCTTTCGCTTGGACCGTGGACAAGCGGATATCTTTTATAAGGATTGGAATTAACTAGGGAATTAATAGAAAAGTGGATGAATCAATGATCGGATGAGTAAAAAGGTGGAATTGATTGAATGAACTCTGCTTTCTTCCAATTGATTTAATCCCAACAATATTTGCTTGTTTGTTTGTTTGCCTGAACTTCTAAAAACCCTTATCTTTACTTTTGCTGATTGATTAAAATCCCGATTCTCTTGGGTTCGACCCCTTTCTTGCTTGTTATACTAGTTAGTAATTTAGGGTTATTTATCTTTGATCTTGGCAACAACGATTTTAGCCGAGTCAGCACTCTTTCTAGATCCTCTTCGGATTCAAATTTGAAAAGAAACCACCCTTCCTCTTCTCGGTATTTGGGTTTAACTCCCCATGCTTTTATCATCTCATTAATTAGGAAATAGCCCGGGTGGTGGCCCACGAATTGGCCTAGGAGTGACCACCCCCAAATCATTTGTCTTGGCAAGGCCTCGACACATTTTATGGCCACTCTATTCGAGGTGGGTGGTGTGTAGGACAATTTAGCACCCAAGCCGGCATTCATAAAGTGGGTCTTTGATTTTTGGGTTCAAGGGGTGTGGCCTAGGGCCAATCGGATGGGCATGATCACTCGGCGCGCCATGATTGGATAGGGCGGCCGCATAGGATTTTTTTCCGGGGCCAAGGGGCGCGCTTGGTTGGATGGTGGCAAAGGATTGGCGCGCTTTAGGGTCCACCGGCCTCCACTCGAGGTTTTGGTTGGGTGGCGTGCCCATGATGGTTCGCGGAGGCAAGGCGCTCCTCGGTGGCATGGGCGTGGCTTGGCAAGCTTTTGTGGGATGGGTTGGGGTTTGGATTGGAAGTGGGTGGGGGTGTCTTTTTTCTTGGTTGTTTGGTTGATCAAAGGGTTTTTGGAGGTAGAAGGCAATGTTTGAATATTTGGCTCCAAATTTTGAACTTGTGGGGAACATGGGTGAAGTGGCAAGATGAGATGGCATGGGGGGGCCAACATCCTTGTTAGGATTTTTTGGTGGGGCTCGGTTTTTGTGTGGGTTTGGAGGGAAAAATGATGAAATTAGGGTTTTCTTGTAAGGAGAATAGGGGGTGGCGGCTAGAGAAGGCTCTTGCAAGTCATGTGACTCTTCTAGAGTCCAATTACCCAAAGTAGAGTGGACAAGAGTATGACAAGGTAAAAGAGAGGTGTTTGACTTTACCTTATTTGGCTCACTTCCAACAACTCTTTCCAAAGCATCTTTTGTACTAGACAAGTCATGTGAGTTTGTCTTGGGACCACCTCCTTCCTTGTCTCCCATGGCCGAACTTGCACAAGGTTGCTCCGGTGGTGGTGGTGCGGTGGTGGTGGCGCCGTCCACATGTTCTTGGCCCAATTTTTTGCTCCCTTTTTGCCTACCATCTTCCTTGCTTCCCTTCTTGGCAAAGTCATTCAAGAAACTCTTTTTTAGGAGGGTGTTGATGGATTTGGCCGGTGGCACTTCACTCGTCGGTTGGAGCTCGAAATAGTCATCAAAATCATCTTCATCATCGGGCAAAATCCACCTTGTGTGAGACACAACTTCCTCATTCTCAAGTTCATCCTCACTTCCATTCATGTTCAAAGATTTCTCCAATGATTTCTCACAACTCCTCACATGCTCCAAGTAAGCTTGCTCACCATTTGGGTGGAAGGACATCATTTTATCCCAAGCTTGGTTTTGCTTCTCAATTTCATCCTCGTTGGTGGCATACATCTCCTTGGCCATTAAGATTTCCTTGGCCACAAGCTCTTTCTCCTTGCTTTGAAGGATTGTGAGCAACTTCATATTGCTTTGGTGGTTGCTCTCCATTTCCTCCTCCAAAGAGTCATCTTCAACCTTGCCATGTGCCTTGGCTTCCTTCCAAGCTTCATAAACTTCTTCATTTTCGGACACCATATCCATCACCTCTCCTAGATCGTCTAGTGTGGTGATGTTGCCCACTAGGATTTTCATTCCTTGAACATCTTCATTTGAAAACTCCATGGGAGTCTTCCCCTTCATCTTCTTCATCTCCTCCTTGCTAGGTGGAGGAGCTTCCTTTTTCTTCTTCCCCATGGCCAAGGAGGCCAAGGGAGGGGAAAAAAAACGAGAGAGTTTGTGGTGGTGGTGCGCAAGAATCAGTCAAAACCCAAGGGCCACCGGTTGCTCCGGCACGGCGGCGGCTTGTGAGGATGCCGTCGAGTGCTTGGGGCGAGGGTCATGTGAGGTGAGACCTCGCCGTAGCTTGGAACCGGTGGTGGATGGGAAACGGAAAGCCGAATGGGTTCTAGTGAGATGAGAGAGTTTCTCTCACTAGGATGCGCACTACTACTAGTTATCCGCCTTCTTGGCACTAGGATGAGTAGCTGTCACCCGCTTTATATTCTGGTATCTCAATGCAAGGCTTTTTGAGTAGGGATTGGACTATCCAATTCCGATATGTGTTTCACGATCAAACGATGTTGCGGATTGCATCGCGTCCCTCGCTTTTCTTTTTCTTGTTGGTTTGCATGTATTGTCTGCCTCAACAGAGGGGATTATGAACTCTTTGCTTGATGATATTATGGATTATGAATTCTTTAGATGTATATTGTACCTACAAATCACAAACTATTAAATGGCTCAAAATACATAGAACCCCTCGAACTTGTGCAAATTGGTCAGATAGACACCCCACCTTTAGTTTGGGCCTATTGAGCACTTAAACTTAATAATTTGGGCCTATCAAACACATGTTTCCTGATGTGGCGATGTGCGTGCATGCCAAACGCAATTGAGGGAGTGAACCCCCCTTATTTTAACTTACATTGAATTAATTTAAAAAAATGGAAAAAAATAAACAAAATGCACCTCTCTAGATGACATGCCACTTGCTACTAATCAATTTTTTTCTTTTTTCTTAAAAAAAATAAAAAAAAGGTGCAGATTTATAAAACAACGTCATTTTTTTTACGTTCTTCCTCCTCCTTAGAACAAGAAAATGGGGCGCGGCCGCCCACCCATGCCCCCCTGCGACCGCCCACTCAGAAACGGAATCCTCGCCCGTTCGAGGCGATCTGAAAGCCAGGTCCGTGATTTCTGAATAGGGGAGGAAGGAGAGAGGAGCAAGAGGTCTTGAGATAGGCAGAGATGCCATTGTTGGCCTTGAACAAGAAAGCTTCGACGACATCGAAGACGGAATTCAGGTAGAAAATCATACGTTTTTGGTTAATTTGGGTTGAAGAATTCAAATCTGACCTCAATTTAAAGAAAGAGATAAGCAAAGGAGGGGAATTTGGGAAAACGCAGTTTTGAAAAGGGCTTTAATGGACTTTGAGAGTGAGGCATCACTTAATAAACTCAGATCTGGTCGGTGGCGAATTTGAGAGCGAGGCATCACCTACGGTTCGAAGGACGATGTAGTCGGAATCCAATCAGATCTAGTCGGGGCGAATTTGAAAGCAAGGCATCACCTGCGGTCATTCGGATCACTGTCGGAGTCGGCCGACGTTTGATGGACGAAGGAAAAAGACCACTGAACATGTATGGATTTTTTTTTCTTTTCGTATTTTTTTGTATTTTTAGATTTTTAAAAAATCATGGTGGTCACATGGGGCTTATGTGGCATAAATTATACTTATGTGGCAAAATAGGCTTATGTGGTACACATTTGGAGAAAGAAATTGCACATGTATGTGCGCGTGTTACACTCAACGAGATTGTCAACGACTGGGTGCTTAATAGACCCGAATTATAAAGTTTAGGTGTTCAATAGGTCCAAACAAAAAATGGAGTGTCTATCTAACCAATTTACACAAATTCGAGTGGATGTATATGGGGTTTCTATCTAACCAATTTGTACAAATTCAAGGGACTTTATATGTTTTAAACAGCTATTAATAGCGTAAACTTGCGCCATGGACCGGCGTCAAATCAACTACGGACCGACCTAATCGATATTTTCGAATCTATGTACTTCAGGCTATTTAGTGGTGTGAAATAATGTCACTCGGTGGCCTTAAATTTGAAAACCTGACGCCTCATCATCGTCAAAACCAGGTTAAAATTTCTTATTTTATTATTTTTTTAATCTTATATCATTGTTTTGCGTGAAATAATTACGCTATTAAATAATGTGGTGTTAGTGTACAACCACAAAAAGTTGTGTATAAAATGCTACTGTCTTAAATTATAAAGAGAATAATATTTTTTTATCAAAACCTGAGTTTGGTTCAATTCAAACGAACTCTTATCTTGAAACGAACTCTTATCCTGAAACGAATGCACTTTTCCTAGTTCATAGTGCACTTTTCCTACTTCAGAGTGCACTTTTTCGCATTTGCATTTTTCGTCCTTTTCAGTGCACTTTTCGTATTTTTTGTAGTGCACTTTTTCCTACTACACTTTTTACAATTTCAATGCACTTTTCTATGAAAAGTGCACTATGAACTAGTAAAAGTGCATTCGTTTCACGTTTTAGGATAAGACTTTGTTTCATTTGAACCAAACTCATCAAAACCTGCTCATTTACAAAAAAAAAATAGTCTTTGATTAAAGGGAAATTCCTTTTGGTGCCCTTGAGGTTTCGACTTTTTCTTTTGGTGTCCAAAAAAATTTCTTATTCCTTTTGGTACCCTCTTGATTTTAAAAATATTCTTTCCATAACCTAAATACACCAAAAACCAAAAATCCATCCATATCCCTAAAATTTTTCCGTTAATTATTAAAAAAAATTAAAAATCCATCCAGATTACCCTCTAATGTAATGTAACACGGAGGAGCGCAGGGGAAGTGGGCCCCAGGATGTGATCGGCCAAAACCACGTCGTCGATGGTTCTAGGGCGGATGCGCTCCGTTACAGGCTCATTCGGAGGCGAAGATTGCGACGGAGCTGGAGGGGGCAACAATTTTCGGCGCTTCGGGAGAGAAATCTCCGGTGTGGTCTGCGATTCGGGGGTTAACGGGGAGGATGCAGGTGTGGATGAGGGTTTAAGGTGGAAGTTGAAGAATTGATCTAATTTAGGCTGCTGAGATTGGTGAGGACGAAGAGGTTGTGGTGTTGGCGGCGACAGATGATGGTTGTGGTGTTGGCGGTTCAGTATCCACTCCGCGGCCGAAGCGACGGAGGAGCCGCCTGTGGCAGCGAGGGCCTGGGCGGCGAGGTCAGCGGAGAAGCCCATGGAACAGGCTCAGATTCGCCGGCAGTACCTTCCTCGTGGCCCTTCGACTCACCGGCGTTATTTGATGGCCTCATCTCCCTAAATCGCCTGCCTCAGATTCGCAACCTCCTCCCCGGACTCGGATTCCGACCTCACTGGTCTGGTTCTTAGCCCCAAACTCACCGGCTTTTGTCGCCTTCCTCTGTGGGTCGCCGGTCGCCCTTGTGTCGTGACAGAAAGTGAACCTCGATGAAAAGTGGGATAAAAAAATAATATCATTTTTATTTTTTATTTTAAATAGTTAACGGAAAGATGGTTGGATTTTTTGTTTTGGGTGTATTTAGGTTACGAAAAGAACTTTTTTAAAACCAAGAGGGTACCAAAAGGAATAAGAAATTTTTTTGGGCACCAAAAGGAAAAGTCAAAACCTCGAGGATACCAAAAGGAATTTCCCTTGATTAAATTGATATTGGTAAGGATATTTAAATAAAATTATATGTGTCTTATCTACAAAAAAACTATCATTTCTAAAAATAATTATTAAAAATTGATACAGACAAGAATCTTTTTAAGAAGCTTATAACTGTATTATTTAATTATATTTGTTGAATTTTTTTAAATTCATATTGAAAAATGATATTTCAAAAAAAAAGCTATACATATATTATCTACGAACACTATCATTTCTAAAAGTAATTATTTAAAAATTATGATAACCAAAAGTATTTTTTTAGAATTTGTATGATAGCATAAAAAATATTCTAATGATCTTCCTATATATCATATAAAAAAAAGATTGTTTAATAGTGAAAATTTTCTATCGTATATTTTAAAAACATGAATAAGAATTTATCATATCTAAAATAATAGATTAGTTTTTAAAAAAAATTGATGTGATCCAATCTAAAAGTAACATATGTCGTTTAATAATTTTTTTAACCTCCATTTTAGGTTATAATTATGATACCTATGTGGCGACTAGGGGTGAGCAAAAAATACCCGATCCGTTGATCCGATCCGCGATCCGGCCTATCCGATCCGAAAATATCCGGATCCGAATGGATCACGAAATTTTTTATCCGTATCCGATCCGATCCGGGTTTTTTTTTCCGGATATCCGGACCGGATACGGATTGGGGTTTTCAAGCAAACGGATATCCGGTATATCCGGTATTATTTATATTTTTTAGAAAATACACATTATACTAAGTAGAATAGATGTTTGAATGAGTATTTTGTAAAATTTTAACTTATCAAGTGTTCAATTCTCCTCAACCGTGTACAATTTTAATTAAAATTTAAACGGATCGACGGATATCCGGTTCCAATATCCGTCAACCATTCATATTAATTGGGCCTAAATCAAAAATAGTAATAATATTTTTTCAAAACGGATAGTTTGGATATCCGCTACCGGATATCCGTTCCAAACAGATATTTCTTACCCGATATCCGGCAATTAACGGATCGGATACGAATCGCGGTTTTAAGGAAAAGAAATTTCCGGATATCCGGTATACCGAATCGGATCGGATCGGATAATCCATTTGCTGAGCCCTTTACGTCCATACATGTACCAGAATTCCAGAAACCAATGCGATGACTTACTATTAGGGAGTATATTGTAAATTAATGAAACATGGACAGATCCCTTCTCTAGATTTTGCAGGTATTTTAGATCTTTTCAATGTAACCTAAAGGAGGTACTTGGACGAACTCACTCTAAACGAAGAGGCCGGGCCCCTTGATCAACCCCTTCTGATTGAAAAAAAAAAACCAATGAACTATATCTTATACTGGCTAGGCTAGCTAGTTCAGCTACCTGTTCTATTGAATCTTAAAGGGGCAGTTGGATTTAGCCTAAACTCAAGAAATCGAGAAACCAATTAATGTATCCATAGATCTAGTTTCCAAACTATTTACAATAGAGTAATGTATGCCGATATATCCAAGAGGATTGGTGCATTATTAGTCATTTGAAACACACCAACCTACTTGAAAACGAAGCCAAGTAGCATCGATCATAAGCACTTCAATATATGCAAAACTATGGCCGCTTTGCCCATTTAGCCTGTTACAAGCGGATGGAAGTAATTTGCACCAACTTTTCGTTCTTTTAATAAAAAAACCCACTTTAAAATAAGCGAACACACACAAAAAAAACAATGTATAAAAATTGCTGAAACAAAAGAAAAGAGGGGATGAGAGGGAGAGACGTTGGATGTGAAGAGAAGTGATGTGTGTGAGCCTTTTATAGTAGCTGCTAGGGTTTTAATTTGGAAAATGGTTGTGGGGAGGCGCCGTTCGATAACCCATTTACAGAAGGCAACTTGCCACAAATTGCCAGCACGATTCATGCCAAAATAGCTTAAATTTATATTTATATTTAAAAATGGCAAGTTGCAAGTATGGAAGACTCAAAATTATTACACTGATATATTTAAGTTCATCGACTGCATCGACTGCAACAGGTTCTGTCGGTTTATTTATATTTTTGTTGGTGCCTTAATATTAATTTCTTTTTGGTTAGTATCTCACGTAAAGGGAAACCATCCTAACTAGTTGAAATTCCGTAGCATGTACGGATAAAATCACTATAATTTTAAATATTTTATATATTTTAATGGGAGAAATCTACACAATATTATATATTAAATAAAAATAACAATATTGTCATAAGGTATCAATTTAAATTATTTCTATCTATATAATTCGATCTATAGTTTGAATGTTTCATGCATATGTTGATATTATAATGATATTTATTTAAAAAACAGAATTTAATTTATTCATGCAATTAAATGTAGAACATAGTTTCTTATAAAAAAAAATAGAGTGTACTAAAATATATCATATATTCTATAAATAAATACATTATATTAGAAAATTTTCACATATAGACAAAAAAATTATATACTTGGAGCCCAAGTTTTGTTAAAAGAGAAAAAAATTATTATGTATAAAACTAATATTCAAAATATTATCATTTAAATCAAGATTTGTTAAAAGATGTGTGAATAAAATTAATATAGAAAATACCAACTTATAGATAGAAATTTTTATAGAAAGAAAATTATATAAATATGTTATCTATTTTATTAAAATATTGAGTTTGGTTAAAATGAAACGAGCTCTTATCCTAAAACGAACTTTTATCCTGAAATGAATGCACTTTTCCTAGTTCGTAGTGCATTTTTTCTATTTTTGAGTGCACTTTTTTAGATTTGCACTTTTCGTACCTTCCAGTGCACTTTTCATACTTTTTGTAGCGCATTTTTCAGATCGCACTTTTTGTACTTTACAATGCACTTTTGTATGAAAAGTGCACTACGAAGTAGGAAAAGTACATTTATTTCACGTTTTAGGATAAGATATTGTTTCATTTGAACCAAACTCTTAAAATATTAGATGTATACAAAGAATAATACAAGTTAAAAATAATATTCATTATTAAAAAATTTGACATTATTTTATTCAAATAATGCCAAGTGGTGCAATTTTTGTAACAAACATGGTTTCTGATTTATAATGTATTAGGTAGATATACTTGTAATTTAATTTTATAGACGTAATTAAATTGTGAAATTTACCAAATTTCAAATCCAAAAACACACACAACATGTAAACCTACACAATATTCATATGTTTGATTAAACCCAACAAAAATCAGTCTTTATTTTTAAACAAAAACTTGAAATTGGGATGAAAACTTCTTGTTGCTTCTGTGATCATGATGAGTCTACGATGTATGCTATTTTCCTTTGTACTCGTATACAAGAAATTTGGAAGGAATTTCTAGGGATGCCCACGGGTCGGGTCGGGATGGGTCGACCCGCGACCCGTAAAAAAATTCACTTTTGACCCGCGACCGACCCGCAACAGCAAATTACGGGTCGGGTCAGGTTGCGGGTCGACCCTTTTTTTTATAAACAAATAGTTTATATTAATAAAATTATAAAAATATACATCTTTTTAAAAATTTTGCGGGTCGCGGCTCGACCTGCAACCCGCACGGGTTTAACCCAACCCGAACCGCGACACGCGAAATAAAAAAATTCGACCCGCGAGCCTGCAACCGCAAATTGTGGGTCGGGTCAGTGCGGGTCCTGGGCGACCCGACCCGTTGAACACCCCTAGGAATTTCCTTCAATAAGACAAATTGGACTGAATGCAAGATCTTTTACGAATTAGGAGGAGAGAGTGCAGAAATTGACAAAGGAAGAGCAAGAGATGTGGGCGTTTTTGTGTTGGGATTATATGGTGCACTCGTAACATATAAATTTTCGAGGGGATGTCGACGCTGCCGTCCGAGATATGTCAAGCGCTAGGTTCATGTCTTCCGCCTTGGCGATCCCAAAACCTCCCCGAGATTGCAGTTGGCAGATTGAGTTCCAACTTATCAACGGTTTGTGATTGCTCTCTTTGTTCCAAATTTTTTTTATTGATTTGGTCAAGTTCTTTTAGGGTAGTCTTTGGTAGTAAGAACGATTGCATGAGGTAGTTCGGTTGTGTCGACAGATTTGCCTTAATTAATTTTTTTTTTGAAAAAGTTACGTTTATATTTTGTAGCAAGGTTCTAGATGTACAAAATGCACAGGGTGCTAGCAAAATCTGGGAAAACACTATAACAAGGAAGCCAGAGACAAAAGGGCAATTAGATGCCAAAAGTACTGCGCCATGAGGAGACATGATTATTCCCACTCCAATTCACTTGCACGAGCTGTTTGGTATACTCGATAATCTCTGTAGCAACGTTGTTGATGTCGCAGGGCTTCTACTGGAAGATCAAGGCATTTCTGGCGATCCAAGTGTGATAAACATACGAAGTGAGAGTTGAGCACCGAAGTTGACGGAGAGGTCTACTGTGGACCTGCCTAGTGGAGAGCCAAGTCAACCAAGAAGGAAAATTGAGCAGGCACCTGTTGATGCGGAGCCAATCAAGAAAAATGTTTAGGATGGAATTGGTGATAGAACAATCATTCCAAAATTGGGATTCAGTTTCCGGGGCAGCGTTGTAGAAGGGGCGGATGTTGGTGGGGGAGATGCCCCAGGATACGAGTTTGCTTCGGGTGGGGAGTTTTTGGAGGGCAACAAGCCAACATATAAAGCTACATCTAGGGGCGTTGAGGCCACCCTATATATCAGAGCACCAGTCGATGTCATCGTGGGCGCCTCGGATGACAATATAGATGTTGTGGTGGAATATTTGTCATTGGCCCCTCTCATAGCGTTGGTAATATCCAAGATGCTACGGGAGCGGAGGAGGTTGTCTTTGACTTGGACAATTGTGCGCCATACCCAACTTTTATTAGGCTTGGAGATCGTTTACCAAACATTGGATCGCTTGAGATAATTGTTAGCAATCAATTTGGCCCAAATGCTGGTGTTGTTAGTAGCAAGCTCGTAGATTGACCACCCGATGCAGGCTTTATTCCATGACAACAATTCTTTGAATCCAAGGCCCCTAGCCTTTTTTGGTTTGCAAACAGAATCCCAAGCAACAAGAGCTTTGCGGACAACCTCTTTGCCCGACCAGAGAAAATTCCGGAGGAGATAGAGCCTCGATTTTTTGGATAACGACAGCCGGAATAAGAAGAGTGCTACACCAGAAGGTTGTCATTGCAAAAAGAACCGATTGAGTAATTTGCACTCGTCCGGTGTAAGAAAGACAGCAGGCCACCCAAGATTGAATTCTAGAAGTAATACGACTGATGAGAGGGAATAATCAGCAACACTAAGCTGCTTGGTGCCCATCGAAATATTCAAATAGGTGGTGGGAAGAGAAACGATGCTAAAGCCAATAACATCAGCAATCTGTTGTTTATCATGAGCGGGGACTCCACTAAAGATGATATTAGATTTGGCGGGGTTGTAGTGGAGACCCGAGATGTTTCCGAACTCTTCAAGGCCATTTTTGAGAACTTGCACGAATTCGAGATCACCCCTGTTGAAGAAAAATAGGTCGTCGGCGAAGCATAGACAAGTGAGATTTAAGGCATCGTATTTAGGGTGATAATCGAACCTGGGATTAGCGGTTTTGGCGTGGACAAGCCTAGTGAGGTACTCAATGGCAATCATAAACAAGTAGGGAGAGAGCGTACAACCTTGACACAACGCCCTTGGAAAAAACCTTCAAGCGAGCCATTAATATTAATTGAAAAGGAAACTGTTGGACCAATGGTTGTTCCATGGTTTCTCTTAGTTTTGATGATAACAAACTTATTTGGTATCACTTGCTTCTACATGTAAGGGTTTAAGGAAAACAAGTACATAGTCACGAGTGATGGAACATTGTGAGGAACGATGGAGGGAACGAGTGACAGATTTAGAAAGCGCGTCTCGAAAGGAACGCGACTTTCTATTAAAGGTAAGTTACTAGATCTTCGACGAGCAATCTTCTACGAAGATACGACAGCTTTAGGCGGTTGCTTGAGGAGATCAAAGGAAGGATAAGATCAAAGTTTACACGATCTTATCTAAGAAATCCGAGATCATTCGGTTTTGGCAAGAATCGGCATGGTTGAGGATCCATAGCACAAACAATACTTTCTTCTATTAGAGTGGGATTTGTTAAGTGAAAAATCTGTGTTATTAGGCAAGAATTACGTATGATCAAATCAGAGTTGACATTTCTTATATATAGCTAGGTTATAGCTAGGGTTTAACTGTGGTTGTAGATGGCGAACTTGGAAAGAGAGCTTTTCAAGTGTACGAGTGTGCGGCTTTTTCCGGTGAAGAATCCACAAGTAAGTCAGTAGTTTACTTTCTTTTAGGTTTACGTTTAGGGTTGTAGAAGTCTAGTTGGTTGAACATTGGTTGGTGCCTTAGTTACCAGGGAACTTGACTTGCCTTATAACCGTTGAAACTTAATAAACGTATGCTATTGAAAATCCTCTGAGAAGGAGTCTTAGGGGTAGAGGTTTTTCTTTCTACGACTTATTGGTCGGACAGAAAGTTTTCCTCTCTTAATTATGTGTTCTTATTGTTTATTTCCATTGCGCAGGGAACATTACTAGTTCCCTAATTTGTTACTAACGCGTCACGATCCAACAATTGGTATCAGAGCAGGTTTGCTCTAGATTGTGTGTTAGTGCAGGAATACAAAATGAATTCAAACAACACTCACAACGTCGGGATTGGAAACAACAAGCCTCCATTGCTTGTTGCTGGAGAGTATGACCACTAGAAGATCCTATTTGCTACATGGCTCAAAATCAATGACTACCAAGCCTGGACGGTCATTGAGGATAGAGACTATGTCAATCCTGCGGACGAGAAGAACAAGAAGTCCAAATGGGGACCAACTGAATGGTTGGGAATAGAAAAGAACTACAAGGCACAAATGTTTCTAAACACTGTCTTGGGCGCTGAAGATCTACTAAGGGTGGTGAACTGTAAAACCGCTAAAGAGGCATGGGCAGCTCTCGAGCAAATGCACATCGGCAGTACAAACTTGAAAGAAAGCCATCAAAAGGAAGCCAAGGAGTTCTATAACTTCCAAATGAAAGATGGTGAAACCATTGCCACCTACCAATCTCGGTTCGAGGCGTTGGTGAATTTCATCAATTATCTTGGTATCGGAAAGGACATCACACAGTCGGAGAAAATCTCTACGATTGTTGATGGTCTTGGTCCCAAGTATGTTGTTACCAAAGGCTTGCTCAGAGAAAATCCAATCACGAAGACATGCACACTTCATGAGATCTTTGGAAAGCTGACGTACTATGAGCGATATGAGACAATCAAAAGTAGTACCTCAAGCTCTGACAAGGGTATTGCTCTCAAAGTGGAGAAGGCCATTGAGAACATTACTGTCGGAAGGGGAATTTATACTTCAGAGGAGGACTCTAATATGGCTCTCATAACAAAAACCATGAGGACATTCTACAAGAGAGGCAAGAAGCAAGGGTCCTTGAAGGAAAAAGAAAAGGTCAACTCTGAGAAGAAGGAGATCAAGGACGTTACTTGCTTCAACTGTCAAGAAAAGGGTCACTATGCCAAAAGTTGTCCCAAAGGTAACGAGTCTGGGAATGAGAAGATGAAGGCATACATTGCTGCATGGGATCTTGACTCATATGATGAATTTGAATCAAAGATCTTTGCCATGACTCCGAAGACTGAAGATGTCGACCAAGAGGTAACTCTTGAACAATTCCTTGCTAGTTTAGAAAATGCTAAATATTCTGATCTTGTCATTCTTGTCAAAAAGCTTTTTGAAGATAATTTGAAAATGCAAGATAAAATAGAGGCTGTTGATGAGAAATGTTTTAATCTTGAAGAAAAATTATCAGAGTCAACTATTACTAGTGTTGTTCCTTGTTTTGAGTATAAAGATTTAAAAAAAGATATTAAGACTCTCAATGAAACCAATAACGAACTTAGAACGGATTTGCTAGTCTTTAAACTCAAAGGAGAGGAATTAGAGAATGAGCTTGATAAAAGAACTCACATTGTGTTTAATCCGGCTAGGTATGGTATTGCCGTATTGGTTATGGTAAAGATAAATCTGAATATCCTCTAGATGACCTTAGCTTTGAAGAAAAGATGGAAAGAAAAGCTAGGGAACTTTAATCTGCTAGAGATAAAGTTACTTATCTAGAGGGTAGGGTTAAGATTCTTGAGAGTAGCTTAAATGATAATTCAGAATGGTATTTTTATAAAACGGCTCATAAGATATATCTTAAACAGTCTCAAGGAAATCAACATAAAGTTTCTTCCAAGGAACGTGCGAAGGAACGAACCCTTCAGAAAGCACATCCTAAACGCTATCTCGGCGAATATTATAGATTGTACTATCATTGTGGTGGACGAGGTCATGTTCAAAAGGACTGTAAGGTTAGATTAGTAGGGGTTCGGTGTTGGTCTAGTGTAGGGGCCAAGGGGGAGGAGGGGGATTAGCCATGTTTGTGGTGGAAGGAGGGGTTGGGGTTAAGATTCTTGAGAGTAGCTTAAATGATAATTCAGAATGGTATTTTTGTAAAACGGCTAATAAGATATATCTTAAACAGTCTCAAGGAAATCAACATAAAGTTTCTTCCAAGGAACGTGAAAAGGAACGAACCCTTTAGAAAGCACATCTTAAACGCTATCTCGACGAATATTATAGATTGTGCTATCAATGTGGTGGGCGAGGTCATGTTCAAAAGGACTGTAAGGTTAGATTATTAGGGGTTCGGTGTTGGTCTAGTGTAGGGGCCGAGGGGGAGGAGGGGGATTAGCCATGTTTGTGGTGGAAGGAGGGACTGGGGTTTTAGAGGAGGAGCTAGTAGGGGCGCTACAGCTATGACCGAAAACTTTGCATTTGGAGCAACGGGTTGGTAACCAATTGTATTGGAACTGCTAGTGTACAATTTCATGGTCTTTGCCAATGAACCTGACCTCTCGAAGTAGCTCTTTCTTGGCAGAAATTTCCACCAAAACCCGGGCAAAGGAGAGCTTGTTTTGATTAGTTGAGTGGAAATCAGTACGAATTGGATTGCCAGTGGCGAAACCTACTCTCTCAAGCATATGCTCGGACCAAAAGCGGACATCCAAATCAGGCAGGTTGACCCAAACGGGAATTTCATCACAACAAGATATATCAAGGGACATGTCAGGATACCAAGTTTTGAGGATAATAAGTTGTTGTCCTCCCAACATCCATGGGCCCCATTCGAGGACGGAATTTCGGTCATCAAGTTTGGAGAATTGAAACACGAAAATACCATTGTCTTTCCTAAGTAATTTGGGGAGGCTGATTTCAGTCCAGTTGTTTGCAATGAATTTCTCCATTGCCTTGTACGAAACACGTCTTCCCATCGTGATACCAATAAGAGAGTTATTCCACTTGTCCACCAATTCCTCCACATCGTCATCAGTAAAGTGGATATCCCCGTTGTCACAACCATTGCCATAGTTGAGGGGGATGGGTTTAGGCCCTAATTTCTTTAGACCCAGAGCAGAAGAGTAGGAGGATTTAGAGGTAGGGGGAGATCCTGTTTGTTTGTTGGCAAGAGTAGACGGCTCAACGATTGGGGGGAGGAGGAGGGGCCGTAAAAGCTATGCCTGGGGCACTCGGCTCAGAAATTAGGGGTGGAGGAGAGGAGACCGTGGGGACGAAGCCCGAGGTGGATTCGACAAACACATGGGAGTTTAGAGATATAGAGTGGGGCGGAGCTGGAGTGCTGACCCTTGGAGGGGGAAGAGGAGGGGGTGTTGAACGAAAAAAAAAAAGATTTAAAGGTGATAATAAAATATGCATGGGTACGAAATTATACCCATCCAGCTTCAACGTCTTAGCACATGTATATATATGTGTGTGCCATGATGGGCTTTACGTACCTATATGCCAATATGAAATTTTGGATGATGGTAAAAATTTATAAAATTGTGTACACATATATTAGCTTGGGCCAAGGCGATCTTGGGCTAAATTGGAAGTGGGAAAATATGTTAAGAAGCCCACTAAATTACACCCAAGAAAAGGAAGCGATGCAAGTAAATGTAAATGCAAAAACATATCTCATTCCACACTTGCAGAATTCGAGTCACCACAGATTGTAACGTAAGGAAATAATTAAAAGCTATTGATGGGCTCATATAATTACACAAAAAGAAACGTCTCCAGCCGTTGAACATTTGGGATATGAAGCTACGTATTGTCTTCACTATATATACATGTTTAGTGGAGGATACAAAGGGGAGGACAAAATTTTCAGAGGCACATCAAACAAAAAGAGAGGAAATTCAAGAACAAAGAGAGTACAAGAGCAAGCACAGTAGCTAAATAAATCAAAGACTACGTGTGCTTTCAAGACCAAATCCAACCAAATTGTAGGTTATCCTCTCTCTAAACTCTCTTTATGTGCTAAATGATTGTTCTTTTTGTTTGTTTTGAATCTTACATAGGCTGAGTTCAAGGAGTCCGTTCTCCCCGATCGAAAACGGTCGGTCCAATATCCTCTCCAAAGCTTGTAATTAGCTAGTTTCGGTTACCCTCGAAGCTCGAACGGAGATGATTGGATCGTGGTCATTCGTATGAGGAGAAACCTTCCGTTTCGAGCCTCATACGGATGATTGCGACTATAACACGGTTACAACAAGGGCTCGTTCCATCACCGAGACAAACCGCTTGGTACCGAGACGGACATTGCGACTGTTTTGGAAGACTATAGAGAGCCCGAACTATTGGAACGTGGTTATCCGTTTTGAGGAGAAACATTCCGTTCCGAGCCTTCCTCTTACGGTGTGACCGCGTTTACAATACGCCTACAATGATGGCTCATGATTAACCAGGCTGGACCGCTTTGCACCGAGATGGACATAGAGGCTGTTTTGGAAG
The DNA here is from genome assembly GCA_964016875.1 of Fallopia convolvulus. Taxonomy (NCBI): domain Eukaryota; kingdom Viridiplantae; phylum Streptophyta; class Magnoliopsida; order Caryophyllales; family Polygonaceae; genus Fallopia; species Fallopia convolvulus. The sequence goes on from OZ024720.1 coordinate 11,069,471, forward strand.
ATTCTAAATAGCTCAAAATGAAGTGTTTCACCACTACAATTCAATAGCGGTACAAGCTTCCATGGCCATGCATGATTGTCCTTTGAAGATTTGAAGAAAAAGGATGGCAAGGCTCGTTCAAATAAAAAAGAAGAAGAGGAAGAGACAACAAGATATATATGTATAAATATGTATATGTTGTTTGGTTAAATCCGATGAGGAGGCTGCCATCGTCCATGCCCAAGCCCGCTTTGTCAACAAATGGACCACCATAGCCCGTATGCTAGTATACGTGCCAATCCAACAACGTCAAAAGCACCGCAACTTGAAGCTCAAGCACAAGTGTTATTCCACGAGGTCGACGTTACCCTCTGAAGAAATCAACCAATATTGGACATGACTCCAATCTCTCCGAGCTTCACTTGAACTCGGGAAGCACATGCGGACCCGACGACAACAATTCCAGCCTCTTCCATGGTGTTTAAGCCCAAATCTAAAATCAGTTACATTCACATACAAATGGAGAATAAAGCCTATGCCTACTGATTGAGAAGCCATATGATCGATACAAAGACCCGCGATTGGTTTGAAACACTCCGCTTCACCGCTGCAACAAGACCCATATCGTCCGAAGCTTGTGATCGGCTAGTTTTGATACCATCCCGAAGGCTTGTTTCATGCCTACCCTCAAAGCCCACCTGAGATAATTAGAGCTCACCTGTTTTGAGGAGAAACATTCCGTTTCGAGCCTCTTACGGGGTGATCGCATCTACAATGATGGCTTATTCTATGTCCGTGACGGATCGCGTTACACCAAGACGGGTACCATGGCTATATTCACGACTCTTTGTGGCCTTTGCATTCATATGCGAGTGTTCCTGCCACTGTGTGAATTATTTGAAAGGAAAAATTCAAGCAATTGCAAGTCTAAACCAGCAATGGCGGGACCATTTTGTCTTCAATTTATAACCATTATTCTACCTTTCAAGTTGGTGGCAGACGTGGAAGTTGGTGCAAGCTAGGAGGCATATAACCTTCAAATTTAACCATACGTATTAGTGTTAATATATCTGGCACTAATTAAATTATACTTAAAAGTGGACGGGGTGTGCAACTACTCACTATAGGTATATATAGATATTCATGCAAATTGAAAGAATGCCTAAATATATACATGTGTGTGAAATTAAAATGCAAGATCGTGGCTCACATATATTAATGATATAGCCTACGTGGGTTTTCACTTATATGCAAATATGGTAGGATACCAAATCAACCTATTAATTGGCATAAATTACAAAATGGGTCTCTATAAATACAAAATTAAGTTTATGTGATATCCTTTCTAATGAGTGGGAGGTCTCAAATCTTTTTATTTAAGAACTACGTTATGACTTGATGTCCTTCTATGGACTACGTAGGAAACTTGGTACAAAATCAAATACGTGCCAAGATCAGTCGCAACTCTCAAATTAAATCACTTCAAACTAAAAGTGTTCTTAAAGAACTACGACGATTTGATCCCATCAAGGGTACGTAGGAAGCTCGACATATAGCGCAAATGCTCGTCGAGTTCAATCACAACCATAAACCGAAAAATCAAACCCAAGTCCTAGTGGGAAATTTAGACAACCCTTCATAGAAGGTGGGTTTAATTTTCTCCACACCATGCAAATGATAGTTGAACCGAGCTTAGGCAACCCTTCCTAGAAGGTGGATTTAGGCCTGTTTCTCTGATGCATGAAAATCCAACCAAAAACTTAACCCTTTGAACTACGTAAGGCTTGATTCTCTTTAAAGAGATACGTAGGCAACCCGTTATAACTCGGGTGCAGCCCAAATTAAAAAATTAACTCCAAAAGTTTCCAACGTGTCTATATTATTAATAGAGTTGTAAAGATGTACAGATAAGGGTCGAACTTAAAACATTAAATTAGATGTGTTTGTACAAATTTGTTTTCCTTTAACAAATTTTGTCTAACATATTTTTGGCACGCCCAGTGGGACCCTTTTCTTTCTTTGTAAATTTTGATTAATAATATTGATACTAATATTTTAGCTCTTTTATTGCGAGAAAAATTGCACCTAGAGCGGTTGTCGAGGGTAGACATTTTGTTCACCAAAAGAACTTCAAAGTGGCATTCATCAATCGAGACTTGATCTCTACCAAAATCCCTCTTGAAAACGCCTATGGACTTCTTCAAACCAGGGGCATCCACTAAATGGATGCTACAAATGCAAGGGGGGCAGGTTTCATGGATCAACCATTCAAGTCATTGAGTCTAAGAATGATTCTCATCAAGAAAGACAAGTAGCCCACTTCACCACCTGGAGGAGCCAAAGTCAATTCATTTCAAGGACAACAAGGCTAGCTTCAAAAGCAATAAGCCTAGCTTCAAAGCAATTGGTTATAATGCCAATCCTGACATTAGTGGCCGAAAGTCCGTTACTTGGAATTCTCAAGGACCTATCATTATCAATAAGAATGGTGGACAAGCCTCATGCAAATACCATACGAGTTGTTCCCAACGTCAAGAAGGTCAAAACATCTTACAAAAGGAAAAGTCACAAGAATGTTTTGAAGTGTTCCAAGACAAGACCACTTCGCAAGTTAGTGGATTCTCCAACATTAGCTTAAGCTAACACAATTTTGAGGAATGTCACAAACGACCTCTTTAACTCAAAGGAGGAAACACCCAATCTTCCACCAGTCACTCCAAGACAAATGCTCATAGGAACCATTTCTATCGCTCTAGAAAGGGTTGAGGAAATTAGTATGACTTCATACCCTAAAAGGGGAGATGAAAATGAAGACTCCAAGTCAAAGAATCCCCCACTGCACTTGCAATCCATGGAGGTGAGAAGTCTATGACCGATCAAGTTGGTCATCCAAATGGCAACAAGTCCAATAGTCAACTTAGTGGAATAAAGCCTGATTTCCAACAAGCTAATCTCATTACCACTCCAAGAGTTCATGACAAAAAGGCTTTCACTAGAGTTTCTAGCACGATTTCAAGTCATGGGGGCAAGGAGTCCAAGACATATCAACTTGGTCACTCAAGTGGAAAGAAGTTCATTAATAACTTCAGTGACACCAAGCCCGATTTCCAACAAGATAGTGGTATTAGCACTCCACGTGTTAGTGACAAAAAGGCTCTCACCAAATGTTCTAGTGCACATACTATCCAAGTCATAAAGACTAATGGCAGGAATGTCACTCCCACTAAACCTTCCAATAATGCCAAAAAGGCTAACAAGTCGAAGAAAAGGAGTGGAAGTAAAGATGGTTCAAGTCATCAAAGGTGAGGGAACTCAACAAGCTTCCTCCTTCGCTACCTTGGAGCTTGTTAAGAATACTCTTTGAAAAGCTGAGAGAGATCTCATTTCACCAAAGAACTCAATTGGTGTTTCCCAAGTCAACACTCCATGACAAATTTATACACAATCCATCCCTCTCAATATAAAAGGAGTTAAACAATTCAACAAGTCATTTCATTTGGAGGAGGTTCCATCAAAAACCCCGGAGGTCAAGATGAAGAATCCTTTACGATCCAACAATGATCAAGAAGCTAAACAAGTTGGCCAAAATTCTCGAGTTCATATAGAAAAGGGGGGTCCATCAAGGTCAACATCTTAAATGATCAAACCTCAAACATATACGAGCCTAGAAAAAGTGCTTAACCAATTTCATCATCTATTGACATGATTTCAAGGTCGACAACTCCATCTACTCCTATCATTAAATATAGATGGGTCATGAAAGAAAACACAAGTTCTCCCTTATATGGATACTTGTCATCTATTTTCTAAAAGGAGGAATGCCCGTCTTTATACTAGAAGAAAAGAAAAACAAAATTGATCCTCCAAGGTGAACAAGATAATACGTCGGTGTATCGAAGAGCAACTTCAAGAATTCCTAACACAACTTTCTGAGAAGGATGCTAAAAAAGCTTTACTCATGGCTCAGGTCAATACTCAAGACGAGAACAAGCGAGGTTAAATAACGAAGGTCCAATTGGAAGCTCAAATATCACTCTCCAAGAAATTAAGGAGATGATTGCTCAACGGATTCAAGAATTTAAAGCATCACAAAATCTACCTATGCTTGGGTATAAAGATCCATACCCAACATGCTTTGATGCAGTTCCATTTTCTATGGACCTAACAAACACCTTGCAAGGGTCAAATGAGCTCACTAACGATTCCATCGTTATGCAGATAAGTATAAGGCTCTAGTTCTTCGGAAAAAAAACGATGAACAAGTTTGTGTTCAAACGTATGCTGACAAGTTTCTTCCAATATGAGCATGTTGTTTACACCAAACCTCATCCCTTTGGTGATTTGGTGTCAAAGGCTTGCAATGTTAAATTACTAGGCAAAAGCAAGGATCTGGTTATCTTGAGGCTAATGCGTTTCAAAAAGATGATGGCAAGTACAAAATCAAAAGGAGTCTATGACGACTTTCATCAAGCCTAATGACAAACCGTCAAACGAGAGTAGCTCTAAAGCTCAAGGTAAAGGGGAAAGTCAAAGAATTCACCAAAAGACTATCTCTCCGTGAAAGAAAACAAAAGAAGTACTCTTTCGACGATGGTGGTGGAAGGGATATTTGGTGAGTTGATGGCAGCAAAATTTTTGACACCTCCAAAGCCAAAAAGGACACTTGAGTTTGACAAGACAAATAACCAAATTATTGTCTTTACCATCGACTTGTTAGTCATTCGATTAAGGATTTCTATGTCCTTAAAAATGCAATAGAAGAGTTCAAGAAGGAGAAATCAAATTTGAGGGGTTAACATCAATAACTCTAGTGACTACATCAAACATCCTTTTTCGTGATAGATGTTTTCAAGGTCGCCCCATAATTCAAGAGTCTCTTCAAAACATGTGAACCATGATCGAAGGTCGACATTCGTTTGGAAGACCCATTAAATGTTGATGACACTCTTGTCAAGAGTCACAAATTTCTTAAGAGGAAAAAGTTCTAAAGCCAATGGCAATGCCATTAGATGAGTTAAATATGCTCTCAAATGACAAATTCGCAATGCCTCAAGTCAGTATTTGAAAGCCTCGATACAAGATCAAGGACCATCTAACACTTATTTGTTTGAAAGGCTTAACATTACGTCAAGATGTTATGCATCCAAACCTTCCGCGTTTTAAAGGCTCAAAAAATCTAGTAAACCAAATTAAGAAAAAGGTGATCGGAGTCAACATCAACAAAGAGTGGAAGGTCAAGAGCAAAAATTCAAGAGTTCGATGTAAGCTCACGGGCCATCTAAGCCCTATTTGTTTGAAAGGCCTAACACTACTTCAAGACGTTATGCATCCAAACCTTCCGCGTTTAAAAGGCTTAAAAAATCTTGTAAACCAAATTAAGAACAAGGTGATCGGAGTCAACATCAACAAAGAGTGGAAGGTCAAGAGCAAAAATTCAAGAGTTCACAACTTCAATGATGGCACGAATACTTAAGTTGGAGAAGTGAACTCAATTCCTCAAAGAAAAATGGAACCAAGAGCTATTGTCAATTTTAACAACCTACCGGTCTCCTTTCCAATCAAGGTTGTGTGTTTGATCCGTCAACAAGACTCCAAGGTTGTATTCACCATCGAGCGAGACATGATCACCACTGAAATTCCCCTTGACAACAAATATGGACCTTTCCAACGTTTAGGAGAGGGGCATCCTCCAAATGGATGCCAAAGATGTATGGAGCAACTTTTATGGACCAACTATTCAAGTCATCAAGGCGAATGTTGGATCCCATCAAGCATCGACTCAATCCGCCCTTACAAACAAGGTTATACGGTCTCGAATAAAGAGGGGTCGCAAGAGCATGTCAAAGCACCAAAAGATGGGTCAACTTACTAAGCTAAAGTCTTCTTCAACTCTTGAGTTATCCAAAGCTACCTTAGGAGATGCAAATCATGACTTTGTGACACCAACAAAAATACTTATCAATCCTCGTGTCAAAACCTCGAGGAAAATCCTTATAGGGTCAAATTTGATTAAAATTGACCATGTGGTGTCAACATGAACTCTTACTTAGAAAAGGATAAGGGCGAAGCTTATTTCAATGCTTCAAAGGTTAAAATATTTAAAATAACTCCTTCTAAGAAGTGCAACGAAATGCAACAAGCTAGTGAAAATGTCCAAGCTTCTCAAAGTGACACTCAATTGAAGATACAACTTCACCTTTCAAGGAAGATGACTTTCCATATTTTAACCAAGTCATTTCCTCTTTACACAATGGGGTAGAAAACATGTTCGTCATGATGATGACTACATCTAGCATCATCGAAGAACAACTTCAAGAAATGCAAAGGAGGCTGGTTGAAAAAGATGCTCACATTGCTACTCTCTCAATTCAAGTTGCTAGCCAACATAAAGAGAGTAGGCAAAAACAAGTTAGAAAAAATGATGAGGGCGAAAGTGGTATCTCGGGCCAAATTGGCGCAATAAACATGTCTCTCCAATAAATTAAGGAGATGATTGCACAATGGATAAAAGAATTGCATATTTCTCAAAATCAACCCATGATGGGCTATAAGAAGCCATATCCCATGCACTTTGATGTTGTGCCCTTCCCTACAGGATATCAAAGGCCCTTCTTTGACAAATTTGATGGCATTCAAGGTTCACCATGTGAGCACCTTGCCTACTTTTTCTCCGCCTATGGAGAAACTTCCTTGAGTGATGCTTCACTCATAAGGCATTTTATTCAATCACTAAGAGGATCGATGTTTACTTGGTACACCCAACTTCAACCAAAGTCGATCAAAACATGGGATGAATTGCAAAAGGGTACTCCTTGCTCAATTTCTGAGCACTAAAGCAAAGTTTTCCATCATATACCTGGCAAACACTCACCAAAAGGCCTATTAGCTCGCAAATGACTTTATAGTGATATGGAGAAATCTAATGCTCCAATACTCAGAGAAATTTAGTGGGAAGGCTTATGTTCAAATGGGCACTAATAATTTGCACCCAAAGCTAGCCATGCACGTGGAGAGTGTTGAACCATTGACATTTGACACTTTGGTTTACAAGGCTTGTAACGTTGAACGTCAACTCGCTCGATGAGAAATAGGGGTTATTCAACCTCAAAAAAAATGTGGAAAAACTTCACAAAATAAAGACGAGTTTATGGTGAGCTCCGTTGAAACAAAAGGCCAATTCTATAACAAGGGTAATTCTTAAACCCAAAATATGAGTAAAGCCAACAAGCCTAGTAAACAACACATTCTTCAAGAAAGAAATCAAAAGGAGTATCCCTTTGATGAGGATGATTTTCAAGGGATATTTGATGAGCTCATGGCCACTAAAGTTTTGACGCTTCCCAAGCCAAAAAGGCCCAATGAAGTGAGCGTGACAAGTGATCCCAAGTATTGTCCATATCATCGACTCCATGGTCATACCATCCATAATTTGATATGTCCTAAAGGATGTAATAGAAGGAATGATAAAAAAAAGGGAGATTGAGATTGAGGGGACAAACTCAAAAGATCTATATGCTTCATCAAACATGACCTCAACAACAGAAGTTATAGAAGCTCTGCGCTTCACCCCTACAAACCCCTAAAACCATGGTGGCATCCAATATGTCATCAAAGGTTGTTGAAAATAAGGGCATCCGAACTTCTTCACTACCATATACAAGAAATAATATATTCCTTTGTGGTGGCAAGGAGAAAGATAATCACTTTGGGTGGGAAAAATCTCCAAAATGGAGCAATGCCCAAGAAAACGATTGTCCTAGAAGTGCTTATCCTTTAGGGTTCAAGACTAATGAGAAAAGCTTGACAAAAAGGGCAATAAAACAAGAAAAAAAATAAGAGGGGTAAGAAAGAAAAGGAATATGCAACAGACTCCAAGGAAGAATATATTCAACCTTAAAGAGTCCCTTTCACCATAAAAGACTTCATCCCTAAATATTTTTTTCAAAGATGACTCCATGAATCTCGATGATGATTTGATAAGGAGAGAAGAAGTTGCTCAATGTTTAGTGATTTCTTATGTTGAGGAGACTAATGATTATATCCCAAAAGAAACATTGGTCATTCACAAAATTTGTGGAGAAGGTAAAAAATGGAAGCAAAAGGGTGGTACTATGAGGTGAACCCTCTCATCCTTATATACCTCAACAAGATCACTATAGAAGCATCAAGTAATGGTGCAAATGTCAAAGCCCTTTTCTAAAGGTTAATCTCAAGATGAGCATTTAAATGAAGATGTTCTCAACAAATTGTAAGTTTCTCATGAAGGGAAACTTTCAAATGGTTATAGAGCCAAAAATACATGAGATGATTTTAGAGGTAAAGCAAAGAACCCTCGATTATCAGTCTTCCAAAGGCTCGATATCACAATAAGGAACAGATTTTCTCGACCATCAGTGTTTGAAAGGCTTGAGAAGATTCATAAGCCTAAGAACAAGAGGAGTCATATCAAAATGACCAAGAAGTGGAAGGTCAAAAAGAAGAATCAATCAAAGTCCTTCATCCAAAGAGCAAAAGATGCTCAAGAGGAAGCATACGAAATCTCCAATGGAGGAAGGTTTTGAAGTCACGAGCTCCAAAAAAGAGCTTTGAATGGTGATTAGCCTCGATAAGTGAACCACGAGGATTTACCAAAATTCAACATCATAGTTCAAACCATTATGTTTAAAAACAACAACGAGCTTGATGGTCTCCAAGAACTACGTAGACTTGATCCCAACAAGGGTACGTAGGAAATTCGATATCAAACTCAAATGAGTCTCGAATTCAGTCGCAAACCTTAAACCAAAATCAAATTCAAAAATTCAAAACCAATGCGCAAATGATAGTCAAAATGATTGGGGCAACCCTTCCTAAAAGGTGGGTTCCAATTATCTTGGTGATGCGTACAAAAAGGTTAAATAAACATGCACATGATAGTTGGATTGAAATTTGAACAACCCTTCCTAGAAGGTGGGTTCGAATATCATCCTCTGATGCATATATCAACAAACTAAACCAAAATTGGTTCACGAACGGCTTGATCTCTCACAAAGAGAGTACGTAGGTAGTCTAGTCATTTCAAATGCTAGATACAGCTACAAAAACAAAAATCATCTTGTCTTTAAGAGGAATTAAGAAAATCAAATCTTCTTCTCTTATAGCCATTCATGGTCGTCTTGGCTACATAAATAGTCAAATATGAACCTAGTCCATAAAAATGCATGGGTTCATACTCAAAACTTACAAGATAGATCATCATCTTCAAATTTTAGATTGATTCAAAATTTCAAAAAAAAAATCCTCCCAAGGAAATCATCCTTTCAAAAGGAAAAATAACCCAAACTCCCTCTCTTCACATGAAAAATCACCTTTATCACCTTTACATCTTTAACCCTCTATCTAAAGTCAAGATAGAAAACTCCGTGATTTGTATCAACATAAGTGCAAACACCAAAAGCCCTTAAAGCTCAAAAAATGATCTTACTTGGAATGGGTATCATATTCAAAATACTACCACAAAGGTAGCAAACCAAATTCCATGGCATGAAGCCTCAAATTCAAATTCATAGCTACAAAAATGACCAAAGGCCAAAAAGTCAACCTCAAACATGACCTCGGGCCTCAAAGTCAAAACCCAATAAAAAATCCTCTCAAATTCCTACATACCCATATCGTTCACCATGATACCAAAATCATTGGTTCGAAAAATAAACGAACTTTGAAAGCGTTCTTTACAAATTACACGTACAAAGTTCGGGGGCAACTGTTGAACGAAAAAAAAAAGATTTAAAGGTGATAATAAAATATGCATGGGTACGAAATTATACCCATCCAGCTTCAATGTCTTAGCACATGTATATATATGTGTGTGCCATGATGGGCTTTACGTACCTATATGCCAATATGAAATTTTGGATGATGGTAAAAATTTATAAAATTGTGTACACATATATTAGCTTGGGCCAAGGCGATCTTGGGCTAAATTGGAAGTGGGAAAATATGTTAAGAAGCCCACTAAATTACACCCAAGAAAAGGAAGCGATGCAAGTAAATGTAAATGCAAAAACATATCTCATTCCACACTTGCAGAATTCAAGTCACCACAAATTGTAACGTAAGGAAATAATTAAAAGCTATTGATGGGCTCATATAATTACACAAAAAGAAACGTCTCCAGCCGTTGAACATTGGGGAAATGAAGCTACGTATTGTCTTCACTATATATACATGTTTAGTGGAGGATACAAAGGGGAGGACAAAATTTTCAGAGGCACATCAAACAAAAAGAGAGGAAATTCAAGAACAAAGAGAGTACAAGAGCAAGCACAGTAGCTAAATAAATCAAAGACTACGTGTGCTTTCAAGACCAAATCCAACCAAATTGTAGGTTATCCTCTCTCTAAACTCTCTTTATGTGCTAAATGATTGTTCTTTTTGTTTGTTTTGAATCTTACATAGGCTGAGTTCAAGGAGTCCGTTCTCCCCGATCGAAAACGGTCGGTCCAATATCCTCTCCAAAGCTTGTAATTAGCTAGTTTCGGTTACCCTCGAAGCTCGAACGGAGATGATTGGATCGTGGTCATTCGTATGAGGAGAAACCTTCCGTTTCGAGCCTCATACGGATGATTGCGACTATAACACGGTTACAACAAGGGCTCGTTCCATCACCGAGACAAACCGCTTGGTACCGAGACGGACATTGCGACTGTTTTGGAAGACTATAGAGAGCCCGAACTATTGGAACGTGGTTATCCGTTTTGAGGAGAAACATTCCGTTCCGAGCCTTCCTCTTACGGTGTGACCGCGTTTACAATACGCCTACAATGATGGCTCATGATTAACCAGGCTGGACCGCTTTGCACCGAGATGGACATAGAGGCTGTTTTGGAAGATTCTAAATAGCTCGAAATGAAGTGTTTCACCACTACAATTTAATAGCGGTACAAGCTTCCATGGCCATGCATGATTGTCCTTTGAAGATTTGAAGAAAAAGGATGGCAAGGCTCGTTCAACTAAAGAGAAGAAGAGGAAGAGACAACAAGATATATATGTATAAATATGTATATGTTGTTTGGTTAAATCCGATGAGGAGGCTGCCATCGTCCATGCCCAAGCCCGCTTTGTCAACAAATGGACCACCATAGCCCGTATGCTAGTATACGTGCCAATCCAACAACGTCAAAAGCACCGCAACTTGAAGCTCAAGCACAAGTGTTATTCCACGAGGTCGACGTTACCCTCTGAAGAAATCAACCAATATTGGACATGACTCCAATCTCTCCGAGCTTCACTTGAACTCGGGAAGCACATGCGGACCCGACGACAACAATTCCAGCCTCTTCCATGGTGTTTAAGCCCAAATCTAAAATCAGTTACATTCACATACAAATGGAGAATAAAGCCTATGCCTACTGATTGAGAAGCCATATGATCGATACAAAGACCCGCGATTGGTTTGAAACAATCCGCTTCACCGCTGCAACAAGACCCATATCGTCTGAAGCTTGTGATCGGCTAGTTTTGATACCATCCCGAAGGCTTGTTTCATGCCTACCCTCAAAGCCCACCTGAGATAATTAGAGCTCACCTGTTTTGAGGAGAAACATTCCGTTTCGAGCCTCTTACGGGGTGATCGCATCTACAATGATGGCTTATTCTATGTCCGTGACGGATCGCGTTACACCAAGACGGGTACCATGGCTATATTCACGACTCTTTGTGGCCTTTGCATTCATATGCGAGTGTTCCTGCCACTGTGTGGATTATTTGAAAGGAAAAATTCAAGCAATTGCAAGTCTAAACCAGCAATGGCGGGACCATTTTGTCTTCAATTTATAACCATTATTCTACCTTTTAAGTTGGTGGCAGACGTGGAAGTTGGTGCAAGCTAGGAGGCGTATAACCTTCAAATTTAACCATACGTATTAGTGTTAATATATCTGGCACTAATTAAATTATACTTAAAAGTGGACGGGGTGTGCAACTACTCACTATAGGTATATATAGATATGCATGCAAATTGGAAGAATGCATAAATATATACATGTGTGTGAAATTAAAATGCAAGATCGTGGCTCACATATATTAATGATATAGCCTACGTGTGTTTTCACTTAAATGCAAATATGGTAGGATACCAAATCAACCTATTAATTGGCATAAATTACAAAATGGGTCTCTATAAATACAAAATTAAGTTTATGTGATATCCTTTCTAATGAGTGGGAGGTCTCAAATCTTTTTATTTAAGAACTACGTTATGACTTGATGTCCTTCCATGGACTACGTAGGAAACTTGGTACAAAATCAAATACGTGCCAAGATCAGTCGCAACTCTCAAATTAAATCACTTCAAACTAAAAGTGTTCTTAAAGAACTACGACGATTTGATCCCATCAAGGGTACGTAGGAAGCTCGACATATAGCGTAAATGCTCGTCGAGTTCAATCACAACCATAAACCGAAAAATCAAACCCAAGTCCTAGTGGGAAATTTAGACAACCCTTCCTAGAAGGTGGGTTTAATTTTCTCCACACCATGCAAATGATAGTTGAACCGAGCTTAGGCAACCCTTCCTAGAAGGTGGATTTAGGCCTGTTTCTCTGATGCATGAAAATCCAACCAAAAACTTAACCCTTTGAACTACGTAAGGCTTGATTCTCTTTAAAGAGATACGTAGGCAGCCCGTTATAACTCGGGTGCAGCCCAAATTAAAAAATTAACTCCAAAAGTTTCCAACGTGTCTATATTATTAATAGAGTTGTAAAGATGTACAGATAAGGGTCGAACTTAAAACATTAAATTAGATGTGTTTGTATAAAATTTTTTTCCTTTAACAAATTTTGTCTAACAGGGGGAGAGGGGGAAAGTTTCCCACTAAGAGGGGGGCCCTAGAGGAGAAGAAAGAGAGGAGGCCAGGGGTGGGGCTAGGCCACCAAATGGGATTACACTAGGAGATGAGGAAGAGGCACGGAGAAGATGGGAGTTGTTGGATTAGATTAGAGCGACGGGAGTAGTAATGAATGGGTTGTCCCTGTCGGTGGCTGTCGGAGAGCCTGGAGGAGTGGACTGACCGGTGGTGGAGGGGGAGAGGGGTAGAGAAGAGACTCTGAGCGATTTGGTTTTGGTGTGGGATTTGGATTTGCGGCCCATGGGGACGCGGAGGGGAAAGATTAGGGGCGGAGGGCTAAGGCATATGGTGGAGGAGGGGGGGGGGTAGGAATAGGGACGACACCGGGGAAACGAGAACAGGTGGCGGCGGCACAACAAACCCTACTGTGGAGAGCAATCGAAACTCACTCTAAAGAGGGCGCGCGAGGCGCGTACTCTTCCACTCGAGATTTTTTCCCTTAATCAATGTTTTCCGGACCTCTTGTGAAGTGGAATTAGCTTTCCATTTTGAAAGTTGTGATCTTGTTTTGAGTGTTAACGGTTTGAACGTATTTTTAGTCACTCTGCTATTTATGATTGGAAATCCAAGATGTTTGTCTAGTGCAACAGTGTTAGGAATTTGGAGAATATTTTTATTTTGATCACTAGTGTTGTGGTTCATACTTTTAGTAACTTAGAAAGCGGATTTGTGAAAATTGAGTTTTGGGCCTGAAATCTGGCAGTAATCGTCAATTATGTCTTTAATATTCCTGCAAGCCTGACTTTATGCTTTTGCAAAGATAATAATATCATCCGCAAAGGTGAGGAATGAGATTTTCGTTCCATTTCGTGAGATTTGAATGCCAATACCACATACTATTCGAGTTAGTGCTTTTAAAGTGGAGTTGTCTTACAAGGACCTTAGCGGCCATAATAAAGAGGTATGGAGAAAGAGTCTCCTTGTCTTAGTCCACTTTAGGGGATAGGATTGTTTTGATCCATTGTTAACAAAGACTGATAAAGATACAGTTTCTACATATTCACGATTCCAACCCAAAAAATTAGAATGAGACCTGAATTTGTTAAGAATGAACGCAAGTTGTTTTATATATTATTTCTGTGTTATTTCTCTCCACTAAAACATACTCTAGATTGATATATGGGAGGGTTCAAGAGAAACGGCAATTGTAGAGAAACGGGGGAATGAATATGAGGCGTTGGATGAGGGTAATTTAAGGGTGAGATTTGCGGATCCATTATATTTAAAATAGGGAGAGATTTACTAGATTGATATAAAAAAGGCAGGTGCGAAAATAAAGGGTCTGAATTATAAAAGAAAAAATCTAGAAAAAATAAAAGGTGATTTGCAAATCTGTAGTTGACATGATTTCAAATTGAAACATAATTTTAAAAAATTAAATAGGCTTATTTATTCCTAAAATTTAGGAGATAGTTGCCATAATTTTAAAAATTAAAAAGGTAATATGTGAAAATAAATTTTAAGATTACATTCTCGAATTGTAGGTTTTGTATTCGAATATGCTTAAGACGTTATCGAATATGCCGTTATATTACTAATATGATAATTTGACTGAATATGCGAGCTTACAAATTGAACGTACTATGATCTGTGCTCGAATATGCATATCACATTCTCGAATATTTCATTATATGATTTTACATATTGAACATACTAGGTTCTGTACTCGAATATGCATAGCACATACTCGAATATGACGTTATTATGTATATTCAAGTTTATTGTCATGTACGTTCAAGTTAGTTGTAGTAGTAACGTGACTACATATTGAATATACTATTATGTTTACATGAAAATGCAAACCCCATTCTCGAATATGCATTTGAAGTGATAATATTATTATATCTGAATATGTTATATTAAATATTGAACTAACCAATATGTGTCAACGAATAGTAAGAACATAATTTCGAACATTTATACAAAGTATCTGAACATTCAATTCAAAATATTTAAGAAGTATATAATATATTCGAATATTAACTTCACAGTTTTGAAGATATGTATAAAAGAACTCGAATATGTGTATATCATATCTGAATATTATGTACGCAATCTCGAACATATATACAAAATATATGAATATTAAATTCACAATACATAACATGTAAATATATCTGAATATCGATTTCACAGTTTTGAACATGTGTAACTAAATAACAATGTAACTAAATTATCATCTTCCCCATTCTCCGAATCCACAACAAGAGCATCAACCACATCAACATGCTTGTTTGCTTTTGAATGTTTTGAACCTACAACAAATTCAAGAAACTAGTCAATTGTAAATCCTAAATCTACTGTGTGCAAGTGCAAAAAAAATGTGCATACCCGAATAAATCTGCTTGAAGAAAAATAAGCATCACATGTACGCATAAATATCCATCACCATAAGTATGCATAAAGATCCATAGCCATCAAACAAAATTGATTCATTTCCTGTACGCACAATAATCTAACATATCACCTGTACGAATAAAAATCAAAATAAAGTTTTGATTACAATTGAAATAAATATGTACAAAAATCAAAATAAATAAGATTCGATTCCCATCACCTGTACGCATAAGTATCACGAATTAGGAGCATATATATGAAGCTTATTAAATATATAATGGATCAAAGTTCATATATTCATGTATATTTGATTCTGATCCAAATTAAAATTATTACTATTCCCGCCTGGATGATCTCACGATGATGGGGCCTCGATCGATTTAACTTGGTGGCAAGATCTCTTGGTAGAAGCGGAGATGCTTGGAAAGCTCTGAAACTCGTTAATGGCTATCCTCAAAGAAAGAATATTTGATTTGAGAGATAATTGGGGATCAGATTAAAATGGAGAGAGATAGACAGTTTTGGAAATTTGAAAGATATGGAGAGAGAGTGGCAAGATTTTAGGATTTTGGCCTAATCTAGTGTTTCTTATTAATATTTCATATTTTGCACATATTTTTTTTAATCTCAGCCGTTTATAATATCATATCTAACGCTTCTTTTTGTTTCCTCTATTTCTCTAGAAGATGAGGTTTCTCTAGAACCTTAACCTATATATATATATGTTATTTGTCGCCCCGATTTCTACAACTACACTATCCCTATCCAAACACCATAGCACTGCGGTCGATAAAGTATCTCCTAAATCTGACTTATATTTAAAAAAAAAAGGTGTATTATTTATATACCTGATTAATGAAGCCATGATATTATCGATCATATCATGTGCCTTTGGTTGAAATTCAAGCTTTCCCTTCCACTGATTCCTATACACAGTCGATTCAATTTTATTTATGATACAACGCGGTGGGAAGTTGATAAAATTGCACTCAAAGTATACCCACGGCCATCAATTACAGCAACTTCTCGAAGACTACGTCATAATTAGTTTAACAATAAATCAATTGTTAATTAATAAAACTCACAATATACTCTATCAATCATCCCATGACTTAACTGCACGCACATTATTTATCGTTTATATATACGTATATATATATATATAGTATTAGGATCTAGTAGAAAGGTTTTTAGAGTAAAAAGTGAGGGTGATTATAAACCATTAGATAAAGATATATTAACGTCTAGGATTTATTAAAAATAGATGCACCATAAATAGATAGGAGCATCTCACCAGATTTCTCCTTCATGAGATTTTTTAGGGATTCCATTTAAAATATATTAATCTCTCTCATAAATCGTTTTTTTCCAAACCGATATACATTTCTTCTCTCTCAAAAAACCTAAACGATGTTTCTTCTCCTCCTCCCTCCCTCCCATAATCTGAATCTCTTCCCTCTTGTCTCTCGTCGTCGGACACCACCCATCGTCACCGGACCACTACATTAGTATTACACCTCATCATCGTGCACACCACAACGAGCCGGATTCAAATTCATCCAAGAGTTAAAATCCAGCATAATTAATTATATCTAAGCGGTGACAATATGCTGAGATGAGCGGTGAAAATATCGTCCGGACAATATATTGAGGGTAAGCACTAAACAATATTAATCATGTTGGAGAAGAAATAGCTATCGCTCACTATACTAGTTTTCCTTTTGATATTATTTATTTTATAAGTGCTTTTATTTAGGTGCCACAATTCTGAGTATGTTGTTTACGTAGATGATGTAGACAATATATTGTTGTTCAATGCATACCTAATAAATGAGAATGGTCCCACGAATCCCAATTTTAATGAAGTATGTGTTTTTGATTTCTTTTGTTATATTTTATTGGATTATCAGATTTAATATTCGTCATTTATTTTATAGTGATATTCATTGGGATATTAAGAGATATTGATTTGATCGATTCCTTTTTTTTGGTAATTTGTGATCTTAGTGGTGGTTCATTGATTTGATCGATTTCAAGTATTTTTTACATAATACGATTTATATATGTTCGATTTATGATGCGAACATATTCACTCATGTATTTTATGATGTTCGTTGTTTACTTCTTTGATATTCATTGAATACAACGATTATATTCATGCACCAAGTCAATGATTAAATTTTTGTGAATAAGTAGAAAATAGTAATTGATATTCATTATACATCACATTGATATTCCCTTTTCTCAAAGTTGATATGCTATGTATTGTACATTTGAGCAGATTAATTGTACCAAGAAGGTCAAGTTTTTTTTTTCCGGTGATTTAAAGGTTTGATTTAGGAGTTTTTGATGGTGTTTGTCGACTATTAACAATTTTTGTTTGCTTTTGTAGGGGTATCGACAGAACCCAAAGTCGTTGCTTGGAGACGAAAGAGAAGTGTAACTTGGGTGGTCATATTCACCGTATTAGCCAGTGATATTCATGTAACTAGATGGTCGTATTCACTCATAGTCGTGTAAATAGTGATATGTAAAATGGTTGGTCATATTCACCACATTACCTAGTGATATTCATGTAACTAGGTGATCATATTCACTGTGTTAGGAGATGATATTTTTATCAACAAATAATGATATTTGCATAGCTTTTCGATTCAACTTATGTATGCATTATAATGTAAATTGATATTCACAATTTTATATAACAATATTTATTGAATTTGATGTAGTTGTCGAAATTTTAATGAGATTATACAATTACTAATTATTATATTCATTATAACAAATATAAATATTCATTGTGTATCACGTTAATATTCATTTGGCAGAATGCGATAATGAAGATAAAATAATTATGTCGATATCAATTAGTTAGAAAAAAATATTATATTTAATTGAAATTAAAAACATGTCAAATTGATTGATAAATGAGGAAATACAAAATTAAAAAAAAGATTACGTGATTTTTGTAGGTAGATATTGAATCTTTTCTTTTTATTTTTTTTTGAAATCACCCAGTTGCTACTTTTAAGGAATGTGGATTTATTTTAGCAAATGAAATTTATTATAGTAATATTCACCTCATTTTACTTAAAATGGAACATCAAATCTCCCCCTATATATATATATATATATATATATATATAGGGGGAGGTTCTGGTAGAAAGGTGTTTATAGTGGAAAGTGAGGGTGAATGTAGTGCATTGGATTAGCCATAATTAACGGTGAGATTTGATGTTCCATTTTAAGTAAAATGAGGTGAATACTACTATAATAAATTTCATTTGCTAAAATAAATCCACATTCCTTAAAAGTAGCAACTAGGTGATTTAAAAAAAAAAAAGGAAAGATTCAATATCTGGCTACAAAAATCACGTAATTTTTTTTTTAATTTTGTATTTCCTCGTTTATCAATCAATTTGACATGTTTTTAATTTTAACTACATATAGTATTTTTTTCTAACTAATTGATATCGACATAATTATTTTATCTTCATTATCGCATTCTGCCAAATGAATATCAACGTAATACACAATGAATATCTATATTTGTTATAATGAATATGATAATTAGTAATTGTATAATCTCATTATAATTTCGACAACCACATCAAATTCAATAAATATTGCTATATAAAATTGTGAATATCAATTTACATTATAATGCATAGATAAGTTGAATCAAAAAGCTATGCAAATATCATTATTTATTGATAAGAATATCATCTCCTAACATAGTGAATATGATCACCTAGTTACATGAATATCACTAGGTAATGTAGTGAATATGACCACCCATTTTACATATCACTATTTACACGACTATCAGTGAATACGACCACCTAGTTACATGAATATTACTGACTAATACGGTGAATATGACCACCCAAGTTACACTTCCCTTTCGTCTCCAAGCAACGACTTTGGTTTCTGTCGATACCCCTACAAAAGCAAACAAAAATTGTTAATAGTCGACAAACACCATCAAAAACTCCTAAATCAAACCTTTAAATCTCCGACAAAAAAACTTGACCTTCTTGGTACAATTAATCTGCTCAAATGTACAATACATAGAATATTAACTTTGAGAAAAGGGAATATCAATGTGATGTATAATGAATATCAATTACTATTTGCTACTTATTCACAAAAGTTTAATCATTGATTTGGTGCATGAATATAATTGCCGTTTTCAATGAATATCAAAGAAGTAAACAACGAACATCATAAAATACATGAGTGAATATGTTCACATCATAAATCGAACATATATAAATCGTATTATGTAAAAAAATACTTAAAATCGATCAAATCAATGAACTACCACTAAGATCACAAATTACCAAAGAAAAGGAATCAATCAAATCAATATCACTTAATATCCCAATAAATATCACTATAAAAAATGACGAATATTAAATCTGGTAATCCAATAAAATATAACAAGAGAAATCAAAATCACATACTTCATTAAAATTAGGATTCATGGGACCATTCTCATTTATTGGTTTGCATTGAACAACAATATATTTGTCTACATCATCTACGTAAACAACATACTCAAGATTGTGACACCTAAATAAAAGCACTTATAAATAATACCAAATCTTAGATCTGATCTTTTTAAACACTTAAATATTAAAAAGCCTTAATGTATTCAATCCGACCTCCGCTGCTCGTCTTTTCCAATTTCGCTGCTCGTCCCCGCATGGCCGCATCCCAGCCTTTGCCCCGCCCCGTTTGCCCAGTGGGGGCGAATTCCGAAAAATCCCATCACTACCGGCCTCCCCCCATGTAATTCTCATTGCTCCTTCGGCGGATGTGGGGGCGGCCGCCCCCACTCGCACCCACCTGGATCCGCCCCTGGGCTTAATACTAATGTAGTGGTCCGGTGACGATAGGTGGTGTCCGACGACGAGAGACAGGAGGGAAGAGATTCAGATTATGGGAGAGAAGAGGAGAGAAGAAACGCCGTTTAGTTTTTTGAGAGAGAATAAATGTATATCGGTTTGGAAAGAAACGATTTATGAGAGAGATTAATATATCTTGGAATCCCTAAAAAATCTCACGAAGGAGAAATCTGGTGAGATGCGCCTATCCATCTATGGTGAATCTATTTTCAATAAATCCTAGACGTTAATATATCTTTATCTAATGGTCTATAATCACCCTCACTTTCTACTCTAAAAGCCTTTCTACTAGATCCTAATACTATATATATATATACTATATATATATATATATATATATATATATATATTACATTCATACATACATCTAGGATTTATGGATGAACCGCGAGTAAAAGCCATCCAGAAGGTGTTACATTATTTTCTTCACATGAGTTGATTTTACAAACAAACATACGGATCAAGAACACGCTTTCTTTATATATGAGCATCATTAATTTCTCGATCACTAACTAGATAGCTAATTCTCCATCTGGCAAATGCAATAGCCAGGGTGATCAGTGCAAGTGAAAACTCCGTCGAATGAATTACACTTCTCCTGACAAGCATCTGCGTATTTGCACCTCCAATCTATCTTCTTTGCAAACGGATCGCAGAACAAATCGCTCGAGCAATTCAAGTGATGACGATGACGATGACGACCAGGAGGAGTTCTTCTTCTTGTGTGTGTCCTAATCCGGGCTGCTTCCACTCCAGCTATCTCTGTAAACCACAAATTGTCTACAAAACCCATTAAAGTAAATTGGAATTAGAACAAGCTATATATGTACGTACTGTACGTCAAAGAGGGATTAATAGACTAACCAGATGAAAAAAGGAGGAGAATAAAGAGGCCTAGTGTCAGAGAAGCTTTTCCCATGGTTTCTTGATCCCCTTGAATATGAGAGAGAAAAGAGAGGGTTGTAATTCTTCTACCTGATCGATGCTCTTTGGCCGATATATCATACAGCATATATGTAATGATATATATTACATGTAAAGTAATTGATGAATGCAAGATTAGTTGGCCCCAATTATTAATTCATGGATTGGTTTTTGTTTGAACAAGTGTTAATTAAGCTGCGCTCTGTTTTGGGGTGATTTGGATTTTGGCGGATCAGTTTGTTTTGATTTGGGTCGGTATATACAATCATGGTGATTTATTTATTAACTCTTAAATTATAGCTAACCAGCCCGCTAGCGAGGAAAATTCTATTAGGGATTTTGGAGTTGATAGACTAGCCACTTTCTTTTTTTTTTTAGGTCAAAGTCTTCTCTGTGTGCGTTGACTTTGGACGTACACATGCAGCTTCGTGCGAAAGGCAAGTGTTTATTTTAGTAGGCCAAGGCACGTTGACTTCGTAAAATAAGATTTTGATCTCATTTCTGCATTAACATTCATTGTTCATGCAATTGAGGTGAGAAAATATAGCTGTCAGATCTGATTTCTGCATTTATTTTACTAGTTGCTCTTGTTTTTATGGTCGAAATGCTACGTACAAGAGTTCTATCATGTTGGTGAACTCAACTTAGGTGCAATAAGATGAAAACATGGAAAATATAGGGGATAAAATTATGTAACATAATTTTGACTGATTTCGTTTTCATTGCTAGCTAGAGATCTAATGGGCAACTCTCGTATAGGAGAACAATTCTCCCCATATCAACTAAGACTATCCACAAATAAAATATATCTCAAAACAAGCTTGCTTGGCCTACACGATACTATTCATATCAACTAAGACTATCCACAAAAAAAAATCTATCTAAAAACAAGTTTGCTTGGATACCAAGACGAGCTAAGCAACCGCCAAATACAACTCAGAAAACCTTGTACATTTCCGCATTGATGCCTTCCGTAAATAGCAAATCTACGCCTTTTTGCGTTGTTCCCCTTGGGACCAACAAACATAGAATTAGCCCTTTCCTTGTTTTTCTCTGTTCCTTAATGCTTAACAATTCTTCCACGCATTCATCTCTTCAAGTTAAACATTTGAAATTCCTACAAATGAAAACTATTAAAATCTAAGAGGTTTTTCATCATCAAAACCGGTCAATTCCAAACAAATTTCTCTCTTTTTGTTGATGACAAACCTATATAATTTGTACAAGAATGAAAGATAAAAACAAGTGTTAGAAGTTCCCCCTTAATAGGATATACATTCTTATTCGCCATCATGTGAAAAATTTCCCCCTAGTAAAAGAATGTTACATCAATATCATGATCTAATCGTATCTCTACAATTTTCCAAACATCCCCCTTTCGGCATCATCGAAAAATTCATCAAAAAGAAAAAGAAAAAGCACACAAGCAATTCACAATCATATGAGAATACTTAGTTCTTTCATTGTAATTTTTTAATGTAATAGAAAGAGGTTCCAATCAAAGCTAGGACTGAGAATCTTCAACATTAGCATCATCGTCATCCTCCTTCTATTCCTTCTGTAGTAGACGATCAAGAAGAGCCTCTAAAGTCTTTTAGATCATCTTGATTTCCTTCAAGATCTAGACCTTTGTTCCCTTTCCCTTCACTGGTTTGAAGGTGTTATAAATGTCTTCTTCACAAGAACCTTCATGGGATTTGGATTCTCTTGATGACCCATTTTTTTCTCTAAATTATGGACTTCAATTGGAAAACTATAACTTAATTCCTCTATGGGCTTGTGATGTTCGTGTTTTTGCTATAGTTTTTAGTGTGTTTTCTTAGTTTGATAGGTTTAGTTTTAGTAGTTTTAGGGTTAGTTTTGTGTGTTTTTGGATGGTTTTGCATATTTTGTGAAAAGTATGAAAGCTACTCCGTTTTGTGTCTTTTTGTAGGTTTTAGCAAAGAAACGGTGCTTTTTGGAGCTGATTGGAGTGCTATGGTGGAGGACGGAAGAATACGAGATAAAGGAGTCGAAGTCAAGATTTTTGGAGTTGAAGTGTTGAAGAAAGCCAAATCCAGGCTCGTTAACGAGGCTGTGAAGGGTCGTTAACGAGGCTTAGAGATAGAGTTTTTTCGAGAGTTCGTTGTGATGTCTACCGACCCAGTGCGGAAATTTATTCCGTGTTGGTATGGTTTTTAATGAGTTTTAGGGTTATTATATTTTATATTTTAGGTCTTGTTATCTTTTGTTGGATCGTAACGGTTAGCAGTGAGCTTGGAAACTGGCAATTAAGCTGTTCCCAAGGCAGCGGAAGTAAATAATCGCAAGTAATAAAAATAGTAAAAGGCACAGTTCCTTTATAGAGGAACCCCACTACAACCAACTAGTTGTATGGGTAAACCTCTACCTCCGCTTGGAAGATTTTGAATGACTTACTTATATTAATTGCTTTGTTCCTTAGTTACACAACCGGATTTACACTTCTCTGTTCCTACAAGTTCTTCCTAACTCTAGCAACACTAGTAAATCCTTTCAACTGAGTTCCTAAGCTCACAACAGCAAAACACAAGTAACTCAAACCTTACGCTGACTTCTCAGTTCCCTTGCTCCTGGGAACTTCAACTTCACCGTCGTCGAGATCACACACTCGCCGGCGGGGACTTCTCTTCCTTTTCTTTCTTTTCTCTGATGTGGGTGTTTGTAAGTTCTGGGAGAAGTACTCAGACCGAGTACTATTCATTTGGCTTTATAGTCCATTGAGCTTGGGCAGTCGCATCTTTCATTTGTGTCCAAAATACCCTTTGCTTGATGCCCAAGTTGTACTTTCTTCACATGTGACTTTGGTTTGAACTAGGTCAACTTCTTGGATCAATCGGACCGTTGGATGAAGCGTGACAGTCTGATCCTCAGACTGTTCCCTCGGGCTGTCTGAGACTGAATCCCGCGATTTGCGCTGAACGGTCGTTGTCCTCACATGTGAGTTCCCATGCCATGGGAATTGTCTTCTTCAGAGTTCCCTTGATGGAAACTCTTCATCGTTGTAAGCTTGTGTTCTCTTGATTGTTTCTGGGAGTTCCCATTTCATGGGAACTTTCCTCTTCAGAGTTCCCTTGATGGGAACTCTTCATTGTGGCCTGCGCTGGCTTTTGGTCATTCATATGAGTTCTTGGTTGTACCTGTGTTCCTTAGAAATACTTGAACAAACCACATTAGTTCCCTATGGTGTTTGTCATTATCAAAACTTAGAGAGAATTACATCGTTGATCCGTTGTTTAGAACCAGAGGTCCCAACAGCGTCCCAACAATTTCCCCCTCTTTGATGATGACAAACCCATCACAAAAATGCAAGTATTTCAATGAATGATATGATGATGAGTTCCTAAGTATGATTTTGGGAAGTCACTTTTAGTGAACACTTAGATTTAGGGAACCACTTCTGGTGAAACACATAGTTCCTATTAAGCTTTTTATGCAATTGTTCCCCCTTAGCTTATGCGTGGTCTGTGATAACTTAAACTTTTAACTCATCTCGCATTTTTTGTCTTTCCCCCTTTTGACATCATCGAAAACAAGCAAAGCAGTAATAGGAAAGAAGGAAACACACAATCAAAATAAAGACCATTTCATTACTTAAGATAATATGTACAAAGGGAACCCAAGTACAATTTGCGGTCATTTTTGGATTAAGGGAACAGGAAAGGAAAGATCATGGGTTCTAAGGGAACAGGGCGTCACAGAGGCGCGTAAGGACTTGTGTAAGCTTTTCTTGTCCTCTGGCCAACGCAGCTTGGTCCCTGGCAATCTGGTCGAGGGTGTTGGCAATGCGGAGCAACATTGGAGAGTTCCCCTCTTGTGGACCAGACTCTAGTGGAGCCGCCTCCTCTACAGGATCCGAGTGCCTCATCTTCTGGGCAACTGTAATGTCCAGTTCCCTTCCAAGCTCGATTTCGTCTTGAGAGGCGTCGTAGAGACCCTCTTTTTGTAGGAGCTTCTTGATCAGCCCGGAGTAGGGAAGGGAGTGGGACTTGGAAGCCATGCATTTCTCCATGTGCCCAAGGATTATTCTGGGAAGGTTGATGGGATTCTTGAGGAGGAAGTGGTAGAGGAGGATGGCATCGGGGATGTTGACGACCAAGCGCTTCTCTTGGCGAGGGATCACCATGTTGATGATGAATTGGTGAGCAAGCTTGGCAACCAAGGACAGATGATGCGTCGAGAGGACTTTCGAGGGAACTCGACCCTCAAAGATTGTGTTGCACACCTCGGCGCTGTTGAAGACGCCCCAGAGCTTGCTGGGCACCTCGCTAAGCCCTTGACCAGGGACCTGGAGTTGAAGGCGGATTGTCAACGTGGTAAAAATGAACTCGTCGTCTTCGTGGGAGAGAGTTCCCTGAGTGCAGTCATTGGTGATTTTAAAGTTGTTGTAGAACCGACGCACTTGTGAGGGATCTGCGCTCACAGTCTCTTGGGAGAGTCTCTCCCAGCCCTGGGCCTTGATCAGGTCCTACAGTTCCCCTAGGCCATTTTCAGTCATCACGTCTTCTGAAACGATGAGTGGAGGAAGGAGCTTCCTGCGCTCATCCACATGGTGCTTGGTGGAAGAGGTCCCCTTCCCCTTCCTTGAAGTGCTTCTGGACGTGTTCCCCCTAGAGACCGTGCGAGGTCCTTTCGGCTGAGGGGGTGCAGCTGCTTCAATCATAAGCACGCGGTCCCTTGGTGGTTGGGAACTCGTGGACACCACCATTTGGTGTCCAGGTGTTGGGATCCGTGCTGGGTCCTGAGCAGCTGAAGCTTCTTCTTCTTCTTCGACCTCATCTTGGGAGGTCCCTTCTTCCTCGGAGGAGCTCGAACTTGAGCCCTCCACGTCATCTGCAGGATGACTCGTTGATGCCTCAGCACCTCCAGCTGGTGCGAGGTCCCTTCTCTCCGTGGGCTCTGCAGGAACCACCTTTTTGGGGGATTTTGTCCCTTGGGAGACTGTGTGCTCAGAGGGGTCCCGATTGAGTTCTTCCTCGATGGCCTTGAGCTGGGCTTCCTCCTCCAGAGTTCCCATGATGATAGGATGAGGGTCCTTGGTCATTTTACCGATGACCACAGAGAGAGGAAGATCGTCGTCGTCTGAGGTGAGAGCGACGACACTTTTGGATGGTGAGGGAGAGGGGAGTTTGGTGGTGGTGGGGGATGTGATGGAAGAGGGGAGAGGAGAAGAAGGAAGAGGTGTGGAGAGTTGTGTGGAAGGGAGAGGAAGGGTTGTGGCGACTTGGGGAGTAGAGATCCCCGAAGTAGAAGTGAGAGGTGGAGATGTGTTTGGGTGAAGAGGGAGGAAGAGTTGGAGATCCCGTAGTTATAGGAACGGGAGGAAAGGAAGAAGGTTGGGTAGGTGGAGTTCCCATAGTGGTGGGAACTGGAGAGGGTGGTGGAGTCGTTTGTTTTGTGAGAGTTCCCTTGGAGGTGGGAACGGAGGGAGGTGGTGGAGGGGGAGTTGGTCGTTTTGTGGAAGGAGGTTTGGGAGGTCCCTTGATTTGAAGAGGAGGGATGGAGGAGGAAGAGGGGAGTAGACTTTGGGGTTCAGAGGTCCCATCGTCGGAAGGGAAAGGGAAAGGGGGTTTGGGAGCACAAGAACTCTCCTTGGAGTAGTTCAGGTAGTCCTCAAACTTGAAGAAAGACTTCTTTCTGGGCTCCGAGAATTCAGAGGCCTCAGAGTGTTTACGCTTTTTGGATTTAGAGGGGTCGTGGGAGTGTTTGGATTTTTTGGGTTTTGAGGGGTCCTTTGAGGAGTGACGGCGTTTGGAGGAATGGCGGTGTTTGGATTTGTGGGGTTTCTCGTTGATGGATGGGCGAGCGTCTCCGAAGTTGTCAACTATGACAACTCCGGAGGAGGTGTTGGTGGTTGATGGAGGAAGAGGAAGAGATTCGGAAGAGGAAGAGGTCCAGGCGACAATTTCGTCGGACGGAGGAGGAGGAGGAGGCAAGAAGGGGCTTACTTGATTGTATAGCCCTTGGATAAGAACATCCTTCATGGTTGGGTCGGTTTCTTGCTCGATCTCTTTTAGTTGAGAGATGAAAAGGATGCGAGGATTGTCATGTACCCACGCTTTGATCTAGGCGAATGTGTGTTGAGGGGCCATTTTTTTAAGAAATTGGGAGGTTTTGGAGGTTTCTTGAAAAGAGAGTGAAAGAGATTTGGGAAAGACGAATGACAGAGATGTAAGATGGAATAAAGGGCCCAAAAATGGCAAAGAGGGGTTTTAAAGGAGAGAGGAAGTGGAGGGTAGAAAGGGAAGTGGATTAACCTCGATAACCGTTGCCCAATGAACGTGGGGCGTCGTTTCAACTTCTCGAGCACGCCTCTGGACACGCGTCGCAATCTCTTGGGAAGTCCTTTTCAAATTTTGAATACTTGGCCTTTAACG
This sequence comes from Fallopia convolvulus, assembly GCA_964016875.1. NCBI lineage: Eukaryota > Viridiplantae > Streptophyta > Magnoliopsida > Caryophyllales > Polygonaceae > Fallopia > Fallopia convolvulus. Next base: position 11,096,905 of record OZ024720.1, read on the forward strand.
CTTCAGAGCCTCTGACACAAGAGTCCGCTTCCCAAGTGATGGTTTTTCTTTGCAGATTAGTCAGTGTTCCCTTTGTAGATGCATCAGTTCCCATGATCTTATCAAGGTCAGGGAGAGTGAAGTGGTTAAGGGAACTTCACACTCATCTTTTTGTGGGGCTAGGGAACTCAAAGGGAACCAGACAATTTGCAACTCGATAAAGGAAATATTTTGGCTCATGAGAAGCATTTGTCTTGTCCGTAGCTTAGGGTGTGTCATATGATCAACCGTCATGGTGGCTTGTAATGAGGGATAAAGGGAACTCTGGTTGATCATTTTTGGCCAAACGAAATAGAGTTTCTTTGTACACATTTTTCTCTAGACTAGTAATCATGACATAGTGAAAGCAATAAATCCAAGTTCCCTATCATGCAATCTTATATAAACTAGTCAGGCATTGAGAGAGAGACAAACAGGGACTTGTTTAGTTTAGAGTTATCATCCCTAGAAGCATTCGAAAACGCTGGTAGGGACGTCTGTGTAAAGCTTTGGTAAGAATGTCCGTAATTTGCTCTTCAGTTCTACAGTGTTCCATCGAGATGTTCCCATTTTCAACATTGTTACGTAGAAAGTGATGCCATATATCAATATGCTTAGTTCTAGAATGATGCACATGATTTTTGGAAATGTTTATGACACTACTGTTATCACAGAGTATGGGAACTGGGCCAAAAGACATACCGTAATCCTGGAGTTGTGACTTAAGCCATAGAACTTGGGAACAACATGATGCGGCAGCCACATATTCTGCTTCAGCTGTGGAGAGTGCCACTGAGTTTTGCTTCTTAGATCCCCACGAGACTAAGAATGACCCTAGGAACTGGGCCATTCCTGATGTGCTCTTTCTGTCAACCAAGTGCCCTGCAAAATCTGCATCTGTGTATGCAATGATCTCAAGGGAACTGTTCCTTGGATACCATAGGCACAGGTTATCGTTCCCGTTGAGATACCTGAAAATTCTCTTCACCTCTTTCAGGTGTGATTCCATGGGGTTAGCTTGAAAATGAGCACAAAGGCATACGGAGAACATGATGTCAGGTCTACTAGCTGTTAAGTAAAGAAGGGACCCGATCATACCTCGATAGTTCCTTTGGTCCACACTTATACCTGTTTCATCCGCATTGAGCCTTGAATTTGGAGAGATGGGAGTGTCAATGGGCTTTGAGTGTTCCATCCCATATTTCACGAGCATTTCCTTGATGTATTTCTGTTGATGAATCTTTGTTCCCTCTTTGGTTTGGGATATTTGGAGTCCCAAGAAGAACGTGAGTTCCCCAATGAGACTCATCTCAAACTCACTGCTCATGAGGTCCTTAAATTCTTCTACAAGAGTTTTGTTAGTTGCTCCAAACACAATGTCATCAACATATACTTGCACGATCAAAATATCTTTAGACTCCTTCTTTAAAAACAAAGTCTTGTCTATGGAACCGCGAAGGTATCCATGGGACAAGAGGAATTGAGCAAACCTGTCATACCAAGCTCGGGGAGCTTGTTTGAGTCCGTAAAGGGCCCTCTCTAGGAAATAGACATGGTTGGGTAGTTTCTCATCTTCAAATGCTGGAGGTTGGGCCACATACACTTCTTCCTTGAGATGTCCATTGAGGAAGGCTGTTTTCACATCCATTTGATAAAGCTTGAATCCCTTGTGAGCGGGATAGGCGATAAGGAGTCTGATTGCCTCGATCCTGGCAACTGGTGCGAAGGTCTCATCGTAGTCAATCCCTTCCTCTTGCATGTATCCTTGTGCTACTAACCTAGCCTTGTTCCTTGCTACAGCTCCAGTATCATCGAGCTTGTTCCTAAAGACCCATCGAGTTCCTATGATGTTCTTGTTTTTGGGCCTAGGAACTAGCTTCCAAACTTTGTTCCTCTCAAATTAGTGGAGTTCTTCTTGCATGGCTTGAATCCAATCTGGGTCCTTTAATGCTTCTTTGATATTTTTGGGTTCCACCATTGAAACATACGCGTTAAAAGCACAAAAATTATTGAGAGAGGAACGAGTTTGCATACCTTTATCAAGAGGGGAGATGATGTTCTCAAGGGGGTGGTCCTTCCTTTGTTGAAAGGTTCTTGTATGAGTGAGTTCCCTTGCATGTGTGTCATCCTCAGTTGGTGTTTCTTTGTCATGGGAACTCTCATCTTCAGCTTCTTCATTTGATGTTTCTTCAGAGATTTCTGGCAGGTTCCCTCTTTGTTCCCCTTGAATACTTGATTCTGGCAGGGTATTGTCTTGGGGTACCTCGAGAGAGTTGGAGGTGTCTTGTAGTTCTTCTAAGGAAGGAGCCTCGAGGGAGGTTTGATTAGTGAGGGTTGGACCTTCGTCGTTGTTCCCTGGTTGTGGGATGTTACTTGCACTTGGATAGTCTTCATCCCTTTTCCTTGGCTCATCCTCGTCATCATCCTCGTCTTCATGTCTGACTAGCTTGAACAGAGTTCCCTTCCCTTGGGTCTCGGTTCCCATCTTTACAGACTTTTCGTTGAAGACGACATGAATGCTTTCCTCTATCTTCTTGGTTCTTTTATTGTAGACCCTGTAAGCATTGCTTTGTGATGAGTATCCCAGGAGGATCCCTTCGTCGCTTCTGGGGTCGAATTTGCCAAGATTGTCTTTGCCGTTGTTGTGAACAAAGCATGTGCAACCAAATGTTCTCAAGTGTGAGATGTTTGGTTTTCTACCTTTGATGAGCTCATAGGACGTCTTGTTGATCAGGGGCCTTGTCATGGCTCGGTTCAGGATGTATGTAGCTGTGGAGATGGCTTCAGTCCAGAAGTACTCAGGAACTCCACTTTCAATCATCATGGTTCTAGCCATGTCCTCCAGAGTTCTGTTCTTTCTCTCCACCACTCCATTTTGCTGAGGAGTGCGAGGAGCTGAAAAGTTGTGAGAGATCCCATTTTGCTCACAGAAGTTTAGGAACTCAGAGTTTTGAAACTCAGTTCCGTGATCAGATCTGATTGCTTTCAGTTTCAGCCCCAAGCTTACTTCTGTCCTTTTGATGAAGGGCTCAAATTCTTCAAACGCTTGTGATTTTGCCTTCAAGAAAATAACCCAGGTGAATCTTGAAAAATCATCAATTAAAACATACATGTACCTTTTTCCACCGTAGCTAGCTGTTCTCATGGGACCACAGAGATCCATGTGAATTAACTCCAGCGACCTGGTTGTGCTTACCATCTTCTTGGGTTTAAAGGAGGTCCTGGTCTGTTTCCCTCGAACACATGCTTCACACATTTTGACTCCTTCGAGATTGATCCGTGGAAGACCAATGACCAGGTCTTGTAGGTAAAGCTTCAGGATTTGATTTACACCAGCATGTCCCAATCTTCGATGCCAGAGTTCCGTGTCATCTTGGGAACTCGCAAGGCACAACTTCATTGGTGGTTCAAAGTTGGTGTCCACCACATACACATTGTTGTATCTTCTTCCTCTCAGAATTACTTTGTTGGTCTTCTTGTTGATGACAAGACATTCATCTGAGTCGAAAGTGACGATGTTGTTCCCTTGATCACACATCTGGGAGACACTCAATAGATTGTATCCCAGATCCTTTACCAGATTTACGTTGCTAACTTTGATAGATCAATAGAGCAACACTTCTCCTTTTCCAATAACTTCTCCCTTGTTTTTGTTGCCAAATGAGACGTGGGCTCCTTCGGCATGAGTGTGGAGTGAGATGAGGATATCCTTGTTTCCTGTCATATGGTTCGAGCATCCACTATCTATGAACCATGTACTGTTCCCTCTCACTGCCACCTACAAGGAAAAGTTAGTGTTTTGAGACCCAGGCAAGATGACTCTTGTCATGTCCCTTGCAAGGGAAAACATTTTCATTCAAGATATAGTCAAAAATGTTGATGTCTTTGGAATTTTGAGAGTTGGAGTTCCTTTGGTGATGAGCATGACGTTTTTGTTTGTTTGGGAACTCATGGCTTCTAGGGGTTTGGGCTCTCTTCTTGGGACATGCATCCTTGTAGTGCCCATGAGCACCACAGTGCCAACATGTCTTATAGTATTCTCCCAGGTAGTATTTTGGGTGTGGTCTCTGGATACGGTTCCTATCCATGGTTTCTTTGTTGTACACCCGAGACCCATTTCCCTTAGCAATTTTGACATAGATTCTATGTCCGGAGTTCCCAGTATAGTAGTCTTTCTCACCATTGTTTCCACTCTCTAAGACCCTGATTTTCTCCTCGAGATGAGCATTTTTCTGTTTCTCGCACTGGAGTTCTAAGGCCCTACACTCATGGATCTCATGTTCGCTCAGGGGTGACTTTCCGTTCTTGGAGCACTCACCTTTGTATCCTATGCCATGTCTGGCTGGGACAAATTTAATTTGGGAACTAGAGGCTTCAAGATGTTCGGGAGTCTTACTCAGGTTTTGCAAGAGGGTGTTCTCATCTTTCTCTAGAGCTTTGATTTCTCTTTCTAGATCTACAATGTGAGACACATGGGACTTGAGGTTTTCTAGAAGGGATATGAAGTTGGGACAGGGCTCAAGACCAACTAATTGAGAATTTATGTGTTCCTGTGTTTCCAACTTGTTGTGCAGTTTTATGTTATCTTTGACAAGACTTGAAAGAATTTTCAACAACTCAGGTTTTTCATAGTTACTCAAGGAATCAAGAACAGTTTCAGTGGTTACCTCACTGGGTTGTTCCCCAGTGGTTTCTCCTATGTCCATGCCACACATGTCTGGGAGTGCCCATGACTCAGGATCTTCGTCTTCATCATCGCTCCAGGTACCGATGTAGGCCTTCTTTCCTTGCTTCCTGCCATTAGTTCCTTGTGGGCATTCCTTCGCAAAATGTCCTTTCCTGTTGCACTTATAGCAGGTCACATCTGAGAGATCCTTCTCTGTGGGCTTTCTTTGGGAACTCTGTCCCTTCCCCCAGTTCCCACTGTTCCGTTGAGACTTTCCTTTGTAGAAATTTCGAAGAGCCTTTGTTACGAGAACTAGCTCCTCATCCTCTTCTTCTTCGGAGTCTTCATGTTGTTCTTGGGTTGATTTGAGCATCTTTTCGATCTTGAGTGCGATCCCTCGATGAGCTCGAGTTTGTTGCTTATCATCGATCTTTCTCTTCTCGTGTCCCACTAGCTTTCCAAACACTTGATGGAGCATAAGTGTTCGACTTTCTGGATTTTCCTTGAACATCGTTCTCTCGTTTGCCCATTCTCCAGTCAGTCCATTGAAGAGCTGTTGGACATTCATTTTGTGGGTGATTTCTTCTTTTGTGATCCCCAATCCCTCCATTTTAGTGCAAAGTCCTTCAAATCGGGATTGGTAGCTATCGACCGACTCTCCCATTTCCATTTGGAAGTTGTAAAACTCCCTTTTTGCATTCATTTGAAGATCTTCTCTGAGATCTGAGTTCCCAACATGCATTTGTTGGATGGCTTCCCACATTTCCTTACCTGTGTCAAGGTTTGCAACCCTGTCACAATCTTGTACACACATGGACCTCTTTAGGTACTGTTTGGCTTTGTAGTTTGCCTCCATGCACTTGTACTTGTTGGGCCCCCACTTTGAGAGGTCGTTGACTATAGCTGGATCGATTTCGAAGTTCCCTCTCTTGATGACACACCAGGCTTGGTAGTCTTGGCCACGCATCCAATCCTTCATGTCGCGTTGCCAGCTTTCAAATCTTCCTGTAATAAGCCTTGGCAGCTTACTAGTATTGTTCCCCACTTGAGTAAGTTCCTGAGCCATTTTGATACCTGCGATGCTAACACAAATCTAGAGCACAAGCTCTGATACCAATTGTTGGATTGTAAACGGTTAGCAGTGAGCTTGGGAACTGGCAATTAAGCTGTTCCCAAGGCAGCGGAAGTAAATAATCGCAAGTAATAAAAACAGTAAAAGGCACAGTTCCTTTATAGAGGAACCCCACTACAACCAACTAGTTGTATGGGTAAACCTCTACCTCCGCTTGGAGGATTTTGAATGACTTACTTATATTAATTGCTTTGTTCCTTAGTTACAAAGCCGAATTTACACTTCTTTGTTCCTACAAGTTCTTCCTAACTCTAGCAACACTAGTAAATCCTCTCAACTGAGTTCCTAAACTCACAACAACAAAACACAAGTAACTCAAACCTTCCGCTGACTTCTCAGTTCCCTTGCTCCTGGGAACTTCAACTTCACCGTCGTCGAGATCACACAATCGCCGGCGGGGACTTCTCTTCCTTTTCTTTCTTTTCTCTGATGTGGGTGTTTGTAAGTTCTGGGAGATGTACTCAGACCGAGTACTATACATTTGGCTTTATAGTCCATTGAGCTTGGGCAGTCGCATCTTTCATTTGTTTCCAAAATACCCTTTGCTTGATGCCCAAGTTGTACTTTCTTCACATGTGACTTTGGTTTGAACTAGGTCAACTTCTTGGATCAATCGGACCGTTGGATGAAGCGTGACAGTCTGATCCTCAGACTGTTCCCTCGGGCTGTCTAAGACAGAATCCCGCGATCTGCGCTGAACGGTCGTTGTCCTCACATGTGAGTTCCCATGTCATGGGAACTGTCTTCTTCAGAGTTCCCTTGATGGAAACTCTTCATCGTTGTAAGCTTGTGTTCTCTTGATTGTTTCTGGGAGTTCCCATTTCATGGGAACTTTCCTCTTCAGAGTTCCCTTGATGGGAACTCTTCATTGTGGCCTGCTCTGGCTTTTGGTCATTCATATGAGTTCTTGGCTGTACCTGTGTTCCTTAGAAATACTTGAACAAACCACATTAGTTCCCTATGGTGTTTGTCATTATCAAAACTTAGAGAGAATTACATCGTTGATCCGTTGTTTAGAACCAGAGGTCCCAACAACGTCCCAACATCTTTCGAGGTTTTACCTCTATCTTCTTAGAGTTAGTTTCTATCTTTTAGGAAAGTTTTTATCTTCTAGCCTTTTTATTAGATAGCTTTATTAGTATGAATACCCTTCTCTTCTAGGCTAAAGAGTTCGGGGGAGAAAAAAACGGATTGGAAGAGCCGAGAGAGAGAGAGAGAGAGTCGAGTCAGAGGAGAGGACGACCCGAGGTGGAACTAGAGTAAAGCTAAGGTCGTTAATCGTGTTTTCGATTCGGTATTCTTGTTATTTTCGGTTTCTTCTGATGTTTGTAAGACGATATTTTCTTATTAATTTGAAGTAGTTTTTTTTTTGTTTTCAATGTTTTCTCTTATTGAAGGTGTTTGCTTTATAGTTATGAGTAGTGAGTAGTTTTCCTATCTAGGATCGGGGTTAAACCCGGCATAGTTATGCATGGTTTTATGAGTAAGATGATGTGTTGAATACCTTCTATCTATTTTTTTATTGCTTGTTGCGTTTATTCCTAGATGAGAGTCAAGGTAAATGGAGTTTTTAACTTGATTGAGAGAGAAAGTTATAGACTTGAAGGTTGATATTGTTCGATTGCGAAAGTTTCGAGCTTTGGATCCAAAACAAGTGATTGAGTGAATTAATTTATGAGAGTAGATTGATATGCTTTCTAATCAACGAAAGTTGATGAATTTATCTATTTAAAGGCATGATCTTTATCTTCTTACGAGTTAATATGCATGGCTATGTTGTAGTGAACCTTGTCCTAGATTTTTGTTCTTATTTGAATTTCTTCGGTTATATTTGTAATTGAGTTCGTTGCCTCGGTACCGAACCTATTCTTAGGTCGTTGGTGTGTGTTTTCGTAGTGTTATCCAGGTTTGTTAACGACCCTGACAAAGTTGTTAACGAGTTTGGTCGTGAGTGTGTTGTGTTGTTTTGCTTTTTTTTTTCTTTAGTTTGATAGACAAACAACCGTGCTTCCCGTGGAACGATCCTCACTCCCCTATACTTAGCGGGGTCTTGACTATAAATTTATTTTGCAACAAACCCTCTCAACAAATTGGCGCCGTTGTCGGTGAAGCAATAGTGTTTGTTTGTTTATTTGTGGGTATGGGAATAGCCCGACCCAGTTTTTGTTTTTAATTTTTGTTTTCTTTGTCTGTTTTCTCAGCGTATGCCAGTTGGACATCGAAGGCTCGAATTTAACAACGCCGGTTATTATTCAAAACCTGAACGTTCCCTGCACCGTAGACGCCGAGAGAACCGAGCTATGGCTACGCCCGAGGAGATGACTCGTCAGATGGCCGAACTATAGAGGCAGATGGAGGCTTTAAAGACCGAGAAAGAAGCCGTTGCTGCCGAGGTTGAGCATCAATGAGTCAACAGTGCTCGTCTACAGGAAGAGCTGAATGCCTATCCGAGGAATGCCAAAGTATACATGCATCCGGAACTGAGGGTGCCAGAGTATCCAATTGTGCTTCCGGAGATAGAGAAACCATTTGAGATTAAGTCTCAATTTTTATCCTTGAGCAAACGAGCTCAGTTTGAAGGGAAACCTACTGAGTGCCCTATGGAACATATTAGGAATTTTCTTGATTTATGTGACACCATAGCCGCAGAAGGTGTCTCACTTAAATATGTTCTGATAAAAGCTTTCAGGTGGTCTCTTACTGGAAAGGCCCTGAGCTGGTTGGAGAGCTTACCTCCTAAGTCTATCAAGACTTGGAAGAATTTGTATGATCAATTTCTTAGAAAGTTTTTCCCTCCTGCCAAGACAACGGAGTTGAGAAAATGTATTACCTCATATCACCAGCTGCCTAATGAGACTTTCGTTGAAACACGAGAACTATCCAGCATGGGGCAACCAAAATCCGAATGTCAACTATGCAGCGCCCCCACCGGATAGGAGACTTGCACCATATCGACCTCCAGGCTATCAAGAGCCACCATCATGGGTACAAGGGTTACAGGAAGGAATTAGCGGAATCTAAGCCAACCTTAACAATCAAAACAAAAGATGGGGAGAGTCTGATATATGGAAGAAGAATGTCGACTCCCAACTAGGGAACCTTGCTGCACAAATTCCAAGACCACAAGGGCAACTCCCGGGCCGTCCCGAGGAGAACCCTAGGGGACAAATAGCAGCGGTACACCTTAGGAGCGGAAGACACTACCGGAACGTGTCCAAGCTAAGGACAAGACTGAAGAGGACGTCACGGTTTAGCTCGGTAACGACCCAGCGAGAGCGAGTACCGAACCAGCACACCATGGTGACGAGGCTCCCAGGGTCCCCCTCCTTCCCCCGCCGCCTTCCGACCCCCGTTTTTCCCACTTATTGTCGAAGGGTAAGACGGAGGGGAGGCCCATGCTAGCTCCACGCGAAATCTATTTCAGTAGAGCGTATGATGTCCGTCAATGACCCTAATCCAGGTAATTTTTCTGATCCGAGCCCACCTCTCAATCCTAGGTTAGTTAATGACCCCACTAGGGTCGATGACGAACCGCCGAGAGAACCTAACGACCCTAGTGTTGACCCGGTAACTTCACCTCTCGAGCCTGACTTGGTTCCGAGGATGGTGAAATCTCTTCCTTTTCCTATTAAGAATTCAAAGGACTCTATTGAGAGTAAGTTCAAGCGTTTCGTAAAGATTCTCCAGGGCATTAATATTTCCATCCCATTCGCTGAGGCCCGAAGCGAAATGCCGGCTTACACGAAATTTTTGAAGGATATTCTTAGCCGGAAAAGATCCATCACAGAGCTGCAAGACGAGGTCAGATCTATTGCTCTACCAAAAAAGCTAGGAGACCTAGGGAGGTTTGCCATAACAATTGGCATAGGCGACCACAAATTCAAAGCTCTATGTGATCTGGGAGCCAGTTACATCCCCTCTCAATTTGGTCAAAGGCCAACATGGGACCATTGGAACCTATAGATATGAACCTCTATATGGCAGACGGATCAAGCGTAAAGGCCACAGGAGTCGTGGATGACTATCCCATTCAAGTTGGGAAATTCTTTATCCCAAATGATTTCATCGTCCTCGATATGCCTAAAGACCCTCATGTCCCCATTATCCTAGGCAAACCATTCCTGGCTACAAAAGGTGCTAGGGTCGATGCGCGGAAAGGACTCCTCACTTTTGATATTGGAGAGGAACGCGTGAAATTCAGCCTTGACCAAAACGCTAATGACCCAACTGCGGCTGCACAGATCGAGTTGGCCCAACCAGAACTCGACTTAGATGGCCCTGACGAACCCCCTCCAAGTACAAAGCGGAAAAGAATCTTACACGGGACCCTGCCGAGCCTCCTTGGCCCATTACTAAGTCCCATATAGAGGGCTACAATCAAGGTGAGTACTCTAACTATGAATTCACTAGAACTGGGTATGACTCTTCTTCATATTGTGTTCCTACACCATGTTCCACTGTATATGCTATAGAGGAATCCAGACCACCTTGGTTTTCGGATTTCACTAACCCTTATGTAGGAATACTGGGCATACTGATAGAAGATAAATGACCAAATTTAGTGACTCAAACCAATAATGCCTACAACGCTAAGTATGGGGTACCTCAAGACCCTAACATAGCCGCAAAAGAGCCACCTTGAGCCAAGGTAAGTACGTCGGGCTAACGACATTAAAAATAGTGCTTACGGGAGGCAACCCGTTTTTAGAATAGTTTTAGTTTTCTTTCTTTTCTTCTTTTTCCTAGCTTTCCTTTGAGTTTTAAGTAGTTTTTAGGATAGAAAAACAGGATAGTTTTTTTTAGCTAACAAGATGTAGGAGTTGGGCTCGTAAATCAGTCAAGAAAGGCTACGACAGCTCGTTAACGACCCAACCCAGGGTCTTTAACGACCCAAGTCGACAACCCGAATTGGAAAATGGGCAGGTAAGTAATTTTAACCTAAATATATCTTCTATCTTACCCATTTGCCGCCCCATTAAACCTTTCCCCTACCTCTAGCCCTCTCCTATATAACCCTTCTAAACCTCCCAAAAATTCCGCTCTCAAATCCTCAATCCAAAAAGCTTAAATCTCCCATGAATCTCTACAGAAATTCCTCACCACTGATCGGAATTCTCACCGGCACCGAACTTCGGAGACCACCCTAATTAACGAAGTCCGTCGCCCTTGATTTTTTCTTACCGACGAGATCCAAGCTCATTAACCACCCAAACTTTAGATCTTTGCTCTTCAATTTCTCAATATACCGGTATGATTTCTAAACCCTAACTCTTTATTGCATCATCCATGGTTTATAGGGTCGAAATTTCATACCTTGTTCATAGAGGATCAAATTGCATGTTAATATTGCTCAACGATTTCAATGCTTGATTTATTAGTGGTTGATCTTGACTTCTAAGGGTTGGTTTTTGCTTGGATTCTCCATTACAATTTGATATTAGGAAAGCATGAACTACCATGTTTTAGAATTTTTTTGATCTTCACTATGAGTTTTTTTTTCTTGGGCAACTATAGCATGTTCGGGATGGGTAATCGAGTAAGTATGGGGTGCGTATACCCGATTGTGTGTCTTACATAGGATTATGAGGGATGCATGCTTGATTCATGGCTAAATTTTAGAGTCTTTTACATTCGGAAACTGCGAACTGGTTCTCGGCGGCTCGTTAACTACCCACCCAGGTTCGTTAACGACCTTGCGCATTATCAGGCAAATAAAAACCAGTCCAAATCCGTTACCGACCCAATTGGGCAGTTAACGAGATATTCCGAGAGAATTTTTGAGACCAAGTATGGGGTCTCTTGTCTATTGATTTGAGTGGAGCTTATCTTTGGAAAAGTCGTATATTTTTTGTAGGTCCACATGGCAAGTTCCAGCCGAGCCACAACCCGAGCCCGAAAAGAAGAAGAGGACTCAAAGATCCCCATCTCCACCTCGCATGGACAACGTGATCTTGCGCACTCAAGGACAAGTGGACCGCTACAATGCCATACTAGACAAGGATCACTACACTCGGTGGTTCTCGAGGTCGAGTGCCAAGCAAATGCGGATCTATGACGATGTCAAGGAGGCCTTTTCTATTCTCGAAGTGCCGCACTTGTTGAAGAAGGAGAATGTACCACACTTCTCGGCTCTCACATCCGAGTTTCTAGCCACTCTTGAGATGAGATTTCCGACGAAGACTTCAGAGGGACGAATTCGGTTCAGGCTCGGTAATGTGAACCGTGAGTTCACTTTGGCGGAGTTCAATGCTATGCTTGAGCTCCCAAATCCTTATCGAGATTACAACCTAACGGATTACAAGGTGACGAGGACTTGGAACTACATCACCGGGGAGGTCGAACCCTCCGTTGCGGCATTATCCGGGGCAAGCATCATCAACCCCATATTCAGGATCATTCTCCGAGTCCTGTCCGCTACATTCTAGCCCAAGAGAGAGCTGAACAGGCCGACAAGGACAGAAGTGGCATGCCTCCACACAATTCTTTTTGAGGAGCCCACCCCATTGAACTTGGGGTACGAATGGCTATATTATGTGGAGAAGTCAATGAAGTCAAAGGAAGTATGGTGTGGGAATCTGGTTAGTCTCTTGGCGACCAATCTTGGAGTTGATCTCACCCTCTACACACCGGCCCACGCTCAGTTGCTTAAAAGGAACTATTGGTTCAGCTCCGGTATCTTAACACACGTTTGGGATGGGTACATTACAAAAGTTCAAGGCCAAAATGTTACGCCTACCCTATCTAAGATGGAGCTACTTTACGTGCCGAATTGGTACGAGGCATGGACGGGGCATGCATTCCCGTTAGAGCCCAAGCCACAAGATGAGCTGCCACTTAGGCCGTGTGAGTCACGGTTTGAGAGAGAGGGAGACGAGATGGGAGAAGATGATGAAGATGAGACTGAAGAGGCAGCTACCGAGGGAGGTACCGAGGAGCTCGACATCAAGGAAGATGACCTCGATATAGAAATTCTGGGCACCAAAGTCTTCGTTAACGAGTCCGCCAGGGTCGTTAACGACCACTTCGAGGCTTCTACCGATGCTTTTACCGAGGCTCACAACGTCGATAACGACCCGCCGAGAGCACCTACTGACGTCCCACAGCCACCTATCGACCCTCATTCTTATGGTATCATGCCATACAACCCGATAATTTATCAAGACTACTTCCAACCTCACTATCAACCACCTCCTCAGCCTGAGTACACTGGATCAAGTATCCCGCCACCATGGGCCGAAGATCTTTCAGCTCAGATGCAACAGCTTAACCTTCAGCAGACACATATTCATCGGAGGATGGATAGATGAGAGAGTGTCTATTCTGCTCGCATGGCATTCGAGGATACGAGGCATGGGCAGAGAGAGGCATGATCGCCTCTCGGTTGTGCGAGGGTCTAGAGATACAATTTATAACCCGACCCCGTTGTAGCACGTGGTGGGTATCGAACACTCGGGAAATCTACTCGATTGAGGTGCCTAGAAACTAGAAAGCTAGAAAGGAGAACTTAAAACAAAGGAAAACAAAGAGAACAATCGGGACCGACATAGAGGTCACGTCGGGCCCGATGTTGGCGACAAGAGGAAGTCGGGACCGACGTAGGGTAAGTCGGGCCCGAGGTAGCTGGGTTTGTCGAACTCAAAGATTGAAAGTAGATCTTGGGCTTTTGGGTTCCTTCTCTAGTAGATTAAGGCTTTTCCACCCCAATTCAAGCAATGAGTGATGATCGGACTAGGATCGAGTGCTTTCGCCCTCGTTCCAACCACTTCTACACATCGATCATTGGGGAAATCCCCTTCGAAGCAAAGTCTTGAGATTGACAAATGTTCACTTTCGCTACTTTGCCAATCACAAGCCTTGATTCCTTACTTTCGCAAGGAATTGTAGCTCTATGTAGAGTGGGTTCCTTAGATCAAACACTCAAGGCTATGGAATTGGGGTTTCTAGCCCAAACCTAGCTAGGGTTTTCCCCCATAACCCAAGATCAAGGAGATCTACTCCATATGGCAAACAAAGAAAGCAAACAAATCAAAAGGGAAAGCAATCAACATCATCAATCTCAAAACAAAGCAAAGTTTCATTCAAATCAAAAGCAATCCACAAATTCCAATCAAGGGTTTCCAAATCCACAAGATCAAAATAAAGCAAAGCTAATCTATCAACCAAACCTATCAATCCTTCCTCTCCCTTGGCCGATTCTCTCTCTCTTCCTTCTCCTATCCTTCCTCCTTGCTCTCCAAGTATCCTCTTGAGGGTTGGTTCCTTGCCAAGTGTGGGAACCTCTTCCTTGTGTGAGAGAACCCCAAAATTAGAAGACAAGAGGGCCTTTTATAGATTAGATGAGGGGCAAAAGTGGAGGTTCACAATTTCGTGCCTTGGAGCCCAAGTAGTCCAGTGACCGACTCGGACCGACACGGAGGACCTCGGGCCCGAGTTACTGTGCAAGTCGGTCTGAGGTTGAACTTCAAGTCGGGCCCGAGGTTGGTTGCAACTCGGTCCGAACCTCGTTCCACCTTCTTCTTGTTGGCTTTCCTCTTGTTCTTCTTCATGGCTTGCTCCTCTATTTCCTCCTTTGCTCGGGCCTTGCTCCATGTCTCGACCCTCCTTCAAATCGATCCTTGATTCATGCCAAAACACCTACAAAACACATAAAACACGCGTAGTCTCCGATTCTCATAGAAATATGGGAACTAAGCTAAAAAGGAACAAAACACACAAGACAAGGGGAAAAAGAAACATATTTACAAAGGAAATCATATATAAAAACACCACCAAATAAAGAGACATCAAAATACCCCATACTTAAACTTGCTTGTCCTCAAGCAATAACAATGTAAGCAAGACCGAAACATAATCTTCAAGTAAAGCCTCGTCTGAAAACACATTTTAAGCACAAGTGATTGATATTCAAGCAAGATTACATCATCACACATGATTAAGTGTTCCAAGGAATAGAGTCAATGCAACTAAGCCTCACTTTAGGGATATGTGAATGTGTATCACTCATCAGTTTTTTGGGTTTAGCAATGAACACTCAAGCTCAAAAATCATGCAAGTAAGGACTTTACTATTGAAGCTAATATCACCAATTCCTCCACCTAGAGATGCCTAATACAAAGTACGCAAAGACTTTCGAACTTGGCTCAATGGAGGTCCTCAAAGAGGTTCCATTCGGCCGGGTTGTAATGGGGCTTTTGGTATTTCTCAAGGTGGGAATTATTTCGTCTTGTGGTGCTTACAATGGGGATTGAACAACCTAAACTCTCACCAACTTCACCAAAATTCCACAATCAATTTCACGCTCACCCAAAAGTCTTAACATTTTTCCTTTCAACCCAAAATTTCACTTAACATTCCACTTCATCTTTGCTCTTAGGCTTTTTGTTGGATTTTCCACGCTCTCTCCATTGGACCGACTTTCTTATGACATCGGGCCCGATGTGGCTTGTAACTCGGTCGGACCCTTTTTCTTCACTTAAGCTCTTTGCTTTCATTCCACTTTACATTTCCAACATTTTCTTTCTTTCCTTCTTTCTTTGTTTTCTTTTTGCACAACAAAGATGCACTACCCACATGATTCATAACACCATTCTTTACCCTTAAACCCAAGAGAATCTCAACTCTTCAAATACAATCCAAACCTCTCTTCTAAAGTCCAATCCCATAAGGGTCAAGTCATATAAGGCTAGGAATAATATTTTTGAGGAGTTTCAAACAAAGGCTTAGGCTAGAACGGGGCTACAAACAAAGGATTCACTTCATGGTAGGATATGGAACATTTATGTGACTAGAAGAATAAAGTTCGAAATCAATGTGACAATGCTAGGACAAATCTCATGACGGTCTTGGAAAATAGATAAACACCGCAATAGCAAGTTTTACTAAGCATGCATGAGCTAATCACACAAGAAACATGAGGGATATGCAAATATGAACAAGCATCCCTAAAATGGCCAAAAATCAATCTCACAAGGGTTACTCATACTTAGTTGCATAAGAACTCATCCTAGAACTCACATGTTCAATAAAACAAGCAAGATATCATGATCACATCAAAAACAACATCCTTTTTTTAGAGGCTAAACCATCCAAAAATATGCAAAGGAATTTACATGCTCACATCATCATTAGCTTTTATTTGGCAATCTAATATGGGAATTTCTAGTCCAAAAACTACAAAACACAAAATCTTTTTGTTGTTTTCACACAATTTTTTCAAATTTTTATGGATTTTTTGCAAAAATTTCTCTAAAACCAAAAACAAAGACTCATCCATTCAAGACCAAATCAATCATCCATGTCATTCATCAAACCACAAACCAAGAAACAAACATCCCAAACACAAACTAGAAACCGAAAACCAAATATCCTTAAAATAACAAACACACACAAGCAAGTGAAATCATGAGCACACTTACCCCCACCCCATACTTAAAATTTTGATGTCCCCATCAATCAAGGAAACCAAAACTTAAAAGCAAGAGAGAAGAGTATGAAGAGCTCACAATTTCTTTATTCTTCAATGGCATGTCTAGGATCACTCGAAGGGGTTGTTACGCCTACGTCCTCTTTGGAGCCTCGCTTGCCGCTCCCTCTCGTACACTTGCTCTTGGTAGAAGTCTTGTGGTGGTGGTTGGAGTTGAGGATCCGGGCGCGTCCATTGGTCCTCACGGGAAGGGAAGTTCCCGCTCATCCATGTGTTGAAGCTATCTTGGACCCGCCACCTTTGGTCTTCCACCTCTCTAAGCTCCTCCACCTCTCGCCTAGTGTAGCCGAGGGCTCGGTTCATCTCTTCTTGGCTAGCTTGGAAAGCACTTTGTTGTTGAAGCAATTGTTGTTGTTGTTGGTACATTTGTTGTTGTTGAAGATTCACTTGATGGAACTCTTGAAGAACATTCTCTTGTTGAAGTTGAAGATGGGCCATTTGGTTGGCCAAGAAGGACATGTCCACCGTTTGTTGTTTCTCGGGAAACACCATTCCCGGACCATACCATTGGACGTAGCCTTCATAACCGCCACCTTGAGCTTGTCCTCGCCTTGCACCACTCCCTTCTCCACGCTCATAGTGCCTCGGGACCTCATCACCATAGAAAGCACCGGACCGACTTTGAGGGAAGTCGGGCCTGACGTGGTGTGTACCTCGGTCCGCCAGTGTTGGAGCTTGGTGCGTGGCTCGGAGGTTGGCCATCAAGCCTTGGAAGCGCTCATCTTCTTCATTTTTCTCTTGATTGACATCCATGTCTTCCCCACAAGGTGCAAACACAAAGTTGTCTTGGTCGGAATCCGGTGAAGATGGAGGGGAGGTAAACCGAATGTGTTGAGGTTGTTGTCGCCGCCCCTCTCTTGCACCTTCGGGGTCACCAAATGAGTGTGGCTTGCCATCCCACACTTGGTACCAATTTTGATACCGAGAAAGATCATAGAGGTTGTGCACCAACCGGATCGACACACCATCATAGTTCGAGTGAGGGGCCAAAGAAATCATGTAAAGCTTCTCCTTGATGATGTAGGCCTTCTTGAAATACTTCATGTTCATGTACTCAACACCATTCGGAGCCGGAGAATACTTGTTAAGATCAACTCCTAGATGCATGGCTAGCCTTGCTATCATCCCGCCGAAGTAGATCCAAGAGGAGCTTTGGAAGTCTCGCACCATCTTGACCCACTCCCATGCAAGGTTTATGGGCTTCTCGGTGTTGAAGAGCATCTCATGTAGCAACATAATTTCTTCCTTCACCGGCTTGCTCAACTCATGGCGAGCATAGATTGCACATCCCAACACTCGCACCATGACCTGAAAAAGAGGGCTAGCAATCTCGGTTGTGGAGGCGCCCTTTCTCATCTCGCTCTTCCCGGCCACATGTCGCCACACTTGGTTCACCTTCTCATTGTCGACGCCGGTCTCTTCTCTTGGGCATGGAAACCCGAAGTAGGTAGCCAAGTCCCTAAGAGAGAGATTGTGGTCCTCATTTCCCAATTGGAAAGTGATCGCCCCTTCCTCATCCTCCACATTATCATAAGTGCATTCAAATGTGGCCATGAATTCCGAGGTGAGGGCGGGATAGTGGGTGTTGTCCCACCTTAGCATCCCATTGAGACCGATGTGAGAGTAGCACCTTGGAAGAGCTTGATCCATGTCCATCTTCCTCACGGCTTCCCAATCAAGCCACCTTGTGTGATGCTCAAGCGCCATATACCTTGCATAACTCTCAACTTGCTCATCATCCTCCAAGTAGACATCATCCAACTTTGGCTCTTTCCTTGACTTCTTGGACTTCTTCCTCGGCCTTTTCGCATGAGATGATGAAGCTCTAGTCTCCATGGTACCTACACACATCCAACCAAACAAAATGGTCCAAGATAAACTCCATACAACTCAACAAAAGCACTCGTCAACACACAACAACACTTCAACACAAGGGAACCCCATACTTAGTCTCTAAACACACATGCATCACAATCCAACATGAATCATCATGGATATCTTCTAACAAAGGCTAAGCAAATGATCATACTACATCATGATTAGGCTATAGCCAACAATGAAACACATGAATCCGCATGATATCACAAGAAGAGAGCAAAAACAACATGGATCCACTTCCAACCTATGTCGGGCCCGACTTACTAAACCTCGGTCCGACTTACTGGACCGACTTCCACAACTCGGGCCCGACTCTCTTGGGCACGTCGATCTCGACCTATTTCATTCTTCAACTCTAACCTCAAATCAACCCAAATCACTCTATTATGCACTTAAATTTCAAATTCAACCATCAAACATCCCTAATCGAAGTTCTAAATGGATCTAAGCATGCATAAACAATTTTAAAGCTCAATTTCACAAATCATGCAAATCCACCATTGATGCTCAAGCTCAAGCTCTCAATCAAACATGGCATTACTCAATCTATGCAATGAAAGCACAAAATTTCCAAGGAAATAGGTAGAGATCGAGTAACACATATCGGATTTGAAGAGTATTGAACTTTTAAACAAATAATCAACTTAGAACTCAAACTTTCTCAATCTAGATCGAGATGGGGGATGAAGAACGAAATTGAACTCGAAATTTCTACTTGGAATCGGGTTAGTAAGGCCTTTTCGTGGTTGGATTGAGATGAAGAAAGGAGGTGTGTGGATCGAGTATGGTGAGGGAAGGAGGGCCGATTTTGAGAGTGTGAGGGAGAGGGGTTGTATTTTGGGAATGGTGGTTGATATGAAGATGGTAGGTAGGTGGGGGATGGTATTTAATGGGGGAAGTGGACAAATTAGGTCAAGGGCAAAATTGGCATTCCAACTAGTCAAATCGGGTCGGGCCGACTTCATGGACCGACGTCCCTATGTCGGGCCCGACTTACCTGGGCTCGATGTGGGAGTATTCGGGTCACCAATTTTACTCCATCCTCTTGCAACTTCTTTTCCATATTTCCATTTATTTATTTCACCTCAAATCCTACACAACCTTGAAGAATACACAACACCAAAAATCCACAAAAACACTAGATAGAGTTGGTTAGAGAAAAGCTAGGCTATACTAAGAAAAATCAAACTAAAATTACGAAAAGAAAGCTACTAGCTCGGGTTGCCTCCCGAGAAGCGCTCGTTTAGAGTCACTAGCTTGACTTCCTAACCTCAACCTCAAGGCGGGTGAAACACGGTGAATTGCTCGCCATTGTTGTGCCCGTTCCCATTGCCCTCATACCCATAAAACCACCAACGATGGTCTATATAGGCATGGCTCTCCGATCTCGGGCCTCTCTCATCATACTCCTCCAACGGATGAGATTTCTCCTCCTTACTTGCTCCATCATGTTCCTCTTTTCCTACACCAAAGTTATCCAAAGAATTCCTAGGAGATTCTACCAATTCATCTTTCAAGTCACTAAGGCAAATGTAGGAGTCTCCTAAGTCATCGTTCAAATCACTTAAACAAATGTAGGAATCAAAAGTTTGGGAAGAATTGTGGTCATCACCAACATCAAAAGGATATAACTAAGGATACTCTTCATTTCTCCTTGGGCTAGCATTGATACTTGACTCATCTTGTTTCTCAACTTGCTCCAACAACTCCCTTGCTTGTATTTGCTTATTAAACCCTTCATCACTTCTAAACACAACGACCTCTCTAGCAACTTCCACTTCTTCACTTTTTCTCTTGGCACTCTCTTCAAGTTTGAGGATGGCCAAGGCGTCCGGCTCATTCAAGGCCTTGTTGAAGTGAAAATCGACCTTTTCTTCACCAATCTCAAAGGAAACCTTGCCATTTTTGACATCAAACCTTGCCCCCACCGTAGCTAAGAATGGTCTTCCTAAGATTATTGGGACCAAGGGATCCTCGTACATGTCCAAGATCACGAAATCATCGGGAACAAAGTACTTTCCAACTCGCACCGGCACGTCATCCAATATTCCCTTAGCCTAGATGATGGAACCGTCGGCCATAGTTAGGGACATAACGGCCGGCTCCATTTCACCTAAATTTTCCCTTCTCCAAATGCTAGTGGGCATCACCGAAACACTTACCCCAAGGTCACATAAGGCTTGGAAGTTTTGAGACCCCACACCAATGGTTATAGAAAAGCGACCGGGATCTCCTAGCTTTTGCGGTAACTCCAAGGTCTTGACCTCATCTTGAATTTCAACTATGGACCTCTTCTTGCTCAAAATCTCCTTTAAAAACATGGCAGAGGATGGCATCTCGCTCAATGCATCGGTGAACGGGATAGAGATGTTCAAACCTTGCAAAAGCTTGAGAAACCTCTTGAACTTGTTCTCAACAACATCTTTCGGCTTCTTTGAGGGATATGGAAGAATTGTTGCACCTTGAATCTTGCTTGGATCAACCTCCTTGGACTTCCCCACTTCACTTGCAACATTTCCTGGTTGGACCGACTTAGGCACCACGTCGGGCCCGATGTCGTGAATCTCGGTCCTGGGGTAGAGCTGAGGCAGAGTGGTCGGATCGACGCCTGGGTACGTCGGGCCTGACTCACTATCAACCTCGGTCCGGGGTAGAGGGGTCGATCTTCTTGCTGGGTCGACTTCGGGGAACATCGGACCCGATTTGCTGGGTAAGTCGGTCCGGTTCTCCTCATTCTTCTTAGGCATGTGTGGCTCGGGTAGGTTTCGGCCACTTCTCAATCCAATTGCCCAGACTTCATTTTGATTGTTTTGAGCTCGGGGGTTCTCCTCGGGTCGGCCCGGAAGTCTCCCATTCTCTCTCGGGGCTTGAGTTGCAATTTGGGCAAATTGATTGTCGACTTGCCTCCTCCATGCACCAAACCCATTGAATTGGGTCCTCATCTCCTTGAACCCATCCCTCATCTCTTGATCAAATGATTGTATCTCATTGAATCTCGGTGGCCTATATGGTGGTGGTTGCGCCCTTGGCTTGTTTTGGTTGAAGTTGTTGTTGTAGCCTTGAGCTTGACCGTTGTTCCACCGGCCATTACCACCATTGTTGAAGTTGCCTCTTCCACCGAAATTTCCTCGAACATAGTTTGCCTCCTCAATTCGCTCGGCCAAGCGCACTTGGATCTCATTCGGACAAACTTGTGTAGCATGTGCAAAGGATCCACACTCCTCACAAGCTCTAGCATTTTGCTTGTAGTAGTGGACTTGCCTCTTAAGCTTGTTCACTTCACCTTCAAGGAATTGGAGCTTCACATCCTTGTCAATGTCTTCTCCCTTTGGATCATATAACTTCCTTGCACCTTCACCTTGAACTTTCACCTCTTTGCTAGCTTGACTCACCCCATACATGGCCTCATAATCGAATAGCTTGTCAAGTAGCTCCCAAGCTTGATCCGATGTCAAGTCTATGAACCCACAATCGGTGTGGAGATTGAGCTTGTCCTTCTCTGCCGGATTGATGCCTTGGAAAAAGATGTCTTGGAGCACATATGGTTGTTGGCCATGAGTAGGACATTGGCGCAACATCTCCTTGAAACGGTCCCATGCTTCGAAGAGAGGCTCATTCGGACCTTGTTGAAAACCTGCAATTTTCCTTCTTAGCTCGGTTGTCTTTGAGGGCGGGAAGAACTTCATCAAGAAAGCATCATAGAGTGTCTTCCAAGTTGTGATTGACCTAGGAGCTTGGCTCTCGAGCCAATGTGTGGCCTTGCCCCCAAGTGACCACTTGAACGCCTTTAGAAGCACATACTCCAACGTCTCCTCGTCGGTAGAGATCGTCTCACACATGTCCACAAAGCGTTTGACGTGCTCTATGGGACACTCATGTGGACGGCCCTCGAATTGATCACGCTTGATGAGGGAAATGAATTGCGTCTTGATCTCAAAATTCTTGGCAACCTCGGGAAGCACAATAGCCGGTTCGGGTACCCTCAACTCCGGATGCATGTATTGGCGTGCATTCCGGGGTAAAGCGTTGAGTTGAGCCTCGGCCCTCATCCGTTGCTCCCGTTCTCTTCTTGCCACCGCCTCTTGATTGTCCTTCTCAAGTTTCAATCTAGCCATTTCGGCCCTAAGTTGAGCCAACTCCTCATCAACATGGAGAGCTTGATTCTCCATCCTTTTCCTTCTTTGGGCTTCTTTGAGAATACTTTCCGGATCACTCACAAACTCAAGCTCAAGTGTTCCTCGGAAGGAACGAGCTAGCATACACCTACGAAACAAAGACACAAACCAAAACAAATCAAAAACAAACAAAGGGTTTGGGCTATTCCCTCACCCAAATCACTACCAAAACACAAGAAACTCACCAAATTGGCACTCAATGCACTTAGACTTCCCCGGCAACGGCGCCAATCTTTTGATCGCCTCTCGGTTGTGCGAGGGTCTAGAGATACAATTTATAACCCGACCCCGTTGTAGCACGTGGTGGGTGTCGAACACCTCGGAAATCTACTCGATTGAGGTGCCTAGACACTAAAAAGCTAGAAAGGAGAACTTAAAACAAAGGAAAACAAAGAGAACAATCGGGACCGACACAGAGGTCACGTCGGGCCCGATGTTGGTGACAAGGGGAAGTCGGGACCGACGCAGGGTAAGTCGGGCCCGAGGTAGCTGGGTTTGTCGAACTCAAAGATTGAAAGTAGATCTTGGGCTTTTGGGTTCCTTCTCTAGTAGATTAAGGCTTTTCCACCCCAATTCAAGCAATGAGTGATGATCGGACTAGGATCGAGTGCTTTTGCCCTCGTTCCAACCACTTCTACACATCGATCATTGGGGAAATCCCCTTCGAAGCAAGGTCTTGAGATTGACACATGTTCACTTTCGCTACTTTTCCAATCATAAGCCTTGATTCCTTACTTTCGCAAGGAATTGTAGCTCTATGTAGAGTGGGTTCCTTAGATCAAACACTCAAGGCTATGGAATTGGGGTTTCTAGCCCAAACCTAGCTAGGGTTTTCCCCCATAACCCAAGATCAAGGAGATCTACTCCATATGGCAAACAAAGAAAGCAAACAAATCAAAAGGGAAAGCAATCAACATCATCAATCTCAAAACAAAGCAAAGTTTCATTCAAATCAAAAGCAATCCACAAATTCCAATCAAGGGTTTCCAAATCCACAAGATCAAAACAAAGCAAAGCTAATCTATCAACCAAACCTATCAATCCTTCCTCTCCCTTGGCCGATTCTATCTCTCTTCCTTCTCCTCTCCTTCCTCCTTGCTCTCCAAGTATCCTCTTAAGGGTTGGTTCCTTGCCAAGTGTGGGAACCTCTTCCTTGTGTGAGATAACCCCCAAATTAGAATACAAGAGGGCCTTTTATAGATTAGATGAGGGGCAAAAGTGGAAGTTCACAATTTCGTGCCCTGGAGCCCAAGTAGTCCAGTGACCGACTCGGACCGACACGGAGGACCTCGGGCCCGAGTTACTGTGCAAGTCGGTCCGAGGTTGAAACTTCAAGTCGGACCCGAGGTTGGTTGCAACTCGGTCCGAACCTCGTTCCACCTTCTTCTTCTTGGCTTTCCTCTTGTTCTTCTTCATGGCTTGCTCCTCTCTTTCCTCCTTTGCTCGGGCCTTTCTCCATGTCTCGACCCTCCTTCAAATCGATCCTTGATTCATGCCAAAACACCTACAAAACACATAAAACGCGCGATGTATGAATTTATGGGGAACTTCGAGCATTATTTTCCACCACCTAACCGCTAATTCAGTTTGAAGAGTTTTTCTTGTTTTCTGCTTTAAGAGCTTGTAAGTTTTTCTGTTTCTTTTCTTGTTTTCTCTTTCTTCTCTTTTCTTTTCTATTTCTTTTCTTCTTCTTATTTTTCTTACATTGGAGACACTGTAATTTTAAGTATGGGGTGGGAAAGGGTAGAAAACTTGTTGTCTTGTGTCTTGTTTGTTTTATGTGTTTTATTTGTTTTGAGTAGCTCTTTGTTCCATAAAAATCGAAAAAAGAGAAGAAAAAAATCAAAAAATTTGAAAATTTCCAAAAAGAGTTTTAGAATTGATAGATATCCCTTTCTTATGGTTCTATGATAGTAGTTGCTAGCATGATCATATAATTCCTTGCAAGCATGTCTTTGATAGTTTAGCCTGATTCATGTTTTGAAGTTGTTTTTATGAAAGAATAGCATTTGATGAAATTAAGCATGTATACTTTTTAGCATAAGTGATGCAATCCAACAAAATAATGACCTTGTGAGTTAATTTTTTCCTTATAGGGAGAACATCAAAAAATCCCTCTTCTTTTCTTGTGTGATTTACTCTCTATATGCATATTATCTCTTGGAATTGTGATGGTTATCTATTACTTGATACCTATATAAGATTTATAGTTCATTACTTGTAAAGATCATATGATTGAGAACTTTTTCATTAAGCCCTATTAATCCATATCCACCCTACATTTATCCCTCTTTTTGAAACCAATTTGAGCCTTTAAGCCTTTTTATTTTTAGCTCCACAAAAATTTTCCCTAACCTAGATAAGCTTGACCATATCCGGGGATTAGGACTTAGTTTGGAGAGGTATGTTTTGTCGAGTGAGATGTTATGATTGGTTTTGAAATTGAGAGATTGTTGGAAAGGGTAGATTGGAAGTCTGTTGTTTTATTTTGTAACAGAAAGATCTCTTGATAATAAAGGATGCACAAAAGATAATTTGTTGAGAAAAAGTGAAGGAAGTATTCACGATGAAGTTCGTTAACGACCCTGCTGGTTCGATTAACGAGGCTGCGCAAGTAAGTAAAAAAAAATAAGAAGAAAGTAAAAAAGGAAGAAGTTGATTAAGAAAGAGAAAGAGAAGTAAGATGTGCATTTGTGTTTAAAGATAAATCAAAGATTTTTTTTGATGTATTTTGTGAGACTTTCTAAGATGAATGGATGAGTGAAAGAGGAAGTGCATAACGAAGAGTGAGTTTGGTAAGTTATTGTTTTTATGAGAGTTTTGGATATTTATCTGAGAGTTTTTAGGAGTCTTTGATTCCAGAATATTATTAGCACCACATAGCCATAATATTTCCATGCCTTACTGTCTTTACCAAGCCCCATTACAACCCGGCCGAATGGAAGCTTCTATGAAGTTTTTCATTGAGCCTAAGTTCTCTTGATGATTTTTGCATGTTTTGACAAATCTTGGGTGGGTGGAGAGTTTGGTGATATAAGTTCCAATTTCTATGAGTTTTTATATATAAGATGAGTTGAGAGATTGAATTTATAAGCTCAAACACATCAGAGTTGAGTGAAACACATTATCCCTTGTGAGGTTGGATTGTATTTTCTTATGTTTATTTAGTGCATATATGTGTGATGACATTAATAGTCATTTGCTATTTTCTTCTATGTTTTGAAGTTGCTTTTTAGATGATGGCTATGGCTTGATAAGTATGATTGTTTGGTTTTGATTAGTGTTTAATGATTGCTTGAGGACAAGCAAGTTTAAGTATGGGGTATTTTGATGTTCGTGTTTTTGGTATAGTTTTTAGTGTGTTTTCTTAGTTTGATAGGTTTAGTTTTAGTAGTTTTAAGGTTAGTTTTGTGTGTTTTTGGATGGTTTTGCGTATTTTGTGAAAAGTATGGAAGCTACTTCGTTTTGTGTCCTTTTGTAAGTTTTAGCAAAGAAACGGTGCTTTTTGGAGTTGATTGGAGTGCTACGGTGGAGGACGGAAGAAAACGAGACAATGGAGTCAAAGTCAAGATTTTTGGAGTTGAAGTGTTGAAGAAAGCCAAATCCAGGCTCATTAACGAGGCTGTGAAGGGTCGTTAACGAGGCTTAGAGATAGAGTTTTTCTAGAGTTCGTTGTGATGTCTACCGACCCTGTGCAGAAATTTATTCCGTGTCGGTAGGGTTTTTAATGAGTTTTAGGGTTATTATATTTTATATTTTAGGTCTTGTTATCTTTCTAGGTTTTATTTCTATCTTTTTAGAGTTAGTTTTTATCTTTTAGGAAAGTTTTTATCTTCTAGGGTAGTCGGAGGAGAGGACGAACCGAGGTAGAACGAAAGTAAAGCTAAGGTCGTTAATCGTGTTTTCGATTCGGTATTCTTGTTGTTTTCGGTTTCTTCTGAAGTTTGTAAGATGATATTTTCTTATTAATTTGAAGTAGTTTGTTTTGTTTTCAATTTTTTCTGTTATTGAAGGTGTTTGCTTTATAGTTATGAGTAGTGAGTAGTTTTCCTATCTAAGGTCGGGGTTAAACCCGGCATAGTTATGCATGGTTTTATGAGTAGGATGTTGTGTTCAATGCCTTCTATCTATTTTTTGATTGCTTGTTGTGTTTATGCATAGATGAGAGTCAAGGTAATTAGAGTTTTTAACTTGATTGAAAGAGAAATTTATAGACGTGAAGGTTGATATTGTTCGATTGCGAAAGTTTTGAGCTTTGGATGCAAAACAAGTGATTGAGTGAATTAATTTATGAGAGTAGATTGATTTGCTTGCTAATCAACGAAAGTTGATGAATTTATCTATTTAAAGGCATGATCTTCATCTTTTTACGAGTTTGTATGCATGGATATGTTGTGGTGACCCTTGTCCTAGATTTTTGTTCTTCTTTGAATTTCTTCGATTATATTCATTACTGAGTTCGTTGCCTCGGTACCGAACCTGTTCTTAGGTCATTAGTGTGTGTTTTCGTAGTGTTATCCAGGTTCGTTAACGACCTTGACAAAATCGTTAACGAGGTTGGTCGTGAGTGTGTTGTGTTGTTTTGCTTTGTTTTATTTTTCTTAGTAGTTTGATAGACAAATAACCGTGCTTCCCGTGGAACGATCCTGACTCCCCTATACTCAGCGGGGTCTTGACTAGAAATTTATTTGTTGTCAACAAACCCTCTCAACAGCTTGTGCACTCCTCTGCTCTCTAGAATCATCTTCACCAAACCCATATACGACAAAGAGTGATTTTTTCCTGAGCATTTTTCCATGTGGAGAAGTAAAAGCTTGGACAAATCTATCTTCTCCTTTCTCATGGACATATCTAGCAACACCATATCAACAACAATAAGATTATTCCTCTTCTCTTGTCATGGGACCAACACGTTCAACAAAAATTGATGGGCCACCTTTATTATGAATGACAACTCCGACGTGATATGCTTTGCATAATCAAACCAAAACAAATGTTTTAATGGCCATTCTTATCACTTGGCCATGCACTCGAATATGGCAGTGAGTCTGTCCTCTAATATATGGGAACTCCCAGCAACATAGTGACCTCGTTGTTTCACAAAAGAGAACGACTTCTCCACATCATTGTTCCCACAAACGCCTTAATTGCTCAAGTAATTAAGGACAATGATCTATACAAAGACCAGACAAGTTCAAGATCAACACTAATCTCCTCCCATCCTTGAAAGCACAAAAGAGTTTAGAGCACATTGAGATCAATTTCATTCAACACCACCTCCTCGACTAGAACAAAGATATCAGATTCCTCGTTCCCATACCTCGAGAGCAAAGGTTTCTATAACACCACCGATTTTCCTCAGAGATGCACCTGGTACACACCAGTGAGCTTGAACATACCATCCAAAGCCACCTAATGCTTGATTCGAACAATATATGCATCAAAATAATAAAAATAAAAATAGCATAAGGCCTTTATTCAAAACAAACTTTCTTTTTATTAAAGATTCTCCTTGTAAGTCGAGGAGAAGAACATTATAATAAAAATAAAACTCATAGCGAAAACAAACTTTCTTTTTATTAAAGACTCCGGGTGCCCTGGCGTAGGCGTGTTCGAGGCGAGAACCTCAAGTGCCGATGCTGGCATGCGTCGAGAGACTGGGGTCTAACGCGAGAGGCAAGGCTCCGTCTTGAGGTTCTCCTTGTAAGTCGGTAACGAGGCTGGTACCAAGGCTCCTTGTAAGTCGGTACCAAGGTTGTTACCAAGGCTCCGTCTTGAGGTTCTCCGATGGCCAGATGCACATGGTGTCGTGCGATGGCGTAGTGATGGGCGCATCGTGGCCAACAATGATACGCAACACCAAGGACTGGGTTGCGGTCTCGATGGCATGAGCCCGGGCACTAGTGATCGGTCTGTTCGAGCACAAGGCGAAGGCGTCGTCCTCCTGCTGGGCATCCAAGGACGGGGCCGTATCACCCTCACCCACTTGGTTGGTAAACGTCCCCGTTTCCTCATATGCAGGCTCGACATATGGAGAGAGATCCGAGACATTGACTGTGGTATACTTTCCTGGAAGGTCGATGCGATAAGTGTTGTCACCAATATTCTCCAAGACTTGGAAGGGACCGTCTCCACGTTGGTGTAGCTTCGTCTTCCGAACGTCCAAAAACCAATCCTTCCGCAGGTGCAACCACACAAGATCTATGGGTAGGAAAACCAACTAATGACGCCCTTTGTTGTAATGTGCCTCGTATTGGCTCGCCCGACACTCCAACTGAAGGCAGGTGCGCTCTTGCAAGCGGCGAATGGTGTCGGCATGGTTGGTCGCGTCGATGTGTTCGCCGGTCTTCATAGGGAGCGGTACCAAGTCCATATGCGAGTGTGGGTTTCGCCTGTACACCACCATTAATGGCATCATCTTTGTAGTCGAGTGTTTGGACATGAGAGTGTAAGTCCTCCCACCGGCGGGGATTATTCTTGAGCATTGTCCGAAGAAGGGTGCCCTAAGTCCGATTGGTCACCTCAGTTTGACCATCGGTCTGGAGATGATAATAAGTAGAAAACAGTAATTATGTGCCCAGCTTCCCCAACAACGTCCTCCAAAAATGGCTACAGAATTTGGTGTCACTATCTCTAATGATAGTCCTAGGAACAACATGCAACTTCACAACGTGCTCAAAGAACAAGTTTGCGATTTCATTCGCATTGTTGTTCCCTTTTCACGCAATGAAGTGGGCCCTTTTGGAGAAAAGGTCCACAACTATGAAAATGGAGTCTTTTCCACGCCTTGTTATTGTGAGGCCCGTGATAAAATCTATGGAGAGATCTTCCCACGGAGCATCCAGAATAGGCAAAGGCGTGTAAAGACCATGAGGTTGAGACCTCGCCTTAGCTGTTTGGCACGACACAAGCCCATGACAATACTTGTGAACATCCGAAGCCATGTGAAGCCAAAAGAAGTGTTCACGAAGTGCTTTCAATATTTTGGCTATGCAAAATGGCCTCGGCCATCATGAGCCTCCTTGAGCAATAAGTGCCTCACCGTAGAGATCAGAATGCAAAGCTTTCCGGCCTGGTAGAGATACCCATTGTCCAAGAAGTAGGACTCATGGATTCTATGTTGCTCGAGGTTCTCCATGATCGGTTTAAAAAATTGATCATGCAAATAGAGCTCCTTGATCAAGGAGAACCCAAGCAAGTTGGCTTGGAGTTGAGTAACTAAGACATACATGGGAGCGTCGACCACGACGTTCTCTTTACCTTTTTTGTGGGCGATCACATACGAAAAGGTTTCCATATATTCAACTCAGCAAGCATGACGACGGTTGTGGGTCGTTTGACTCTTTAAAAACGCTAAGGCAGCGTGGTCCGTATGGATTACGTACTCGCTTGGCCAAATGTAATGCTGCCAAGTTTTTAAAACAATAATAAGTGCATATAACTCCTTGTCATACGTAGGGTAGTTCTAGGGCGCCCTAGTCTGTTTTTCGCTAAATTAGGAGATTGGGCGTTTTTCTTGGAGGAGTACACCGCCTATATATGCCATAGTCAGAGGGGTTGCACTCGACCTCGAAGCGCTTAGAGAATTCCGGCAATTGCAGGACTGGAGCGCAACATAAAGCGTCTTTTAAGGTGTGAAAGGCGACCTCATAGACGGGCATCCACGTGATTGTGGTTGCCTTCTTGGTATGGTTGTGGAGTGGCCCGACGATGGAACTAAAGTCCTTGACGAATCGCCTATAGAACCCCGCGAGTACTAAGAAGGAGCAAACCATGTCAGGGTCGTAGGGGTGTGCTACTCTCGGATGGCACGGATCTTGTCGTCATCCACACGAAGGCCATCCTTGGACACAACAAAACAAAGAAAGTTCATCGTGTCCATGCAAAAGCAACAACTAGAAACGTTTACAAACAAAGAGTGCTCGCGAAGGCATTCAAACACTAACGTAAGGTGCCTCACATGAAATTATAAGTCCTTAGAAAACACAAGACTGTTGTCAAATACACGACGATGAATTGGCCCAAAAATTTACAAAAAAACATGATTCATTAATAGTATAAAGGTACTAGGGGCACTTTGTCAATCCAAACGACATGAAAAGACATTCGTACAGAACATGTTTGGTCTTGAATGCGGCATTCCACTCGTCTCCCTCTTGCATGCGGATCGGATGATAGCCGCTCCAAAGATCAATCTTGGAAAACAAGGCGGCACCGTGAAGCTCGTCCAACATGTCATCTAAGCACGGGATGTGGTACATGTACTTGATGGTAATCTGGTTGATGGTGCGACAATCGACACACATCCTCCATGAGCCATCATTCTTGGGCACGAGGATCACTAGCACGGCGCAAGGGCTAAGAGACTCACGAACGAACCCTTTGTCAAATAGTTCTTGGACTTGGTGTTGCAACTCTAAAGTCTCCTTTAGAGACGCCCTATACGCAACCCTGTTCGGCACAGAAGCTCCCGACATGAAATCAATCTTGTGCTCAATCCCTCTAATCGGTGGCAACCCCTCTAGCAGCTCGTCCGACATACGTCTTCATATTCCTTGAAGAAAGAAACAATAGACGGGGGTAGAGTATGATCTAAAGACTGAGTAATAGAAAGTAAAGGTAAAAGAAGAAAGCAAGTAGAACTCCCATGAAGTGACTTAGTCACGTCGCGACGCTGGGCTAGAAGTAAGCGATCCTGGCACGACCCGAGAAGAGGTGGCTCGACGTCCTCGATCAACCTGGGGGTTTTGGGGCAATTTTTGGCTGAGATGTATCCCCTGAAAAATGAGGATCAACACCCTTGGAAAAGCTTGTAAATTCATCCCGAAGCTCCTGGAATCCGATTTTTCATGAAGCAACGGTATGCGGCGGATTCCCCCCCCCCAGAAATGCCGCTAAGATCATCAGAAATATGTTGGAGTCACATTTTCTTCATTTTTGCGACGCTCGACGTGGGACCGGGTCCCCGACTCAGGTTCTGTCGGCGCAAACTGTTTTCTTGTGGGCGTTTTCTAGTCCCATCATCTTGTTAGATAGAATGCTAAGGATTGGCACCAAAAACGCCGCTGGAATGAATAGAGTAAATGGAAGTGGCCAATGAAGTGTCCTTTAGCATGGTAGAGTCCTTGTCGCTAGCCTTTTGCCTTTGCCATTCGGCTTCGTCCTGTAGAGCTTCACTAGGCGACAAAGGTAAGAGTTTCATGCATTTACCATGGGAATTGAACATGTAAGTGTTCAAATATCTATCGTCATATACACGACGATCAAATTGCCCGCCCCAAGAAATAATGTGTGGCGTCCATAGACGTAACATCACAAAGGACGGAATCATGATATTGACCAATTGAAAAGGAAAAGATCACCTGCCTGGTTACCCAATCGCTTCCATCATTAGATATCCTTTGTGGCTTGAAAGGTTGTAGGTGCAGCGTGGTTGGCAACTTGAAATAATCAACCACCTTTTGAGACAAGAAGTTGGCGCAACTCCCTGAATCCACAATGATGCTTAGGGAGACGTCCTTAACCAAGCAACGTGTGTGGAACAATTGCTCCCTCTAATCGGTTTTAGGGGCCTCCCTTATGCTTAGGGCTCGGCGTGTGACCAATGTAAGTTTGGACACATCAATAGCCCTTCAGAAGGATCATAATGTAGCTCCACATCATTCGCCAAAGGTGATGGCTCCTCTTCATTTTTCTCCTGGGCCATGGATCACTGCCAAATTCGCATGATTTCAATGTGCATCTTGTCTTTGTAATCTGTTGGAATGTACTTTTTCTTCAATATGTAGACGAGTTGGTGTCATTCCCGAATTAGGGGTTCACCACGTCGAATCCTTTCGAACTTAAAGTGGTTCCACCAAGTCCGGGCGGCCCCATGGAAATACAAGGTCAAAATTTCCACTTTCTCGTCATCGTCGTACCCTAAATTCTTGAGTGTATGCTCGGTACCTCGCAACCACTCAAGAAACACATCAGGATCATAAGTACCATAAAAGGGTTCGAATTTCACCTTTATGTCGCGTCGAGCAGTGCGTGGATCACGGGCAGAGTTGCGACACCGTGGAGAGGGAGGACGACGATGTAGCTCTTCGGGATCTTGAACTTGTGGGTCATCATATTTGTCCACATCGGAACCATCAATAAACTCCTCGAAAGGGTCCTCAAAGTCCGAATAGGGTATGCGAGCACTTTGGTGCTCCAAAAAATCTTTGACTCCTTAGTCGTCGGCGTCATAATACTTGGCCCCGTGCTTCCGTGTTGGGATTGTGTACAAATACGTCGGCGACTTGTCCTTGTGCTTCTACTTTTGGCTGCCACTTGCATGTTGACATCGACATTCCTCCGAGTCATACTCGTCATGGGAATAGACAAGTTGGCGCAACTCCCTGAATCCACAATGATGCTTAGGGAGACGTCCTTAACCAAGCAACGTGTGTGGAACAATTGCTCCCTCTAATCGGTTTTAGGGGCCTCTCTTATTCTTAGGGCTCGGCGTGTGACCAATGTAAGTATGGACACATCAATAGCCCTTCAGAAGGATCATAATGTAGCTCCACATCATTCGCCAAAGGTGATGGCTCCTCTTCATTTTTCTCCTGGACCATGGATCACTGCCAAATTCGCATGATTTCAATGTGCATCTTGTCTTTGTAATCTGTTGGAATGTACTTTTTCTTCAATATGTAGACGAGTTGGTGTCATTCCCGAATTAGGGGTTCACCACGTCGAATCCTTTCGAACATAAAGTGGTTCCACCAAGTCCGGGCGGCCCCATGGAAATGCAAGGTCAAAATTTCCAGTTTCTCGTCATCGTCATACCCTAAATGCTTAAGTGTATGCTCGGTACCTCGCAACCACTCAAGAAACACATCAGGATCATAAGTACCATAAAAGGGTTCGAATTTCACCTTTATGTCGCGTCGAGCAGTGCGTGGATCACGGGCAGAGTTGCGGCACCGTGGAGAGGGAGGACGACGATGTAGCTCTTCGGGATCTTGAACTTGTGGGTCATCATATTTGTCCACATCGGAATCATCAATAAACTCCTCGAAAGGGTCCTCAAAGTCCGAATAGGGTATGCGAGCACTTTGGTGCTCCAAAAAATCTTTGACTCCTTAGTCGTCGGCGTCATAATACTTGGCCCCGTGCTTCCGTGTTGGGATTGTGTACAAATACGTCGGCGACTTGTCCTTGTGCTTCTACTT
Organism: Fallopia convolvulus; assembly: GCA_964016875.1. Taxonomy (NCBI): domain Eukaryota; kingdom Viridiplantae; phylum Streptophyta; class Magnoliopsida; order Caryophyllales; family Polygonaceae; genus Fallopia; species Fallopia convolvulus. Next base: position 11,130,461 of record OZ024720.1, read on the forward strand.
TTGGCTGCCACTTGCATGTTGACATCGGCATTCCTCCGAGTCATACTCGTCGTGGGAATAGACAAGTTGGCGCAACTCCCTGAATCCACAATGATGCTTAGGGAGACGTCCTTAACCAAGCAACGTGTGTGGAACAATTGCTCCCTCTAATCGGTTTTAGGGGCCTCCCTTATGCTTAGGGCTCGGCGTGTGACCAATGTAAGTTTGGACACATCAATAGCCCTTCAGAAGGATCATAATGTAGCTCCACATCATTCGCCAAAGGTGATGGCTCCTCTTCATTTTTCTCCTGGGCCATGGATCACTGCCAAATTCGCATGATTTCAATGTGCATCTTGTCTTTGTAATCTGTTGGAATGTACTTTTTCTTCAATATGTAGACGAGTTGGTGTCATTCCCGAATTAGGGGTTCACCACGTCGAATCCTTTCGAACTTAAAGTGGTTCCACCAAGTCCGGGCGGCCCCATGGAAATGCAAGGTCAAAATTTCCACTTTCTCGTCATCGTCATACCCTAAATGCTTGAGTGTATGCTCGGTACCTCGCAACCACTCAAGAAACACATCAGGATCATAAGTACCATAAAAGGGTTCGAATTTCACCTTTATGTCGCGTCGAGCAGTGCGTGGATCACGGGCAGAGTTGCGGCACCGTGGAGAGGGAGGACGACGATGTAGCTCTTAGGGATCTTGAACTTGTGGGTCATCATATTTGTCCACATCGGAATCATCAATAAACTCCTCGAAAGGGTCCTCAAAGTCCGAATAGGGTATGCGAGCACTTTGATGCTCCAAAAAATCTTTGACTCCTTAGTCGTCGACGTCATAATACTTGGCCCCGTGCTTCCGTGTTGGGATTGTGTACAAATACGTCGGCGACTTGTCCTTGTGCTTCTACTTTTGGTTGCCACTTGCATGTTGACATCGACATTCCTCCGAGTCATACTCGTCATGGGAATAGACATCATACACATGTTTGTCCCTGTGGTCGTGCGCCAAGTGTCGGGGATTTGCGGTCTTTCGACCACCATCGTAGCGATCAAAATGGAGTGGTCAACTCTCCTTAATCGACTCCATAGATGCATGGTGCCGTATTGTGAAGATGGTTGGGCATGGCTCTAGCCTTGGCACGCACTCACGCGGCCTTGTCACTCGCCACGGCAGGGTTTTCATGGACTTCCGACACTAGAACATGCCCCGGCGGAACGGTACACTTGGACTGCGTGTTGCTTTCGGCCAGTTGGCGTTCAAGCTCAGCGATCCGAGCGTCCCTAGCCGCATGTGCCGCTAGAGCCACGTCTTGCTCCGTTTGTCGTGGGAGTGGAAGATCCTTGTTGCGGTTGTCTTCGTTGCCCGATTCTGACATGGTACTTATAGTCACACCCATCATAGTAGTAAGCATTTCTCAAAAGGCCAAGAGTTTACGAGTTCGATCAGTTAAGTTGGGCCGACCCTTAATGTTCAACCACACGAACAAACAAGGATAGACGGCTTAAGGTCACTCGACTTGTTACGAGAAAAAGGATCCAAATGACAATCAAAAACATGTAGAAACAATGCAACAAACAAGCAAGAATAGATATGTATGAGATAGAGACGATATTAAAGAGAAGAGAGATGATATGCAATCGGTCATGTAAGGAAGGTCGTTGCTGATTTTATGTGATTGGAGAGAGAGGAGGGATCTTAACTTATTTTAGTTATAATCCTCTAATATATATTTATTTAATTTAGGAAAGATCTTACCTTATTTTGGTTATGATCTTCCAATATATATATATATATATATATATATATATATATATAGTAGGTTCTAAAGAAACCCCTAATTATAGAGAAACAGAGGATGTAATGTGAGGCGTTGGATTAAATAAAATGGGTGACAAGACTAATTAAAAAAAGGTATAAAAAAACTATAATGGGTGTGATGCACTAGATTTACACCTAAATTCCTAAAATCTTACTACTCTCTCCATATTTCTGATTCATTCCTAATTTACGTAATATATTATTTACTCTAGAGATCTCAAATTGCCATATTCTTCATCCCCATGCTCTGCTTTGTCTTCCCTCCCGATTTCTTTTTTTTTTGTATTCGATCATCAATGGATTTGTTCGTTTATTGTATTTCAAATCGTTGAATTTTGAACAGACTAAGAATTTTAGGGCACGATGACTAAGGCGTTCGAGGGGTACGAGCGTCGATACTGTCAAACTTTTACCAATCTCTCCAAAAACTGCAGTTCTGGTGTTCTTCTCGATGGAGGTAAATGGGAGAGATACAATTCAAATAGACTTCTGCCCCATTTATATCAATTCATCATTGATTGGTATCAGGTTGTTTAGTCGTGGATTAATACCTATTGAATTGTTATTATTTGAATTTTTTTTTTCTTCCTTTTTCATGGAGGGTGTTTAATTAGTTGGATTTCTCGTTGATTGGACCAAATTGGAGGTTCAGCTAGAGAACGAATGAATAATAAGTGCTCTACTATTGTCGATGACTACAACTCGTCGGCCATTACACGTTTAAAATTGTGAAGTTAATATTCATATATATTGTGTACATGTTCGAGACTTTGTACTTAATATTCATATATTGTATATTAATTCGAGTTCATTTGTTCACATGTTCAAAAATGTGAAGTTAATACTCAGATATATTGCGTATATGTTCGAGATTTTATACTTAATATTCATATATATTGTATAAAGATTCGAGTTCTTTTGTAAACATTTTCAAAACTATGAAGTTAATATTCAGATATATTGTGTACATTTAGAGAATTTGTATTCAATATTTAGATATATAGTATACATATTCGAGATTCTGTACTTAATTTTCAAATATATTGTATGCATATTCGAGTTCTTTTGTACACATGTTCAAAATTGTGAAGTTAATATTTGGATATATCGTGTACATGTCCGAGATTTTGTACTTAATATTCAGATTGTATACATATTTATGTTCTTTTGTACACATATTCAAAACTGTGTTCTTAATATTCAATTACACATATTGGCCGGGTGTTCAATATTTGAACTAACATATTCAAATATAAACAAATGACTATTGTAACAGGATATTCGAGAATTTGTTCTTATCGATTAAACCTATTGGTTTGTTCAATATTTGAACTAGCATATTCAGATGTGAATTAAAATATACTATAGTTCGAGAATAGGTTTTAAAATTCGTTTTCTCTTTTTTATAATTTTCTTAATTTATGAAAATTATCTCCTAAATTTTAGCAATAAGTAAATCATGGCTAGTAAAATATTATTGAATTTGAATTTTACACCACATTTCAAAAGAAGCTTTCATCCATTACAATTAAGAAATTTAATTTAAATAAAATTACAAAATTCCCACATTACAGGATGTGTAACTACTTTCCAATTTAGTAAAATATTCAAAAAACATTAATTTGGATGATTCCTTAGTGTTAGAAGATACAGTTTTGATGGTTCCAAAGGTCAATGACACAGAAGTTGCATGGAGAGTCAGTGACATCAAGTTCTTATGAAGAAGTCACTGACAAAGGATAACTGGCAAGTAACTATCGTTGAAAAGTTGTGTTTTGTTGGTTCCAGGAAGTCAGTCGCATCGAGTTTGCAAGTCGAGTCCGCGACTCGACTGGGCATAGTCACTGACACGACCAGCTGGCAAGAAAATATTTATGAAAGGAATTTCGTGCATAATTGTATATCGTGAGAAAAAGAAAAGAGAGAGTTCTAGGTTGAAGAAGACTCGTGTGTGGGATTCGTATGAGTAGTGAAGAAGACTTGTGTGTGAGATTCGTGCAAGTGGTGAGTTCGAGTGTTCTTAGGCATAACGTGAGGTTGAGATTGTAGGTACAAAGGTAGAGCGTGGTTCAAGGTTGTGGGATTCAACTTGTACACGGGAGAGCTTTGTAACACTCAAGAATCAATAGAGCGAGTCTAAGGACTCTTGAAATCCGACCAAGTGAGAAGCTTGGAAGGGAGTGGTTTTTCTCTAAGTATACTAGTTGGTTTACGAAGAGTTTCCACTATGCATCGCTTGTCATTTACAGTTTGGTAATAACTTTCCTGTTTGATTAATTATTCCGCTGCTTATTTCAAGGTCACTAACATTACCAAAGTCGGTGACTTCGATTGTTACTCAAAGTCGACGACTTCGCAGGAGTCGCCGACTCACTTAAGTACTAACGATCCTACAATTGGTATCAGAGCCAAGGCTCTAGATTGTGTTTTTAGTACTTTTCTTACAGGAAAATGTCTTCAACCAACACTGTTGTCAGTGACTCTTTATGGAAGCCTTCAGTCCTCAACGATAGTAAGAATGGCAATGACATGAAGGAAGTGATTTGCTATAAATGTCAAGCTAAAGGACATTTTGCTAAGCAATGTCCTAGAAGAAGAACTGGAGAAGTTGGCAAAGGAATGATGGTGACTTGGGATATGTTTGATGATGACGACGAAGTGTCATTGACAAGAGGATACTGTTGTATGGCCATTGAAGAAAATCATCCCAATTGGTAAATGAATCTGAACTCTTTTCTCTTCTTGCTAAAAAGTCTAGGAAATAGTTAGTTGTTATCATCGAAAAGCTTGGAACTCAGGTTACTGAGTTAAGAGAAAAAGTGGACAAAAATGAAGAAACCATTTCCAACCTCTTCGATGATAATAAACTCTGGTCTAACAAAGCTATTGAACTTGAAAAGATTTCCTCTCCTAAGTCAGCTACTTGTGATTCATGCACTGATTTCAATACTCAAGTCACTGACTTGCGAAAACAAGTCGATGACCTAGAAAAGCAAGTCACTGACTTAGAAGGGGAAAGACTTATGCTTAAGCTTGGAAATGCTAAATTGTCCACTGAGATAGAAAATCTTAAAGTTGAGGATGAGACCAAAAGAAAGAAATGTTTGGATGAGTTTGTTGTTGAAAAGGCTCAAGAGGACAAAAATGACTATAAAAAGAAGTTTGTGAAGGAGGTAGACAGATCTGGAATTGGGTTTGTTCGTACACCCAATACTCGGAGTACCAAGTTTCCTCCCCTTGTGTCTAAAGGTAAAACCCCTATGTGTAGTGACAATGCAAGTTGTTCTACACATGTGGTGGCCAAGCCTGACAAAGGGAAGAAACAGTGGTATCCTGATCAAAAGGTGCACAACATATGGCAAAAACAAGTCCAGAATTCGGCTTCATGACAAATTGATTTTCAATCTCGCATCAACAACAAACCCATCTATCCGGGCTATAGCAAGTATGTGGCCTTGAAGTCTCATAGAACATGTTGGCACTGCAGCAAGGTTGGTTTACCAATATGATTGTCACAAAATGGAAATGGATGAGAAAAATGCCAGGTTACGGACTCTGGATGATAGTCGTGACAAACCTGTTGTCGTTGACTGTCCTCCAGGATCTGTTTGTGCTAGTTTCAATAAGTGTTGTCCTAGAAATTATTTTGTTGCCAAACCCAGAGGAGTTAAACAACTTTGGGTTCGTAAGAACTAATTTTTTCAATGCAGCTTGAAGTGAGTGACAAGGAGCCCTGGTTTATTGATAGTGCGTGCTCAACTCGTATGTCGGGAAACCCTAGGGATTTCGTCTCACTTCAAGAGTACAAAGGAGGTAAGATTACCTTCGGCAACAATAGTAAAGGTGGTATTTCAGGTATTGGTCAGGTAAGAGTTTTTGAAAAATTAACTATAGATAATGTCTACTTCGTTGAAAATCTTGGTTTCAAGTTATTAAGTGTTTCTTAGATGTGTCCTAATGGAAAAATTCAAGTTGTTTTTGATAGACAAGGATGTCAGGTGATAGAAAGTGATTCGAGGAAAATCCTACTGAAAGGGGTGTGTGAAAACAATCTCTATAAAGTGGACCCTTGTTTCGGACCCGAGGAAAAGTGTGTCCTAGAACAGTTATTGATATCGTTGACCACTGGCACAAAAGTTTTGGTCATGCGAGCTTTCAACTCCTTAACAAACTTCATAAGCAAGAGCTGGTTAGACGACTACCCAAGATTGATCCGAACAAGCATGAAGTTTGTGAGACTTGTGTGAGAGGTAAGCGAGTGAAGTCATCCTTCAAATTCAATCAGGAGGTAAGTACTACTAAACCCTTAGAGTTGATTCATATATATTTATGTGGTCCCATGAGAATCCAAATTCGTGGAGGAAATAGCTATATTTTTGTCATTGTTGATGACTTTTCACGGTATACTTGGACAATTTTTCTGTCTTCTAAAGATCAGTTCTTTGAAGAATTTGAAGCATGGGTGAAGGTTGTTGAGAAAAGGCTTGGAGCTGCTCTTGTGTCTGTCAGGTCAGATCATGGAACGAAATTTGACAACTCTGAGTTTCTGATTTTCTGCAAGAAAAATGGCAACAGAAACAACTTCTTAGCACCAAGAACTCCTCAACAAAATGGCGTGATTGAGAGGAAGAATCGAGCCTTGGAGACCATGTCGCGGACCATGCTTATCTCAAGCGGTCTTCGAAGAAATTTCTGGGGTGAAGCCATTAATGCATCTTGTTATGTGATGAATCGAGCCATGCTTCGTCCACTTCTTGGAAAAACTCCTTATCAGTTGCTTAGAGAAGTTAAGCCTAGTGTCGCACACTTATGCACTTTTGGGTACAAATGCTATGTTCATAATAATGGCAAGGACAGTTTGGGAAAACTCGATCCAAGGAGTGATGTTGGCACTTTTGTAGGCTACTCCCCTCACAGCAAAGCCTACAAAGTGTTCAACAAAAGGACGAGAAAAATTGAAGAAAGTGTTCATGTCGTATTTGATGAGAACACGATGGGAGGCTCGATGATTGAGGATAATGATGATGGTGATCAAGGATATTATCTATTTCAAGATGATCCACTTCCAGTTGCTGCATCAGAAAAGGAGACAGTAGTCTATGACAATGTTGGTGTCGCCGACTCAGACAGAACAGGGGGAAGTAATCATGTCAGTGACAATGCTGGTGTCACCGACTCAGACAGAACAGGGGGAAGTGATCATGATCAAAGAACAAGTGACGATGAGACAAATGATGAGAAAACGCCTGAGAGTTGCTCAAGTCTAGAAGATTCTAATGAAGAGTCAGAGAGAATGCCACAAACTCAAGTCCGTGACTTGACAAATCTACAAGTCAGGAATTATCAACAGAAAAGTGCTCATACTTTCACTAACATCCTCACTGATTTCTCAAAGGGTGTGCAAACCAGATCTTCTCTAAACAACTTCTTTGCTTTCAATGCTTTCATCTCTATTTTGGATCCCAAGAATGTTGAACAAGCGTTGAAAGATTCAGATTGGGTTAGTGCCATGCAAGAGGAGTTACATCAATTTGAAAGAAATAAAGTTTGGCACTTGGTCCCAAGTCCAAAGGGAAGATCAGTGATTGGAACACGATGGGTGTTCAGGAATAAGCTGGATGATGAAGAAAATATGGTCAGAAATAAAGCAAGGATGGTAGTTAAGGGCTACAATCAGCAGGAGGATATTGACTATGATGAGACATTTACTCTAGTGGCTCGTCTTGAAGCTATTAGATTGCTCATCGCCTATTCTGCACATCATGGATTCAAGCTACAACAAATGGATGTTAAGACTGCATTCTTGAATGGATATTTGAAGGAGGAAATGTATGTTGAACAAACTCCGGATATTGAAGATGTCCGGATCATGTCTACAAACTGGACAAAGCTCTCTATGGATTGAAGCAAGCACCGCGTGCTTGGTATGATCGTTTGTCTCAATTCTTGATTCAACATGGTTATGTTCGAGGATATGTTGACAAGACTCTGTTCTTATTGAAAGAAGGAAGCAATACACTTGTTGTTCAAGTCTATGTCGATGATATTATCATTTGCTCAACGGATGATAAGCTTGTGAAGAAATTCGCTCACCTCATGTCTAGTGAGTTTAAAATGAGTATGGTCAGTGAGATCAAGTTCTTTTTAGGACTTCAAGTTCTTCAAAGTGAGGATGGGACACGAGTTCATCAACAAAAGTATCTCAGAGAATGTGTTAAGAAGTTTGGTCTTGAAAATGATAAACCTTTAGATACTCCCATTTCACCGACTACCTCACTTGGAAAAGATGACAAGGATCCAGAAGTTAATGCTACTATGTATCGGGGTATGATTGGATCATTTCTCTATCTTACTGCGAGTAGACCTGATATTGTGTTTGGAGTTTGCCTATGTGCCAGATTTTAGGCTGATCCAAGAGAGTCCCACTTGAAAGCTATTAAGAGAATTATTCGATATGATAAGGGGACTGACAATCTGTGTTTATGGTATCCAAGTGGATTTGATTTTGAGCTTGTCGGATACACAGATGCTGACTTTTCTGGGAACCGGGTTGATAGAAAAAGTACTTCAGGGATGGCTCAATTTCTTGGGCCTTGTCTTGTCTTATGGGGATCTAGAAAGCAGAATTATGTGGCTCTATCAACGGCAGAAGCAAAGTACATTGTAGCCGCAACATGTTGTTCACAACTTGTATGGATCAAGCAGCAAGTCAGTGACTGTGGTGTAAAATGTGGGTCAGTGCCTATATTGTGTGATAACACAAGTGCAATCAACATCTCAAAGAATCTGGTGCAACATTCAAAGACAAAGCATATAGAGATAAGGCACCACTTTCTTCGAGATTTAGTTGAAAAAGGCATGGTCACTATGGAATTCTGTAGAACAAGTGATCAAAGAGCACACATTTTCACAAAGACCTTAAATCGTAAACCCTTTGAACAACTCTGCATGAAACTAGGTATGATCTCTCTTGAATGATCTATTTCCCTACATAAATTCCCTCAATGATTGGCTAGAATTGATTGCTTTGCATATGTTTTGAAGTCATGCTTTTATGGTATAATTCTTAGCATTCTTGATAGACATCATGTTTAGGAAACCCCATGCATTTGACTTGTCGATGACTTTTATTACATTCAGTATGTGTACAACCTTTTTGAGCTCTTTGTTTTTAGCCCAAAAGAATCAACCTGATGATCTTAACCCTCATTACAAGCTCAAATGATGGTTGATTCTAATGCTTGTCCCTGACCTATCATGTTTTGAGAGTCTCTATGAGCCCGTTTTGAATTTCCTTATCAAACGGAGACTTGTCATCATGATCGACAAATCCTCAAAAATATTGTTTCATACTTGGTTTGTTTTGGCACTCCCTGTGCAACCCTAACGCCAAGTCCTTTAAAGAGAAGGTCATGGACTGTGCAAATGTCATGGCAGATATGGTCGCTGACATGAGCATGGTCATCGACTGTGAAAATTGGCGCATGGATCACATCAGAATATTAAGAAGATCAGTTTGTTTGTTTTTGGAAAGAAATTTTGCTGAGCGGAGCTTGATTTGATGGAAGTGATACTTTCCAATTAAGAGAGAACAAGTTGCTTTATTACCCTACCTCCATCCTAATGTAAGAGCTTCATGAACCTAAACACAAACCAAGAAACTCTAACCGTGTCACTTGAAATTGGAACGCTGCGCCAAACGGCGCAACCGGTAAGTGTTTCTGGAATCGAGTGACACACCCAAAAAGGGACGAGAAGAGTGTTGAGGAGGATTTGGAGAAGGAGTTGGTTAAAACTCAAAGTTTGGAGGCAAAGGAGTTGAAAAATCTAAGAAGAAGGAAACAAGGGCTCTAGAACTGGAAGGAGACGAAAAAGAAGAAGGTTGTTGGATCGTAAACGTTAGCAAAGAGCTTGGGAACTGGCAGTTAAGCTGTTCCCAAGGTAGCGGAAGTAAACAGTTCGCAAGTAATAAAGACAGTAAAGAACGCAGTTCCCTTATAGAGGAACCCCACTACAACCAACTAGTTGTATGGGTAAACCTCTACCTACGCTTGGAGGATTTTGAATGACTTACTTATATTAATTGCTTTGTTCCTTAGTTACACAGCCGGATTCACACTTCTCTGTTCCTACGAGTTCTTCCTAACTCTAGCAACACTAGTAAATCCTCTCAACTGAGTTCCTAAGCTCACAACAGCAAAATACAAATAACTCAAACCTACACCGACTTCTCAGTTCCCTTGCTCCTGGTAACTTCGGCTTCACCGTCGTCGAGATCACACACTCGCCGGCGGGGACTTCTCTTCCTTTTCTTTCTTTTATCTGGTGTGGGTGTTTGTGAGTTCTGGGAGAAGTGATCAATCCGAGTACTATTCATTTGGCTTTATAGTCCAGGTGAGCTTAAGCAGTCGCATCTTTCATTTGTGTCCAAAATGCCCTTTGCTTGATGCCCAAGTTGTACTTTCTTCACATGTGACTTTGGTTTGAACTAGGTCAACTTCTTGGATCAATCGGACCGTTGGATGAAGCGTGACAGTCTGATCCTCAGACTGTTCCTTCGGGCTGTCTGAGACAGAATCCCGCGATTTGCGCTGAACGGTCGTTGTCCTCACATGTGAGTTCCCATGTCATGGGAACTGTCTTCTTCAGAGTTCCCTTGATGGAAACTCTTCATCGTTGTACGCTTGTGTTCTCTTGATCATTTCTGGGAGTTCCCACATCATGGGAACTTTCCTCTTCAGAGTTCCCTTGATGGAAACTCTGCATTGTGGCCTGTTGTGGCATTTGGTCATTCATAGAAGTTCTTGGTTGTACCTGTGTTCCTTAGAAATGCTTGAACAAACCACATTAGTTCCCTATGGTGTTTGTCATTATCAAAAATTAAGAGAATTACATCGTTGATCCGTTGTTTAGAACCAGAGGTCCCAACAACGTCCCAACAATTTCCCCCTTTTTGATGATGACAAACCCATCACAAAATATGCAAGTATTTCAATGAATGATATGCTGATGAGTTCCTAAGTATGATTTTGGGAAGTCACTTTTAGTGAAACAATTAGATTTAGGGAACCACTTCTGGTGAGACATTTAGTTCTTACTAAGCTTTTTATGCACTTGTTCCCCCTTAGCTTATGCGTGGTTTGTGATAACTTAAACTTTTAACTCATCTCGTATTTTTTGTCTTTCCCCCTTTTGACATCATCGAAAACATGAAAAGCAATAATAGGGAAGAAGGGAACATGCAATCAAAATAAAGACCAATTCATTACTTAAGAAAATATATACATAGGAACCGAAGTACAATTTGTGGTCATTTTTGGATTAAGGGAAAAAGAAGGGAGAGATCATGGGGCTTGAGGGAACAGGGCGTCACAGAGGCGCGTAAGGACTTGTGTAAGCTTTTCTTGTCCTCTGGCCAACGCTGCTTGGTCCTTGGCAATCTAGTCGAGGGTGTTGGCGATTCGTAGCAACACTTGAGATTTCCCCTCTTGTTCACCAGACTCCAGTTGAGCCGCTTCCTCGACAGGCTCAGAGTGCCTCATTTTCTGGACAACTGAAATGTCCAGTTCCCTTCCAAGCTCGATTTCGTCCTTAGAGGCGTCGTAGAGACCCTCTTTTTGTAGGAGCTTCTTTATCAGCCTAGAGTAGGGAAGGGAATGGGACTTGGAAGCCATGCACTTCTCCATGTGCCCAAGGATTATTCTGGGAAGGTTGATGGGCTTCTTGGGGAGGAAGTGGTAGAGGATGATCGCATCAGGGATGTTGACAACCAGACGCTTCTCCTAGCGAGGAATCACCACATTTATTATGAATTGGTGAGCGAGCTTGGCGACCAGGGAGAGATGGTGTGTCGAGAGCACTTTCGAGGGAACCCGACCCTCAAAGATTGTGTTGCACACCTCGGCGCTATTGATGTCGCCCCAGAGCTTGTTGGGCAACTCGTTGAGCCCTTGACCGGGGAGCTGGAGTTGAAGGCGGATTGTTGACGTTGTAAAAATGAACTCGTCGCCTTCGTGGGAGGGAGTTCCCTGAGTGCAGTCGTTGGTGATAGTGAATTTGTTGTAAAACTGACGCACTTGTGAGGGATCTACGCTCACAGTCTCTTTGCAGAGGTTCTCCCAGCCCTGGGCCTTGATCAGGTCCCACAGTTCCCCGAGACCGTTGTCGTTTAGCACGTCTTCTGAAACGATAAGTGGAGGAAGGAGCTTCTTGCGCTCATCGACATGGTGCTTTGTGGAAGAGGTCCCCTTCCCCTTTTTTGTCGTGCTTCTGGACGTGTTCCCCCTAGAGACCATTCGAGGTCCTTTTAGCTGAGGAGGTGCAGCCGCTTCAATCATGAGCACGCGATCCCTTGGCAGTTGGGAACTCGTGGACACCACCATTTGGTGTCCAGGTGTTGGGATCTGTGCTTGCTCCTTAGCAGCTGGAGCTTCTTCTTCTTCTTCGACCTCATCTTGGGAGGTCCCTTCTTCCTCGGAGGAGCTCGAGCTTGAGCCCTCCGCGTCATCTTCAGGATGACTTGTTGTTGCCGCAGCACCACCAGCCGGTGCAGGGTCCCTTCTCTCCGTGGGCTCTTCAGGAGCCACCTTCTCTAGGGACTTTGTCCCTTGGGAGATTGTGTGCTCAGAGGGGTCCCGGTTGAGCTCTGCTTCGATTTCCTTGAGCTGGGCCTCCTCCTCCACAGGTCCCATTATGATAGGAGGAGGATCCTTGGTCATTTTGCCTATGACCACGGAGAGAGGGAGATCGTCGTCGTCTGAGGTGAGAGCGACGGTACTTTTGGATGGTGAGGGAGAGGGGAGTTTGGTGGTGGGGGATGTGGTGGAAGAAGGAAGAGAAGAAGGAAGGGGAGTGGAGAGTTGGGTAGAAGGGGGAGGAATGGTTTTGGTAACCTGGGGAGTAGAGATCCCCGAAGTAGGAATGGGAGAGGTGGAGTTGCGTTTTGGTGAGGAAGGAGGAGAGGGAGTTTTGTGAGGTGGTGGAGTTGGAGCTCTCGTTGTTGTGGGAACGGAAGGTATTGAAGGCGGTGGAGTTCCTTTTGAAGTGGGAACAGAAGGAGGTGGTGGTGGAGGAGTTAGTTGTTTTGTGGGAGGAGGTTTGGGAGGTCCCTCAGTGATGGGAAGAGGGAGAGAGGGTTGGAGTAGACTCTGGGATTGGGAGGTCCCATCGTCGGAGGGGAAAGCATAAGGAGGTTTGGGCGCACAGGAACTCTCCTTGGAGCAGTTCAAGTAGTCCTCAAACTTGAAGAAGGCTTTCTTTCTGGGCTCCGAAAATTCAGAGACCTCATAATGTTTGCGCTTTTTGGATTTGGAGGGGTCGTGGGAATGTTTGGATTTTTTGGGTTTTGAGGGGTCTTTTGAGTAGTGGCGTCGTTTGGATGAATGGCGGTGTTTGGATTTTCGGGGTTTTTCATTGATGGAAGGGCGAGCGTCTCCGAAATTGTCAACGATGACAACTCCGGAGGAGGTGTTGGTGGTTGAAGGAGGAGGAAGGGATTCAGAAGAGGAAGACGTCCAGGCGACAGTGTCGTCGGCCGGAGGAGGAGGAGGGGGCAAGAAAGGGCTTACTTGGTTGTAGAGCCCTTGGATAAGAACATCCTTCATGGTTGGATCTTGTTCTTGTTCGATCTCTTTTAATTGAGAGATGAAAAGGATGCGAGGATTGGCATGTACCCACGCTTTGATCTAGGCAAAAGTGTGTTGAGGAGCCATTTTTGTAAGATTTTTGAAGGTTTTGGAGATTTCTTGAAAAAGGGAGTGAAAGGGATGTGGAGAAGAAGAATTGCAGAGATGGAAGATGGAATACGATCCCAAAAATGGAAAATGAGGGTTTTAAGGAGAGAGGGGGCGAGGGGTAGAAAGGGAAGTGGAAAACCTCGATAACCGTCGCCCAATGAACGTGGGGCATCGTTTCAATTTCCATAGCACGCTTCTGGACACGCGTCACGATCTCTTGGGATGTCCTTTTCAAAATTTGAATACTTGGCCCTTAGCACTTCAGAGATTCTGACACAAAAGTCCGTTTCCCAAGTGACGGTTCTTCTTTGAAGATGAGTCAGCGTTCCCTTGCTAGTATGTATCAGTTCCCATGATCTTGTCAAGGTCAGGGAGAGTGAAGTGGTGAAGGGAACTTCACACTCATCCTTTTGTGGGGCTAGGGAACTCAAAGGGGAACCAGACAATTTGCGACTCGATAAAGGAAATATTTAGGCTCATGAGAAGCGTTTGTCTGGTCCCTAGCTTAGGGTAGGTTATATGATCAACCGTCATAGTGGCTTGTAAAGAGGGATAAAGGGAACTCTGGTTGATCATTTTGGGCCAAAAGAAATAGAGTTCCATTGTACACATTTATCTTTAGACTAGTAATCATGGCATAGTGAAAGCAATAAGTTTGAGTTTCCTATCATGCAATCTTGTATAAACAAGTCAGGCATTGAGGGAGAAACAAACAGAGACTTGTTTAGTTTAGAGTTATCATCCCTAGAAGCATTCGAAAACGCTGGTAGGGACGTCTGTCTAAAGCTTTGGTGAGAATGTCCGCAATTTGCTCTTCAGATCTACAGTGTTCCATCGAGATGTTCCCACTTTCAACATTGTCACGTAGAAAGTGATGCCTTATATCTATATGCTTAGTTCTAGAATGATGCACATGATTTTTGGAAATGTTTATGGCACTAGTGTTATCACAGAGTATGGGAACTGGGCCAAAAGACATACCGTAATCCTGGAGTTGTGACTTAAGCCATAGAACTTGGGAACAACATGATGCGGCATCCACATATTCTGCTTCAGCTGTGGAGAGTGCCACTGAGTTTTGCTTCCTAGATCCCCACGAGACCAAGAATGACCCTAGGAACTGGGCCATTCCTGATGTGCTCTTTCTGTCAACCAAGTGCCCTGCAAAATCTGCATCTGTGTATGCAATGAGCTCAAGGGAACTGTTCCTTGGATACCAGAGGCACAAGTAAAGTTATTGTTCCCTTTGAGATACCTGAAAATTCTCTTCACCTCTTTCAGGTGTGATTCCATAGGGTTAGCTTGAAAACGAGCACAAAGACATACGGAGAACATGATGTCAGGTCTACTAGCTGTTAAGTAGAGAAGGGACCCGATCATACCTCGATAGTTCCGTTGGTCCACACTAATACCTGTTTCATCCGCACTGAGCCTTGAATTTGGTGAGATGGGAGTGTCAATGGGCTTGGAGTGTTCCATCCCATACATCACGAGCATTTCCTTGATGTATTTCTGCTGATGAATCTTTGTTCCCTCCTTGGTTTGGGATATTTGAAGTCCCAGGAAGAACGTGAGTTCCCCAATGAGACTCATCTCAAACTCACTGCTCATGAGGTCCTTAAATTTCTCTACAAGAGTTTCGTTAGTTGCTCCAAACACAATGTCATCAACATATACTTGCACAATCAAAATGTCTTTAGACTCTTTCTTTAAAAACAATGTCTTGTCTATGGAACCGCGAAGGTATCCATGGGACAAGAGGAATTGAGCAAACCTGTCATACCAAGCTCAGGGAGCTTGTTTGAGTCCATAGAGTGCCCTCTCCAGGAAGTATACATGGTTGGGTAGCTTCTCATCTTCGAATCCTGGGGGTTGAGCTACATATACTTCTTCCTTGAGATGTCCATTGAGGAAGGCTGTTTTCACATCCATTTGATAAAGCTTGAATCCCTTGTGAGCAGCATAGGCAATTAGAAGTCGGATGACCTCGATCCTGGCAACCGGTGCGAAGGTCTCATCATAGTCGATTCCTTCCTCTTGCCTGTAGCCTTGTGCCACTAGCCTAGCCTTGTTCCTTGCTACAGCCCCAGTATCATCGAGCTTGTTCCTAAAGACCCATCGAGTTCCTATGATGTTCTTGTTCTTGGGCCTAGGAACTAGCTTCCAAACTTTGTTCCTCTCGAATTGGTGGAGTTCCTCTTGCATAGCTTGAATCCAATCTGGGTCCTTCAAAGCTTCTTTGATATTTTTGGGTTCCACCATGGAAACAAACGCGTTAAAAGCACAAAAATTATTGAGAGAGGAACGAGTTTGTACACCTTTATCATAAGGGGGAGATGATGTTCTCAATGGGGTGGTCCTTCCTTTGTTGAAAGGTTCTTGTATTTGTGGGTTCCCTTGCATGTGTGTCATCTTCAGTAGCTGTTTCTTTGTCATGGGAACACTCATCTTCAGCTTCTTCATTTGATGTTTCTTCAGAGATTTCTGGCAGGTTCCCTCTTTGTTCCCCCTGAATGCTTGATTCTGGCAGGGTATTGTCTTGGGGAACAAGAGAGTTGGATGTGTCTTGTAATTCATCTGAGGAGGGAACTTCGAGGGAAATTTGATCAGTGAGGGTTGTATCTCCATCGTTGTTCCCTGGTTGTGGGATGTTGCTTGCACTTGGATAGTCTTCATCCCTCTTCCTTGGCTCATCATCATCATCATCGTCTTCTTGTCTTACCAGCTTGAACCGAGTTCCCTTCCCTTAGGTCTCTGTTCCCATCTTTACGAATTTCTCGTTGAAGACGACATGGATGCTTTCTTCTATCTTCTTGGTCCTCTTATTATAGACCCTGTAAGCCTTGCTTTGTGCTGAGTATCCCAGGAAGATCCCTTCATCGCTTCTGGGGTCGAATTTGCCAAGGTTGTCTTTGCCATTGTTGTGAACAAAGCACGTGCAACCAAATGTTCTCAAGTGTTAGATGTTTGGCTTTCTGCCTTTGATGAACTCATAGGACGTTTTGTTGATCAGGGGCCTTGTCATGGCTCGGTTCAAGATGTATGTAGCTGTGGAGATGGCTTTAGTCCAGAAGTACTCAGGAACTCCACTTTCAATCATCATGGTTCTGGCCATGTCCTCCAGGGTTCTGTTCTTTCTCTCGACCACTCCATTTTGCTGAGGGGTGCGAGGAGCTGAGAAATTGTGAGAGATCCCATTTTTCTCGCAGAAGTGTAGGAACTCTGAGTTTTGAAACTCAGTTCCGTGATCAGATCTGATTGCTTTCAGTTTGAGTCCCAAGCTTACTTCTGTTCTTTTGATGAAGGGTTCGAATTCTTCAAATGCTTGTGATTTTGCCTTCAAGAAAATAACCCAGGTGAATCTTGAAAAATCATCGATTAAAACATACATGTACCTTTTTCCACCGTAGCTAGCCTTTCTCATGGGACCACAGAGATCCATGTGAATTAGCTCTAAAGGCCTGGTTGTGCTCACCACCTTTTTGGGTTTGAAGGAGTTCCTGGTCTGTTTTCCTCGAACACATGTTTCACACATTTTGACTCCTTCGAGATTGATCCGTGGAAGACCAATGACCAGATCCTGTAGATAAAGCTTCAGGATTTGATTTACATCTGCATGTCCCAGTCATCTATGCCAGAGTTCCATGTCATCTTGGGAACTTGCAAGACACAGCTTCATTGGTGGTTCAAATTCTGTATCTAGTACATAAACGTTGTTGTGCCTTCTTCCTCTCAGAATCACTTTGTTGGTCTTTTTGTTCATGACTAGGCATTCGTCTGAGTCGAAGGTGACAACGTTGTTCCCTTGATCACATATCTGGGCAACACTTAAGAGATTGTATCCCAGATCTTTCACCAAGTTGACATTGCTGATTTTGATTGATCTATTTAGCAATACTTCTCCCTTTCCAATTACTTCTCCCTTGTTTTTATTGCCAAATGAGACATGGCCTCCTTCGGCATGAGTGTGGAGTGAGATGAGGATATCCTTGTTTCCGGTCATATGGTTCGAGCATCCACTGTCTATGAACCATGCATTGTTCCCTCTCACTGCAACCTACAAGGTAAAGTTGGTGTTTTGAGACCGAGCCAAGATGACTCTTGCCCGGTCCCTTGCAAGGGAAAATATTCTCATTTAAAACGTAGTCAGCGATGTTGATATCATGAGAGTTGGAGTTCCTTTGATGATTGGCATGATGTTTTTGTTTGTTTAGGAACTCACGGTTTCTAAGGGTTTGGGCTTTCTTCTTGGGACATGCTTCCTTGTAGTGCCCATGAGCACCACAGTTCCAGCACGTCTTGTAGTATTTTCCCAGGTAGTACTTTGGGTGTGGTCTCTAGATTCTGTTCCTATCCATGGTTTCCTTGTTGTACACCCGTGACCCGTTTCCCTTAGCAATTTGGACATAAAGTCTATGTCCAGTGCTCCCAGTGTAATAATCTCTCTCACCACCGTTCCCACTTTCTAGGACCCTGATTTTTTCTTCAAGATGAGCGTTTTACTGTTTATCACATTGAAGTTCTAAGGCCCTACACTCGTGGATTTCATGTTCACTCAGGGGTGACTTTCCATTCTTTGAGCATTCACCTTTGTATCCTATGCCGTGTTTGGCTGGGACAAACTTAATTTGGGAACTCGAGGCTTCAAGATGGTCAGGAGTCTTACTCAGGTTTTGCAAGAGGGTGTTTTCATCTTTCTCTAGAGTTGTGATTTCATTTTCTAGATCTACGATGTGAGACACATGAGACTTGAGTTTTTCAAGAAGGGATATGCAGTTGGGACAAGGTTCAAGACCAACTAATTGAGCATTTATGTGTTCCTGTTTTTCCAACTTGTTTTGCAGTTTTATGTTATCTTTGACAAGACTTGAAAGGATTTTCAACAGCTCAGGTTTTTCATAGTTATTTAAAGAATCAAGAACAGTTTCAGTGGTTACCTCACTGGGTTGTTCCCTAGTGGTTTCTCCTATGGCCATGCCACACATGTCTGGGAGTGCCCATGACTCAGGATCTTCGTCTTCATCATCGCTCCAGGTGGCGATGTAAGCCTTCTTCCCTTGCTTCCGGCCGTCAGTTCCCTGTGGGCAATCCTTAGCGAAGTGTCCTTTCTTGTTGCACTTGTAGCATGTGAAATCGGAGAGGTCCTTCTCTGCGGGTTTTCTTTGGGAACTCTGCCCTTTTCCCCAGTTCCCACTTTTCCTTTGAGACTTCCCTTTGTAGAAGTTTCAAAGAGCCTTTGTTACGAGAACTAGCTCCTCATCCGCTTCTTCTTCGGAATCTTCGTGTTGTTCTTGGGTTGATTTGAGCATCTTCTCGATCTTGAGTGCGATCCCTCGATGAGCTCGAGTCTGTTCCTTATCATCGATCTTTCTCTTCTCGTGTCCTACTAGCTTTCCAAACACTTGATGGAGCATGAGTGTTCTATTTTCCGGATTTTCCTTGAACATTGTTCTCTCGTTTGCCCATTCTCCAGTCAATCCGTTGAAGAGCTGTTGGACCTTCATCTTATGGGTGATTTCTTCTTTGGTGATCCCCAAGCCTTCCATTTTGGTGCAAAGTTCTTCAAATCGGGACTGGTAGCTATCGACAGACTCTCCCATCTCCATTTGAAAGTTGTAGAACTCCCTTTTTGCATTCATCTGAAGATCTTCTCGGAGATCTGAGATCCCAATGTGCATTTGTTGGATGGCTTCCCACATTTCCTTGGTTGTGTCAAGGTTTGCTACCCTGTCACAGTCTTGTACGCACATGGTCCTCTTCAGGTATTGTTTGGCTTTGTAGTTTGCCTCCATACACTTGTATTCGTTGGGTCCCCACTTTGAGAGGTCGTTGACTACAGCTGGATCGATTTTGAAGTTTCCTCTCTCGATAACACACCAGGCTTGGTAGTCTTGGCCATACATCCAATCCTTCATGTCGCGTTGCCAGCTTTCAAATCTTCCTGTAATAAGTCTTGGTGGCTTACTAGTGTTGTTCCCCACTTGAGTAAGTTCCTGAGCCTTTTGATACCTGCGATGCTAACACAAATCTAGACCGCAGGCTCTGATACCAATTGTTGGATCGTAAACGTTAGCAAAGAGCTTGGGAACTGGCAGTTAAGCTGTATGGGTAAACCTCTACCCCCAAGACAGTAAAAGTAAACAGTTCGCAAGTAATAAAGACAGTAAAGAACGCAGTTCCCTTATAGAGGAACCCCACTACAACCAACTAGTTGTATGGGTAAACCTCTACCTCCGCTTGGAGGATTTTGAATGACTTACTTATATTAATTGCTTTGTTCCTTAGTTACACAGCCGGATTCACACTTCTCTGTTCCTACGAGTTCTTCCTAACTCTAGCAACACTAGTAAATCCTCTCAACTGAGTTCCCACAACAGAAAAATACAAATAACTCAAACCTACACCGACTTCTCAGTTCCCTTGCTCCTGGGAACTTCGGCTTCACCGTCGTCGAGATCACGCACTCGTCGGCGGGGACTTCTCTTCCTTTTCTTTCTTTTCTCTGGTGTGGGTGTTTGTGAGTTCTGGGAGAAGTGCTCAATCCGAGTACTATTCATTTGGCTTTATAGTCCAGGTGAGCTTGGGCAGTCGCATCTTTCGTTTGTGTCCAAAATGCCCTTTGCTTGATGCCCAAGTTGTACTTTCTTCACATGTGACTTTGGTTTGAACTAGGTCAACTTCTTGGATCAATCGGACCGTTGGATGAAGCGTGACAGTCTGATCCTCAAACTGTTCCTTCGGGCTATCTGAGACAGAATCCCGCGATCTGCGCTGAACGGTCGTTGTCCTCACATCTGAGTTCTCATGTCATGGGAACTGTCTTCTTCAGAGTTCCCTTGATGGAAACTCTCCATCGTTGTACGCTTGTGTTCTCTTGATCATTTCTGGGAGTTCCCACATCATGGGAACTTTCCTCTTCAGAGTTCCCTTGATGGAAACTCTGCATTGTGGCCTGCTGTGGCTTTTGGTCATTCATAGAAGTTCTTGGTTGTACCTGTGTTCCTTAGAAATGCTTGAACAAACCACATTAGTTCCCTATGGTGTTTATCATTATCAAAACTTAAGAGAATTACATCGTTGATCCGTTGTTTAGAACCATAGGTCCCTACAACGTCCCAACAAAGGTGACCAAAGAGTAACCAAGGAAAAAGAAAAAGTCGGTGACTTGTGAAAAGTCACTAACAAAGATGACTTCGGTGATGTCAACGACAAAGTTCTGGAAGAGGTCACACCTTCTAAGCAACCTATAGTTCTATATGAAGAAGGTATTCATTCTGATCCTAATGTTTATGAAGTTTGAGGAGAGGCTTGCTTATCTCGGTTTTGAGTCACTGACTGCTGCATGTCCATGACTCTCTCTCTAACCCTCTCTTCTACCCTTACCACATTATCTCTCCAGGTTACAAGATTTATCTCTTTAGTTCGATATGGTTGTACTGCATTTTTGGATTGTTTGTTTTTGCATCGTACAATATCTCTTGTTGGATGACTATCTATGACTGTTTTGATATTATGTTTTAAGTTTCCACATTTTTGCCTCTGATTTCTTTTCTTGTTTTAGCAATCTTTTTGATGATGCCAAAAGGGGGAATTAACCGGGGGAATAGATTTAAAGGGCGGGATCTAAAAACTGAAACCATGTGGATATTAAGCTTAGGGGGAACTTTTTATAGTTTTTGCTTTTGCTCTTTATCGTGTGATGTTGTATGTATGTTGCATAGATCTTATCAGAACATGTTGTTTTTCACCATCAAAAAGGAGGAATTTGTTAAAAGATAGAGTTTTGATGGTTCCAAAGGTCAGTGACACAAAAGTTGCATGGAGAGTCAGCGACATCAAGTTCTTATGAAGAAGTCACTGACAAAGGATAACTGGCAAGTAACTATTGTTGAAAAGTTTGTGTTTTGTTGGTTCCAGGAAGTCGGTGAATCGAGTTTGCAAGTCAAGTCGGCGTCGCCGACTCGACTCGACATAGTCACTGACACGACCAGCTGGCAAGAAACTATTTATGGAAGGAATTTCGTGCATAATTGTATATCTTGAGAAAAATAAAAGAGAGAGTTCTAGGTTGAAGAAGACTCGTGTGTGGGATTCGTACGAGTAGTGAAGAAGACTTGTGCATGAGATTCGTGCAAGTGGTGAGTTTGAGTGTTCTTAGGCATAGCGTGAGGTTGAGAGTGTAGGTACAAAGGTAGAGTGTGATTCAAGGTTGTGGGATTCAACTTGTACACGGGAGAGCTTTGTAACACTCAAGAAATCAATAGAGCGAGTCTAAGGACTCTTGAAATCCGACCAAGTGAGAAGCTTGGAAGTTAGTGGTTTTTCTCTAAGTAAATTAGTTGCTTTACGAATAGTTTCCACTATACATCGCTTGTCATTTACAGTTTGGTAATAACTTTCCTGTTTGATTAATTATTCCGCTGCTTATTTCAAGGTCACTGACTTTACCAAAGTCGGTGACTTCGATTGTTACTCAAAGTCGACGACTTCGCAGGAGTCGCCGACTCACTTAAGTACTAGCGATCCTACACTTAGTTGTAGCAACTTCCATTTTGGTGAATATTGGATAATAATTACGTAAATTTCACCCCCAAATCTCTTAATATGTAAATCAATTATTATCCATAGATTTAGTCTAATCCAACGCTCCAAAACCCTTCCCTATATATATATATATATGGCCGAATCTCTCATTATGGATTTTGATCCTCTATTGGATCGTATGAGAGTTTAACAAGAAAGGGTGAAGCGAAACTTACTCGAACCTTGGCTTTGATGCTAGTTGATGCGACCTTGTTTAAGGACGCGATGGATTTGTGACTTGGTACAAGTATTGGGTCTCGAATTGGCGTAGCGGAAGGCTTTGGGGTTCGAATCCAATGTTGGTTGGTCCGAACATGAACAACACGAGAACAATGATGTGAAATCTTTCAACGTAAGAGATCGGACGAGGCAAGCACTAGGACATGATAGAAATAATACTAAATAAGGCAATAAAGGATAGATGTCCTTGGCCGCGACACCGAAGTGTCAAGACTCGGCCAAGGCACAGCGCGACAAGACATGGCACAACGTGGAAAAGACGGAGCGAGTTGGCAAGGGCTGGCGAGACTCCAGGTGCGCTGGCGTAGCCGTTTCCGAGGCGAGAACCTCAAGTGACGACGCTGGCATGCGCCAAGAGAACAGGGTCCGACGCGAGAGGCGAGTCCAAGGTGGACGATACCGAGGCTGGTACCAAAGCTCCGTCTTGAGGTTCTTCGATGGATAGGACACACATGGTGTCATGCGATGGCGCGGTGATGGACGAGTGGTGATACGCAACACTAGGGACTAGGTTGTGGTCTCGATGGCACGGGCCCAGGCACGAGTGACTAGTCCGTCCGAGAACAAGGCAAAGGCGTCGTCCTCTTGTTGGGCGTCCAAGGACAAGGTTGCATCATGTTTGCTACACCACCCATGGCCATAATCGGGCCTTCCTTGCCCGTGGTCAAGGCGTTTGTGGAGCCCCGACATGCCCATGATCGCACCACCTGTGGCCATTGTCGAGGCCACAAAGCAACCAACCAAGCCCATTGACGCGCTTGTCCACAAACCTCTAGCACCCATCATCGCGCCCCGAATACCCGCTATATATATACGCGTTTATGTTTTTTTTATTTTTTAATTTATAAAACATAGAATAAAAATAGAGTTTAAATATAATTGTAGTTTTAAATTTAAAAGCGTATATGTATCTACAAATTATATAATGAAATTTAAAATTTATATTATTAAATTTCATATTTGTATACTTTTTTAAAGTTTAGAATAATTTTTATAATAAACGGAGTCCCGTTAATAACCCGATAACTGACGAGGATTCCTCGCCCCGTTTCCCGTGGGGATTAGACAGGGATGGGGACTATAATAGTATGTTTGGGATGGGGGAGGAAAATGCATTCCTCACCCAGCCCCGCCTCCATGTGCGTCCCTACCTAGCATATATAAAATGAACTTCTAGTACATAAAAAATTGAACTCTTAATATATAAAATTTGAACCATTGTATTTAAGATTTATAATGTTTTTTGAAACAGAAATAATATGAAAAAGGCAAAACAATTCCCCAAAAAACTAATAAAATAAAAAAAGTTCTTGAATGCCCAACATATAAAAGAAGTAAATCCAATGAATAGGTTTGTCCTCGCCATAAAAATTTGCCCTTACCACAAAGAGTGTCCTTGCTTGTACCAAAACCCACAAACATATATCTAAGCAGATAGCTCTCATGCACATTCGACCAATTTTGATGCATATGCAAACAATTAATATGGATGTACAAAAAATCAATTTTTGTGCATATCTCGCATACATCCCTTTTAGAAAAATGTGCATAATTCATCAAAAAAATAGGTTATGCCGTTTATTCCATTTTTTTAATAAATGATTCACGCCCTTAATTTATCTCCATCCAACCCCGAGATTCATTTTCTTATTTGGGAAATAAACGTCCGCACCATAAGTTTACCCTAAGTAGATTATAAATAATGATATAAGGCCAACCCATAGGCAAGATGATTTCTTTCTTTGTGTGTATATATTGATGGATGGACGGGTAGATTATTTACCAAACCAAATGAACTTGAAACCAATCTACCCGTGCACTTTCTTTGCCCTCACACAAGTAAGTAGATAGTATTTCTACAATACATCCAAGCAAAATAGAGTCGTATACAATTCATAATGGGTGTAAGTAATATTACTTGCCTTGTATTATTATGGTTAAGATATTAAATCTTTCCATAATATCTAAACAATATATTTTGCATTTATATATATTTTGCATTTATTTACCTCTATTACATCACTAGTATAAAATGTAATAGACTCATACATGAATAATACAAGTCTTCATTTTTATCCATAGTCTTATATGGTATCATCTGCCCTTAAGATCTAGGACCTTTACAGAAATCAATTGTACCTTCTTCATGGCCGATTCCTCGAATCTTCCCAATCCTCATGTTCCAACGAAGCCCTTCATCATTGTTCAACTCCCAAACATCATGAAACTCACGTCTACAAATTACATGGGGTGGAAGAATCAAGTTATGGCTACTTTAGAAGGATATAATCTCTACAAATTTGTTGATGGCTCGCATGTTCTTCCCAACCCCACCATCCTCACAAATAAAACTCTAAGACAACCTAATCCCGCCTACATAACTTGGAAGAGGCAAGATCGTCTCCTATATTTGAGCCCTTCTCACTACTCTTTCGCCCTTTATGAACAATCTCCTCACTAGGGCTACCACTTCCAAAGAGGTTTGGGACATCCTCAAACAAACATATGCCACATCCTCTCGCATGCATATTCAACAAATCAAATACAAACTCAATCATACCACAAAAGGAACCCAAACAATTTCCAAGTATATGGTGTCCATGAGAGCATTGGCCGATCTCCTTGCTTCTCTTGACTCCCTGGTGTCTCAAGAAGACTTCTCTAACAAATTCTTAAACGAACTTGATGACTCCTATCAATTCATTATTGATGGAGTCAGTGCAAGATACACCAAAATATCCTTTGAGGAACTCCATGAAAAACTCATTTTCAAAGAACTTAGCCTCAAAAAGGTATCCTCCACAAATTCGGTTACTACCTTAAATGCTCAAACCCGATCTTCAAAATACAAAGGAAAATCGTCCCGATCAAATTGGCAACAATCTCCGACTTGTCCTCCTCCACAAAACACCCAATCCTACTCCAAATCTCACAATCAAACTCAACCTTCACAGCCACCTTCCGCTGCACAACAACCCTACCAACCAAAACCTATTCGAGACAAGTGTCAATGGTGCACACATCAAGCTCATGTCATGTCTCAATGTCCCAAACTCAAACAAGAACACCTAACCTAGCCCTCCCCTCCATCAATTGATTTCCTATCAAAACTCCAACCCCATAAAAAAATATTGTCACTTCCAATCATAATTCGAATCCATGGTTGTTTGACAACGATGCATCGCACCACGTCACTTATGACTGGAACGATCTCAGTTCTCACTATCCTTACAACGGACCGGACGAAATGGTAGTTGGAAATGGCTCGGGCTTACAAATTAATAACCAAGGTTCCCTCCCTTTACAAAACAAATCAATTTTTTTTATTTTCATGATATTTTACATGTTCCTCATATTGCCAAAAGCATTCTATTCGTTTGTTCTAGTACAATTAATAGAATGCTTCAATTTCAAATTCTACTCGTGATACTAATCTTGGTGTTTTGTTTTTTTTCAAATGGTTTTCTTGTGAAGCACACCAAAACATTGGAAACCATTCTTGAAGGACCATGTGTTGATGGCGTGTACTTATGGCCTCGTTCGAAGCCTACAATCAATTTCACCGATGTCACCTCTTTGCATTCCCTTCAAAACATCCACTAAAGTCTTTCAAGCAATTTGCAAGAAGTTTAATTTGTCGCAACTTCATTTCAAGCAATATACTTGTATTTCGTGTCAATTAAATAAGAATCATAAACTGCCCTTTGCTACTTCAAGTCTTGTTTCGAATTCGCCATTAGAAATAATATTCTCGGATGTTTGGTCATATCCGATTCCTTTTGTTGATGGTTTTCGTTATTATGCTGTGTTTATAGATCACTTTACACGATATACATGGCTATTTCCATTAAGAAAGAAATCCAATACATGTCAAACATTCATCAATTTAAAACTATGGCCGAAAATTTCTTCAAACACGGAATCAAGATTTTTTATAGTGACAATGGTGGAGAATTTTTAGCTCTAAAGTATTTTTTGGCTCAACATGGAATATCCCATATCACCTCACCACCACACACACCTGAACACAATGGTATTTCCGATCCAAAACATCGTCATATTGTTGAAACAAGTTTTTCCTTACTTAATTTTTCCGGGATGCCGATCTCGTAATGGTATTATGCCATTAAAATAGTTGTTTATTGTATAAATCGATTGCCTTCCAAATCTTTTGGTAATGACAGTATGACACTCCTCTACTCAAATTACTCAAAATAAAAAGTTTTGCATGTCTTTGTTTTCCTTGGCTTAAACCTTTACAATTCTCATAAAATCATTGAAAAATCAAAGCCATGTGTGTTCCTTGGTTATTCGTTAACTCAACGTGCATTTCTTTGCCTCGAGCTAACTACCAATTGAGTCTACATGTCTCGTCATGTAAGGTTCGTGGAAATGGAGTTTCCCTTCAACGCTATGTCGACCAACCCAAGCCCTTACCAAGCACAATCCCACATGCCAAATGAGAGCTTCATTCGGTCCCTATTCTTGCTCCCACACGTCCACCACAAAATGTTCCACAATCCCACAAATTCCGCCTTCCACAAATTAGCCAAGATTCTCCCTTGCCAATCCCATCAATTTCGGCCCCATCATCCCAATCACAAGATTCTTTCCATTTAAGAGAAGACACAATCCTAGAATCAACTCCCCAAATCCACACAGTTCAAATAATCAACCTTCCTTACATGCAAATCCATAAAATCAACCCTCTTTCTAAAACCCTCCTCAAATTATGCATGCCACTCCCAAATCTGCTCTCTCTCTCTAATCACGCCTCCACATAAACGACCAACCCCCATATTTCCATGTTAACTCCCTCCTCTACGAAACCACCCCAAACCCAGCCCCAACCCCACCAAATGCACCCCCACGCGTCGTCTCTCTGGACAGGAACCCTTACCCTAATCCACCCAATTCTTCACAAATACACCCCAATCCTCCTAACGAACCTCCACGGCCCCTCTCACCACCTCGTGGCATTGTCACAAGGTCTAAATACAACATCATCAAGACTATCCAAAAACTAAACCTCCATGCTCAACTCAAATACTCCCTTGAACCCAAAACAATCATTCAAGCCCTTAAAGACCCGGATTGGAGAAATGCCATGAAAACTGAGTTCGATGCCCTTTGTTCTAAAAAGACTTGGGATTTGGTTCCTCCTATGCCATCTCAAAATCTAGTTGGGTGCAAATGGGTACACCGGGTTAAATATCTTCCCAATGGCAAAATTGAGTGCTACAAGGCTCGATTGGTTGCTAAGGGGTTCCATCAAAGAGAAGGTTGTGATTACGATGAGACATTTAGCCCGGTCATCAAGCTTGTCACTGTTAGGGTTGTCCTCACAATTGCAATTTCCAATGGGTGGCCTCATAGGCAATTCTATGTCAACAATGCCTTCTTACAAGGTAAACTTGATGAAGAAGTGTATATGCGCCAACCCCCGGTTTTCATAAACAAATCTCATCCCATCCATGTTTGTAAGTTGAATAAGGTCATCTATGGCTTAAAACAAGCTCCAAGGGCATGGTACAATGAACTCAAATTCTTTTCTTGCAACTTGGATTCACAAATTCCTTAGCGGATACCTCTCTCGTCTTATACAATCATCATGATACTCTTTTCTATCCCTTGGTCTATGTGGATGACATTATTGTCACTAGTAACAACACCCAATCCATTCTTCATCTCATCTCTATCCTCTCATCCAAATTCTCCCTCAAAGATTTAGGTATGCTTTCTTACTTTCTTGGTGTAGAATCATACCCACAAAAAATTGGCCTTTTTCTCTCTCAAGGAAATTACCTTCAAGATACCCTTCTCAAAGTTGGTATGGAGGACACTAAACCCGTCTCAAACCCATTGTTACTCACCCCTCTCAAACAACACTCCGACACTCCATTGTCATCTCCTATAGACTATAGGATGATAATTGGAAGCCTTCAATACCTCTCTCTCACTCGACCCGACATAAGCTTCACCGCTAACAAACTCTCCCAATTCTTACAAAATCCCATGTCGGATTATTGGCTTGCCCTCAAACGCCTTCTCCGGTACCTACAAGGCACCATGGAACTAGGCATTACCATCTCCGCAGCCCCCTCCCCCGCCTTACATGCCTTTTCGGACTCCGATTGGGCTGGTGACTATGATGACTACTTGTCCACAACTTGTTATGTGTCTTGTACTATGGCACCACACCTATCTCATGGTCATCTCGTAAGCAAAAGTCCATCTCTCGGTATTCAACTGAAACCGAGTACAAAGCTTTAGCGGATACAAGCTCCGAACTCCTTTGGGTGTGCTCGTTATTTCATTAACTTGGCATTAAACTCACACAAATGTCAGTTATCTATTGTGACAATAATGGTGCCCTCTACTTGAGCTCTAATCCCATTTTCCACTCCACAATGAAGCACATTGCTCTAGCCTTCCACTTTGTCCGTGAACATGTCCAACACATTTCCATTAAGGAACAACTAGCCGATGTCTTCACTAAACCACTACAAAAAGGTTCCAAGACAACATTTGCAAGCTTATTCTATCTTCCAAGATAGAACAACTTCAGGGGGATGTTAGTAATATTACTTGCCTTTTAATGTGTTCTTATTATAGTTAAGATACTAAATCTTTCCATAATATCTACACAATATCTTTTACATTTATTTACTTCTTTTACTTCACTAGAATAAATATTTAATAGACTCATTCATGAATAATACAAGTCTTCATTATTATCCATAGTCTTATATTCTGCACATTACAAAAGTACCCACTTTTCGATTCTGATTCCATGTTGCATTTGCAACGTTAGGCATCGATATGTTACAGAAATTATCACAAAATCAATCACGAAGAGCCCAAAACAGAAACAAATGTACAATCAAGCCCAACTAACAAAAAATTGGCCTCATAAGCCAAGATGTTGCAAGGCAGCAAACTTCTCTGTACAGATAAAAAGCATGGCTCCAGCTGAGAGAACTAGCGTGAAAATCCCCATGAAAATGTATCTTTTGCTTACATTCAAATTTTCTTGCTTTTTGGCATTTGCAATTTCATGTCTTAAAGGGTCATTTGTACTGTCAGGATATGCGGGAAAACCTTCTTCATTCTCATTTGATGTGTCAACATCCAATGACTCGTTCGCCTGTGCAAAGAGCAATTTACGCTAATGTTATAGACAAATATATAATTGTTCAAATTCTTCATTAGGTATGATGAATTCATCAGTAACATATTGATTAAATGACCACAAACAAAACACTCATGAGCTGCTAGAGGTTGTGCATCTGTCTTGTTTGCATGGAAAAGATGGTTATGTTAGACTTAAGGATGAATTAACTCCCAAAACAAACAATCAACACACTTAATCTTGGGAAATCAATAGTATAAATCTGAAAAATAGGACAAGATAAATCTCAAAGGAAGATTATTCTCCCAATTGAGCCAAATCTCAGAGGAGATCAACTCTCCAAAGAGCCCAAGGCGGCCTAGTGCCCGATTCGGTCTTAGCAACTTTTCTGGATGCCTCTCCTAGACAATCTTGTTAAAGTATAAGCTTGGCAAGTAAGTATATTAGTCTCTATTCTAGTTCACTAAAGTTATGTAATTAGTGTGAAGTCAGGGATGCGTGTGAAATAAGAAGTGCAACTGCATTCCCAACTGTCTTGTAAGGCAGTTATGTAAAAGTTTCTAGCAGTTGACAGTTATCTCTGTTAGAAGTATAAATATGTATCTAGTGTGTCTGTAATGACTGATCAACACATGAATAAAAGTAAATTACATGTGTTTGACACAACTCTCTCTGTCTCAGAAATCTCTCATAACTGTTTTGGTCGATTCAATTACAACAAATCTTATCAGAATTTATAGTAAGAGCTTCTCCCAAGGCAACTTAATATATCCTTATAAATTAATAATCCTTATAAGTAAGCATATAAATTAATAAACCCAATACTTCCTAATATACTTTACTTATATTTAAATAAAAATATCCCCTTTCCTAACAGGTTAGGAGTTATGCAAGTTTTTCAGCTAGATATTATGGATAGATCACCTGATTAATTGTACATGAAGTTTCCGGTAGCCCAACAGATGCAGTTTCACTGATGGCCAAACCATTCACAGAATACGCTTCTTTAACATTGTCACTGTCCTCTTTCATACCATCAGCAGTGTCAAAAACTTTCTTCCTAGATTTACGCAGTTCTTCCATCAATATCATGTTCTCCCTTTTCAAAGAATGTAGCTGTGTCAAAAGAAAATTGTGAAAACCATGGTTAGACACTCAGTTCAGTTCAAATCAGTTCAAATCGAAAACTCAAACCATAAAATCCTACTCATGGAAATCTTAATACCTGCTTCTGGATTCTTTCCCGTTCGATTGCTAACTGCATCACCATATCAGCAATAACTTTAGCTCCACTGTTAATGTCTTTTGCACTTGCACCTTTTCTTTGACTAATATCTTTCAAAGATGTTTCTAAATTTTCAGCTCTAGATTTCAGACACCTGATCTCTTTGTTCAGCTCTGAATTAGACTCGGCCAGCTTAAGACATTTATCTTCTGTGACCTCTGATCTGACCTCTGCTTTAGAAGCCTTTGATTTCAAATCCTCAATCAGTGTTTCCATATCCCAAATTGCTTCATACAACATGTTTTGCTGCTCCAGACTAGCTTCAGACGACGCCTTTGCATTTTGCAATTGCTTCTCCAAATCTCTCACTTGTTTCTCCAGCAAACTTATTTTCTCAGTTTCACTCTCAGCGCCTTTAAGAAAACCCAACTCTTCAGTGAGTTCCATATTCGTCTCTGTTAACTCAGCAACCTTAGCTTCTGCTGCCTCGGCTCTACTTTCAGCAACAAAAGCATTTTCTCTCATTGAAATAATGAGCTGCTCCATTTCAAAGAGAGTCTGATCACCAGCTTCCAATTTTTTTTCAAGCAACTTCACATTTTCCTTCAAAGCATTTACTTGACAAAGGTAAGCATTGCTCTTCTCATTTTTGGCTTCTTGCAGTTTTTCATGGAAAGCCTGGATTTGACATTTAAGCTCTGCTTCTCGTTTAAGTGAACCGTTTAGACTAAATTGAAGAATTTGGATATGGGAAATCATCTGACTTCCTATCCCCTTGTACACCTCTGCCAAATTTTCTGCCTCTAGCAGCCTCAGCCAAGTAATTTCATCTTCATTTTGCTTGAATTCTGCCAACTTTTTGTGAAAATCCAGCTCTGATGAAACTGATGTATCCTTCTCTTCAGGAAATGTATAAGCTGCACATAGGCAGGTAATCATTGTAAGAGAACAGGTCAGAATTTGAGATGTTGTTAATTTCTCTTATGAGTCCTTTGGTAAGGTTTGAGGACTTACAACTGTTTTGTCCAAAAGAGCGAATCCTCTGCAAGATTCCCAATTGTTTCTTCATCTCTTGGAGTTTCTGCTGTAACGGCTTCAAAAAAGCTTCCAACTTTCTAAGGCTTTCTTCAAAAAGTATGGCCAATTCTGGTTCACTTTCAAATAAAGATATCTTTTCGTAAAGGTTAACAACTTCTACCTGCAGACTATCCAAGAAATGTCCCAACTCAATTACTTCGGAACCTAGATAACTTAATGAGAGATCGAGAGCGAGTGTCTTCTCACTTTGCTCATCTGAGAGACTGCCTTTCTCCATAGAGAAAACCCCGGGATCATTCTCCCCTAGAGACATATCTGAAATGCATAAATCCAAATTCAGTAGCTTCTCAGATGAGCATGAAATGTCTGAATCCAATCTCTTTAGTAGTTCCAATATAATTTCAGGCTTTGGCATCATTTCTCTATCGCCTGACATTCCTGGTGCTAAGTTGATCTTGTCCTTTTGTACAGCACCAAGATCTCCAATTGACAAACTGAACAGAAAATAACTATATATTAGGCCCATTTGTAGCTCCAAGAACTCCAATTTGCATTACACACGGCAGAGAATAGGTGATATCGCATTAGACTGAGTAGTAAGAGAAGCAGACATCAACAATCAGAATTTACAACTTCCTGAGCTGACATGGTATCCTAAATTACTACCATCTACATTCAAACTTTATGCGAAAACAGAATCATATGTATCTGAAATGGCAAATTCAAAAAAGCAATCAACGAACATTCTAGTAACCTACACGTCTCTAAAAAGTGAGTCATAAATCAAGTAACAACTTTCCTTGTATGCTTCTTTACATACAACGGTATGAATCTACAATAACAGCAAGTCTCATAGTAAGTTCAATCATCAATCCAACATAACCAGAAATTATGCAATTATGACCCCATTTGGAAATTAAATCAGATGCATTTCCAGATAATACAATCAGAATAAAGGCCGCCACCACCACCACCTATTTATTGAACACAATAGAGTGGTTGACCACCCACCAACCTCAACACTAGCAATTTTCATCCCTAAAATGGAGCATATTACAACAATTCTTACCCCTCCGGACTCAAATTCTGAACCTTAGCTCACTTTATAAGAAGTAGCTTAGCAAATCAGTAAAGGCCATATCCAAGCAATTTCCATAAAAATTGCTATCCACCAATCTTTTTAACCAGGCATGTCACAGCTAATGAGTTGTTAATGCCTTCAATTCCATCCATCTCTTCAGAATTTTTCTTAAGCTGACAAATGTCAATTTGTCTGTCAGGGATTTGCATGAAATTCAGCTAAGAAAAAGTAAAGTAAAACATGAGATTTCGCTAACAACTAAAGTACTAAACATGATCTTTTCTACCCACAAAATTTTGCCAGCCATATGTCCAATTCAGGTGCCTAATTCTTCATCGGAGCCAAATTTCGGAGAAATGATACAAAGTGCAACAATATTTACCTTGAAATCGTGTTGGTGGGTGTGTTTCAATACTAGGGTTCTCAACTGCCACACAGAGAGAAAAGTTGAGAAGAATCGTTGGCAGGCTTTTCAATCACGTCTTCTCTTCTGGGTTTGGCCTCTTTTCACGGGTATTACTCGAAAGCAACACAACAGCTCAAACAAATTAAATTGCTAGCTTTTGGTCTTCTTCTTTGTGGAAACAGCAAAGTGGTAGTTCCGTTGGACCAAGACAGCAAGCATATCATTATCACTACTCCCCGGCGCATTTTAGCACTATGCCATGACTTGTGCAATGATTGAATTAGATCAAAAAACATTACAGTTTAATATAGACACGGATATTCACAATTTACTAATATTAAAGTACTCCGATCCACATGACCAAAAAAAGTACTCCGATCCACTATGAAAATAAATCAAATACCAAGGTAATGATAGCTGTAATAATGGAGCCTGTCTTGCAGGATGCTTGAATTTCATGTTTAATAGTTGCAGAAGTTGAGGCTTAAAGGGATCCATGTTGGGAGCACTTCTGTGCTTTAATCAAGGGTCATTGGTCATTCATCACTTAAAAAATACACAGAATTATGCACAATTTATAGGGGAAAATTGGGTATATGTCCTTTGAAACTTATCTAATGGGAAATATATCCATCAAAATATTGAAATTGGATATATATCCATAGAATCCCAACAATCTTGTATAATAATCCAGAATTATATCTTTTTGATATTATTGAAATTTCATTGCTAAAAAAAGACATATTAATTGATTTTCTTAATTCATTTTTTCGGTCTTACCTTGTACCCAATGATGATGTCCAAAACAGTAAAAGCAAAAAGTGGGCCCAGGAGGACCCCCATAGGTAAGTTAGGGACCCACGTCCATGCTCGGTTATTTAAAAACAAAACTCCCGACGGATGCGAGGTCTCTCAAACATCCCGGGACGAGGTCTCGACCTCGTCACCGACTCTACTAATGCGCCCGCCCGCTCGAACCAATCACAAGCGACCTCACTCATGGACCAATCAAAAGCCCTTATTCCGAGTATCCCACATCGAACATTGGCCTAAACTCAGCCCCCCAATTCTCTATAAATAGAGAAGAACCTCGTAGGAAGAAGGGGTCGAAAAAACCACTTGAACTGAAGAACCCTCTTGCTTGTTAAAGATCGACGTGATAGGAACATCGTCAAAAGACCTCGCTACAGATAAGAGAAACCCACAGAAAGACACCAAAGTCGCGCATAGATCTCGCTCACACCTAAAATCTCACTACAGAAACTCACAAAACTCCCTACCTCATATCCTCAAATCTACCTCGCCCTAGAATCGACCTCGCAACATTAAGTGCGGTCTCGAAACCTTGTAGGAGGTCTAGGTGTGATTGTCAAAGCTGTACATTAACCTCGTAGGTTTGTAACCTCGCTACCACGGAAAAATCATAAATAAAGGAGCAAGTGTTTACACTCAAATATAATAATCTTGTTTCTTGTCTCGTAGCGTAGCCGTTATTTCGGGTTTCATCACTGGCGCCGTCTGTGGGAACTTCTTCATCCTAAGCAGCTTCCCATTTTAGTGCAAACCTTGATTCCTAAAAAGCCCTCAGAATGGCTTGTCCAAACAATTTCTTCCCCCAACATCCCGACAATATGGCTGAGACCCCTCCATGGACGACGGCAGGTCCGTCAGGATACCCTTTTGTGGTCCCGCCAGGCTGGACATACAACATCCCACAAAACCCATACCCGTTCCAGGGGTATGAACAGGGTGGCGCTCCTTTCAACCAGTATCCCTATTCGGGGTACGGGCAGTACCAACAGGGCCAAGCTCCCCCATACGTCCCGATTCCCCCCCAGGGGCAACCTCACTCCGAGTACGTGCCCGCATATGTCTCGGGCTACATGTCGGGGCAGGAGGCGCCCACGAACGGATCTACCACGGAGAGACCCTCCCGAGACCCGATGCAGATCTCGCGATCCCGTTCGCGACGTGCAGAAAGGCGCGACATGGAGCTGTCCGAAACGGCGGCAAGCGCGCCGCGCCCTCTGGCGAGGTCAAAGTCGAAGTCTGCTCGCCCATCCGTCGAGAGTGGGTACAGGAATCCCTTCATACCCGAGATCCAAGAGGCACATATGCCCAAAGGCTTCCATTGGCCACAAATGGGACTTTACGACGGCACGGCCGACCTCGAGGACAACATAAAGCACTACGCCGTCCAAATAAACGTCAACTCTTACAATGACGCCATTTTCTGTCGGATCTTCCCGACCACTCTGGACAAGGCGGAAATGACGTGGTTCACCAGCCTTAAGGTCGAGTCGATAGCCTCGTTTTCCCAGCTATGCGAGTCCTTCGTCGGGCACTTCAACGGCTCGAGAAAGCGCAAGAAGAACATGCGCGATCTCCGTGGCATCGAGCAGGGGGAAAACGAGAAGTTGGGTACCTTTTTTACGAGGTTCACCACCGCGGTCGCTGAGATCGCGCAAATCGACGAGGCCTCGGTACGCGACATCCTCATGAGCAACCTTCGCCAGGGGGATTTCAAATGTCGCATTTTTCTCAAAAATCCGACCACATATGAGAGCCTGTGTTCTCGGATCACGGCACAGGTCTACGCCGAGGACGCTGCCAGCCAGAGCTCGCGACCGAGGACCAACAAGGAAATCGTGACCGAGGCTAAGGGAAAAGCTAAGGTGGCTGCGCCGGCCGCGAGGGACGCGTACATGACGCAAACTCACGACCGGCGTACCGATTACAAAAGCAACAACAACAACAAAAGCAACAACAATAACAGAGGCAACAACGACAATAGAAGCAACAACCGCTATGACAACCGTGGCAGTGGGGGGTTGGAGCTGCTTCGGCGGGATGCCACGAGGTTACAGAGGCAAAGGTGGCCCCGCCTACAACCCAAACGAGAAAAAGCGCGCCAACCCCGCGTCGGGGGCCAACCTCGTGCAGCAGGAACCAACCCGATCCCGACCAAGCAACACAGAACAACAAGCTCCGGCAAGGCAGTCGCGCTCTGGACAAGCCGCGGCGCCCGATGGGTACATCAACACCATCTCGGGCGGACCCTCGCTGGCGGGCTCGAGCCAAGCAGAAAGAAAAAGATACGTGAGGGCAAGTCACCATGAGCCCTCGGTATACAGCGTGACACAAACCTCGCGGTCCCACGTGGGTATGGCCTTCACGACAGAAGACGCCGAAGGGCTCCATATGCCCCACTCCGACCCCTTGGTGATACACGCTCAGTTGGGCTCGAAAATAGTGAAGCGAATACTGGTGGACACGGGTTCCTCCATGGACATCATGTATTTTGGCGCTTTCGAGCAGCTAGGGATCTCCGCGACATTCTTGAGGCCCTACGCTGGGAAGCTCACCTCCTTCTCGGGGAACGAGGTCGATGTCGCTGGTCTCATAGACCTGTGGATGACACTCGGTACTGGCCCGACAACGAGAACCGAGGTAATAGAGTTTATGGTGGTGCACCTGCCCTCGGCCTACAATGCAATCATCGGGAGAGTCTCCTTGATGAAATTCCAGGCGGTGGTCTCCATCTACCACCTGAAAATGAAGTTCCCCACCAGCGTGGGTGTCGGAGAAGTGAAGGGCAACCAAGAAGAGGGCCGCGTCTGCTACATGACCTCAGCTAAGCAAAAATGCTCTGTGTTCATAGTGGAGACTTCGGGTGAAGCAGACCTCGAGGTCCGGGATTTCACAATACCCACTCCCGAGACAGAAAGAAGGGTGATTACCCCCTTCGAAAACAAATCAGAAAAGATCTACCTCGGGGGTTGCCTCACTGGGGATGCAGCAGCGTCGCTAGAGGCCCTGCTTGCTAGGTCCCGCGACGTGTTCGCCTAGACTGCAAAAGATCTCCGAGGTGTGCCTCGGACCTTGGCCCAGCACTCCCTGAACATCGACGTCGCCATTTGTCCTGTGGTGCAGCGTCGAAGAAAAATGAACGAAGAAAGGGCAACCGCCGCAAATGAAGAGGTGGCCAAGTTGTTGGCCGCAGATTTCATACGGGAAGTCCAGTATCCGAAATGGTTGTCCAATGTCGTGTTGGTCAAAAAGGCCAGCGGCAAGTGGCGGATGTGTGTAGACTTCAAAGACCTCAACAAGGCATGCCCCAAAGACATCTACCCCCTGCCCTCGATCGATGCACTTGTAGATTCGACTGCTGGGCACGAGGTCTTGAGTTTCCTCGACGCCTACTCGGGGTACAACCAGATCTCGATGAATCCCCGTGACGAGGAGGAGACATCCTTCTTCACTCAGCGGGGGACATACTGTTATAAGGTCATGCCATTTGGCCTCAAGAACGCAGGGGCCACATTCCAACGCCTCGTCGATCGGGTTTTTAAAGACCACCTGGACAGGAACGTATCCGCCTACGTCGACGACATCGTGGTACGGAGCAAGGGCCCCGAGGAGCACCTGGCTGACCTCGCAGAGGTTTTCACCACCCTCGGACACCACCAGCTCAGCCTGAACCCCGAGAAGTGCGTTTTTGGCGTGTCCTCGGGGAAGTTTTTGGGATTCATGATCAGCGAGCGCGGGATCGACGTCAACCCCGCCAAAATAGAATCTATCCTCGCAATGAGGTCTCCCCGATCTCGTACCGAGGTACAGAGACTCAACGGCGCTGTAAATTACTTGGGGAGGTTTTGCTCCCGCCTAGCAGACAAGTCCCTCCCATTCTTTGCCGCCCTCAAAAAGAATGACAAGTTCGTTTGGGACGAGAAGCTCGAGACAGCCTTCTCCGAGTTAAAAACCTTCCTCACCAAGCTCCCCACCTTGTCGCCTCCACACGCGGGCGAAGATTTGCAACTATATGTGGCGATGAGTCCCGAGACCATCAGCGCGGTGCTCACAAGAGAGGCCATGCACCCGGTATACTTTGTGAGTCGCGTGCTCCAGCCTGCGGAGTAGAGATACTCCCCGGCAGAGAAGATGGCGCTGGCTGTAGTGACCGCCGCAAGGCGCCTAC
This sequence comes from Fallopia convolvulus, assembly GCA_964016875.1. Lineage (NCBI taxonomy): Eukaryota > Viridiplantae > Streptophyta > Magnoliopsida > Caryophyllales > Polygonaceae > Fallopia > Fallopia convolvulus. The sequence continues at coordinate 11,168,686 of OZ024720.1, forward strand.
GCCCATACTTCCACGCACATCCCATCCAGGTTCTTTCGGACCTCCCGCTTCGCCAGATTCTGCATCAGTCCGCTCTCCGGACGTATGACTAAGTGGGCCGTCGAGCTCTCCGAGTTCGATATCAATTATCTTCCGAGAACCGCGATGAAGGGACAAGCCCTCGCCGACTTTATGGTGGAGGTCACCTTCCCCGAGACAGACACGAGCTCGGACGAATGGAAGGTGTTCGTTGATGGATTACGATGTGACGCCGGTGGCGGGGTCAGGGTGTTCCTCGCTGGCCCCTCGATCGAGACGGATTATGCTCTCAACTTCGCCTTTGATGCCACCAACAACGACGCCGAATATGAGGCCATGATCGTCGGGATCGAGATGGCGCTACTCAACGGAGCCCGCAAAATCAGGGTCTACACAGATTCCGAATTGGTAGCACGACAACTCAACGGCCAATACGACACCAGGACAGGTTTTCTGCCCGCCTACCGAGCAAAAGTCAAGGCCTTGGTTTCATGCCTAGAAACCTTCGCGGTGGAGTCAATCCCGCAGACCTCAAACACAAAGGCGGATGCCCTCGCCAGGTTAGGCTCCGCACTTCCCTTGGACGTGGGAAACCGCGTAATGGTGGAGAGAAAGCTCTCACGAAGCGTCGATAACGAGGTCATGTCCATAGGGACCGAGGACTGGAGGTTCCCGGTGACGAGGTACATACAAAGCGGCATCCTCCCAGAGGACCCCGCACTGGCCAGAAAACTAAAAATGCAAGCCGCCCGCTACTGCGTCGTCGGCGACCAGCTTTATCGTCGGGGCTTCGCCGAACCCAACCTGCTGTGCATACCGCCCAAGGCCACGGACCACGTCCTCTATGAGGCCCACGAGGGAGTTTGTGGGGGACACCCGGGGTGGAGGTCTCTGGCACACAAAATCGTCCATTTGGGGTACTTCTGGCCCACTCTCCGACAAGACGCAAGAGCTTACGTCCAAAAATGCGTCGGATGCCAAAAACACGGGAACGTCCAGCACACCCCAACGGCTCCCCTCCACAGCATTCACGCGCCATGCCCGTTCGCAATGTGGGGAATGGACATCTTAGGCCCTTTTCCCAAAGCTGCTGGCCAAGTGCAATACATCTTGGTCATCGTGGACTATTTCACAAAGTGGATCGAAGCACAGGCAATGGCAAAAATCACCGGGGCAAAGGTCTGCGAATTCCTGTGGAAGAACCTCGTCTGCCGTTTCGGTGTACCCATGACAATCATGACCGACCATGGCCCCCAATTCGACTGCGAAGAAACTCGGACTTTCTGCTCCGAGCTGGGCATCGACCTCAACTTTTCCTCCGTGGCTCCTCCCCAGTCCAATGGCCAGGTAGAAAACGTTAATGCCCGCATCTTGACAGACCTCAAAAAGCATCTGGGCATGGCACAGGGCCGCTGGGCCGAATTACTTCCACTCGTCCTCTGGACGTATCGCACGATCTCGCTCCGCACAACGGGCGAGACCCCCTTCGCTCTTACATACGGGGCGGAAGCCCTCGTTCCCGTCGAAACCCTAATTCCATCAGCAAGGGTGTACAACTTCGACGAAAAAGAAAACGAGGCCAACCTCAAGGTCGAACTGCAGTTCCGAGACGAAATCCGCGAGGTAGCAGACCTGCGCTCTAGAGAATACAAGCGACATGTCGCCGTATACCATGACAAGAAGGTCAGACCTCGCCTCTTGGCCACGGGAAACCTCGTGCTAAGACGCACCGAGGGAGGAAAATTGGACCCTAACTGGGAAGGACCCTACATCCTCGGAGAAGAAGTCGTGCCCGGGGCTTTCAAACTCAGGGACGACGAGGGGCGCACACTGAGCAAAACGTGGTACGTCGCGCGACTCAAAAAATATTACATGTAAAAACTCGAAACCCCGATGTTCCTCACAGTTGGTAAATAAAGGATTGCAGGCTTTTCTAAAAACGCTCCCTCCCTGAAAAGTTCCACCCCTCGCTCCCCGCTTGGGGTTGGAGAGTCTCGTTGAAAAGTTCCACCCCTCTCTTCCCGCTTGGGGTTGGAGAGTCTCGTTGAAAAGTTCCTCCCCTCGCTTCACGCTTGGGGTTGGAGAATCTCGGTGAAAAGTTCCACCCCTCGCTTCACGCTTGGGGTTGGAGAATTTCGTTTGGAAGAATTCCCACCCCTCGCTTCACGCTTGGGGTTGGATAATCTCGGTGAAAAGTTCCACCCCTCGCTTCACGCTTGGAGTTGGAGAATCCCGTTTGGAAGAATTCCCACCCCTCGCTTCACGCTTGGGGTTGGAGAGTCTCGTTGAAAAGTTCCACCCCTCGCTTCACGCTTGGGGTTGGAGAATCTCGGTGAAAAGTTCCACCCCTCGCTTCACGCTTGGGGTTGGAGAATCTCGTTTGGAAGAATTCCCACCCCTCGCTTCACTCTTGGGGTCGGAGAATCTCGGTGAAAAGTTCCACCCCTCGCTTCACGCTTGGGGTTGGAGAATCCCGTTTGGAAGAAGTCCCACCCCTCGCTTCCCGCTTGGGGTTGGAGAGTCTCGTTGAAAAGTTCCACCCCTCGCTTCCCGCTTGGGGTTGGAGAGTCTCGTTGAAAAGTTCCACCCCTCGCTTCACGCTTGGGGTTGGAGAGTCTCGTTGAAAAGTTCCACCCCTCGCTTCACGCTTGGGGTTGGAGAGTCTCGGTGAAAAGTTCCACCCCTCGCTTCCCGTTTGGGACACGAACGAGGTTTGCGGACGGCTATTTTTAGGTTGGAACGAACTTCCAGAAAAACGAGGTCCGAACAGAGGCTCACGACCTCGTCGTAGGACTACAACGCCCGGTGTGGTCCGAGCCCCACAAAAGATGTGACACTCGAACCATGGGGTTGGACGGATAAGGACTGACGTATGCAAGAAAGTCTAAATCAAACAAGCATAGGAAAAGAAAGTGACGAAGGGCACAAAATCAAAAGCAGGTGTTTCGATTACAGACCCCGTAGGGTCACCCAAACAAAAAAAAAGAAGAAAAAGATGTTTTAATTACAAACCCCGTAGGGCCACCAGAAAAAAGTTATCATCATTTCTTCGAGGTTTCAACCTCGGGACCGGTAAGATCAATGGTTTTAGGGGTTTCGGTGGAGGCAGCCGAGGCTTCAGCAGGAGAAGGTTCAGCAGGAGCAGGTGCAGCGGAGGCAAGAGGCGCGGGCGCACCGGTCGCGGGCTGAGGTCCCGTGGAGGTTAACTCCGGGTTCCCTCCAATAAGCTCTACCTCGGGGGGCGCAGTGCTGGACACAGTCCCGTCCTCGTTGAGGAAGAACTCGCATTCCCCCTCGGGATCCTTCGACCCCAGCTCCCCCATGGTTTCATTGTAGTTGGGGTTGAAGAAGACGATCTGGGGGTTGAGGTGCCCATACTTGGCCACCGCATGTTTTACGCCTATGCGGACTGCCTGGTGGAACATTGTCCTCACACTCTCCACCAGCTCCGCCTTGTACTCCTCCGAGTCCACATACCTGGGACCCGCGGCCACGACCTCCTCGTTAAGCTCAACAATGCGCCCCTCGAGGCGCCTGATCTCCTCCTCGGCCCTCAGGAACTCCGCTTCCTTCGCCTTGAAGAACTCGTGTTCAGCGGAGAGCTTGCCTCGAAGCCCTTCAACCTCGCCCCGCAGAACCTCGGCCTCGCCCCTCACCCTCTTCTCCCCTTCCCTCGCCGCCTTCACCTCCTCCCTTGCTGTGGCCTCCGCGGCCTCGACCCGCTTCTTGGTCGTAGCCTCCGCGGCTTTGGACGACTCCGCGACCTCGGCCAGCTCCTTGGCCTGTCGCTCGCACACCTCGCTGCGGGCCCGAAGCGCCGCCTCCATCTTGTCCATCCTCGAATGAAGGAGGACGATGCGACTTCGGTTGTAATTATCAAAAAAGGTGTGCTGCAGGTTCACAGAAGGATGAGAAAAGAAACAAGAAAGAGACAAGAATTAAATACACAAAAACAAAAATAGAAGAGGCTTACCATGGCCGAGTACCGAGCGGCCTCGTCGTCGAGCGCCGCCTCGGTGAGGTTGTTGGCCCACGCGACCTCCTCCTTGTAATCTTCCCTGGCCCAATCCAACGGAGCCCCTCTGATGGGTCCAGGGCAGTGAAACCTGGCAGGATGGGGGCCTGTATCCCCGCGACTTCGCCCCTCGAAGTTGAAAGCAGGGATGAGTTCCAGATCCCGCGAGCTTCGTTGGTGGTCGCCCGACCGGGGTTTCTTCTTCTTCTTAGGGGAAGACCCCGCTTCCTTCCTCTTCCACCAGGCCTTGTCGTCGGACGCCCGGGGTGGATGGGTGGTCCCCTTCGTGGTGGCCCCTTTTGACGGAACCACATCAGGCCTTTTTTCCCCTTGGGGCGGCCCCGTGACGTCCCACTGTGACGCCCTCGTGACGTTCCCCTTGGGCAGGGCTCCCCTTGTCGCGGCCGTTGGCAGGACAGGTCCCGGCTGCGTTGTACCTGTCCTCGCCTGCGAGCTCGGCTCGTTGATTGAAATCCCCTTGGGGACCCAGGGAGCAGGGGTCTTAGAAGTAGACGTCATAGGCTGTTTCCCCTTCGACGTCGTGATAAGGAAAAAGCAAGTTAGGACGAGGTCAGAAACAAATGTAACGAGGTGTATAACCCCGCAACCATACAAGGAAAAAGAAAACAATCAGGGAAATAGTGATAATAAAATACCCTCTCCGCCCTCGCAAGGAGGAAAACTGAGGCTCAGCCCGGACCGCTCAAGCCGGTCCTGAGAAAGGTTGCGCTCGTATGGCGCCTGGAACTCGGCGACCTTGTACGGGCACACGCATCTCTCGTAGTTACCCGGTGCCACAGGGAAATTAAGATATCTCCCGCTGAGGTCTCGGACCAAAAACCATTTAGGTTTCCACGTCCCGACGTTCGACTGGGTCGTGATGATTTTGACGTTTGGTGTGCTGAGGTTGACCAGGGAACAGCGAGGTTCTCTCCTCGCCAAGACTAACACTGACAAGTCACTGAGATTCGGCTCGTCCAGAAGCTCCCGGCTTCGAATTGTGTAAGCACATAACAACCGCCAGGCGTTCGGGAACAACTGAGCGGGGCAGACACCCATGGCCCACAAAAAGTCAACGATGTGCTGGGCCAACGGCAGCCTAAAGCCCGCTTGGAGAATGACGAAGTTCACGACCGCACACCCCTCGTAGGATGCCAAGGGTCGCCCCTCCTCCTCTGGCAGTGCCAGCTCGACTCCCTCGGGCCAGGGGAAATCTTTAGCTATGTCCGCGAGGTCGTCCAGCGTCAAATCAGTTGCCACCCCCTCGGACAGGAAGGCCTCGGGAGTGCTCGGACTCATAGGAATCCGTTCTTTGAGGACGACGGGAATACCGGACACAGCGTCGGTAATATAGGCCTCGGGGAAGCTCGATGGCACATACGCGGCCGAAGCTGAGGCAATTGCCGCGTCCAACCTCGCCTCGACCTCGGCGGCGATCACATCAGGAGAAGAAGAGGAAGCCATTTCAACACCAGAATATATGCGCAGACGGGGGAAGTACGAATTGATCGAAACAGCGGAGTCGCTGGATGAAGGCTCGCTGAAGACCAACGAAGGGGAACTTGGGTTCTGAGAATCACTGGGCTCTACACTTCCTACGGACTCGAAGACCTCCTGATAGAAATTCTCTTGAAAATTAAAGACAAAGCCGGGCGGTGGGCTCGCAGAGGCTCTCCTAGGCATGAAAAGACAACGTCCAAAACAGTAAAAGCAAAAAGTGGGCCCAGGAGGACCCCCATAGGCTTGTTAGGGACCCACGTCCATGCTCGGTTATTTAAAAACAAAACTCCCGACGGATGCGAGGTCTCTCAAACATCCCGGGACGAGGTCTCGACCTCGTCACCGACTCTACTAATGCGCCCGCCCGCTCGAACCAATCACAAGTGACCTCACTCATGGACCAATCAAAAGCCCTTATTCCGAGTATCCCACATCGAACATTGGCCTAAACTCAGCCCCCCAATTCTCTATAAATAGAGAAGAACCTCGTAGGAAGAAGGGGTCGAAAAAACCACTTGAACTGAAGAACCCTCTTGCTTGTTAAAGATCGACGTGATAGGAACATCGTCAAAAGACCTCGCTACAGATAAGAGAAACCCACAGAAAGACACCAAAGTCGCGCATAGATCTCGCTCACACCTAAAATCTCACTACAGAAACTCACAAAACTCCCTACCTCATATCCTCAAATCTACCTCGCCCTAGAATCGACCTCGCAACATTAAGTGCGGTCTCGGAACCTTGTAGGAGGTCTAGGTGTGATTCTCAAAGCTGTACATTAACCTCGTAGGTTTGTAACCTCGCTACCACGGAAAAATCATAAATAAAGGAGAAAGTGTTTGCACTTAAATATAATAATCTTGTTTCTTGTCTCGTAGCGTAGCCGTTATTTCGGGTTTCATCACCGAATTCTTCTAACTATTCCAAGGTGAGTTTTTAATCTTTCGTAAAGTAAATTATTGTTAAATAAATATCAATTTTGAAATATTGTAATATTGTTTCGTACTCAAGCAATATACCATGGAGAAAGATTATTTAGGTTGAATAAACAATATTATTTGGATCAAGAATCAATGCTCATAGTCATACACTAAAATTATTAAAATTGAATTTTCTTCATTTTTGACCAATAGACCCAATGATTTTATCACCAATTTTAAGGATTATTAAAATAATAAATAAATTAAATGTAGAAGATCATTGTTATAATTACGTTTTTGGTGAGAATTTTCTTTTAAAAGAGATTGTGTTTTTCTTTATTTTTTTTAATTTGATTCTTAATCATTTTTAATTCAACAATATTATATATAACAAATAAGGATAACTAGACAAGATTATTAAGATTTGATGGGTATATATCCAATTTTAAAGTTTTGATGGACATATTTCCAATTAAACAAGTTTGAATGGGTATATACCCAATTATCCCATTTATATAATACGGAGTAGAACTTATAATTAATGTGTGTAAATATTTTTGATGATTAAATATTCCTTGTTATTTAACTTTATTACTAATATATATATATATATATGAGAAAGAGTCATTTGTGAATGGACGTCCAAGTGAGAATTAAGAATAAATCTCGCTCGTCCATTCCAAAAAATCAACGCCCCTATTAAACATTCATTAAAAAGGGATAAAATATGGCATGGGCGAGTTTTTCCCGTATTATTTGCATATTTTTCAATAAAATACGGCACGGATAAATTTTTCCCGTATTATATTTTTCGAAAAGTACGTTTTTATAAAATGCGCCCAGTTTGTTCATCAAAAATAACGATTTGTTCATCAATATTCACCATTTATTCATCAATACTAACTCATTGTGCATCGTGTTTTTGATAACACTGTTCATCGATTTCGAACTTTTTTAATTGTTAGTTTTATTTTTTAACCTTATTTATGTGTGTGAATACAATATTATTTAGTTTTTGATGCACATAAAATTAGTTTCGATATACCAATATTTGTTCTTTGATATACCTCAATTTGCTCATTGTTATATGCATATCTGTTCATTAATAACATCAACTTCTTCATAGCTAAATAAGGCACAAGCACTCTTCTTTGATTTGTTGCTATGAACAATTATATGAAAAAAGGCAAGAACAAATATGCATAAACTAATGAACAAATATGCACAAACCGATGAACAAATATGCCAAAACCAATGAACAAATATTTTCATTTTATATGAACAAAATCACAATGTTGATGAACATATTGCATGCAATTTTGATATACATTTGTTCATTTTTTATGTACAAACAATAGATATTTGATGCACAAGTAATAGTTTATTTATACACAAAATCGTAGTTTTGATGAACAAAATCATAGTGTTGATGAACAAATCCACATTATTGATGAACAAATCCACAATATTGATGAACAATCTGGGCGTGCAACCTATTTCTGATTTTTTCAAAAATACGCAAATAGTTCGCCAATAATTCATCCATGCCGTTTTTTCCCCTTTTTAAGTGAAATGATCAGCGCCTTTGATTTTTCTTCATCCAGCGACTCTTGTTCTTTCTTATTTTGCACATGGGCGCCCATTCGCACCTGAACCGGACTCATACTAAAATTTTGTATGATAGTTAATATGTCATGTTAGATATTAGTATTTTAGGGTATTTATTATTTTTAAAATAAAGTGATTTAATTATGATCTCTAATTATTAAAATGAATTTTTTAACTTATGTCCTATAAGTGTCCAATTTTAGAAAGAAATCAATGATTTTGTAGGGGTCTTTTACAGAAAACCACCCGTCCAATAGGCCATATTTACCTTTACCACCCGTCCTATAAGTGGCCATATTTACCTTTACCACCCATCCAATGGCTTTTGTTACCTTTTTACCACCTAAGCACAATTTTTCGTCCAAATTTCCCTTAAATTGCATAAAGACCTATTTGCCCCTCTTTTTTAACATTATTTTATTCTGTTTTTGACATTGTTTTAAAAAATCTACGGTTTTTATGTTGGATTTGGGGGACATTGGTGTTAGCCTTGGCTATCATCTCTACAGCTGCAGCCCGCCCTCTGCCTCTATAAATACACGTCTGTATCCCCGCCTCTAAGATTAATGGGGTCTTGGAGCTCGGATCCTCTGATCTCAACCCGGAACCTGTGCCTTCCGGGTTCCATACCGACCCGTACCTCTCAGCCACCATCCATTGATCGACTCATCGAAATTCAATCAACTCCTATTAATCAAACGAGAATCGGCATTGTTAAACTTCTATATATACCAGAATTAAGAAAATCGACTAGCTTCTACCCCAGTCGACTTGTGTCTACCCCATTCGAACCTAAGTCGTCGCCAATGACCTCTCCGGTGGCGTCGTCGACCCTTCCATTCCGTACACTGCGTACGGATACACTACTCCATTGAACATGCCCTCTCCGTCCTCCTCTCCATCCGCTTTCTCTCTGTCACAAGCACCTCCCACTGTCGTCGACTATAGGCTTCTTTCCCGAGGATTTCTGTTGTCATCCTCCCCCAGGGACCACCCGTAAGCACCTCCCACTGCCGTCCTCCAACTTCCAAGCGGCAACAACAATCTGGAGCCTCCGGCGGAAGCGTTAAGCCATGGGCATCAAATGACGGGATCTGAATTAAAACGACGAAATCTGTTCCATGGAAAAGACAAAATCTGAATTGTTCCATGGAAAAGGGGAAAAATGGAATTAACCCTAAATTGGAAAAGAGGAAGCTCTAAATAGAATAATATAATGTTAAAAAAGAGGGGCAAATAAGTCGTTATGCAATTTAACGGAAATTTGGACGGAAACTTGCACTTAGGTCGTAAAAAGGTAAAGGAAGCCATTGGACGGGTGGTTCGCGGTAAATAGGCATTGGACGGGTGGTAAAGGTAAATATGACCTATTGGATGGGTGGTTTCCGGTAAAAGATTCATTTTGTAGAGCAAGAATTTTATCTGCAAAATCGATGGAATCTCGACTTGCTTGGAAGCAAGTAATCGACTTACTTAGGGCATAAGCAAGCAGTCAGCACTAGGGGGTGCGCCTATGCCTCCTCCTCTCCTAGAAATATGGCAAGTCATTCCCTTAGAAAGGTATGTTCCCTTGTTTGTTTGAATTTTCTGATCTCGGCACACACTCAACAGTTTCGATCAGTCCTTTTCTACTTAGGCATTGTAGGTGAATTCCCCTTTTTCATTACTTTGGATGTCTCAAAGAAGGGTTTGACAAGTCATTGAACATTGAAGAGAAGAGTTGAAGGAAATTTTAAATTTGGCATCTGTCGAATTTGTGCACTAACAATTGGCATCAACCGTAATGATCAATATGAAAATTCATGAATCTCCCATACGAAGAATCAATGAAAAATCTTACAAAGGGGGTCGATGTCCAAGGAGCATTGATAAGAAACCGGATATCAATCTTGGTTAAAATTAGGCACGTCGATTAGATTTTGAAGTTATAACCACAGTGCTGATGACATGAAGATGGTGATGATTTGATTCATCAAGATGATGACAATGATTAAATTGACCATGGTTATTATTTTTGGTGATTTCAGTCCCATCAAGTGATTGTTTCCTATTAGGAAACCATGCCTTTTAGTGTGATCAAGGTTCATATGACGCTATGGGATCTCACTAGCTATATCAGAAGTTTGGAGGTGTGGAGTACACACCTGTGTAAGTATACTTGAGGTCTAGAGGGATATATTAATGATATATAATGTTACTCACTAACAAATAATGGAACAACAATACATTAGTTTCTTGTAAGGAACAATGCCATATAAGAGTCGACATATGACATTAAGGATGAATGATACGGGTTAGTCCATTGGTGGGAACAACTATTCTTCTGGTATGCAGTTCCTTGGTAGGGAACTACAATTCTGCGATATGGAACTATTTTCACCACATGTTGATTGGATGATAACCACCTTCATAATTGATGTTAACCACTTTGTAACTTTCTTTTTATGACTGGTTTCTATTAAAACACGTGGCTCTTTAATAAGGGTCATTGGTGACAAATGGAACAATTGGTAACCACCATGTAACTACCTATAACTGTCATGTAAATTCTGAAAATTGCCAAAAACCACTCCCTAGGGATTTCCCACGAACTATTTAAGGACAAAGGGAGATAGGGTCGAGGTTTGTTGAATAGATCTCACTCAAGATCTAATCAAATTGAAGTCGTACTCCATTAATAAATTTTCTATAGTTTAGTTTTCACCATAAGCCTTGGAGAGAACTAGAAGATTTATTTTATCTCATTTCAAATTTTGTGGATTCCCTAAGGATTGTAACGAGATCTGATTTTGGAAAGTGTTCTCGCGATTCAAATCTTATCCGAATAAAGATTTATCTGATTCTTCCCTTGGTGTACCGTACATCACATCAACTTCATTAAACAAGACTCAAGGCTAGACAAGGAACTACGTTGACTATTCCGCATCAAGACACATAGTTCCTACATTTGAAATCAAAATTTAATCAATGACATTTGTGCATGAGATGACGACGAAGTTGGAGAAGTTTGAGGGAATGGAATTTTTTCCATTGGCAAAATAGATGCATTTCCTTTTAACAACTCTCAAGGTGGTGTATGTCCTATCCACTTCGATGCCCGAAGTAGCCGATGATAAAGTTATGGTTGAAACCCTAAGGAAGAGGAGCAAATGGGAGAATGACAATTACGTTTGTCTAACTGACATTTTAAATGGTATGTCTGATTCTATCTTCGATGAGTACCAAAATGTTGAATCTTGCAAGGAACTTCGGGATTCACTAGAGTCCAAATACATGGCTGAGGATGCTTCAAGTGTAAAGTTCCTCATGAGTAAGTTCAATAGTTACAAGATGGTCGATGCAAGACCAGTGATGGAACAATCTAATGAGATATTTTGTATCTTGGGGCAATTTTCCCAACACAAGTATGGATGAATCCATCATTGTATCAAGCATAATTGATAAGTTATCTCCATCATGGAAAGACTTTATACACATAATGAAGCATAAGAAGGAGGATATTTCCCTTGTGGAACTTGGAAGCCATTTGCGTATTGAGGAGGGACTTCGTACGCAAAAGAAATGAAAGGAGAAAGAGACTCCAAGATCTTCCTCCATTAATATGGTAGAAGATGGTTCTCAGAAGGGAAACAAGAACAATGGCAAGAAGAGGCCACGTAACAACACAAGCAAAGGTCCCAACAAGAAGCGCTCCCCAAAAGGAGAAGGATGTTGGAAATGTGGTATACTTGGACATTTTAGTAAAGATTGTCGGTCTACAAAGGGGAAGAAGGACAAAGGTTCTAACTAGTCTACTCATGGTTTTATGGAACAAGGGTTGAAATCTCATCAAGGTTAGGAAGGAACGACTATTGTTCCCAATATAGTTAAACTTCTTAGTTTGGATTTTGTTCTTATAATTTATGAGGCTTTCTTTGTGCAGGATGATGAGATATCATGGTGGGTTAACTTAGGTGCTACCACTGATGTGTATAGGGATAGATCTATATTAAAGTCATTAGTTCATGTGGATGATGGACATGTCCTTCATATGGGAAACGAGTCAACTACTCCTGTACTAGGCAAAGGCCAATTGGAGTTAGAGTTCTAATCTGGGAAGACTTTAATTCTTAAGAACATGTTGTATGTCCCCAGAATAAGGAAAAACTTAGTCTTTGGTAATATTCTTAATAAGTTAGGCTTTCATTAGATGTTAGAAGCTGACAAATTCATATTTTCAAAAGGTAGCGTATTTGTTGGTCGTGGTTAGGGGTGTCAAAACGTGGCTCGGCCCGAGAAACCCGCCCGATCCACCCGAATCCGAACTCAACCTGAGAAAAAATAAAAAGTTTTATACCCGAGACATGTTTGACCCGAACTAATTTGACCCAATCCGAAAAAACCCAAACCCGAGATTAACCCAAAGCCTATTATACCCGAATGGACTAGCCTAATGTAACCCGATATCCGATGATTCCCGACCCGAAGTCATCCGAAAATCCGAAGTTACCCGACCCGAAACCATCCAAAAATCCGAATTTACCCGACCCAAAACCATATGAAAAGTACATTATGTTTTAAAATGTTAATATTAGTGAATATTTATTATAATATGTTTTTAATTAAAATGTTACATTAAATATTTAGACCCTAGAGTAGTTACTTTAAAAAAATCATCATTCAATATATGGTCTGAATTAAAATCCGGCTTACTCGAAATTAGATTAACCCGAAATTCGGCCAAAGTCGAAATCCCATACACCCAAAATCCAAAAAACCCGAAACCCGACTCACCCGAAATCCGACTAAATCCGAAATCTAACAAAACCCGAAACCGAACATATCCGAAATCAAGTTGGGCTGAAAACCACATGACCCGACCAAAATTGACCCAAAATCCGACTTTGCCCGATTGATTGAGCACCCTACTCGAAATGATCTAACCCGATTTCAAAATATGCGAATTTAACCCGAATTTGAACTTACCCGAAATTGAATTGACTTGACCAAAACCCGACCCGCCCGATTGAAACCCCTAGTCGTGGTTACCTATGTAATGCAATGTTTAAGTTGAATATTAATAAATTTACGAATTCTATTTACATGATTTGTGCACATGAATTTGAACCCTCGGGAACAACGACTTCTCCCTCGGGAACAATCTCCTCTCTATGGCATGCTCGAGTGGGACATGGACATTACAAAAACATGCTTGATATGTCTAGAACTTGTTTAAATCCGCCATTTGACATGAATATAGATAAATATAGAACATGCATGCTTACTAAGATATATAACTAGAAAACCTTTTCTGAATGTTCAAAGGAACAGTGTCATGCTTGATTTAATACAATATGATTTGTGTGATTTTCATACTTCCCCATCTTTGGGTAATAAGAAATATGTGGCTACCTACATGGATGATTATTCTCGTTAGTGCTATGTATTATTGTTGTATGCTAAGAATGAGGCCCTACGTTAAGCTTTATAAAACTAAAGTGGAACTACAATTAAGAGCAACTATTAAAAGTTTGCACACCGTATAGGTAGTGAATATTTTTTACCCATAATAATTCCAATCCGTAGGTATCATCCATGAAACTGTGACTCCCTACACACCGCAACAAAATGGTGTGTTGGAGAGGAAGATTCGAGTTCTTAAGGAAATTGACAATTCCCTGCTTTCCTACTCGGGTTTAAATGAGGAGTTTTTGGGAGAAGTCATGATGACGGTTTGCTACCTATTAAATAGAGTTCTGACTAAAAGGAAAAAGACTACCGTATGTGAGCATTGGTTCAAAAATAAACCTAACATCAATTATCTTCGAGTTTGGGGTTGTATGGTGGTAGTAAGACTACTTGATCCCAAGAGGAAAACCTTGGGTGAAAGAGGTGTATAGTGCATTTTTATTAGATATGTTGAGTATTCCAAGGCATATAGGTTCTATGTCATTGAATTATTGAATAAAACAAGTCTATTTCGGTTCATTCCGTTATAGAGTCAAGAGATGCCATATTTAATGAAAACCAATTTACATTGACACCTATATATACCAAAAGAGATGGTTCCCAGTTCAAGTAGAGACAATGATATGGTTCCTTGTTTCCGGTTGGGACAAAGACTATGACATATCACTAGGGAACAATGAACTAGAGATCTAGAAAAGTAAAAGTGTAATGAAGAAAACATCCTTTGGTCTTGATTTCCAATTTTACTTGGTAGAGGGAACGAGTGACGAGATTGTATATATCCCAATATTTATATTGTTACAATATTGAGGCTGGACCAAGAACGTTTGATGAGGCAATGTGATGCATTCCAACCCTGGGTAAGGAGTGGGATCGCTTTAGAGTTCGTCGGATCTTGTCTTGGATGGCAAGTCACACCTTCAATTCATAGCCACCGTGGAATCCTCGGGGCGGAATCCCTAGTTGTCTTACACGAAAGCTTTGATGCAAAGTCCAAAAAAGTGATGTCGAACTTAGAACATGAGTCTTAGGACTACACTCGAAGAAACAAGAGCACGAGAACCTCAGGACTAGGCCTCGTTTGATGCTTGACTCGAAGAGACGAGTCTTGCTAATGCCAAAGTTATGGCTTTGGTTCGACTCAAGAGAGAGTCTTTAAGGGCTGTTTCAAACAAGAGAAATTAAAGAGATAATTTTGGTTGGTGGTGCCCAAACCCAAGCAAGGAGGAGAAACTCGACTCTATGAACTTTAACTTGGATTAAATTGAACGTGAGCAAAAATGATTATGGGGCCTGTCCTTCTATAGAGAACTAGTTCTAATCTAACTAGGAAACTTAAAAGATAGAAAGCATTTAAAAACCTAGAAATCAATAAATTAAGTTAAGTGGATAGCATTGACTCACACCTATCACCAAAATATATAATATAAAAGACATACGATATAAAGGATAGGATTTTTGGCAAGTCAATCTAGCTAGATAGAGACTTTACAAAAATATGTAACAAACCTTATCCAAAATAACCAACTCCCTTAAATGAAGGAAATAGATAGATTTGGACAAGAGAGAGAAGGGGACGCGCCAAGTGCCTTGGATGGAAAGTCAAGGGAATCGGCTTGCACGCCAAGGCATGCCAAGGTCGGCAAGGGGTAGGCGCATCACACCTTGCGTGTGTGAGACATGATATATTAACCAGTACCAAGTAATTCGACTGAATCAATGATAGTAGGGTGAAGGTGAAGGCCAAAGCCAGGGAGGAAAGAGGCATACAAGGAAATGAGAAGAGAAAGGGAGATTAGGGCAAAAGCTAATTTCTGACTAATTAAAACATAATAACAAGAGAGTATTTATACTAAGCCCTAACGGTTCAAATAAAGCGTCCCGGGAAAGAATCATAAAGAAAACCCGAGAAGGAGTTTATAAAACTCTGTTTAAAAATTACATTAATTAATTAACTACTAATAATAATTCCTAAAACGAACAGGAGGACGTCGTTCCCTAACGGGTCTCGCCGCCAAAACAAGCCTCGTTACCGAGATGTCTACAACGCTCGGGCTCGTTATCAAGGTTATTGAGCTCGTTACTGACTATGCCCCCAACTGTTGCGTATCAGTGTGCATCAAGGCACGAAATTCGCGTCCCCGGGTTGTGATGGCATGCAACTTGCGTGCCAAGGCTCCGAGTGAGTTTCGATGGCAGTGGCATGGCTTGTCCTGCAAGACAAGCTCACGACAAGAGTCACATTTTTGCTAAGATCCTCGGATGACATGGGCGCGCCGATGGAGTGTGCTGAAGCTAGGGGCGCGTCCGATGCGATTATGGCGATGACTTGGGCCTTGTTGATGGTCTGATGCTACTAAGCTAGCGATGCTCCGGGTCACCAATGATTGAGTTGCTTGAGCTATAGACTTGGCTCGGGCTCGTGTAACCAGTCCCTTGGAATGAAAACTCATGGCTTGTTCCTCGTCTTGTTGTGACATGGTTGGAGGAATGGACACATCACAATGAAGTCTCAAGATGTATCATTTTGGAAGGAGTAATTAATGATGAGATGGATTCCATCATGGGGAACAATACGTGGGTAGTGGTTGATCTTCCTCCGGGATGTAAATCATTGGGAAGTAAATGGATCTTCAAAAGGAAGATGAAAGTGCATGGAACTATAGACAAGTTTAAGGCCCGATTGGTTGTCCAAGGCTTTAGACAAATGTATGGAACCGACTACTTTGATACATATGCACCAATTACATGTATAATCACCATTAGGTTATTGATTTCCTGGGCGGCTATACACAACCTGGTGATCCACCAAATGGACGTAGAAACTACACTCCTTAATGGGATCTTGAAGAGGAAGTTTTATATGAACCAACCTGAAGGATTTGTTATGCTAGGACAAGAGCATATTTGCAAATTGATTAAACCTCTTTATGGGCTAAAATAAACACCAAAGCAATGGCTTCAAAAGTTTGATGGGGTTGTGCTGTCCCATGGGTTCAAATTGAACCAAGGGAGCAAGTGTATGTATAGCAAATTTGATGATTCCAAGAAATGAGTCATGATTTGCCTGTATGTGGATGGCATGTTAATGTTTGGAACTGATCAAGAACAAGTAGATCTTGCTAAGGAAATCTTGACGTCACAAGAGGCCGGTGTAATCTTAGGGATTAAGATAAAATAGGAAAAAGGAGGATTATCATTACCACAATCTCATTACATTGAGAAAGTGTTGGAAAAGTTTAATTGCGGTAAATATGCTCCTTTGAAAACTCCTTATGATCCCAGTGTCAAGTTGTTCCCTAATGAGGGAAACAATAGTGTTACAACTTGAGTACTCAAGTATAATTGGGTGTTTGATGTATGCTATGATAATAGACCATATATTGATTTTGCAGTAGGGAAACTTAGGCCTTGTTTCACTTCTCCCACAAAACTACTTTCTGCTCCAAAATTACTGTTAATACTCTTGAAATATGTGCATCTCTCTCTACTTTTTACGTTTTTCAAATCACAAAAAATAACTTTTCACCCAAAAACTACTTTCTACCAAAAAGTGAAACAAGCCCTTAGTCGATACACTAGTAATCCTAGTGCATATTATTGACAAGTAGTTCCACGAGTACTTTAATATTTGAAGGGAACTACGGATTTTGGTCTTAAATATGTTAAATCACCCTCGGTGTTAGAGGGGTATTCAGATGCAATTTGGGTTACGAATGAAGATGTTCATTCTTCTACTAGTGGATGGGTGTTTCTTCTTGGTAGAGGAGATTTTCTTAGACTTCTAAGAAACAAACTTGCATCTCAAGTTCCACCATGGAAATATGAGCTTATTGATGTAGATGCTACTGGGAAATAGGCAAAATGGTCAAGGAACTTGGTATATGAAGTTCCCTTGTGGGAAAAACCAACTTCATCCATATCAATCCATTGTGATAGCATTGCAACTTTGGATAAGGAACATAACCATGTGTACAAATGGAAATCACGTCACTAGGGAGTGAGTCATAGTGCGATAAGATAGCTCTTTACGCATGGAATGATTTCGGTGGATTTTGTTAGGTCACAACAAAATTTGGCTAATCACTTGAAGATGGGGTTCGCTAGGGACTTGGTATCCAAGTCTGCAAAGTGATGGGATTAAGACCCATATAAGCTTTCTAGTGGTGGGATATGCAACTCCTTCCTAATAAAATTAGGGATAAAATTCAATGTGGGAAAGCCCACGCCTAGAAATTGTGAGCACAATGGAACAATCCGTACATGTGTGCTATGTTCTTACAAGTTGGAGGTTGAAGATTTAGTCTTCTTAATAATTCTTTTGAAAATTTTCAATTGTAGGTGTACAACTAAAGGATCTACCTATATGTGCGTGGAGTTTGGCCACTTTATGAAGTTTAGGTTGATTTCACATACGCTCAAGAATAGATAAGGACTCACGACCCTTAAATGGAGTCATGTTATACAATAGAATTGTAAAGCAGCTTGTGTGTGTTATCTTCATGCATCCAAAATCGTCGATTGGTTCAATCCTTAGGACACCATGATTTTGAGGTGTTTGAAATGTGTAATTACATTAAGATATAAATTCAATCGTTTCAATATTTGTGTTTATGCATAAGTTTGGAATGAAGGCTTGCTTATTTTTTTATTCAAGGATTACACCAAAATGGGGGAGTATTGTTGGTGATTTTAGTGTCATCAAGTGATTGTTCCCTACTAGGGAATTATGTGTGGAACAATGCCTTTTAGTGTGATTAGGGTTCATATGATGCTATGGGATCTCACTTAGATATATCACAAGTTCGAAGGTGTGGAGTACACACTTCCACCCATGATTTGTGAAAGTCATCAATCCATTTAGTGTGAGTCATGAATGTATAAGTGTGAGAAAAACTAAGGGTATCGCTTAGGCATGGGGTGTGCGGTCGGCTCGGCCTAGTGATCGGCCCTATAGTATTTCTAAGGGTTTGAAAGAGATAGAGGAATCATGGGTGGCTCAGCGTAGGCCTAGATGCAAGGGCGCAAGAGGAGCGCCTTGATCGGTAAAGCCAACGCGGGTTTCGGCATGAGGCTGGCATGTGGCACGAGGGCGTTTGGAACCTCCTATATGCCAAGAACCAAGCGTCGGCATGGTGTGTCGGGACGCTCTAGAGAGAGCGCTCCTAGGGATAAGGCTCAGGTACGGGTGCGCTGCTGCGTAGAAGCAAGTGCGCGCCTATGCGGCCAAACCATAGGCGCGTCGAGGGCATTGTTTTGCATTGACTTGCATGTCTAGCCAATTTCTTATGATTGATTGGTTATTTTATGATTCCTATAGTGAGAAAAGGAGCTCTAAGACTATGTGGAAAATTTTGAGAGCTAACCAAAGCTTGAAAAACCTAGTTTAAGCTAGCTCAAGTTATGAGCTGGTTTTGGGTTTTAGCTCGGTTGAGCTGAAGCGTTGACCTTTTGGCTTCGCGATAGCATCACTAAGCTTCGTAGAAATGTTGTACACATTTTACGTTTTGAGGGTGATGGCTAGGTAAGCTAGCTCGAAGCTAGCTCCACCCATGGTGTTGGGCCGCATGCATGTTGGGCCATTTTGGGCCTTGTCTTGAGTTTTGGATAAGAATGGGTTTAAATTTCAAAAGTTTGTTAGGGAAAGTTACAAAAGTTGGTTACAACTAACTCCCTTGTTTTCCTCCTTAATTTTCTCAACTAATTAACTACCTTTTTCTCTTTCTATAACCACCACTCCTCTTGGCCTATAAATAGGAGTGGACGCCTCTCTTGAAGGGAGTTTGAGAGTTCGTGAATTCAAAGAAAATCATGAGATTGTATTTTGAGGTTTTCCAAATCAAATTACAAACACTTATTGAAGAACGAGGTGTGTATATATGCAATGATGATACATGCTTGCCACATGTTCATTGTATATGAACATTTTATCTCACAATGTTATTGTGGTTGAAGCTTTGGCATTAATAGGGGCAATAAACGTTGAAGGAAAGCTCGATCTAATCGAGTGACTCGTTTCCTTTATCAAGTCACATTTTGTTTATGCTTAAAATCGTTACTTTTGTTCTTACATAAACTAACTATTCGGCGGTGATTACCCTTGTGGTCTACACACAACGAGATTACCTTTGGGTCTACTCACGAGATTACCCTTTGGGGTCTACTCAAACTGTCTTGACTACCCTACGGGGTCTACAAGAGCCGCATCTAACCTTCAACTAACAACATACACTAAAACTAGCAGCTTGTGTAAGTATACTTGAGGTCTAGAGGAATATATTAAGGATATGTTACGTTACTCATTAAACAACAATGGAACAACATTACAATAGTTCCTAGTAGTTCCTAGTAAGGATTAAGGAACAATGTCAAATAAGAGTCTACATATGACATTAAGGATGAATGAAATGAGTTGATCCTTTGGTGGGAACAACAATTCTTCTAGTACGTAGTTCTTTGGTAGGGAACTACAATTATGTTGCAGGGAACTATAATTTTGCAATGTGGCGCTATTTTCACCACGTATTTATTGGAAGATAACCACCTTGATAACTAATTTTAACCATGATGTTAACCACATTGTAACTTCCTTTTTAGGACTAGTTTCTATTAAAAAAAAGGAGGCTCTTTAATAAGAATCGTTGGCGACAGATGGAACAATCGGTAACCACCATGTAACTCTCCATAACTATCATGTAACTTTTGAAAACTGCTATAAACCACTCCTTAGGGATTTCCCATGGCATATTTAACGACAAAGGGAGATACAGTCGAGATTTATTGAATAGATCTCCATTAATACATTTTCTAATACATTTTCTATAGTTTAATTCTCACAATAAGCCTTGGCGAGAACTAGAAGATTTGTCTTATCTCACTTCAGATTTTGCTAAAACCATATGGCTTGTAAGGGGCAAAATTCTAATTTCAAAAAGTGTTCTCACGATTCAAATCTTATCCGAATACAGATTTCATTGATTCTTCCCTTGGTGTACCGTACTCCACATCAATTCCTAAAGCAAGACTCAAGGTTGGACAAGGAACTACACTGATTGTTCCACGTCAAGACACATAGTTCCTACAATGATGATGATTGATGAAGAAGACTTAACTACAAACTTTAGGGCATGTTTGTTTGTATACCCCTGGAATAGGGAATCGGGTTTAGAATTACTCATACCTATTTTTGTGTTTGGTATAAACTGGGTTGGGAATGAAATCCATTCCATGGTATGGGCTATACCAGTCCATTATACTAATTCCCATACCCTCTTAAAAATCAAGGGAATGAGCTAAACCTAAAAACAAAACACGCACGCCTCCTTCGTCTCTCTGGAGAAGTTCTCCACATCTCTAATTTCTCTAGATCTGCTCACTTGAATCTCCTCTCTCTCTCCATACTCTTGTCTAAGTTTGTATTTCTACCCCTTTCTATTTCTTTTATGCTCTTCAAAATTGAGGTATCTAGAGCTAAGAATCTGATTCTGTTTTTTTTTATATTATGGATTTGGGTGTTCATTTTTACCATTCCTGATTCTAATCTAGACTATTATGGATTTGGGTGTTGGATTTCCATGTACTTGCAAGAACAAAAAAAAGTTCAATCTGTCACTCAAGAAAGAAGTGACGTGTTGTTGGATCTTCTTTAGTGTAGTGATAGCATTTTGCAGGATTAAGATCTTTAGCATCTTATATTTTTTTATAGTATATTGTGATCGCTTGCTTGATATGTTATTTAATTTGGGTTTTAGTAGTTTCTTGAATTTTTTATTAGGTTAGCACCTCCCTTATTTTTTGTTTATATAGTATATGTAGTATTAGACTTAATTTGTGTTTTAAGTTTGATTAATTTTGTTTATTTCTTTCTTGATATATATTTACTTGTAATGTAGTGTTGGATCCATTTGAGCTTGATTCAATAAGAGGAAGAAGCAAAGACAAAAGCTTGAGCACATTATAGTTTTGATTATTGTGAGATTTATTTCCATGACTACAATTTTGTTTCGTAGCATGTTTCCAAAATCCGAGAGATTCAATTGGAGAAAAAACTATAATTATGTTTCGTAGGATAATTAGAAAAAGTGACATAACATGTAGGAATGAGCTTCGTGTCAATAGAAAAACTTTCGTTGTGCTTTGTGAGATGGTTCGAGATATTGGGGGATTACAAAAAACAAGAAATATGCAATTGGATGAAATTGTTGCCATGTTTTTGTACGAATTGGCTCATCATAAGAAGAAAAGGTCAATAGGAAATTACTTTTAAGAAGTGTGGTGAGTGTAAGCCGAAAATTCAATCTTTGTCAACTTGCAGGTTTAAAGTTGCATCACCACTTGCTAAAAAGGCCGACACCTATGCCCGAAGATTGTGAAGATAGTAGATGGAAACTTTTCAAGGTATCATTATTATATTTCTTCAATTGGTAATAACATTTTTCAATTTCACTTTCTTTTCACAAATTCATATCATATATTTTTTTGTAGAATTCTCTAGGAGCATTAGATGGCACATACATTAGTGCTCATGTGCCTAATGATAGTAGATCAAGGTATCGAACGAGGAAAGGTGATCTTGCTATGAATGTGTTAGGTGTATGTACACCTAATATGGAATTTATATACATATTGCTCGGTTCGGAAGGTTCCACACATGATGGTCGTGTCTTATGTGATGCTCTTTCTAGGCCTAATGGTTTAAAGGTGACACAAGGTAACTATATTTGAGATCTAAATTGATAATTTAATTTCAATATGTAAGGGGTAGTGATATTGAGTTTTTTTTGTTCTTTGATTAGGTTGTTATTACCTAGTAGATGTGGGATACGCAAATTGTGAGGGGTTCTTAGCTCCTTATAGAGGTCATTAGTATCACCTAAAAGAGTGGGGAAATAACCAACCTATAAGGCAGAACAATACTTCAATATGAAGCATGATAAAGCTAGGAACGTAATAGAAAGGTGTTTTGGCCTGTAGTCCTTCATTCTTTCCAATACGAAAACAAGGTCGTATTGTTAGTGCATGTGCTCTATTATATAACTTCATCCGAAAATATATGCCAACTGATGAAGAATTGATCATTGATGACATGGAGGAAGAAGAAAGTGATGAAGAGAGTGATGGAGAAAGTGACAAAGTATTCCCCAATGTTCAAGATAGTGTGGCAGTTAAATAGTTTTGGAATGAGATTTTCTATTTGTTAGGAATGCACTTTTGATACTATTGAATGTACTTTTTTACTTCATAATGCACTTTAATACTAACTAAGAGTGTGTGAGTAGAAGAGGAATTCACAAAATTGTTTAATGCACTTTTCTTATGTCACAATGCACTTTTGAAACTTTTTGATGCACTTTTGAAACTTTTCAATGCAGTTCTTCCATCAGATGATGTACTTTTCTTATGCCATTTATCAATGCACTTTTCTTATGTTACAATGCACTTTTAAAACTTTTCAATGCACTTTTGAAACTTTTCAATGTAGTTTTTCCATCAGATGATGCACTTTTCTTATATCATTTATCAATGCACATTTCTTATATCACAATGCACTTTTGAAACATTTCAATGCACTTTTAAAACTTTGGAAACTCTTGAATTCTATGATTTTTCTTACCTTGGTTGGAGGAGGTTCCACCTTCCATTGTATTCTTAAGGTCGTGTTTGTTTGTTTTTTGCTCCTCCTCTCTGTTTTGGATTTTTTGTTCATGTAAATATTATAATTGAACATAAAAATACAAAATTACTTACTTTATTTATAAAAAAAATTGGAGCATTTTGAGTTACCTCTGGTTTCTTGTGTATTATCATCACCCGAAATCTTCATTGTGCCTCCAAGTAGTTGCAATTTCTTGGTAAATTTACATATGAAATAGAACAACTCAGAAGAATGACCAAGTATTCAAGAAAAAAGTAGCATAAATTGAACTCATAATTACTCTCATCATAAACTGAAAACAAAACTCAAAATTCCTAATTTATCCATGATCAAATTGCCAAAGAAAAAAAGGCTATATAAATGCAAGCACATGAAACCAAGATCCATCGGAAGCACAGACAAAAATTGTGTTATCACATCAAACAATAACAATCCATAAGAGAAAAATCAAATAAACACAAAGCCGAGTAACATACTTGCATTATAAACACCACAAGTAAAAACAGAAAACTGAACAAAAACACGGCATGATAGAACCACAAAAACACGTGTAAGGCTGAAGATACAAGCTGCGAATTGCTTATTAGGGTTTAAAATCCCCCAGTCTTCAATAAGGATGGAGTTAAATAACGTTGATGGCTATTACTTATATAATACTTGTGTCCATCTAGTTAAGAAAGATTGATAGAATAAGACAGTTTATGTATGATGATGTTGTAATGGCATGATTTCTGCACCATATGACAACAATTAAAAGGGAATGTCAAGAATTTCATGATCGAATGTGCCTAAAAAATACTAAAAGTTTTGATTCAGAAATGTTGTTGTGTAATAATGAGAAGATACCTAGGAAGATATCCCTTCATGGTTCATATCTTGGATCTCTTCTCTGTATACTCCTTTTTCACTTAATCCTCCATATTGTCTCTGTTGATAATTTTTTCTCTCAATTTCATCTCCTAATGGTATATATTTCTTCATTCACAGTAGGCATTGTGGTTACTAATGATGGAAATGCTATATTGTGTGAACTAGATCTTGCACATCCTGCTGCTAAGGTACACTTTATGGTTTTTTCTTTTTTTTCTTTGATTCTTAAGTGGGCTAATGCATTATACACCACTGTGATGTATTTTTGATATTTTAATAGGAAGCTAATTGTTTATGTGCTCTATGAAAATTGTTGCATTCAAGCTTTAATCACCATATATGTCCAATCATCGCTCATCGTGTTTAAGGCAATACTCCAGATTCAATTACAAAATCCATTATAAACACCACAAGTAAATACAGAAAACCGAACAAAAACACGGCATGATATAACTCAAAAATACATGCATAAGGCTGAAGGTAGGCGCAGACTAGAGCAACAACAATGGTAATTCATGTATCCAAAATACAACACCCACAATCAGACAAACAACAATATCCAAATCTACGTCTTCTGATCTAAAAACGCAAATAGGGTTTATGAATTACCTTTTGGGTTTCTTTTTGGAGGCATCTCGAAACGGAAAAGTTGGGAGAGATCGAAGGTGAGGGCCATCGAAGGTGAGTCGGCGATCGAAGTTTGGATCAAAGTTAGGATCATCGTTTGGGGACTGGGAGTCGCGTGGCAGTGTTTGGGTACTGGGAGAGTTTGGGGCATGGGAGTCTCGTCGGAGTTTTGGGCTTTTTTTGGTATTTTAAGTTAAGGGTACAAAGTTGGTTTTATTTACAAAAATACCACCGTTTTGCTCCTTTTTTTTGTATTTTAAAAAAAATGAGTAATATGAGCCATCCATCTATGCCATCTGAGGGCTGACATCTCTCCTTTCGTTTCATGATAATGGTTAGTTTCATTTGAATCAAACTCCTAAGTGATGTTTTGCATAACTTTTATAACAACTAGAGTTCTATCGCCATCCTTTGGACGGAATAAAGTTTGTATTCTACGTTTATATATTTTAAATATTCAGATTTTTGGAAATTAAAACATGTGATCAAACTCTAAATTAGTGTCAATTAAATTACATTACGAAATACCAAAAATATTTAGTATACCAAAAAAAACAAAATGCTAAAAATCGTAACTATATAAATTATTTAATCATTTAATCGGTGCACTGCATACCAATTTAAGATATATAAATTTCTTATTCATCTTAATCTGATAATTGAAGTATTATTTTAATTTTACTTGTTTAATCTATGAACGATTTGTTTTCATTTTCAAATTAATGTGGTTCTCATGCTTATGAAATTGTGAATAATCGACAATGATATATTATCTTTCATATGTGTTTTAAACTTCTATATGATACATAATTTTTATTTATATATATATATATATATTTGGAATAAGGAAATGAAGTCTTTGAAACGAGATGAATATCCAATTATTAATATTTAATTTAATTTCTTTCATATAAGTCAACATTGGTGGAAATTAATTCAAAATTGGCAGCACATTTATTTGACCAAAATGAATAACTTTACTAAGATTGTAATTTAATTTTAAATAGTTAATTAAATATCTAATTTTAGGATTAATATTTACATAAGAAGATTAAAATAATATTTTAATTTAAAGAATAATTTTATTATGATATACATACCTATACAAGTTAATATAAATTCGAATTTTATTTGGTTTAAATTTCTAACCTACAATTGAATTATATAATTCTAACAGATACTATTAAGATATTTAATTATATAATTGTTATAATTTATAAATTTTAAATTTTAAATTTAAATATTTTACCACATACTTTATTTAATAATGAAAAATATTAATAACTTAATATAGTATATTTTCATAAAATTTTCCATGAAATTTTATTTTCTCTATTAAATAAAGATACTTGTCAAAAAAAATTATATTTTCTTGATCACTTATTTTCAATTAATGAGGTATTTATTTATATTGCCAAAAAATATTTTTATTAATAGGATTTTAAAAATTGATGAGACATTTATGAGGATAAGAGGGACATCTTTATATTTGCCTTGCTATGCTATAGTTTGCTAATTTGAAAGCAATTTTTAGTAAAAAGTATGTTTTTCACATTTTCCAACACAAAATAAAACTATTCTACACATATTCCAAGATAAAAAAAAGCATATTTATTTCAAAAAAATACTTTCTATTAAGTAAGTATAGCAAGGGAATGTTGTTAAGATAAAATACTTATTTGGAGAAACATGCAAGGATGAATTAAATCAAATGAAAAATACTTTGTAAAAGCACATATAACTACGATTTAGAAAAAGGACTAAAAAGTATTATTTTCATGAATCTTATTATTTTAAGATCACTTTTATTTTATTCCAAAACTTATATTAAAGGGTAACTTGACAAGCAAAAATGATTTTAAAAGCAATAAAAAACCCTTTTACAACCACATGAACTTTTATTCATTTTCACTTAAATAAAATGTTGTAAATTTGTATAATTTTTTCTAGATGTCAAATGTAATTTTATTCTAATATTATAGTAAGGTCTAGATTGACATGCAAGAATGGATTATTTCATAAAAACCTTTTTAATTCCACATGCATCACTTATTTATTTTACTTAAGTAAACTTAAAAATGAGATCATTAGGAATATTGTTAAGTTCAAAATAATTAAAATTAATCCAAGAGAAATTAGGCCCAAAAATCCTTACCCTTCTCTTTTATTTTTCATGTTACAGTGAACAAAGGAAACCAGAGAGCAGGATTGAACAACGCTCAACAACAACCAGCGACTGGTGGTGACAGCAGGTGGCTTCGACAGACTACTAGGTGGCCGGTGAGAGGCAACGCGGCCAAGAGGTGGTGGTCCGAGTTGTTGGCGGCGACCGGAGGTGTGAAAAAATCCCCAAAAAAATTAAATACCGAAATCTAAGAAAATCAGCAAGCTTTGGATTAAAAGTCATGCCCCCTGTCTCTCTTTTTTATTTTTAAAGAAGAAATAGAGTGAATGGGCTTGAAATATTATTTTCGTTAGGTTACAAATTTATTAATTCCGTCGTTAATAAATTTCTTAAACCAAATAATTATTTCATAACAATTTTATTTTAATTTTTATTTTTAGGATGAAATTTGAGTGAAAAAGGAATAATATGAATTATTTTATTTAAAAAATAATTAAAGAAAAATTATTCATAAAAATAGAGACTATTCAAGCAAGGTTCGTATCGTATCCAGATTGGAAACCTGAGGAATCGTAAAATTATCAAAGTTAAGGGTAAATAAAACTCTAATTGAAAAGGTTGATAAAAAAAAATAAGGTAAACAAAAACCCTAATTAACGAATGAGTTCACAATTTTGGAAAAATCATCAGGGTGGGTCTCCACTAGCAACCGTCCTAGGAGCATGCTTTGGAATGACGACATCCTAATAAAAAAAATACGCTTGGAGAACCTGAGGCACGGAGCCATCGCGGACAAAAGCCTTGATAAACCCACGATGGGTGGGTTAACGACACCCACAACATTGTAAGGGTCGGGATAACCATGGGCCCACCTCTATAAGTGCAGAGGGGTCGGTTAGTGAGGGATGGTAGAATAATGATTGATGGAACAATTCAGGATCGAAATGTCAAGTGACATTATCCCTAAGAAATCGATTTGTGACCTAGATATCTTGTAACACCTTGTTTGGAGGTTATGGTTACCGATTAGGGATGATTCAAGAAGCATCAGAAAGAAGAGTAAGTGTATTTCGTTTCATGTTTAGACACTAAACTTAGAAATCCTTGGGAAAAGGGTCAAAATAGCATCCAGCGTTTGTTGCGCATATAATACGCAAAACTTTCAGGTTGACTTCTAGCACTTTGTTTGGAAGTTACAAACGTTGAAAAAGTACGAATTTTATATGGATGGAAATCTGAATAAAGGTATCTACATTTTCTCTTTTGAAATAAAAAACAGAAACATAATCCAACAAAGGCGAAATTACAATTCAAGACCAAGTAGGCTCATTCTCGTGACAACATTGCACTATTGTTTTACAAGGGCTCATTAGGATCCCATGGTTATCCGATTAACTCGATTAAGAAGGTGTTAAAAAGATAGATGACAAACTACATCTCCTCTTCAAATGGTGAAGCCGGGATCCTACTTGAAGTTGATCGAAACTGAGCACAAACGTAGGTGAGAGAAAAATAGAGCCTAAATGAAAGGTCCAAGGATAAATAACTTCTTGTGCGAGAAGGGTCAGGAGAAAACAGATTTTGTAACATTTCAAAGGATATATGGCTACGAGGAGATGTCTTTTGAGTTGAGAAATGCTAAGTCAACGTTTCATAGACTAGTGACAGGCCTATCCGAGGAACTCAACGGAAAGACCATGGACATCTACATGGACAATATTGTGGTGATGGGAATTGGCCCCGCCAAGGCCTAGTCGAGCCTATTAGTGTCTATCTTTGTATTTGTATTTATTTAATTATGTTGCTTTATTTATTATGATGGGCCTATGGACGTGTGATCCATGTATGATGACATGGGGCGGTCCATTAGGACAAGTTTTAGGGTTCCGTTAGTTTCTATTTTAGTACAACTCTTGTAACCTTTTCATGGGGGTCTAAATTCATTAATATTATTGTATGCATATCTTTGCTAGTTGTGATGCGATCAGATCCTAGACATAGATTGATCACGACGAGCCCGAGTCTACCGAGACCTTGGCGTCCGCCTTGCATTCCGACCTAGCTCATTATTATTATATTTATTATTATTTATTATATTTCCTATTTATAACTAGTTTCTATTTATAGTATTACTATATTGGGCGTATGTCATCTTATACTTAAGAGATTAACCCAATAGTCAGGGCCGGTCGTAATATTTAGTAGGCCCTTGTGCGAAAAAAATAAGGCCTAACACAATGTAAAATAAATAGCTCTTAAACAATACTAGGTCATTTCAAAAAATATTATATAAATGTATAAAAAAATTGAGTCTTTATTGATAGAAATTAAGTTTTTTTAATTTTAAAAAATATTACTCAACAAATACAATAAAAATTTAATTTATAAAGATAAATTGAAAAGAAAATTAGCTTAAAAAGTAGTGAAGTATTCTTGTATAAATATCACTTATTAATTGGTTAGTGGCTTAGTGCATTATTAACAAAATTTTAATGGGCCCATTTGAATTTTAATGAATATACTATAATACAAGAGCATAAATAATATGTATAAACCCTTCCAATAAATAAGTAGGATTATAATTTAATAAATATAAAATTAAATAAATTTAGAAGATTAGTCTATTAAGCAATGACAATAAGCAAGAGATGGTCAAAGGAACTAGACTTCTTTGGGTTAGATGGGTAGATCTAATTCAAAGGTATTGCTACAAAAAATGAAAAAAAAGAGGTGACAATGGGTATTGAACCTATGTACCCTGTCAAGTTAACGCGTGACTTAAATATCATCGGGCCATTAAAATTTACTTGCCAAATATTATCATATAACTTAATGTAATTAAAATTGGCCCCTCTAAAAAATTGGGGCCTCGGGCCGGCGCCCTACCCGAACAACACAAAAGGTCGGCCTTGCCAATAGTTAGAAAAGGCCTATTAGCTATGATGTTGAACATTTTTGACGCAAAAGAGCTGATTCTACGTCTTAAATAAGTAGGATTAGAATTTAATAAATATAAAATTAAATACATTTATAAGATTAGTTTATTGGGCAATGACAATAAGCAAGAGATGGTCGATTAGTTTATTGGGCAATGACAATAAGCAAGAGATGGTCAAAGGAACCAGACTTCTTTGGGTTAGATGGCTAGATCAAATTCAAAGGTATTGCTATAAAAAATGGAAAAAAAAAGAGGTGGCAATGGGTATTGAACCTACATAGCATGTTTAAGTTAACGCGTGACTTAAATATCACCAAGCCATTAAAATTTACTTGCCAAATATTGCCATATAACTTTTTTAATTAAAATTGGACCCTCTAAAAAGTTGGGGTCCCGGGCTGGCACCCTATCCGAACAACCCAAAAGGTCGGCCTTTGCCAATAGTTATAATAAGCCCATTAGCTATGATGTTGAACGTGTTAGAGGAAAAAGAACTAATTCTACGTTTTATGTACTTCATATATTTGGTTTTGCAAAAGTCTACTTAAACACATTATTCTGATCTATTGAAAGTTGAATGTGGAATTTGATGCTTTCGTTTCCTGTATTTGATAGGATAGTTCTACAATTTATTTAATTAAATAGATTCTTTATAAATGTTATGAAGTTGTAATTCCATATAAACTCGAAACGTAGAAGAGCCATCAAGACGATAACGCCAAACCTTTTGGACTAAAGAGACATAAGTAGGGTTTTGGAGTCAAGCATTTTCAAAGCGAAAAGAAAATTTTCTAACAATGTTATTTTTTTTGAGATATTAAAGGTTATAAGGAAATGGTCCGAAGTAGTAAAAGGATGGTGATGTACTTTTAAATTTTGTAATTCTTGAACTAAGGATTGATGTATAAGAAATCGGTTCAATTTTTCAAAAGTATTTTCATTAGAAATTGAACTCTTTCGCCACGTAAAAGAAAAACCTGAGCAATTAGCATCTACTAAACTAAAATGATTCTTAAAGTTTATGATCTATTGAAAGTCGAATGTGGAATTTGATGCTTTCGTTTCCTGTATCTGATTGGATAGTTCTATAATTTATTTAATTAAATAGATCCTTTGTAAATGTTATGAAGCGTGAGTAGTGGTATCATTTTGGCATGTTGATAATTAATGAAATGTATACTTTTGGGAAAAGTTATTACATCCGATTTGTAAATATCATATGAAGATTTTTTTTCCCTTGCTCATAACTAGATAAATTCAATGTACAACGTGTGTAAATGTGCACAAGGATTGGAACATAATATATGTTCGATTCTACGTGGCATCAAGACGAAGTTTGAACATTCACTCTTGGATTGTTGGTACCAATCCAAAATTTAACTTTGATTCACTCAACAAGTATATATGCATTGGGTTGATTTTTGAAAATTAAAATTCAATGTTTTTGAAAAGAGATGTTTGAAGAACCCATCTCAAATAAATGATACTTGCATTCTACAACATGGAGATAAAAAACAAAGATGTTCTCCCTTTCAACTCAAGGCTGCCAAAGCAGTTTTAAGAGCAACGTATGTGCAATAAGCATCTAATCCGACAATTCGAGAACAAGAGGAAGAAGATTGACTGAATTCGATCGAGCATAATTTCTATATTCAAATCAATTGTCTAAATGAATTTGGTGTGTAATTACTCGGGAGCTTCAAGTGTTTGTAGATCCAATATATGAGAAAGGAAGAATCCGACATGAGAAAGAGGATTGATTTATTCCACAAAGAACTTGAACCCCGTGGTCATGCAGTTTGGAAAAAGTATTTGGCTTACTCTTTATCCTATTGTTCTTTAATTTTTTACAGTTTGACGTGCATCAAATTATCGTACTATATTCAGCACAAGGTTATCTAATATTGACTGTAGCACCATTTTTTGTGTTCTTTTTGCATTGTGTACATATTATATATATAATTTACTGTCAATCATATATACTTCTTTTGAAATTGTAGTCGAGTAGGGAGATAAATCCACATGTGTTTTGTGTATTTTTCTGTTCGAAATTGTAGCCTACCTAGTACATATATAAGAAGAGGAAGAAGTCGTCATAAGTTTTAATAAAATCTCATTTTTCACCCTTAAATCTTCTTTATTACAAACTTTATCCTAACATAATTATTAATTATTTTAAGTTAAATTTTTTATAATATATAAATAACTTAAATCAAAAATTAAAAATTAAATACAATTATTTATCCGAGATTACTTGTAAGTTAAGTAATCCCAACATGATATTCAAGGAGCGTAAAAATGGATACAAAAAATCAATATATTCTCAAATATTACACAAGATCAGAGTAAGGAGGCTTTGATAGAGGAAGCTCTCCTTACTAAAATAACATGAACTAATTACGATTTGCAAACCGAGACACACGTCCAACAAAACATAAAATAAAAATATAATTAAATAAATAATACTAAGTCATGCAACAAATAATAAATAAAAATACATAGGCACCGATAAGGCTCGGCTAGGCCAAGAACGGGGCGCCTACGAGCAAGGGCGCGCCTAATGTGATCCATCGGAAAAGGTGTCTGGTGCCTCACATATCGTAGCCAACAACAACATGGTGAGATGTGGCTCAATATGATGGGTGAACTGTAGTTCGATCGGCTCTCAAGATCAATGAAGTTGTAGCACGAGAGATGGCCTTAGTCCGTGAACAGGTAATAAGCCCAGAGCGAACACTAATAGCATGTTCCTCCTCATGTGCTATCATAGATGAGGGTATGGTGTCATGTGTAATTCACGAAGCATCAAAATTGGAAATTCATTTGATATGTGCACTCAAATATTTGAACAACCTATTACGATAACATCTTATTATCTCTAGTTCCATGTAACTAGAAAATTCATGCAATTAATTTCATTTGAAATCGTGCATGTAGATATTACCTCGTAGATAAGGGTTATCTTGACAAATAAGGATACATGGTGTTGTACTCGAATATCAAGTATTATCCTTCTCAGTTTCAAAACCATATTCTAGAGAATGCTCGAGAGGTATTTAACAAAGTACATTCCTTGTTGAGGACATCCATTGAAAGATGCTTTTGGGTTTTGAAAAGGAGGTTCAAGATTCTGACACGTATGTCTAGCTACCTAATCACCACTCAAATTGATTAGATTCTTCATTGCTTTTCCCTACACAACCACAAGTTGAAGTATAAGGTTCACCATGCCATTCTTGATGTTGAGGAAGTTGAAGATGAATTCAAGCTATTCAAAAACAATGAAAGGCATGATAGAGCTCTAAATGGAATGAAGGATGTGAGAAATGCCATCACCAAGGAAATTTGGAATGATAAAAGGAAGGGTTGATTTGGTCATTATATACTTTGCCCTGATGGTACTATTTTTTGCTATGTTGGTATATAATTTGAT
This sequence comes from Fallopia convolvulus, assembly GCA_964016875.1. NCBI lineage: Eukaryota > Viridiplantae > Streptophyta > Magnoliopsida > Caryophyllales > Polygonaceae > Fallopia > Fallopia convolvulus. The sequence goes on from OZ024720.1 coordinate 11,201,843, forward strand.
CACCCTATGCTACTATTATTTGCTATAATTGGATTATAGCTTAAATTGACAACCAAACTTCGAGAAATCAAAATAAGAGAATTGAAACATTTCTTATGATTCTTTTTCAAGTTCAATAAATGTTGCTTGATCGTATATTTCATTGTAGTTCTATGATTCAGAGTATCGTTTCCTATTTGATCCCTTTGAATTCCATATTCAAAATTGCGATCAGATCTTAATAAAAAGAATCGATTCAAAACATTTATTTTATACCCATAAGTTCTATATTGGATGTGAATCAGATTTTAGATCCATACATTTTGATTGACCGTCTCCATTATGTTGTTTCTAGCACATAAATGGAGGCAATATTTGCTAGCAAAATTAAAGCACTTATGCCTCGGAGGCAGTTAATCAATATACTAGTATCTTCTCAAAATCTAACCACAAAACTAAAGCCTATATTAATCAGATCCAAGCACATAAATATCATTACATGACATTCAACATCGTCACAAGTCGATCCCTACAAAATTCTAATCGAAATAAATGACCAAACAAACTTGAAGTAATTCTACAAATTTGCATCCATCGTGCAAACCAACCACACAAAAATAATATGAAACTTGCCTTTACTAAAAATCCATATCTCTCCATAAAATTTTCTTGATATAAACAAAAGGTTTTTATTTGTAAATTTTGTCCCGAATTTTAAAATGGTTAAGAAACCAAGTGTGCTTGTTTAAGAAATCGTCATATAGCTTCAACGGATGTCTCACTTGATTTGGAGGCTATGGAAGTGCTTAGTTGGCGTTTTTTGCCCTATGGAGAGTACACAGTTTCCTCTGCCTATAAGATGCTCAGAGGTGATGGAAACGACTACAACATTGATTCCCACATTTAGAAGTCCATTTGGAAGTTACATTGTACGGACCGTGCCAAGATGTTCGTTTGACTTGCCTTTAAAGGAGTCAAATGGAGTAGACCAAGAGAAGGTTGGGATAAGCCCAATACGGACGGCTTAGTGAAAGATAGAGTTTAGCAATTGCTGCAAGTGTGATTCAAGATAGTGACGGGCAGTGGTTGATCGGTTTTGTTCATAACATTAGGATATGATTCCCCTTCCAGTTTCATATGGTAGCCTCACGATAAACGTAACTCCTTTTCGTCGCCTCCCCTTCCATTATGTCATGTTTATCATGAGGCTAATAGCGTTGTTGAATATCTCGTCTCTTTAGCCTTTTCTTTTAGTATAGAATTTCATGTATTACTTGACCCGCCGAAATATATCTTTCCATTTATGTCATATAATGTTAAGGGTCAAGCTATCTCTAATGGTTAGTACTCAGTCCACATTTTTCACTTTAATAAAATTCCTCTTAAAGAGATGAGGAATATTGTCTCTCTCTTTCAACCCAAATTTTTTTTTTATCATATATAGATAATTGGAAATTCCTTTTGGTGCCCCTAAGTTTTTGCCTTTTTCTTTTGGTGTCCAAGAAAAAAGCTCCATTCAGCAATGGGTAATTGATGTATTTGGTTTGAGTTTATGAAGTTGATAGTAGTTGATATTTCGCAAAAAAATAAGCATGGGGGAGGTACATTATCTAGTTGATGTAGTTGATTTGGGGGTAGTTGAAATTTTTTTGACAATGCCGAACGGAGCCAAAAATTTATTCCTCTTTGTACCCCTGATGTATTGGCTTTTACCGTTGACACTAGGGATGCTCAATGGATCGACCCGAACCAACCTGTGACCCGCAAGTCGGGTTGCGGGTCGACCCGCTGACCCGCAAATTTTGTTTTAGTGACCTGCGACCCGACCCGCGGATTGCAGGTTTTGCTGGTCCATCCATTTGCTGCCTGATGAGGTATTTTCAGTGGTCGTTATACCTATCAAAGAATCCTAACTTAACCAACTCAGTAGAGCGGCAATTAAGGGTCGATCCCACATAGACTCGTGTATTAGTGTTATTACTTAAATGTCAAGTAACTAATATGGGGGTTTTATGAATGACTAAGTAATTAACTTGTTGGATCGTAACCGGTTAGCAAGAGCTTGGGAACTGGGTGTTAAGTTGTTCCCAAGGCAGCGGAAGAAACAATATCGCAAGTATTAGAAAGGCAGAAAGAACACAGTTCCCTTATAGATGAACCCCACCACAACCAACTAGTTGTATGGGTAAACCTCTACCTCTGCTTGGAGGATTTTGAATGACTTAATTATATTATTGATTTGTTCCTTAGTTACAAACAGCCAGATTCAAACTTCTCTGTTCTTACGAGTTCTACCTAACTCTAGCAACACTAATGAATCTTCTCAATTGAGTTCCTAAGCGAAAAACAACAACTAAATAAGTAACTCAAACCTTACACCGAATCGCAGTTCCCTTGCTCCTGGAAACTTGGCTTCACCGTCGTCGAGATCAGACACTCGCCGTCGGGGACTTCTCTTCTTCTTTCTCTTTCTCTGTTGTGGGTATTTGTGAGTTCTGGGAGAAGTGCTCAATCCGAGTACTATTCATTTGGCTTTATACTCAAGTGTACTTGGGCTTCAATCGCATCTTTCATTTGTGTCCGAAATGCCCTTTGCTTGATGCCCAAGTTGTACTTTCTCCACATGTGACTTCAATTTGAACTAGGTCAACTTCTTGAAACGATCGGACCGTTGGATCACTTGTGACAGTCTGCTCCTCAGACTGTGCCTTCATCCTGTCCAAGACAGGATCCCGTGATATGCGTTGACCGGTCCTTATCTTCACATGTGAGTTCCCATGTCGTGGGAACAATCCTCTTCAGAGTTCCTTTGGGAGAGACTCTTCATCGTGTAAGCTTGTGTTCTCTGATCATTCCTGTGAGTTCCCATTGCATGAGATCTTTCCTCTTCAGAGTTCCCTTGATGGGAACTCTTCATTGTGTGCTTCTGTGACCTTTGGTCATTCATGGGAGTTCTTTGCTTAACCTGTGTTCCTCAGAAATACTTGATCAAAGCACATTAGTTCACTTATGGCGTTTGTCATTATCAAAACTCGGAGAACTGTATCGTTGTTTCGATGTTTAGAACCAGAGGTCCCAACATCGTCCCAACAATTTCCCTCTTTTTGATGATGACAAACCCATCACAAAAATAAGCAAGTATTTCAAGGCATGATATGCGGATGAGTTCCTACGCGTATTCCTAGGGAGCCACTTCTAGTGAATCACTAAGTTCGTACTTAGCTTTTTATGCAATTGTTCCCCCTTAGCTATAGCGTATTCTATGATATCTTTTCAACTTAACTCATCTCGCATTTTTTGTCTTTCTCCCTTTTGACATCATCTAAAACAAGTAAACACATAAATAGGGAAAGAAAGGAACACACAATCATACTAAAAACCATTCATTACTTAAGCAAAATATGTACATAGGAACATAAGAGAAAATATTTGTGGGAATAGGGAGGCTAAGGAGAAGGGAAAGAAAAGATCATGGGCTTTGTGGGAACAGGGCATCACCAAGTCGTGTCAAGACTTGTACAAGCTTTTCTTGGCCTTTAGCTATCTTTTCTTGGTCCCTTGCCATCTTGTCGAGAGTGTTGGCAATGTGTACCAACACTTGAGTGTTTCCATCCTGGGCGCCTTCACCGGATGCCAGCCTTTCGTGGTCCTCCACTGTCTCAGAGTGATGCATTTTCTGGACGACAAAAATGTCCAGTTCCCTTTCGATGGTGATCTCTTCTTTGGAGGTGTTGTAGAGGCCCTCTCTGAGTAAGAGTTTCTTGATCAGACCAGCGTAAGGAAGGGAGTGGGATTTGGAAGCCATGCACTTCTCCATGTGCCCTAGAATTATGCAAGGGAGGTTGATGGGCTTTTTGAGGAGAAAGTGGTAGAGGAGAATGGCATCAGGGATGTTGATGACGAGGCGCTTCTCCTGACGAGGGATCACCACATTGATGATGAATTGATGGGCCAGCTTAGCTATGAGGGACAGGTGATGGGTTGATGTGCCAGTGGTGGGAACTCGGCCCTCATAGATCGTGTTATAAATCATCTCGCTATCGTAGTCGCCCCAGCTCTTGGCGGGCAGTTCCTGGAGGCCCTGGACAGGGACCTGTAGTTGAAGGCGAATTGTGGAGGTTGTGAAGACGAATTCATCGCCTTCGAGGGAGATAGTTCCCTTGGTGCCATTGCCTTGGACCACAAAATTGTTGTAGAAGCGGCGCACCTGAGAGGGATCCACACTCACGGCCTCGCTACAAAGATGTTCCCATCCTTAGGCCTTGATCAACTCCCATAGTTGCCCTAGCCCATTGTTAGTGAGTGTTGCTTCAGAGATGATGAGGGAGGGGAGGAGCTTGCGAGTCTCAGAGACATGCACCTTCTTGGGCACAGTTCCTTTCCCTCTCTTGCCCTTGGTCGTGTTCCCTCTTGAGACCGTAGTCTTGCTTTTCTGTTGAGAGGGTGCAGCCGCTTCAATCATTAGAGGGTGATCCCTTGTTTCTTGGGGACCCTCCAACATCACCAATTGGTGTCCAGGAGTTGAGATGTGGACAGGCCCTGTAGTGGCAGGAGCCTCCTCTTGGTCCTCAGCTTCGTCGCTAGAGGTCCCCTCTTCATCCGAGGAGCTTGAGCTCAACCCGGTTTCTTCGTCATCATCTTCTTGATGATGGCTGCTTTGCCCAGCACCGTCAGTTGGTGTTGGGTTCCCTTCTTCTGGGAGCTTGTTCCCTTGGCCTTCGGAAGGCCCTTTGAGCACGCCTCGAAATTCTTCCTCGAGGGCTTTCAGTTGGGCCTCTTCTTCCGCAGTTGCCATGACTATGGGAGACTGCCCCTTGGCCTTTTTGTTGAGTACGACGGCAATTGGAAGATCATCGTCGTCGGAGTCAAGGGAGCGGACTTTTTGGGCCGATGGAGGGGGAGATGGAAGTTTGAGTGTGGAGGGAGAGGCAGCAGGAGGAGGAGAGGTGTGTGGAGTTGGATTTTTGGGGGTGGAAGGAGGATGGTTGCTTGGTGCCTTGGGACTGGAGGTCCTAGAGGCGGGTTTTGGATTGTGAGAGGGAGACTGGGCAATGGGGGAGGTGGGTGGTGGAGGTGTGTTGTGTTTAGGAGAGAGAGGGGTAGGAGTTCCCTCGGGTATAGGAGGAAGGGATTTTTGGGAAGAAGGGGGTGTGGAGGCGGGAGCGTTGAGGTTAGAGTTCCCAGGGTTTGCGGACTCGGATAGATAAGAATTTGGAGCAGGTGGTGGTAGAGATTGACGTTGGGATTGTGAGGTCCCAGAGTCGGAAGCAGAGGAGAAAATGAAAGGAGGTTTTTCGACGCAAGAGCTATCTTTGGAACAGTTGAGATAATCATCGATTTTGAAAAACGATTTCTTTTTCGGCTCCGAGTAGTGAGAAGGGAACGAGAGCTCGGAGTGTTTTCGTTTGGAGGGACGTTTGGATTTTGAGGGGTCTTTGGAGGAATGTTTGGATTTTTGAGAGTGCTTGGATTTTTTGGGTTTGGGTTTTTCATGTTTAGATGGGGGTTCAGATCCAAAACTGTCGACGATGACAGTGCCGGAGGAAGAGAGAGATGGGAGAGATTGAGAGGTGGTGGCGGTGGAGGAAGGCATGGCAAGGGTTTGCTCTGCCAGGGGAGGAGGAAGGAAGGGACTCACATAATTGTAAAGTCCCTCGATGAGGACGTCGCGAAGGGCTGGATCTTGCTCCTTTTCGATGTCGTTCATCATTGTGAGGAAGAGGGTTTTAGGGTTGTTGCGAATCCACTCCCGCATTTGCTCATAAGAGTGGGCTGGAGCCATTGGAAAGCTTTTTGGGAGGAGAAGAAATTTGGAGGTTTGCTTGAAATGGATGAAAGGGAGGTTGTAGAAAGGAGATGGTTGCAGAGAAGAATAAGAGAGAAGAGCCCAAAAATGGCAAAGGGGGTTTTATGTAGGAGACAAGGGTAGAAGGGGAAAGATTAACCTCGATAACCGTTGGCCAATAACTGCGAAGGAGCGGTTCGGCTTCCGTAGCATGCCTCTGACACGCGTCATTTTCTTCCGAGGAAAGTCTTTTGATTTTTGAATACTTGGCCCAAAACGCTTCAGAGTCTGACACATTTCCCATTTTCCCAAGCGACGTTTCATTATTCAGATCTAGTTGTGTTCCCTTGTGTGTACACACTAGTTCCCATGATCTTTTGAAAGGTCATATTGAGTGGAGAGGTTCAGGGAACTCACACTCAATGTTTTTTGTGAGGCTAGGGAACTCAAAAAGGAGCCAGACAATTACAACTCGATAAAAAGGATAAAGAGTTTGGCTCATGAGAAGCGTTTGTCTGGCCCTTGGCTTAGGGTTGGTTTTATGATCAACCGTCATAGTGGCTTGTAGAGAGGGTTAAAGGGAACTCTGGTTGATCATTTTAGGCCGAAAGAAAACGTTCCATTGTACATAAATAAGCTTGAGACTAGTAATTAGGGCAAAATGAAAGCAATAATTCCAAGTGTTCCCTATCATGCATTTCTAGTTAAACTAGTCAGGCATTGAGGGAGAAACAAACAAGGACTTGTTTAGTTTAGAGTTATCATCCCTAGAAGCATTCGAAAATGCTGGTAGGGACGTCTGTCTAAAGTTTTAGTGAAAATGTCCACATTTTGCTCTTCCGTTTTACGGTGTTCCATAGAGATGTTCCCATTTTCAACATTATCACGTAGGAAATGATGTCTGATATCTATATGATTGGTCCTAGAGTGATGCACAGGGTTTTTGGATATGTTCATGGCACTATTATTGTCACAGAGAATAGGAACTGGGCCAAAAGACATAACGTAATCCTAAAGTTGGGACTTGAGCCATAATACTTGGGAACAGCATGATGCGGCAGCCACGTATTCGGCTTCAACTATGGTGAGTGCCACTGAATTTTGCTTCTTGGATCCCCAGGAAACTAGGCATGATCCTAGGAACTGGGCCATTCCAGATGTGCTCTTTCTATCAACTAAGTGCCCTGCAAAGTCTGCATTTATGTATGCAATGAGCTCAAGGAAACTATTCCTTGGATACCAAAGGCACAAGTTGTCGTTCCCTTGAAGATACTTGAAAATCCTCTTCACCTCTTTCAGGTGTGATTCCTTGGGGTTAGCTTAAAAACGAGCACAAAGACATACGGAGAACATGATATCAGGTCTACTAGCGGTTAAGTAGAGGAGGGACCCAATCATACCTCGATAATTTCTTTGATCCACACTTATACCTGTTTCATCCGCATTGAGTCTTGAGTTTGGTGAGATGGGAGTGTCAATGGGTCTGGAGTGTTCCATCCCATACTTCACGAGCATTTCTTTGATGTATATTTGTTGATGAATCTTTGTTCCCTCCTTTGTTTGAGAGATTTGGAGTCCCAAGAAGAACGTGAGTTCCCCTATGAGACTCATCTCAAATTCACTACTCATGAGGTTCTTAAATATCTCTACAAGAGTTTCATTAGTTGCTCCAAAAACAATGTCATCAACATATACTTATACAATCAAGATATCTTTAGACTCTTTCTTGAGGAACAAGGTTTTGTCTATAGAACCTCGAATGTATCCATGAGATAGAAGGAACTGAGCAAACTTGTCATACCATGCTCGGGGAGCTTGTTTGAGACCGTAGAGGGCCCTCTCCAGGAAGTAGACGTGGTTGGGTAGTTTCTCATCTTTGAATCCTGGGGGTTGAGCGACGTATACTTCTACCTTGAGATGCCCATTGAGAAAACTCGTCTTCACATCCATCTCGTATAACTTAAATCCTTTGTGGGCTTCATAGGCTATGAGAAGACGGATGGCTTCGGTCCTTGCAACTGGTGCGAAGGTCTCGTCATAGTCAATCCCCTCTTCTTGTTTGTATCCTTGAGCAACCAAACGAGACTTGTTCCTTGCTACGGCCCCAGTATCATCAAGCTTGTTCCGAAAGACCCATCGAGTTCCTATAATGTTCTTGTTCTTGGGCCTAAGAACTAGCTTCCATAACTTGTTCCTCTCAAATTGATGGAGTTCCTCTTGCATGGCTTGGATCCAGTCAGGATCTTTTAAGTCTTCTTTGATATGCTTTGGTTCCACCAGTGAAACAAACGCATTAAAGGCACAAAAGTTATTGAGAGAGGAACGAGTTTGTACACCTTTGTCATAGGGAGTGATGATGTTGTCGATGGGGTGATCCCTTTTTTGATGGTAGTTCCTTATTCGAATGTGTGAGACATCGACCTGTTCCCTTGTCTCTATATATGTATCTTGAGCATCCTCTTCTTCAGTGGGACAGTTGTGCTCAACTTCTTCACTGAGACTTGCATCAGGATTCTCTTCAGGGTTCCCTCGTTGTTCCCCTTGAACATTGGATTCTGGTAAATTTTCAGTTTGGGGAACAAGAGAGTTTGATGCATCTTGTGGTTCTTCTGTTGAGGAGAGAAGTTCAAAGGAATTTTGATTTGTGGAATTTTGATCTCCTTCGTTGTTCCCTGATTGTGGGGCATTGTTCCCACTTGGATAGTCTTCATCTCTCTTCCTTGGTTCATCCTCGTCGTCTTGTTCTTCTTGTCTGACCAGTTTGAACAGAGTTCCCTTTCCTTGGTCCTCTGTTCCCATCTTTACAGATTTTTCATCGAAGATGACATGAATGCTTTCCTCTATCTTCTTGGTCCTCTTGTTGTAGACCTTGTACGCCTTGCTTTGGGAAGAGTATCCCAGGAATATCCCTTCATCGAATCTGGGGTCAAATTTGCCGAGGTTGTCCTTCCCATTGTTGTGAACAAAGCATTTGCATCCAAAGGTCCTTAGGTGAGAGAAATTAGGCTTCCTTCCTTTGATGAGCTCGTAGGATGTCTTCTTGATCATTGGACGTGTCATGGCTCGATTCAGAATGTAAGTGGCAGTGGAAATAGCTTCGGCCCAGAAATGTGCAGGAACTCTACTTTCCAACATCATGGCTCTTTCCATGTCTTCTAGAGTTCTGTTTTTCCTTTCTACCACGCCATTTTGTTGAGGAGTCCGAGGAGCTGAAAAATTGTGGGATACACCATTGTTGTCACAGTACCTTAGGAACTCTGAGTTTTTTAACTCAGTTCCGTGGTCAGATCTGAGTGACTTGAGCTTGATTCCCATGCTCACTTCCATCCTCTTGATTAGAGTCTAGAACTCTTTGAAGGTATCTGATTTTGATCTCAAGAAAAGTACCCATGTAAATCTTGAAAAATCGTCAATTAAGACATACATGTACCTTTTTCCTCCGTAGCTTTCAGTGTCCATGGGACCACTAAGATCCATGTGTATTAGCTCCAAGGGTCTTGTAGTGTTGACTACCTTCTTGGGTTTGAACGAGCTCCTGGTCTGCTTCCCACGAACACATGTTTCGCACATCTTGACTCCTTCAAAGTTGATTCGTGGGAGACCAATGACTAGATCTTGTAGATAAAGCTTCAAGATTTGATTGATACCTGCGTGTCCTAGCCTTCAGTGCCAGAGTTCCGTTTCATCGAGGGAACTCGCTAAGCACAGTTTCCTTGGTGGCTCAAATTCTGTATCCACCACATAGATGTTGTTGGATCTTCTTCCCTTCAAGATAATTTTGTTAGTCTTCTTTTTGATCACTAGACACTCTCTTGAATCAAAGGTGACGATGTTGTTCCCTTAATCACATATTTGAGAAACGCTCAAGAGATTGAATCCCAGATCCTTCACCAAGTTAACGTTGCTGATATTGATTTGTTGAGTAGCACTTCCCCTGTTCCTATGATTTCTCCTTTATTTTTGTTGCCAAAGGATACGTGACCTCCTTCGGCCTTTGGGTGGAGTGAGGTGAATTTGTCTTTGTTTCCAGTTATGTTGTTAGAGCATCCACTGTCAATGACCCATGTACTGTTCCCCCTCACTGCCACCTACAAGAAAAGTTAGTTTTTGAGGACCCAGGCAAGATGACTCTTGCCTGGTCCCTTGCAAGGGAAAACAGTCTCAAATAGCACATAATCAGCAATGTTAATGTCACGAGAGTACTTGTTATAGGCAAAGTTCCTATGGTTGTTCCTTTTTGTGGGAACTCTAGTGGACTTGTTGGCTTGTTGATTCTGCCTGTTCCAGTACTCATGATTTTTCTAAGCTTGGGCCTTAGCTTTGGGGTAGCTTTCCTTGTAGTGTCCATGAGCACAACAGTTCCAGCAGGTCTTATAGTATTCTCCTAGGTAGTACTTGGGATGAGGCCTTTGTATCCTGTTCCTATCCATAGTTTCTTTGTTGTATACTCTAGACTCATTTCCCTTAGCTATTTGAACATACAGCTTATGTCCAGTATTCCCAGTGTAATAATCTACTTCTCCACTCACTCCACTCTCCAGAACACGGATTTTCTCTTCTAAGTGTGCGTTTTTCTGTTTTTCAAACTGAAGCTCTAGGGCCCTACACTCGTTTATCTCTTTTTCACTCAAAGGAGACTTTCCTTTTCTAGGGCTCTCTGACTCATACCCTATTCCGTGTCTGGCAGGGATAAACTTGGTTTGGGAACTAGAGGCTTCAGAGTTCCCTTTTGCTTTACTCAGGTTTTGTAGAAGGGTGTTCTCATCACTTTCTAGAGTCTTAAGCTCTTTTTCGAGATCTACTATGTGTGACAAATAAGACTAAAGTTTTTCAAGAAGGGGCACACAGTTGGGACATGGCTCAAGACCAACTAGTTCAGCATTGGTGTGTTCCGATTTTTCCAATTTCTTTTGCAATTTAATGTTATCTTTGACAAGGCTTGAGAGAATTTTAAGCAACTCAGGTTTTTAATAATTATTCAAGGAAGAAAGAACGGATTCAGTACTTACCACACTGGGTTGTTCCCCAGTGGTGTCTCCTATGGCCATTGCGCACATGTCAGGAGATGCCCAGGATTCAGGATCTTCGTCCTCGTCATCGTCCCAGGTGGCGATGTAGGCCTTCTTTCCTTGCTTTCGATCGTCAGTTCCCAGTAGGCACTCCTTTGCAAAGTGTCCCTTTTTGTAGCACTTGTAGCATGTGACCTCCTAGAGGTCCTTTTCAGCAGGTCTTCTTTGGGAACTTTGTCCTTTCTGTGAGTTCCCATTCCCCTTTTTGAACTTTCCTTTGTAGAAAGATCGAAGAGCCCTTGTTACAAGTACTAGTTCCTCATCCTCTTCTTCTTCAGATTCCTCATGTTGCTCTTGAACTGACTTGAGCATTTTTTCAAGTTTGAGGGCAATTCCTTGGTGTGCCCTCGTGTGTACCTTGTCATCTATCTTTCTCTTCTCATATCCCACCAGCTTTCTAAAGACCTGGTGGAGCATGAGAGCTCTGTTTTTGGGGTTCTCCTTGAACATCGTTCTTTCATTTGTCCATTCTCCAGTCAACCCATTGAAGAGTTGTTGAACCTTTATTTTGTCAGTGACTTCCTCTTTAGTGATCCCAAGGCCAGCCATCTTGGTGCAAAGTCCCTCGAAACGGGATTGGTAGCTATCAACTGCCTCTCCCATTTCCATTTGGAAGTTGAAGAACTCCCTCCTTGCATTCATCTGAAGATCTTTTCGGAGGTCTGAGTTTCCAATATGCATTTGTTGAATGGCTTCCCACACTTCCTTTGTTGTGTCCAGGTTTGCCACCCTGTCGTAGTCTTGCACCGTCATAGCATTCTTGAGGTACTGGATGGCTTTGAAGTTGGCCTCCATGCACTTGTACTCATTCCGTTTCCATTTTGAGAGGTCATTCTCAATCGATGGATCAATTTTGAAGTTCCCTTTCTCTATAACGCACCAAGCCTGGTAATCCTGGATACGCATCCAGTTCTTCATGTCGCATTGCCATACTTCGAATCTACCAGTGATGAGCCTTGGTGGCTTGCTGTTGTTGTGACCGACTTGGGTGAGTTCGTGAGCCATTTTTGAAACCTGCGATGCTAACACAAATCTAGAGCAACCTCGCTCTGATACCAATTGTTGGATCGTAACCGGTTAGCAAGAGCTTGGGAACTGGGTGTTAAGCTGTTCCCAAGGCAGCGGAAGAAACAATATCGCAAGTATTAGAAAGGCAAAAAGAACACAGTTCCCTTATAGAGGAACCCCACCACAACCAACTAGTTGTATGGGTAAACCTCTACCTCCGCTTGGAGGATTTTGAATGACTTACTTATAATATTGATTTGTTCCTTAGTTACAAACAACCAGATTCAAACTTCTCTGTTCCTACGAGTTCTACCTAACTCTAGCAACACTAATGAATCTTCTCAACTGAGTTCCTAAGTGAACAACAACAACTAAATAATTAACTCAAACCTTACACCGAATCGCAGTTCCCTTGCTCCTGGGAACTTGGCTTCACCGTCGTCGAGATCAGACACTCGCCGTCGGGGACTTCTCTTCTTCTTTCTCTTTCTCTGTTGTGGGTATTTGTGAGTTCTAGGAGAAGTGCTCAATCTGAGTACTATTCATTTGGCTTTATACTCAAGTGTACTTGGGCTTCAATCGCATCTTTCATTTGTGTCCAAAATGCCCTTTGCTTGATGCCCAAGTTGTACTTTCTCCACATGTGACTTCGATTTGAACTAGGTCAACTTCTTGAAACGATCGGACCGTTGGATCACTTGTGACAGTCTGCTCCTCAGACTGTGCCTTCATCTTGTCCAAGACAAGATCCCGTGATATGCGCTGACCGGTCCTTGTCTTCACATGTGAGTTCCCATGTCGTGGGAACAATCCTCTTCAGAGTTCCTTTGGGAGAGACTCTTCATCGTGTAAGCTTGTGTTCTCTGATCATTCCTGTGAGTTCCCATTGCATGAGATCTTTCCTCTTCAGAGTTCCCTTGATGGGAACTCTTCATTGTGTGCTTTTGTGATCTTTGGTCATTCATGGGAGTTCTTTGCTTAACTTGTGTTCCTTAGAAATACTTGATCAAAGCACATTAGTTCACTTATGGCGTTTGTCATTATCAAAACTCGGAGAACTGTATCGTTGTTCCGATGTTTAGAACCAGAGGTGCCAACATCGTCCCAACATAACTAATCTAATATGCAAATTAAATCTAAGTATGAACGCAAATATGATTTAAATATATGAAGGAATCACGTGTTCAACTAGTTAAATCCATCATAGATATGCTTATTGATCATCGATTCTTTTGATTCTCAATTCCCTTGAATAATCTATTGTGGATTATATTCCTACTAAGGATTATGTCCCAAACATCAATTCTAGTTGAAAGAACTAACAGTCTAAACAACCCTAATCATTTAACAACCTAAAACAACGTCTAGATTCAATTAAACGACAGCTTTACGACTCAAGTTATCAATAGAAACAAACACTTAGAGTAAACAGACATCTAAGTTATTTGTGGATTTATTCCCTTCTATAATTGAATAGCCCGAACGTATCCAAACAATTATAGATGCTACTTTATCTAATCAACCCCGAACGGGCATTAATCAGACTAGTTGTAAATTAACCTAGAAATTCTATTAGGTGGTCAATCTAACAAAACCTAGAATAATTCTGATTCAATTAAGCACATGGAATAAAACCTATTCAAGTTGTTGAGAATCAATCAAACTTAACAATAGTATGCAATCTATGATTTCAATAACTAGTCAAACACAAGAGAATTTAGCAATGCATAATTGGAATTAAGAAAAGCTTACAAAGGTTTCAAAGTCTGCGTCAAGAGAGAAAAACCCTAGCCTCCAAAAGTTGATCAAAAGTTATGACAGAGAAAACTAAAAACAAGGTTTAAATACCTTAAGATATCCAAATATAAAAATATCCCGAAATTACATTAAATTAGTCGGTAAAGATCTATCTAAAGCCCATCTCGAAGCCCAAATGCTTGGCCCAACATCTCCATTGCAAGACAAACGGCGCGGGTGTCTTCTTGGGTGGCGCGGCCGTGCACATTGTATCCTAGCCCGCGACACTTCTCGGTTCAGCATTTCAGGCGACACTTCAGAGGCTGTTTTCACCCCCTTCGAGTTGGAATTTAGACTCAGAGTAAAAATATGAATTGTAGCTCTTCGAATTAGCTTTCCATTGATACCAAATTCAGCTTAATCCGACCACTATAGCTCCCAAACCAAGCATTTCAAGATTGAGGTGTCAAAACAAGACCTTCAATGCATAGCCCGGATTTAAGTGTTCTTTTCCCTCAAGATCTTGGGCCTTGGTTCTTCCAATCTTCACTTGTATCACTCTAAGCTTTATCAAACTCCTACATAGTACACTAAGATCCATCCCGTCCACGCTTGTTTACCTAAAGATCTGCAAAACCAAACAAAACAAGCGCAAAACTTGAATTTCTTAGAAAACCTAAAAACCTAAGAACTACACTAAACTAAGCTAAAACACATGCAAAACAAACATAAATATGCATCCTAAGCTATACATAAATGCAAGCTATCACTGCCTAAACTTGTGAGAAATAGATAGTTTTTGGCTTTTTTCATTCTAAATCAAACAAAAAGAATCATAAAATTTTGTACACAAGTATGCCCAAATTGAAATATGTGTCCACACTCCACAACACTCACCATTAACAATACTCTAATACTCAAATTTAAATATGAAGGCACACATCACTTATAAGGTATATCATAATTTGAAGAAGGAAGATCTCAAACGGGCGGTGCCACGGTGAACGAATCAGACTTTAGACCCATGGAGGCGTGAGCAGGAAGCCTCAACTGTTGAACACAAGCAGGAGAGACGAATCAAACTTCAGACCGTGGAGGGCTGGAGCGTAAGAGCATCGAATAAGCTAGTTTCGAATCCAAACTTCTGATTGCTAAAATGGCATAATGCTAACCTGGGGAGGAAGAGGATGGAGTCACCGAGACGGGGAAGGAGCGGAGGAAGAGGACGACCCGCGAGCAAAGGAGCGAAAGAAGTCTAGACTCTAGGGAGAGTGTACAGTCGAGCACGGAGTCTGGCATTGGGAGAGAACGGAGCCCGACAACGGTAGAGGCTGAGCGACGGTGATAAATCTAGGGTTTCTTTCATCTTTGGAGGCGTGGAGACTAGAGAGTCGGGGGTTGAATTATGGTGAAATGAAATCTATCCAAACATGTAACTAATAAAAGTCTAAACAGTAAAAGTGTCAAATTGAAGTTTTTTTTAAAAAAAAGGGTGTGGGTCGTGCGGGTCGACCCGCAACCCGATGGATTTTGCCCGACCAGCACCCAAATTTTTTGGGAAAATCAACGCGCGACCCGACCCGTAGAGCTCACGAGTCGACCCGCAACCCACTATTTGCGGGTCAAGTCAGTGCGAGTCGCGGGCGACCGATGCGTTGAACATCCTAGTTAACACCCCTTCCCGGTTCAATTAGTTAATTTCAAGCTTACCATTATGTTCATCACCTTAAATTAGTAGGATTAAACTCTTAAAATACTTAAAATCATAAATAAACTACATTAATTTGAATTTTGAAACAAGTCTCTATTTAGTGGGTTGTTTAAAAGATTGTTTACAAATTCAAATTAGGATGGTTAGGTTATGAATTTTGATGTTTTAATAGTTAAATCCTACTAATTTAAGGGTGGAAAACACAATTGTGAGCTTGAATTTAACTAATTTGAACATAAGAGGGATATTAACGAAAAAAGCCAAAATCTTAGAAGTACAAGAAAAAAACAAGTTTGTTTCTTAAATACCAAAAAAAAGACAAAAACTTGGTATCAAAAAGAAATTTTCCTAGATACTCCCTCCCTCCCAAATTCCCATATATATGTGGTTTTAACCCAAAACTCTATGGGGTTTTGAGTTTTTCTATATTTATTTTTCTTGATAATTGTCATTCTAATCAATTTAATCCAATAAAAATAAGGATGGACGGATGATACATTTTTTAAGTAAATAAAATTTATTTTTAAATTAAAAAGAGAAATAATTATCTATTTTAAAATAAAATATAAAGTTTTTCTTAATATGTATGCGTAAAGTTAAAATCTCATACTTATATTAGGAACAAAGGGAGTAATTTTTTATAAGGAAAAAAATGAAGAAGTTACAAGCGGGTCAAAGGCTCGTAATTTTCATTGACCAACTAGGAACTCTGATGTTAAAGGGCGATCCTCCCCAGATGCAATGAAGAACAATCCCAAAGGATCCTCCATAAAATCTCTAAATTTTGAGAGTTGGCAGTGTCAGGGACTCAGGGTTGCTGTACAGCATAATTACAGTAAATCATGGCGATTAATTTATGGATTAACAAAAAAACTAAACCTCAAAGAAAGGAAAAATCTTCTTGACATAAACAAAATGATTCTTTTTTTATTAAATTTTCTTTGACAGTAGCAGTGGCGGTGGTTAATCATCAAGAGCTCTGTTCTCTATACAGGCGTGGGTATAAATGCAGTACCTTTTTCTGGGTCTACTCTTCTCTATTTCCGTACTTTGTACACAAATTATAAACACTGCTATTTTACTTTCCCTCTCTGGATTCTTCTTCCTTTTCATGGTAAGAAAACATTAGCTATAAGTTACAAGGTTGGAGTAATTTCAATTAAAGGTCTTTGCTTCAGCGGAAACGGCTTCAATGGTATGCAGAGTGCTATAAGTAGCACCAAAACGTAAATGGGTATCTGTCTCTTCTCATTTCTTGTTGTGGGTTCAATTTCTTTTGCTGTATTCAGAATCAATTCATCTCTCTCTCTTTTTCAGAGCCCCGACTAGGGTTTTTTCTTGTTTTTATTTTGAGAGGAGGTGAAAAGGGGGGCTATTAAATTTTCTGAAATCAATGTTCTTCTGCCAAATTGACCGCATCTATGGACTTTTCATTTTTGCTTCTGCTTGCTGTTTGAATTAAGATTCCCCTTCTGTGGCTTTCACGGTAGGCCTCCTCCTTTCTGTCACAATTTTAAAATTGTACAATTCCAGTGATGACTTCGTAAACAGTGATGGTTAACACATCTATGATTATAGTACACATTTCAGTACATAGATTTTAGCTTTTATCCCTGTTCTGTTGCTTTCACCTTATTAATTGAAGTGGGTTTTCTTTGTTTCTACTCACTCGCCTTTATTAAGCTGATACTGATTGAACCCAGCACAAGTTAGCATCACTGTTGAACTTAAATGTTAATTGCTTCTCTGTAGGTGGTAGAGAACTATAACCCTTGAGTTTCAGTTTAAGCTCCCTCTCCCTGAAGCCACTCGAAACCCTACCGTTTGGCAATTCTCCTCAACTTGTAGACTGGTAAATTCGAATCATTACTTGGGTTTTTCTTGATTTTGTGTTCTGGTTCATACAAGAGAGGAAAGATTCGTTTTTTTCCCCCTTTTAACATGGATGTGGGTAACAAGGAAATGTTAGAAGCTGAGGAGAGGAATGATGATTCTTCTGTAAGCTACAATACACCTCAGTTGCCCTCTGATTGTCGATTTGGCAGTGCAAATTTTGTGAGTCCATCGATGGGAATAGTTACTGATGGAAACCCCATGGCAGCTTGCAAAGGAGATCTCTCTGATTCATATGGTGCTGTTGTTTGGGATCATCCTAGTAACTCACAACCTTATAACAGCTTAAACCAAATTGGATTAGCCAGTGGGATTTCGGGTTCTTTGAGGATTAGGCCTGATTTATTATTGTCTACCGTATCAGGAAACGTCCCGCATTTATCCCAGCTCCCTTCAGATTCAGCTTTCATTCAACGCGCTGCCCGCTTCTCCTCTTTCAATTCAGGAAATTTTGCTGATTTTATGAACTCATTTCCCATGAATCAGAATGTTAGTCCTTATCATCAACTTACCTCGATCCCTCAGAAGAATGACCCGAACCCAAATCCGAACCCACCTTCAACTTCCAAGGGTGAAAGGAAACAAACCGAATCTGATGAAGCAGAGTCTGTTGGCGGTCATGGACAGGAGGAGACTTCTCTTATGGATATTAGTACTGAACCTTCTTTGCCTAAGGGAGTCGGGCCGAAGAAAAGAAAAAGGGCTGGTCAGGTAAATTTGCTTGTGGATTATATGTGAAATCTTGGGTTTTGAAATTAAACATGTTCTTGATATGTTTTAACCTTCTTCTTTTTTCAAATATCAATTTAATGGGTGATTTTGTGCCAAGTGGTATATTTAAAGGGTGTTTTTTGGCAATCTACCCCATGATTTATACATTGCTTGTGAATTAGGATACTGAGCCTGAGCAGTCTCAGCAGCAATCAGGTGAAGATGCTAATGATAACGGTAAACAAAGTTATACGCCTCCTAAGACTACTGGGAAAAACGGTAAATTGAATTCTCAAGCTTCTGATCCTCCAAAAGAGGAATATATTCATGTCAGAGCACGAAGAGGCCAAGCTACAAATAGTCACAGTCTTGCAGAAAGAGTATGAACTTTTAATTCCTAAATTCATATAATTTTGCTTGAGCTGAGGGATTTTGTGCAGTGCGGCTGAAATTTGAATGATGTTTCCTTATAATAGATTAGAAGGGAAAAAATCAGTGAAAGGATGAAGTTTCTTCAAGATCTTGTCCCTGGTTGTAACAAGGTTGAGATCTAATCCTTGACTATTCAGAAAGCTAAAGTTAGGTTTTTTCCCCTAACAATTCTCAGAATTAATAGATACTGTTAATTCTGCAGGTCACGGGCAAAGCAGTTATGTTAGATGAAATCATCAACTATGTACAGTCTCTACAACGGCAAGTTGAGGTACTACCTTAAGAATTAAGACAGTTCTTGATCTAATATAGGTTTATGATGATTCTATTGTTAAGTTTTTAATTTCATATGTTTATTCTTCAATTTTGTAGTTCCTGTCAATGAAACTTGCAACTGTTGATCCTAGGGTGGATTTCAACATTGATAGTCTCCTGGCAAAGGAAGTGAGTAAATGTTATTTTTCAGTTCCTATGTTTGTTTGACTAAGAAATTTTTATCATATACTCATTTGAGCAATGAAATTCATACTATGAACATATGAATTTTATTTTTCTTATAGCAATTGTTTCCAACACTAGCTGGTCCTTCATCTTCACTGGGATTCTCCCCTGATGTGTCAATGCCTTATCCTCCAATGCACCCTTCTCAGCAAACCGGCATCCATTCCAGTCTTCCCATGATTGGACACTGTTCAGATGCGTTGCGAAATCTTCATCCTCAGTTGACGAGCATAAATGAAGGCTACAAGGAATCCACTCAACAGGTGACTTTCTTATCCACCATCAAGTTCAGATTTCGCAAGCGATGCTACCAAAATTTTGATTTGTTGCTGGCTACTTCTTGCTGCAATTTATAAACTGATATTTGTCCTACATGACTAATGGGGAAAATCGAGGAGAGATCATATTGAGCTGTCCATGTAAAACAAAGAGAAATGCATCTTCTGTCGATCCTAGTTTGTCAAGAATTTGAATAATAAAAATTGCCTTACCCCACCTATTGCTTGAAAATTTTTAGATTGCTATAAATGGGTCATTTGAGTTTCTAAGGATACTACTGCATGATTACTCTAGTATGTGTTATAATCACATTGTAAGAACGTCATGAGGATAAATTATAGGTACATATAAAGACGTAATTTTTATGTAAACTTATGCTAGAACCTAGATGAGTCAAAATATGGTTTTGCAGATGCCTAATGTATGGGACTACGAGCTCCAAAACGTGGTTCACATGGGGTTTGATCATAGCGCTCCAGTTGAGAATCAAGAGACAAACTGTAAGTCTTATTTCAAAGCTCTGACTCCCAAGTTTGAGAAATCATTCACAAGAAATACAAATCAAGAGATCTCACTCAGATAATCCCTTGTACATCTGCAGGTTCTTTGCCACCTACTCATACGATAGTTGAACCTTGAGTTTATAAATCTGTCATATCATTACAAACTCTGGTTAAAAACTTCCATATAGGTAAACTTCGCCCCGATGAAGGTAAATCCGACGATCACATTCCAAGTTTGTAAATTCTCAACATTAAGTTCGATGTGTAATCAATCAGTGATATCATATTATGGTGAACGATTTGATTTCACTCTTGAGTATGAAGCCAGTGTAAATCGGAAGGTGTCTGTCAATTTCTCGATCAAAGCTTAGTGAAGATTTGCAAAAAGAAAGAAAAATCCTTTCACTGTGTCATTTGTATCAGAGACCTGAGGTGTATGTATTTTGCAGTTTGCAATTTGGTCTTTTTTACCAATTCGTTCCTTATTTTCATTATTCAGGGATACTGGCAAGTGGTAACTCCTTTCGGTCATACATTTTTTATTCAATTATGCATGTGTTTTGGTGGCATTCATTTAATTCTACCTGCCAGTATGACCTTTGAAAGATTTTATATTAAGGATAATTTATAGGGTTATTTACAAAAAAAACCAACTGTAAAATAGAGCTTTTTAAATTTGAGCCTTGTTCTGATTTTGCGTCAAAGCATTTTTCATGGCAAATGAAAGCACTTTTTTTTTTATCAACAACACTTTTGACTAGAGTTGTTAAAAGCTGACCCGACTTGCAAATCCGACTCCAATTGTCCGAAAATTTTAGGGTTAAGATCCAAAATTTTGGACGTGAAATCCGAAATAAATCGAACTCGATAGACCTGAATTTCGTTGGGTTCAAACCCGAAAACCTATTGGGTTGATCCGTTTTGTTATATTTTCATAATATATATAATTTATTTTGAAAATTATAATATATTTTATTATTAAAATATATAAAAATAATAGATTATTATTAAATATTACTCTCTCCGTTCTATTCTACTTGTCCATGAAGCCTTAAATTCTTTTTCAGTTCTATTTGTCCTTGAAGCTATATTTGTGCATGATTTTCCATTTGTACCATTTGTATCATTGTATGTAATTAATACACTTGAAAAAAGTCTCTAAAAAAGAAAAATGTATAATTAATAAGGGTAATTAATAAAGGTAATTTGGTAAGATCATACCATGCCTTAATATGTGTGTATTAGGCTTTCATAGACAAGTAGAATAGATCGAAGGGAGTATTATTTAAATAAAATAAAATATATAAAAAATCTATTTTTTGACTTGTTGGGTCGACCTGACCTGGCCGAAAACTTGCACCGATCCAACCCGACCCAATGTGTCCCGTGACCAATTATGACCCAAACCAATTAACCTGAACCCGAAATGACCCAACCTGATTAATAGGTCTACTTTTTGACACAAAATTACAAAACTAGAACAAGGCCATATATTCATCTTATTTGTGGGTGTTCGTTGATATTCGTTTTAGAAATGTCACAAAAGCAGAGATTGTTACTGCACATGAGATCCCTTATTCCCAATTTGTGTCCCCTATTGCGTCACTTTTGTATTTATTGATCTACAGCTTCATTTACCACCATTATTTGCCCTGCTCAATGAGCTTGTGATATAAATAATGAGTTTTGCAAATAATATAAATAATGAGTTTGTTATATAATAACTAGTTTGTGAGAACAAACGCACAATTAAAAGTTATCCTAACCTACTGCACAAGTATATTAATTTCCATACATAAGGATATAAACTAGTTATTATTAACTTCAGCTTTCCATAAACTCGTAGGAATGCAATAAAAATTCAATGTCTAGCTACTTGATTTTATACTAAGCACCATTCATTCACCACCAATATTAATGTGTTCAAAATCTTTATAGCAAATAATTGAACCATCATATTTGCCCTGCTCTCCTTCCCTGCATCAAAAACATCTCACTCTGCCAAAACCCAAACTCAAAATTTTTTACCAGTTTGAAGAACCAGATTCAAGGACACAAATCAATCCTGCCACGGGTCGTTCTCCGTCCTCACTTCAGAGGGTTCAATTATTTGGGTCTCTGATGAATCCTCTTCTTCAGTTGCATCAGTTGAGGTTGAAGATGAATCTTCCTCAATCCTGCCCCATCTCCCACCAAGTGCCATTGTCATCATTTCATAGATCTTGTTACCCAACTCAGATGGACTGTCCGGCTATTTCACACAGAAAAGTATCAATCAATTTCAATGAAGACGATAAATTGTTTATGGTTCGAAAATGGTTATGCTGTGTAATTCAAACTTACAGTAAATCCACTGGAAACCAATGCAGTGTCGTATAAGAGCTCAACAGCCTTTTGAGCATCGCCACTGTCTGGTGAATTCTTGCATGCAGCCTGAAATGAAACAAGACCAAATAAATACAGGCTTGTTTGATTCAGCTTTGAGTTTCCAATTTTTGAATTCAAATTCCAATTGTCAGTTTTGAAAATTAAGGTGAATACTAGGTTTACATGATATTTTAAAAAAAATTGATAACTATAAAAAAAATGCTTCAAAACTATAAAATGAGACTTAAAGAACTTATATTATATCGTTGTTCAAGAGTTCTTTAATACTTACGTTTAGATCCTTGATAATTGGATGATCAGGATTGATCTCCAGTATTCTTCGGCCCCTCATGAACTCCAAGGTTGATGTGTCTCCAAGGGTCTGTGCTTTCATCAATCTTGAATCCACACATTATCATCAGTCTAATGATCGTGAATCTATTGTAATTCTTTACAGAAGCATAAAAGTTTTGATTCTTATATGTTTTACCTCTCCATGTTTGCAGACCAACCGAACTTTCCAGAAACAAGCACACAGGGAGAAGAGCTTAAACGCTTTGAAACTTGGACTTTGGCAACTTTTTCACCAAGCTGTTGCTTAATCCAATCACAAAGAAGATTGTACTCCTGTTTTGATTCCCTCTCCTTGACCTCATCCTCGTCACCTGGCACGAGATTTTTAATCATGAGTCGAATCATTTTACAGACCAGAATATACAATGAACATTTGTTTTGCTAGGGAGAAAGGACGAACTGACCAAGTTCCAAGTCTTCCTTGCTAATATCAACAAATTTCTTTTCTTTATACGTCTGGAGATTCTGGATCGCAACTTCATCTATGGGCTCAACCAAATACAAAACCTGTAATAATTCAAAGATTAGCCATCAAAACGTCTTAAATTCTTCAAAATGAAACTACTGCTTTATTATAAAATTAGTAGTACCTCAATGTCCTTTTGTACCAACTTCTCTATAAAAGGAGCACTCTTGGCACTTTTCAAGCTGTCAGTGGCCAAGTAGTAGATAGCATTTTGGTTCTCACCCATGTTATCCACATAGTCATCTAAGCTTATTGGCTCTTCCTCACTTTTGGAAGAGAAGAAACGCAGTAGAGGGGTAATCCGCTTGTGATTTCCAGTATCCTCTATACAACCCAACTTCAAAAACTTACCAAAATTCTCCCAGAATTTCTTATAATCCTGAAATTAAGTGCAACAAAGGTTATAATTAGCCCTTTGCTAAAGTATCAATACATGATTGAATATGCAGAAGAAAGCCACACCAACCTCTTTGTTTTCATTGTCAGCAAGCTCTTGAATCATGTCAAATGTTTTTCTAACAAGTCTTTTTCTCATTATTCGTACCTGTATCAGAATACGAGAATGCATGCTTTAGACAGAACTATGTACTCAAATTTGGAAGCTAACAAGAAAACAAGTGTACGGTAACAAAAAGTAAAGACAAAAGACAAAAAATAGTAATTTAAGCCTTACAATTCTGCTCTCTTGAAGAATCTCTCGAGAAACATTAAGAGGAAGATCATCTGAATCCACCACACCCTTTACAAAGCTCAGGTATCTTGGAAACTGAGAGGACAAACCATTACAAAGTGAGGTTGGAGCTACCAATTTGCATTAATTGCAGAGAAAAAAGGAATTCCCTGTGTGAAGGAGCAGCCCTGCAAATGCGCATCACATATGGCAAGAAATAGAAAACAATAACTTACCAGTTCTCCATCAAAATCATCAGAGATAAACACACGTTTTACATATAAACGTATGTTCTTGGTTTTCGGATTGATCACTTCTTCATTGTTTAAAGGTGCCATTCCGGGAATATAGAGCACACTCCTAAACTCCACTTCACCCTGCAGAAATTGAGCCATTCTCAGACTTGAACGAGAAATAAATTGATCTAAAGGATGAAGTTCATAGCAGAGAAGCATAGAATTACCTCAGTAGTGAAGTGGGTATGGGTAAGTGGGTCAAGAAACTCATTGAAAGTCTTCTTGTAGAATTCTTGGTAATCTTCCTTTTGAACTTCTTTAGGACTACGCATCTATGAAAAGAAACCAACCATGTTAATTTACTACTTTGATTAATCTCATATTCAAATCTATGTCAAATAAAAGCACTCACCCAGATGGGTTTTGTCTCATTAGCCAGCTCCCAGTCCCAATACTTTTCAGTAACAGTCTTTGTCTTCTTTTTCTTTTCTTCCTGAAGCACATACCAATACCACATTAAAAAACACTATCTAGAAGATCTGGCCAAAGACATAGAACATGAAGGAAAATTACCTCAGGTTTGGCCTCTTCTCCTTCTTTTGGTTCTTCCTCTTCTTCTACCTGCACAAAAAGTTGCAGCTCAAGTTAAAGCAGCAAGTAGCAATATAATTTTCACAGGTAACCCGATTCCAAGAGCAGGTTTTGCCCCCCAACAGTCTTGATAACACAAACTTTGCGAAGTTACTCCAGTTGAATGGCGTGGATTAGCACCCAGTTTAGCTAAAAGACCAAAAGGATCATCAACAAGAATAAGATAGTTACCTCAACAGTTCTAGATTTCTCCTGCCATGTGTAGATGGGGAAGGAAACAAATTGAGAGTAGTTCTTCACCAAATTCTGAATTCTGGTAGGTTCAGAGAATTCATATTTGTCATCAGGCTGTAATAGAAGCAGAGAAAAAATGTGAATATTTAAGCGCAAATATTTGGGAAGGGAATGAGAGTGAACTCAATATAATTTTTGAATTCAATTACTCTATAATCCTTCAAAGATACCCCTACTATTAAATCTTAGATGTATTTACTTTCCAGACTCCTTGTTTATTTTATTTGCAATAGCAAAATAAGCAGACCATCATACCCTTAAGTAGAGGGTGATTTGTGTACCACGCTTCAGAAGCTTTTCGGGGTCAGTTTCTTCTCTGATTACGTAGGAGTCACTGTCAGCTACAGCTTCCCAAACAAACTGCTTGTCAGACCTTGGGCTCTTTGTAGACACAACAACCTAGTTCACAGCACACTTCATCAGAAACTCCCAGGGAAAAAATATGCAACAATGGATTAGTGAAGTTAAGCATTGCCCTGACATATGATAAAACTGGCTATGTCAACCATCAGATAATAGCTACTTTGAGTCTGAAACCATTACCTTTTCTGCAACCAAGAAAGCAGAGTAAAATCCAACACCAAATTGTCCAATTAGACCATTATCTCCACCAAAGTCTTTATTTTCCTGCAAAGTTTGCCAAAGAGTGTAAACACCATATGATAACTTTACAGAAATTTCCTCAGAGTAGGAAACCACGAGTACTGAAGGACTATAAGCCAACTATAACATATATTACCTTCAAAGCCTTCAAGAATTTAGAGGTACCACTTTGGGCAATAGTGCCTAGGCAATCAATGAGCTCTTCCTTCGTCATTCCAATACCAGTATCACTGAAATATTATTAGAGAAAATTAAACTTATGCCTTTCTGGAATAATGTCATAAATTAACAATGGACATAATTCAATACTTACCTAACAGTAACTGTTCCATTTTCAGGATCAGGTTTGATGCGTATCTCAAGCTCCCCAGACTCTCCAAGTAATGAAGGGTCAGTCACACTCAAAAACCTTAGCTTGTCTAAA
Organism: Fallopia convolvulus; assembly: GCA_964016875.1. Classification (NCBI taxonomy): domain Eukaryota; kingdom Viridiplantae; phylum Streptophyta; class Magnoliopsida; order Caryophyllales; family Polygonaceae; genus Fallopia; species Fallopia convolvulus. Next base: position 11,227,456 of record OZ024720.1, read on the forward strand.
GCATCACTTGCATTACTGGATTCAGGGGGGAAAAAAAGTAAATCAGTATATGTCAATGTTTCTTTTGAATTTTTTTTATCATGAGATACAAGTGTGCCAATTACATTTTGACATGGCAATGGGCAAACTCAAATTAGCAAGGCAAGTAGTTCAGGCATAATTTATTTTATAAAGAGACATTCTTATGATCTTAAGTTTACTTCTCAAAGGATTAAAAGTTGTAAAGCATCAGTTTACACTGTATCTTACTGTATTCAATAGTGTAAAAGAAATAGAAATAAAAGCTAAACCATTCTTATCAAATCAATCCATCCTAGATAAAATTAGCCTGGCGTGTAGCTATGGTTTCTCCATTGATAAGAAAAAATACCAACTTGCTCTTCAAAAACGCTCTCATTAAGCAAGCAACTACCAGTCATGGAGAATCTATGGAAGGTTGATACTTGATAGAAGATACAAACCTCACAAGTTCTCTGAGGAAAACTTCCTTGTGGCTGTACAGACTGTGAACAATCAAGTCCATTAGCCTACTAACCTGCGTCAAACAGTTCACAGGTTTCAGCTCTCACATACACACTGAGATGAAAACTTGGGAACAATATCATATAATCTGCGTTGTTTTCTCCTGCTGTTTTTTATCCTGGGCCTTTTGATGATACGAAGTTAAATTCTTCACATGACTTCTCATTAAAAACAGATGAATCCCAACTCTGAAATCCAAAACATCAACAACAGAAATATGAAAAAGGAAATTAAATTAGACTGACCTCAGCTTGATACTCGAACTTCTCACCATCAGTCTCGGATGCCTCCTTCTCAGCCACAGCAGCATCACAACGAACGCCCAATTTCTTTGGTACCCTCAACGGATCATCTCTGAGTCTCAAACTCTTAATCGACAGCCCATTTCTGAAATAACTTTGCGGCAAGAAACTACTTCTAAGATAAGAAATTCTGTTTTGGGCGGAATTGAGCGCAGAGGAAGAGGAGGGAGAAAGATAGGCCAGAGAGGGAGAAGCCAAGCTCCGACTGAGAACAGGAGCCATGGATGGGGGGGCTCTTCTGTGAAAGGGGGTTTTGAGTTTTTCGTGGGTGCAAGAGAGAGGAGATGATTGCAGATTAGGTTGGGTGTGTGGGAGTGTAAGTGGCATAAAAAGGGACGGGAAAAACCCTAGTAAAGGGTTTAACGGGAAAGTGTAGAGAGTTCTAGAATTGCACGAAACGCACGCAGGCCTGGGCGGGTTTTGGAGGGATGCGCCCTGAAAATGTATGGCGGGTGTGCTTCCACTTCACCCATTTTGTTATCTTCAAAATGTTAGATGAAGGTGGTACAACTAATTCCATGATTGCTTAAAATTAGAGCGCCATGATTCAAATTATAGGTTTATTCTAAAGACAAAGAACAAACCGCAACGAGTAACATCCAGCCAGCCCACGATTTCCATAGTAGACAATACATTAAATATTATATTATATTATAATTATAAGGCAAAAGATTCATGTACATGATGCGGCTCGTAAGACAGAGCAGTACGTAAGAGGAAGTGGCTCGCACTATGGTACAAGCCGCTCCCCTATCCAAATTTTTTCAGTGTACATGTTTCTCGAATCGATAGCTTCAATTTGATATATTACAATCTTCAATCCAACAATCGAGCAAAAAATTATTAACATTTGAATATTAAATATACGCAAACCACTTTCACCTGTTATTTATTTAAAAGTTTAGGTGTAGTGTTTAGATAAGGCTTAGGGGGTTTGGGGTAAGGTTTATGTTTTATGGTAAGGGTTAAAGTTTATGGTTAAAGTCAAGTTGTAGAGTAGGATTTGGATATGGTTTAATAGTTAGAGTTTAGCATAAGATTTTGGTGTAGGATTTAAAATAAGGCTTAAGATAGGTTTTTTCGTAAAGTTTAGGATAAAGCTTTACTGAAAATCCTACTATAAACATTTTCTTGAAGCCTATGCAAAATCCATAATCCCTAAACCTTAAGTCCTAAATATATATATATAATCTATCCTAAATCCTACACCCAAACATTAAATCGAATCTAAATCCTACCCTAAACTCCATACCATACCCAAAACCATATATTAACCCTATACCCAAACCTTAGATCGCATCCAAAACCCTAAAAGTATGAACCTATCTTATATCTTATACCCAAACCCTAAACCTCACTTAAATTCTATCCTAAACTTTAACATATACCATAAACCCTGACTCTTATCTAAAACCCTAACTAAAGCCTTATCTTAATCATAAACCCTAACTCTTATCGTAACCTTAAACTTTATCCAAAACCTTAAACCTTAAACAAATCCTAAAAATATAAACCTTATCCTAATTCTTATACCCAAACCTTAAACCTCACCCAAGTCATATCTTAAACTCTAAGAGCATCCGTATCGGGGGTTTCAGCCCCGGTTTCGGCGAATTCCACGCATAAAAACAGGGAAAGTCCTGGCGAAATTGTGTATTTGGGTTTCATGGACAGAGAGAATAGGAGTTTGTCTAGTGAGAGTGTGACAAGTGGCTCTCCACTTTAGTTTACTTTTTGGCTAATTTAACTTAAGTTAGTATTTAGCTATTTAGGCTTATTTTAAATTAATAATAATAATAAAATAAATTATACTATAAGTAATAAATTTTTTTATCTATCCATACATACCAATTTTGTATATATTTGATTCACTTTAAAATTAAATTATTTGTTGGGTTGATTATGGTTAAACAAACACATATTTATCACTTTTTAAAATAATTCATGGTTTTAACTTATAAAAATTATATTAGATTCATAAATTTTTATCTAATTTATTTTCACTAATTTTATATATATTAAGATAAAAATTGGTGCAAATATATATAGATACATATATCCATTTTAATTTGCATCAATTTTTAAAGTTAATTGTATCTACCTTATCATTAAATTAATTATATCTATTAAACACAAGCAATCCTATTTTAAAAGAGTTAGTGTATCTATCCAATTATTCTATTACATATTAGTTTCATCTACCTTATTTATATAGGGTTAGTATATCTATCCTACTATTTTATTATTTTGGTTTCATCTACCCTAATTTTTTTGCTATAAATATGTATGGGATTCTCATTTCTAAAACACACTCAAACTTTCAACAATTTATCTCTTCCCAATCTTTCAAACCTAGATTATCGCGATCTTGATCATGGATTCAGGTAGGGGTGGCAAAATCTGACCCGACCCAATAAACCCACCTGACCTGCCTAACTCCGAACACGACCCGACCTCAAAAAAAAATCAAAATTTTTGTACCCGAGACATGTTTTGACGCGAACTGTTTTGACCCGAATCCGAAAAAACCCGAACACAAGATTAACCCAGAATCGATTATACCCGAATGGAATAGCCTAACGTAACCCGATTTCCGATGCTACCTGACCCGAACTTATCCGAATATCCGAAGTTACCCGACCCGAAATCATCCGAAAATCCGAAGTTACCTGACTGAAACTATATGAAAGTTACATTATGTTTTAAAATATTAATAATAGTGAATATTTATTATAATTATATTTTTATTTTAAATATTACATTAAATATTTAGACCCTAAAGTAGTTGAACTACAAAAAATCATCATTCGATATATAGTGTGAATAAAAATTCGGCTTACTCGAAATCAGATTAACCCGAAATTCGGCCAAAGTCGAAATCCAATTCACCCAAAATCCGAAAAACTCGAAACCCGACTCACCCAAAATCCGACTAAATCCGAAATCTAACTAAACCCGAAACCGGATCCGAAATCAAGTTCGACTAAAAACCGAATGACCCGATCGAAATTGACCAGAAACCCGACTTTGCCCGATTAATTGAGCACCCGAGCCTAAATGATCCGACCCAATTTGACCCGATTTTCAAAATATACGAATTTGACCCGAAACAGAATTGACCCGAGCCGACCCACCTGATTGACACCCCTAGATTCAGGTGATAATCCTCCATCAAATTTTCCACAAAATTGAAACCCAAATTTCCTACCCAATTTGCAACCAAACCTTCAACAAAAATCACCCTCAAAATTTCCAACTGATGTTCTATCCTAATTGCCCTAATCAAAACCTCCAACCACAAATCCAACAAAATTAGTCTCCACCATCTTACCCTCAATTCCAACCAAATCCGTGGCAATAACTCTCATATGGGAAAGCTTTCCAAACCTTTGGAGAGCCTCAACAATTGCCAATTTCATTAGGCTCATCGTTGAGCCGGAAGATGAACCTTTGTACAACACTCAAACAGAAGGTTCTCCTAGACGTGGAGCTCGAGGTGGTGGTCGTAGACCTTGTCGTGCATCTCGTGGTGGTGGATCCAATCATGCAAATAGTGTCTCTTCTGATGAGTGAGACTTTATTATTAAGGGATTACCTTGGAGTGTGAGGATGATGAATTGCGCCTAGTGAGTGCTTGGCTCAATACAAGCAAAGACGTCATCACAAACACACAACAAAAGAGCAAAACTTTTTGGAAGCGAATTAGGGACTATTACAATGACGAGAAAGCCACCAACCAGTGTCGAATGTGTAAGTCGTGTAAGTCTAAATGGACTAGACTTAGTGCTATTGTATTTAGATTTGGAACCGAATATCGGAATGCCGAGAGCATGAGAAGAAGTGGCCCGTCAGATGATGATGTTATGAATTATGCTCAAGAGTTGTTTTATAATCAAACTGGCCACAAATTCAGTGAAATGAAGTGTTGGGATGTTTTGAACAAGGAGCAAAGATGGAAGGCTCAATACTTTGAGCAGAGCTCCGGAACTGGAGGCTCAAAGAGATCGAGGGCAGAACCAACTGAAGGCGATACTTCTGGTCCTGATACACTAATAAGTAGGTATGATGATGAAGGCCTTGCTGAGCGCCCAATCGGAATTAAAGATGCTAAGAGAGGAAGAGCAAAAGGAGCATCCTCGTCATCCCAATTGAGTGCAGATATTGAGCTTTCAACGCGTATGACAAAGGCATCGTTGTCGTTGGCTAGTGAAGAGTTGCAGTTGAAGAAGATGAACCTACTTTACAAATTGGCTAGTGAAGAAAACCTCAATCCCGCAAAAGAAAAAATGATGCACAAATTGCAGAAGGACTTGGGTTTGTACCAGTGAAGCTCATAGAGAGCATCTTTATTTTCATGTTTTATTTTCATGTGCAATGCTTTGTGTTTGAACTTTCATTTTCTGTAGTTTGTGTTTATGGGTGTATGTTTAGCAATTTCGTTCTTGTTTGTATGATGCTTAAATGTAATCGATGTTTAAGTCAATGTATTTACTATTTTGTGTTTGAATGTTGGTTGGATTATAAAATCAATTCAAATCAATTTCCAAAAAGTCAAAGCAAATTCTAACAAAGCAATTCAAAGCAATTGAAAAGCAAATTCTGAGCAACTGAAAAGCAAATTCAAAGCAATTGAAGAGAAAATCCAAAGCAACTGAAAAGCAAATTCTGAAAAGCAATTCAAACTTGTGAAAAGGAAATTCTAGAAAAGAAAAAGCATTTTATGAAAAACAATTAAGGCATTGGCATTTATTGGATTCTCTTCTTGTGGCAGACAAGGAAATAGATCAAAAACATTGGATTCCGAAATACATCTACCCTAGTTTGAAAGTAGTTGTAACTACCCTATTTATTATTTTCATCTACCCTAGTTTGAACAGTAGTTGTATCTACCCTATTTATTACTTTCATCTACCCTAGTTTGAAAAGTAGTTGTATTTACCTTATTTATTACTTTCATCTACCCTATTTTTTGTTATATATATATGTATCAATTCCCTTCAATAATTTGCATTCATACTCACAACTCTTCCTTATGTATTTCTATTTCTTTCTTATGTCCAATTACCAATTATCATCATTCACAAAATGTCTAGTACCAATAGCTCTGAGTCCGATAATGAGTCCCCCACATATAATCAATTTCAATTTCATTACCAACAACTTCAAATCAATCTGCAACGCCTCATAGCAGCTGCACAAGCAGAAGCAGAAGGTTTAAGAAACCGACGTCGTCGAAGATTCATTGAAAGAGAAAGGGAAGAAGGGCATGCAAGACTATATGGTGATTACTTCAGCGATACACCAACGTACCCAGATGATCATTTCCAAAGAAGGTTTCGAATGCACAAGTCCGTTTTCATGCACATTGTTGATCAATTGTCAGCCAAGATGTCGTACTTTCAACAAAGATCAGATGCAACCGGTAAGCTTGGTTTGTCTGCACTACAAAAATGTACCGCTGCAATTCTCATGTTGGCCAATGGACTTGTTGCAGATGCTTGTGATGAATATGTTCGTATTGGTGAGGCCACTGCAAGACAATGCTTGTGCCAGTTTGTTGATGAAGTGATTAATTTCTTCGGTGAAGAGTACATGCGGCGACCAAACTCCAAACGACATTGAAGGTACCAAGTTTAGGAGAGTCTCGAGGATTTCCCGGCTTGTTGGGTAGCATCGATTGTATGCATTGGAGGTGGAAGAATTGCCCGGTTGCATGGAAATGGATGTATGGCCGTGGAGATCATGATGGTCCAACAATTATCCTAGAAGTCATTGCATCATACGACACTTGGATTTGGCACGCTTTCTTTGGCACACCTAGTACGTGCAATGATATTAATGTTCTTGCTCGATCACATGTTTTTGATGATGTTCTACAAGGTGTAGCTCCAAATGTAAACTTCACAGTCAATGGACACGAGTACAACATGAGATATTATCTCGCCGATGGTATCTACCCCTCATGGGCTACATTTTTCCAATCCATCACCCTCCCTCAAGGGCCGAAGGCAAAACTATTCGCCCAACAACAAGAGAGTTGGCGTAAAGATGTCAAGAGGGCATTCGGAGCATTGCAAAGCAAATTCAAAATAATTCGAGACCCGGCATTATCGTGGCAACCTAATTACATTGGAAAGCTAATGAAAGCTTGCATAATCATTCACAACATGATTGTAGAAGATGAAAGAGATGGGTACAATCCCAAGGGGTATGTCATTCCTCAATATGACGGGGAACATGAAGAACCGGATGAAATTCTTTTTCCCAGAGATTGTGATGTCAACAACTAAATCGAGCGTAGGTATCGTCTCCAGAATCGGAATACACACCACCAACTTATAGCGGACTTGGTGGAGCACGTTTGGGAAACACGCAGGGGTGATTACAATGACGACGACGAGGATGATGGAGATTATGAAGATGATGATGGAGATGACGATGAATGATGTTGTGTTTACAATTATGTATGTTGTTTTGTTAATTTATTTAATGTATTTTGTTATGTGTTTTGATTTATGTTGTGTTTGATTGTTGTTTCATGTATGTTGTTTCGTTAGTTTATTTAATGTATTTTGTTATGTGTTTTGATTTATCTTGTGTTTGATATTAATATATTATGGTTTTGTTAATGATGACGGAGAAGATTATGATTGTCGGAAACCGCGTTATTGGCAAATTAAAAAAATTTATTTATTTATTTTTTCTGAAATTTAAAACATATTCTTACAAACCCAAAACTCAAAAATATAATAAAATTAGCCAAATTGTTATTTGTTTAATTAGCTTAAGAAATATTTAAATTAATAAATGAAGGGTATAATTGTAATTGTGTATAGATAAATAAATGGATGTTGGGAAATGAGAAAAACAGAAAAATGAGTTTCATGGGTTTCATTGATATTTAAGTGAGTTTCATGAAATGAAATTGGGAGAGCATAAGATGATGTGGAAGAGAGAGAAATGAAAAAAATGGGTATTTTTGGGGTTTACCAATGCTGATGGCCTAACTTTTACCATAAACCCAAACTCTTTCTCAAACCATACTTTAAAGCCATACCCATAAATTCTAAGAGCATGAATATTGTTGATCCTCATGAAACCCATAATTCTACACTTTTATCATTTCTCTCACTTCCACATCATCCTACAATCCTCTCCCAACAACTATTTATTTCCTGATAGACGTGAAATGGTCGTGTAAATCAAGGCTATGCAAAAAAGTCCTAACAAACCTAAAGATTGTAGTTTAGAGAAGTAAGGGTCGAATCCACAGGGAGGAGATTTATCTTTCTATGTGAGTTTTATGTCAATTAAAGTAAAAGGTGTTTAAGGATTAAACAACTATCTAACATGCAAAAAATAATAAAACAATTAAAGTTTGGGTTTTTAACAATTTAGGGAAACACTTAGTCAACCAGAGATCCACATTCGTATGACAAGTTGATCATAGATTCGCATGCATATGAAATTACAATTCCTTTTCAAAGATAATTAATAGCACAACCAGATACTATCAATCCTAACTAATTGAATAACCATGAAACTATCAAGATTCAATTCAAAAGCAGCATGAAGAATAGGAATATAATCAAGATACAATTCTAGCATAAAACAACCAACTTTTATACTAGAATGCAATTTAACTCTCTTCTACAATAGACTAGCACAACCAGATACTAGTATAATGCAGTTTGCTTCTATGAAATAGAGAAACTCAACCAATAATTTCTCTAGATCTAGCAATTGAGATTCAATAACAACAACCCTAGAAATTGCTGAAATTCAATCAAGAGAGTGAAATAACTCCATGCAATAGATAAAGAGTAGAAATCTCACAACTGAAAGTCAAACGATGCTTCAAACTGTTTGACTAAGCAAAAGGGCTTAGTTCTCCATGAAAGGCTAAAAACTCCGAAAGAAAAATATGATAATAGTGTATCAATGAGAGATGCAACTCTCATAACCCTAATTATATAAAACTAGGTCTAAAACGTCTATCCAAAAATACATAAACTCGGAATAAAGCTGATAAAGATATAAACAATCAAAATATAACACGTGGCAACACTCGGATCTCTGCGTTGTCAGAGGCGGCGGGCGGCGGCGGTCGCCGCCAGCGCCAGAGCGCCGATCTTCAATTTTCTTCAGTCCAACTCTAAAACTTCGAGAATATGCATCTTTGGGTCTTCCTTCTCCTAGTTGAAAATAGCATATAAAACATCTAAAAATACCATAAACTCATGCTAAAACTCCTCCTAAATACACAATATAATTGTGCACATCATTTCCCCTTACACAATTACAAATATACCCCTAATTTTTATTAATTTTAAATACCTATTTATCTAATTTTACATTTCACAATAATCTTAATAAATTACGATCCTTTTATTTTAGATTGTAAATTCGATTTAAATTTCAAAAAAAAAAGGTTTGCATAAATCTTTAATTAAGGGAATAGTAAATTAAGGAACTAATTATAAACCAAATCGAGACAAACATACTTCATTAACTCAATAGAATCAAAATACATAACAACGTACACAACGAAATAAACGAAACAACATACATCAAATGAAATACATAATTTCCACCATACATAACCAACACAACATCATTCATCATCATTTTGATTGTAATTAGCCCCGAATCTTTGCCAAACGTGCTCCACCAAGTCCTCCTTAAGTTGGTGGTGTGTAACCCGATTTCGAAGATGATATCTGTTTTTTATGAAGGTGTTCACATAATCTTCATTGGGTAAAATTGTCTCATTTGATCCTTGGTATTCTCCTTCATTTACAAGAACGACATACCCATTGGTCTCGTACCCATCTCTTTCATCTTCTACAATCATGTTGTGGATGATTATGCAAGCTCTCATTATCTCTCCAATATTATTCCAAGATAATGCTGGGTTATGAATTATTGCAAATCTTGATTGCAACACTCCAAATGCCCTCTCAACATATTTGCGCCAACACTCCAATTATTGGGCAAATAGTTTTGCCTTCGGACCTTGAGGGAGCCTAATGGTTTGGACAAACGTTGCCCATGGGGGATAAATATCATCAGCAAGATAATATCCCATGTTGTACTCGTGCCCGTTGACCGTAAAGTTTACATTTGGAGAAACACCTTGTAGAGCATCATTAAAAACAAGAGACCGATCAAGAACGTTAATATCATTGCACGTACCTAGGACACCGAAGAATGCATGCCAAATCCAAAGGTTGTATGATGCAACGGCCTCTAGGATAATTGTTGGACCCTCATGATCTCCACGGTTATACATCCCTTTCCATGCAACTGGGCAATTCTTTCACCTCCAATGCATACAATCGATGCTTCCTAGCATTCCGGGAAATCCCCGAGACTCTCCTATGCTCAATAGGCGTTTTATGTCCGCGGAGGTTGGTCGCGTAAGATACTCATCACCGAAGAAAGTTATAATCCCATCGAAAAAATGGTACAAGCATTTCCTTGCAGTGTCCACGCCAATACGAACATATTCATCAATAGCATCTCCAAAAAACCCATATGCCAACATGCGGATTGCAGATGTACATTTTTGTAATGCGGATAAACCAAGCCTATCGGTTGCATCTGGCCTTTGTTGAAAGTACTCCAACTCGGTGGAGAGTCGATCGACAATGCGCATGAAGACATGCTTGTGCATTCGAAACCTTCTTCGGAAATGATCATTCGAGTACGTTGGGTTCTCACTGAAATAATCGTTGTATAGTTTTGCATGCCCTTCTTCCCTTCCTCTTTCGATATGGGTTTGACGACGTCGGGTTCTCGAACCTTCAGCTTGTGTATTGGCTATACGAAGTTGAAGATTGGTTTGAAGTTGTTGGTATGCAGCTTGCCATTGATTATAGGAGAACTCTAGCTCGTTCTCTGATTCAGAGCTACTAGAAAAGGAAGAGAGTGGGGAAGATATTTTTTACCTATGAGAATTGCTTATGGTATAAAAGAAAGGAGAGTGGTGAGTTTGATGAAGATTGTTGAATGGAAAGTGAGGCTTATATAGCCAGCTAAAATGGTCCTGTTCGAATTCACATGTCTTTGTCTTGTTCAATTTCAATTGCCTTTTCAGAGATCACATGCATTTTCAGAATTCACATGTCTTTGTTTTTTGATTAAATGACTTTTTCAGAGATCACATGTCTCTGTCTTATTCGATTTCAATTGCCTTTTCAGAGATCACATGCATTTTCAGAATTCACATGCCTTTGTTTTTTTTTGATTAAATGACCTTTTCAGAGATCACATGTCTCTGTCTTATTCGATTTCAACTGACTTTTCAGAGATCACATGCATTTTCAGAATTCACATGCCTTTGTTTTTTTGTTAAATGACCTTTTCAAAGATCACATGTCTTTGTCTTATTCGATTTCAATTGCCTTTTCAGAGATCACATGCATTTTCAGAGTTCACATGCCTTTGTTTTTTTATTAAATGACCTTTTCAGAGAACACATGTCTCTGTCTTATTCGATTTCAATTGCCTTTTCAGAGATCACATGGACTTTAGAATTCACATGCATTGAAAAGCAAACGATTACATTGTAAAGAAAACGATTACATATTGATTTAAACATCATACAAACAAGAACAAACTTGATGAACTGACTTATACACACAAACCGACTTAAACACACAAACTGACTTATACACACAAACTATAGAACATGAAATTGAAACATTAAATAAGAAAATGCCATGACATGATAGAAATCACCTTCATCACATTCACACACCTTTGAATCCCAATTGTTCTTCCAGTCTTTGCTTCACTACTTCTTTCTCGGGAGTAAGATCACCTTCCTCTAGCAATTTGATGTACCGGTCCATCAGCCTGGCTTGCAACTGCCTATTCTTTTATTCCAGCTCTTTTTCCTTATACGTTGTCATTTGTTTTTGTTGCTCCAAATTTGCCAATGCCATATGCTCGGACAACTCAATATCTGCATCTAGTCAGGATTATGATGATGCTCCTTTTCCTCTTCCTCTCTTAGCAGCCTTTATGCCGATTGGGCGCTCAATAGGATCTACATTAAATGTACTCATTGGAGTATCAAGACCAGAAGAATCGCCTTCAACCGATTCTGTCCTCGATCTCTTTGAGCTCCTAGTGCCAGAGCACTCCATCTTGGTTCGTCTTGGAGATGTACCCAAAAATGCTCCTCATTGAATGCATGGCCCATAGAATCATAATAGAATTTATTAGCATTTTTCAAAACATCTTCGGCCGATTCACCACTACGTTTCAAGGACAAAACTTTCAGATATTCATCTACGAATTTAGCAATAAGAGGGTTCATTCTATTCCATTTAGACTTACATCCCTTTGTGGTTCGACGCACTTGGTCCCCCACCAAATTCTCGTTGTAGTAGCCACTAACTCGCTACCAAAAAGCTTGGGCTATTTGCTCGGTGTTTACGATGATATTCTTACTTGTATGCGCTCACTAAGAGTACTTCGTCATCATGACTCCATATGTGAAGATCAATGGTTTCTTCCTCATTGTAGGAATCACCAGACCACGAGCTCCACGACCACCACAAGATCCACGACCACGAGCTCCACCTCCACGAGCTCCACCTCTACGACCATGAGAAACTTCCGGTTGGGTGCTGTACAGAGGGTTATCTTTCGATTGAGAGTTGTGCGTAGCCATATTTTCATCCGAGCCTAAAGAAATTGGCGAGTGTTGAGACTCAAAAAATTCTTGGGAAGCTTGCACACATGAGTTATTGCTCACTTGAGATGAGAATTGTTGGAAGTATTGATGATTTGGTGGAAGATAAAGCGGTGGAGGGTAATTTTGCAAAAAAATTGATGAAATTTGGTTGGTAATTTGGTAAAGGGTATTTTGGTGGATAATTTTGTGGAAAACTTGATGGAGGGCAATTTGGATACCACATTGGTGGATAGTTTGGTGGAGGATTTTCATTTGGATCCATATTTGGGAGAGGATTTGATTGAAGAAATGATTGTTGGAAGAGTGAGTTTTGAAAATGAGTAAAATCCATATATATAGAAAAAAAAGGTTTTTTAAACTCTAAAACCATGCATCCAAAATCATGGGTGGATAACAAAAACTATGGGCAGATAACAAAAACCATGGGCAGATAAATAACCGATAAATCAAAATTATTCAAATTAATATCTATGGGCGGGTACAAAAATTATGATTTTTGGTATAATTTTTTGAGCTAAAAATGATTTATTTTAAAAGAATAAATAAATATGTATTTTCTCGCCCTAAAACAACGTCTAAATGTAATTTAATTTTAAAATAATTCAAATATATATAAAATTGGTGTCTATGGGTAGATAAAAAAATTTATGAATTTTGGTATAATTTTATTTTATTTTTAAACCCTAAAAATAGGCAAAATTGATTAAAAACGATAATAAGATAAATGAAAATTTCAAATAAAAGTAGCCATTCAAAAGTTGCCACGTGGCGTCCCCCCATTTGTGATTCTATTTTGGTGGATGAAATTGGTGCCTTTCTCCTGCACTTCTCGAACATTTGTCTAACACGGACTTGTATCGTTGAACGATGCCGAAGATGGAGTTTCGATCTTTTTTTAATTTTTTTTTTATTTTTGGTGAAACTTGGATATCGATATCCCCGATATTCATGGTCTAACTCTTATCATAAACCCTAAACATTATAAAATCCTACCTTAACCCTTATCTTATACCATATACAGGTACCAAATCTAATCTAAATCTTAAACTCTAAGCCCTAAAAATATAAAACCTATCCTAAATCATATACCCAAACCTTAAATCCCATTAAAATCCTATCCTATCCTAAACCCTAACCCAATATGGAGTTCATATATATTGCCCGGATGGGAAGGGTCTATACACGATGGTCATGTTCTCCGTGATGCTATTTCTAGAACAAATGATTTTAAGCTCCCAAAAGGTAATCAACAATATGTTTTGAATAGTTAGGTGATTTGAAATATAAGGTAAATTAATCTATTTTTTCTTACTATGTCAAGGATGTTATTACTTGGTTGATGACGGATACACGAATTGTGAGGGATTTCTAACTCCATATAGAGGTCATTCTTATCACCTAAAAGATTGGGGGGGATAAACAACCTGATAAGCTAGAGGTGTAGTTCAACATGAAACATGCTAAAGCTAGGAATGTTATAGAGATGTGTTATGGTCTCTTAAAAGGTAGATGAGCTATTCTTCGAAGTCCATTTTTTTCCAATTCGAACTCAAGGCCGAATAGTTAGTGTTTGTGCATTGATACATAACCTTATCCGAAAGTACATGTCAAGTGATATTATGGTTGAGTTAGAAGATGATGAAGAGGAAGACGAAGAAGAAGAGGAGGATTGAGAAGAGAAGGAAAACGAAGAGGGTGAAGAGGTTTGAGTACATAAGTGAAGTTTGTACATCGAAAGCTTGGAATAACTTTAGAAAATCCCTAGCCAATACTTTATTTAAACATGTTTATTTGCATTCATTTCTAATCTTCTTTACTCCTTTATTTTACTGTATAAACTAACAAGAGAGCTAACTACGCATAACGAAACGAAAAAGTCTGGACTACGTGACGAGCAAGGTTAAAGAGGAGTGTAATGAAAAATATCATTTAAACCTAGACAAAATTGAATCCCAAGATGAATAAGGTTAAAGAAGGGTGTACAAAAAAATATTAAAACCTTGATGATCTAAAATAGATTGATTTCTTTAATTTATACGAAAAAGTTAAGAAAACCGAGGGGTAAATGGTGAATAAAATGAGCCTCTAATTTTAAATAAAACCCTAAAAGGATAAAACACCCTTGCTTGCAGAAGAAAGTCAGATTGACGAAACTCTAATCCATCGCTCTACTATAAATAAATGCACGACTTTTATTCCTAGACATATTAAATCTTCATTAAAAATATGCATCGGAGGTGAATTACGGGGACAAACCCTTTTTCATTCTTTTATAGGTTGAAACATCGAAATTCTCAATTACTCGAAGTTTGAATTTGTTGAAGGCAGAAATATGTACTTTCACAGGGGATTGCCAAAAGCATGGCTAACTAGACTGAAATTTCCACCAATTTAAAAACAATTAACTCAAATCTAACCCATTATAAATCCTTCCAAATTTGATTGATATGTTCAGTAGCATTATATAATTTATATGTAAAAGGATATATAAGGTGGTCGCCGTGGCTACTTAAATTAAAGCTCTAGTTTCATTCCTGTCTGACTCCTGTCACCACAGTTCTGGATGAGTCTCTGCACAAACAATATATTCAATTCTTACTTACATAAATGTATTAATTAAGAACTGAAATTTCAAGGTTTCAGAAATGTTAAAAGACATAAAATTCTTACCTTAAGCGCGCCGTTGCAGCTGTGTGTTTGAAGCAGTCTACATTGCATAACCTAACTGATCTCACCATATCCCCAAACCTGTCATCATTTGTATAACTTATAAATGAACTGAAGCATAAAGGATCAAAAAAATCAAAGAGTACGTTCTGAAGAAAAGACTCAAACGTACCGATCAAAGCTTTTTCTCGGCTTGTCAGTGCTGTTTCTAGGCCTGACTGATCCATCCACACTCATTCTTGCTCTCTCTAATATGGGTCTCCTAACAATACCGGCTCTAGACGCTAACCCACTGTCAACACTATGTCTAGACTTGTGTTTGTCATCAAGTGTCAAATTTGAACCCTCATTATTGTTGTTGTTGTTGTTGCCTAAATTAACCGCGCTCTGATGAGATGATTTCGGTTGCTTTGGCAGCTTCTCCACAGCTGAAATGAACTTCTTTAGATGTGTTAGATATTGCGGATGGAGCTCCAAATTGCAGTGGCTACCGCCTTCCACCCAGAACGGCTCATACTTCTCTTTGCAGAGTTCAAATAGTTTCTTTCCATGAGAACAAGGTACTACCTTATCAGCACTCCCCTGAAAAGAAATTTTATAAGGAAAGGTAAGACCCCATAACATTAAACTTATGCCAATATCTAAGAATAAAATAGAGAGTCTCATATATAGAAACTCACATGTATGACCAAAACTGGACACTTAACAAGGGGAATCTTGTCCACATTCTGCAACAGAAAACACATGAATGTCCACATAACTTGAAACCCACAAGGGATAACATTGAAATATTAAGTAGGTGAAGGAAAAATGAAGTAATGACCTTAAAAATGTCGAACCAGTATGTCCGTTTGACAGAATACATGACGCGAAGGCCAGATAGGAAGGCGCTGTGGAGGATGACAGCCCTCAGATGCGATAGTTTGGTAGCCAATTCAATAGTAGGACCGCTTCCTAGTGATTGCCCGTATAGTATGATATCTTCCTCCTTCAATCCATATATGTCTTCAAGACTCTTGTAAGAGGCTTCTATGTCTGCATATGTGTCCTGCTCACTTGGCTATTCCACACCAAAAGTTTTGCATTTGAACAAAATTGTCAAAAAAAATCTCATTAAAATAGAAAAAGGGCTAAAATGACAAACATTTCCTAAAAGCATTAAAGGGGTAAAATGGATGATGAATAATACCTTTCCAGAGGATTGCCCATATCCAGAGTAATCATACCTAAAATCAGAAGCAAATTAAACAAAAGAATCCATTTCAATTTTCATCAGGACAGGAAAATAAAATGACTGAAATTGAATCCATGAGTAGAGAATGTTGAAAATTAAGAGACCCCATAAGATTGACACCAAGATAGTCACTGAGCTCCAAGAAGATGTTGAGCATCTGGCCAAGATCAGTGGCGTTGCCATGGGAGTAGAGAATTGTCAACGAAGCCGACGGGTTCTTTACGAAAACAGCGATGATTTTACTGTCTTTTCTGGTCAAAATCTCCAACACATCCACATTTGGCCTCATCCTGGTGCTGGAGAGTCTCTTTTTCCCGGTTTCTTCATCAGTTATGATCTTGTAAGATGGTGGGTTTGGTGGGTGGAATGCAAGTTTTGCTGCCATGGATGATGTTGCTGACCCCATCTTCAATCTTTGTTATCACATTTGAGTGTTTGAAAGCTCAAGTTTAATTTCTGGGAGAATTGGGATGGATCAGAGGTTGCAAAATATACATTTTTTTTGGAGAGTTTCTTCTTTGATTTTGTTATATATGGAATCAATTTTTCATCATTGCCTTTTTTTGTTAGCTTTGGCCCTGCTTTCCTTTTTGAATTTGATTAGTAGCTAATCATCCTCCTAAGACCGCGAAAAATAAAACAGAAATTCCGAAATTAAAGTTTTTTTTGATTAAAAAAAAACAATATTGTCTTTTGTTTAAAGTGCCCTACCTTCCATTTTCAATTATGCATGCACACAATACTTGTTTTTTTTTTCTCTCCTTTTGACTAAATCACTACACTAGTGAACTTGATTAATTATGGGTGTGATTGCATACCAACCCCAATGATATTGACAAGCATGTAGCGTAGTGGGAGGGGCTACGCTTCCCTTCGTTGAGTTCGAGTGTTCGATTTTCAGTGGAGGAGATTTGAACTTGTTGGGAGAGCAGATCTCACCCAAAATAAAAGGGGCCCTCGCGAGACTCGAACTCTAGATGTAGGCGTTTGATGGAGCAAAGCTCTCCGCTGAACTAGGGTGGCAATAATAATAAAAAATGATATTGACAATGCAAACAAGTATGAACAAATTAATTAGATTCCATTGATATATGAAGGCTCACTCTTGTTCATCTGTTATTCAGTTAGAACATATATTTGAGCACTAGACTATTTTATTTTACATATTTAGGTGTAATTGTGCTTAATTCATATCCATTTTGGTGTAATTGTGTTTACTTCACACACACTACAATTTCTAATCTTGCAATGGAGAAAGTGGAGACTGTAAATCCGAAAAGAATCAATGTGCAGTTGTAACTTTTAACAATTAATGTGCTACTTTTTGCTTAATTATTACTACGTGTCTTTTATGATGGGCACAAGGCTGGATAGAAATATGATAATGATGGAATTCGTAGTCGTGTTTCAACGAAGCACATAATAAGAGGGAACAGTAAAAATTATTACCTGTTAGGGTGAAGTGATGTTCTTGCTTGTTCGTGTAAAACTTGTACTCCGTAGTAATTAACTATTCTAGTACATTGTTCCACTTATTAGGGTTTTTGTGATGAAAAGAAAAGGGTACTCCAATATATTACAGCTTCACCATACACCGATACACGCCCCATCTTTACGTGTAGCACTAATAATAGCATTCATAATTAGGACATTAATTTGGGCCCACGTGTTTATTTAGACATTAATTTCTTCTTGATTTTTGATGACCGGTTTGGGCCACGAGGCCCATTTCAAGACCCATCAATTATGTCTTCTGGTTTGAGGCCAGGAGCCCACCAAGCACTAACGGGAAATTTGAAACCCCCTAAATTCAATTCAAATATTTTTCGAAATTCCAAAAAGTGTAAAATAAACTATATTTTGAACTAGCAATAAAGTTAGGTATACAAAAATTGAAATTGAAAGTGATAATCAGATCTTAATCAAAGCCCTATAACAGGAAGAAATATGTCATTGAGATATTGATATGTTAGCAACAAACTTTATGACGTTGTGCTCCTCTCTTTGGAAGAAACCATCATTTCTCACGTATAAAGAAGTGTCAATTCTATTGTTGATAAAATTGTTAAACTAGCACGCTCATACCCCCTAGGGCATGAGGCTACCACCCAGAGCTTATTGCTCTCATCCGCTAGTATGTTGTTAGTATTGGGTAGTTGCCCCATTTATCAAATTATTACCTGATAAAAAAAAACTATATTTTGAAATTAAGGGTGGGTTGTGTGACACCCTTATACACTATGACGTTGATGAGGTATTTTCAGTGGTCGTTATACCTATCAAAGAAACCTTAGCTTAACCAACTCTGTAGAGCGGCAAGTAAGGGTCGAACCCACAAAGACTCGTGTAAATGTGTTATTGCTTAAGTGCCAAGTAACTAATATGGGGGTTTTGTATTTGTAAATTCTAAACTACTATGCAAGACAGAAATAAATATGAATGCAGAAAATTGTTTATATCAATAAGAGACAAACGTGTTCAACTAGTTAAATCCATCATGATATTGATTCGTTGATCATTGATTCTCTTAATTCTCTTCTCACTTGAATAATCTATTGTGGATAATGATCTCACTAAGGACTAAAACCCAAATTTCATATTTAGTTGATAGAACTACCAGTCTAACAACCCTAATTATCTAATAACCTAGAAGACCTTCTAGATTCAATTAAATAACAGCATGAAGATTCAAGTTATCAATAGAAACAAACACTTAGAGCAACCAAACATCTAAGTGACTTGTGAATTTATTCCCTTCTTCAACCAACTAGTCCAACCGGTACTAAATTGATTAAAGTATACTTTTGATCAAATTAACTCCAACCGGTAATTAATCAGATTCAGTTTTAACTAGAAATTCAATTAGGTAGCTAATCTAATAAAACCATAGTTTAGATTCAATTAAGCACAGGGAATAATTTCTATTCAAGTTTGTTGAGAATCAATCAAACCTCACAACTACATACAAATCATGACTTCAATAACTAGCCAAACACAAGAGAAATTAGCAATGCATAATTAAATTAAAATCAAACTTACAAAGGTTCAAAGGTTCTTCCTTGAGAGAAAACCCTATCCTCCAAAAGTGTGATCAAAAGTTCTGAGAAAAGATAGACTAACAAGAGTTTAAATATGCTTCCCAAAATAATCCTTCAAAACCCTACAATTAAGCTTCAAAGTCGGACAAGATATAATCTAAGCCCAAAAAGGTCGAGCCCAATTCTCGGCCCAAGACATTTCCGCGTAGAAAACCCGATTTCTCGGTCTTGCACAATGCGCGGCCGCGCATTTATACCATCCCGCGCAATTAGCCTCGATTCAGCATTCAAGCGACACTCTAGAGGCTGTTTTGACCCACTTAGAGTTGGAATTTGGACTCGGAGTAAACATGAATTGTAGCTCTTTGAATTAGCTTTCCAGTGATAGCAAATTAAGCCTCATCCAAGCACTATAGCTCCCAAATCAAGCATTGCAAGATAGAGGTGTCAAAACAAGTCTCCAATGCATAACCCGAGTTTTACTGTTCTTTTCACAAAAGCTCTTGGGTCTTAGCTCTTCTAATATTCACATGTATCACTCTAAGATTCATAAAACTCCACTACAATCATTTAAGATCCATCTCATCCATGCTTGTTTGCCTAAAGATCTGCAAAACCGAACAAAACAAGCGCAAAATCCAAATTTCCTAGAAAACCTAAAAACCTGAGAACTAGACTAAACTAAGCTAAAACCATGCAAAATAAACATAAATATGCATCCTAAACACTACCTAAATGCAAGATATCAGATGTATACTTTGTAAAACTTATCTATTATATAAAGAGATAATTCACATATAACAACTATTTGCGTAAGCATATAACAGACATTAGCAACCATAACAGATTGCACACACATCCATATGTCGTTACTTCTTATACTAAAACATCTGTCACTCTAATTTTACAACTCATATGTCTAAGATGCAAAATGAGGAGGAGAAGGTTGCATTGAGCTTCAGCCGGCCGACCTGTATGAATGTGACCTCTAAAAGAGACACACGTCAGAAAGATCTAGCTGAACCTGAAAAATTATTTTGCGATTTACGTGAGTCGCATACTCAGTGAATATAAACCATCATCAATTATTTCACACAGAGTCAAACATTTAGTCCATGTACATATACATACATATTATATATATCATAGAAGAATTTACTATGCAAATGCAAATGCCGATGTATCCGGTTTATTATTCTGTAAACTGTTCAAGCCTAAATTTACCCCGGGTTTACTATATATGGACTCTTATGGTCCCTTTAGCAAAGAAATCCGAAGATATCCTGAATTACAGTTCAGGGCAAGACAGTCACAGGTCCTTTTAATCTCATTGCAATATGCTATGCAATCAAGTGCATTCTGTAATCATATATCATGTGCCATATGATATCATACTTTCTGTGCAAACGACTCTGGAAATTTCAGAACTATCACATCTATCCATATAACTCATATAGCACATATATCCATATAGCATATATAACACATATATCCATATCACACATAGGGTTGAATCTTCGGTCTATACTCACCTGTTTAGAACAATTACTATATCTCTCCCCCTTGTTCTTGATCACGATCTATGATTAGTTCTCCTATATGTAACCCAATTCAAATTAGACTATTTACTCTTACAACTCTAACCCCAAATGTAATAAAATGCCAGAATGCATTATAATTTTTTGTGCATAATTCCAAATCCTTTAAAACTTGACAACAATAAACTATATATATAGAAGAACATTTTTCTAGTTCAAACCTTTGGGTAAAACTTTATCAAAGGTCCCCATAATATCATTACAAAGAAAAATCTTAAGATTACTCTGAAATCTTTTTACCGAATATAAATCCGATATCGAAAACACCCTTTGAGAGCTATAAATCGAATGATTTTCAAATAAAAAACAACTGTATATCTAGATTTGGAAAAATTAGAAAAATCCAGATCAACAATTAACTAATTAAAACTTACCAAACCAAACTTGTGCTTCGAGATTAAAACTTGATAGAAGAGATCTTGGATCAGATCCAGCAAAAGCAACCGATATCAAACCTTTACTAACTCTCCTCTCTTAATTTTCGAACTCTCTGTTTTTTTGGCTTCAAATCCTTCGTAATGAAGAATAACAAAGCAAAGATAGATATGTATATATCTCTTGGCAAAGTCGGTTTTATTTTAGAAAAATTCTGTTTTTCACCCTCAAAGTTTCTTTACTACAAACTTTACCCTAAAATAATTATTAATTAAATTTTAGTTAAAACTTTTAAAAATATAATAAACTTAGTTAGAAAATAAATATTACTTTTAAAAGTGCACTATATATCATGCTAATATGCTATGCATATGCTATTAATATGCTGTGAATGAAAAATGACGTATGCACTTTGGTCGGGGATATTACAGTTGTGCACCTCTCTATGTTCTAAATATTTAAATTGTTTTTGTTTTTTTTGGAAATATATCTATCGTTCTTGTTTAAGAGGAAATCTTCACATAAAATTTTGCCCGACGCACATAACACGACTCGCGCCATGGTGTGTTACATATCATAAAGCGATCCATATATGGGTACCCAAGGGCGCGAGATAGAAGTTGTAATGGAATTTGGGCCGCAACACGAAGCGACTCGTATTTAAATGTGAGACGCTTCATTCCTTCTATCTTCCTTCACCCGCTTCATCTTCTTTGTTTGTTCACCGATGGTGCATGATTTTCTCACTCTCCTTTAATCTCATACCTCTCCTCTCACTCAATCATAGATCTCTCCCTTTCCCTCAATCTCATATTTCACTCCCTTCCCTTATTCAATGGTCAAAACTCGTGGTGGTGGTCAACAACGTCGAGGGCGGTCGACAGAGGCACTTGTGGTCGGTGAGGACAGTGGGTGGCCGATGGTGGAGGATGGTAGTGAGCAAGGGGCGGTGGAATAGGGTGGTGGTGCACGTTAGTGGTCTCCAATGTGGGGCCAAATAAAGGGGAAGGTTGGTGCTGGACTGAAAGACAACAAAAGAGGTTTTAGGGTATATGGTTTTGCTCACACCATGGTGTGTGATATGCCAAACCTTAAACCCTACTCCTAAACCTTAATCCCTCTAAACTCTTCTTAATCTCAGCCCCTTAAATTCCTTAAACCGAGCTAATCCATATAAACCCTAAATTCCCCAAATCCTTCAAGCCTTAAATTGTAAACAATTCCTAGCCCTACCCCCCCAATTCCCTAAACCCCATTCTCTAAAAACTAAACTCTAAGCCCCCGTTTGGTATAACAAGGAGGAAAGGAAAGGGAAAGGAAACAAATTTATATATAAAATGATAGAGATTCTCTCTTTTTGGCAAGAAAAATGAGGGAAGGGGGGTAATGGTTAGAGGAGAATAGGTGATATGGTTACCTCATGTTAAGGGGGTGGGGAGCATTATCTCAAATTTTACATAAAAAATGAAGGAGGAGGGGTAATGGTTACCATTTTAATCAATGAACCATAAATTAAAAATAGACTAGATTCATGCGCTTAACCATTTCCTTTCCTCAACAAACACCAAACAAGTCCTAAATCCCAAACCTTAAACCCCAAGTCCAAACCCTTCAACTTTCAAACTCTAAATCTATCTCAACCCCAAATCCTACGTAACCCTTAAATCCTACACCCGCAATACATGAAATAGTAGTCTCGAATAAATACAAAATGTAGATTGTTTTCTTTAGAACATAAAGTACAAATGAACCCAATACATGAAATATAGTCCAGAACACATGAAATGTAGTTTGTTTTCTTACAAACATAAAGTACAAATTTTCCCTAACAAGCTACATTTGGGTTCATCTCATTACGACTCCGCCAATCACGCAATGATTAATCTAAATGGCGACTCTAACCCGTTGATGCTTGACGAGCACTTTTACGTCGCTATAAAAGCACTGTCAAAGAATTATTCCTAACTTCCTAACCTTAGCAAAGTGGAAGAAAGGGTCGATCCCACAGAGACTCGGATTATTTGGATTTAAGTAATGTTACTAGATTACGGGGGAGATTTTGTAATTATAAACTAAGAATCTAAGTAATTAAAAATAATTAAATCAAAGCAGGTAAAGTGATTCGAGATTCAAATATGGAGAAAAGCGTCCAACTAGTTTCGTATCCATTGGATACATGAATTTTGATCATCGATTATCTTTATTTCAATTTCCCTTGACTAATCTATTGTGAATTTATGAATTCAAGCTTATTGTGGCTGTTAATATACACCGTCTTTAACAACCTTTTAATCAATTAACCTAGAAAACCTTCTATGTCAAGTTGATCATGCAATTAAGTTCAAAGCATTCAATAGAAACAATATTCATGAATTCCACCGTCTATTCATGAAGTCTTGTGATTAAATTCTCCGCCTTTGATTAACCTTATTCCACCGTCTATAAGTTTAATCAAAGGATTCATCCATGAATAATCAAATTCCACCGTCTATTTAATTATTGTAGTTGTAATTCAACCTAGAAGTAAAATAGGTGATCAAGCTATTATAATCCTAAGTGAATTTAATCAATTAAGCACGGAGAGATTCAATCTAATCAAGGCAAATAGAAATAATTCAAATCTCACAAACAATCCTGCATACAACTTCAACTAACTAGTTGGACATGAGAATATTAGTTAGAAATTGCCATTGGAGAAAAACAAAACTTACAAGAGTCAAATTGATCTTCAATTGCAAAACTAGGGTTTTTTGTCTCCCTCAAATCTCCAAATTCTTCCAACTTAGAACACAAGTAAAAGATAGCATATCATCCAAATAAAACTTTAAAGAAAGTATTTATACTCTGTCTAAAAATATCCAAAAGCAATCCTAGAGTCAGCCCACAAGATCTCCCGAGGCCCAAGTCCTTGTCGCGTCGAGACGCCAGAGCGCGGTTTGGATCTCCCCCAGAGCACGGTCGCGCTCTGCAAGTTTTGACCGCGCGCACGCCGCAACAACTTTGCTTCTCTCGGCGCGGTCTTGGTTCCACTCCGCGGTTTGGCCACTTCGCTTCTTGTCTTTGTAATTCTTGCCTCGGATCTTCTCTTCAACGCTTCCTATACATCCCGAGATTCCGTCCCAAGCCTTCCATCTACCGTCTTCCACCATCCGACCTACAATTATGCAAAAAGACGCTTAGATTCCGAACTAAACGAAAATAAAACCTAAACTAAAACTTAGAACGAAATCCTAGCTAAAAATGCATAAACCGAGAATAAAAACATGCTCTAAGACCTATACCTATATGCTCTATCAAATTCCTCCATGCTTGAACCTTTCTTGTCCTCAAGCAAGACGTAAATCCAAGTCACACCACAGAAATGAAATCATATATTCATCTCAAGTCAAACAAGCATTTCACATATAATCAAAACCCGACCAAGACTTTTCAGCATGCATTATAATAAGCAACAAGTAAAGACCATTCATCCATTCTAGACCTCACCAAGGTATATGTTTTTGCACTCAAACTCTCGACGTGTTTCACTCAAAAATCAACCATGAAAACTAGACTACTATAAGCTTACATCAGCGTAATAAATCTCCACCGCTGGGGATCAAACACATAACAAAAATCATGAGGTCTTTTTAAGGCTTGTAATGGGGCCAAGGTAAAGAGAAGTTTGGAAGGGATAACATTTGGCATGTGGTGCTAAATCCGGGATAAAGAACTAATCCTAACCAAAAATTCAACACACT
Source organism: Fallopia convolvulus (assembly GCA_964016875.1). NCBI lineage: Eukaryota > Viridiplantae > Streptophyta > Magnoliopsida > Caryophyllales > Polygonaceae > Fallopia > Fallopia convolvulus. Next base: position 11,252,639 of record OZ024720.1, read on the forward strand.
TCTTCTTAGAGCACTTCTCAACTTCTCTTCCCAACTCCATTAACACTTTCTATCTCTTTGTTTCTTTTTTTTTTCTTTCTTTGCCTTTTCTTCAACTCTTTCTTTGTTTCATGAAGACTACTAACAATTGTACTTAATTTTTTTTCTTTTGCTTTGCAACACTTTCATCTTTATTTTTTTCCACTTTACACATAAGAGTTTTATTTCCTCTTTTCCTCCTTTTCTTCCAATTCCCCATACTTATATATAACCCACACAAAACAAGAACAAAACCTAAGGTCCTAAATCCCGGATTATGGGTCAAGCTTATTAGGCTATGGATCATTTTGTGGAGCTTAATAAAAATAGGCTTCGGCTCAAAAGAACAGGGGTGTTAAGAACATGGATCTTGTAGGGTAGGAAGGGAAATAATAGGCTTTTAAGAAACATTGCCTCAATCATAAGAAGCAGTCTTGACAAAGAGTCATAACGCAAGTTCTAGAGCTAGATAATCATGGTGATACACGCAAGAAATATAGAGAGCAAATATATCATGAAAGGTCAAAAAAATATCTCACAAGGCTAATTGTTTTGTCTAGAACTTCAGAATGAATCAAATACTCAAGCTAAATACATGCTCCATCCTATAATCAAGGTAATTAATCAATGATCATGCTTATATCATATCAACTTCAGCATATCATGCAAATCATGGGTTAGGACTCATACTTAGCATTAAAACACAAGAGGAAACAAACGAATGGGGAAATAAGAACCTAAATGTAATGTTTTTTTTTGTATTTTTTCAAATTTTTCAGATTTTTTTTCAAGATTTTTAATCAATGCAAGCAAAAATATAAACATGCAAATGCAACTACATGATCTAACTAAAACCAAGCACTCATGACAAAATAAATAATCCCCTTCCCCGATGCTTAAACAGTACTTTGTCCCCAAAGTAAGAGAAAACATAAGAGTAAAAGAAAACTGACCTCATCACAAGAGCTTGTCAAACTCGGGAATCTACTCCTCTGGCGGTGGTAGTGGTGGGTATCCCGGGTATGGATACTCAGGGGCTGGATATCCGGGATAAGGCTGATAGGCAAAAGGCTGATAACGCTGCTCAAGCGTGTATGTGTCCATCCTCTGATGCAAATACCGGGTCTGCTCATCAACATAATCAAAACGGCTCATAGCATAACCCTGGAAATGGTTAAAATCAGCCGCCATGCCATCCATACGAGTGTGCAAAACACTCATTTGTGTAGACAAGCCTCCCATCAATTCCACCAAATGGTTGTATTGGGTGGTAGACATGTTACCACCTTGGCCTTGTTGCTCAAACTCATTAACTAGCGGCACTTCAATGTGTTCATCATCACCATCCTCCTCATTATCCTCATAATCATCCTCAGCTGCAATATCTTCAGGAGCAACTTCAAACTCCTCATCCTCATCCTCCTCATCGACAACCATTGAAGCGCTAGCTTCCTCAACCTCACCCCTTGATTTCCTTCTTCTCTTTGTCCCTCCAATCACTTCTGAAACCGGTAAATTGCCATCTTGAGGGTGAATAAGCCATGTGTCAGCATTTTGCAGTCCAACTTCCAACTTCACCCTTTCTGGATTAGGCAACCTCATAGCAAAAGAGCTATTGCCAATCCCCCAATAGTACCGGTTGTTCTTCACATATAACACTTTCATTTTGTTGAAGAAAGACAAGTTCATGGGAAGGGCATCTATTCGACCCGCACACTGCTCCAAATCAATTCCAAAGTGCTGGGCAAACCGGGTGATGATACCACCCACAGCGATCCGACCATTGCTTCTCCTAACCATGAGGTCCATATTATGCATCATGGCAGCACCGATATTAATCTCTTGCTCCTCCAGAATACCTCTAAGGAGAAAGATATCCTTCCTAGGACAGTTATTTTCACCCTCTCCTCTGCCCGTGATAGAATGGGCAAAGAACCTCTAAACAATCCAATTTTTGGACGAGTAAGATCCGACGCCTTGGTTCTTGATGCCTGATACACATCGATGCCTAAAAGTCGGACCCACTCTTCGTTATTCATCCAAGTGGTTCTGGACTCCCACCTATCAACATTCTTTTGGTACCTGGTAAATCTGAAAAGCTTGTTGATATCGTTAAGAGTCATGCACTTCATCACCCCTCCTAACTGAAAAATGCACCGCCCTTCATTAGCAAACCGCCCCTCTAAGATATGAGCCTCTAATGTGCTCAAGAACTCCAACACTAGGCTATGGTAAACTGGCAATCTCATGCTCAACAAAGTCAAATTGTAATTAAACTCTAACTTCCTCAATTCACTAGCCAAACCCAACTCCTCCAACAAATCCCAATCAATATATCTCGGAGCTTGGATTTCACGCTCCTTCAAATCATTAAACCGGTCTAGATGCTTCATTTCCATGAATGGGATACCAAAAGTCGCCGGTGTAATCTCGTTTCTTGATGAAGAAGCTCTAGGTGGAGCTCGGGACCTAGATGACAAGGGCGTTGCGGTTGAAGCTCTAGATGATGCCGCTCGGGTTGCCCTTTGAGGGCGACTTGAGCTCGAAGGAGCATTAGCCGGAACTTTAGTTTTACCCATAGTCTTGTTCACCTACACAACAATCAAAAATACCACAAGCAAGCACAATTCGATTGCCCCGACAAGAGCAATCCACCAAACAAGTAATAATAGACAATAATAGTTGTCAAATCACTCTCTTCCCCCGCTAACCTAGATTAATTAGCATGAATATTAATCAATTTCGAAATTGTGAAATTTTCAAGTTCTAAACATGAAACTAACTCATAATCATGCTAATATCAATGAATCTAGACTCAAATTGAAGAAATTTGACCTAAAAATCCCTTAAATTGAGGTTTTTTATGCAAAACCTAATTTAGAAAATTTTAGGTTGAGATCTTCAATTTTTGGATGAATTTTGAAGAGAGGAGTGAAGAATCTTACTTGTTTGATGACTAGGAGTGCAAATCCGGGCTTGATTTGTGGTTTTTGGTCTTCAATGGAGCTTGAAGGTGGAGCTTTAATGGAGGAAGGGTAAGGGAATGGTGTTCGGCGGTTTGGAGAAGGAGAAGCAGAAGGAATGAATGGAAAAGGCTTTGGGGTTTTCGGGTTTAATGCGCCGAAACGGCCCAGAGCGCGGTTTGTGACCGTAAAGAGCGCAGTCGCGCTCTCCCGGTTTTGACCGCGCTCTGGCCGCAGTAACTTGGCCATCCGGGGCGCGATTTCGGCTTTGTAGCGCGGGGCGGCATGGCACACTTTAGCCACGTTCTGGCCGCAGTAACTCGACCTCGATTTGCTCGTTCCCGGGCCATGAATGCAAGGGCATCTTGGCTTCCTCGAACCGCATGAACCTGTTTTCCGACTTTACCTACAACTAAGAAAAAAAACAAACAAACCGAAAACCACACAAAAACACACACACAAAAAAAAAACCAAAACTAGAAACCAAATAAAAACTAAAAACAAAGCTTGGAATGCCTCCCAAGAAGCACTTGTTTAACATCATTAGCTTGACGCATTACTGCTCATGTGTTTGGCTCGTTCAAAACCGTCTCTTAAAGAATAGCATTGCTAAATTCTTCAAAATACGGCTTTAAACGTTGACCATTCACCTTTTGTAGTGAATGAGTGGCTTCATCATAAATTTCCACCGCTCCATGAGGATACGTCTTAGCTACTATGAACGGCCCCGTCCATCTCGACCTCAGCTTACCTGGAAAATGTTTAAGTCTAGATTGATATAGCAAAACCTTATCACCTACCTTAAAACTTTTCCTCCATATTTTCACAGCCCAATAAGCTCGGTGTTGGATCTCCACCGGAAGATGACAAGCTTTTCCAAACACCAACCGAAAAGGCGACATTCCAATCGGTGTTTTGTAAGCCATCCTATACGCCCATAGAGCATCGTCTAAGCGAGTAATCCAATCCTTCCGGTTTGGGGACACCGTCTTCTCAGGAATGGCTTTGATCTCTCTGTTAAATACCTCTGCTTGTCCATTCGTTTGCGGGTGGTAGGCCGTGGAAATCCTGTGTGTGACATGATATTTCTTCAAGAGCGCACTGACCGTTTTGTTGCAAAAATGGGATCCCTTGTCACTAATTAAAGCTCTAGGAATCCCAAATCTTGAGAATATATGCGCCTTCAAAAAATCTGCCACAACTCGGGAATCATCAGTCCGGGTGGCCTTCGCTTCCACCCATTTGGAAACGTAGTCCACCGCTAATAAAATATAAATATTCCCGTAAGAGCTAGGAAAGGGGCCCATGAAGTCTATACCCCAAACATCAAATACCTCACAAAAGATAATTGAAGTTTGAGGCATTTCATCCCTTCGAGATATATTTCCGACCCTTTGGCATCGGTCATAGGATTTTCAAAAGGCACACGCATCCCGAAAGATGGTAGACCAAAAGAATCCTGCATCCAACACTTTCCTAGCGGTTTTCCTAGCACTGAAGTGCCCCCCACAAGCATAAGAATGACAAAACGATAAAAGTGAAGTTACCTCATTATCCGAAAGACAACGCCAGATTACTTGATCGGAACAATGTTTCCAAAGATATGGATCGTCCCACACATAATACCATGCTTCACTCTTGAGTTTATCCCTTTGGGCCTTGCTAAAGCTAGGAGGAAACACACTCGAAACGAGAAAATTAACCAAATGAGCATACCAAGGTTGAAGTACACTTACCGAAAATAAGGTATCATCTGGGAATTCTTCTCTAATCGGTGTGACTTGAGCACATCGTTCCTCCTCATGAACTAAGCAACTAAGATGATCCGCTACCACGTTTTCCGCCCCCTTTTTGTCTTTGATCTCAATGTTGAATTCACTCAACAACAAGTTCCATCTAATTAACCTAGGCTTTGCCTCCTTCTTTGTCAACAAGTAACAAAGGGCTGCATGATCCGTGTAGACAATCACCTTTGTACCTAGCAAATAAGACCGAAACTTTTCCAAGGCAAAAAATACCGCCAAGAATTCCTTCTCGGTGGTGTAATAATTTTTCTGTGCTTCATTTAGAGTCATAGAAGCATAATGGATAACATGAGAAGCCTTACCAATCTTTTGACCCAAGACTGCTCCTACCGCATAATCACTTGCATCACACATCAACTCGAACGGTAGGGACCAATCTGGGGGTTGAATTATTGGTGTAGTGGTGAGGCGCGCCTTCAACTCATCAAAAGATCTTTTACAAGCTTCATTAAAGTCAAAAGTGACATCCTTCTTGAGTAACTCACAGAAGGGTGAAGCGATCTTGGAGAAGTCTTTAATGAACCTGCGGTAAAAACCTACATGACCAAGAAAAGAGCGTACTTCCCGAACATTAGTAGGATAAGGCAAGGATTAAATTACTTCAACCTTTGCCTTATCAACCTCAATCCCTTTTGATGACACTATATGTCATAACACTATGCCCTGCTCTACCATAAAATGGCATTTTTCAGAATTAAGACAAAGGTTAGTTTCCTCACAACGTTTTAGCACAAGTGTCAAGTGAGTTAAACAAGAATCAAAATCATTGCCATGAACGGTAAAATCATCCATAAAGACTTCAATGAAGTTCTCTATGTACTTAGAGAATATACTGACCATACACCTTTGAAATGTTGCGGGTGCATTACATAAACCAAATGGAATTCTTCGATAAGCAAATGTGCCAAATGGGCAAGCAAATGTTGTCTTTTCTTGATCCTCGAGTGCAATTGCTATCTGATAATAAACTGAATACCCATCCAAGAAACAATAGAAGGAACGACACGCAAGTTGCTCAAGCACTTGGTCAATAAATGGTAAAGGAAAATGGTCTTTACGGGTTACCGTGTTGAGTTTTCAATAATCGATGCATACACGCAACCCGGTTTGAACTCTTGTTGGGATAAGCTCACTATCTTGATTCTCCTTCACCGTGATTCCACCTTTCTTGGGAACGACCTGAGTAGGACTTACCCATTTTCTATCCGATAGAGGAAAGATCATACCTGCTTGAAGAAGTTTCAGGACCTCCTTCTTCACAACTTCCATCATAGGCGGGTTCAACCTCCTTTGTGGTTGTCTTGAGGCTTTGCTTCATCCTCCAATAGGATTCTATGCATACATGTAGAGGGGCTTATTCCTCTAATGTCGGCAATAGTCCATCCTATGGCGGATTTATGCCCCCTTAAAACATCCAACAACCGGTTTTCTTGATCTTGAGTCAGCTTGTTTGAGATTATCACCGGTAGAGTATCTCCATCACCTAGAAAAGCGTACTTGAGGTGGTCCGGTAGTTGCTTAAGCTCTACCTTTGGGGCCTGCACAATAGAGGGAACACGTTTCTCGCTTGGCAATGTTAGTGGAATGGGCTTTGAGCCCGATAGCAAGAGTAGTCATTCATAGTGAGCGTTCAACTCAGCTACAATTTCTTGCATATCATCATTAAGCATAAATTCCACTTCATCTTTATCAACCACAAAATTTTCAAGAGTAGATTGCAATTCATCATGATCATTAATGTCAAAGAAGTCTTGAACAAGAGTATCTAACACATCAATTGAACATAAAGAATGAACATCATAGGGGAATTTCATAGCATCATAGATATTGTATTCCACTTTTCCCCATCAAACTCCATGGTTAATGAACCACTACACATATCAATTTTAGTTTTGGCTGTTTTAAGGAATGGTCTATGATAGAGCATATAGATATAGGTCTTAGAGCATATTTTTATTCTCGTTTTATGCATGTTTAGTTAGAATTTCGCTTTAAGTTGTAGTTTAGGTTTTATTTCGGTTTAGTTCGGAATCTACGCGTTTGTGTGCCTCATTACAGGTTGCAAGGTGAAGCATGGTGGATTTATGAGGCTAAGGACCGGACCTCGAGACGCTTGGTGAGCATTGAAGAGAAGAACCAAAGGAAAAATCAAGTGTTAAGGCCCAAGAGCTTGTGTGAGAAGAACGCTTAAATCCGGGTCATGCATTGGAGTCTTATTTTGACACCTCTATCTTGCAATGCTTGGTTTGGGAGCTACAGTGGTCGAATGAAGCTGAATTTGGTATCACTGGAAAGCTAACTCGAAGAGCTACAATTCATATTTGTACTCCGAGTCCAAATTCCAACTTGAAGGGGGTCAAAACAGCCTCCAAAGTGTCACTAAAGTTGCTGCAGGCAAAACGCGCACAAAGTGGGCAGAGCGCCCCCGCGCTCGGGGAGGACCAAACCGCGCCCCGGCGCGTTTGTGTGACGCTGACTTGGGATTCGGGTGATCTTATGGGCCGACTATAATATTTCTTTTGGATATTTTTAGACATAATATAAATACTTTCTCTAGGGTTTCTTTGGATGATATGCTATCTTTTACTTGTGTTCTAAGTTTGAACAATTTGGAGATTTGAGGGAGACAAAAACCCTAGTTTTACAATTGAAGATCAATTTGACTCTTGTAAGTTTTATTTTTCTTCAATGACAATTTCTAGCTAATTTTCTCATGTCCAACTAGTTAGTTGAAGTTGTATGCATGATCGTTTGTGAGATTTGAATTATTTTTAGTTTGTCTTGACTAGATTAAATCTCTCTGTGCTTAATTGATTAAATTCGCTTAGGATTATAATAGATTGACCACCTATTCTACTTCTAGGTTGAATTACAACTAGAATAATTAAATAGACGGTGGAATTTGATTATTCATGGATGAATCCTTTGATTAAACTTATAGACGGTGGAATAAGGTTAATCAAAGGCGGAGAATTTAATCACAAGACTTCACGAATAGACGGTGGAATTCATGAATATTGTTTCTATTGAATGCTTTGAACTTAATTGCATGATCAACTTGATATAGAAGTTTTTCTAGGTTAATTGATTAAAAGGTTGTTAAAGACGGTGTATATTAACAACCACAATAAGATTGAATTCATAAATTCACAATAGATTAGTCAAGGGAAATTGAAATAAGGATAATCGATGATAAAAACTCATGTTTGCAATGGATACAAAACTAGTTGGACGCTTTTCTCCATATTTGAATCTCAACTTATTTTTCCTGGTTTGATTTAATTAGTTTTAATTACTTAGATTCTTAGTTTATAATTACAAAATCTCCCCCATAATCTAGTAACATTACTTAAATCCAAATAATTCGAGTCTCTGTGGGATCGACCCCTTACTTCCACTTTGCTAAGGTTAGGAAGTTAGGAATTTTCTTTGACAGTACTTTTATAGCGACGTAAAAGTGCTCGTCAAATTTGGCGCCGTTGCCGGGGACTCGGCTATTTATTTGTGTTTATTTAGTATTACTATTCTTTTTTGGTGTTGTGAACCTATTTTACGGTTCATAACGCCCGTGCTACTAATCCATGGCTTTGTTCGATTGTAGACAGTTGTAGGATGAACACTTCCATGACTATTTTTTAATATTTCAATACCATGTGCTTGAACTTGGTGCTTGGGGATTACAATACAGTGATAGGGAGGTAAACATGAGAGTTATTCATGGTATGAATCTTGAGACAAGGGGATTGGCCGACTACATGAGCAATGAGAGGCTTTTATATATGGGATCTGAGGAATGTTGGGATTTCTTCTGTTTCATGAGCCGTCAATGCTTTCTAGTCGAGTCATCTTCCCAACCACCCCAGCCGGTTGATAAGTCTCTTGAGGAAATAATCAGGGATCTCTCCAAAGGGGAAAATGCTTTAATTATGGAGCACTGTGAGTCATGCTCTTCAAGTTTTCATTCCACAACCTCATGCCCTTTTGAGTTGTGTGAAAGGAGAGGTGGAGTCACATTGGAGTCAAATGATCATGAGTCAGACACTCATATTCAAGTTGAGGAGCAATCTACTACACTTGATGTGGGTTATGAAGATGAATTTGATGCCCAACATGAATTCACACCTATAATGCAAGTCGAGCGGATCATCACAGAGCCAAAGGAAGTCTGTGCTAACGTAGAAATTCTTACAGAGCCTAGGGAGCCTGAGTCATTTTCACCCATGTGGAGTAAATTTCTTGAGGGTTTTGTGGTTTGGAAAGAAGACTCTTTTGTCGATAATGATGACTTCTTTGCTGATGAAGTAGACAACCATGAGGGAGAAAAGCAACATGATACATCTGTTAAGACTCCCGTTGTCATGGTGTGCCCTATGTTAGGCCTTGACATCCCATGCTTCAGTTTCCCCACCTTCTCACATCCAGAGCTTATGGAGTTTCATGATGAGGAGCAAAGTCTACAACACAAGGTGGAAGATGGAGAATGTATGGAGTTCATCCTGGATAAAAGTGGTATTGCTGACAAGTGCTTTGATTCATACTGTAAGTATTTTCTAAAGCCACCACTTCTGTTGAATTTATTTGAGCAAATGCCACCTCATGAAAATTGGGCGCACGAGTTTGATAAATTAAAACGGTCTTTGCAAGCTATATTATGCATCTTTAATTTATCATTGTGTTACTTATGTCTTTTTGAGATGTGTGCACAAGGGTTTGACAAGTTGTTAAGGGAATTGACTATGTCTAATCTTATCAATTCATGCTAAGCGTCAAGCTAATGACGTTAAACGAGCGCTTCTTGGGAGGCAACCTAAGCTTTGTTTTTAGTTTTTATTTGTTTTTATAGAAATAGTTTTGCTTTTGGTGTGTTTTTGTGTGTTTTTCGGTTTGTTTTTGTTCTTAGTTGTAGGTAAAGTCGGAAAACAGGTACACGCGGTCCGAGGAAGTCAAGATTCCCCCGTGCTCATACCACCACCACCACCATCAGAGTAGATTCCCGAGTTTGACAAGTTCTTTTGATAAGGTCAGTTTTCTTTTACTCTTATGTTTTTATTACTTTGGGGACAAAGTAATGTTTAAGCATGGGGGAAGGGGATTATTTATTTTGTCATGAGAGCTTGTTTTTAGTTAGATCATGTAGTTGCGTTTGCATGTTTATTTTATTGTCATGCATTGATTAAAATCTTGAAAAAATGAAAAAAAAATCAGAAAAATTTGAAAAAATACAGAAATATTGCATTTAGGTTCTTATTTCCCCATTATTTGATTCCTCTTGTTCCTCTAAGTTGAGTATATGTTCTAACCCATGATTTGCATGATATGCTGAAGTTGATATGATATAAGCATGATCATTGATTAATTACCTTGATTATAGGATGGAGCATGTATTTAGCTTGAGTATTTGATTTATTCTGAAGTTTCTAGACAAAAGAAAAAATTAGCCTTGTGAGGTTTGTTTTTCTGGCCTATCATGACATATTTGTTCTTCACATTTCTTGGGTGTATCACCATGATTGTCTAGCTCTAGGACTTGTGTTATGACTTTGTCAAGACTGCTTTATATGATTGAATGCATAACATTAAAATGATTGAGGCAATGTTTCTTAAAAGCCTATTATTTCCCTTCTTACCCTACAGGATCCATGTTCTTGACACCCCTGTTCTTTTGAACCTGAAGCCTATTTTTATTAAGCTCCACAAAATGATCCATAGCCTAATAAGCTTGACCCATAATCCGGGATTTAGGACTTTAGGTTTTGTTCTTGTTTTGTGTGAGTTATGTACAAGTATGGGGGAGTTGGAAGAAAAGGAGGAGAAGAGGAAATAAAACTCTTGTGAGTAAAAAGAAAAAAATGAAGACGAAAATATGTTGCAAAAGCAAAATCAAGCAATCAAGTATAGTTGTTAGTAGTCTTCAATATGCAAAGAGAGAGTTGAAGAAAAGGCAAAGAAAGAAAAAAGAAAGAAACAAAGAGCTAGAAAGTGCTAATGGAGTTGAGAAAGAAAGAGTTTGGGAGAAGTGTTGTAAGAAGAAAAGTGTTGAAGTTTGGGTTAAGATTATCTCTTTATCCCGGATTTTAGCACCACAGGCCAAATGTTATCCCTTACAAATTTCTCTTTACCTTGGCCCCATTACAAGCCGGAAAAAGACCTCATGATTTTTGTTATGTGTTTGATCCCCAACGGTGGAGATCTAAAGCTCTTATGCATGTTTCTGGTAGTCTAGTTTTCATGGTTGATTTTTGAGTGAAACACATACCCTTACACACTTGAGAGTTGAGTGCAAAAACAAATTACCTTGGTGAGGTCTAGAATGAATGAATGGTCTTTACTTTTTTCTTGTTATAATGCATGTTGAGAAGTCTTGGTCGGGTTTTGATTATATGTGAAATGCTTGTTTGATTTGAGATGGATGTATGATTGCATTTCTGTGGTGTGTTTTGGATTTATGTCTTGCTTGAGGACAAGCAAGGTTCAAGCATGGGGGAATTTGATAGAGCATATAGATATAGGTCTTAGAGCATGTTTTTATTCTCGTTTTATGCATGTTTAGTTAGAATTTCGCTTTAAGTTGTAGTTTAGGTTTTATTTCGGTTTAGTTCGGAATCTACGCGTTTGTGTGCCTCATTACAGGTTGCAAGGTGAAGCATGGTGGATTTATGAGGCTAAGGACCGGACCTCGGGATGCTTGGTGAGCATTGAAGAGAAGAACCGAAGGAAAAATCAAGTGTTAAGGCCCAAGAGCTTGTGTGAGAAGAACGCTTAAATCCGGGTCATGCATTGGAGTCTTATTTTGACACCTCTATCTTGAAATGCTTGGTTTGGGAGCTACAGTGGTCAGATGAAGCTGAATTTGGTATCACTGGAAATCTAACTCGAAGAGCTACAATTCATATTGGTACTCCGAGTCCAAATTCCAACTCGAAGGGGGTTAAAACAGCCTCTGAAGTGTCACTAAAGTTACTGCAGGCAAAGCGCGGGCAAAGTGGGCAGAGCACCCCCGCGCTCGGGGAGGACCAAACCGCGCCCCAGCGCATTTGTGCGACGCTGACTTGGGCTTCGGGTGATCTTATGGGTCGACTCTAATATTTCTTTTGGATATTTTTAGACATAATATAAATACTTTCTCTAGGGTTTCTTTGGATGATATGCTATCTTTTACTTGTGTTCTAAGTTTGAACAATTTGGAGATTTGAGGGAGACAAAAACCCTAGTTTTGCAATTGAAGATCATTTTGACTCTTGTAAGTTTTATTTTTCTTCAATGACAATTTCTAGCTAATTTTCTCATGTCCAACTAGTTAGTTGAAGTTGTATGCATGATCGTTTGTGAGATTTGAATTATTTTTAGTTTGCCTTGACTAGATTAAATCTCTCTGTGCTTAATTGATTAAATTCGCTTAGGATTATAATAGATTGGCCACCTATTCTACTTCTAGGTTAAATTACAACTAGAATAATTAAATAGACAGTGGAATTTGATTATTCATGGATGAATCCTTTGATTAAACTTATAGACGGTGGAATAAGGTTAATCAAAGGTGGAGAATTTAATCACAAGACTTCATGAATAGACGGTGGAATTCATGAATATTGTTTCTATTGAATGCTTTGAACTTAATTGCATGATCAACTTGACATAAAAGGTTTTCTAGGTTAATTGATTAAAAGGTTGTTAAAGACGGTGTATATTAACAACCACAATTAGATTGAATTCATAAATTCACAATAGATTAGTCAAGAGAAATTGAAATAAGGATAATCGATGATCAAAACTCATGTAAGCAATGGATACAAAACTAGTTGGACGCTTTTCTCCATATTTGAATCTCAACTTATTTTTCCTGGTTTGATTTAATTAGTTTTAATTACTTAGATTCTTAGTTTATAATTACAAAATCTCCCCCATAATCTAGTAACATTACTTAAATCCAAATAATCCGAGTCTTTGTGGGATCGACCATTACTTCCACTTTGCTAAGGTTAGGAAGTTAGGAATTTTCTTTGACAGTGCTTTTATAGCGACGTAAAAGTGCTCGTCAGTATACCTAATAGAATAGGAGTTGCATGCTTGTCATGTTCCAGTTCAAGTATGTAAAAATCAGCATGGAAAATCAACTTATCAACCATAACAAGCACGTCTTCTATAATCCCCTTTGGGTACTATCAGCCAATTGAATGACTACACTTGTTGCATGCAATGGACCTAGCCCAAGAGACTCATAAATTGAATAAGGCAAAACATTGATAGAAGCACCTAAGTCTAGCATAGCCTTTTCAAATTTTGTCTCACCTATGATACAAGGGATAGTGAACATACCTGGATCCTCGCATTTTTGTGGCAATCGTTTTTGGAAGACCGCTGAGATTTTCTCATTGACCTTGATCTTTTGCTACCCTTTTTCCTTTTGATTTCGCTTGACCGTACATAACTCCTTCAAAAATTTAGCATAGCGGGGAATGCTCTTGATAAGCTTGAGGAGTGGAATATTCACCTCGCACTTGCTAAATGTTTCGAAGATCTCTTTGTCGTTCTCGATCTTACGGGTCTCCTTTAAGGCTTCGGGAAAAGGTGGAAGAGGTTTGAGAGCTGAGGTTGAAGTAGTTGAGGAATCGTTGCGGATCACCACTGACACGGTTTGACCCTCCCGGAGCGCGGTTGCTCTCTGGCTGGTTTTAACCGCGCTCTGGCCGTAGTAACTTGGCCCCTCGGAGCGCAGTTGATGGCTTGGTGGCGGGAGGGCGCTCTGGCTGGTTTGGCCGCGGTCGGTCTGATATTCAAACTCCGAATTTTCGCCTCCTTCAGTTTCTTCCTCTTGCAAAGTTTGTTGCTTTTCGACTTTGTTTTCCAACACTTTACCACTACGGAGCGAGATTGCATTCACATTCTGTTTAGGATTGTTCCGTCTGAGAGGGTAACCTGTTGGAATCTTTAGCTTCATGTTTGCTCATTGCCTTTGCAAGTTGGCTCATCTGATTTTCCAAGTTGGTGATGCTTGACTTGGTATCTTGCTAAAATTGGCCCACAGATTGATGCATCAGGTTCATATTTTGAGTAAGAGCACGAATAACTTCATCTGTGGATAAGGATGGCCCTTGATTCGGTGCTTGAGGCTGAGGTTGAGGTTGAAAAGGAGGTCGAAAACCTGGAGGCCCGTTGAACGGTAGTTCCTGAGAATTCGCACGAGCTTGCTTGCGCAACCTAGAGATTGTCCTTTCGATTTCTGAATCAAACGCAACAAGAGATGGATAAGTAGCACGGGTATGAACCATACAAGTGGTTCACACTGATATGCACAATTATATTGTGTATTTAGGAGGAATTTTAGCATGGATTTCTGGTTATTTTAGGTATTTTATATGCTATTTCCAGCTAGGAGAAAGAAGACCCGAAGATGCATTAATTTGGAGTTTTAAAGCTGGATTGAAGAAGCCTGAAGATCGCGTCCTGGTGCTGGCGGCGACCGCCGCCTACCAGGCGGCGCCCGCCGCCTTTGGTTGTCAGCGCATCCGAGTGTTGCCACGTGTTATATTCTGATTGGCCATATCTTTATCAGCTTTATTCCGAGTTTATGTATTTTTGGATAGACTTTTTAGACCTAGTTTGATATATTAGGTTTGTAGAGAGTTGCATCTCTCATTCATACACTATTATCGTATTTTCTATTCAGAGTTTTTAGCTTTTCATGGAGAACTAAGCCCGTTTGCTTAGTCAGACAGTTTGAAGCATCGTTTGACTTTCAGTTGTGAGATTTCTACTCTTTATCTATTGCATGGAATTATTTTACTCTCCTGATTGAATTGTTTAGGTGATTGATTTCAACAATTTCTAGGGTTGTTGTTATTAAATATCAATTGCTAGATCTAGAGAAATTACTGGTTGAGTTTCTCTATTTCATAGTAGCAAACTGCATTGTACTAGTAACTAGTTGTGCTAGTCTATTGTAGAAGAGAGTTAAATTGCATTCTAGTATAAAAGCTGGTTGTTTTATGCTGGAATTGTATCCTGATTATATTCCTATTCTTCATGCTGCTTTTGAATTGAATCTTGATAATTTCAGGGTTATTCAATTAGTTAGGATTGATAGTATCTGGTTGTGCTATTAATTATCTTTGAAAAGGAATTGGAATTCCATATGCATGCGATATTGAGTGAATCGATGATCAACTTGTCATACGAATGTGGATCTCTGGCTGTCTAAGTGTTTCCTTAAATTGATTAAAAACCCAAACTTTATTTGCTTAGCTAGTTTTTGCATTCTCAATAGTTAGTTTAATTCTAAAAACCCTTTTACTTTAATTGACACAAAATTTACATAGAAAGATAAATCTCCTCCATGTGGATTCGACCCTTACTTCCCTAAGACTATAGTCTTTAGGATTGTTAGGACTCTTTTGCATAGCCGTAATTTGCACGACCATTTCACGCCTATCACACACCCAAAAAGAAATAAAAAGTAACACTAGATAAATACAAATAATTTGCCGAGTCCCCGACCATGGCGCCAAATTTGACGAGCACTTTTACGTCGCTATAAAAGCACTGTCAAAGAATTATTCCTAACTTCCTAACCTTAGCAAAGTGGAAGCAAGGGTCGATCCCACAGAGATTCAGATTATTTGGATTTAAGTAATGTTACTAGATTACGAGGGAGATTTTGTAATTATAAACTAAGAATATAAGTAATTAAAACTAATTAAATCAAAGAAGGTAAAGTGATTCGAGATTCAAATATGGAGAAAAGCGTCCAACTAGCTTCGTATCCATTGCATACATGAATTTTGATCATCGATTATCTTTATTTCAATTTCCCTTGACTAATCTATTATGAATTTATGAATTCAAGCTTATTGTGGTTGTTAATATACACCATCTTTAACAACCTTTTAATCAATTAACCTAGAAAACCTTCTATATCAAGTTGATCATGCAATTAAGTTCAAAGCATTCAATAGAAACAATATTCATGAATTCCACCGTCTATTCATGAAGTCTTGTGATTAAATTCTCCGCCTTTGATTAACCTTATTCCACCGCCTATAAGTTTAATCAAAGGATTCATCCATGAATAATCAAATTCCACCGTCTATTTAATTATTCTAGTTGTAATTCAACCTAGAAGTAAAATAGGTGATCAAGCTATTATAATCCTAAGTGAATTTAATCAATTAAGCACGTAGAGATTCAATCTAATCAAGGCAAATAAAAATAATTCAAATCTCACAAACAATCATGCATACAACTTCAACTAACTAGTTGGACATGAGAAAATTAGCTAGAAATTGTCATTGAAGAAAAACAAAACTTACAAGAGTCAAATTGATCTTCAATTGCAAAACTAGGGTTTTTTGTCTCCCTCAAATCTCCAAAAACTTTCAACTTAGAACACAAGTAAAAGATAGCATATCATCCAAATAAAACTTTAAAGAAAGTATTTATACTATGTCTAAAAATATCCAAAAGCAATCCTAGAGTCGGCCCACAAGATCTCCCGAGGCCCAAGTCCTTACCGCGTCGACGCGCCAGAGCGCGGTTTGGATCTCCCCCAGAGCACGGTCGCGCTCTGCCGGTTTTGACCGCGCTCACGCGGCAACAACTTTGCTCCTCTTGGCGCGGTCTTGGCTCCACTCCGCGGCTTGGCCACTTCGCTTCTTGTCTTTGAAATTCTTGCCTCGGATCTTCTGTTCAATGCTTCCTATGCATCCCGAGGTTCTGTCCGAAGCCTTCCATCTACCGTCTTCCACCATCCGACATAAAATTATGCACAAAGACGCGTAGATTCCGAACTAAACGAAAATAAAACCTAAACTAAAACTTAGAATGAAATCCTAGCTAAAAATGCATAAACCGAGAATAAAAAGATGCTCTAAGACCTATACCTATATGCTCTATCAATGCTAGGTTCATGATGTCTTGTCCAATTCATTGGAGGAGGGGGAGTGGAGCATCATCACTCAACCGGACCTACAATTTGCTTGCTTACGAGGTAAAACACCCTTTACCTATGAAAAGTGCCATAGGTAAAATATTGGATGGACTGGGGAGATGCTCATGGACCTTGTGGAGCATTGTGAAAAAATGGGGCATTAAAGGTCATATTAATGAATAAGGGTACTCACCAGTATGAAGTGGATTCTGTGTCCCATGTGTGCTATCGCATAGATCATTGTCAGAGGGTACATGTTGGCCAGTTGCAATCATCGGTAAGCGAGTGTGAGAATCATTCCACAACAACATAACTACAACAACCTGGTGATACATGACAAAGATCAAACCGGCCATGGGCATCTCCATCCAATATGCCTGAACACAAGGACTCAAGACATAACTCATATTCTACAACAGTTCATCAATAGGGGAGGAGTTCCCCACAAGGTCATATATGCATATGTTTCTCCTTAGTTTTACAACAAGCTCCCATTGAACTCTATGGTAGTCTCACTCTCCATGCCCTAACAACTTCGCAAATGAACAATAACCACAATGCCCATATGCCTTGACATTTCCAGCCCCCACGATGAATGGAAACATGAAATGGTTAAATTTGTCAATTTTAAAGTTCACACATAACCATATCACATTATGGCTTGGTCCTTATGCCCTAATACATGATGCCTTCTCCTAAGCCCTTTGGGCCTTTGGCCTCAGTCCTCGTGTCTCTGAAAATGGGGTCTTCTCTTGAGTCTTATGCAATTAGGCCTCAATCCTTTTTTCATCTAAACCTGGAAGAACTTTAGATTTCCAATTGGTGGAGCCCTTCGACCTTTCATGCTTTTTGGTTGTCGGCTTCTTCTCCTCGATGCTCTTCTTTTCTTCTTCCTTCCTTTTATGGTCTTTCATCTCATACTCATATACAACCATAGTATGCTCAAGAAAAGTACTTATCCTCTTTATAGAGCCCTTGGGCCTTCCCTTTGTCACATATTCAGTTGGCTCAAACATGGAAGATTCTTGCGGCTTCACCATGTCTAATTACAATTACGTTATCATATATACCTGTTCCTTTGTCAATTCAGCCTTTGGAATTTCTCGTCCATCTCTCTCCATCTCAACTGTGCAAGTGAGAGTGATTTTGTGTCTATGGGCATAAGTTGTGGCTCAATGTCTTCCTATACCACTTGATTCCAAAACGGGTGGATTTCACTTGGCATGATCAACATTTTAGTGATGATGGCATGATCAACCCTATGAGGGCAAGGAAGTCCCATTCTCTCGTTCCACAAAAATCAACACAGTCCATACTCATCCTTCCCTCTTCTAGCTATGTGCCTAATTGGTAGGACATATTCAATGGTTTCCATTGGTAGTGTGACAACACTGATGTTCGTGTTTTTGGTATAGTTTTTGATAGGTTTTCTTAGTTTATTAGGACTAGTTTTGATAAGTTTAGGATTAGTTTTGTGTGTTTTTGGATGGTTTTGCATATTTTGTGAAAAGTATGGAAGCTACTCCGTTTTATGTATTTTTGTAGGTTTTAGCAAGGAAACGGTGCTATTTGGAGCTAAATTTGGAGTGCTATGATCAAGGACGGAGGAATGCAAGATGAAGAAGTCGAGGTCTAAGTTTTTGAAGAAAAAGTGTTGAAGAAACCAAGCCCAGGCTCGTTAACGAGGCTGTGAGGGCTCGTTAACGAGGTCACGAGATAGAGTTTTCGAGAGGTTGATTTTGTTACTTACCGATCCTGTGCGGGAATTTATTCCGTGTCGGTTGAGTATCTTTTTAGGATTTTAGGGTTATTATATTATGTATTTTAGGTCTTGTTATCTTTCTAGATTTTATTTCTATCTTTTAGGATTTTATTTCTATCTTTTTAGGAAAGTTTTTATCTTTTAGCCTTTTTTATTTTCTAGCCTTATTAGTATAAATAGCCCTCTTATTAGCCTAGAAAGGGGGAGATCGATCATAGAGGAAAGAAGAGGAAGAGCCGAGAGAGAGACGGATCGAAGTCGAGATCGAGAGCTCGGTGGACGAGAGTTACCAGGGTCATTAGTCGTGGTTTTGATTCGGTGCTTTGTATTTTTCGGTTTCTTCTGAATCTCTGTAAGACGATATTTACTATTAATTTGAGTAGTATTTTGTTTTTAATGTTTTCTTTTGTTGAATTTATTAGTTTCTTAGTTATGAATAGTGAGTAGTCTTCTTTTCTAGGGTCGGGGTTGAAACTCGGCATGGTTATGCATGTTTGATGAGTGAGATTATGTGTTGAATGCCTTTTATCTATTTTTGAAGATTGTTTGTTATGCTTAGACCTAGATGAAAGTCAAGGTGATTTGTGTTTTTAACTTGATTGAAAGAGAAAGTTATAGATTGAAGGTTGATTTTGTTTGAATACGAAAGTTTCAAGCTTTAGATCCAAAACAAGCAATTGAGTGAATTGGTTTATGAAAGTAGATTAATTTACTTGCTAAGTCAATGAAAGTTGATGCATCTATCTATTTAAAGGCATGATATTTATCTTCTTACGAGCTCATGTGCATGACTATGTTGTGGTAACCCTTGTCCTATATCTTTGTTTTATTTGAGTTTTCCTAGGTTTTATTCGTTACTGAGTTCATAGCCTCGGAACTGAACCTGTCTAGTTCGTTAGTATTGGTCATTTGTTTGCGGTGGTTTGTTAACGACCCTGACAACGTCGTTAACGAGGCTGCTTGTGTGTGTTTTGTTTGCTTTTGTTTGATTTTTAGTAGTCGATAGATAAACAAACCTTGCTTCTCGTGGAACGATCCTGACTCCCCTATATTCAGCGGGGTCTTGACTTAAAAAATTTATTTGTTGTCCTGAGTGAAGGCCCGTCAACAAATTAGCGTCGTTACCGGGGAAGCAACGAGTTTGTTTGTTTATCTGTGGGTCTGGGAATAGCCCGACCCCATTTTTGTTTTCTTTGTCTGTTTTCTCAGCGTATGCCGGTAGGACGTCGAAGGCTTGAATTTGACAACGCTGATTACTATTCAGAACCTGAACATTCCCTGCACCGTCGACGCTGAGAGAACTAAGCCATGGCCACACCTGAAGAGATGGCTCGTCAGTTGGAAGTCCTCCGAAACCAGATGGAGGCGTTGAAAACCGAGAAGGAAGGAGCTGCTGCTGAGGCTGAGCGTCAACGGACTACTAATGCTCGTCTACGGGAAGAGCTGAATGCCTATCCGAGGAATGCCAAACAGTATATGCATCCAGAACTGAGGGTGCCAGAGTCTCCAATTGTGCTTCTAGAGATAGAGAAAACTTTTGAGATTAAATCTCAATTCATATCCTTGATCAAGCGGGCTCAGTTTGAAGGAAAACCTACTGAGTTCCCTATGGAACATATTAGAAATTTTCTTGATTTATGTGACACCATAGCTGCTGAAGGTGTCTCACTTGAATATATTCTGTTAAAAGCTTTCAGGTGGTCTCTTGCTGGAAAGGCCCTGAACTGGTTGGAGAGCTTACCTCCTAAGTCTATCAGGACTTGGAAGAACTTTTATGATCAATTTCTTACAAAATTCTTCCCGCCTGCCAAGACAACAGAGTTGAGAAAACGCATCACCTCCTATCACCAGCTGCCTAATGAAACTTTTGTTGAAACATGGGGAAGATTTAAAGAGATGCTTAGACAGTGCCCCACTCATGGGCAACCTTTATATGTTTTGCAAGAATTTTTTTCCAGGGTATCAACGCGGAGACCAAGAACCGCATCAACACGCATACTGCGTGCGATTTTATAGAGATGGACCCTACAGCTGCATGGGATTTGCTGGATAAGCTGTCCAATTATGATGCCATGTATGGAACCCAGCAAGCTCCACAGCCCCAGAAACGTCTCTGCGTGCCTAATCGAGAAGACGTTGACCCGGATGTTAAAAATCAATTTCTACAAGATGAGGTCAACCGCGTGAAGAAGCAGGTAAGTTTTCTGAAATCCTCTCAATCCTGTCAAGAATGTGGTTCTTCTTCCCATAGTACTTCTGCTTGCACTAACATAGAGCAAGTAAGAGCCGCTGAGACAATTGCTGAGATGAATTACATGAGAGGCCCATAAAGGAATCAACCTAGTAATTTTGACAGGTCGAACAACTATCAGACGTAGAGCAATCAAAATCCAAATCCAAGCTATCCAGCGCCTCCACCGGATAGACGACATGTGCCTTATCGACCTCCAGGCCATCAGGAGCCACCATCTTGGGTACAAGGGTTACAAGAAAGCATTAATAGAGTCCACAACAAGGTTAATGAAGTTCAAGGTAACCTTAACCACCAAAATAAAAGATGGGGAGAGTTTGATGTGTGGAAGAAGAATTATGATTCCCAACTAGGGAACCTTGCTGCACAGATTCCGAGGCCACAAGGGCAACTTCCAGGCCGTCCCGAAGAGAGCCCTAAAGGACAGATAGCAGCGGTGCACCTTAGGAGCGGAAAGACATTATCGGAGCGGGTCCAAGCTGAGGACAAGACGGAAGAGGAGGCCACGGTTCAGCTCGGTAACGAGCCAACGAGAGTAATTACCGAGCCAACAAGCCATGGTGACGAGGCTCCGAGGGTACCTAACGACCCTAATCCAGGTAAGTTTTCTAATCCGAGCCTTCCTCTCAACCCCAGGGTACTTAACGACCCCATCAGGGTCGATAGCGACCCGCCGAGCGTACCTAACGACCCTAGTGTTGACCCGGTAGCATCACCTCTCGAGCCTAACTTGGTTTCGATGATGGTGAAATCTCTTCCATTTCCCACTAAGAAATCTATGGACTCTACTGAGAGTAAGTTCAAGTGTTTCGTAAAGATTCTTCAGGGCATTAATATTTCCATCCCATTCGTTGAGGCCCTAAGCGAAATGCCGGCTTACACAAAATTTTTGAAAAATATTCTTAGCATGAAAAGATCCATTACAGAGCTGCAGGATGATGTCCGATCTATAGCTCTACCAGAAAAGCTTGGAGATCCAGGGAGATTTGCAATAGCGATTGGCATAGGCGACCACAAGTTCAAAGCTTTATGTTATCTGGGAGCCAGTGCTAATTTACTCCCTCTCTCAATCTGGTCTAAAGCCAATATGAGACCACTAGAGCCCATCAACATGCGGCTTTACATGGCAGATGGTTCGTGCATCAAACCAACAGGGGTGGTAGAAGACTTTCCGGTTCAAGTGGGCAAATTCTTTGTTCCAAATGATTTCATTGTTATGGCAATGCCCGAAGATCCGGTTGTGCCTATTATCTTGGGAAGACCGTTCCTCGCCACAGCTGGAGCCATAATTGATGTTAGGAGGGGACTCCTAACTTTCGAAATAGAGGATGAGGTGACGGAATTCCGGTTCAAACAGTCAATAAAAGAGACCGGTAGAGCCGAAGTCAAGATGCTCTACACCCACAATGAGATCATCGAATATGGAGACCCCGTTGGAAGAGTGATGTCACATGATGAGTTTTCAAGTCAAAGGTGGGCAAAAATAACCCCTGCAGTTTCGATAAAGAGCTCCTCAACCTCGTTACCGATTCTCCTGGTAGAAGAAGTAGGCTCGTTAACGACCCCATCAACATCGTTAACGACCTTGGCCGAGGACAATGAAATTTCAGCATTTGAATACCTTGAGGAGGTGTTGAAGACAGAGCTAGAAGAACCGATTCTTATTCAAGCTGAACCTTCTCCAACACTTAATCCCCTTCCGGATTCCCTCAGGTATAAATTCCTTGGTCCAAATTCTACCTTGCCTGTCATCATTAATGCTAAATTAAAAGATGAGGAAGTAGAAAAACTGTTGAATGTGCTTACGATGCATAGGAAAGCCATAGGCTACTCCCTAGACGATATAACCGACATATCCCCTTCCCTTTGCATGCATAGGATATACGTGGAGGATAATCATAAACCCACTATAGAGCATCAACGTAGGTTAAATCCAATTATGAAAGAAGTGGTCAAAAAGGAAATCATTAAATTACTTGATGCTGGGATCATATTTCCTATATCGGATAGCCAATGGGTGAGTCCCGTCCATGTAGTCCCAAAAAAGGGGGGAATGACTGTCATAGAAAACGAAAAGAGAGAGCTTATTCCAACTAGGACCACCACCAGTTGGAGGATGTGCATTGATTATAGGAAGCTTAATAGTGCTACTAGAAAAGATCATTTTCCGCTTCCTTTTATTGATCAAGTGTTAGAACGCTTAGCCCAGCATGATTACTTCTGTTATTTAGATGCTATAGTTGTTTTTGGCAGATTCCCATTCATCCTGATGACCAAGAGAAAACAACCTTTACATGTCCCTATGGAACCTTTGCTTATAAAAGAATGCCATTTGGGCTTTTCAATGCCCATGCCACCTTTCAAAGGTGTATGATGGCTATTTTTTCAAATATGATAGAGGAGATTGTAGAGGTTTTCATGGATGACTTTTCTGTTTATGGTTCTTCATTTGATGCTTGTCTTGCTAACCTTGCACGTGTGTTTAAAAGATGTGAAGAAACCAATCTTGTATTAAATTGGGAAAAGTGCCATTTCATGGTTCAAGAGGGGATAGTACTAGGACATCTTGTCTCTAAGAGAGGGATAGAAGTAGATAAAGCAAAAATTGAGCTTATTGAAAAACTACCTCCTCCTTCTTCTGTAAGAGAGGAGTTTCCTAGGGCATGCTGGTTTTTACAGACGATTTATTCAGGATTTTTCCAAGATAGCTAAACCCTTGACTAACCTACTAATGAAAGATGTAGTGTTTGAGCTGTCTCCAGAATGTCTTGAAGTATTTTACATGTTAAGAGCTGCCCTCGTGTCCGCCCCTATTATGCAGTCCCCGGATTGGACATTGCCCTTTGAGATTATGTGCGATGTCAGTGACTATGCAGTTGGCGCAGTCTTAGGGCAATAGAAGGACAAGAAACTCCACGCCATATACTACGCCAGTAAGACACTGGATGAGGTGCAGAGTAAGTATACCACAACGGAGAAGGAGTTCCTTGCTGTGGTATTTGCCTTTGAAAAATTCCGGTCCTACTTCGTTGGATCCAAAGTGATTGTTTATACCGACAATGAGGTCGTTAGATACCTAATGGCCAAAACGGATGCCAAGCCTAGATTGCTTCGGTTGATGCTCTTACTGCAGGAATTTGACCATGAAATAAGAGAAAAAAAGGGAGCAGAGAACCTAGTGGCGGATCACTTATCCAGATTGCCGGTTGAACACATCACTGAATCCAATAATGAGGTGCCAATAAAGGATTCCAGACCTGATGAACACCTCCTGCTTAACGAGGTCGAACTCAACAAGACCCTCGTCACCGACCCTTTTAGGGTCGGTGACGAGGCACCGAGGCTGGAATGCATGGATCACGAAGGTAAAATTCTAGGGTGGATTGACATATCAGTCGGGAATGTCGTTACCAAGCCACAGGAGGTCGTTACCGAGGATAATACTGCATCTTCAGGGTCGTTAACGATCCACTCGGGTCTTATGACAACAGGGGCAGGTAAGATTTCTGAACCCGAACTTGCTCAATTCAATTCAATTCCACCTCCCCCTTCTACTTCTTCGATATCAATCCATGCTGCTAGAGGGTCGAAAGCCCCTTGGTTTGCGGATTTCGCTAACTATCTTGTAGGAGGCGTAATTCCCGAGGGCCTATCCCCAGAAAAGAAGAAGAAGTTCCTCCACGATGTAAAACAGTACTATTGGGGTGATCCTTACTTGTTTAAGCAAGGAAGTGATCACCTCTTTAGAAGCTGTGTCCTAGAAGAGGAGATAGAGAACGTGATCCGTCAATGTTACACACTTCCTACTGGAGGTCATGCAAAAGGGTTCAAAACCACAACGAAGATTCTTCAAAGTGGTCTCTATTGGCCAACCATGTTCAAGGATGTACAAGCTTATGTGACAGCATGCGATGGATGCCAACACTCGGGCAACATCACTTGGAGACATGAGAATCCGCTTACCGGGATATTAGAGGTCGAGTTATTCGATGTATGGGGCATAGACTTCATGAGACCTTTTCCCGTATCAGGGCCCTACAAGTACATCCTAGTGGCGGTCGACTATGTCTCTAAGTGGGTAGAAGCCGTTGCTACAAGGACTAACGACGCCAAAACTGTGGCTAAGTTCATCAAGACCAACATTTTCCCCAGGTTCGGCGTTCCAAGAGTCCTCATCAGTGATGGTGGTTCTCATTTCATTGAGCGGAGTTTTGAAGCACTTTTGGCTAAGTATGGGGTATCACATCGGGTAGCAACACCATATCATCCCCAAACCAACGGCCAAGTTGAAGTTTCAAACATGCAGATTAAGAGCATATTGGAGAAGACAGTGTCCCGTTGTAGGAAGGATTGGTCTTCCAAATTGGATGACGCTCTATGGGCATACAGGACGACATACAAGACGCCTCTACGCTCCACTCCTTATAATCTAGTGTATGGCAAAGCATGTCATTTACCGGTCGAGATGGAGCATAAAGCATTGTGGGCTCTTAAGGAGCTCAACATGAATCTCGACGCGGCAGGAGCAAAAAGATTCATGGACTTGCAAGCATTAGAAGAATTAAGGCCGAAGGCGTATGAAAATGCTGAAATTTACAAAGAGCGCACCAAGCGGTGGCATGATCGGAAATTAGTGCCCAAAACTTATGAAGTTGGCGATAAGGTACTTCTTTTCAACTCTAGACTCCGATTATTCCCAGGAAAGCTTAGGACATGATGGAGTGGGCCATTTGTGGTTCATCACATCTATCCTCATGGTGCGGTGGAGTTGATCGATAACCAAGGCGTAATCTTCAAAGTTAACGACCACCAACTAAAAACGTTTCACGAGCAACCCGACCCGGATGAAGAGATTAGAGTCACTATGGATCTTACAACGTCGGATTAGCCAAGGTAAGTACGTCGGGCTGACGACGTTAAAAAAATAGCGCTTACGGGAGACAACCCGTTCTTAGTATAGACTAGATTTTTCTTTTTTTATGATTCTTTTTCTTAGCTTTCTTTTGAGTTCTATTTAGTAGTTTTTAGGATAGAAAATTAGGATAAGTTTTGAGCTAACAAGATGCAGGAGAAAGGGGCTCGAAAAACATTCAAGGAGGCTACGGTGGCTCGTTAACGACCCACCCAGGGTCGTTAACGACCTGGTTTGGCGAACCATCTCGGGCAGGTAAGTATTCTTTTTACCCTAGTATATCTTCTATCTTTTACCCTAATTCTTACCCTCCCCAGCCGCCGCCACTACCCCTCCCCTCCTAATTCTACCCCCTCCTATTTAACCCTTCTAAACTCTCAAAAAAAATTCTACCCCCAAATCTCAAACTTCAAAATCCTCAAAACTCTACCGAAGCACTTCACTACCGATCGAAATTCTCCCACACCACCGACCGTCGGAAAAACCCTTGTTACCGAACCTCAGAACCCCAGATTCCCACCGACGAGATCCACGCTAGTTAACCATCCCAATCCGATCCTTTGTTCTTCGATTTTTCGATCTTCCGGTATGATTTCTAAACCCTAACTCTTATTTACATGATTCATGGTTTTTAGGGTAGTTATTTCATATTGGGATTGTGTTCATAGAGAGGGTCGATTTGCATGCTTGGATTTTGCTCATGAAATTTTGGTTGTGCTTAGTTGTTCTTGCTCTAGGGAAGATTATTCATGTTAGATTCTCCATTGCAAAAAATTAATTAGAAAAGCATGAATTTTTCTAGTTCTAGTATTAAGTTCAATGTTTTCAATGTCAATTTTGGGTAAATTTAGCATGTTCGGGATGGGTAATCGAGCAAGTATGGGGTACATAAACCCGATTGTGAGTCTAGTGAAGGATTTTAGAGGATGCATGCTTGATTCATGGCTTGATTTTTGAGTTAATAACACTCGGATTCTGTATACTGGCTCTCGGCAGCTCGTTAATGACCCACCCAGACTTGTTAACGACCCTGCGCAACCTTTAAAATTCAAAAACCAGTCCAGATTTGTTAACGACCCAATTGGGTAGTTAAGGAATAATTCCGAGGGTTATTTTGAGACCAAGTATGGGGTCTCTTGCCTATCTATTTTGAGTGGATCTTATCTTGAAAAAATCATGATTGTTTTGTAGATCACATGGCAAGTTCAAGCAGACCCGCTACCCGAGCCCAGAAGAAGAAGAGGAATCGAAGGTCCCCATCTCCACCTCGTTTGGACAATGTGATCTTGCGCACTCAAGGGCAAGTGAATCGATACCATGCCATTCTAGAAAAGGACCACAACACTCGGTGGTTTTCAAGGTCAAGTGCTAAACACACGGGGATTTATACGGATGTCAAGGAGGCTTTCGTTATTCTCGGTGCGCCTCATTTGCTGAAGAAGGAGAACTTGCCACACTTTCCGGCCCTCACATCCGAGTTCCTGGCCACTCTAGAGACTAGTTTTCCATCGAAGACTTTGCGGGGACGCATCGTAATGTGAGCCGAGAGTACACTTTGGCGGAGTTCAATGCTATTTTGGAGCTCCTAAACCCTTCTAGAAAGTACAGTTTGAAAGATTACAAGGTGACACGGACTTGGAGCTACATCACCGGGGAGGTCGAGTCTTTTACATCGACATTATCCGGGGCAAGCATCATCAACCCCATATTCAGGATCATCATCCAAGTCCTAGCCGCCACATTCTGGCCAAAGAGAGAGTTGAACAGGCCAACAAGGACGGAAGTTGCTTGCCTCCGTGCTATCCTTTTTGAGGAGCCCGACCCTTTGAATTTGGGGTATGAGTGGCTCTACTATATAGAGAAATCAACCAAGTCCAAGGAAGTATGGTGCGGTAACTTGGTTAGTCTTTTAGCTACAAACCTTGGAGTCGACCTCACTCGCTACACGACGGCTCATGCTCAACTTCTCAACAAGAACTATTGGTATAGCTCCGGTATTTTCATTCAAGCCGAGGGAGGGTTCAAGACAAAAGTTCAAGACTGCATTGTTGTACCTACCCTTGACAAGTTGGAGCTACTTTATGTACCAAATTGGTACGAGGAGCCGGAGGATGAGCTATCACTTAGGCCGTGTGAGTCACGATTTGAGCGAGAAGGAGAAGGAATGGATGAAGATGAAGATGAGGATAACGAGGTAGTTGGAGAAGACACTGAGGAGGCCGACACAAAAGGCGACACAGAGGAGCTTTACTTCGAGGATGAAGACCTCGACATAGAAGTTTTGGGCGCCAACGTCCTCGTTGACGAGCCCACAAGGCTCGTTAACGACCATTTTTAGACTTCTACATATGCTCCTAATGAGGTACCCAGCTTCGTTAACGACCCCCCGAGGACAGCTACCGACCCTCCGCAAGCTCCTACCGACCCTCATTCCTATGGACTCGTGCCATACAACCCGATGCTCCACCATGACCACTTTCAACCTCACTACCCACCACCTCCTCATCCTGAGTACACTGGATCGAGCACTCCGCCACCATGGGCCGAGGATCTTTCTGCTCGGATGCAACAGCTTCACCTCCATCAAGACCATATTCATAGGAGGATGGATAGATGGGAGACTGTCTATTCCGCTCGGATGACATTTGAGGACGAGAGGCATCGTCAGAGAGAAGGGGAGGATGCTGAGCACTGGAGGACGATGTACCACTTCATGGGGAACTTTGTGCACTACTTTCCTCCTCCGAACCGTTGATTCAGCTTGAAGAAGTTTTCCTTGTTTTCCACTTCTGAGACTTTATAAGTTTTATGTTTTTCTTTTCTTATTTTATTTTTGTTGTTTTCTATTTCTTTCCTTCTTCTTATTTTTCTTTAAGTGGGGACACTGTAATTTTAAGTATGTGGTGGGAGAAAGTAGAAAAACTTGTTTGTTTTGTGTCTTGTTTGACTTATGTGTTTTGTTTTAAGTAGTTCTTTGTTTTCTAAAAAAAGAAATATATAAAAAATCGAAAAATCTAAAAAGAGTTTTAGAATTGATAGATATCCGTTTCTTAGGTTCTATGATAGTAGTTGCTAGCATGATCATATAATTCCTTGCAAGCATGTGTTTTATAGTATAGCCGGATTCTTAATTATAAAATTGTTTTTAGGAAGGAATAGCATTTGATGAAATTGAGCACATATACTTTATAGCATAAGTTATGCAATCCAACAAAAATTAGCATTGTGAGAAATTTTTGGCCTTATAGGGAGAACATCAATAAGTCCCTCTTCTTTTCTTGTGTGATTTACTCTCTATATGCATATTATCTCTTGGAATTGTGATGGTTATCTATTACTTGAGACCTGTATAAGATTTATAGTTCATTACTTGTGAAAATCATATGATAGAAAACTTATTTTTATAAGCCCTATTATTCCTTATCCACCTTGATAAGCTTGACCCTATCCGGGGATTAGGACTTAGATTGGAGAGATATTTTTTGTTGAGTGTATAAAAAAGAGAGAGCTATGATTATGTTTGGTTTGAAATTGAAAGATTGATGGGAAGGGTAGTTTGGAAGTTTCTTGAGTTAAAAGTTGTAAAAGAAAGATCTCTTGGTACAAAAGATGCACAAAATGAAGTTGTAAGAGGAGTACACGATGAAGCTCGTTAACGACCCTGAAGTGGTTCGTTAACGAGGCAGCGAGAGTAAAAAAAAAGAGGTAAAAAAAGAAGGGAAAAATGAGCTGAAGTGGAATATGAGATAACAGAAAGAGAAGTTTGAAGTGCGTTTGATTTTAATAGATAAACCAGAGATTCTTTTGAGTTATTTTATGAGACTTTCTAGGGATATATTGGGTGAGTGAAGAATAAGTGCATAATGAGAGTGAGTTTGGTATCTTTTATGAAAGCTTTTGGATTTGTGTGAGTTTTTAGGAGTCTTTGATTCCCGGATATTATTAGCACCACATGACCAAAATATTTCCACGCCTAATTGTTTTTACCAAGCCCCATTACAACCGGCCGAATGGAAGCTTCTATGAAGTTTTTCATTGAGCCCCCTAAGTTCTCTTGATGATTTTTGCTTGTTTTGACAAATCTTGGGTGGATAGTTTGGTGATATAAGTTCCAATTTCTATGAGTTTTTGTATATAAGATGAGTTGAGAGTTGTATTTATAAGCCTAAACACTTGAGAGTTGAGTGAAACACATTATTATCCCTTGTGAGGTTGGATTGTATTTTCTTATCTCTATTTGGTGTATATATGTGTGATGACATTAATAATCTTTTGTTATTGTTCTTCTATATGTTGATGTTGCTTTTTACATGATGGCTATAGTTTGATGAGTATGATAATTGGTTTTGATTATTGTTTAGTGATTGCTTGAGGACAAGCAAGTCTAAGTATGGGGTATTTTGATGTTCGTGTTTTTGGTATAGTTTTTGATTGGTTTTCTTAGTTTATTAGGACTAGTTTTGATAAGTTTAGGATTAGTTTTGTGTGTTTTTGGATGGTTTTGCATATTTTGTGAAAAGTATGGAAGCTACTTCGTTTTATGTATTTTTGTAGGTTTTAGCAAGGAAACAGTGCTATTTGGAGCTAAATTTGGAGTGCTATGATGAAGGACGGAGGAATGCAAGATGAAGAAGTCGAGGTCTAAGTTTCTGAAGAAAAAGTGTTGAAGAAACCAAGCCGAGGCTCGTTAACGAGGCTGTGAGGGCTCGTTAATGAGGTCATGAGATAGAGTTTTCGAGAGGTTGATTTTGTTACTTACCGATCCTGTGCGGGAATTTATTCCATGTCGGTAGAGTATCTTTTTAGGATTTTAGGGTTATTATATTATGTATATTAGGTCTTGTTATCTTTCTAGATTTTATTTCTATCTTTTTAGGAAAGTTTTTATCTTTTAGCCTTTTTTATTTTCTAGCCTTATTAGTATAAATAGCCCTCTTATTAGCCTAGAAAGGGGGAGATCGATCATAGAGGAAAGAAGAGGAAGAGCCGAGAGAGAGACGGATCGAAGTCGAGATCGAGAGCTCGGTGGACGAGAGTTACCAGGGTCGTTAGTCGTGGTTTTGATTCGATGCTTTGTATTTTTCGGTTTCTTCTGAATCTCTATAAGACGATATTTATTATTAATTTGAGTAGTACTTTGTTTTTAATGTTTTCTTTTGTTGAATTTATTAGTTTCTTAGTTATGAATAATGAGTAGTTTTCTTTTCTAGGGTCGGGGTTGAAACCCGGCATGGTTATGCATGTTTGATGAGTGAGATTATGTGTTGAATGCCTTTATCTATTTTTGAAGATTGTTTGTTGTGCTTAGACCTAGATGAAAGTCAAGGTGATTTGAGTTTTTAACTTGATTGAAAGAGAAAGTTATAGATTGAAGGTTGATATTGTTTGAATACGACAGTTTCAAGCTTTAGATCCAAAACAAGCAATTGAGTGAATTGGTTTACGAGAGCACATTTGTTTACTTGCAAAGTCAATGCAAGTTGATGCATCTATCTATTTAAAGGCATGATATTTATCTTCTTACGAGCTTATGTGCATGACTATGTTGTGGTAACCCTTGTCCTAGATCTTTGTTTTATTTGAATTTTCCTAGGCTTTATTCGTTACTGAGTTCATACCGAACCTGTCTAGTTCGTTAGTATTGGTCATTTGTTTGCGGTGGTTCGTTAACGACCTTGACAACGTCGTTAACGAGGCTGGTTGTGTTTGTTTTGTTTGGTTTTGTTTGATTTTTAGTAGTCGATAGATAAACAAACATTGCTTCTCGTGGAACGATCTTGACTCCCCTATACTCAGCGGGGTCTTGACTTATAAATTTAGTTGTTGTCTTGAGTGAAGGCCCGTTAATAAACACTATGTAGAATAAGTGAACAAATAACCCTCGTACTTCACTTGGGATACCATCCAAACCTGTAGGAAGCTTGGTACGTGACATTTCCAAATCTACCCTCAAATCTTCGACTTGTTGTTGAATCTGATGGTGGCCGGATCCTTCCAATTATTATGTTGAAGCCTCCTCAAAAACTGTCCAAGAAATTCTTTAGCATATGGTGCATGCCCTCAACCTTGTAATAAATATATTACTTCAAAAATGCCTTTATTAGAGATGTTAAAATCGAAGTACGTCAATCACAAAAGTTTACTTATTCATTGTTCTCGTCTAGAAGTGGAGATGATCCTCGGTCCATGCTTTGACTATCAACTCCTTGTATGGCCCAATCCATGATCTCTCAATATAATTCATGACCCCTCACCAATGCGAATTGATTTGGCTAATTTGTAAGCATTTGTACGAATAGGATGAGATCCTAAAAATAATAGAGAAGGCTCGAGATCAAGTTTGGAAAAGTTTTGTTCTCAATGCGAGAAATTAACATTCAATTAACAATAGTAATGACGTCCAAAAGAATTCACTTAAATCCATCTAAGGACAAAGTCCATATAATTAAGGATGAGTATCAAGATATGACAATTTTTGGATATTCATGTTCCATCAAATTTGGATAATTTATAGTAAAATCGACATAATTTTGGTCAAAAAATTGATCTCTAAGTCATTCAAGAGGCATTGAAAAACTGACTCAAAGGTATGCAACATCAACAATTCACATCAACTTAAAATTATAATGAGAAAATGGTCAAATCTATTATAAATTAAAGAGAAAACAGAGAGAATTGAGAGAAAGGAGAGAGATCAAATTTATCTTATTAGGTCACGCATAGGGACATTTATATAGAGAGACTATAAGATTAAATCTAGGATTTTCATATGTACATCTAATTAATATATTATTATAACAAAATCCGTGTTTAGTTGAGAGTTGTGTAAACTCTTGCGGGAATGAACAACTTTCTTATCTTTTTATCTTGTTTATTTTAGCATATTTTTTCGTATTTAAGCTATATGTGAAATTATTAAATTAATGTCTTTGGGCGTAACATGTGGTCTCTTAGTTATATGATTTAAATCACAGAGTTTATTTTTTGATTGCAAATTTTATTCTTCCTTTTTTGTAAATGTTTAGGATTAGTTTAGTACTAGTCTTAATTCCTGTATCTATTTTATAGTTTGAATATTAATGTTAAAATCTACTATTTTTATTATTCAAATTCAAATTCAAATTGAACAAATATAAAATAGAAACAGAAAATATCCAAATCCTAAATTAATTTTATGATAATTTATTTTCTTAACATAAAAATAGAATATATATACGTGGGATCTATAATCAAATTCTAACAAAAAAATAATCCAATTAAATTTCAATCAATGTGGTTGATTTTAGAAAAATGAGTAATGTAGTTCAATGTGAGGTTAACATGTATCATTTTATCTATTATTTAAATCTCTATTTTATTATATAGTAATGAGGATTAGAGTTTAGGTTTGATTAAGCTATTGTCTTATGTTTTTTATTAACATTGAATCTATTCCCTTAATTATTGAATCATTTGTAATTTGATTCAGTTAAAATGAAGAAAACAACAAATAGACTTGTAAAAGATCAGAAAAGCAATCAAACAAAGCTTGAATAAGCAATAATTTTATACAATTTTTATCAAAAAAATGGAAAACAAGTGTAAATGTCTAATCAACTCTAAAAGACAAACATAAATGAAGGAAAATATGAGTATATTTGAATGACGGAAGACAGGCGCAGAACACCAAATACCTTGCTCCTCCCTACGTTGTGTGCTACTTCCCACTTTCCAATTCGGTCCTCTCTTTGAACACACTTTTTTGTCCATCGCGCCATCCCTCAACTTTGAACCCTCCTCTATATTTTCATGGGAAAGATTGACTTCTATGACTAGCAACCCCCCGAGTTATGTTATAGTAACTCATATGAGTGTACCAAATATATATGTGTAACATGCATGCACCATATGTTCTAATTGTACATGATAAAAAAATCTCAATTAGAAAGATTTTATTAGGTGATTTTTGGGGATTTAAAAAAAATCTATATGGTTTATTATTTTGTTTTAAGATTTAGTTTTTAAAATAAGTATTCTTATAATGTGTCAAATGTCACCCAAAACATGTTAAAATAAGTATTCTTATAATGTGTCAAATGCCACCCAAAACATGTTACTGAACCTACTCAAATTATAAAGAATTAGAAACTAATTAAACATATACATATATATATATATATATATTTTATATATAGTATTAGGTTCAACAAAAAAACCATTCTTATAGAGAAACGGGGGAAGCAACATGAGACATTGGATTAAATTAAATGGATAGACAAGATTAATTAAAAAAAGGTCTAAAAATTTATAATAGGTGTGATGCACTAGATTACACCTAAATTTCTAAGATGTTGCAGCTCTCTCTCTCTCTCTCTCTCCCTCCCTCCCTCCCTCCCTCCCTCCCTCCCTCCCTATTTAATTACTACTCTATCTCCATATTTGATTCCCTCGCCGACCTAGGTTTGTCTGCCACCCTCTGATTGCAAGCCTTTTGGATCTTTCAATCGGTGCCCTCCCTCCATGTCGACGCCTTCATCCTTGACGGATGCCACTGCCTCCTCAACGTCGTCACTGGAGTCGAAGACTCCACTACCCGCAAGCTCGATGAGTCCAAGCTTCGGGCCATGGAAATTCTGGATCTGATGTTTGTGATTTGTGTTGTGGTTGTGGTTGTCCTCGTCTTCGTCGTCTATGCGATTGTCGCCATGGCTTTTGGTGTTCTAGGGACGACGTCTAGGAGTTTAGGAGCATACGAGGCTTTGCCCACGACGACAAGTTCCAGTTTCATTATTGATACGAATCATTTTCAATTAAAGACCATCACCGCCAATCATGAATGTGAGAATGTAAGTTTCATGTTCAATTCAATTCGACCTCCCAATATTCTTCTTCTTTTGTGTTTATATTCGTTTTGTTCTGTGATTGAAGGTAAGAGAATCTGACATTGAAAACGTTAGGGTTGGTGTTGATAAAAGTATTACTACTTGTGCGATCCCGGCGATGGAGCCATCCACGAAGTTGGACCATGATTGAAGGGAAATTGATGAAGTTCAAAGGGATGAACTAGGAGATCCAAGATCACATATATATATATATATATATATATATATATTTCGTACAATCATGGATCACATGAAAATTTGTCTTTATCATGAAAATTGTGAACAGGTCGGATGACTAAGATCCGCCCGCAAAAAAAATTACGTTGTTTAATTTTATTTTTCTGTAAGCGTTTTAATGAACGTGGAATGATATAATTGAGTATAAACATGAGGACATAAAATGTAAATTTGTCGTATAAATATATGGACATATGTTAGTGTGACAAATACATGAACCTCAAAACCCTAACATAAACTAATACACACATGAACCTTGTATACTAATATAATATATTATATATGTATATTATGTGAATCTCTGATAAATTACATGTCTATGTTTGAACATCTTAAATTAATTATATATAAACATGGCCTTTTTATATTATGAACATACATCAAATATGCTAATATCTTATAAAATGTCACCTTTTTCAAGTTTAATAGCAAAAACAAGCCTCTAATCTTAGCCTTTCATCATTTTAATCTAAAAAATTCTTATTTATTTTTCAGTTTTTATGTTAAGGAGTGTTTTCATTTGATTTATCGTCTAATCTGTACTACATATGGTATAGGAGAATACTCTATATATTTGAGTGCCTAATGTTTAGAAACATAGTCAATTAAGTAGTGCTCTAACTCATAAGAGTCATTGGACCTATCAAAATTTTCTTGAATCGGTAGCATTTGTTATTATTTCCACACCTCGTGATTTCCTCTTCTTATAGGTAATTGAAACGGACACCTGGGCTGTCACGAATGCTCATGCCACATAAATATCTTGAAGATATATATACATTTCACCCTTCTCACATTCTCAAGTGCTAATAATTATAAAGGGTTTAATAATGAATCACAACGTTCCTAAGAATTTCAGTTATATGTTCATATGTTTTGGTCCTAAGAACTTCGGGAACGAGGGTTTCGATCAGAATCATTAAGACATCAAGTACTTCCTTATTGGTTGTTATAGTGACTGTATAAATTAGAATGTCGTGAATTATGGTGAATTTGGTGGAATAAAAGAGAGAGAAAATTAAGAAACAAGTAGAAAATTTTTGGAGCAATTGTTCGCTAAATAAATTTACTAATTTTGTTATGGAGTAGCTACAACCGTAAACAATTTATACATATATAGGCATAAAAAACCCCGATACAAATGTAATTTTATTTTTTAATCCTATTCCTAAAACAAGTAAGATTAATCTAAGAATCTACAGTTGTTCCCCAGGACATCGTCTTGTGCATTTTTTCCTGTTGGTGTCTTCTGTACTCTTCTCGTGTTGCTTTACACAGACTGCTCCTCATGTGATCCCTCGGCTCCAATTCTAGCCTCATTCAACGAGTATTGGTTTTTTTGTTGTTGCTTGTTTGGAAACTTGCTTGCCAGATTATTCGTCTGTCGAATTTTTCGGCCTCTCGATTTACCATGCTTGTTTGGTACTTCGAATTCTTTTCTTATCAAAAATACCTAATAATCTTGTACTCTACAATAGGTGACAGAGCCCCAGCAAGGCGGCCAACACCTATCGTGACATAGTGGTAGGTGCCCAACCCAAAATAGAGTGTTTACTAACCTTGAGCCTTAGTTCTTACTTGTTTAAGAGTGTGTTTGCACATGTATTTAAAAAAAATTTTTGAAATTTAAATTTTAGTATTTTGATTATAAAAAAATTCGTTGAAATTTTAGTATTTAAAAAAATTCGTTGAAATTTTAGTATTTAAAAAAATTCGTTGAAACTTAACTTTGTGTAATTTTCTCTACTTATATATAATAATATAATTGTATTTTCATTATAAAAGCTTACTATTTTTTTTGGTAGAAGATAAAAGCTTTACTATTTCATAAACATTATGTTAAAGCTTACTATTTCAACTAATTCAGAAATTAGTTTAAATTGACATTGCAAAAACACCTA
Organism: Fallopia convolvulus; assembly: GCA_964016875.1. Taxonomy (NCBI): domain Eukaryota; kingdom Viridiplantae; phylum Streptophyta; class Magnoliopsida; order Caryophyllales; family Polygonaceae; genus Fallopia; species Fallopia convolvulus. The sequence continues at coordinate 11,289,272 of OZ024720.1, forward strand.
GAGGGCAAAAAATTACAACTACGTACTTTTTTACACTATTTTTTTTAATATCAAGGTACCCACCCTAACACCAACCAGAGGCCAATCTAGATCTTCTTGAATGACCTAATTAAATGGTAGATTAGGAACACGATGTCGAAACTCTTGCACTTATTTGGTGGTACATTTGGTATCAACCGTGTTTCAATATTTTCAAGAAACAAGATGAGGAAGGCTTTCAATATATATTTGGATTCTTCCGCAACACCCAAGTCAGCTCGTGACCGGGGCAATGTGAAGAAACGACGATGACGTTAGAGCAAAAGTGACGAGAGGCGTGAAAGAAAAAACCGAGCCCTAATGCGTACCGAAGGGAGGTTGCTTGATCTTTTAAGAGCACAAGGTGGAATCTTGTAATCAGCTCAAGAGCAAGCCGAGCATAAGCTGGCTATGGTGACATCGATACCATTTCATAGAAGCATCCAAACCGCCAAGCCTCCGACAAAATTCTCACAACCTTCATTTGCTCTATATGATGAGCATTCAAATTCCGTGAACCACATAACTGCTTTCTCGCATAAGATAGCGCTATGGGTTTCCGACGATGCAACCATGTGCAAGATGTTACCGGGTAGCCTCGACAAGGGTGCATTAAAGTGGTTCCAAAGCTTGAGACCTAGATCAACCCGATCATGGAATTAACTTGCTACTAAGTTGTGAGGCACTACATAGCTAATAGCCGGAATGCAATGTCTTTGTATACACTCTTCGGTCTTATAAAAGAGCAAAGCGAAAGTTTGTGCCGCTTCTAATCTCTTTATGGGGTGCTATGCCAAGATCAATGGGTGATATGAGAATAACGCAATTGCCGCCTTTAAGAGAGCTATTCCATTTGAGAGCAAGCTAAGGGAAGACTTGACACTTCGTCTCCCTTTTACCATTGTCGAGCTTTAAGAGCATGTCCATCAATATGTGCGTTTGGAAGAAGCAAATTACAAAATAAAAGGGAAATGGTCCTCTCCACCTCAAAATAAAAGGGAACTTTGGGCAGAAAACGCACTCATCAAGAGAGCAAGCTAGAACAGTCTACACAACCTTCAACATCCCGATCTATAGGATTCTACCGCGCTTCAAACATGAGAGCTACTTCCGCTATCCCGCACGAGATGAGTTCCCGGAGGACAACATACGAAGTGGAAAATATTGCATGTACCATAGGATACGAGGGCACATGACCGAGGATTGCATATCCTTTAAGAAGTTACTTGAAAAGTTGGTTCAGGAAGGGTACTGACGCAAGTACGTTGCGAAAAGGAACCAAAGGACAAGGGAGAACCAAGAAAGAAGAAAATCGAGGTCATCCAAACAATATCAACGACATACAAAAATGAGGATGAGGAAGCTAGGAGCAATTCTCGAAAATCTTGTCATGAGCTACAAGTGATGTGGGTTCAACAAACCGAGTCGTGATCGCCGCTGCCATTTGCGCTCGCGGTTGAGGGTCTAGTCATTGGGATAAGGATCTTGTGTCAGTTCAAGTCCCGCACAACGACCCGTCGGTCCTCATGGTCGAGCTTGAGAGCTTCAAGGTGCGTCGGGCATTGGTAGATATGGGGAGCTCAATAGACTAGAAGATATGATGTCTTAAAGCTCCTAGGAATGAAGAATGAAGACATGATCCCAGTCAAGATGCAACTCACTAGACTTGGACGACATCCGACATTCTTGCTTGGAATGTATATATAAGACACAAGTCTGTTTAGAAAAAAAGGATTTGGCAGGCGAGTTCATAGTGGTCAACATGCCTGCCCCAAACAACTTGATCTTGGGTAGGCCATGGGATTCATGGGATGGGAAGTGTGTGATCGACCCTCCATCAAATGATACAATTCAGAGATGAAGACGCCATAATCCTAGTACCGTGGGCTAATTAGTTGGAAGCATGCATGTGCTTGAAGGGAAACCGTCTCAAGACGGAATTTGTACAAAGATTGAAGACGATTCGAGAAGTGAGGGTCAGGAGCGAAACCGCGATCGCAGGCTCAATAGTTGCGACCACGGATCTTGCTAAGAGAGCTACTCTCCTTCTTCGAGGCAAGACCGCGACCACGAGTTCATCGAGCACGATTGCGACGCTGTCTACCCCGACTGCGGCCTCAACACATAAGACATTCCTCCTTGTCTAGAGCAGAACCACGACCACGGCCTGCACCGGTGCCATCACGGCTACCCTCACTCCTTTGCATAGGGATCTCGGGATTAGGAAATACAAGTAAACAAGGCATTCTTTTTCCCACATGGTTTTGATGAGGCCTTTAGTTTTCTTTTTCATTCATTGGTCTTTTCCTTAAGATCATGACATTCATGTTTATTTTTAATAAAATTCCGTTTTTGCATTAGCTTGTGTCTTGCATAAAAAAAGCGCAACATTAATTCATCGCATTAACGGACTTCTACATATGCACGTATGTAGAGGAGCAAAGGATCTCATAATCATCGTTCATTGATGTACGAATATACGAATGCACTAAGGGGACCCATGGACTAATCCGCATGGCCACTTCGAATAGGTCCTAGAGTACTTGAGTCTTAGTTGCTACGCTATCGAATGCAACTAACATTTAAGTGAGGCATTTGCATCTTTTACTTTAAATATGGTATTTATTTTTTTAAACTTTTATCTTCTTTGTTATGGTAATTAAATCGTTATGGTGGAGGATTCTATCTTAGTCGAAAGATAGAATTTCCGCGTGGATTGGGGAGCACGATACCATACAAGGCTTTATCGGCTGACCCCAGGGGAGGATTTTCGACCCCTACTCCCTTTCTTCCACATTCGTCATGTACGATAAGCATACTCATATTTTCTAAGCTCACAAGCAAGTCTTACCTTTTATCTCGAAGTTCGAGCGACAAACTGCTCTGACTTAGGTATTGGAAAATGGATTAAAGGAACCCCACTACGTGTGTCCATTGTTTTGCAGGTTCTTAGTTGAAGAAGGTGTTTGAAATGGAAGATCAAATTAAAGGGACGAGTCAAAAGAAAATTCGATCGATTAGGATATAAAGGCGAATTTTTATGCAATAACACATATTTTAATATGATCGAACTGTACATGCAAGGCACGGTGGTTTAGTTATATATATACAAACCCTAGCTAATTAGCCACTAGCCATATCCTTAGTCTTTAACTCAGGTATGTCTTAATATATAGTTATAAATATCTGACGACTCGGATTCTAGAACTGACAAGTTATCGGAAGTAACCCCTTCAACTGGTTTCTTAACACTCTCTGTGAGTCTGTGACTGTGCTCTTTTGATGGTTACAAACTCAAACCTGCCCATGACCAAGTCAACTGGCCTGGTCAAACTCTTTCGTCCATGTTTCCTTGTCACTTTGATCCACTTCATCATTTTCAGTCTCACATGCTCCTGTCTTGCAAGTGCGATGCTGTCCTTACATGCAATTCACTTCCATGGTATATCAACATTGTTTTCGTTCTCCTGCTGATCTCTTATTAATTTATATATATGCTATAACTAGCTCCTCAAATAAATGCTTACCTTTTTTTTTTTAAATTCTTGGCTTGTCATGCACAGAAAATGGAGATGCTTCAGAAGAGCTCCTTCATCCTACTTCTAACATGAAGGTACTTAAGTAAATCATCCTCGTTATTTCGTCCATACGTTCATACCAAATTAATCAATTTTGGGGCCAATGTATATACATATTTAGGCTATGTTTGGCCATAGCCTAGCTAGCTTTATCATAAAGTTTATTTTTCTCATTGAGAAGATGGTTTTCTTAGATTTTTGTAATTAGCTATTTTTATGAATGAATCACCCCCTTTCATTGAAATTTTTTCTTATTGATTACAATTGTATAACCTAACGAGTACTAAAGGTATAACTTGTACAAATCTATTTAAGCAACCAAATGAAATTGAGTTGATGGAGTAGCCAGTGCCCTTGAGTTATTATATTCGGTTTCTTTCATACAGACGGGCTCAAATATCCAGGAAGCTCCAAAGACTAATCACACTGCATTAGGAGGTCGGAAAATGAAAACTGAGTATGCAGTGTGGACGCAGAGAAACTCAACTAGAAGCAACCATCAGGAAGATGCAAAGATGGCAACCACCCAAGTGGAGAAGAAGAGGGTTTCTGAAGATAATCATGACACAAGGAGGAAGAGTAATACAACCGTAGTTAAGGGTTCTTTCGTGTCTTGTGCTGATTACGGTGGGCCCCATCGTCACCCTCCCAAAAATAACTGATCCATCATCAAATCTCACCCATCGAGTTTTGGCATACTATAGTATATGCAATTACAAGTTATATCCTTGTAAATTAGTATGCTACGTTCTATATAAATTTTTATTAAGCTTATTGTGGTTTTGACGGAAAAAAAATAGTAAGTATATTTAACTTTCATCTTATCATGTGTACAGTTTAGGGCAGAATAATCGTACAAACGTGTTACCTGTTAAAATGAGAGAATTCTAACCAAAACCGTAACGCGTTATAAACTACAAACAAGATGTAAAATTGCGAAAAAGAAAGAGAAAGAAGAGCAAGCAAGTTGTTGTGACTGTATTATGATCGTTGTTGGGACGTTGTTGGGACCTCTGGTTCTAAACAACGGATCAACGATGTAATTCTCTTAAGTTTTGATAATGACAAACAACATAGGGAACTAATGTGGTTTGTTCAAGCATTTCTAAGGAACACAGGTCCAACCAAGAACTTCTATGAATGACCAAAAGCCACAACAGGCCACAATGCAGAGTTTCCATCAAGGGAACTCCGAAGAGGAAAGTTCCCATGATGTGGGAACTCCCAGAAATGATCAAGAGAACACAAGCGTACAACGATGAAGAGTTTCCATCAAGGGAACTCTGAAGAAGACAGTTCCCATGACATGGGAACTCACATGTGAGGACAACGACCGTTCAGCGCAGATCGCGGGATTCTGTCTCAGACAGCCCGAAGGAACAGTCTGAGGATCAGACTGTCACGCTTCATCCAACAGTCCGATTGATCCAAGAAGTTGACCTAGTTCAAACCAAAGGCACATGTGAAGAAAGTACAACTTGGGCATCAAGCAAAGGGCATTTTGGACACAAACGAAAGATGCGATTGCCCAAGCTCACCTGGACTATAAAGCCAAATGAATAGTACTCGGTCTGAGTACTTCTCCCAGAACTCTCAAACACCCACATCTGAGAAAAAGAAAGAAAAGGAAGAGAAGTCCCCGCCGGCGAGTGTGTGATCTCAACGACGGTGAAGCCGAAGTTCCCAAGGACAAGGGAACTGAGAAGTCGGTGTAAGGTCTGACCTATTTGTATTTTGCTGTTGTGAGCTTAGGAACTCATTTGAGAGGATTTGCTAGTGTTGCTAGAGTTAGGAAGAACTCGTAGGAACAGAGAAGTGTGAATCCGGCTGTGTAACTAAGGAACAAAGCAATTAATATAAGTAAGTCATTCAAAATCCTCTAAGCGGAGGTAGAGGTTTACCCATACAACTAGTTGGTTGTAGTGGGGTTCCTCTATAAAGGAACTGCGTTCTTTACTGTCTTTATTACTTGCGATTGTTTACTTTCGCTGCCTTGGGAACAACTTAATTGCCAGTTCCCAAGCTCTTTGCTAACCGTTTACGATCCAACAATCGTGATTGTAGACAATTATCCTTGGATTACAAGCGAGCGCTTGAGTAGAATTGGTAGATAAGAATGAATTCAACTAGAGATTATCTCAGAGTGTGATTGTCTATGATCCCCTTCATCTCTGCCTCGTCCTTGTTTTATAACCTTCGCTTTATTTAGATCGTTGGTGGAGCGTTTAGTGTATCCCGGAGATCTCGCCATTGGCATAAATGCAATAGCCGTTGAGTATCTTGATCATGGGATCTCTCTTAGCGTATATTTCCGCCATGGCTTATTTTGCTCAACGTGCTCTTCATTTAATCGCTTCTTCGGCTCTTCCGTTTAACGACTCGGGATAAACATCTTGGGCTTGCCTTATCTTCTTGGGCTAAGCTTCAGAGAGGCCTAACATGTGCAATTTTCTATATTCCCTCCCCCATCACTTAACTAAGAATGTACGTGGGCAGGCAGGCAAGGACATACAATGCTCTCTCACATGATTGAAGCGTCCTTAGTAGCATTACATTTTCTCTAGTTTTGGGAGGGATAATTACACTTTTCCCACATGGGACAAACAACCTTCTGGGTTGAGTCGTCAAAATTGTTGTGGGCCAAGGCCAATTAGGCAATGCTTAATAGCATAAACAATGATAGAAAAAATTTGATACAAAAAACTACTAGCTCATTACAAGGCAGACATTAAGTTACTCCAATATTACATGGTTAATCTAAATCATTCATGCGAATGATCTTATGAAAATTGAAAAATAAAGGTTGAAGACTTAACACATGCCTTAACCGAGATAAAGATATAAAATACATGCCACAATGGAAATTGGAAGAAGAAATCACGTGGCGAAGATGCTGAATATTGATGTGGCGTTTTACAAAGAAATCTGCAACATAATTACATTCCCTAAAACAATGAAAAAACAAAACATTAGGAATACCCGCAACCAAATTTCAGATGTCCGTCATTATCGGATAAACTTCCCACAGTACTTTCCAAACATTTTTTAATGAATTAATGAAAATTAAATTATAACGTTCAATATTTAAATTATTAATATTCAATTTGACAACCTCTTGTAGGCCTAAAAGAAGGGCAAGAGCTTCAGCTTGTAGAACCGACGTAGGCGCAATAGATTGTCGATCTAAAACTCTAATTACACTATTATGATCTTGAATTATGAAACTAACAAAAGTTGATAAGTTTATCTGGTTAGAAGCGTCAAAGTTAAGTTTTAACCAATCAATAGATGGTTTAATCAAAGCACCATTTTTATATCTTTTTCTCTTAGAGATAAGAGGAATTTTTGTTTTATTCGAATTGACAATTTCCAATTGAATACGTTGACTAAACGCTAAATCACAAGGTAATAGATGAGAATCTAATCTTGAAGGATTAAAAATAATAGCATTTTTTTGCTTCCAGATAAACCACCAAAAAGAAAACAAAGGATATGTCCATCTTTTTTATTCTAATTTAGAAATTATTTTTGTTGTAAAAGAACATTGAAAAAAAAGATGATTTAAATTTTTATTTTCCATATTACAAAGTGAACAACAATGGGGCACACAATTACAGAATCTATTCAATCTATCTGTAGCGGGTAAACAATCCCCACATGCTTTCCATAACAAAATTTGTATTTTGAAGGTATTTTAATCTTCCATATCCAAGATAAACCACTCAAAGAAAAAACGCGAGATTCATCCAAAAGTTCAGAAGCCGACTTAAATGAGAAAAGGTCCCCTTTCAAAGAAGTCCAAACAACTCTATCCTGAACATTCGATATCAGAATCCTGGTTAGAGAAATTAATTTTACCATCCAAGGCGGTAATAACAAATTGAGTGCCGTAAAATCCCAAGTTTTATTAGTAGTGATAAATTCGAAGACTTTTAACAAAGGATTACCATTATTGAAAAACGCAAGGTCCGAATCCCCAATCCATTTATCAGCCAAAAATTAATCGCATTTCCATTTCCGACAATCCATTAACACCTTTCGAAAAAGATTCTCCAAGATTTAAAAATCGTCCAAATTGCGAAGATTTATTTTTCTTTTGGAACTCAAAAATGTTTAGTGATTATCTTCAAATTAGATTGAATTAATATTGTTCTTCCCACCTGATTATCTTCATATTAGTTATCCGATTCCATCAAAATTTTCTAAAGAAGTTTCATTTGAAGAGCAATGTTAGTATTTTGTGATGTACGAAGACCCACACCACCATTCTCTTTTGGAGAACAATTTTTTGTCCCAGCTAATAAGTGGGTGATGATTAGGTGAATACTTATTCTAAGAAAAAGACTTATTAACCTTACCTATTTCATCCCAAACTCCCTTAGAAAGCAGAAATTTTTTCATTAAATAATTAACATGGCCAATCAAATTAGATTCAATTAATATTGTTCTTCCCACCTGAGAAATATAATTAGCTTTTCATTGCGAAAGATGTTGTTTTAATTTAGAAATGGTTTCTGAGTGATTTTAATATTAACAACACTAGCTAAAGACAAAGTAGATGGTCTATAAATGTTAGCCGAAGTTTGGAAAGTACTTTTATGATAGTTAATTTAAAGTCCCAATATCCGAGAAAAATTCACCAGAAATTGTTTGATAAAATTCATATTTGAGTGTGTGGCGTTCGTAAAAATTAACGGTGTCATTCGCAAATCTTAGAAAAGGTATACAAGTCCCCTTTTTAACAAACTGAATACCTACATGTCTAGGGTATTCAATACATTCATTTTGTAGCGTTCTTGATAGATATTCCATTGCAATAACAAAAATAAAAGGAGATAAAGGATCACATGAAGGAGGGAATTCTGGTCCTGATTCATTATTAACTAAGACCGAAGAGACAGATGTTGATGAAACCCGAATTAAACCGATGTTAAAGACAAGAAACGAGATTATATTCGATGAGACAAACCCTTTCTTTTATTTAATGATTTCCAAACGAGGTTACAACAACGAGATTATGCCCCAGGTCTCCTTTTACGATATTCGAGGTCTCTGCCTAACGAGGTTCGAGACCTCTTTGTTACAACGAGATTGCCACTCACAAACTATTAACGAGATCTTTTCCTATTACAAGCTTTGAGAATTGCTATCTATCTAGTGAGGCCAGGGTCTTGTAGACGATGTCGAGATTGTAGCTTGCAAAGAAGCTTGCGGGATCTGTTGAGGCTTTGAGATTTCTTTGTGCGACTTGAAGTCTTTTTATCGAGCTTCTCTTGAGAGTAGTGTGGTCTTTACGATGATTCCAACACGCCAATCTTCAACAAACAAGATCGTTCTTGAGTTAGAGATGTTTTTCGACCCTTGCACCCTTTGAAGCTCTCCTCTATTTATAGACGCTTGTGGAGCTTTGTTCTTGCTAACTTTCGATGTGGGACACCCGGGATTTGACTATTTGATGGGTTAAGAAGAAGGAAGTTGATAATTGTTCGGAAGTTTGGTGGCTTTTGACTGGTTGAGCGGGGTGAGGGTGGCAACTTTTGAGTATGCGAGGCTCATCCACGTTATTTCTTGTGGTGAGTTGCCTGACTATCTTAATCGAAGAGACTTGCGATGTTTGGACCTCGTTCCCACGACTTGAGGCTTCATGGGAACACAAACTTCGCTTTTTTGGATGGGTATGGAAAAGATCTAGGGGAAATGATCTCAGGGACCTCACTTGTTTCTTTTACCTCGCATTCCATGCATACTGTTTACACATTGTTATTTTGCGCACCATCACAACCCCATGGCTTGTGGTCCGCAGCCCGTGGGCCGCAAGGCATACATGCGTGATGTGTGATTGCTCAGTCTTCCTCTTTGCTAAGCCTGCCGCAACCTACCACAGAGGGGATGCGGGGTCTGGAACGAGAATTTCTCTTTACGAGATTCGGGGTTTGGGTTAACGAGGTCCGAGGTTTTTGACCTCCCAATGGGATCATTCACCCTTAGCAATTTTAGGAAGTTTTTCTCTCTTTTTTTTGTTATGTGTTGGCGGGCACTGGGCCTACTTTCCCTTTTTTCCTGATGGGCCTACGGGGGAGTTAGGCTTGTTAAGATGCTAAGCAGGGAGAGGCCCAAGATGGGAGCGGGGGCAGACGCTACGGGTCCGGTGACGTGCTCAACCTTTCTGGCGCTTGCCCGACGGTTGAGTTCACAGGTTTCTCGTTTTTCGAATTTTGGATGCTCTAGGAAAGTTCAAACGTCTCACCGCTAGGTGATCGGACGTTTTCCATTTTGATCTTATGAGATTTTCTTTTTGGCCTGCAAATCTGTTCGTTCCCCTTCACATTCTTCCTAGGCGGTCTAATCTGTCAGAGTAGCCCTAGGGTCGCGCTTATCCTACGCCACAATGTTTTGCCTTTTCTTTCTTCTAGTCTACTCTTTTCTTAAGATTTTTCTTCTTTTCCACGTATTCGCCTCTCGTGACCTAGGCTTCGTTTTTCATGCCTAAAGGCACTTCTTCGAGCCCTCCACTAGGCCTCGTGCTTAACCTTTTAGAGAGGTACTATGAAGAACCTTCCCCAACTGCACAGACTAGCAAGACTAGTGGTTCTCAGAACCCACGATCTCTTTCGCCAGCTTTCAGCGATCCTTCGTCAGCGCTTCCGAACTTTCTTTTACCTTGCACTTTTCCTGCGTGCGTACGTCTTTGGGAGTTGATATGGCCTTGTCCTCAATATCAAACGAAGAACCGGTTGGTTCCGACGTACAATCGTCAAACGCCAAAGAGCAGCCAAGCTTCTACCCGCGGTATCTCACCGACTGCGTGTCTCGTGTCCCGCTAGTCATCAAGGAATGGATTTTGATGACTCCCAACCATGCGGTCGGGCTATTTCTGGATGAGGGGGCCCCGACCGTGCTCACCAGAGCGCTACTTGCGGACATGGCCTCTGACTTTCCTTAGCATGAGGGAGTTGAGCTGGCTCTCCCCGAGGGGGAAGGTTGCTCAACAACGGCATACGACAATTGTTTGGTCGTCCATCTGCACAACCTTCAAGACGGCTTTCGATTGTCGCTCGCCCGACACATAGTTGAGTATTTATGGGCGATAAACGTCTGCCCCGCGCAACTCTTCCCCAACACGTGGAGGCATCTGTGCACGTACACTATTCGAAGCTACGAACTCGGGGATGGACCCGATGTCGAAACCATGATGTGTTTGTTTTTGGCGAGGCAAAAGCAGAAATCGTGCCTCGTGAACCTCGGTTTGCCAGGTCTCAAGATCACCACCACTAAATCGAACGTTGGTGAGTGGAAAGACAAGTGGTTCCTGGTCCGCGACCGCACTGGGAGGTATATTAACTTCCCCTCGGCACCGCACAACTTCGAAAGACCCAAGAAATTGGAAAACGTTGTCGAGACCAGGAAATGATTCGTGAATCGTGACACCGTCCCCAACAAATTATAGACAGTACATGGCTCAGGAACTTCTTGAGCGAGCGGGACTGAGTCTCCCCTTCCCAAACCGCGAGGGTGTAGAGGATATTTGTAAGCCTTGCTTTCTTGTTCTTTATTTTTGAAGTTAGACTGTTTTCGATTATTCGAACCTCGCTCGGAACTCGCTCCTTGAACTTAGATTGTTTGCGAAGGTTTAAGCCTCGCTTGGACCTCGCGTTTTGAACTTAGAATGTTTGCGAAGATATAAGCCTCGCTCGGACCTCGTGTTTTGAACTTAGATTGTTTGCGAAGGTTTGAGCCTCGCTTAGGGCTGAGCACGGTTCGGTTTAAACTGAAATTTTAAGCCAAACCGACCGAACCGAACCGATATAGTTTGGTTCGGTTTTCGGTTATAGAATTTTCTAAATTTCGTTTTCGGTTTGGTTCGGTTTTCGGTTAAATTTTGGTTCGGTTCAAAATTTCCAAAGAATAACCTACTATTTACGTAAAACCGACAAAAACCGAAACCGAACCGAACCGATCTGAACCAATTCGGTTCACTTCTCTTTTTGTCGGTTCGGTTCGGGTTTGAACCGATACTTAGCCCTAGCCTCGCTCGGACCTCGCATTTTGGACTTAGATTGTTTGCAAAGGTTCAAGCCTCGCTCGGACCTCGCGTTTTGAACTTGGTTTATTTGTCGTCTTATCCTCCTTTCTTTCACTAACCCATTGCTTTTCCCATCATCAATGACTCTCTTGGAGGATTTGGTGTAGAGGATGAAGAAGACTCCCATGTGCCCTTCCGCGCAGGGTTCTGGGACCTTGAAGATCTCAGCACCCGCAAAGGTCACAGAAGGCCCCTCATGGGCACGCCGCCCCGCTGAAGGGCAACATCGCGAAGACGTCCTCTAAGGCCCCTCATGGGCACGTCGACAAGGCCGGGTCCAAACGAAAGATCCGTGCCAATCTCCGAAGGGGGAGAAGGAGAAGAAAAAAACACATGCGGGATGACAAGCATGGCCGGGTGGAGAGGGAGCTCGCTCTAAGCTCCAACCTCGAGGGTGTACCGCCCGGGGAGGAGGCCTTGTCCACCACACGGTTTCATTGCCCCGGGCCGTCCCGGAGCTAACTCATTAGCTTGCAGAGGGAGGACTATAGGGAGGAGATTGGCTAGGCAAACCGTCTCTCTGACCAAGATCTCATCGAGGAGACCCTCCGCTATTCAGCGATGGTGAGCGTTTTTCTTTCTCGCGTATTTTTCTTTTGGTTTTTTCCTTTTTTGTTCGTCTTTTTTCCTGACATGCCACTTATTTTTGCAGCACAACTTTCATGACAACTATAACAACACCCACATCACACTTCTCCATAAGAAGATGGACAAGATGGAGGATAGGCTCAAGGTCAGCACGGAGGAATACGCTAAGAGGGAGAAGGCACATGCGGACACTGAGAGACAGTCCCAAGCCGCAGAGCGTTGTGCAAAAGAGGAAGCTGGGGAGGCTGCGAAGGCAAAGGCCTCACTCGAGGATTTGTAGGCTAGACTCTCTAAAGAGCGCAGATAATCTAAGGAGAAAGAGGCGGATCTCCAGAAGGTGGAGTAGGAGAATAGCAACCTTCACCTCTGCATTAAGGAGCTTAACAAGGAGGTTATGGCTGCTGGGCCTAAGTACGTTGAGTCTGCTGAGTTCACGGAAGCGTCTGTGAGCATTGTGGAGGGTATGTACTGGCAGGCCATCTACGTAGGGATGAGATAGGCGATTAAGAAGTACAAACACATCGATCCCCGCATCGTCTTTTTCATCCCCAATTATATACTGACCATGGTGAAGGCCGAGGAGGATCTTGACGGGGAATGCGAGTTTTTCCTTGACGATGAGGGCAAGGTTATAGCAAAAAAGGATGAACCTCCAGCCACAATCTCATTGAGCAGGGGAACCAAAACCCTGGTTAGGACGACCTCGAGGCAATCCACGTCTCACCCCTTCGCCAACATCCCATGGACCCTCCTGCTGACAAGTCAAAGGAATGAAAGTTGTGTTTTTTGTAATTTTCTTTTTTTTTGTTGGAACACATGGTAGCACCGTTGGGGCTTCTAATATAACATTTTGGCCCTCAAGGCCCTAGCTTTATGCATCTTTTCTCTTTATCCTTCGTTGTGGTTTATATTACGTGCTTTTTAGGGGTTCCAAAGGCCCATTCCAACTCAATCTAACCTCATGGTGCAAGTGCTGCAAAGCTTGTGACTGCTCAGGCCAAATCGGATCGATTATTGATGTTATGTGCAACGATCCCGAGCCTTACTCGGATCGCGCATTGATTATTTTTTATTGTATGCAACGATCCCGAGCCTCGCTCGGATCGCGCATTTATTGTTTTTTATTGTATGTAACGATCTCGAGTCTCGCTTGGATCGCGCATTGATTGTTTTTTATTGTATGCAACGATCCCGAGCCTTGCTCAGATCGCACATTGATTGTTTTTTTATTGTATGCAATGATTCCGAACTTCACTCGGATCACGCATTGATTTTGTATGCAATGATCCCGAGCCTTGCTCGATCACACATTGATTGTTTTTCATTGTATGCGACGATCTTGAGCCATGCTCGCATCACAGATTGATTTTTTTATTGTATGCGATGATCCCGAGCCTCGCTCGGATCGCACATTGTTGTTTTTTATTGTTTGCAACAATCCCGAGCCTCTCTCGAATCGTGCATTGATTTTTTTGATTGTATGCGACAATCCCGAGCCTCGCTCGGATCGCACATTGATTGTATTTGATTGTATGCAACGATCCCGAGCCTCGCTCGAATCGCGCATTGATTGTTTTTTATTGTGTGCAACGATCCCGAGCCTCGCTCGGATCGCGTGCATTGATTTTGTACGCGATGATCCCAAGCCACGCTCGGATTGTTATTGATTGTATGCGATAATCCCGAGCCTCGCTCGGATCATGCATTGATTGTTTTTGATTATGTGCAACGATCCCGAGCGTTGCTCGGATCGCGTAGATTGATTTTGTATGCGATGATCCTGAGCCTCGCTCGGATTGTTTTTGATTGTATGCGACAATCCTGAGCCTTGCAAGGATCGCGTATTGATTGTTTTTTATTGTATGCAACGATCTTGAGCCTCGCTCGGATCGCGCATTGATTGTTTTTTATTGTGTGCAACGATCCCGAGCCTCGCTCGGATTGCGTATTGATTGTTTTTTATTGTATACAATGATCTCGAGCTTCACTCGGATCAAGCATTGATTTTGTACGCGACGATCCTGAGCCTCACTCAGATCGAGCATTGATTGTTTTTCATTGTATGCGACGATCCCGTGCCATGCTCGGATCGCGGATTGATTGTTTTTTACTGTATGCGACGATCCTGAGACCCGCACAAATCACACATTGTTGTTTTTATTGTTTGCAACAATCTCGAGCCTCTCTCGAATCATGCATAGATTGTTTTTGATTGTATGCAACGATTCCGAGCCTCGCTCGGATTGCGCATTGATTGTTTTTTATTGTACGCAAAGATTCCGAGCCTCGCTCGGATCGCATTGATTATTTTTTATTGTATTCAATGATCCCGAGCCTCGCTCAGATCGAGCATTGATTGTTTTTTATTGTATGCAACGATCCCGAGCCTTGCTCGGATCGCGCATTGATTGTTTTTATTGTATGCGACGAGCCCGCTCATACCGCACATTGATTGTTTTTTATTGTATGCGATGATCCTGAGCCTCGCTTGGATCGCGCATTGATTGTTTTTTTTGGTGTAAAGGTAAATTCGGATAAAAGAGAATATGCACCTCAGAAGAGGTGATTACAATCAAGTAAACAAACCAAAGGCATCAATGGACAAGTGAGAAGGCCCTACAAACCATACCAAAATCAAGTATAAGAACAAGCAACGGGGGGTTGGGCATCCATCGGAGTCACATGGTTGGTAGCCGAGGCCCCAAGAGAAGGTTTGGCCACAACGGGGGGTTGGGCATCCATCGGAGTCTTGCCCTTATCCACCAAGGGATCTAGAGTCTTGTCGCGAGAAGCCAAAGGTGCACCCTTGAGCGTCGGATTAGCAACACCACCATCATCAAACTTAGTAGCTTTGTCTTGTCTCTTGGCATCGAGACCAACACCATTTCTTTTTTCCTTGAACTTCCACTCCTCAATTTTATTGCCAAAGGAACAACAATCTTTGCAAAACAAGGGCTCGTTTTCCACAAGACAAGAGCAATCAATGGAAATTCCATCATCAAAATCAACCCCAACCTCGCGCGTGATGGCTTCGGCAAAATTCATTTTCACTATGACTCAAGCATACGAGCCTCTCTTCCTTCCGTCGGTAACCGGGTCCACGTATAGTGGCTTGTCAACTTGAGAGGCCACACGACCAAGCAAATCAAGCGTCCAAAAAGTTTGGGAGAGGCCATATATCCGGACCAAAAGCAGAATTGTAGCAATATCACGCCGGTTGAAACCAAACTTATCGGGAATATGTTTGAGGGTCATAGGCTTAACGTGAATAAAGTACGACCCGCCTCTAAGGACCTTGTCTTGATCTTCCTCAGAATCAAATTGAAAAATGATCCAACCTTCTTCTTCCCGAAATCGAACTTTAATGCCCCAAGATTTGACAAGTTCTTTGATAAAAAAAATACCCCAGAAAGAAACCTATGTATTGCTTGAGCAAGGACCAACCCCATCGGTTTGTTTCGGAAGGCCCTCAGAGATTTTGCTGGTAACACGATTGGAAGTAGGCGGCGTAAACTTGATCTTTCCACCAAGCTCGGATTTCATGAAGATCTTCTTGGAGCGGTTAGCCTAAGCATTAGGCCGAGTAACATCATTGTCAAGGCGGCTAGGCGCGCCGGGGATCTTGGCCGCATGGGCGTAAGATTTGGGAGTGGATATGCTTGTGCCGACGTGTCCCAAAGCAGCGGCGTGGGTGGATCCATGGCTAGCGCCATTGAGGGGGTTAAGGGGAGGCGGAAAATTGGCAAGCGTAGGGTTTGGCGTGCCAGCCTTGGAAACCTGCATAGCATTTAATGCAGCATCAACTTGCGAGGAATTGGGAGGGGTCTTCGACGCACCATTATCCGCAACACCATTAATGCCATCAATGGCATGTTGACTTTTGGGAGCAATGTCGAGGATGGAACGAACCACCATCTATGAGGACGACGCACAATTGCTGGCCAGCGCCGAAAACTCCTGTTCAACCAAATCCTCATCGGACAAAACACCTTTATCATGGAAAACAACCTCCAATTCATTGTCACCCATGGAATCATCTTTGTATTGCTTAAACAAAGCAAAATCCAAAATTTCTCCAATGGTAGCCCTAGAGGGGGTTGTCGCGCATTCATTATTTTTTATTGTATGCAACGATCCCGAGCCTCGCTCGGATCGCGCATTGATTATTTTTAACCCCATGCAGGGAGCTTAGTGTTAGGAACCTGAACCCCAAGCGTGGTGCTTTGGGGTGGTTAGCTTGTGGTGATCACTCGAGATTGTTCCCAATGATCGTAATATTTTTAAAGAGTGTTTCCAACTCCAAGCGGGAAGCTTGGAGAGGACGGGTTGTGTTCCAAACTTGAGACAGTAATTTGAAATAATTCGTCACCCTTTATAAACAAAATGTGGTGACAACGGGAATTTAAAAAATTTACATATAGTACCTTTTGAGCGGAGCCACGTTTCAAGTTTTACTTAGAGTGCGTCTCTCGCTATCTTTTAATTTAAACACACCAGGTGCAACCTCTTCTCAGAGGATATATGGTCCCTCCCAATTAGGGTCTAGCTTTCCTCTGTCGGTACGCCTCAAAACGAGGCTTCTTGAGGTCAAACTTTGGGGTCTAACCTTCTTGTCGTGATATACTGCGACTCGCCGCTTATGTTCCACGAATCGCAAGGCCGCAACCTCGTGAAGTTCATCCCTGAATTGTAACTCTGCCTTGAGTGTGGCCTCGTTTTACTTTTCGTCGAAATTAAAGGCCCTTTTCGAAGGAACCAGGGTCTCAACCGAGACTAGCGCGTCCACCACGTAGGTCAAAGCGAAGGGAGTTTCCCCCGTGGCGCGGCGCGCGGTAATTCGATACGTTCATAGGACGAGGGGGAGGAGCTCCGCCCAACGTCCTTGCGTGGTTCCCAACCATTTCTTGAGGTCAGTTAGGATTCATGCGTTCATGTTTTTGACTTGGTAATTTGATTGGGGTTGAGCGATTGAGGAGAATTTGAGGGTGATGCCAAGCTCAGAGCAGAAAGTTCAAGTTTCCTCACAATCGAAATGGGGGCCGTGGTTGGTCATGATTGTCATGGGTACCCCAAAGCGACATACAAGGTTATTCTAGAGGAATGAACAAACCTTGGCCCCCATAATCTTGGTCATTGCCTCGGCCTCGATCCGCTACGTGAAGTAATCCACGATTACCAAGATGTACTACATCTACCACACGACTTTCTGAAAAAGACCCAGCATGTCCATCCCCCACATCGTGAAAGGGCAGGGTGTGTGAATCGAACGCTGGGTAGTGGCAGGGACGTGCTGGACATTGGCGTGCCTCTGGCACCTGTCGCAGTTCTGTACATGAGACCTCGCGTCCTGTTTGAAGAATTGCAAGAGTTTTGAAAAGAAGTGTTGGATTAGAGTGGTTTTGACGCCACTTTCTTGTGACGCATCATTCGGGATCTACGGTGATCAAATGAAGCTGAAATTGGTATCATTGGAAAGTTAACTCGAAGAGCTACAATTCATGTTTGTACTGCAAGTTCAAATTCCAAATCTAAGTGGGTCAAAACCACATCCGAAGGTATCATGAGAAAGCTATCACAAGAAGACCGCGAGCGCGGGATTCTAACCGAGACCGAAGAGCTACAATTTTTCTTTGTACTGCAAGTTCAAATTCCAAATCTATGCCCTCGATTTTCTACAGCGCTCGCGGTTGCTTGTGTTCTGCGCCGACTTCGTTTTATCCTTATTTTTTGTTTTATTATATTTATGTTTTAGTTATTATTCGGATGTTTTAGTATTTATAGACCTAGTTCGTAAGTAGTTTGAGAGAGCCTCCTTTTAGTTTAACCTAGAGTTTATTTCAATTTTTATGGAGAGTTAACCCTTTGGGGTTTGTTCGAAGGTGCAGCTCTGATGTATGAACTTGTGAGATTTTGGTAATTGATTTCTATCCTTTGGTTAATATTAATTCTCTTGTGCTTCATTATATGAATGTTGATTGATTCTGCATGAGTAGCTAACTTGTTGAATTGATTGATTTTCTACTATTGGATTAGATTTTTACCGTGGGCAAATCTGTTCTGTGAAAACAACTTAGAACTTAGATCTGTTGTCTATGCAACTAGGGTTTTAAGAAGAAAATTAATTATAAGTTAATTCAATCGACTCGTAGCTTGATTGTCTTGACTTCTATCCTGCATATCCGTGTTCTCTACGCTAATTCTAGGTTAAGCGTCCTTGCTTAGGGTTAACGAATTGTTTGGACTGTGGACATGCGATTGCTAATGATTAGGATAAGAATTAACCATAGGTGTAAAAGGAATCAATGGATGAATCTGTGATCGAATGATTATTTCAAAGTGGATCTTTTGAATAAACTTGTTTCTCTATTGATTTGTTTGATTGTTTGTTATTTGTTTCTTAGTTTAGTTTAGTTTAGATCTTTCTCTTGATTTCCCCTTGTCTTTAGTTGGTAAAAATATTGATACTAGAAGCCGCAAGTTCTCTTGGTACGACCCCGACTTACTCGCTATACTAGCTTGTATTAGGGTTAATTATCTTTGATCTTGGCACGACGACTTTAGCCGAGTCAAATTTTAGATGCTCGCGGTTTGAGGATGTTCGCTCTCGTAAAAAAAAGAGAGAGAAAAAAATCAGAAAAAAAAAGAAAAAAAGAGTGTTCTCGCATATTCTACCATCACCCACCAATCCACTTTTCTATATCTTTCCATGTCTAGTTCATTGGAATTGTTCGTTACTATTATCAGGTTCCATCCCATTGTGTTGAGACCGCGTCTACACTATCTTTGCGGCATAGTTCAAGTATGGGGGAGGGAGTACTCGATACACTTATCCTAGTTCGTGTAGTTAGTTGTTTTTTCTTCTATTTGCTTCAATCTTTTTTATTTTCTTCTTTTCATGGAGCACTTGCACCATACATTTTGCATAATATAGAGAAAAGAAAAAGAAAAAAACAAAAAAGCCATAAAAAATCGAAAAAAGGCATATAAAATCCTTGGATGAGTCGAAAACCCGTAAGGGTAGCTCAGTTAATAAGAAGGTAACCCGGACTAGCATTAGGCTAGGGTAATAAGAGGTTCAAGAGTGATTGTGAGATTTGTGAGCACGTATATTGGAAAATGAAATGAGCGGTTAGGTAAAAATCCGAAAGGGCGCCTAGGTAGAATTGAGTGAAAAAATTGGAGTGTTTAGGATTTTATTCTACTTTGGGGCTTGGGGATTACATTTTAGATGTCGGGTAGATCCTAGGACGCTCTACGATTTTTAGAGCTTGAGAGTTGATTTTATATGTATTTTGGTGAGGTGAGGTGTGTGGTTGAGCTTTCATGTTTTTGCTCATTGTTTCTCTATTTTGGGTCCGGGGTTGTGAGCTGAGTGTTTAGGTTATCATATTTTTCCCATATTTCCTGAGACCTTAGATATTTTTCATTTTATATTTATTGTGAGCTTACTCGAGGACGAGCAAGGTTTAAGTATGGGGGAATTTGATCCGCTCTAGATTAGTATGGTTATCTCTTGTATTTTAGGCATGATTTGAGTGTGTTTAGGTTAGTTTTGAGAATAATTGTAATATGAAGACCGAAGACACGATTTGAAGAATTGGAAGAGTTTTGAAGACAAGTGTTGATTTGGAGTTGTTTTGACGCTATTTTCTTGTGACACATAGTTCGGGAGCTACGGTGATCGGATGAAGCTGAAATTGGTATCATTGGAAAGCTAACTCGAAGAGCTACAATTCATGTTTTTACTGCGAGTACAAAACCCAACTCTAAATGGGAAAAACCACCTCCGAACGTAACACGAGAAAGATGTCGGAAGAAGTCCCGCGAGCGCGGGATTCTACGGAGACCACGGTGAGATCAAGATCCGCGAGGTTGTGAAGACGCCGTGGCCGCGCCCTCCGTTTTCTACCGCGCTCGCGGTTGCTTGTGTTCATGCTGACTTCGTTTTATCCTTATTTTATGTTTTATTATATTTATGTTTTAGTTATTATTCAGATGTTTTAGTATTTATAGACCTAGTTCATAAGTTGTTTGAGAGCCTCCTTTTAGTTTAACCTAGAGTTTATTTCAGTTTTTATGGAGAGTTAACCCTTTGGGGTTTGTTCGAAGGTGAAGCTCTGATGTATGAACTCCTGAGGTTTTGTTAATTGATTTCTATCATTTGGTTAATATTAATTCTATTGTGCTTCATTATATGAATGTTGATTGATTCTGCATGAGTAGCTAACTTGTTGAATTGATTGATTTTCTACTGTTGGATTAGATTTGTACCGTGGACAAATCTGTTCTGTGAAAACAACTTAGAACTTAGACCTGTTGTCTATGCAACTAGGGTTTTAAGAAGAGAATTAATTATATGTTAATTCAATCGACTCCTAGCTTGGTTGTTTTGACTTGTATCCTGCATATCCTTGTTCTCTACGCTAATTCTAGGTTAAGCGTCCTTGCCTAGGGTTAAAGAATTGTTTGGACCATGGACTTGCGATTGCTAATGATTAGGATAAGAATTAACCATAGGTGTAAAAGGAATCAGTGGATGAATCTGTGATCGAATGATTATTTCAAAGTGGATCTTTTGAATAAACTTGTTTCTCTTTTGATTTGTTTTATTGTTTGTTATTTGTTTCTTAGTTTAGTTTAGTTTAGATCTTTCTCTTGATTTCCCCTGTCTTTAGTTGGTAAAATATTTATACTAGAAGAAGCAAGTTCTCTTGGGTACGACCCCGACTTACTCGCTATACTAGCTTGTATTAGGGCTAATTATCTTTGATGTTGGCAGGACGACTTTAGCTGAGTCACCGCCACATATTCCCTCATGTGCCTCAAACAAGATGTGTTCTCTAGCCTCGCTAGGCACACATAGCAAGTTGGGTTTTGCGAAGTCGTGACGGTAGAGGCGTTATCCAACAACACAATAGCGAGTGGCTCGTAGCTTGAGCTTCCTTTCTTCTACTGGATCCTCAGGAAGATCTCTGCTCTCGACATACCGGATAATAGGGGCCATCCAATCTTCGAGCGCGACGGAAAAAACCCCACCTGTCACACTCGGCGTGAGCTTTCTTTCCACAATAACGCGGTTGCCCACCTCTAAAGCAAGAGCCGACCCTAGCTTAGCTAGGGCACCGGTCTTTGTGTTGGCAGCGCGCAGAATGGACTCTATGGCGAATGTCTCTAACCAAGACACCAAGGCTTTGACCTTTTCGCGGTATGCGAGCAAGAAACCCGTCTTGGACTCATATTGCTCGCTCTACTGTCGTGCTACCAACTCGGAGTCGGTGTATACCTTGATTTTATTAGCTCCACTAAGCAGCGCCATCTCTATCCCGGCGATCATAGCTTCATACTCGGCCTCGTTGTTGGTGGCATCGAAGGTGAAGTTAAGAGCATACTCCATCTCGATTGAGGGACTGACATGGAACACGCCAGCCCCGCCCCCGACATCGCATAACGAGCCGTCAACGAAGACCTTCCACTCTTCTACCATGAAGTCGGCGAGGGCCTGCCCATTCATCGCAGTTCTTGGTAGGCAGCTGATGTCGAACTCGGAAAGCTCAACTGTCCATTTTGTCATTCGTCGGGAAAAGGCGGGCTGGTGGAGGATCTGGCGGAAAGGGAGATCAGAAAAAACTTGGATTGGATGAGCATGAAAGTAAGGGCGCAACCGCCTCGCAGCGGTCACCACAGCCAAGGCCTTCTTCTCCGCCGGGGAGTATCGCTGCTCCGCAGGCTGAAGCACGCGACTGACGAAGTAAACTAGGTACATCTGCTCCCTTGTCAACACCGTGTTGATCGTCTCCGAACTCATGGCCATATACAGTTGCAGGTCTTTGACTGCCTTTGGAGGGTCCATCGTGGGTAGCTTCGTCACGAATGCCTTCAGCCCCACGAAAGCGAGCTCTAACTCCTCCTCCCAGAAAATCTTTTCATTCTTTTTTAAGGCTGCGAAGAAGAGAAGCGACCTGTCCGCCAAACGGAAGCAGAATCTCCCAGATAATTTACATCGCCATTGAGCCATTGTACCTCGGTCTAAGACCGGGGCGACCGTATTGAGAGGATTGATTCAATTTTGGCAGGGTTCACATCTATTCCCCGCGCGCTGATCATGAACCCCCTAAACTTATCGGATGACACCCCAAACACACACTTATAGGGGTTGAGGCTGAGGCGGTTTCGTTTGCGCATCGCAAAGAGCTCAGTGAGATCAATCAAATGTTCGTCCAGGGTCTTGCTTCGGACCAAGATGTCTTCGGCATAAGCCGACATATTCCTCCCCAGGTGGTTTTTGATGATTCGGTCCACGAGCCACTGGAAAGTGGCTCCCTCATTTTTTAGACCAAACGGCATGACCTTAAAGCAATAGGTCCCCTGTTGCGTGATGAAGGAAGTCTCATCCTAATCTCGTTGGTCCACTAGGACCAGATTATACCCCGAATACACATCGAGGAAACTTAGGACCCCGTGACATGTTGTGGAGTCCACCAGCTCATCGATTGATGGTAAAAGGGTAGCTATCCTTTGGGCAGGCCTTATTCAGATCTTTGAAGTCCACACACATGCGCCACTTCTCAATGGCCTTTTTGACCAACACGACATTGGATAGCCACCTTGGATACTAGACCTTTTGGATGAACCCAGCGGCCAGTAACTTTCCCACTTCGGCAGTGGCGGTAATTGCTCTTTCCCTATTCATTTTTCTTCATCTCTGCACCACGGGACGGGTGGTGCTGTCGACGTTCAAGGAATGTTGGGCCATCGTCTGCGGGATTCCGTGGAGGTCCTTTGTGGTCCATGAGAACACGTTACAAGAATCGGCAAGCAAGGACTCCAATAACAGCACCGACTCCCCAGAGAGCCACTTGCCAAGGTAGAGCTTTTGTACCTCACTGCTAAAGGGAGTGATGCCTCTTCTCTCGGTCTCTAAGGCCTGGACTGTAAAGTCTTGAACCTCGAGATCAACGCTCTCGAGAGCGTCCACTATGAACACCGGACACTTGTGCTTCGCGGAGGTCGCGTAACACACGCGACCCTCCTCTGATTTTCCCTTGACCTCGCTGACTCCACCTTCAACTAGGAATTTCATCTACAAGTGGTAGATGGACACCACGGCCTGGAACTTCATCAACGAGACTCTCCAGATGATGGCATTTCATACCGAGGGCAAACGGACCATGGTGAACTCTAACATTTCGGTTCGCCTCATTGAACCTGCTCCTAGCATCATCCAGAGATTGATGAGGCCCACCACATCGACCTCGTCACCTAAGAAGGACGTTAGCTTTTCGGCGTAATGCGTCGTAGTATATGATGTCCAAGGAAGATCCCGTGTCCACCAACACCCGCTTTACCATCTTCGAGCCTAGTTGGGCGTGCACCACCAAGGGGTCGGAGTGTGGCATATGCAGACCTTCAGCGTCCTCGGAGGTGAAGGCCAACCCCGTGTGGGACTTCGAGGATTGCTCGATGCTGAAAATCGAGGGCTCATGATGGTTGGCCCTCGTATACCTCTTTCGCTATGATTCGATCAGCCCGCAAATGAGGGGCCGCCCGAGATGGTGTGAATGAAACCATCGAGCGTTGTGGCGTGCCCTGAGCATGCCTATTTTGCGGGAGCCTGCTGCTCGATGTTGTTGGATCTCGCTTGGTTTTTGCCCTACGACACATTGTTCGCCCCCAAGGCGGGGTTTCCTCGGCCCTTATCTTTGGTTTGTATGGAGGACTGCCCTTTGCTCTGTATCCTCGTTGCTTTCCTCCGAAGCAGTTCTAACCCCCTTCGTCGTTGTTCTTGGCAGCTGGCGCACCCACCTTTGCTTTTCCCTTATCCTCGGTCGCGATTTCCTTGTTGGTCCTCGACCGAGAGCTCTGGTTGGCTGCATCCTCGGCACACACCTGGGCGGTGATCCGAGCACACAGTCTGTCGTATGTCTCCAAAACATTAGGAAAATATAATTATTGAACGCCCCGTGACATAGGTTGCCCATGAGAGTGTCCCAGACCAACGTCTCGTCGATGTGCAAAATTTCAGCAACCGCGGTTGTCAACTTCGTGAAGAAGGAGCCCAGCGCCTCGTCTTTCCCCTACTCAATACCGCGAAGATCTTGCATGTTCTTCTTGCGCTTCCTTGAACCATTGAAGTGCGCAATGAATGCGTCGCACAGTTGGGAAAACAAGGAAACATATCTGATCTTGAGCCTTATGAACCAGGTCATCGCGGCCTTCTCCAGGATGGTTGGGAAAACGCGGCAGAAAATCGCGTCGTTGTATGAATTGACATTCAACTGGACAGCGAAGTGTTTCACGTGTTCCTCGGGATCTGTCGCCCGTCATAGAACCCCATCTGCGGCCTATGGAAGCCCTTGGGCATTGGCGAGCTCTAGATTTCGTCTATGAATGGTGAAAATCGACCGACCTCAATGTGGCGGCGGCGCGAGTGCGACTTCAAGGTATGCACCACATTCCCCGCGGTTTCGGATATCTCCGGGCGTTGCGTCCGAGAACGTCGTGAGTGAGACCTCGAGATTTGCATGAGATCCCGGGCCGGCCTCTCCGTTGACGAGCCATTTGTCGATGCTTCGTACCCCGACACATGTCCGGGGACGTACTCAGTTACATACTCAAAATGAGGTTGTCCAGGTCCAAGGATGGGAACGTGCTCGAGTGGCGGGGGGCCATAGCCATGGATGGGGGAAGGGGAAAAATCTTGTTGAAATTGCCCATATCCCGGATAAGGTTGCGGGTTAGGAAGGAAACCGCCTTTTGCGTTACCCAATGACTTCCCATTTGTTTTTGAGCTTGCTTCATTAAACGGTCCAATTGGATTTTGGGCCTAAAAATACCCCTAAATCATGATCCAAATCTTTTAGGAAGGATTTGATCAAATTTGCCGCGTGAGCTACAAGCGACGCGTGACACGTGGCTTAGTCCCGTCCGTCTGATCATTCTCGGGGCAATGAAGAGTCACGTCAACCAGGCTTTAAATGACCAAACTTAGACCTCTCGAAGATACGCGTTAATCTCCTTCTCCCTCTCCTCTCTTCTCATCGTCTTCTTGTTGCACCTTTGTTCATTTGCCCTTTTTACTCGTTGCACATTTTCCATGGCCAAATTTGGTGGCAAAGACATGGGATTTGAGTCTTTTCACACCCTTGAACCTCATGACTGTCGTCCCTTCTCCCTTTCCCCGGAAGAAGTTGAAAAATAGTTCAAACTCATGGTTTTTCCAGCCGGTACCAACTTCTACACCCCCACGCATGAAGCCTTGGATTGGGTTAAAGAGGGATGGGTATGCTTCCTCGAGTATCCCTTTACTTTGCGGGCGTTTTTCCCTTTTCCTCTTTGATCTTGAATTTTTTGATGGCTCTAAAAGCTTCCCCGGCGCAACTGATGCCGTCGGTATGGAAGATCCTGTATCAAATAAGCGAAGTCTGTTTCGAGGAGAGGATTGACTTTTTTGTGTCGGATGATGTTCGTGTTTTTGGTATAGTTTTTAGGGTGTTTTCTTATATTGTTAGGTTTACTTTTAGTAGTTTTAGGGTTAGTTTTGTGTGTTTTTGGATAAGTTTGCATATTTTATGAAAAGTATGGAAGCTACTCCGTTTTGTGTCTTTTTGTAGGTTTTAGCAAGGAAATGGTGCTTTTCTGGAGCTGATTGGAGTGCTATGGTGGAGGATGGAAGAATATGAGATAAAGGAGTCAAAGTCAAGATTTTTGGAGTCGAAATGTTGAAGAAAGTCAAATCCAAGCTCGTTAATGAGGCTATGAAGGGTCGTTAACGAGGCTTAGAAATAGAGTTTTTCGAGAGTTCGTTGTGATGTTTATCGAACCTGTGCGGAAATTTATTCCGTGTCGGTAGGGTTTTTAATGAGTTTTAGGGTTATTATATTTTATATTTTAGGTCTTGTTATCTTTCTAGGATTTTTCTATCTTTTTAGAGTTAGTTTCTATCTTTTAGGAAAGTTTTTATCTTCTAGCCTGTTTTATTAGATAGCTTTATTAGTATAAATACCCTTCTTTTCTAGCCTAAGAGGGAGAGTTCGAGAAGTAGACGGATTGGAAGAGCCGAGAGAGAGTCGAGTCGGAGGTTGTCGAACACATGTGGAACGAGAGTGAAGCTAAGGTCGTTAAGGTCGTTAAGCGTGTTTTCGATTCGGTGTTCTTGTTGTTTTCGGTTTCTTCTAAAGTCTTTAAGACGATAATTTTCTTAGTAATTTGAAGTAGATTTGTTTTCAATGTTTTCTCTATTTAAAGTTGTTAGCTTTATAGTTATGAGTAGCGAGTAGTTTTCCTATCTAGGGTCGGGGTTAAACCCGGCATAGTTATGCATGGTTTTATGAGTGAGATGATGTGTTGAATGCCTTCTATCTATTTTTAGATTGCTTGTTGTGTTTATGCCTAGATGAGAATCAAGGTAATTTGAGTTTTTTTAACTTGATTGAAAGAGAAAGTTAAAGACTTGAAGGTTGATATTGTTCAAAGGCGAAAGTTTCGAGCTTTGGATCCAAAACAAGTGATTGAGTGAATTAATTTATGAGAGTTGATTGATTTTCTTGCTAATCAATGAAAGTTGATGAATTTATCTTTTTTAAGGCATGTACTTTATCTTCTTACGAGTTTATATGCATGGCTATGTTGTGGTAACCCTTGTCCTAGGTTTTTATTCTTATTTGAATTTCTTAAGCTATATTCGTTACTGAGTTCGTTGCCTCGGTGCCGAGTCTATTTTAGGTCGTTAAGGTGTGTTTTCGTAGTTTATCCAGATTTGTTAACGACTTTTAGGTTGGTCGTGAGAGTGTTGTGTTGTTTTGCTTTGTTTTATTTTTCTTAGTAGTTTTGATAGATAAACAATCGTGCTTCCCGTGGAACGATCCTGACTCCCCTATACTCAGCGGGGTCTTGACTATAAATTTATTTGTTGTCAACAAACCCTCTCAACAAATTGGCGCCGTTTCCGGGGAAGAAACAGTGTTTGTTTATTTATTTGTGGGTCTGGGAATTGCCCGACCCCGTTTTTGTTTTTAATCTTTGTTTTCTTTGTCTGTTTTCTCAGCATATGTCAGTTGGACGTCGAAGGCTCGAATTGGACAATGCCGGTTATTATTTAGAACTTGAACGTTCCCTGCACCGTAGACGCCGAGAGAACCGAGCTATGGCTACGCCCGAGGAGATGACTCGTCAGATGGACGAACTACAAAGGCAGATGGAGGCTTTGAAGATCGAGAATAGACAAGCTGCTGCTGAGGATGAGCGTCAACGAGTCAACAATGCTCGTCTGCAGGAAGAGTTGAATGTCTATCCGAGGAATGCCAAAGAATACATGCATCCGGAACTGAGCGTGCTGGAGTCTCCAATTGTGCTTCCAGAGATAGATAAACCGTTTGAGATTGAGTCTTAATTTATATCTTTGATCAAAAGGGCTCAGTTTGAAGGGAAACCTATTGAGTGCCCTATGGAACATATTAGTAATTTTCTTGATTTATGTGACACCATAGCTGGTTAGGGTGTCTCACTTAAATATGTTTTGTTAAAAGCTTTCAGGTGGTCTCTTACTGGAAAGGCCCTGAGCTGGTTGGAGAACTTAACTCCTAAGTCTATCAGGACTTGGAAGAACTTGTATGATCAATTTCTCACAAAATTTTTCTCTCCTGCCAAGACAACGAAGTTGAGAAAACGCATCACCTCTTATCACCAGCTGCCTAATGAGACTTTCGTTGAAACATGGGAAAGATTTAAAGAGATGCTTAGACAGTGCCCCACTCACGGGCAACCTTTATATGTACTCTAAGAAATTTTTTTCCAGGGTATCAATGTAGAGACGAAGAACCGCCTCAACACGCATACAACATGCGGTTTTATAGAGATGGAGCATACGGCTGCATGGGAATTGCTGGACAAGCTGTCTAACTATGATCCCATGTATGGTATCCAGCAATCTCCCCGGCCCCCAGAGACGGCTCTACGTCCCCAACAAGGAAGATGTTGACCCAGATGTCAAAAATCAATTTCTGCAAGACGAGGTCAACCGCCTGAAGAAGCAGGTAAGTTTTCTGAAATCCTCTCAATCTTGTCAAGAGTGTTGTTCTTCTGCCCATAGTACTTCTGCATGCACTAACATAGAGCAGGTGAGAGCCGCTGAGACATACGCTGAAGTGAATTATATGAGAGGCCCATACAAAAACCAGCCGAATAATTTTGATAGGTCAAACAATTATCCCGCATGGGGCAACCAAAATACGAATGTCAACTATGCAATGCCCCCACCGGATAGGAGACCTGCACCATATCGACCTCCAGGCTACCAAGAGCCTCCATCATGGGTACAAGGGTTATAGGAAGGCATTAGCGGAATCCAAGCCAACCTGAACACTCAAAACAAAAGATGGGGAGAGTTTGATATATGTAAGAAGAATGTCGACTCCCAACTAGGGAACCTTGCTACACAGATTCCAAGACCACAAGGGCAACTCCCGAGCCGTCCTGAGGAGAACCCTAGGGGACAAATAGCGTGGTACACCTTATGAGCGGAAAGACACTACCGGAGTGTGTCCAAGCTAAGGACAAGACCGAAGAGGACGCCACGGTTCAACTCAGTAACGACCCAACGAAAGCGAGTACCGAACCAGCACACCATGGTGACGAGGCTACCAGGGTCGTCAATGACCCTAATCTAGGTAAGATTTCTGATCCGATTCCGCCTCTCAATCCGAAGCTCGTTAACGACCCCATCAGGGTCGATAACGAACCGCCGAGAGAACCTAACGACCCTAGTGTGGACCCGGTAACTTCACCTCTCGAGCTTGACTTGGTTCCTAGAATGGTAAAATCTCTTCCTTTTCCTATTAAGTAATCAAAGGACTCTACTGAGAGTAAGTTCAAGCGTTTCATAAAGATTCTTCAGGGCATTAATATTTCCATACCATTCGTTGAAGCCCTAAGCGAAATGTCGGCTTACACGAAATTTTTGAAGGATATTCTTAGTTGGAAAAGATCCATCACAAAGTTGCAAGATGAAGTCCGATCTATTGCTCTACCAGAAAAGCTAGGAGACCCAGGGAGGTTTGCCATAGCAATTGGCATAGGCGATCACAAATTCAAAGCTTTATGTGATCTGGGCGCCAGTGCTAGTTTACTTCCTCTCTCAATCTGGTCGAAAGCCAATATGGGACCACTAGAGCCAATCAACATGTGGTTATACATGGAAGATGGCTATTGCATCAAACCAACAGGGGTTGTAGAAGAATTTTCGGTTCAAGTGGGCAAATTCTTTGTTCCCAATGATTTCATAGTCATGGCAATGCCCGAAGACCCGGTAGTTCCTATTATCTTGGGGAGATCATTCCTCGCCACAGCTGCAGCCATAATTGATGTTAGGAGGGGACTCCTAACTTTCGAAATTGGGGATGAGGTGACGGAATTCCGATTCAAACAGTCAATGAAGGATCTGATAGAGCTGAAGTCAAGATGCTCAACACCCACTTATTGAATGTGGGGACCCTGTTGGAATATTGGTGTCAAATGATGAATTATGCGGTCAAAGATGGGCTAAGATAACCCCTGCAGTTTCGGTAACGAGCTCCCCCGCCTTAGTACGGATTCTCCTGGCAGAAGAAGCAAGCTTGTTAATGACCCCATCAACATCGTTAATGAGCCTGGGCGAAGACAATAAAATTTCAGCCTTTGAATACTTGAAGAGGAGTTGAAGACGGAGCCAGAAGAACCGATTCTAATCCTAGTTGAACCGTCTCCAACACTTAAACCTCTTCTGGACTCCCTCGGGTATGAATTCCTTGGTCCTAATTCTACTTTTCCTGTCATCATCAATGCTAAAATAAAAAATGAGGAAGTAGAAAAACTGCTAAATCTGCTTAGGATGCATAGAAAAGCCATAGACTACTCCCTAGATGATATAACTGTAACACCCCCTGGAGGTATTACCGCCAGTAACCCCGATTAAGACTAAACTAAAGCTACCCAAGGCTTTAAACTCACTGAACAACCTAAAAAAACAAGGTAAATGAAACCATTTAAAACATAACAAAATTAGCAAAACTTTACAGTGGAAAAGAGAATAAAACGTCTTATACAAACCTTAACTTAAAAGAATAAATAAATAGAACAACCTTCTATTTGAACAAAATCTTCATCAAGTCTTCCTTGAGTTCTTATTTCTGAAACTCAGCTTAACTTTGAAATAGTTCAACCATGATCTTCACTCAAGTATAGCCATTGGAAACCTTTCTTCAACTTCTGGAGCTTCAAACATCTGAATCCGCCTCTTGAATCAACTTCCAAGAAGAACCTAATGTGTCGTAAACCAACGGTGGACACCAGCCGACCATATAAAAGAAAAGAAGATGGACGGGTTAGTCTAATGATAGACTAGCAAGCGGAGAATCTAACTTGGTTCTTATGGTTGTAACTAAACATATTGGCATCCAAATCCGAATAGACTCGGATTATGATCCAACAGTTAGCAGTCTTATAGAGAAAAGAGGGAGACTTGCATAATCCAGAGAGAAAACACCACCGCTTGTGGTTTCTTTAAGAAACATAAACAATTGTTGGGAACTCATATTCATCACATAACATTTTGAAAAGCCTCCATTAACTATTCAGATTGACTTAATCAAAGTTTGATTAAGAATCATTCATAACCGGAAGCAAGAATGGTTATCGAATAGACTAACCATCCGGGTACATTAATGTGCCTAACGCACTTATCTTTATTACTTTCAGAACTTTTTACAAACCTATTGGTAACTTTTAATCGACTGAAACCGTCGAGAATCCACATGTACATGGAGACGTCAAGATGAGAGGGATGAAATCCATGATCATTGACGAACACCTAGTACCAATTTGCACTTAGCTAGAGTGCATAACACCTCCTCCAGCGTTGAGTGAGGTATGAGTCATGACCCGAATGTTGGGATATGATAGTAACGAGCTAAACCTCCCAACATAAACTGTGTTATAAAGAGGTCATCGGAGACTCGGCTCCTACCCCTGAAAAACTAACTTACTTCACAATAATGTCTCAGCATGAGACAACATACAAGGCCACACATACGGACCTAAATCCAATTCTAACGCGAAACTGAATAAACAACATGGTCATTATTTCTAACAAATATAACGACCTATCATATTTTATTAATCATACAAGTTGTTCCCAATGCAAATATTAAATGGGATCCAATTCCTCATTTAATAACAATAACGCAAGAGAGAATCGTCCACTTGCCTTATAAGGCGTGCTCGACGTCCTTAGCAATTCCAACAATAATCTGTATCATCCCTCTGACAAATATAAAAAAAGGATTTCTCAGCAGCGAGCTCACAGAAACACTTCTTAGTTGTATTCTCAACTCCTAAAACTTCCTAATCGATAAACGATTTAATTTCCGAATATCGATATATAATAAATCCTTAGTTATCATGCTTCAAGGAGTCATCTTGGCGGAATTATAACTAATTATCCGCTTCACTTTTGAAATAATTTTCTAAATAAAAATTGTTCATCAGCAACAGTTATTAAAGGTTACCAAATTTAGGATCAAACGGATCAATAACGAATCCTGAGTAATTAACCGAAGTCCTTTACCTGCCAATCGGTATCCGAAACTTGTATTCGCTATAACTAAAGATCCGGACGTCCGTTTCCCGAGCGGTTTGAACCTGTGGAACTGTATCAACGTCAAGATTATAAAAACCAAAAATTTAATTAGCAAAGCGGTGGCTCCGCAATCAGCCCGCTAATTAATTTCAAGCGTTAATACCTTCACTTGAACCTCTAGCTCGTTCGGCTCGATGATGGCTCCATTCCCGAGCCCGAGGGTGGACGAGTATTGCCCGGTGACAGCCCTTGCTGTGGTTGGTGGTCGGAGGAGCTAGCGATCGTCGGCGACGTCGCGCGGCGAGGCAAGAATATAGCCGGCGGTGATAGATTCGAATCCTTCTTTGCTCCCGAATCCGACGTCGTCGTCCCGTCCCTCTTTTACAGTAGCAACAGCGCCCAATAACATGGAGGAAGAAGAAGAAGAGGTGAGGTGGTGGGGGATGGAAGAGCTGCCGGCGGTGAAGACCGAATTCTTTCTCCCTGGTGCGTCGTTCAGTCCTATCTCTCTCTCTCGGCCTTTGTTGTGGAAGGGAGAAGATGAACTTGGAAAAGTCAAAGAATATGCCTACGTAAAATTCTATCTCCCAAATGCTTAATTGTTAAGCAAGAGACGGTCAAATGGGATTTTCCGTCCAGGAACGGGACTCGCGTTAAAGCGGTAAAATTATGTACCTCGGGTGAAAAAACTCACTAAACGAAAAACGTCCCGTAAATTATGTAGACCAATAAAACCAAATTTCCATGATTTTATCTTGCTACCTTAAATTTTTAAAGCTTCCGTTTCGTATTTTACCTTCCTTCCGGTACATAATTAAAAAGACGGCTTATCCAATAAATATTCTTTTTCCACCGAAAATCCTAAAATTCACATCGTTCCATAAAATCATTTCCTTATGATTTTAGGATATCACCAACAATTTTCTAGGATTTAATCTCCAACAAAATATTGGATTAAAGGTTAAAACGGACAAAAAAAAAGTTAAAAAGATATCCGAGAAAAATTCGAAAATATCCTTAAAAACCGCATCTATTACAATAACTGGCATATCCCTTCTCTTTGCATGCATAGGATATACATGAAGTATAATCATTAACCCACTATAGAGCATCAACGTAGGTTAAATCCTAACATGAAGGATGTGGTCAAAAAGGAAATCATTAAATTACTTGATGTTGGGATCATATTTCCTATATCGGATAGCCAATGGGTGAGTCCGGTCCATGTAGTCCCAAAAAAGGGGGAATGACTGTCATAGAAAATGAAAAGGGAGAACTTATTCCAACTAGGACCACTACCAGTTGGAGGATGTGCATTGATTATAGGAAGCTCAATAGCGCCACTAGAAAAGATCATTTTCCGCTTCCTTTCATTGATCAGGTGTTAGAACGCTTAGCCCAGTATGATTATTTCTGTTATTTAGATGGCTATATCGGCTTTTGGCAGATTCGCATTCATCCTGATGATCAGGAGAAGACTATATTTACATGTCCCTATGGGACTTTTGCTTATAAAAGAATGTCATTTGGGCTTTGCAATGCCCCTACCACCTTCCAAAGGTGTATGATGGCTATTTTTTCGGATATGATAGAGGAGATTGTAGAGTTCTTCATGGATGAATTTTCGGTTTATGGTTCGTCA
Organism: Fallopia convolvulus; assembly: GCA_964016875.1. Classification (NCBI taxonomy): domain Eukaryota; kingdom Viridiplantae; phylum Streptophyta; class Magnoliopsida; order Caryophyllales; family Polygonaceae; genus Fallopia; species Fallopia convolvulus. The sequence continues at coordinate 11,322,790 of OZ024720.1, forward strand.
TTTGATGCTTGTATTCCTAACCTTGCACGTGTGCTTAAAAGATGTGAAGAAACCAATCTCGTGTTAAAATGGGAAAAATGCCATTTCATGGTTCAAGAGGTGATAGTGCTAGGACATCTTGTCTCTAAGCGAGGGATAGAAGTAGATAAAGCAAAAAATGAGCTTATTGAAAAACTACCTCCTCCCTCTTCTGTAAAAGACATCAGGAGTTTCCTAGGGCATGCTGGTTTTTATAGACGCTTTATTCAGGATTTTTCTAAGATAGCTAAACCTTTGACTAACCTACTAATGAAAGATGTAGTGTTTGAGCTGTCTCCAGAATGTCTTGAAGCATTTTACAGGTTAAGAGCAGCCCTCGTGTCCGCCCCTATTATGTAGTCCCCGGATTGGACACTACCCTTTGAGATTATGTGCAACGCTAGTGACTATGCAGTCGGCGCAGTCTTGGGACAACGGAAGGATAAGAAACTCCAAGCCATATACTAAGCCAATAAGACGCTGGATGAGGCGCAGAGTAAGAATACCACGACGGAGAAGGAGTTCCTTGCTGTGGTATTCGCTTTTGAAAAATTCCGGTCCTACCTTGTTGGATCAAAAGTGATTGCTTATACTGACCATGAGGCTATTAGATACCTAATGGCCAAAAAGGATGCCAAGCCTAGATTGCTTCATTGGATGCTCTTACTACCGGAATTTGATCATGAAATAAGAGATAAGAAAGGAGCAGAAAACCTAGTGGCAGATCACTTATCAAGGTTGTCGGTTGAGCACATCACCGAATCCAACAATGAAGTGCCAATAAATGATTCCAGACCAGACGATCACCTCATGCTAAACGAGGTTGCACTCAATAAGACCCTCGTCACCGACCCCTTCAGGGTCGTTAACGAGGCACCGAGGCTAGAACGTATAGATCACGAAGGCAACGACCCAAAGTACATTGACACATCAGTCAGGCAGTTTGTTACCATGCCACGGGAGGTCGTTACCGAGGATAATACCACCGCTCCAGGGTGGAGGCCGTTGCTACAAAGACCAACGACGCTAAAACTGTGGCAAAGTTTATTAAGACCAACATTTTTCCCAGGTTTGGAGTTCCAAGAGTCCTCATTAGTGATGGTGGTTCTCATTTCATTGAGAGGAGCTTTGAAGAACTTTTGGCCAAGTATAGGGTATCACACCGGGTGGCAACACCGTATCATCCCCAAACTAGTGGCCAAGTAGAAGTTTCAAACAGGCAGATAAAGAGCATACTGGAAAAGACAGCGTCCCGTTCGAGGAAGAATTGGTCTTCTAAATTGGATGACGCTCTATGGGCATATAGGACAGCATACAACATGCCTCTATGCACCACTCCCTATAATCTAGCGTATGGCAAGGCATGCCATTTACCGGTTGAGATGGAGCATAAAGCATTATGGGCTCTTAACGAGCTCAACATGAATCTCAACCCAACTGGAGCAAAACGATTCATGGACTTGCAAGCACTAGAAGAGTTGAGGCTTAAGGCGTATGAAAATGCTGAAATTTACAAAGAGCGCACCAAACGGTGGCATGATCAGAAGTTGGTGCCCAAAACTTATGAGGTTGGCGATAAGGTACTTCTTTTCAATTCTAGACTCTGTTTATTCCCAGGGAAGCTAAGGACAAGATGGAGTGGGCCATTTGTGGTTCATCACATCTATCCTCACAGCGCGGTAGAGTTGATCGATAACCAAGGCGCAACCTTCAAAGTTAACGGCCACCGACTGAAAACGTTTCATGAGCAACCCGACCCGGATGAAGAGATTAGAGTCATTATGGCTCTTACAACGTCGAATTAGCCAAGGTAAGTACGTCGGGCTAACGACGTTAAAAAAAGCGCTTACGGGAGGCAACCCGCTTTTAGTATAGTTCTAGTTTTCTTTTTTTCTTTTCTTCTTTTTCCTAACTTTCTTTTGAGTTTTAGTAGATTTTAGGATAGAAAGATAGGATAGTTTTTTTAGCTAACAAGATGCAGGAGTTGGGCTCGTAAATCACTCAAAGAAAGGCTACGGCGACTCGTTAACGACCCAACCCAGGGTCGTTAACAACCCAAGTCGGCAACCCGTATTGGCAAACGGGCAGGTAAGTAAATTTACCCTAATCTATCTTCTATCTTACCCATGTACCGCCCCTTTTAACCTTTCCCCTACCTCTAGCCCCCTCCTATATAACCCTTCTAAACCTCCTAAAAATTCCACTCTCAAATCCTCAATCCAAAAAGCTTAAATCCCCAAAGATCCCTACAAAAAATCCTCACCGCCACCGAACTTCGGAAACCCTCCTAGTTAACGAAGTCCGCCACTCGTGATTTTTCTTACCGACGAGATCCGAGCTCGTTAACCACCCAAATTTTCGATCTTTGCTCTTCAATTTCTCAATTTACCGGTATGATTTCTAAACCCTAACTCTTTATTGCATGATTCATGGTTTATAGGGTTGGAAATTTCATATCTTGTTCATAGAGGATCGAATTGCATGTTAGTGTTGCTCAACAGTTTCAATGCTTGATTTACTAGTGGTTGATCTTGACTTTTAAGGGTTTGTTCTTGCTTGGATTCTCCATTGAAATTTGATTTAGGAAAGCATGAACTACCTTGTTTTGAAATTGTCTTGATCTTCACTATGAGTTTTGGGCAACTATAGCATGTTCGGGATGGGTAATCGAGTAAGTATGGGGTGCTTATACCCAATTGTGTGTCTTACACAGGATTATGAGGGATGCATGCTTGATTCATGGCTAAATTTTCGAGTCTTTTACACTCGGAATCTGCGAATTGGTTCTCGACTGCTCGTTAACGACCCACCCAGATTCGTTAACGACCCTGCGCATTATCCAACTAATAAAAACCAGTCCAGATCCTTTACCGACCCAATTCGGCAGTTAACGAGCTATTCCGAGACCAAGTATGGGGTCTCTTGTCTATTGATTTGAGTGGATCTTATCATTGGAAAAGTCATATATTTTTTGTAGGTCCACATGGCAAGTTCCAACCGAGCCACAACCCGAGCCCAAAAAAAGAAGAGTAATCAGAGATCCCCATCTCCACCTCGCATGGACAACGTGACCTTGCCCACGCAAGGATAAGCAGACCACTACAACGCCATTCTATACAAGGACCACTACACTCGGTGGTTCTCGAGGTCGAGTGCCAAGCAAATGCGGATCTATGACGATGTCAAGGAGGCCTTTTCTATGCTCGGAGTGCTTCACTTGTTGAAGAAGGAGAATGTACCACACTTCCCGGCTCTCACATCCAAGTTTCTAGCCACTCTTGAGACGAGATTCCCGGCGAAAACTTCGGAGGGACGAATTCAGTTCAGGCTCGGTAATGTGAACCATGAGTTCACTTTGGCGGAGTTCAATGCTATGCTTGAGCTCCCAAATCCTTCTCGAGACTATAGTCTAAAGGATTACAAGGTGACAAGGATTTAGAGCTACATCACCGGAGAGGTCGAACCCTCCACTGCGGCATTAACCGGGGCCAGCAACATCAACCCCATATTCAGGATCATTCTCCGAGTCCTAGACGCTACATTCTGGCCTAAGAGAGAGCTGAACAGGCCGACAAGGACGGAAGTTGCTTGCCTTCGCACAATTCTTTTTAAGGAGCCCGCCCCATTGAACTTGGGGTACGAATGGATATACTATGTTGAGAAGTCAATCAAGTCTAAGGAAGTATGGTGTGGGAATCTGGTTAGTCTTTTGGCGACCAATCTTGGAGTTGATCTCACTCTCTACACACCGGCCCACACTCAGTTGCTCAACAGGAACTATTGGTTCAGCTCCGGTATCTTTACACAGGTTCGGGATGGGTAAATTACAAAAGTTCAAGGCCGAAATTTTACGCCCACCCTATCTAAGATGGAGCTACTTTATGTACCGAACTGGTACGAGGCAGACGGCGCATGCATTCCCGTTAGAGCGCAAGCCGCAAGAAGAGCTGTCACTTAGGCCGTGTGAATCACGGTTTGAGAGAGAGGGAGACGAGATGGAAGAAGATGATGAAGATGAGACTGAAGAGGCAGCTACCGAGGGAGGTACAGAGGAGCTCGACATCGATCAAGATGACCTTGATACAGAAATTCTAGGCACCAATGTCTTCGTTAACGAGCCCACCAGGGTCGTTAACAACCACTTCGAGGCTTCTACTAATGCTCCTACCGAGGCTCACAGCGTCGGTAACGACCTGTCGATAGCACCTACAGACCCCCCACAACCACCTATCGACCCTCATTCTTATGGTATCATGCCATACAACCCGGTGCTTTACCAAGACCATTTCCAACCTCACAATCACTATCAACCACTTCCTCCACCCGAGTACACTAGATCGAGTATTCCGCCACCATGGGTCGAAGATCTTTCAGCTCAAATGCAGCAGGTTAACCTTCAGCAGACACATATTCATCGGAGGATGGATAGATGGGAGAGTGTCTATTCTGCTCACATGGCATTCGAGGATACGAGGCATCAGCAGAGACAGGCGGAAGACGTAGAGCGCTGGAGGACGATGTATGACTTCATGGGGAACTTCGAGCATTATTTTCCACCACCTAACCGCTGATTTAGTCTGAAGAGTTTTTCTTGTTTTCTACTTTAAGATCTTGTAAGTTTTTCTGTTTTTTTTTTGTTTTTCTTCTTTCTTTTCTTTTCTTTTCTATTTCTTTTCTTCTTATTATTTTTCTTACAGTGGGGACACTGTAATTTTAAGTATGGGGCGGGAAAGGGTAGAAAACTTGTTGTTTTGTGTCTTTCTTATTTTATTTGTTTTGAGTAGTTCTATCTTCTATAAAATATAAATAAAAAAAATAAAAAAATCGAAAAATTTGAAAATTTCCAAAAAGAGTTTTAGAATTGATAGATATCCCTTTCTTATGGTTCTATGATAGTAGTTGCTAGCATGATCATATAATTCCTTGCAAGCATGTCTTTGATAGTTTAGCCTGATTCATGTTCTGAAGTTGTTTTTAGGAAGGAATAGCATTTGATGAAATTGAGCATGTATACTTTTTAGCATAAGTGATGCAATCCAACAAAATTTGACCTCGTGAGTTAATTTTTTGGCCTTATAGGGAGAACATCAAAAATCCCTCTTCTTTTCTTGTGTGATTTACTCTCTATATGCATATTATCTCTTGGAATTGTGATGGTTATCTATTACTTGAAACCTATATAAGATTTATAGTTCATTACTTGTGAAGATCATATGATAAAGAACTTTTTCATAAGCCCTATTAATCCGTATCCACCCTACATTATCCTCTTTTTGAAGCCAATTTGAGCCTTTAAGCCTTTTTTTTTTAGCTCCACAAAATTGTTCCCTAACCGAGATAAGCTTGACCCTATATGGGGATTAGGACTTAGATTGGAGAGGTATGTTTTATCGAGTGAGATGTTATGATTGGTTTTGAAATTGAGAGATTGTTGGGAAGGGTAGATTGGAAGTCTCTTGTTTTATTTTGTAAAAGAAAGATCTCTTGATAATAATGGATGCACAAAAGGAAATTTGTTGAAAAAAAAATAAAGGATGTATACACGATGAAGGCTCGTTAACTACCCTGTTGGTTCGTTAACGAGGTTGCGCAAGCAAGTAAGTAAAAAAAACAGAGAAGAAGTTGATTAAGAAAAAGAAGGTGAAGTAAGATGTGCGTTTGGGTATAAGGATAAATCAGAGATTCTTTTGAGTTATTTTGTGAAGACTTTCTAGGATGAATGGGTGGGTGAAAGAGAGTGTGCACAATGTTTAAGTGAGTTTGGTATGTTCTTTTGAAGTTTTTGGTAAGATGTGTGAGTTTTTAGGAGTCTTTGATTCCCGGATATTATTAGCGTCACATAGAGAAAATATTTCCACGCCTTATTGTCTTTAACAATCCCTATTACAACCCGGCCGAATGGAAGCTTCTATGAAGTTTTTCATTGAGCCTAAGTTCTCTTGATGATTTTTGCTTGTTTGACAAATCATGGGTGGAGAGTTTGGTGATATAAGTTCCAATTTCTATGAGTTTTTGTATATAAGATGAGTTGAGAGATTGAATTTATAAGTCTAAACACTTGAGAGTTGAGTGAAACATATTATCCCTTGTGAGGTTGGATTGTATTTTCTTATGTCTATTTAGTGCATATATGTGTGATGACATTAATAGTCATTTTCTATTTTCTTCTATATGTTGAAGTTTCTTTTTGGATGATGGCTATAGCTTGATTAGTATGATTGTTTGGTTTTGATTATTGTTTAGTGATTGCTTGAGGACAAACAAGTTTAAGTATGGGGTATTTTGATGTTCGTGTTTTTGGTATAGTTTTTAGGGTGTTTTCTAAGATTGTTAGGTTTAGTTTTAGTAGTTTTAGGGTTAGTTTTGTGTGTTTTTGGATAAGTTTGCATATTTTATGAAAAGTATGGAAGCTACTCCGTTTTGTGTCTTTTTGTAGGTTTTAGCAAGGAAATTGTGCTTTTCTGGAGCTGATTGGAGTGCTATGGTGGAGGATGGAAGAATATGAGATAAAGGAGTCGAAGTCAAGATTTTTGGAGTCGAAGTGTTGAAGAAAGCCAAATCCAGGCTCGTTAATGAGGTTGTGAAGGGTCGTTAACGAGGCTTAGACATAGAGTTTTTTGAGAGTTCGTTGTGATGTTTACCGACCCTGTGCGGAAATTTATTCCGTGTCGGTAGGGTTTTTAATGAGTTTTAGGGTTATTATATTTTATATTTTATGTATTTTTATCTTTCTAGGTTTTATTTCTATCTTTTTAGAGTTAGTTTCTATCTTTTAGGAATGTTTTTATCTTCTAGCCTTTTTATTAGATAGCTTTATTAGTATAAATACCCTTCTTTTCTAGCTTAAGAGGGGGAGTTCGAGAAGTAGACGGATTGGAAGAGCCGAGAGAGAGTCGAGTAGGAGGTTTTCGAACCGAGGTGGAACGAGAGTGAAGCTAAGGTCGTTAATCGTGTTTTTGATTCGGTGTTCTTGTTGTTTTCGGTTTCTTCTGAAGTCTGTAAGATGATAATTTTCTTAGTAATTTGAAGTAGATTTGTTTTCAATGTTTTCTCTATTTAAAGTTATTAGCTTTATAGTTATGAGTAGTGAGTAGTTTTCCTATCTAGGGTCAGGTTAAACACGGCATAGTTATGCATGATTTTATGAGTAAGATGATGTGTTGAATGCCTTCTATCTATCTTTAGACTGCTTGTTGTGTTTATGCCTAGATGAGAATCAAGGTAATTTGAGTTTTTAACTTTATTGAAAGAGAAAGTTATAGACTTGAAGGTTGATATTGTTCGATTTCGAAAGTTTCGAGCTTTGGATCCAAAACAAGTGATTGAGTGAATTAATTTATGAGAGTAGATTGATTTGCTTGTTTACCAATGAAAGTTGATGAATTTATCTATTTTAAGGCATGATCTTTATCTTCTTACGAGTTTATATGCATGGCTATGTTGTGGTAATCCTTGTCCTAGGTTTTTATTCTTATTTGAATTGCTTAAACTATATTCGTTACTGAGTTCGTTGCCTCGGTGCCGAGTCTGTGTTTAGGTCATTAGTGTGTGTTTTCGTAGTTTATCCAAGTTCATTAACGACTCTAACAAAGTCGTTAACGAGGTTGGTCGTGAGAGTGTTGTGTTGTTTTGCTTTGTTTTATTTATCTTAGTTGTTTTGATAGATAAACAATTGTGCTTCCCGTGGAACGATCCTGACTCCCCTATACTCAGTGGGGTCTTGACTATAAATTTATTTGTTGTCATAAAAACCTCTCAACATCGGACTTGCTATGCGCCTATCGGGTCTGTCCCCTCAGAGCCGGTTATTTCACTCTTCATGCGAGGGACGCCAAAAACCCCCTGATTCCTAAGTCGAAAGTGAATGACAAGGACTAGGCTACCCGCTTCTACTTCGTGGAGAGATCAACGCTAGGCGCGACGTACCAAGCGGCTTTCTTTGATTCATGGACTTCCAAGAGTAAGTGTCTCTAACCCTAGTTTCTGCATCCTTCTGTCGTTACCCAGACTTTCTTGCTGATCTTCCTGTTTGGACGATTTTATATGCAGTCCCATCGAACTTGGATACCCATGTTCTGGAGTCAGAGGCATGCAGGAGGCTTTTCGCTCTTCCTTGGAGCAAATGCTTGAAGGCGAAGCTAGTAACAAAACGGCGGCTATCAGTGAAGGTCAATCGGACGGGAAAGACGATGCAAAATCAAGAAGTTCGGAGAAGACGATCGGGGACAGTGCCCCTGCGCTTGAGAAGTTTGCTGAAGTGACCGCAAAGCCTATCAAGAACCTTGCCAATATGTATGTTCTTCTAGCCCTTGAATGTTACGACGACTTTATATATCTGCTTTAATGTTTATCTTTCCCAAAAGCTTCTTCTTCTTCATTGGGGAAGAGCTTCTTTGTTGCATCTATGATTCAGCGCAAATTGCAATCGAGCGAAAAAAGGCCCCCTTTAGATCCCAAGGTGAAGATTGAAGCTGCAGCCAAGATAACCCCTGTCAAGCGGCCGTCTCCTGGTGTCACTGAAGTCATCAATCTTCACGACAAAGTTCCCTCAGATTTGTGGAAGAAACTCCACGGCACTCACGGTTCCAAGAAACCTCGCTTGGAGGTCCCCACCACCACTCTGGTTAGGGACGTCGTCTTGGTAGTTTGGAAGGTTCGCGTTTGCTTTCGCCTAGTTGTTTTTCCGAGCTTTCATATATTAGTGTTTCTTTCTTTTCTCTCCTTTTTTTATATATCCTGTCGCAGATGATGCTTTTCTTGGGTGCATAGGCCTTGCAAGGCGTTCTTTGGATAACAGATGCTGCTGACAAGGAGGACTAGAGTCTGAAGGAGCATCAGGCCAAGTGGGTGCTGAGAAGGCTGGCTTGGAGAGAGAAGTAGCTCTTGGGGTCGAACGCCAGAAGATGGATGCAAGCAAGCTCGCTAAACTCACTGAAGCGGTCAAGCGTCATTCTTCTCAAGCCGCCTCGGATCGAACCAGAATTGTTGAGCTGTTGTGAACAGAAGGATTTTTAAAGAAGCTGGCGAGATTGGTGTCTACTACTCAATGATGTCAAAGGTGGAGACGATCAAACAGTTCGCGGCCAGTCAACATTCCGATTGGGATCTGGACGCTGAAATCGCGACCTTCCATGACTACTATCTCCCTGTTAAGTCGGCTCCTGGCAATGAACTTTTTGCCTCCCTTGGTCTCTTGGAAGAGGAGTAAGCTCTTGATGTGGAGGGGGACGGTAGTGATTGTGGCCCGGGCGCTGATGTAGCATCCGATCATGGCAAGGGGTTAGACGGGCTTCCGGTGAGCGAGGTGGAGCGGCTGAAGGATGTCTCATACAAGGACGAGGATTACGGCAGCGAGCCCTTGTAATTTCATTTTGTGATGTTTTTTTTTTAACAAATTTCTTTTGGGGTGTATGGGCAGTCTAAGGGCCGAAAACAATGTTTATCCATTACACGGACGAAGTCTCTTCCTACGGAAGAGAAAGTAGGTTTTATTGTGCATGGATGCATTATATTTCTTGCGTATTTTGCTTGGTAGTGTCCTCCCTGTGTGTGCAGGTGTTTCAGCACTCTTGGATGCTTCGGCCGAAGGCTTTAAGACGAGGACTCTTGTAGAAGTCTCTTGTCACGGGTGGCAGCTGTGTTTACCGAAGGAGGTTTCCAGGCGAGTGACGAGTGTCACATCGGAACATGCGCTAGAGATATTTCAGTCGATTGAAGACGTCTTAAGTCTAGGATTTGTTACCTTTACTATTTTGGACTTGTGCTCGATTGTCTTATTTATATGATGTACTCTTCATGATAATGAATAAAGTATGCTTTGACTTACTATTCCTACTCATTCAAACAAGGAAATAAGTACGATCAAGCAATAACGCACGCAAATGTCATTCATTTAATAAAACATCACAACATAGAAATCACATAACAAGAAACTTTCACACAATCAGCTTGATCACAATCGAACTATGAAAAAGATGATCTTTGAACAAGGGCAAAAGAACAACTACAGATAGATGACCTTGAAAGTCTTGGGTATCTAGCGAATAAGCTTTCTGTCAGAAGTATCTGAGAATTTTATGTTCTGAAGAAGGAAGACTTCTCTTAGAAGTGATACTTCATTAGGTGTACCGCATTCCAACTCCGAAAGATAGCTTCGCCATTTTTGGATTCCAGTAGGTATGTGCCTTGACTGACGACCCTGGTTATATTGTATGGTCCTTCCCATGTTGGGGCGAGCTTATCTGATCTGGTTTCATGGGTGTTTTGGAAGACTTTTCGCAATACCCAATCGCCAACTCGGAAAGTCTGAATCCTGACGTTCTAGTTGTAACTTCGGACGACCTGTTGTTGGTGCCTAGTAAGGCGTAATCGGGCTTGATCGCGAATATCGTCCGAAGTATCCAAGTCGGACAGCAATTCTAGCCGATTCTGCTCTTCTTTCAAGAGACTAGCGCGAGTTGTAGGGATGAGAATTTCGGCAGGAATGACCGCTTCACACCCATGAGTTAACAAGAAGGAGAGTGATCGGTTGCAATCTTGGGCGTCGTCCGATCGGCTCAAAGAACATATGGCAGCTCATCGGCCCAATTCCCTTTGGCCTTTGCGAGGCACTTTTTTAGGTTATTTATGATCACCTTGTTGCTAGCTTCGGCTTGCCCATTGGATTGGGGATAACGAGGTGTTGAAGTGACTAGGTTGATTTTCCAGTGATTGCGTAACTCTCTGGTTCTCTGGCTTATGAATTGAGATCCATTGTCGCACACAATTTCTAAAGGTACTCCGAAACGACAAAGGATGTTTTTGATGATGAAAGTTATCAACTGTTTATCCTTGATCTCTTGATAAGCTTCGGCTTCAATCCACTTGGAGATGTAATCGGTCATGGTGAGGAAGAATACTCTTTGTTCGAACGAAGGGGGTAGCTTCTCGACTATGTCCATTCCCCCAACGCATAAATGGCCATGGTGTGAGTGTGGGATAAAGTGTCTCGTGAGGTTGGTGGACCGTTGGCGCATGTCTTTGGTAGGCCAGTACCACCCCTGCCGAAGGACTTTGTTCGACAGACTTCTTCCCCCTATATGGTTTCCACAATCCCCTTCATGAAGCTCTTCGAGAAGTTTCTGAACACCTTGCTGGGTTAGGCAACGCAGGAGTGTACCCACTGCCGACCGGTGGAATAGTATCCCGTTCTCAACTGTAAACCTTGTAGCCTTCATCTTTAGCAATTTAGCCTTGGTTTTATCATCTGGAAGCTTTCCCTCAGTTAGCAAATCAATGTATGGCTAAGTCCAAGCTACTTCACTGACTTCTGAGGGGTCGAGGGGATTCTCTTCATGACTCAAGCCACTCAGTGGCAAATCCGGGTTGGGATCATTCCGATAACTCCTAATGTCAACGTCGTCGCTGCTCATGAAGACGTCGTTGCGGGATGTGGTCCTGAGAGAGAAGACGTCTTTGGTCTTACTACCAGACTTCTCGATATCATTAGCATGGGTTCTTCTAATGGAGGGAACCATTATGTGGATCATCGGGATTACGGGATATTCATTAGGGTCAATGGCCAAAGCTAAACGAGCGAGAGAATCCGCTTGAGCATTTTGCTCTCTTGGGATCTGTGCGAAGGATATCTTCTCGAACTGAGGAATTAGATTTTTGACCACATCTAGATAAGCCATCATCCTTTCGTCCCTGGCTTCATACAACCCCAGAATTTGGTTGATTATTAAGAATGAATCACGGTTGACCTCTATCTATTGTATGCCTAAGTCTTTGGCGAGAGTTAGACCGAACATCAGAGCCTCATACTCAACTTCATTATTCGTTGCTTCAAATGTGCATCTCATGGATTGTGCCACCCTATCCCCCTGTGTTGATTTTAGTACTACTCCTATCCCTATTCCCCCAGCGTTGGAGGCGCCATCTGTGTGAAGCCTCCATTTGACAAGAGACTTAGCTTCTAACGTCATTAACTTCGCTGGTTCTACTCCTTCTTCCACCGTAGGACTAAAATCAACCACAAAGTCAGCTAGCGGTTAGGATTTCAATTCGGTTCTAGGCTCGTATTGAATGTCGAATCTGCTCAAATGAATTGCCCACTTGGCCATTCTTCCTCTGAACTCATGTTTATGCATGATTGTTTTCAAAGGGTGCGTGGTTCTTACCACGATCGTTTGTGCCTCGAAATACGGGAGAAGTTTGTTGGAGCACATGACTAGTGCTAAAACCCACTTGTTATTCCTAAGAACTTTGTAGAATAGACGGCTGACGAGCACTTTTACGTCGCAATAAAAGCACTGTCAAAGAATATTCCTAACTTCCTAACCTGAGTATAGTGGAAGCAAGGGTCGAACCCACAAGGACTCAGATTATTCGTATTTATTTAATATTACTAAGCAGAAAAGGGGGTTTTATGGTTGTAAACTAAAATCTATCTAAGTAATTAAACTAATTAATCAAAGCAAGTAAAGTAAATTGAGATTCTAATATGGAGAAAAGCGTCCAACTAGTTTCGTATCCATTGCATACATGAGTTTTGATCATTGATTATCCTTATTTCAATTTCCATTGACTAATCTATTGTGAATTTATGAATTCAAGCTTATTGTGGTTGTTAATATACACCGTCTTTAACAACCTTTTAATCAATTAACCTAGAAAACCTTCTATGTCAAGTTGATCTTGCAATTAAGTTCAAAGCATTCAATAGAAACAATATTCATGAATTCCACCGTTTATTCACGAAATCTTGTGATTAAATTCTCCGCCTTTGATTAACCTTAATATCACCGTCTTTAAGTTTAATCAAAGGATTCATCCATGAATAATCAAATTCCACCGTCTATTTAATTATTCTAGTTGTAATTCAACCTAAAAGTATAATAGGTGATCAAGCTATTATAATCCTAAGTGAATTTAATCAATTAAGCATGGAGAGATTCAATCTAGTCAAGGCAAACTAAAATAACTCAAATCTCACAAACGATCATGCACACAACTTCAACTAACTAATTGGACATGGGAAATTTAGCTAGAAATCGACATTAAAGAGAAATCAAACTTACAAAAGTCAAATTGATCTTCAATTGCAAAAACTAGGGTTTGTCTCCCACAAATCTCCAAATTGCATAAACTCCAAAAGATAGCATAAAACTAAAAATAAATCTAAGGAAAGTATTTATATCAAGCTAAAAATATCTAAAAGATCCGAAAATATCCAAATAAACACTTATAAAGTCGGCCTATTAGGTCTCGCGGAAGCCCAAATTAGCGTCGCACAAACGCCGCTGAGCGCGGTTTGGCACATTCGAGAGCGCGGTCGTGCTCCCTTTGTAACTGCCCGCGCCGACGCCGCAGTAACTTCTTCCTCTCGGCGCGGTCTTGACTTGTGCTCCGCGGTTTGGTCCCTTCATCTCTTTTCTTGTAGTTCTTGCCTCGGGTCTTCACTTCCAATGCTCCTTACACGTCCCGAGATCCGTCTTAAACTTTCCATCTACCGTCTCCCACCATCCGACCTGCAATTACGCACAAAGACGCGTAGATTCCGAACTAAACGAAAATAAAACCTAATCTAAACTTAGAATGAAATCCTAGCTAAAAATGCATAAAACGAGAATAAAAACATGCTCTAACAACTACATCTATATGCTCTATCAAATTCCCCCATGCTTGAACCTTGCTTGTCCTCAAGCAAGACATAGAAATCAATCACACCACAAAAAAGCAAGTCATGACTTAATTCATTTTCAAGAAGCACAAACTTAACCATGAAATCTTTGCATACATATATCGAAAGTTTCAAACCAAGCTATTAATCCATTCCAACCCTCACCAAGGTAATTGTGTTTGCACTCAACACTCAAGTGTTTAAAGGTATGTGTTTTCGCTCAAAAATCATCTTTGAATGCCAACTACCATATGCTTGCATCAGTGCACTAAATCTCCACCACGGATGTTCAAATGAACAACATAAATCATGAGGTCTTTTTCAAGGTTGTAATGGGCCAAGGTATAGACAAGTAGGAAGGGATAATTATATGGCCATGTGGTGCTAAATCCGGGAACTAGAATCAACTAATACCCAAATTACATCAATCACTCACTCTCAATAACTTCCCAACTTGTATTCCCTTTCTTCCATTTTTTACTTTTAAGCACTTCTTTCTTTTGCTCAACTTTTGCTTCTTTGTTTTTTCCTTTCCACAAACCCATTTGAGATTTGTTCTTTTTTTTTTCATTCTTCTCTCACAAGAATACTTTGCAATTTTACACATACAACTCATCTCAATCAACCTTTCAATCCAACTTTACTTAGAAATTTTTCACTAAACATTCCCAACATCCTTAACTTTCCAACACTTTTCATTTTGGACATTCCCTTCTCTTACACCTTTTCATCTTGCCTCACAAACCCCAAAATATATCAATTAACCCACAAAATTCCCCTAGTCAAGTCCTAATTCCCGGATGAGGGTCAAGCTTATTCGGCCAGGATTAATTTTTGTGGAGCTAATAAACAAGGCCAAGGCTCAAAACAATGGGGCTACAAAAACAAAGGTATAATGTAGGGTGGATAAGGATATAAATGAGCTAACGAAAATTTGCCTCAATCACTTTTATATCATGCATTCAAAACATATAATGTGGTCTCGAAAAAGAATCTAAACGCAAGTTCTAGAGTTAAGACAATCAAAGTGATACACTCAAGAATATCATGCAAAATTGGCATGTAAAGGCTCAAAAGAAATCTCACAAGGTAAATTTTTGGTTAGAACTTCATAACTAGCTCAAGTTTTCACTTTCATGCATACTCCTTCATAATTAAGCAATTCTTATTTAGAACTTTTATCATAAACTTAACAAGTTATGGGATATGAAATCATGCTCACTCTTCAAACAAGTGGTTCCAAGGGGAAAAATGAATCCTAAATGCAAACAAAACACAAATTTTTTTCAAATTTTCAGAAATTTTCAAATTCTTAGTGGATTTTTCAAACTTTCAATCAATGCATACAAATAAGAATAAACATGCACATGCAACTATATGATCTAACTAAACCAAGTTCTCATGACAAAATAAATAATCCCCTTCCCCCATGCTTAAACATTACTTTGTCCCCAAAGTAATAAAAACATAAGAGTAAAAGAAAACTAACCTCATCACAAGAACTTGTCAAACTCGGGAATCTACTCTGATGATGGTGGTGGGTACCCCGGGTATGGCCACTCAGGAGCTGGATATCCAGGATACGGCTGATAAGCATACGGCTGATAGCCCTGCTCAGGCGTGTAGCTGTCCATCCTCTGATGCAAGTACCGGGTCTGCTCATCAACATAATCAAAACGGCTCGTAGCATAACCCCGGAAATGGTTGAAATCAGCCGCCATGCCATCCATACGAGTGTGCAAGCCAATCACTTGTGTAGACAATCCACCCATCAATTCCACCAAATGATTGTATTGAGTGGTAGATATGTTACCACCTAATCCTTGTTGCTCAAACTCATGAACGGGTGGCACTTCATTGTGCTCATCATCATCTTCATCATTCTCCCCATCATCATCTTCAGCGGCAATATCCTCAGGAGCAGCTTCAAACTCCTCATCTTCATCCTCCTCATCAACATTCATAGAAGCGCTTGCTTCCTCATCATGACCCCTTGCCTTCTTCCTTCTTTTAATTCCTCCAATCACTTCCGAAACCGGTACATCACTATCTTGTGGGTGAATGAGCCATGTGTGAGCATTATCCAAACCAATCTCAATCTTCACCCTCTCTGGATTAGGCAACTTCATAGCAAAGGAGTTATTGCCTAGCACCCAATAGTACCGATTGTTCTTCACATACAACACCTTCATCTTGTTGTAGAAATGCAAGTTCATCGGAAGAGGATCAATCCTACCCACACACTGCTCCAAATCAATTCCAAAGTGTTGGGCGAACTTAGTGATGATACCACCCACAACGATTCGACCGGTATTTCTCTTAATCATGAGCTCTATGTTGTGCATCATAGCGGCACCAAAGTCTACATTTCGCCCTTCCAGAATACCTCGAAGGAGAAAAATATCCTTCCTAGGGCAATTGTTATCACCCTCTCATCTGCCTGTAATAGAGTGAGCAAAGAACCTCTGAAGAATTCGGATTATTGGATGTGAAATTCCAAACGCCTTGGTTCTAGAAGGCAAGTAGTCATCAGTCCCAAAAAGGAGAGCCCACTGTTCATCATCCATAAAAGTAGCGCGGTTTTCCCATTGATCAACATTCATCTGATATTGAGTAAATCTGAATAGCTTGTTGATATCGTTGAGAGTCATGCTTCTCATCACCCCACCTAGCTGAAAATTGCACCGCCCTTCATTAACAAATCTCCCCTCTAAGATATGAGCCTCCAAGGTGCTCAAGAACTCCAACACGAGGCTTTTGTACACTGGCAACCTCATTCTCAACACAGTCAAATTGTAATTAAACTCTATCTCCCTCAATTCATTAGCCAAACCCAACTCCTCCAACAAGTCCCAGTCAATGTATCTCGGAGCTTGGATTTCACGCCCTTTCAATTGATCAAACCGGTCTAGATGCCTCATGTCCCGGAATTGAAGACCATAAGTTGCCGGTGTAATCACATTGCTTGAGGAAGAAGCTCTAGGTGTATCTCGGGATCTAGAGGAAGAGGGTGCAACATTTTGAGCTGTAGTTGATGTTGCTCGGGTTGCTCTAGTTGCTCTTTGAGGACGACTAGGTCCCGATGAGGATGCATTGGCGTTTACCTTGGTACGACCCATGATATTACCTATACAACAATCAAAGACACCAAAAACAAGCACAATTCGATTGCCCCGGCAAGAGCAATCCACCAAACAAGTAATAATAGACAATAATTGCTCTCAAAACACTCTCTTCCCCCACTAATCTAGATAAATTAGCATGAAAATTAATTAATTTCTAATTTATGCATTTTTCAAGTTCTAAACATGAAACTAAATCATAAACATGCTAATATTGTTGAATCTAGACTTAAATTGAAGAAATTTGGCCTAAAAATCCCTAAAATTGAGGTTTTTATTCAAAACCTAACTTAGTAAATTTTTGGGTTGAGATCTTCAATTTGGGGATGAAATTTGAAGAGAAAAGTTAGAAATCTTACTTGTTTGATGACTAGGAGTGCAAATCCGGGCTTGATTTGGAGGTTTGATCTTCAAAGGAGCTTGAATGAGGAGCTTCAATGGAGAGGCTTCAATGGGGGCTGTGTGAGTTTTAGGAGGAAGAAGAAGGATTGGGAAAAAATAGGAGGGTTTTCGGATATATTGCGCCGAACCCGGCCTCAGCGCGGTTTGGGGCATCCGAGAGCGCGATCGCGCTCCCTTCGTAAGTGCCCGCGCTGAGGCCGCAGTATGTTGGCCCTTCGGGGCGCGGTTTCAGCGTGGGAGCGCGGGGGCGCCTAGGTCGGTTCAGCCCGCGTGGAGGCCGCAGTATGTTGGCCTCGATTTGCTCAATCCCGGGTTCTGAATGTAAGGCCGTCTTGACCTCCTCGTACCGCGTGTCCCTGGTTTCCGACTTTACCTATAACTAAGAAAAACAAAAACAAACCGAAAACCACACAAAAACAAACCAAAAACACAACTAAATCTAGAAAATAAAATTAAAAAAAATCAAAACAAAGCTTGGGTTGCCTCCCAAGAAGCGCTTGTTTAACGTCATTAGCTTGACGCATTACCGCTCATGTGTTCGGTTCGTTCAAAACTGTTTCTTCAAGAATTGCATTGCTAAATCCTTCAAAATACGGCTTCAAACGCTGACCATTCACCTTTTGTAGCGAATGAGTGGCTTCATCATAAATTTCCACCGCTCCATGAGGAAACGTCTGAGCTACTACGAACGGCCCCGTCCATCTCGACCTCAGCTTACCTGGAAAAAGTTTGAGTCTAGATTGATATAGCAAAACTTTATCACCTACCTGAAAACTTTTCCTCCATATTTTCTTGTCATGCAAAGCTTTGGTCTTCTCCTTGTATATGGTCGCGTTGTCATAAGCTTCTAACCGTAATTCCTCAAGCTCTTGCAACTGAAGCTTCCTCAACTCACCGGCTGCATCCATCTGCAGACTACAGTTTTTCACAGCCCAATAAGCTCGGTGTTGGATCTCCACCGGAAGATAACAAGCTTTACCAAACACCAACCGAAAAGGCGACATTCCAATCGGTGTTTTGTAAGCTGTCCTATACGCCCATAAAGCATCATCTAAGCGAGTACTCCAATCCTTCCGGTTTGGCGACACCGTCTTCTCAAGAATGGCTTTGATCTCTCTATTTGATACCTCAGCTTGGCCATTCGTTTGTGGGTGGTAGGCCGTAGAAATCCTGTGTGTGACATGATATTTCTTCAAGAGCGCACTGACCGTTCGGTTACAAAAATGGGATCCCTTGTCACTAATTAAAGCTCTAGGAATCCCAAATCTGGAGAATATATTCGCCTTTAAGAAATCTGCCACAACTCGGGAATCATCAGTCCTGGTGGCCTTCGCTTCCACCCATTTGGAAACGTAGTCCACCGCTAATAAAATATAAATATTCCCGTAAGAGCTAGGAAAGGGGCCCATGAAATCTATACCCCAAGCATCAAATACCTCACAAAAGATAATTGAAGTTTGAGGCATTTCATCCATGTGGGATATATTTCCGACCCTTTGGCATCGGTCACAGGATTTGCAAAAGGCATACGCATCCCGAAAGATAGTAGGCCAAAAGAATCCTGCATCCAATACTTTCCTAGCGGTTTTCTTAGCACTAAAATGCCCCCCACAAGCATAAGAATGACAAAATGATAAAACTGAAGTTACCTCATTATCCGGAAGACAACGCCGGATTACCTGATCGGAACAATGTTTCCAAAGATATGGATCGTCCCACACATAATACCTTGCCTCACTCTTGAGTTTATCCCTTTGAGCTTTGCTAAAGCTGGGAGGAAATACACTCGAAACAAGAAAATTTACCAAATGAGCATACCTAGGTTGAAGTACACGTACCGAAAACAAGGTATCATCTGGAAATTCTTCTCTAATCGGTGTGATTTGAGCACCTCGTTCCCCCTCATGAACTAAGCAACTAAGATGATCCGCCACCACGTTTTCCGCCCCCTTTTTGTCTTTGATCTCAATGTTGAATTCACTCAACAATAAGATCCATCTAATCAACCTGGGCTTTGCCTCCTTCTTCGTCAACAAGTAACGAAGGGATGCATGATCCGTGTAGACGATCACCTTTGTACCTAGCAAATAAGACCGAAACTTTTCCAAAGCAAACACCACCGCCAAGAGTTCCTTCTCGGTGGTGTAATAATTTTTCTGTGCTTCATTAAGAGTCATAGAAGCATAATGAATAACATGAGAAGCCTTACCAATCTTTTGGCCCAAAACTGCTCCTACCGCATAGTCGCTTGCATCACACATCAGCTCAAAAGGTAGAGACCAATCCGGGGGCTGAATTATTGGGGCAGTGGTGAGGCGAGCCTTCAACTCATCAAAAGCTTTTTGACAAGCTTCATTAAAGTCAAAGGTCACATCCTTCTTGAGTAGATCACAAAGGGGTGAAGCGATCTTGGAGAAGTCTTTAATGAACCTGCGGTAAAAACCTGCATGACCAAGAAAAGAACGTACTTCCCGAACATTAGTAGGATAAGGCAAGGATTGAATTACTTCAACCTTTGCCTTATCAACTTCAATCCTGAGCGGGAATTTATTTCCGTATCGGTTGAGTATCTTTTTAGAATCTGTATGGGTTATTAGAATATGTATTTTAGGGTTTAATATCTTTCTAGATTTTATTTCTATCTTTTAGAGATTGTTTCTATCTTTTTAGGAAAGTTTTTATCTTTTAGCCTTTTAGTTTTTTAGGATTTTCTAGTATAAATACCCTTCTATCTAGCATAGAAAGGAGGGGGGCATAATTTTGGAGTAGAATTTTAGAGCTAGTTTTGGAGGAGATTTGGAGGAAGGCCGAAGGAGAGAGAACCGGATCGGAAGTCGGTGACGAGGGTCGGTGACGACGGTTTCCGAGGTTCGTTGATCGAGTTTGTTCGGTGATTGTTTTGTTTTGGTTTTCTTCTGGATCTCTGTAAGACGATATTTTTGTTATTAATTTAAGTTTGAGTTTTGTTTCAATGTTTGTTTTTATTGAAGTTTTTAGTTTCTTAATCATGAGTAGTGAGTAGTCTATTTTTCTAGGGTCGGGGTTAAGCCCGGCATAGTTGAGCATGTTTGATGAGTAAGATAGTGTGTTGAATGCCTTTTATCCTTATTGAGATTGTTTGTTGTTCTTAATACCGAAACGGAAGTTGAGGTAATTTGAGTTTTAACTTGATTGAAAGAGAAAGTTAGTAACTTGAAGGTTGATATTGTTTGAAAACGAAAGTTTCAAGATTTAGATCCAAAACAAGCAATTGAGTGAGTTAGTTTATGAAAATAGATTAATTTACTTGTCAAGTCAATGAAAGTTGATGACTCTATCTATTTAAAGGCATGATCTTATCTTCTTACGAATTCTTATGCTTGGCTATGTTGTGGTGTCCCTTATCCTAGATATTTGTTTTATTGAATTATTTCTGATAAATCTTCGTTGCTGAATACTTGCTTCGGTACCGAGTATTAATTAGAATTTTATTAGGTCGTTAATTGGTATTTTTGTGTTCGGTGGTTCGGTAACGATCCTGACAAGGTCGTTAACGAGGCATCTCGTGAGTGATTGTGTTTGATTTTATTTGATTTTTATTAGATTGATAGACAAACAACCTTGCTTCATGTGGAACGATCCTGACTCCACTGTACTCAGCGGGGTCTTGACTTACAAATTTATTTGTTGGCCGAGAAACCCTATCAACAAATTGGCGCCGTTGCCGGGGAAGCAACGAGTTGTTAGTTTATCTTTGGGATCGGGACTAGCCCGACCCCGTTTTTGTTTTTAATTTTTGTTTTCTTTATTTGTTTTCTCAGTGTATGCCGGTAGGACGAAGAAGGCTTCAGTTTGATAGCTCCAGTTATTACTCAGAACCCGAACGTTCCCTGCACCGACGACTCCGAGAAAACTAGCCATGGCCACAGCTGAAGAGATGGCTCGAGAGTTAGAGATCCTCCGGACCCAGATGGAGGCACTGAAAGCCGAGAAGGACGGCGCTGATGCAGACAAGGCTCGACTGCAAGAAGAGCTAAATGCCTATCCAAGGAATGCCAAGCAATACATGCATCCGGAACTGAGGGTGCCAGAATCTCCTATTGTGCTTCCCGCGATAGAGAAACCTTTTGAGATCAAGTCTCAATTTATATCCTTGATTAAACGGGCTCAGTTTGAAGGGAAACCTGCTAAGTGCTCTATGGAGCATATTAGAAATTTTCTTGATTTATGTGACACCATAGCTGCTGAAGGTGTCTCGCTAGAATATGTTCTGTTAAAACCTTTTAGATGGTCACTTACTGGAAAGGCCCTGAACTGGTTAGAGAGCCTACCTTCTAAGTCTATCAGGACTTGGAAAGCTTTGTATGATCAATTTCTTACAAAGTTTTTCCCTCCTGCTAAGACAACGGAGTTAAGGAAACGTATCACCTCTTATCACCAGTTGCCTAATGAGACATTTGTTGAAACATGGGAAAGATTTAAAGAGATGCTTAGACAATGCCCTACTCATGGGCAACCTTTATATGTATTGCAAGAAATCTTTTTCCAGGGTATCAACGCGGAGACCAAGAACCGCATCAACACGCATACTGCGTGCGGTTTTATAGAGATGAACCCGACAGAGGCGTGGGAACTGTTGGACAAGCGGGCGAATTACGATGCTATGTACGGAACCCAGCAGGCTCCACAAACTCAAAAACATCTCTATGTGCCCAATCGAGATGAAGTTGACCCCGATGTTAAAAATCAATTCTTATAAGATGAGGTCAACCGTTTGAGGAAACAGGTAAGTTTTCTGAAATCCTCTCAATCATGTCAAGAATGTGGTTCTTCTGCGCATAGTACTTCTGCTTGCACTAACATTGAGCAGGTTAGAACCGCTGAGACGATAGCTGAGATGAATTACATGAGAGGACCCTACAGGAACCATCCTAATTATAATGACAGGTCGACAAACTATCAACCATGGGGCAATCAGAATACAAATCACAATTACACAGGGCCCCCACAAGATAGACGACCTGCACCATATCGACCTCCAGGCCATCAGGAGACGCCATCATGGGTTCAAGAGATTA
Source organism: Fallopia convolvulus (assembly GCA_964016875.1). NCBI lineage: Eukaryota > Viridiplantae > Streptophyta > Magnoliopsida > Caryophyllales > Polygonaceae > Fallopia > Fallopia convolvulus. The sequence goes on from OZ024720.1 coordinate 11,345,052, forward strand.
AAGAGAGCATCAACGGAGTGAACAACAAGGTTGATGACGTCCAAGCCAAGCTGAACCGGCAGGATAAAAGATGGGGAGAGTTCGATATTTGGAAGAGGAGTGTTGATTCCCAACTAGGAGACCTTGTTGCACGGATTCCAAGACCACAAGGGCAACTCCCGGGTCGTCCCGAAGAGAACCCTAGAGGCCAAATAGCAGCGGTACACCTTAGAAGCGGGAAGACACTACCGGAGAGAGTTCAAGCTGAAGAGAAGGAGGAACAAGATCTCGCCAACCAGCTCGTTAACGAGCCAGCGAGAGCTAGTACCGAGCCTACAAGCCAAGATGACGAGGCTCTAAGGATTCCTGACGAGCCCACCCCAGGTAAGTTCTCTAATCAGAGCCCTCCTCTCAATCCCAGGGTAGTTAACGACCCCATCAGGGTCGGTAACGACCCCCCGAGGACACCAAACGACCCCAGTGTCGACCCGGTACTCTCACCTCTCGAGCCTAACTTGGTTCCGAGAATGGTGAAAACTCTTCCATTTCCAACTAAGAAATCTATGGACTCTACTGAGAGTAAGTTCAAGCGTTTCGTTAAGATTCTTCAGGGCATTAATATTTCCATCCCATTCGCTGAGGCCCTAAGCGAAATGTCGGCTTACACAAAATTCTTGAAAGATATTCTTAGCAGGAAAAGATCTATTACAGAACTGCAGGACGAGGTCAGATCAATAGCTCTTCCAGAAAAGCTTGGAGATCCTGGGAGGTTTGCAATCACAATCGGCATAGGCAACCACAAGGTCAAAGCTTTATGCGATCTGGGTGCCAGTGCTAGTCTTGTTCCGCTCTCAATATGGTCTAAAGCCAATATGGGACCACTGGAACCAGTAGACATGAATCTGTACATGGAAGATGGGTCAAGTGTCAAGGCCACAGGAGTAGTGGACGATTACCCTATCCAAGTCGGGAAATTCTATATACCGAATGATTTTATTGTCCTTGATATGCCTGAAGACCCTCATGTCCCCATAATTCTCGGGCGACCATTCTTAGCCACAGTAGGAGCAAGAGTTGATGTGCGAAAGGGACTCCTCACTTTTGATATAGGAGAGGAACGGGTGGAATTCAATTTAGATCAAAAGGCCAACGACCCAATTGGAGTGGCACAACTAGAGTTGACTCAACCCGAACTCGACACCACAGTCCCTACCGAGCCACATCTGTCGATCACTGATTCTCCCATGCACAAAGGCCCTACTACAGAGGTTACAGAAAAGTCCAAACCACCTTGGCTTTCGGACTACACTAACAATCCAGGGAAATCGAGCTTACTGATAGAAGAAGAAGGTCCTAATTTAGCAATTCAAGTGCACAGAGGCAGTAAAGCTACAGGCAAGATATCTCAAGACCCCAACATGGCCAGACATGAACCACCATGAGACTAGCAAGAGAGCTCGTCGGGCTAACGACGTTAAACATAGCGCTTACGGGAGGCAACCCGCTTTTTAGAATAGGTTTAGTTTATTTTATTTTATTTTTATTTTTCTTTTTAGATTATTTCTTAAGCTTTCTTTTATTTTTATTTTTTAGTTTTAAATAGGATAGAAAGAAGATTTTTGAGCTAACAAGATTTCAGGAAAAAAGGGGTCGAAAATTCACTCAAGAAGGCTATGGTGGCTCGTTAACGACCCACCCAGGGTCGTTAACGACCCGGTTCGGACGACCCGATTCGTCACAATACGGGGCAGGTAAGTAATTCTAACCTAGTTAATTTTTCTAACCCTAGCCGCCACCCCCTCTATCCTTACCCCTCCTATAAAAACCCTTTTACCCCTCCCAAAATTCTACCACAATCTCTCCAAACATTCACTCTCAAACCCAAAACTCTCTCAATCCCTTTCCCTTCTCTCCCACCGAGTCGGAAATCCCACGCTAACGACCACTGGAGACGCCATCGTTACCGGAGTTCGAAAGCCATTCACAGTCGACGACGAGCTCGTTAACCACCCCGATTCCGACCCTTGTCCTTTTAATTCTTGGTTCTCTGGTATGATTTCTAAACCCTTGCTTATTGCATGATTGATTATCTAAAGGGTTAAATTTCATATCTTGAATCATGATTTTTAGGGAGATCGATGAGCATGCTTAAATTCCGTTCTAAAAATTCTTGATTGTGCTTAGTTGTTCATGTTTTAGGTAAGTTTATTCATGTTAGATTAGCTATTGTAACCCTTTAGTAAGAAAGCATGAATTTTTCTTGTTCTAGATCTAAAAGTTCGAACTTTGCATGTCAAAATTCCGGGAAATTTTTAGCATGTTAGGGATGGGTAATTGAGTAAGTATGGGGTGCTTCTACCCAATAAGGGAATTGTGGAGAATAATAGAAGATTGCATGCTTGATTTGTGCTGAATTAGAGGTAGATTTAATTTCGGAAATTTCTGGTTTTGCTCTCGGCGGGTCGTTAACGACCCACCCAGGCTCGTTAACGACCCTGCACTTCATAGATGATCGATCCGAGCCCAGACTCGTGAACAACCCAATTGGGTAGTTTATGAGTAATTCCGAGGTTAATTTTGAGACCAAGTATGGGGTCTCATACCTATTATTTTTGAGTGGATCTTATCTTGGAAAATTTTTGATTATTTTGTAGGATCCATGGCTAGTTCAAGCAGACCCGCTACCCGAGCCCAGAAGAAGAGGAGGTACCACAGGTCTCCATCTCCACCCCGGGTGGACGATGTGATTTTGAGCAGTCAAAGCCAAGTACGGCGCTACCGGGATTTTATGGAGAAGGACCATTACACCCGATGGTTCTCGAAGTCTAGCGCCGTCTCTACGGGCATCTACACGGATGTCAAGGACGCCTTCATCATCCTTGGGGCCGCACACTTATTGAAGCAAGAGAGCTTGCCACATTATCCGGCCCTCACATCCGAGTTCTTGGCCACCTTGGAGACCAACTTCTCGTCGAAGATCTCGGCAGGACGCATTCGGTTCCGGCTCGGTAACGAGGACCGTGACTTCACCATGGCGGAGTTCAATGCAATCTTGGAGCTCCCAAACCCATCTAGAGACTATAGCTTGAAGGACTACCGAGTGACCCGCACTTGGAGCTACATCACCGGAGAGGTTCAATCCTCCACCGCGGCGCTATCCGGGGCAACCATAGTCAACCCCATCTTCCGGATTATCTTGAGAGTCCTCGCCGCAACATTTTGGCCGAAGAAGGAGTTGAACCGGTCTACAAGGACGGAGGTCGCTTGCTTCCGCACAATCCTCTTCGAGGAGCCCGGCCCCTTGAATTTGGGGTACGAATGGCTCTACTATGTCGAGAAGTCCCACAAGTCCAAGGAGGTGTGGTGTGGCAATTTGGTTAGCCTCTTGGCTAAAAATCTTGGAGTGGATCTCACCCGTTACACACCGGCCCACGCTCAACTCCTCAACAAGAACTATTGGTATAGTGCCGGGATTTTCGTGCAAGCCGAGGGAGGCTACAAAGTGAAGGTTCGAGATCAAGTCGTCATACCTTCCCTCGACATGTACGAGCTACTCTACGTACCGAATTGGTACGAAGTGTGGACGGGCCAGCCTTACCCATTGGAGCCAAAACCGGAGGATGAGCTCTCGCTTCGGCCATGTCACACCCGGTTTGAGCGGGACGATGTGGACGAATATGAAGAAGAAGATGAGCAAGAGGATACCGAGGTCGTAGGCAATGACACCGAGGAAGCCGACACCGAGGGCGGCACTGAGGAGCTCAACTTTACAGAAGAAGACATGGAGACGGAGGAATTAGGAGGCAACATCTTCGTCAACGAGCCAACCAGGGTCGTTAACGACCATTTCCAGCCACCACCCAACACTGTTAATGAGGCAACCAGCTTCGTTAACGAGGTGTCGCAAGCTCCTGTCGACCCTCCACCAGCTCCTGTTGACCCTCATGCATATGGCTTAATGCCTTACAACCCGGTGATGTATCAAGACCATTTCCAGCCTCACTACCCACCACCTCCTCAGCCCGAGTACACAGGATCGAGCATACCACCACCATGGGCCGAGGATCTTTCTGCACGGATACAGCAGCTTCACCTTCAGACCGATCACATTCATCGGAGAATGGATAGATGGGAAACCGTCTACTCCGCTCGCATGTCAATGGAGGACGAGCGGCAACGTCAGAGAGAGGCGGAGGATGCTGAGCGTTGGAGGACGATGTATGACTTCATGGGGCACTTTGAGCACTATTTTCCTCCACCGAACCGTTGATCAAGCTCAATATAAAGTTTCCTTTCCTTGTTTCCACTTTTGTAAGTTTTATGTCTTTCTTTTTCTTTTTAATTTTTTGTTTTCTTTTCTATTTTTTTCCCTCTTCTTCTTATTTTTCTTACAGTGGGGACACTGTAATTTTAAGTATGGGGTGGGAGAAAGTAGAAAAATTATGTCCTAGGTGTCTTTGTGTAGTTGTTATTTCTTTTAAATTGAAATAATTCAAAAAAAACAAAAAAAAATATATTGAAAATTTTGAAAAATCCAAAAAGAGTTTAGAATTGATAGATATCCCTTCTTAAAAGTTCTATGATAGCAATCACTAGTTTAATCATATAATTCCTTGCAAACATGTCTTTGAAAGTATAGCCGGATTATTAAAAATTGAAATTATTGTTTTTTATAAGAGAATAGCATTAGATGAAATTGAGCACATATACTTTATAGCATAGATGATGCAATCCAACAACATCTACCTTGTGAGAAATTTTTGGCCTTATAGGGAGAACATTTATAAATCCCTCTTCTTTTTTGTGTGATTTACTCTCTTTATGCATATTATCTCTTGGAATTGTGATGGTTATCTATTTCTTGAGACCCTTATAAGATTTTTAGTTCATTACTTGTGAAGATCATATGATAGAGAACTTATTTTTATGAGCCCTGTTATCCCCTATCTACCTTTACATTATTCCTTCTTTTGACAACCAATTTTGGCCTGAAACCTTTTATTTTTAGCTCCACAAAAATTGTTCCCTAGACGAGATAAGCTTGACCCTATCCGGGAATTAGGACTTAGATTGGAGAGGTAAAGTTTTGTGTTTTGTTGAAAAGAAAAGAGTTTCTATTTGCTTGAATTAAAGGGTATTTGGGAAGGGTAGATTTGGAAGTCTCTTGTTATTACATGTAAGAAAGGTCTCTTGATAAAAAGATGCACAATTAAGTTTTAAAGGGAAGAAATGTATACGGTGGATCGTTAACGACCCGGATGTGGGTTCGTTAACGAGGAAGCAAATAAAAAATAATAATAAAAAAAGAAAAGAAAAAAAAAGGAGAAAGAAAGAGGAAAAGTTGAAGTGCATTTGTGTTTAAAAATAATATCGAGAGATTCTTTTATTTTTGGTTATGAGACTTTCTAGGATGATAAATGGGTGAGTGAAAATAAGTGCATAATGAGAGTGAGTTTGGTTTATGTTTTGAGAGTTTTTGGAGATGTGAGTTTTTAGGAGTCTTTGATTCCCGGATATTATTAGCACCACATGACCAAAATATTTTCCACGCCCTATTTTTATTACCAAGCCCCATTACAACCCGGCCGAATGGAAGCTTCTATGAAGTTTTTCATTGAGCCTAAGTTCTCTTGATGATTCTTTGCTTGTTTTGACAAATCTTGGGTGGAGAGTATTGGTGATATAAGTTCCAATTTCTATGAGTTTTTGTATATAGGATGAGTTGAGAGATTGAAATTATAAGCCCAAACACATGAGAGTTGAGTGAAACACATTATATCCCTTGAGAGGTTGGATTGTATTATCTTATGTCTATTTAAGTACACATATGTGTGAGGATGTTAATAGTCTTTTGCTATAATTTTCTTATGTGTAGATGTTGCTTTTTGAAGATGGCTATGTCTTGATAAGCATGATTTGTTTTGGTTTTGGTTAGTATCTTGATTATTGCTTGAGGACAAGCAAGTCTAAGTATGGGTTATTTTGATGTTCGCATTTTTGGTATAGTTTTTAATAGGTTTTCTTTGTTTATTAGGATTAATTTTGTCTAGTTTAGGTTTGGTTTTGAGTAATTTTAGTTAGTTTTGCATAAATCTATGAAAAGAGTGGAATCTACGCTATTTTGTGTATTTTGCAGGTTTTAGCGAGGAAAGGAGCTAAATGGAGCTAAATTTGGAGCATCACAGTGAAGGACGGGAAAGTGCAAGATTTAAGAAGTCAAGGCTCAAGAAAACAAGAGGAGGTGTTGAAGAAAACAAAACCCCAGGCTCGTTAACGAGGCTGTAAAGGGTCGTTAACGAGGCCACGAAGAAGAAGATTTCGGAGTATTATTTTATTATTCACCGATCCTGAGCGGGAATTTATTTCCGTATCGGTTGAGTATCTTTTTAGAATCTGTATGGGTTATTAGAATATGTATTTTAGGGTTTAATATCTTTCTAGATTTTATTTCTATCTTTTAGAGATTGTTTCTATCTTTTTAGGAAAGTTTTTATCTTTAAGTCTTTTTAGTTTTTTAGGATTTTCTAGTATAAATACCCTTCTATCTAGCATAGAAAGGAGGGGGCTTAATTTTGGAGTAGAATTTTAGAGCTAATTTTGGAGGAGATTTGGAGGAAGGCCGAAGGAGAGAGAACCGGATCGGAAGTCGGTGACGAGGGTCGGTGACGACGGTTTCCGAGGTTCGTTGATCGAGTTTGTTCGGTGATTGTTTTGTTTTGGTTTTCTTCTGGATCTCTGTAAGACGATATTTTTGTTATTAATTTAAGTTTGAGTTTTGTTTCAATGTTTGTTTTTATTGAAGTTTTTAGTTTCTTAATCATGAATAGTGAGTAGTCTATTTTTCTAGGGTTGGGGTTAAGCCCGGCATAGTTGAGCATGTTTGATGAGTAAAATAGTGTGTTGAATGCCTTTTATCCTTATTGAGATTGTTTGTTGTGCTTAATACCGAAACGGAAGTTGAGGTAATTTGAGTTTTAACTTGATTGAAAGAGAAAGTTAGTAACTTGAAGGTTGATATTGTTTGAAAACGAAAGTTTCAAGATTTAGATCCAAAACAAGCAATTGAGTGAGTTAGTTTATGAAAATAGATTAATTTACTTGTCAAGTCAATGAAAGTTGATGACTCTATCTATTTAAAGGCATGATCTTATCTTCTTACGAATTCTTATGCTTGGCTATGTTGTGGTGTCCCTTATCCTAGATATTTGTTTTATTGAATTATTTCTGATAAATCTTCGTTGTTGAATACTTGCTTCGGTACCGAGTATTAATTAGAATTTTATTAGGTCGTTAATTGGTATTTTTGTGTTCGGTGGTTCGGTAACGATCCTGACAAGGTCGTTAACGAGGCATCTCGTGAGTGATTGTGTTTGATTTTATTTGATTTTTATTAGATTGATAGACAAACAACCTTGCTTCCTGTGGAACGATCCTGACTCCACTGTACTCAGCGGGGTCTTGACTTACAAATTTATTTATTGGCCGAGAAACCCTATCAATAGAGCCAAATAGTAAAGCCAATCATTCGCTGCATCCTTTAAAGAGAACGCAAAAGCTCTCAACTTGATTTGGTCATCAGTGATTCCATTTGGTTTCATGCTAGTGCAGACAGCATGAAAAACCGATAAATGCTTGTTGGGATCTTCACCCGCCTTCCCATTGAATTGAGGAAGGAGGTGAATCAATCCTGATTTCAGTTCAAATTGGACACCGTCAGGGAGTGCAGGTATCTTCACCGCCAATGGTTGTTGTGCCAAATCTGGTGCAGTTAACTGTCTTAGTGTCTGAGCCATCTCTGGTATTTCAGGAACGCTATCAGAATCAGAATCAGAAGAAGAAGAGGAAGATGCCAGATTGAACGGTAGTTCTCGAGAATTCGCACGAGCTTGCCTGCGCAACCTAGAGATTGTCCTTTCGATTTCTGAATCAAATGCAACAAGAGATGGATTAGTAGCACGGATATGAACCATACAAGTGGTTCACACCCAAAAAAAAAAAGTAACACTAGATAAATACAAATAAATAGCCGAGTCCCTGGCAACGGCGCCAAATTTGACGAGCACTTTTACATCGCAATAGAAGCACTGTCAAAGAATATTCCTAACTTCCTAACCTGAGTATAGTAGAAGCAAGGGTCGAACCCACAAGGACTCAGATTATTCGTATTTATTTAATATTACTAAGCAGAAAAGGGGGTTTATGGTTGTAAACTAAAATCTATCTAAGTAATTAAACTAATTAATCAAAGCAAGTAAAGTAAATTGAGATTCTAATATGGAGAAAAGCGTCCAACTAGTTTCGTATCCATTGCATACATGAGTTTTGATCATTGATTATCCTTATTTCAATTTCCCTTGACTAATCTATTGTGAATTTATGAATTCAAGCTTATTGTGGTTGTTAATATACACCGTCTTTAACAACCTTTTAATCAATTAACCTAGAAAACCTTCTATGTCAAGTTGATCATGCAATTAAGTTCAAAGCATTCAATAGAAACAATATTCATGAATTCCACCGTCTATTCACGAAATCTTGTGATTAAATTCTCCGCCTTTGATTAACCTTAATATACACCGTCTTTAAGTTTAATCAAAGGATTCATCCATGAATAATCAAATTCCACCGTCTATTTAATTATTCTAGTTGTAATTCAACCTAAAAGTATAATAGGTGATCAAGCTATTATATCCTAAGTGAATTTAATCAATTAAGCATGGAGAGATTCAATCTAGTCAAGGCAAACTAAAATAACTCAAATCTCACAAACGATCATGCACACAACTTCAACTAACTAATTGGACATGGGAAATTTAGCTAGGAATCGACATTAAAGAGAAATCAAACTTACAAAAGTCAAATTGATCTTCAATTGCAAAAACTAGGGTTTGTCTCGCACAAATCTCCAAATTGCATAAACTCCAAAAGATAGCATAAAACTAAAAATAAATCTAAGGAAAGTATTTATATCAAGCTAAAAATATCTAAAAGATCCGAAAATATCCAAATAAACACTTATAAAGTCGGCCCATTAGGTCTCGCGGAAGCCCAAATTAGCGTCGCACAAACGCCGCTGAGCGCGGTTTGGCACATTCGAGAGCGCGGTCGCGCTCCCTTTGTAACTGCCCGCGCCGACGCCGCAGTAACTTCTTCCTCTCGGCGCGGTCTTGACTTGTGCTCCGCGGTTTGGTCCCTTCATCTCTTTTCTTGTAGTTCTTGCCTCGGGTCTTCACTTCCAATTCTCCTTACACGTCCCGAGATCCGTCTTAAACTTTCCATCTTCCGTCTCCCACCATCCGACCTGCAATTACGCACAAAGACGCGTAGATTCCGAACTAAACGAAAATAAAACCTAATCTAAACTTAGAATGAAATCCTAGCTAAAAATGCATAAAACGAGAATAAAAACATGCTCTAACAACTACATCTATATGCTCTATCAACGGCATCGATCCGCTGACTTGGATTTGAATCTATTCAAGGCGGCAATCTGCCCTGTAAGCTTTTGAACATCTTTCACACACCTGGGAGACTTCAACGTTACTATGGCGCAAACTTGTTCGGGTTTGGCTTCTATCCCTCTTTGGATGACTGGATACCCTAGGAACTTCCTAGATTTCACGCTGAAAGTACACTTCTGTGGATTCAGCTTCATGTTATATTGCTTCAAGATTTCAAAAGCTTTCTCTATATGACGTCTGTGATATGCAGCTTTCTTCGATTTGATGAGCATGTCATCTATAAATACCTCCATAGTCTCTCCAATTAGGCCTTGGAACATTTTATTCACTAGCCTTTGATACGTGGCTTCGGCGTTTCGCAACCCAAAGGGCATTACCTTGTAATAGTATGTTCCTTTGCTAGTTATGAAGGATGTATTCTATTGGTCACTTTCTTCCATCCTGATCTGGTTGTAACCGTTGAAGGCGTCCCTGAAAGTCAACAATTCATGGCCCGCCATGGCATCTACCATGGCATCTATGTGAGGTAACGGAAATGAATCCTTGGGACAAGCCTTGTTCAAATGCGTGAAATTTACAAACATCCTCCACTTTCCATTTTTCTTGGGCACGACGACTACATTTTGCAGTCATACTGGGTACTTGACCTCCTTGATCTTTCCAGTTTCCATCAGCTTTCTTACTTCTTCATCCACTATCTTATCTCTCGGCGGCGAATTTCCTTCGTTTCTGCTTTACTGGTGGGTGGTTGGGGTCCACGTTCAACTTGTGGGTGATTATCTCGGGATCGATTCCCACCATATCCTCATTGGACCAAGCAAAACACTCTGTATTTTTACTCAAGAAATCTACCAGTTCATTTTTCATGGAAAGTTCCAAGTCCTTTCCAATCTTTACGGACCGATTAAGGTCGGATTGGTCTAGCGCCACTTCCTCTACCTGTTCATCTTTCTTTTCTCTTTCTTTTGGAAAAGTAGAATTAGTGGTTTCCTTTAATTTCTTTTGATTGTAACACTCTCGGGACATTCTTTGATCTCCATGGATCTCTTGAACCCCCCACGGTGTCGGGAATTTCACCGTCTGGTGGTAAGTAGAGGGGACGGCTCTCATGTCGTGGAGCCATGGCCTCCCCATTATTACATTATAACAAGAAGGGTAATCCATAACAGAGTATCTAACCTGGATGTTCACGCCCTTCGCGTATGTGGGAAGGGTGATGTCTCCTACTATATGCTTTACTTCTCCACTGAATCCTACGAGTGCTATTGGGTTCTTCTCCACGTCTTTCTCGCTTAGCCCTATTTCTTTTAGAGCCCCCAGCGTCATGAGATTAGTCGATCTTCTGGTATCAATGAGAACCAGCTTCATTAAGACATTCCCTATCGAGAGGGAAATCACGAGACCATCATGGTGAGGTCCTTCAAGACCATTGACGTCATCCTCGTCAAAGTGTATTGAAAGATTGATGACGTGTTTCTTCATTTGCACAAGGCGGTGAAGTGCGCTTTCTCGCTCATTCCTCTTGTTTGCTGAGTATGTAAGGCCGCATACGCTTAATCCTCCGATGATCACGTTCACGACCTTGGTGGGTACTGGCGACGTTGGCCTTCCCACGCGTGAGGCTTCCACGACATCTGGGGGGACTTGCACATTTGGCGCGACTTTTGTGATCCTATCCCGACATACGAGGTAGGCGATTTCTCTCCTCAGCGCTACACATTCATTGGTTACATAACCGTAATCATCATGGAAATCACACCACCTGCTCATATCTTTATTCGGATAAGGTTTTTCATTCCTTTTCGACAACCTAACACCCTGTATCTCTAGAGCTATGTTCTTCACGAGGTCCTCGGGGGATATACCCAGGTTGAACTAGTCATATTTCGGTGCTAGCGGTTTGGCAAGTTTGGTCTCGGCGACGTTCACCTTCACCGCGTCGGGGTGAGGGCGCCGGTATGGTTGGTCACGGCGTTCCCGATGATGATCCGGTGCCGCCTTCTTATCCACCCTTTCCCAGATGCTCGCGGGCTTCCTCATTTTCAAATCTTTCTCAAGTCTGATTTGATCCAGAGCCTTAGTTTAGACATCTTTAAAACTATGACAAGGATGTCGGGTAAGCTCCTTGTAGAGGTTTCCATCTTGATTTACTACCTAGTGGAAAGCTTCCATAGCCATCGGCACATCACAGTGCGGGATGGAGATCTTTTCTCGGTTGAACCTGTCTAGGTACTCCCGGGTGGACTCTTCTGATTTTTGGATAACCCGGTACAGATCGCTAGACTGCTTCTCGAATCTTCGGCTGCTAGAGAATTGTACCTGGAAGGAGTCCATCAACTCAACGAAGGAATGAACACTTCCTCTTGGAAGGTTGACGAACCACTTCAAGGCCGGCCCCGCAAGAGCTGCCCGAAACCCTTACACATCAGTGCTTCACGAGAGTGATATGGAACTGCGCTCGTCATCATTTTCTGCTTGAATATGGCCACGTGTTCGTCAGGGTCTCCCGTGCCATCATTGGGGCTCATACTAGGTACCGATAATTTATTTAGTATCTTGACTTGAGCGATATGAGGATTGAAGGGCGACTCGTCGTAACCCTCAACCGCTTCCTTCTCTATGGGTCGCGGAACCCCAGGTATCTTTGCCAACTGCTCGGTGAAGATCTTGAATTGATTCCGCACAATATTTTCGAGGTATCAGGGACGGCGGCGGTCCCAATCCTCGTCATCATCCATGATTTTGTCTTCAAAGTGACGAGGGATAACTTCTCACGCCGATCGAAGGCCTATGGGTACCCTTGCTCCTTCGTCAGTAAGGTTGCCCTGTGCAGGGGTAAATGACGGCACTCCGGGGACTGTTGCCGGTGGAGTAACGAACTCCATGCCAGAGTTAATCTCACGTCGACCAGTAAGATTTCTCAAGGAACCTTCACCCCTACTGTTTCAGGTCCGATTTGTTGTTCGGACCTGCGGGCCGACAGAGGAAGAGGATCGGAGTTGGGAGCGCAGACCTTCATTATCAGCAGTTAACTGCGCGATGTTGGCCTTGTGTTTTTAATTGCAAGCGCGTTGGTCAGTTTGTTCCTTCTCCAAAGCTTGGAGGCTTTCGGTGAACTCGAATAACTCGAGGCGGAGCGTTGTCGATGTGTCCTAGCATGCGCCTCCGTCGTCCCTTGTGTTTGGATCTTGATTACCCTCATTAGGGTTGCTCATGGCAACTTCCTGAACTTCTTTTGGTATGAAAAGACGAATCCTTTTCGATCGTTTAGCCCCACAGTGGGCGCCAAATTATTTTGGAGAAAAATCTGACAATCAAATTTCTGCCCTAGATTGGGGCACGATCGAATTGAAATCGAAATATGACTCAAATACTATGAGAATCAATAAATCGTGATACAAAAGCTCTCTTTGTATTATCAATTCTGTTCTCGTTTCATGTTGAGTACAATGGCCTCTACTTGGGTTTTCTACCCCCGCCCCCTATATTCTCGTATGTGGTAACTATTATACCTCTCCTTTCCCACGATCTCCAGGCTATCATGGTGTGTTTACAACGGCCTCGCCACTACCCATGTATATCGGATGATGTAACCGCCACGAACCATCATCTCCTAAATGCGTGCCCTTTCCTTGTGACTAAAGCTTTCTTTCTTCAACTAAGCGACTAATTACTTCTCTTCGTTCCCGGATAAATCTGCAATCAAGTTACCCGATGACTTCCCATTTGTTTTTGGGCTTCCTTCATTAAACGGTCCAATTGGATTTTGGGCCTAACAATGATGAAACCCGAAATAAACTGATGCTAAAGACAAGAAACAAGATTACATATTCGACGAGACAAACCCTTTCTTTTATTTAATGATTTCCGAACGAGGTCACAACAACGAGATCATGCCCTATGTGTCCTTTTACGAGATTCAAGGACTCTGCCTAACGAGGTTCGAGACCTCTTTGTTACAACAAGATTGTCGCTTACAAACAATTAACGAGATCTTTTCCTATTATAATCTTTTAGAGTTGCTATCTATCTAGCGAGGCCAAGGTCTTGTAGACGATGCTGGGATTGTAGCTTGCAAAGAGGCTTGCTGAAATTCGTCTTTTTGGTTGAGTTTTTAGGGTGTGTTTTTGAGTGTTTGAGTCTTCTATTAGTTTTGTGTTTTGTTTTGAGTCGTTTGTGTAGGTTTTCATATTTCCTTAAGATATGGAGTCTACATAAGTGTTCTTGGTGTTTTTATAGGTTTTGAAGTTGTTTTGGAGCATATCTTGAAGAAAGGAGGAAAGCACTTGAAGATAGCACTCAAAGAATGAAGTCCATAAAGACATTGACGATCAAGTTCAAGCAAGAAAGAATTAGAGAAACTCGTTACAAAGACATAGGAAAAAGAATCGAGTCAAATGGAGGTGTAACGAACCCGCTACAGAAGTTTTATTCAAAGTTGTTTTCAATGTTGAAGAGGGTCGATATCGACCCTACCTAGGTTGATATCGAGGTGCGGAAGAGAGAAAAATTCGAGAATTCAGCATGAAGATCTACCGACCTTGACGGGGTCAATACTGAGGGTCCCGTATCGGTAGAAGACTTTAGAGTCGGCGCACTTAATGTATTTTATCCCTTTTTATTAGTTTCCTTTTATGTTATTAGATAGAAGGGATATATCTCTTATGAGATTTATTTCCTTATAGGAGGAATATATCTTTTAAAGATTTATTTCCTTATAGATAGCTTCTAGATAGATTAGGTTTTTCTCTATAAATACTCTTGTTCTAGCTTTAGTTGGAGGAGGCCACAAATAACCTAGTTTAGGGGGAGAGGAAGAGAGGAGGCGTGTGAGAAGGAGGACGAAATTGTGGATTACTTGGAGGACAAGTTTCGTTGTAGATTCGGTTGTAAGCTTTTCCTTTCTCTTTAATTTAATTTACATGTTTTAAAATATGAATTGTGAGTAGTTTACTTTCTCGAAGGTTGGGGTTAAACCCAACAATGGTTATGCATGCTTGTTTGTGATCATGTCTTGATTGTTTTTATTGCATGAATCTATTCTCTTGTTCTTAATCCTTGAAACAAAAGTTCAAGGGAATTTCTCATTCATAGTAGAAGTGAAAGCGAAAACTTTGAATCAGAATAGTCAATTTAGGGTTTTGAAGCGAAAGCGGATCAATCCTAGTTGCAATAGAAGAGATCAGATAGTAAGTTTATTAATTTAGCAAAAGTTGGTTGATTTACTTGCTTAAAGTTAACGAAAGTTAGCACCTTTATGTGATAAAAGCATGATCTATGTGTTTCATTAGTGTTTGTATGCATGATTATTCTTGTGGAGATACCATAAATCTTAGATCTTCTTTTTTCTCCTGATAAAAACCCTTACTTTTTTGATTACTTGCGCTCCAAGTAAACAAAACTTGATACTGACTTTCTCCCTGTGGACGATCATGACTCCCCTATACTCAGCATGGTCTTGACTATAAATTTATTGTCAATAAACCCTTTCAACAAATTAGTGTCGTTGCCGGGGAGATTTCAATAGTGCCAAGTTTTGTTCTTTTTTGCGTTTTTCGGGACTCTATCGAGTCGATATCGACCCCCCTAGGGTCGGTACCGACCCTGTCGACAAAACTTTATTTGTCTTCTTTCGGTTTTTATTTTTCGAGATCTGTAGGCTCGATATCGACCCTTTGGGCCTCGAAATTGACCCTCATCTAAGAACCCATTTTGCTTTTGATTTCGTTTTTGTTTTTGCTTAGAGTGTATGTCAGCTGAAGGACGTCGAGTTGTCTCTAATCCAATAGTAGACTCTGAACCCGACCGATCCTTCCATCACAGATTAGGAGAAAATAGTGCGATGGCAACTCCCAAAGAATAGATGGCCGACCTCCGAGCTCAGATGGAGCGGCTCCAAGCTGACAGAGATCGTGCATGAGAGAATGTTGCCCGCCTACAAGAGTAGTTGAATGATATCCCTAGGAATGCCAAACAGTATATGCATCTAGAACTGAGGGTGCCAGAGTCAGCAATTGTGCTTCCAGAGATAGAGAATACTTTTGAGATTAAGTCTCAATTCATATCCTTGATAAAAAGGGCTCAGTTTGAAGGAAAACCTATTGAGTGCCCTATGGAACATATTAAAAACTTTCTTGATTTATGTGACACTATTGCTACTGACGGTGTCTCTTTAGAATATGTTCTGTTAAAAGCTTTCAGGTGGTCTCTTATAGGAAAGGCCCTGAGCTGGTTAGAGAGCTTACCTCCTAAGTCTATCAGGACTTAGAAGGCTTTGTATGATCAATTTTTGACAAAGTTCTTTCCTCCTGGTAAGACAACGGAGTTAAGAAAATGTATCACCTCCTACCACCAGCTGCCTAATGATACCTTTGTGGAGACATGGGAGAGATTCAAGGAGATGCTTAGACAGTGCCCTACCCATTGGCAACCACAATAAGTACTCCAAGAAATCTTTTTCCAAGGTATCAATGTTGAAACGAAGAACCACATCAACCTGCACACTGCTTGCGATTTCATAGAGATGGATCGCGATGAGGCGTGGCCATTTCTTGACAAGTTGACCAACTACGATGCAATGTATGGAGCACAGCAAGCCCAGCAACCTCAAAGACGGCTCTACAATCCAAACAAGGACGAGGTAGACCCCAAAGTGAAGCACCAATTCTTGCAAGATGAGATGAACCGTTTGAAGAAGCAGGTAAGTTCTCTTTCATCTCCATCTTGTCTAGAATGTGGGTCTCATTCCCATGCTACTTTTGCCTACACTAACTTGCAATGCTGAGGCATATGAAGAAGCTAACTATATGAGAGGTCCTTATGGGAACCAAGTACATAATTCTTATGCAAGGAGGAATAACAATCAACCCACCTGGGGCAACTATGGCCAAGGGAGCCAACCTCCTCACAAAGACCAAAGAGTTCCTCCTTACAGAACACCAGGATATCAGGAGGTACCTTCATGGGTAGAAGGGCTACAAGAGGGCATCCATAGCAAGATTGATGGAGTCCATAGCAAGATTGATGGAGTCCACACCAACCTTAACAACCGGTTGAATGGTCTAGAAACATGGAAGAAGAGCATTGACTCCCAACTGGGCAACCTTGCTGCACAAATTCCAAGACCTCAAGGGCAATTATCGGGCTGCCCCGAGGAGAACCCGAGAGGCCAAATTGCAGCAATCCACCTCCGAAGTGGAAAAACACTACCGGACCGTGCTAAGGCCAAGGAAAAAGTGACTGGTAACGAGGACGACGACCCTAACAGGGTCGATACCGACCCCGTGAGGGTCAATACCGAGCCCTAGCAGGTCGATACCGACCCCAAATCAAGTAAGTCTTCACCTCCAGACCACTCTCTTAGTCCTAGGCTCGATACCGACTCCACAAGGGTCGATACCGACTCTTCTGAAGCACCTCTCGAGCTTGTTTTGGTTCCGAGACCGGTGAAGACTCTACCCTTTCCTTCTAAGAAGTCTAATGATGTCACGGAAGGAAAGTTTAGACACTTTGTTAAGATTCTTCAAGGGTTAAATATTTCTATTCCATTTACTGATGCCCTCAATAAAATGCATGCCTACACTAAATTTTTAAAAGAGATTTTGAGCAAGAAAAGATCTATCTCAGAGATGTCAAGTGAAGTCAAATCTATAAAGCTTCCAGAAAAACTCGGTGATCCAGGTAAGTTTGCAATTTCAATAGGTATTGGAACTCACCGTTTTAAAGCTTTATGTTATCTAGGTGCTAGTGCCAGTTTATTACCACTCTCTATTTGGACCAAGGCTAACATGGGACCACTGGAACCCATCAATATGAGGCTATACATGGCGGACGGATCATATGTAAAGGCAATCGGAGTTGTTGAGGATGTCCTTGTTAAAGTTGGCAATTTTTTGTCTCAAACGACTTCATTGTTTTAGACATGCCTGAAAACCCTATGGTGCCAATTATTCTTGGAAGACCAATCTTAGCCACCACAGGGGCACGATTAGATGTTAGGAAGGGGCTCCTCACATTCGATATTGGAGAGGAGAGGGTCGAGTTCCGTTTCAATCCCGATGTGAATGAGACCACTGTTGTAAAGAGTGTTAAAAAAGGGCCTACCGACCCTCCATGGATCGGTAACGACCTTTTCATGAGACTCGAATCGAGCAGGTTCAAGGAGGAAGTGCATATCAAGGAGCCTACCGAACCCCCATGGTTGGTAACGACCCTTTATCCAATGAACAAAGATGATCACATATCCGTTACAAGCAAGCACGTTACCAAGGCATTCCTTGACCTAGTGGGGTCGGGGTAATGACCCACATACCCTCGGTAACGACCCCTCCTCAAAGTGACAAAGGTAAGTCTCCTTGCTCTGATCTAATTGATTCCGGTCATGATCCTTTCTTTCATCCTTCATTTACAGCTCCTACTATTGAGCATATTGTGAAAGAATCGAAGCCCCCTTGGTTTTCAGATTTTACTAACCCTAATGTAGGAATTCCAAGCATTCTTATTGATGATAGAGGACCATATGTCTTGGAGAGAAGCTTTGATGCTTTTCCATCTAAGTATGGGGTTTCTTTTGATCCCGACATAGCTAGATGGAAGCCGCCTTGATCCGCCAAGGTAAGTTCGTCGTCTAACGACGTTAAAAATAGCGCTTACGGGAGGCAACCCGCTTTTTGTTTTCGCTTTTAGTTTTTTCTTTCTTAGATCTTTTTTATAGCTTTCTTTTGACTTGTTTTTGATTTAGAGTAGTATAGTAGGGATAGAAGTTTTCATAAAGTGACTCAGATACAAAAAGATATGGAGAAGTGCTACACAGCGAAGCAACATACTCAGTGCCAAGAGAAACAATGAGCAATCAGTGATATACAACGTGCTCGATACCGACCTCCCTGGGTTGGTACCGACCTCAAGAGAACCGAGAAAATTTTAAATTCCTCGAGTGATCAATGGTTTCAAGCAGCTTCAGTTTTATTTTGTGAGTTCCCTTTTCCTTATCCTCTTTTTATTTTTATGTCTTTACTTTAAACAGTGAGGACACTGTTTGGTTTAAGTATGGGGCATAGGGAAAAGGAAACTCAGTTTAGATTTAGTTTTTTGTGTCTTTGTTTGTGTTTTTAGGATTGATAATATTCCACTTTCATGGTTCTATGATAGTAAATTGCTTGCATAATCATGTAAATCCATTTAGCATGTCTTTGATGGTTTAGCCCGAGTCTACCATATAATTTTTTGTGTGTGAATTTTTAGCTTGTGATGAAACTGAGCATGTATGACTTTTGGCATGAGTTTAATTGCAATCCAACAAAATAATCTACCTTGTGAGATATTTTTGGCCTTATAGGGAGAACATAAAAATCCCTCTTCTCTTTTTTGTGTGATTTACTCTCTTATGTGCATATTATCTCTTGCAATTGTGATGGTTATCTATTTCTCAAAGCCTCTATAAGATTTTGGTTCATTACTTGTGAAATCATATGATGGAGAACTTATTTTCATGAGCCTTATTAATCCTTATCCACCCTTACATTATCCCTCTTTTTGAAGCCAATTTCTTTGTGCCTTAAAGCCTTTTATTTATAACTCCAGAAAATTGTTCCCTAGACGATGAAAGCTTGACCCTATCCGACGATTAGGACTTAGTGTTGGTTATAATTTTTGTTGAATGAGATGTATTGGTTCAAGTGTGGGGTAATATGGGCTGGGTAAAGTGAAAGATCTTGCAGTTTATATTGTAAAAGGAGTTTGGTTCCCTGAATGCACTTGCTATAAAAGAAAGAAAAAGAAATCAGAACAGTGATATCGTTATCGACCCTAGTAGGGTCGATATCGAGCTTCCCAACAAGAAAAATTAAGAAGTGAAAAATCAAAGCAAATTCCGGAAAAAAAAGGGAAGAGTTGAGCAGTGAATAATGTGCATGAGCCAAATTTTCCTTAAGTGTTTGTAAGCAAGATTAGTTGGGATAAAAAGGGTCAATGAAAGTGAGTAGAGTGAATAATATTGAGTGAGTTTGGTTATCTTTTGAGAGTTTTGGATGTGTGTGAGTTTAGGAGTCGATATTCCCGAATATTTTTAGCACCACAAACCAAAATATTTCCATGCCCTATTGTCATTACCAAGCCCCATTACAACCCGGTCGAATGGAAGCTTCTATGAAGTTTTCCATTGAGCCTAAATTCTCTTGATGATTTTACTTGTTTTGACAATCTTTGGTAGAGAGATTGGTGATATAAGTTACAATTTCTATGATTTTTTGCATGTTTGATTGAGTTGAGAGTTGTACTTATAAGCCTAAACACATGAGAGTTGAGTGAAACACATATCCCCTTCTGAGGTTGGATTGTGATTGCTTGTGTTCATTAGTTGCTCATATATGTGTGATGACATTTTAGTCACTTGTCTAAATTTCACTTATGCTGAAGTTGCTTTTTGATAAAGGCTATAACTTGACAGAGGTGTTGATGGTTTTGATCTATGTTTAGTGATTGCTTGAGTACAAGCAAGTTTAAGTACGGGGTATTTTGATATCCGTCTTTTTAGTTGTGTTTTTAGGGTGTGTTTTTGTGTGTTTGAGTCTTTTTTTTAGTTTTGTGTTTTGTTTTGATTCGTTTGTGTAGCTTTTCATATTTTCTTAAGATATGGAGTCTACATAAGCTTTGGTGCTGTTTTTATAGGTTTTGAAGCTGTTTTGGAGCATATCTTAAAGAAAGGAGGAAAGCACTTGAAGATAGCACTCAAAGAATGAAGTTCATAAATACATTTAAGATCAAGTTCAAGCTAAGAAAGAAGTAGAGAAACTCGTTACAAATACATAGGAAAAAGAATCGAGTCAAACGGAGGTGTAACGAACCCGCTACAGAAGTTTTATTCAAAGTTGTTTTCAATGCTGAAGAGGGTCGATATCGACCCTGTCTAGGTCGATATCGAGGTGCGGAAGAGAGCAAAATTCGAGAATTCAGCATGAAGATCTACCGACCCTAACGGAATCAATACCGAGGGTATCGTGTCGGTAGAAGACTTTAGAGTCGGCGCAATTAATGTATTTTTATCCCTTTTTATTAGTTTCATTTTATGTTATTAGATAAAAGGGATATATCTCTTATTAGATTTATTTCCTTATAGGAAGAATATATCTTTTAAAGATTTATTTCCTTATAGATAGCTTCTAGATAGATTAGGTTTTTCTTTATAAATACTCTTGTTATAGCTTTAGTTGGAGGAGGCCACAATTAACCTAGTTTCGGAGGAGAGGAGGAGAGAAGAGGTGTGTGAGAGGGAGGACGAAATTGTGGATTACTTGAAGGACAAGTTTCATTGTGACGGTTGTAAGCTTTTCCTTTCTCTTTAATTTAGTTTAGATGTTTTTAAATATAAATTGTGAGTAGTTTTCTCTCTCTAAGGTTGGGGTTAAACCCAACAATTGTTATGCATGCTTATTTATGATCATGTCTTGATTGTTTTTATTGCATGAATCTATTCTCTTGTTCTTAATCCTTGAAATGAAAGTTGAAGGGAATTTCACATTCATAGTTGAAGTGAAAGCGAAAACTTTGAATCAGAATAATCAATTTAGGGTTTTGAAGCGTAAGCGGATCAATCCTAATTGAAGTAGAAGAGATTAGATAGTAAGTTTATTAATTTAGCGAAAGTTGATTGATTTACTTGCCTAAAGTTAACGAAAGGTAGCACCTTTTTGTGTGATGTTCGCATTTTTAGTATAGTTTTTAGTAGGTTTTCTTTGTTTATTAGGATTAGTTTTGATTAGTTTAGGTTTAGTTTTGTGTGTTTTTGGATAGTTTTGCATATTTATGTGGAAAGCCTGGAAGCTACTCTATTTTGTGTATTTTGTAGGTTTTAGCGAGGAAAAGGAGCTATATGGAGCTGAATTTGGAGTACTACAGTGAAAGACTGAGGAATACGAGTTTGAAGAAGTCAGAGTTCAAGATTTACGAGATAAAGTGTGGAAGACACCAAGCCCAGGCTCGTTAACGAGGCTGTGAGGGCTCGTTAACGAGGCCACGAGATAGAAATTCGAGGGTTGACTTTGTGACTCACCGATCCTGTGCGGGAAATTGTTTCCGTGTCGATAGAGTATCTTTTTATGATTTTTTTAGGGTTATTATATTATGTATTTTAGGTCTTGTTATCTTCTTAGATTTTATTTCTATCTTTTAGGTTTTATTTCTATCTTTTTAGGAAAGTTTATATCTTCTAGCCTTTTTAGTTTTTAGTTTTTTAGTATAAATACCCTTCTATCTAGCATAGAAAGAAAAAGGGGGACTTTAGAGGTCAGATTTTTAGGGATTATTTTTGAGAGAGGAGGAAGAATCGAAGAGGAGATAGAGGATCGGAGTCGAGTTCGGAGGTCGGTGAACGAGAGTTACCGAGTTCGTTGATCGAGATTTTGGTTCGGTGCTTTGTATTTTTCGGTTTCTTCTGAATTTTTGTAAGACAGCTTTTTCTATTTAATTTGAGTAGTAATTTGTTTTCAATGTTTTCTTTGGTCGAATTTATTTGTTTCGTAGTTATGATTAGTTAGTAGTCTTCTTTTCTAGGATCGGGGTTAAGCCCGGCATAGTTGAGCATGTTTGATAAGTGAGATTGTGTGTTGAATGTCTTTTATCTATTATTGAGATTGTTTGTTGTGCTTATACTAAGATGAAAGTTGAGGTAATTTGAGTTTTTAACTTGATTGAAAGAGAAAGTTAGTAACTTGAAGGTTGATATTGTTTGACAACGAAAGTTTCAAGCTTTAAATCCAAAGCAAACAATTACGTGAATTGGGTTACGAAAGTAGGTTAATTTACTTGATAGTCAACGAAAGTTGATGACTCTATCTATTTAAAGGCATGATCTTATCTTCTTACGAGTTTATATGCTTGGCTATGTTGTGGTGTCCCTAGTCCTAGATCTTTGTTTTTTTTGAAATATCTTAAGTGATATTCGTTGCTGAGTTACTTGGCTCGGTACCGAATTTATTTAGGTCGTTAGATTGAGTCTTTTGTTTATGGTGGTTCGTTAACGACCCTGACAACGTCGTTAACAAGGCTGCTTGTGAGTGTTTTTGCTTCATTTTGTTTGTCCTTTTTAGTAGTTGATAAACGAACAACCTTGCTTCCTGTGGAATGATCCTGACTCTGCTATACTCAGCGGGGTCTTGACTTATAAATTTATTTGTTGTCAAGAAACCCTCCCAACAAATTGGCGTCGTTGCAGGGGAACGGAAGGATAAAAAACTCCACGCCATCTATTACGCCAGTAAGACGCTGGATGAGGCGCAGAGTAAGTATACCACAACGGAGAAGGAGTTCCTTGTTGTGGTATTTGCCTTTGGAAAATTCCGGTCCTATCTTGTTGGATCCAAAGTGATTGTTTATACTGACCATGAGGTTGTTCGATACTTAATGGCTAAAAAAGATGCCAAACCTAGATTGCTTCGTTGGATGCTCTTACTGCAGGAATTCGACCATGAAATAAGAGACAAAAAGGGAGCAGAAAATCTAGTGGAGGATCACTTATCCAGATTGCCAGTAGGCCATATCACCGAGTCCAACAATGAGGTGCCAATAAACGATTCCAGACCTGACGAACACCTCCTGCTGAACGAGGTCGCACTCCACAAGACCCTCGTCACCGACCCCTTCAAGGTCGTTAACGAGGTGCCGAGGCTGGAAGGCACAAATTACAAGGATAAACTTTCAGAATGGGTCGGCATGACAGTCAATCAGGTCGTTACTGAGCCACGGGAGGTCGTTACCGAGGATAAAATAATGACTCCAAGTTCGTTAACGACCCATCCGGGTAAGATTTCTGAAACCAAACTAGCTCAAATCAATTCCATTCCTTCTCCTACTTCTGCTTCTTCTTCCTCAATATCAATCCATGCTGTTAGAGGGGCAAAAACCCCTTGGTTTGCGGATTTCGCTAACTATCTTGTAGGAGGCGTGATTCCCGAGGGCCTTACCCCACAAAAGAAGAAGAAATTTCTCCATGATGTGAAACAGTACTATTGGGATGATCCCTACTTGTTTAAGCAAGGGAGCGATCACCTCTTTAGGCGTTGTGTTCCAGAAGAGGAGATCGAGAATGTGATCCGTCAATGTCACACACTTCCAACTAGAAGGCATGCAAAAGGATTCAAAACTACGGCGAAGATTCTTCAAAGTGGTCTCTATTGGCCAACCATGTTCAAGGATGTGCAAGCTTATGTGACGGCATGTGATGGATGTCAACGCTCAGGCAACATCACTTGGAGACATGAAAATCCACTAACCGGGATATTAGAGGTTGAGCTATTTGATGTATGGGGCATAGACTTCATGGGACCGTTTCCTGCATCAGGCTCGTACAAGTACATCCTAGTTGCGGTCGACTATGTCTCTAAGTGGGTGGAAGTTGTTGCTACAAGGACTAACGATGCCAAGACTGTGGCTAAATTCATCAAGACCAACATTTTCCCCAGGTTCGGCGTTCCAAGGGTCCTTATCAGTGATGGTGGTTCTCATTTCATTGAGCGGAGTTTTGAAGCACTTTTGGCTAAGTATGGGGTATCCCGTGGCAACACCCTATCATCCCCAAACTAGTGGCCAGGTTGAAGTCTCAAACAGGCAAATAAAGAGCATATTGGAGAAGACAGTTTCCCGTTCTAGGAAGGATTGGTCCTCCAAATTGGATGACGCTTTGTGGGCATATAGGACAGCATACAAGACACCTCTACGCACCACTCCTTATAATCTAGTGTACGGCAAGGCATGTCATTTACCGGTCGAGATGGAGCATAAAGCATTATGGGCTCTAAAAGAGCTCAACATGAACCTCGACGCGGCGGGAGCAAAAAGATTCATGGACTTGCAAGCATTAGAAGAACTGAGGTTGAAGGCGTATGAAAATGCTGAAATTTACAAAGAGTGCACTAAAAGGTGGCATGATCGGAAATTGGTGCCCAAAACTTATTTTGTCGGCGACAAGGTACTTCTTTTCAACTCTAGACTCCGATTATTCCCAGGGAAGCTCAGGACACGATGGATGGGCCATTCGTGGTTCATCACATATATCCTCACGGAGCGGTAAAATTGATCGATAACCGAGGCGTAATCTTCAAAGTTAATGGACATCGGCTGAAGAAGTTCCATGAGCATACCGACCCGGACGAAGAGATCAGAGTCACCATGGCTCTCACATCATCGGACTAGTCAAAGGAGCACGTCGGGCTAACGACGTTAAAAATAGCGCTTACGGGAGGCAACCCGCTTTTAGTGTAGAATTAGATTCTTCTTTTTCTTTTCTTTTATTTTTTTAGATTATTTCTTAGCTTTCTTTTGAGTTCTTTTTAGTAATTTTTAGGATAAATTTTTAGCTAACAAGATGCAGGAGAAGGGATCAAAAATAACTCCAAGAGGCTACGGTGGCTCGTTAACGACCCACCCAGGGTCGTTAACAACCCGGTTCGAACGACCCGACTCGGCAAACGGGCAGGTAAGTTTTTTTTAACCTAATCTATCTTTTTACCTACCCATTGCCACCCCCCCCCTCTTCCTATTCTTATCCCTTCCCTCTCATATAAAACCCTCTTACCCCTTCCAAAAATCCGCCCTCAAATCCTTTCAATTCCAACCTTCTCAAAAAATCAACCAAAGATCTTGAAGACCCCCTCCCACCGATCGGAATCCCGCAATAACCACCACCGAGCAACCGTCGTTACCGAAGCCCGGAAAGCCTTCCCTCCACCGTCGAAGATCCAAAGCTTTCCATAACCCTCACCGAGCTCGTTACTCGCCCAATTTTCGACCCCTTGTTTTTCAAATTTCTCGATTCTCCGGTATGTTTTCTAAACCCTAACTCGAAATTGCATGATTTATGGTTTTTAGGGTAGAAATTTCATGTCTAGAATTGAGTTCATATAGAGGATCGATGTTCATAATTGAAATTTTGCCCATGAAAATTTGATTTTGCTTCGTAATTCTAGATCTATAGAAGGATATTCATGTTAGATGTTCCATTGTGAAAAGTTGATTGTGAAAAGTTGATTGTGAAAAGCATGAATTTTTCTTGTCATAGTATCAAGTTTTAAACATAGCTTGTCAAAATTTCGGGTAAATTTAGCATGTTCGGAATGGGTAATCGAGCAAGTATGGGGTGCGTATATCCGATTGTGTGACTAGTGAAGAAGCATAGAGGATTGCATGCTTGATTTTTGCTTGAATTCTAAGGTAGATCAAACTCGGAAATTCTGTGATTTGGCTCTCGGCAGCTCGTTAATGACCCACCCAGGCTCGTTAACGACCCTGCATAGCTTCAAAAATCAATACCAGTCCAGAATCGTAAACGACCCAATTGGGTAGTTAACGAATAATTCCAAGGTTGTTTCGAGACCAAGTATGGGGTCTCTTACCTATCTATTTTGAGTGGATCTTATCTTGGAAAATTCTTGACTGTTTTGTAGGATCTCATGGCAAGTTCAAGCAGACCCGCTACCCGAGCTCAGAAGAAGAGAAGGAACCAGAGGTCCCCATCTCCACCTCGCGTGGACAACGTGATTTTGAGTACTCAAGGCCAAGTGCATCGATACCGTGCCATTCTAGAGAAGGACCACTATACCCGTTGGTTCTCGAAGTCCAGTGCTGTAAACACGGGGATCTACACGGACGTCAAGGAGGCCTTTGTTATTCTTGGTGTCGCTCATCTCCTGAAGCAGGAGAATCTACCACACTATCCGGCCCTCACATCCGAGTTTTTGGCCACCTTAGAGACAAGCTTCTCGTCGAAGACTTCGGCGGGACGAATCAGGTTTCGGCTCGGCAATGTGAGCCGTGAGTTCACCATGGCAGAGTTCAACGCAATTTTTGAGCTTCCAAACCCCTCTAGAGACTACAGCTTGAAAGATTACAAAGTGACTCGTACTTGGAGCTACATCACCGGGGAGGTCCAATCCTCCACGTCGGCATTATTTGGGGCAAACATCATCAACCCCATCTTCAAGATTATACTCCGAGTCCTAGCCGCTGCGTTCTGGCCGAAGAGAGAGTTGAACAGGCCAACGAGGACGGAAGTTGCTTGTCTCCGCACCATCCTTTTCGAGGAGTCCGGCCCCTTGAATTTGGGGTACGAATGGCTCTACTACATCGAGAAATCAACCAAGTCCAAGGAGGTTTGGTGTGGCGACTTGGTTAGCCTTTTGGCTAAGAACCTTGGAGTTGACCTCACTCATTACACACCGGCCCACGCCCAACTCCTCAACAAGAACTATTGGTATAGCTCCAGTGTCTTCATTCAAGCCGAGGGAGGATTCAAGATGAAAGTACAAGATCGCATCGTTACACCGACCCTCGATAAGTTGGAGCTTCTCTACGTACCGAATTGGTACGAGGCGTGGACGGGGCATGCTTACCCATTGGAACCCAAGACGGAAGATGAGCTCTCACTTAGGCCGTGTGAGACGAGGTTTGAGCGAGAGGAAGATGTAATGGATGAAGATGAAGATGAAGAAGAAGATACCGAGGTAGTAGGCGACGACACTGAAGAGGCCGACACCGAGGGTGGAACTGAGGAGCTAAACCTCGAGGATGAAGACCTCGACACGAAAATATTGGGGAGAAACGTCCTCGTTGAAGAGCCCACCAGGCTCGCTAACGACCATTTCTAGCCTCCTTCCTACACTGCTAACGAGGCACCCAGCTTCGTTAACGAGGCGCCGAGAGCTTCTGTCGACCCACCACCAGCTCCTACCGACCCTCAGTCTTATGGATTCATGCCTTACAACCCGGTGATGTATCAAGATCATTTCCAAACTCACTATCCACCACCTCCTCAGCCCGAGTACACAGGATCGAGTATGCCACCACCATGGGCCGAGGATCTTTCTACACGGATGCAGCAACTTCACCTCCAACAGGATCATATTCATAGGAGGATGGATAGATGGGAATCCGTCTATTCTGCTCGCATGTCGATGGAGGATGAGAGGCATCGTCAGCGAGAGGCGGATGATGCTGAGCGTTGGAGGACGATGTACGACTTCATGGGGAACTTTGAGCACTACTTTCCTCCACTAAACCGTTGATTCAGCCTGAAGACGCGGTTTTTCCTTGTTTTCCACTTTTGAAACTTTGTAAGTTTTTATGTTTTTCTTTTTCTTATTTTTATCTTTATTTTGTTTTCTTTTCTATTTCTTTTCCTTCTTCTTATTTTTCTTACAGTGGGGACACTGTAATTATAAGTATGGGGTGGGAGAAAATAGAGAACTTGTTGTCTTATGTGTCTATGTGTTTTTAGTAGTTTTTATTCTGAAAATCGAAAAAATTATAAAAAAAAATAATAATAATAATAAAAATCGGAAATTTTGAAAAATACAAAAAAGAGCTTGAGGATTGATAGATATCCCTTTCTTAGGTTCTATGATAGTAGTTGCTAGCTTAATCATATAATTCCTTGCAAGCATGTCTTGAATAGTATAGCCAGATTCTTAATTTGAAGTTGTTTTTAGAAGAAGATAGCATTTGATGAAATTGAGCACGTATACTTTAAATCATAAGTGATGCAATCCAACAAAATTGTTAACTAGTGAGTTATTTTTGGCCTTATAGGGAGAACATAATAAATCCCTCTTCTTTTTCTTGTGTGATTTACTCTCTATATGCATATTATCTCTTGGAATTGCGATGGTTATCTATTTCTTGAGACCCATATAGAATTTATAGTTCATTACTTGTGAAAATCATATGATGGAGAACTTAATTTTTATAAGCCCTATTATTCCTTAACCGCCTTTACATGATCCTTCTTTTGACAACCAATTCTAGCCTGAAGCCTTTATTTTTAAGCTCCACAAAATTTTCCCTAGCCGAGATAAGCTTGACCCTATCCGGGGATTAGGACTTAGATTGGAGAGGTATTTTTTGTTGAGTGTTAAAAAAAAGGGAGTGATATATAATGTTTGCTTTGATTGAAGGATTATTGGGAAGGGTAGATTGGAAGTCTCTTGTTCTAATATTATGTAAAAGAAAGATCTCTTGATAAGTAAAAGATGCACAAAATAAAGTTATTTGTTGGAGGTAATGAGAAAGAAATAAAGGAAGAATACATAAGGAAGCTCGTTAATGACCCTGAAGTGGGCTCGTTAACGAGGCAGCGGAGCAGAAAAAAAAAAAAAAAAAAAAGAAGTGAAGAGTTGAAGTGCATGTGTGTTTATAGATAATATCAGAGATTCTTTTATTTCTTATGAGACTTTCTAGGATGATAATGGGTGAGTGAAAATGAGTGTGCATAATGAGAGAGTGGATTTGGTTTATGTTATGAGAGTTTTGTTTATGTGTGAGTTTTTAGGAGTCTTTTGATTCCCGGATATTATTAGCACCACATGACCAAATATTTTCCACGCCTTAATGTCTTTACCAAGCCCCATTACAACCCGAACGAATGGAAACACACTATATCCCTTGTGAGGTTGGATTGTATTTTCTTATGTCTATCTAGTGCATGTACGTGTAACGACATTAATAGTCTTTTGCTATATTTTTCTCATGTGTAGAAATTGCTTTTTAGATGATGGCTATGTCTTGATAAGTATGTTTGTTTGGTTTTGGTTAGTGTTTAGTGATTGCTTGAGAACAAGCAAGTTTAAGTATCGGGTATTTTGATGTTCGCATTTTTAGTATAGTTTTTAGTAGGTTTTCTTTGTTTATTAGGATTAGTTTTGATTAGTTTAGGTTTAGTTTTGTGTGTTTTTGGATAGTTTTGCATATTTATGTGGAAAGCCTGAAAGCTACTCTATTTTGTGTATTTTGTAGGTTTTAGCAAGGAAAAGGAGCTATATGGAGCTGAATTTGGAGTACTACAGTGAAAGACTGAGGAATACGAGTTTGAAGAAGTCAGAGTTCAAGATTTACGAGATAAAGTGTGGAAGAAACCAAGCCCAGGCTCGTTAACGAGGCTGTGAGGGCTCGTTAACGAGGCCACGAGATAGAAATTCGAGGGTTGACTTTGTGACTCACCGATCCTGTGCGGGAAATTGTTTCCGTGTCGATAGAGTATCTTTTTATGATTTTTTAGGGTTATTATATTATGTATTTTAGGTCTTGTTATCTTCTTAGATTTTATTTCTATCTTTTAGATTTTATTTCTATCTTTTTAGGAAAGTTTATATCTTCTAGCCTTTTTAGTTTTTAGTTTTTTAGTATAAATACCCTTCTATCTAGCATAGAAAGAAAAAGGGGGACTTTAGAGGTCAGATTTAGGGATTATTTTTGAGAGAGGAGGAAGAATCGAAGAGGAGATAGAGGATCGGAGTCGAGTTCGGAGGTCGGTGAACGAGAGTTACCGAGTTCGTTGATCGAGATTTTGGTTCGGTGCTTTGTATTTTTCGGTTTCTTCTAAATTTTTGTAAGACAGCTTTTTCTATTTAATTTGAGTAGTAATTTGTTTTCAATGTTTTCTTTGGTCGAATTTATTTGTTTCGTAGTTATGATTAGTGAGTAGTCTTCTTTTCTAGGATCGGGGTTAAGCCCGGCATAGTTGAGCATGTTTGATAAGTGAGATTGTGTGTTGAATGTCTTTAATCTATTATTGAGATTGTTTGTTGTGCTTATACTAAGATGAAAGTTGAGGTAATTTGAGTTTTTAACTTGATTGAAAGAGAAAGTTAGTAACTTGAAGGTTGATATTGTTTGACAACGAAAGTTTCAAGCTTTAAATCCAATGCAAACAATTACGTGAATTGGGTTACGAAAGTAGGTTAATTTACTTGATAGTCAACGAAAGTTGATGACTCTATCTATTTAAAGGCATGATCTTATCTTCTTACGAGTTTATATGCTTGGCTATGTTGTGGTGTCCCTAGTCCTAGATCTTTGTTTTTATTTGAATTATCTTAAGTGATATTCGTTGCTGAGTTACTTGGCTCGGTACCGAATTTATTTAGGTCGTTAGATTGAGTCTTTTGTTTACGGTGCTTCGATAACGACCCTGACAACGTCGTTAACGAGGCTGCTTGTGAGTGTTTTTGCTTGATTTTGTTTGTTCTTTTTAGTAGTTGATAATCGAACAACCTTGCTTCTTGTGGAACGATCCTGACTCTGCTATACTCAGCGGGGTCTTGACTTATAAATCTATTTGTTGTCAAGAAACCCTCCCAACAATGTGATAAAAGCATGATCTATGTGTTTCATTAGCATTTGTATGCATGATTATTGTTGTGGGGATACCCTAAACCTTAGATCTTCTTTTTTTTCTCTTGATAAAAACCCTTACTTTGTTGATTACTTGCGCTCCAAGTAAACAAAACTTGATATTGACTTTCTCCCTGTGGACGATCCTGACTCTCCTATACTTAGCGGGGTCTTGACTATAAATTTATTTGTTGTCAATAAACTCTTTCAACACTTGCGAGATCTTTTGGGGCTTTGAGATTTCTTTGTGCGACTTGAAGTCTTTTTATTGAGCTTCTCTTGAGGGTAGTGTGGTCTTTACGGTGATTCCAACACGTCGACCTTCAACAAACAAGATAGTTCTTGAGTTAGAGATGTTGTCGACCATTGCAACCTTTGAAGCTCTCCTCTATTTCTAGAAGCTTGTAGAGCTTTGTTCTTGCTAACTTCCAATGTGGGATGCCCGGGATTCGACCATGTGATTGGTTAAGAAGAAGGCGGTTGATAAGTGGTCGGAAGTTTGGTGGCTTTTGACTGGTTTAGCGGGGTGGGGGTCGCAGCTTTTGAGTATGCGTGGCTCGTCCTCGTTATTTCTTGTGGTGAGTTGCCTGACTATCTTAATTGAAGAGACTTGCGATGTTTGGACCTCGTTCCCGCGACTTGAAGCTTCGCAGGAACAAGGTCTCGACGGAGACCTCGCTTGTTTCTTTTACCTCGCGTTTCGTGCCTAATGTTCACACATCGTTATTTTGCGTACCATCAAGTGTAGTAATATAAGCCATTACCAAATTCATCCAATGTAGATTAAAACCAAATTTAATCATGATTTGTTTGATAAAATTCCAATCAAATTTATCATATGCTTTTTTCATGTCTAATTTTAAACTCATCCACCCTTTGATTCCAGATTTCATTTTATGAAAAGAGTCAAAAATCTCATGTGCTATAAGAATATTATCTTGTATAAGTCTACCTTTCACAAACGTTCCTTGTAAAGGATGACTTAAACCAGGGAGAATATGAGAAATTTTATTTGCAAGTATTTTAGTGATGACTTTGTAAATGGTATTACATATGCTTATGTGTCTAAAATGCCCAATAGTTTGAGGATTAGTATTTTTGGCCCACTAGTGGAAGCCATCTTGTGAGCCCATTAGAGAATGGAGTAGAAATAGTCCATGCTCAAACATAGCCAACAACCAGCAAGAAGGGCAAAGCAATAACCCAAGGCAAAGTGAGGCCCAAAGAACCAGGTAAGCAGCCCAAACGAAAAAGAGAATACAAGAAGAGTCTTCTACAAAACAACCAATGTTGTGGGTCCACGAATTTTCGTTTCCCCCAAACAAGTAGACCATGCACTTTGCATGAAGTGGGTCCCCGACTTTTCCTTTCCCCCAAACAAGAGTCTCCCATCAAGTGTGTATTCTAGAATTGTCAGGGGGCAAGTAAACCCAATTTCCACTGATCAATTTGAGAGTTGGTGAAGAAGTATAAGTACGATATTATCTCCCATGAAGTGCATATTCTAGAATTGTTAGGGGGCAAGTAAACCCAATTTCCACCGATTAATTTGAGAGTTGGTGAAGAAGTATAAGTACGATATTATTTCCCTGCTTGAGACACACACTTTTGGCAGCAATGCCGATAAAATTTGTGAGAAAATTGGCTACCCAAACGGGTTTAAGGTGGAAGCACAAAGACATAGTGGAGGAATTTGGCTCCTATGGAACGAAAACAATATCCAGGTCTTTGTAACTATAGCAACTCAACAATACATCCAAATTGTAACACCCCCTTCCTACCCTGGAGGTATTACCGCCAGTAACCCTAATTAGGACTAAACCAGAATTACCCAAGGCTTTAACCTGACAGAACATACTAGAACAAGGTAAATGAAACCATTTAAAACCTAACAAAATTAAGTAAAACTTTACAGCGGAAAAGAGAATAAAAGGTCTTATTCAAGCCTTAACTTAAAAAGAATTAATAAATAAATAGAAAAACCTTCTATTTAAACAAAATCTTCATCAAGTCTTCCTTGAGTTCTTATTTCTGAAACTCAGCTTCGCTTTGAAGTAGTTCAATCATGATCTTCACTCAAGTGTAGCCATTGGAAACCTTTCTTCAACTTCTGGAGCTTCAAACATATGGATCCGCCTCTTGAATCAACTTCCAAGAAGAACCTGATGTGTCGTAAACCAACGGTGGACACCAGCCGACCATATAAAAGAAAAGAAGATGGACGGGTTAGTCTAATGATAGACTAGCAAGCGGAGAATCTAACTTGGTTCTTATGGTTGTAACTAAACATATTGGCATCCAAATCCGATTAGACTCGGATTATGATCCAACAGTTAGCAGAAGCAAGAATGGCCTCCATCGACTATTGTTGGGAACTCGCATAATTAAGATAGAGAACACCACCGCTTGTGGTTTCTTTTCAAAAGCATAAACAATTGTTGGGAACTCATATTAATTACATAATATTTTGAAAAGCCTCCATCGACTATTCAGATTAACTTAATCAAAGTTTGATTAAGAATCATTCATAACCGGAAGCAAGAATGGCCTTCCGACTGGACGAACCATTCAGGTATATTAATGTGCCTAACACACTTATCTTATATTACTTTCAAAACTTTTCACCAACAAGTTGGTGGCTTTTAATCGGCCCGAACTACTGCCGAAATATTTTGGTATTGTAGAGATCATCGGAGTATTTCATCCATTGTCATTTACCATGTACCAAGATCACAGGACTTAAACTATCCTTGATCTTTCATTTTGCATATGGTGAGGTAGAGATCACAGAGGCCTATTACCATGTCGTCTACACTACACCGTGTCGAACCTGCACTTAGCTAGAGTGCCTATCAACCCTCTCACACGAAGAGTAGGGGAAAAGAGTCATGACCCACCATTAGGATTAGGCCCCTCCTAATGTAATATTGTTTTAAAGAGAGGATATGGAACCACGTTCCCCTCCCTGAAACTACCTTAATCACAACAAAGTCTTAGCGTGAGACAGCATACAAGGTCACCCATAACGGACCTAAATCCAATTCTAGCGCAAAACTGAATAACAACATGGTCATTATTTCTAACAAATATAACAACCTATCATATTTTATTAATCATAGAAGTTGTTCACAACGCAAATATTAAATGGGATCCAATTCCTCATTTAATAACAATAACGCAAGAGAGAATCGTCCACTTGCCTTAGAATGCGTGCTCAACGTCCTTAGCAATTCAACGGTAATCTTTATCATCCTTCTGACAAATATAACAAAAGGATTTCTCAGCAATGAGCTCACAAAAACACTTCTTAGTTGTATTCTCAACTCCTACAACTTCCTAATCGATAAACTATTTAATTTCCGAATATCGATATATAATAAATCCTTAGTTGTCATGCTTCAAGGAGCCATCTTGGCGGGATTATAACTAATTATCCGCTTCACTTTTGAAACCACTTTCTAAATAAAAAGTGTTCCTCAGTAACAGTTCTTAAAGGTTACCAAATTTCGGATCAAATGAATTAACAATGAATCCCGAGTAATTAACCGAAGTCCTTTACCTGCCAATCGGTAATCAAAACTTGTATTCGCTATAACGGAAGATCCGGACGTCCGTTTCCCGAGCGGTTTGAACCTGTGGGACCGTATCGACGTCAAGATTATAAAAACCATAAATTTAATTAGCAAAGTGGAACCGAAAGGCCCTTATGGTGGATCCAAAACCAATCCGCTAATTAATTTCGATCGTATATACCTTCACTCGAGCCCATGGCTCGTTTGGCTCAGTCATGGCTCGATCCCCGAGGCCGAGGGTGGTTGGGTATTGCCCGGTGACGGCCCTTGCTATGGGTGGTGGTCGGAGAAGCTGACGAACGTCGGCGACGTCGCTTGACGAGGCATGAAGATAGCCGGCGGTGAAGACGTCTTTCTCCCCGAGTCCGGCGTTCCGTCCTTACTCTCTCGCTGGTTTGGTTCCTTATTGCAGCAGCTAGGTGCCCAGCTGACCAAGAGGAAGAAGATGGTGCCCGGCGGTGAAGGGCTCAAGCTCCGAGTCCGTCGTTCTCTCGTTCCTTTCTTTTGAACCGAATTCGTAGACTTTCACAAGGATTAAGATATGCCGCCAGCCTAAATTTTTATCCTGATCTCTTTCTCAATTCCTTCCTTAATAAGCAAAGACAAGATAAGTTTTAAAACTCAAAAACCCGTCTCGGAACGAGACTCGCGTTAAAGCGGTAAAATTATATACCTCGGGTGGAAAAACTTACTAAACGGAAAACGTCCCGTAAATTATGTAGACCAATAAAACCAATTTTCCATGATTTTATCACGCTACCTTCAATTTTTAAGGCTTCCGTTTCGTATTTTAAATCCTTTCCGGTACATAATTAAAAAGACGGTTGGTCCAATAAATATTCTTTTTCCACTGAAAAATCCTAGAATTCACGTTCCATAAAATTATTTTGTTATGATTTTAGGATATCACCAACAATTTTCTAGGATTTAAATTCCAACAAAAACATTGGATTAAGCGTTAAAACGGACAAAAAGGTTAAAAAGGATATCCGAGAAAAATTCAAAAATATCTTTAAAAACCGCAATTATTACACAAATAGGTTTAGGGTGGAAGCGTAAAGACACGGTGAAGGAATTTGGCTCCTATGGAACCAAAACAATATTCGAGTCTCTGTAACTACAACAACTCAGCAATACATCCACACAAAAATTATGGTGGAGGAAGAGAAAATAAATGTGATTGCAATATATGCATTCCCAACCCCTAATAGAAGGAGAGACTTTTGGCAACAACTCGTTAGGACCGTTAGAGCAAGCCAAGGACCCACCATTATCGGTGGGGATTTTAACTGCATCCTCTGACTAGATGAAAGACATGCTAGGAGTGGAAGATTATCGTAGGATACGACAGAGTTCTCAAATCTCATAAAAGACCTCTAACTCATTGACTTTGGATTCAAAGGAAGTTGTTTCAATTGGACTAGAGGTCATTCATCCGAGTCTAGAATTGCAAAAAGACTTGATCGATTACTCTGTTGTGTTCAATGTAGGATGAAATGGTCAAAAGTGGAAGTTACCCACCTACCCTTCATCTCATAGTCTCATATGACTATGCCCACATTATGCTCCAACTCAGCCCAACTCGAAAAACGAACCCGGCCAGAAGATCGTTCAAACAAACAAATTCAATAATATTTAAATTCGCAACATTTAAGAAGCTATTTACATCGAAGGGATATAATCCCACATATATATATATATATATATATATATATATATATATATATATATATGCTTAATTTAAAAGCATGTATATTTCATTTGTTTTACATAAAATCAAGAACCATATAAAAAATATCTGACCTAGTCCAACGGACGGGCCAAACATTCTAGTAATAATAATAAGTGTGAATTTCACAAAACCACCCAAAAATAGTGGTTTGTGTACAAAACCACCCGTAAAATCTAAAATTGCGTCAAACCACCCTTAAAATAAATCTGTTAGCATATAACCACCTCTAACCTTGATCCGTTAATCTTTCATTTAAAATATAAGCTCTAGCACCCAAAAATAATTTTAAAAAATCAAAAATCTAAACAAATCAAACTCTTCTTCCTCCTTTAAAGCTGCTTCCATGGTGGACAAATTCGCTCCTTCAAGCAGTACTTGAAGCCTCGCTATCAAGCATCACTCCACTAATGGTTCCTCCTTCCCCAAGCGCATGTTCACCCTCCTCATACCTGTCACCGTCTCCTTGACAAATTCAGTGCAAAGCCATGCACAACCATGAACTTGATAGCTATAAAATCAGAAATTTTCCAACTTCTTAATTGTCAAGCACACAAAAAATCACCACATTTCGACTAAATGTATCAATTTTTACTATTCAAACAAAAAAACCAAACCATATTTAGAAATTTTAAATGTTTGTTTACCTAGAGAAATCGAATCAAAGCCCGAAATAGCAATACCGCCTTCAACCAAAGCCGAAAAGATGAATTCATCTCTTGGAGATATTGAATCAATCTAATTGATCAGGTTTTCCCCTAGTTGTTCTTGTTTATACTGAATGGAGATTGAGTAAGAATGGTTTTTACAAGGGGATATGTTTGTTAAGAGGAGGGCATATTTGTAATTTCATTATACTTACGGGACATGTAATGAGAGAAGGGCTTGGGTGGTCTTGTGCAAACGGAAATTTTTAACATGTGTTTTGCTGAAATTTCGGTTTTTACAGGTGGTTTTGGGAAATTCATCCTAATAATAACTAAGCAAAGCAACTTGAACATGCTATTATTAGCGGGAAGAACAAGCCACACTTGGTGGTGGGTGACTGATCAGGGATTTATGGTCAAGGGATGGGCCCCACAAGTGGAAATACTGGGCCATAGAGCGGTGGGCGGGTTCCTGACTCATTGTGGTTGGAATTCAGTGATGGAGAGTGGTGGCAGAGCGGTGATACTTGCTTGGCCCATGGAGGCCAATCAGTACGTGAATGCTAGGTTGTTGGTGGAAGACATGGGTGTTGCAGTACAGACTTGTGAGGGGCCTGATACAGTGCCTGACGCGGAAGAATTAGGTGAGGTTATTAGGGAGGCAATGGGCAAGGATGTACCAATGAAGCAGAGAGCAAGAGAGATCAAGGAGAAGGCACTTGCAGCGGTCAAAGATGGTGGGAGCTCTAAACAAGATTTGGATGATTTTGTGGACGAGTTACCAGAATCGAGGATGAGAGGATTTCATTAAGCATAAGATTGCCCTCTCATTAGTCATTTGATTGAGCTTATTGTCATAATGGTATAACTGTTGCTTGTTGCCACACTCCTGTAATTGCAATAAAAAAAAAACAATATTACCCACTCTTGTTTGCAAACATTCAGTTTCAAAATAATTGCAAAGCATTGATATAAATTTGAAACAGAGAGTTCTCACGTCAATACCGTTATCCTTCGTAGAACCAAACTTGCTATCCCGTGGCTTCTTCTTCAGGTACAACCAAAATCTGGCCTAAAATTATGGTAATACTTGAATTTTGACGGTGTGATGGAGACTTGGAGTTTAAAAATGGTAATTCCCGTCTTTGCCAAACGAGAAACATTGCCCAGTCACATTGAGGTCCTGTAACAAGAAAGAATTAGAGTACAAGAACAATTTTAAGGGTAGTGTAGAGAAATTAAGTACAATGCTACTGCTGTAAGCTTCATATACTTGGACAGAATTGAAGAAGTGCATGCTTCGGCTTGATCTTTTGCAATAGCTGATGTGGGTGGTGAAATATTGCCAAGGATGAAAACCACAGTGATGTATTTTTGTTTTTACTTCCAAGTGGGGATTCTAATGTAATCTACTCAGAACTCCTTGCTGCAATGAAGCAAAACCAATTACTTGAGTTTCTTCCTCCAAGGACTGCTTTTGGAAGCCACGAGGGGTCTAATTGCATAAAGTCTATTGCTGTCTTGCACTCTTGCTGAAGTGTTTCAGTTTAAGCACAAGCTTCTTTTCATCAGCCTGCCACAGCTAAAGTACCGATAGCTGTTGACCGCCTCAAGCCATAAATATCTACTATTGAGAATTGCCCATGATGGTTGCTTGCAAGCACCCGATATCAGCTGTGCAGCTTAAAACCCAGAAAATCGCTTGGATTCCTGAAAATTGGACAAGGTGATCACTGGTCAGTTGGTTGGAGTGAAGGAACATCACAACAATGTCACAAAGAGGGGAAAGGGAAAAACTTATGAAGAACAATAACCTACTACAAGAGATCGCTTAATGGAGTTAGTGTGTTTGATAAGAGGGGTTAAGGTATCAGGTTTGGGGCTGGGGCTGGGAGGTGTTGGAGTTGGGAATCCCAAACCCCCTTGGAATGGGTTTGGGAAACCTCCCAATCTTCTTGTGTTTGGGTGGGTTAGAAAGGGAGGCTCAAAATATGGAAGTGGGTAGAGACAGTTATTATGAACCCTAATTTAATTTTAAAATTGTAACCAAAACCCAACTTCAAATTCAGGGTTTGAAATCCATGCCTACCAAACCGGCACCCAATTTTCTACCAATAACATTCATCCTGCGAAACCTTGAATATGCTACAGATTTGCAAAATGGAAGAATAATGCATTCTGGAAGGAGTCTTAGAAATGAAACATAAATCAAGTTGTGAGAAGCCCATAACGAAAGACTTCCACCTTTGCAAATGATCACCTCGCAATGAAAACTGCAGATGAATCACATAATTTATCATTAGCCTAAGAAGAGATAGAGAGCACAATCAACATTCAAAGCAGTATCAGATCTTGAAATTTAAAAATAAAAAAAAAATAAAAAAAAAAGATATGACAGCAGAAAAACGCACATTAAAGGGGCTACAAAGGAGTTTCATAACAGGGTATGCCAGGCACATTGATGGGTGTTATTTCCTCTTTGGCAGACTATTTAAGTATATAGTGATTAGTGACACAAGCATGTATAATAACTTAGAAATTCAAATGTATCTGCACAAAGAATTCAAAGAGAAGACTATTTATAAGATGGAAATAAACTTATAATAGTGAGAAAAGAGGGCATAAAATTATTACATTGTGGTTGTGGATAATTTAAAAATCAAGATACTCAATTCCCATTCTCCAAAAAAACACATGACAGTCAGTTATTTTGTTTTCATTAACTGATTTTTTTCCAAAACAAGCCACCCCCTGAAATTTCATGAATAAGACAGTCCTAAACCTCAGCACAAAAAACTCTCCCGGACCCAGTAAATGAATTATTTTGGCTTATAGAGACTGTACTAGATTAGTTTGAAACTTGAAAGCAAAGAGGTACACATGATTGCCAAGATGAGGGTCCATTACCAAATTCAGCCAAGCTTCAAGAAAGATTGCACTGAAGCAGCCATGTGAATGAGAAATCTGACTTAAACTTCCAAAGTGCATCCAAACTGATCTAGCGGAAAGCACCTTCCCCGAATTTAAATCAATGTTAAGAAATTACGTGTACACAGCGATAAATGGTCAGGCTGAGGGATTAATTATAGTAATAAAGGGAATCTTTTAACCCCATACTTCCACCTACCCAAAAGAAAAGAAGTCTTTGAAAGATGTTCCAGAATCAAGAAACAAAATTTGAACCTCACATTACATTATCCAGATCACATTACCCTCCCCGGGCTTGAATTTACCTGTGATTCCTGGTGATGTGTAAACATAATAATCCCATCAATAAGTCTTATTTAAGTTATATGAGTCCTTAAATAGAACATCCATATAAATTGAGTAGGAGTTTACGTTACATGTAAGAACAGAAATCTATAGAAGTGCAAATTCACCGAGAAAATCAACTGAGTAGATCATCAGTATTAAAGCGAAAAGAAATCATCATTGACTTAGTGGGGCTCCGCTACAGCGGAATCTGGGGGGTCAAGATGGGGGTACCCCTGCCCAAGGGAAAGGGGGTACCCCTGCCCAAGGGAAAGGGGGTATGCCCGAGAAAATCTACCAATGCGAAAATTCATTTCTGGCTTTAAGATATACCTGATTAGTGTCAACATGAACGTGACATTAACCCATGCAACAGACAGGAGAACAAGGCATTATTCAGAAGCATAAGAAGCATCATTTCTGACATTTCACCTTTCACAAAAAGCCTTGTTCAGCACATCAACCAGCTTCTGATCTGGCCAGATGTCCATTGACAACATTATACAGAGAAAAACTTTAGCTTCAGAAATTAAATGCCTTGTACACAATCTGTTGATGATGGCACTAAAATCTCTCAGGGATACTTTGAAACCCTTTTCCAGCATTTGGTGGAAAAGCAACACTGATCTATGCACATTGCCCTTCACGCAATGGGCTTTTATAAGTGTGGTGTATGCAACTTTTGTCAATCCAATTTTCTGATCTTGAAGATTATTCAGTAGATTATCTGCATCTTTGAGGTCTCTGTATAGACACAGTCCAGTGATGAGAATGTTATAAGTGACTGGACTAGGATTGAGACCACGATCTACCATCTCATAATATAACTTTTTTGCTGTTTCCATATCCCGAGCTTTACAAAATGAATGAATAATGGTATTATATGTAATCTGGTCTGGAAAGAGACCCTCCATATCTACAAGAATTCGGCGAGCCTCTTGGCATCTCTGTAGTTTGCAAAGACCCTTAATCAAGACAGTATATGTGACACGAGTTCGTGGAACATTCTTCATCTTCATCTGATCAAGCAACTCAGTCATGGAATGTAAGTCCCCACATTCGCAGTGTGCATTCATAAGTGTGGTATAAGTTACAGCATTTGCTACAAATCCATGCATTTCTATTGTCTCAAGCAATCTTCTAGCCTGCACTACTCTTCCACTTTTACAGAGGCCATATATTAGAGAATTGAATGTAACAATACTAGGAGATATCCCCATTCTAATTATTTGCTGAAATAACTGCAATGCATCCCTAATATTATTATGTTTCGCATATCCATTAATCATTATATTGTAAAGAACAATATTTACAGGTAATTCCTCCTTGGTTAAGCTATCAAAGTATGTTCTTGCCTCTCTCATCATCCCTTTATGGCAAAGACCAACAAGGATACTAGCATGTGAGAATGAATTTGGTAAAATTCCCAAGGAGAGCATTTCCTTGTAGAAAAATAAAGCTTGCTGCAGTTCCCCTAGCTTGCAAAAACCATGTATAAGAATGGAATACAAAATAAGATCTGGTTTTAGCTGGATAGCGTTCATTTCATCAAGTAATTCCTTCACTTTGTCAAGTTGCCCACTCTTAAACAGAGAGCACAGCAGGAGACTGTATGTGATGACATTAGGCTGCAAACCCTTGGAAAGCATATCCTGATGTAACCTAATCCCTTCTCTGGTATTTCCTTCTTTACAGTGTCCACACATAAGTATCATGTATGTAACAAGATCTGGTTTCAAACCCTTACGAATCATACACTTAATAGTTTCCTGTACACTATCCATCCGACCAAGAAGAGAACACCCCTTTGCTAGAGTATTAAAGGTCACTGTATCTGGTTCAATTCCATGATTTTCCATGTCTTCTGTAAAGTCTATAGCCTCTTGTATAGATCCAGCAACACAAAATCCATGGATCAGAATGTTATAGCTATATGCATCAGGAAGAAGTCCGTACTTCATTATCAAGCAGAAAAAAGACTTTGCCACATCGATGCAACCAACTCTTACACATGCTGACATGAGGGTATTGAAGGAGACAATGCAAGGAGCATAATCACTACATTCAGACCCCTGCAAATATTCCACAGCTTCTAGCAGCATTGATTGCCTGCACATACCATCTATTAGGATGGAGCTTGTGTGATGGTTTCTAGGGATACCACTGGCTTTGGCTTCATCATATACATTCCACATAAAATCAGTATGCCTTAAATTGTGCAACATACTATTGTATGTCCACATCGAGACTTGCAAATTCAAGTCTTTCATCTTTGCCAAAACATATAATGCATCATGAACCATCTCAAACTTTGAATAGCAAAAGGCCAACAAATCCCACACTAGACTGTCCTGATCCCAATTTGAGAAGCCATTGCAAAGAATATCACAAATCGAAGCTGCAGAACCGGGCCCTAGAATTTGATATATAAGATTAGGAGACAATTAAGTTTACAGCAATGACACACAGTTGTAAGGCCATTAGTGATTAGGAGACAATTAGTGATATTGGTCATGCAAGGATCAATATCACTAGATTCGTATTATTGAGTTTCGCATTACAAGTGATATTAGCAGATAAACACTCAGCAGTTAACTGGGAAAAAGAATTCTAAGAAACTCACCTCCATCTGCCGTTAATTGGCTCAAAACCTCTCGCAACTCTTCCACTCGTCTCTCTTTGGCCAAGATGTGAGACACGGCCAACACAGAAGCCCTCGAATGGAGATATCTATAATCATATCTCAAAACATTAAAGAACACCAGGGCTAATGCGGGAGAATCAGTCCTCAAGTTCTCGATAATACGATCAACTCCGTCGGAGTCGAGAGCCGAGAGCAGCGCATTACGGAAGTAATCGTCCGCGAAGAATCTTGCAGGGCCCCAATTCCTCAAGCCGTAGAGAATTTCGCGAACGGGGTCATTAGGGTTTGAGAAAGATGTGGTACCGGCGGTTGAAAATGGGCCGAGATCGGCGTCGTAGGCGCCAGTGGATTCGTAGGAGATTGCGGCGGCGGCAGAGGCGGAAAAATTGGAGAAGATGAGGGAGAGGGATTTCAGGGGAAGGCGATTGGGACACCATTGACGGAAGCGAGTGAGCATGGAAGCACTTTCCCCTTGTGGGGTTCAATCATCAATTTAGCGGTAGAGGCCGCTGGGGCTTTAATTTTGTTGTGTTGTTGCTTGATTTGAAGGTTTAGGGTTTAACGTCTCTTCCGACATATCTGATAAAATTGGAACTAGGGTTTGGGATTTTACAGAGCCGTTGGCTTTTCCCGGCAATTTGAAAGATTCTGTGCTCAAAATTTCTTTTGGCAGTGCAATGTTAAAACAACTTTTAAGTGCAGGGTTATGGGTTCGAAGTTCGAACATTCAGCTCGATCGGAATTTTAGCCCGATTCCATCCGCAATTTTTTTTTATTAGGTAAGGATTAGGAGGCTCTTCCTTCGGGTAAGGCGTTCTAAAGCATGTGACGAATGAAAACATTAAGTTCTGAGTGATTCCCTGATAAAACTGATAGGTAGACTGACAATTTTATCAGCCACAGTGTTGTGTTCCTAGGCACATGGGAAATCCGAACCGTTTGAAATTCAAGGAGGGCAATAAGGACATCTGTCATGAAGATTTCTATTTCCCACGGGCAGTTCTTTTCCCCTTGAGCAACTTTGATTACTTGTAGGTTGTCTCCTTCAATTTCTATGTTTCTATGTCGTCCCTGTTTTGCTAATCTAATGCCATCTCTCATTGTCAGAGCTTCCGCCATGATTACCGACATCCGTCCATAGTTCTTTGTCGTTATGTTTATAGTATTTCCATTATGATCCCTTAAGATTGAACCTCCTGCAGTTTGTCCATTTTTTAGTCTTGAACCATCGAAATTACATTTTATAATTTTTATTACACCACATGGTAATTTTTTCCATTTCTGGTTTTGATCCTTTTTTTTTTCCTTTTTTTATTGCAATTTATGATCATAGTTTCTTCGCTTCATTCCAATGTTTTTTCCATCCACAAATATTGTTATAGGTTCGGATTGACATTCACAAATAACTTTATGTCATCAAATTATATCTCAAAGTATATGAGACCCTAGTTATAACACATTACACTAGGTCTTTTTCATTAATATTTAATTAAGGTAGCCATATTAATATTTAAT
Source organism: Fallopia convolvulus (assembly GCA_964016875.1). NCBI lineage: Eukaryota > Viridiplantae > Streptophyta > Magnoliopsida > Caryophyllales > Polygonaceae > Fallopia > Fallopia convolvulus. Next base: position 11,389,007 of record OZ024720.1, read on the forward strand.
TCGTGTATGTTTGGATGATGGGATTTGATAGGATTTTTAGGGAGGAGAATTGTAGGAATTATTTTCCTATTGTTTGGTTTCAATTTTATATGAGAATTGATGGAATTTCATAAGAAAAATTGAAGGGAAATGATGGTCGTATGACAACGCATCTAACAACACCGCTTCAATCCGAGATTTGATTCCGCATTGTCAACCAATTTTAGAGGCTTAGAGCGAAGTATTTTCATGTAAGATGTGTTTGCCATATTTTAAACTTATGTGTCAAAGATGGTTTAAATACTATGTCGGGTTTAATCTCTCCTATTAGATATTTTGATAGTCGTATGTGGGCTAGCCACTAAACCGCCCAAGATTGGAAGTCGTTTTGTACTGAAAAATGTGTTCCACACCAAACTTTTCCAAAAGATGTTTGTCACCGTTGGAACTCCACTTTTTAACTACTTCATGCATGCATGTCTTACAAAGATGTTTTAACTTCATTTGTCGCTCTATATTTTTCGACACTCCCATTATTTTCAATCTTGGGATTATTGTTAAAAAATCTTAGAAGTTTTGAGAGTGTTTTAAGGTGCAACATTAACTTTTAGTCATGTTTATAAACATTGTGCTCATTTGTTTTGTTTTGAAGTATTAATGTGGCGGCTGCTTTTTGTGAGTGGCGTAAATTTCTCAAACTTTGTGATGTTATTGATGCTATGAAAACGAAATGGCTAAACTATTATAAAGTTATTCCCGATATTTATCTTGTTGCTTGTGTGTTTGATCCTAGGTTTAAGATGAATGGTTTAGAAATATTTTTGAATGGTTATTATAAGGCATTGGATTTGGATGTTAATGATAATAGTGTTAGTGTTGGAGATATCTATCTATAATACTATAAACTTAAATCTCAATGGTAATTAATGTTCATACAAATAATAAGATACTCTATAATTACATTGCAACCATACAATAAATTTATATCTATAAACATTTAACATTGGAGAGAAGCTTTTTTAGTTATTAATGCTCATATAATTAACAAGAAATCTCATGCACAAACAATAATGTAATATTGACTATATATTTTGGATTAAAAGCAAGATATACACACATAAAATGTAATAGTAACTATATACTTAATGTTACTTTATAAAAACAGCATAATAACAATAAAAGCTATAATATATTATATCTAATGGTTAAAAATCTATAATATAATATATTATATTATAATATATATTACAACAAAAGGTTGAAGGAGTGAATTTCTTTGAATATTTTTTTTGGTCTTTTAGATTAATTTATTTTACACGAATAACAATAAAATAATTTTTGGGCTTCGATATATGTTTTGGACTTTAATGATAAAAGTATAATACATCTCAATTGATAATTATATTTATAAATTTATTCAATATTAAAATTTATAATTGAAATTAAAAATAATTCTAATTTTAAATATAGGAAGATTTGGCACTCTTACATATTATTATTATAATTTTTTATTTGGGACTCAAATATGGTCATATATATGCTTGGAAGTCAAAAAGATTTATAGTAATATGATCATGATCATGCTTAGAATTCAAAAAGATTTACAATTAAGACATTTAAGTGATGTATTTAAATGCCATTGAATGCATAAAAACTAAGAAGTCATAGGAGCATAATCGTTTCTTTTTTTGGTAGCCAAACCGAATTGTACTATCTAAATTGCTTTAATATATAATTATAACCTAAAATTATAAAAAATAAAAAATTCAATTACTTCTAGGTATTTTATTTTGACTCATTATTATAAATAATTGAATGGAATAAGTAAAACAATTTTGACTCTTCATTACCTACGTTAGGTGTGGTATAATTAATTTTGGCTATTTACAACCATAGTTAATATGATTATAATAAATGTATATATTAATTGGATATAAATTCAAAAGTTGTAACCGTTAATATAATTTAGTTTAATCATCATCAATAGCAATATTGAAACGGGTGTATTAAGTGCTCAATAGGAAATGCTCAATATAAATAGAACCCCAACTAATCCATTTTCAGAAAGAACACCCATCTAATTCTTTTTTTTTTCAACAAAAATGACACACAAAGAAAAAAATATTGTTTTAGAAAGACTTTATTTCAAATGAAGGAAATATTTAAACTCAAGCTTATTTCTATGAATGAATGAATGATGTTCGCTAAAATGTATGTGTTTGGTTTGGGCCTTATATATTGCTCTAACATTGTCGTCTTTCTTCTTCTTCTTCTTCTCCTTTTTTTTTTCAGGCTATCAATGATTTTACTGGTGCACCAGAATTTGTAAAATTTTAAGAAGTTGGCACTAGATAATTTTGAAGGTAAATCTCTAATTATCATTGTGGTGATCAAATTACGTATTTCTTGATGTATATTACTTTTTATATATATTTTTTCCGTTTCTACGATTTTAAAAAGAGGTAAAATTGGTAAGATACCATTTAACATGAATTTAATTTGGTCACATGACTTATTGTTTACTTTATGCTCCAACTTTTCTTATTGATATAATAAGAGAAATTTAATCTTAAGTTTGCAGTTTGATAGTTAGAGACTCAAATGGATTTCAAGCGTTCAATTGCATTGAACAAGACAATAAGAAAATTTAATTGTTTGAAGAAATGTGCACAACCAATGTAATGGTAAGATGCATTAACAATTCTTTTAATTTTATATAAATAATTTATAATATTAGATTAATTTCATGTTTTTTATTTGTTCACTTTTCTCAAACTAGATAGCATATGTTTAGCAAAAGTTTTAAAATTTTAATTATGGTGAAAGAATAATGCAAGATTCAATTTTATAAATGATAAATGCACAAGCATGACAAAATAATATAATTAAAATATTAAATACATTAATGTATGTTTTTAAAATTTTACCCGTGCGTATGCACGGGCATTCCCACTAGTAATACTATAAAGTTAAATAACTTGGGCAATTAATGCTCATACAAATAATAAGATATTTTATCATTTCATTGTAAGCATACAATAAATTTTATATCTATTAATAAATATTTAAAATTAGAGAGAAGCTTTTTAGCCATCAATACTCATATAATTAATAGGATTTGACTAATAGGATAAGATAGAATTTTTCACTAATTTAATCATATTCAATGTAATTTAATCTAATTCAATGTAATTTATCACTAATTTCTTTTTTAAAACGGTTGAGAGGAGAGTTGGAAGATCAAAAAGAAAATATATGAATTAATTTGAGAACAATAAATGTGAAAGGATAAGATAGAATTTATCACTAATTTAATCATATTTAATGTAATTTAATCTAATTCAATGTAATTTATCACTAATTTCTTTTTTAAAACTGTTGAGAGGAGAGTTGGAAGGTAAAAGAAAATATATGAATTAATATGAGAACAATAAATTTGAACCAATTTATTTGCCACTTTATAATTGTTAAGTAGCCACAAATCAGCTCTATCATTTGTGAGGGAAGGTTAAAAGTTTTTTTATAATTATTTTTAGTAGCTAAATTTTATCTTACCTATAAATGCAATTATAGTGAAGCCTGATATGAAGAAATATGGAGATATTCACATACAATAAAAGAGGGGTATTGTTGAGTAAGGAAAAGATAAGAAAAAATAAAAAATAACTAAATTATTTGTATCAAGTTTGTAGTTTGAAGAAATGTTCATATAGTCATGTTTATGATGTAATCTACACCAAGATTATTGAGGTAAATTCTTATTATATTTTAAATCTAAATACTTTTTAATTTTTATTTAATTATTTTTATACAAATTGGAAAATGTATTATATTGATTCATATCTTTACACAAATTGTATTTTTCAACATTTGTTTGTTTAGTTTTAGTGTTAGTGATATGATTATATTTTTACCTATGGAAGGAGAGTAGAAGACTAAAGAAAGAATGATAGAGATTTCTTTTGTAACAAAGGTAAATCATCAATGTATTTTTATCATTGATTTTATAAATAGTTAAAATCTATTTCTAGATATACAAAATGATTATCACTTGGATTTTTTTATTATAGTTTGTGAAAAGGATGCCTATGACATTATAGATCCATGTTAGATAATTTTATATTTATATGCTATTTATCCATTCGAAACACTATTGTTGCTTGGATTGACAAATGAGTCTTTTTGCAAGGCTTGATTGGATTGCTTTAGTTTTTAAGATTTAGATCTTGATGGAATTAATCTCAATAATCCATTTTTATGAGTTTCGATAAAATATAAAATTTCATAAATTTTAATTATTTAGGATTACAAGTTTCTTTTACAAAACACACTTTTAAGTTGTTACTACAATGAAAAATATAAAATTAAACAACTAATAATTCAAACTAAAAACAACAACATAAAATAATGCAAACTATAGACCATAATACATTAACTGGTAGAAAATTATCGATAAAATTTTGATCCGTGCGTAGCACGGGCATAATTACTAGTTATTAGTAAAGTTAGAAGATCTATTGAGGAATTGATTACCGAATATTCATCTAGTGTTAATGATAATAGTGTTCGAGCTCAAGTCGTCTCGGTACTACTAAAAAGTGGGGGGCTAGTATTATACAAAGCCTTACCAAGAGACCGAGACATTCGAGCTCGAATGCGGAGTTTGAGACATATGTAACAACCCACTTTGAATTTGGTGAAGAAGACTTTTTCAACCTTGGTCAAGATCGCGGCTCAAGTGTTTGTTGTTCTCGTCTCGATCGTATCGATAAAACAAACATTTAGCGAAGGAGAACGCGCCCTAGACGCAAATTGATCGAACTTAAAACCCAATGTCTTAGAAGTCCAAGTGTGCGTGTGTGATTGGAAGAGGGAGGAAATTCATCAACAAAAGTAAGGAAGTATCCGAAACTTCCGACTCGGACAACCTAGATGATGACTCCCAATCCCAAAACGCTTTCGCTGGTTCCGATGGATCGACGTAGATGGTAAGCAAAACGGGGTTACATATCGAAAAATAATAGAACTACGTGGACTTTGATTCCTCTATAACCCTGAGAGGATACGTAGGCAACTTAATTTTAAGTTCAAGCCCTTTAATTATCCAACTTTTTCTATCAGTGGTGTAGTTCACGACACATTGTTATACACTTGCCTTGATCCGCAACCGCGGATCAAGGCCCGCGATCACGGTTATACAACAGAAGGGTCTGTTTTTACAACAGAACTAAAACCGTGATCGCGGTCTACTATTTTGCCGGCCCAATATTTTTTTATTTTTAACATCCTGGTTCTTGAACGGAACCGGGAGGAACCGGCCTCGGAATCAGCTGGAACCAGACCGGAACCGGGAAACTGGCCATGGCCCCGTGTTAATCGGACCCATGTCTACGAGGCCCATGGAAGATGTAAATTTAAAATTGGGTTTATGAGGAAAAAGTATCGGTGATATAACTTGGACAACTGAATAAGAGATGGACCAGTTCAGAACTAAACTAGAGATCTATTTTTACTAGATGGAAGCCAAAAAGTGTAACACTACAGGAAGGACGAAAAAAAAAAGGAAAAGAAGAAGCAAGAACGACAGACAACAATAAACATTAGTTGGTATAATATCCTACAGTAATCTTATAACTACAATACTACTATAAGACTACTGTGCACAACTCTTTTTGTTTTGCTATTTATAAAATTAAGTTTGAAAATTTTCAGAATTTACAGCAACTGAAGGCCCATCCTCTGTGCTTCTTCATATGCCTCTGGCCGGCCCTTCCCATCCTCGCCGGGCTACTATTCCACTCTGTCTGTAATCTGTAACACGCAATTCTTGTTGTCATAAAAAAGATTTACGAAAAAAAAGGGAAATTCCTTCTGGTACGCCTGAGTTATTTCATATTCCGTTTGGTGGCCACACTAAAAGAACAAGAATGGCGAGAACAGAATGGATTTTGGGAGAGATGCTTACACTGGGAATGCAAAGGAGCGAGTGCTTCCAGTTCCAGCACTACTTTCTGACCGGAGAGAAATGCTGCCTGAATACGTTAGTGGCTCTGAGTACGTTATCAATGAAGGTAAAGGAACAGGCATTCCAGCAGAGAAGCTTGTCTCACCATGAACCCTGTCTTCTAATCTAGCTTGCATTATTGAACTGCCAGAGATCACTTCTTGTTTTTCTTCTTCTTGTCTTGTCATAGTTTGTGCAGGAGGAGCTTTTGCAACTTCAGCCTTTTCAGGGTCATCCTCTTGTTTTTCCGGTTTGGAGTTTGTTGTAGAGCCAAAATCAAAAGTAATGCTTCTTGACTCCACCTTGCTGTTGTATGCCAGGTTGTCTGAGTCATGGGTATCATCTGAAATCAAAGCCTCTTCCTTGATTGGACTCTGTAATGCATAACCAACTTGTCCATTTTAGACCAAAAGTAGCCTTGTTTGCATACCCAAAGACAAGTTTAATATGACAAATATGGCCTCGTTTGGTCAGCTCTGAGTTTTTAGTTTTGAAGCATTTTTATTTTCTTATAGTTTATTAATGATTGCGTCAAGAATATGCTACATCAGAGTAGTAACCAGAAAAAGGTATTTCCAAAAATTTGTTTTCAGTTTAATAAAAAAAAACTGACAACTGAAAACTCGAGGCTGAACCAAGCAAGCCTTATGGAAGCAGCTACATAGGAAAGATTAACAATGCATACCTCTTTAGCTATGGCTTCTACACCATGTTCATTTGAAAGTTCAGATGGGGATTGTGATGCAGCTGACTCTCGAATCACAACAACATTATTGGCTTTCTGTTGAGAGGTTTCACGCCCTTTCTTCTCCATTGCATCGTTATCATGATCTAGTTCAATCTTATCAGGCTCATGATGTTTAAAAGGAATCCTTTCTGTTTCCTTATGATCTTGCACATCAGAAACTAAACCACCTTTTGACAATGTTTCAGCCGCTGTGGTGGGCCCATTACCTGGAAAACCTCTATCTTCTATGTCAAGAGTTAGCTCAGTAACCTTGAGTAAATCGTTGTCTCCAAATTCATGAACCAAATACTGTCCAGTAATTGCTTCTTCATTCAGCCCATCTAAATTCACTATTTTGGGGGCTTCAAGAACACCAATTTGATTATTGCTTTCTTCAATTTTCATATCATCATTAGTTTTGCAGCATAAATCTGGGAATGCAGAGGAGTTCTCATCAATGCCAATGTCCTTAACATTACCACTCTCCTTATAACAGATAACAAACTCGGGTAATTCACATTCTGTTACATTCTTGTCGGTATAAGGTTGCCCTTCCTTTTCAAACAAGCCTGTATTTCCCATTGAATTAACATTAACTGCATGATTATCACAAGTTGCAAGTTGACCAAGTACATCTTCCTCCCACAAGAATTCACCGTTGTCCATGTGAAAGAGTACAGTATCTGAACTTTTCTCAAATGCTTTCAGATCAAAACTATTCAAATTTCCCTTGACAAACATGTTCTCGGATTTCAAGCCCGGAGAGTCCAATGCATCATCATCAGAATCAAAAGGGTTATAAGATTTGCGGGGAGGGATTGGATGGAAATTTTCTGGATCATTTTCTGCAAGCAAATTAATTCAATTCATCTCATTTTGTCTGAAATATGAATATGTAGTAACAAAGGCTAGTCCACTCCGCCTTTTAGGTAATATTACAATTTTCTTTGAGAGAAACATGAAGATACATTTTAACAGACAAAAATGACTAACTTCCAACAAACGAGGCACCCAACAACTCGAACTAAGTCACTGAAGCAAGTCTAGAACCAATCAAAAACTATATTGACATAGTTTCTTAGTACTAGTTCTGTTGGGCCAGAAAAGAGCTGGTGGCTAGTAACACAAAAGCCATCTTTAGTGTTGGCATCCTAAGTCTCTTAGAGTATTTTATATAGGAAAAGTAAAACTAATGTCAGATTGATTTATTAAACCAAGCTAATTATAACAAACTAGTCTCACCTGCAAGAGACCTGTAACCTTGATCCACTCAATTTTTCAGATATTTTTCCTCTTTTTTTTTTGGGTTTAAGAGACTCACATGCAATATCACTATTAAAGATGCCCAAAAGAAGCTGAGGTGAAAGAAAAACAATCACTTACCCAGCTTCATCTCTCATAGGATCGTAGCCCTTGGGAATCCTTTTGCAGTTACCAGGAATGGAAAACTAAACCAAATATATGTTGATCTATGTCCAACCTACCAAATTGTGTGAGAAAATAAATTAGGAAACAACAATGGATATATGGAATGATGAAAGAATGGAAGATGAATAATGATTGAAATTTCTGAATGACTTTAGACTATGCAGAGAACACGGCAAGAAAATTTGTGAAATGGAGGTAGGATCTCAGATTGTTTGCTAACATATTATACCATGCATAGCATCTTTGTCGGCAAAAATATGGACAACGATGTTTTGAAACTAAGCTACATCCTCAGGTTTGCTAAGTCAATTTAGATGTGTAGAAATCAAGGAAGTGAGTAGATTGAAGAAACCCCTACTTTCTTTCAAGAACACATATATGAAGTAAATTGCAATGAGAAACATTCTTTCAAACTTCAAATGACTAGCTGGATTAGCTTTGTAGACGTCTTCCATATTGCTGTACAAATGATCCTTTTAAGTTAAGAAAAGGGAATTAAAATAAACAAATGTCTCTGATACTTAGTGGGAGAGAATCATGGACAAATCATGGAAAGCTGTCCTACATGCTTTGACACAAAAACAGGAAAGTACGTGTTGACCAGAGGATTTACATATTAATATTACTATCAAATTCCAATTTTGGAAGATAAAATTAAAAGTAAAAAGTATGGTGATCCAATAAATGAACCAACATTCATCCATTAAATACATTGCGGAGCTGTTCATAAATCAGACAACTCCAACACACGCACACAAAAGGGAATCCTATCAAAAACGAGATGAGAAGATCATACATATTGTAATGATTGTTCAACCTAGCCATCATTGACATAGAAAGATGGAGAGCTTTTTTGCAAAGGATGGCCCCATAAGACAATTTTATGGAGTCCAGTCTTGTTTGACAATTAATTGACAATAAAAGATGTTCACAAAGAAATAATGAAGATAAACACAAGTTGGGAATTTAGTGGGAAGCTATTCAAAAAATTTCAATATTATATACCAAAAAACAGAAGTAGAACCCACAAAAAAGTCCTCTTCTATTTTTTCTACAATCCTAAAAGTTTCCCTGTAAGTCTGTAACACCTTATCAGGCTTGCTCTGATCAGATCTAATTTATCACGGCTTTTTTTTTATCAAAAAACCCATGAAAATCCAAAATAATCCAAACTTTCACAATTATACAAATCCAGAAATCTTCCTAGACACCGATTGAAGACAGATGAACAAGATACGAGCCAGAACCAAAGCTAAAAAATGCACAAGGCACAAGAGGCCAAAAGCCGGATAGCAAACCAAAAGTATATAAGGATGAAAATAAATAGAATTTTTGAATAAATGCCCACCTTTTGTTTTGTTTTTTCCTTTCTGATCAGCAATCAAAGCAACAATCAGCTTTGGCCCTTTCAATTTTGCTGGCTATGTCTGCCTAACTGGGAAAACTCAAAAGCTCAAACCCTACTTGAGAACAATAGACAATTACAATCTGATAAACATGATAGAAAAACTAGGCTTAATTGTTTAAACAAGGAGTTGGGCATAGGGGGAAGGGATGAAAGAGGAAGAGGAAAAGAATGGTGATGGAAGAAGAAGATTATGTTTCTTACCAGTTGAGAAGTCCGGAAAAGGACAACCCACGTTGGCTTCTGCCTTTTTAGAGACGCATTCTGAGAAGAATAGAGAAATCAGAGACTGGGTTTAGTGATTTTCAAGTCCATAATTTATTCATATCTTTCCCCTAAATCACTCAAAAGGTCAACTCTCCCCCTCCAATTTGAAAACTTGTTTTAATTTTCCACCCTCCGTCGTCAAATGGTGGTATAAGAAAGCTCAGCAATGAATTGTTGGAGGGAGAGAAGAGATGGAGAAATTTTGCCCACTTCAAAGAGAAGGTGGTGATGATGTGGGTGCTGTTGAATTTTGGGGGTGCTTCAAGTGCAATAAATAAGGATTTCAAATAACAGGCTATCTATTTATATTCCTACAGAAATTGTCCTTAGTATACAAAGATCACCTTTCCAAAAAGGAACTGTTTCCTTAACAAACTTCAATTACATCCAAAATAATCTTCCCCACGCTATCAATTCTTCCTATAATCACTCTGTTTGTTTTCATTGAAGTGAGCAATTCATTTTTCCAACGGCATAAAAGAAAGAAGGGATGGGAATTTTTTTTTTTTTTGTAGAAGAAAGTGAAAACTAAAATGTTTGCATAGGTCCAAATCAAGATTTAAACTACTACTATTAATTTAACAAAAAATAACGTTAAGCTATTAAATTATGATAGTATAATTTTAACCAAAGAATTGTGGGTTTTTATGTTCATCACCCCTTCATCAATCCCAAGCACTGTAAAAAATCAGGTGTCTACGGTGGTGCCCTAGAACCATGGCACCTGTAAAAAGTGAAGGAGGAATAAATTAACTCAGGATTTCAAACAATAAATGGTTAAAACGAGAAAGTGATGGGGTCAACTCAGACAGAGGAGTGGCCAAACGAGGTCTTGGCCACGCTTGCTCGGCAGGTAATGGTGGCAAGTGCTACCTACTCTCTAGGATTTATTTGGTGCACCACCACCATCCTCTCTAGGCTGTGTTGTGCCAACTATCATTTAATTTTGTTTACTTAGCTAGGAGTTTAGTCAACAACCTTACTGTTGAACTTGTCTTTTCACGTATACATAATTGCTAGCAGCCGTTCAAATTATTTTAAATTGTAATTTGGTATTCTTTAAGCCTAAAATTTATTTTTAAAATTGGGGTTAGATTTGACGATTCTATTCAAAGGGCATTGCAAGAATTAGTACGGTGTGGTGGCTGGTGGGTGAGCAGTGGCTTTTCAGAGGAATAAGGGTTGTTAGGTAAAAAGACTGACGTGATATATGAGTATGATATGAAAGGCCATGAGTTGATGATGGCATGATTAAGCTATAATCATAATTTCTTACACATAATCGCCATATAGTCATGATAAAACTGATATGGAATATCTTAATCAAGTCACTACGCTTATAATATGTATTAAAAAAAGTGTGGCCAGGAATTGTATAGGCCTAAATCATGACCTAATCAACTAAAACATAACCATAACTCCATAAGAGCCGAATTGAGGCTGTTACATGATGATGATGTTACATTGTAAGCTCGATCTCATGCTTAATTGAATCTTGCTTCATTACCCATAAAAAAAGGCTTCATCTACTTGCTCCGTTGAATAATTACATGATACTTTCTTGCAACCAAGAAATTTGATTATAGAAATGGGGACAGAAATCAGTTGAAGTCTTTTGGCTTGCCCATTTTGATGTTTTGCTCATTCAAGAATGCTACAATTGCGTTCTTCTGCCAGCTTTTGAAACTCCTGCAGCCAACAACCAATCAGACTGTGAATGCATTGAGAAACCCTCGTAAATTTTGTTTGAAAAAAAAATGTATCCCTAGAATATCACCATTTTAGGCTATATTCCACTTGTTTGAGAATACTTGTGCTTACTTTTGATCAAGATGAGCCATGATTTCTCCTCCCGGAAAAGTTGCTTTTGTGGCCTCATATGCAACTGTAATAGATTGCTTCCATGTTCCACCGATGTCTTCTGTAGACGTGGCTTTTGAGGAATTTGGATCTTCCATTGGTAATGAATACCCAGAAAGCAGATGGCCAACCCAAATGTCATTTTTCCTGTAAACAACTAATGTCAAGTATATGGCTTCAAGGGAACTCTTGAAATCTAAGCATGTTAAGTCATCAGACATGTCAACAGACAAAGAAAATCAAAACAGAGTTGAAAGAGCTTCTTTTAACGAATTAAAGAAGAGAGACTTTTGAGTATTTGAACATGTGAAACAGAAGCAGAAGAAGAAAGCTCACACATTTCATTTCTTCATACAATCATACAACTCTAGAAGACTAGAATGTTGGTAAGAGCTTACCAAATTATGTCCATATGCCGAGGCACATAATGTCCACCTCCTATCCCAAGAAGAACCTTCCTCTTGTCATTGTCCCTGGTTCACTCATGACAGGCAAGACAATTTCCATTAGATTGATTTCCTTTGTTTTGACCAAGATATGTACATAAGTATTAGAAACTTCAATAGAATTTTTTTGGGAAAACAATGACCATAGTTTGTATCCAACACTTTGATGATGGATATGAATGATTGTACCTATTCCATTCACCCACAGGTGTACCACCTCCAAGTCCAAGTCCTTGCCACACCAGCTGCAACCAAACTATACCTTGTTAGAAACTATAACTTAGAGATCACATGACAAAACAGGTAATTGCTTGCAAAGAGCAATTAAGCTCAAAATCTGCCTTGACAAGCTACTTATGTAATCTCTTGACGGTGCACACAAGATATAATGAACCTAGTTTTTCTTCAACTTAGGGCAAAAGGGGTAGGAGTGATGTAACAAAACCACAACTTCCTGAACTACATCCTTAGAGATACAAACTCAAGTGCAGAGAAAATTAACTAGAGAAGGACATTATACCTGAGCCATAACCAATGCAGCATCTTCTCTTACCCAGCATTCCATAGTGCTACCTATATTATGATCAAAAGAATTTGTACAAGACTAAACAAGTAGCAAGAGATCCAGAGTTCTGCAGATTACAATATTTAACTCAATGACGTCAAATATGATATTCAAATCATCCGGAGTCCAATAAAAATATGAGCAAAGAGCTGAGAACATTACGGTAATAAGAAATGCATTAAAGCCAGAATTTTAAATGAATTCCCACCTTTTGAGGTCACTTGTATTTCATTTGCAATACACGGTGCACTGAATGTTTAGACTTAAGCTTATATTCTCAGTTTCTAACCAAAGTCTCCATTTCAAACATGAATGACTGCATTCACTTGACCCCCTACAATCAACTTACAGTCTAGTTGCAATAGATCAAGGATTTAAAGCACTTACCGATCTCCAAGAACATAGTAGGTTTACTTGTAATAGGTCCATGGTGAGTAGCCTCCATCGTAATCTACAGAAAAGAAGATAAATTAGATTGTCTTTGAGCAATAACACATTGAATTACAGGTTGATGTGAACAGCCACTTAAATCAGCACAATGAAGTTTTTCGAGCTTTTTGCTCTACGGACCTCAAATTCAGGTACTAAATTATGTGACTCAGCAATCTTCTTCAAGAGCTTGATCCAAGCTCCCATCCGAGGATCAGGAGGTGCAGCCCATCCTGGCCGCCCTCCTTGGGGAGGCACCTCCCCTTCTTTCAAATGAGGAATCCCTGCTCAAAACATGTGGAAATAGACCAAAATTCGTTCCACACAGGACTCAATTAAAGGAAGGAACTAAAGATTTCACTTCAAATGTCATCAATTTGGTACAATCTGTGACTACAAGATTCAAGGAACAAAAAGAAATAGTTACACTCTTGCTGGAGAAAGCACTTCGAGATCTCCAGGTATTCTACTTTTAAATCTCCAAAAAAAAAAAAAACTAGGATAATCACGAAACTCCTGCATTTACAGGAGAGAATGTTACAGACAAGATGTATCACATCCTAAAATGTTCAATCCCAATCACGCCATCATCAATTCATCATGACGCAAACACGGATTGAATCAATATATGCAGTGAAGATGGATTGCTACACCTCATCAATCAGCAATTTGCAAAACTGAAAACATGCATATATGAAGATGATTGCCTTACCAATGGGGTGTACAGTTAGGGCAGGGCGGTTGGAAACGGCAGTGTGTTTGCTGAGGAAGATGACGTGATCAACCACATCATCGCCATTGGTGACCTCTTCCCACCGACGATCAAGATCGTCCTCTACTACTATACTCTGATTGTGCTGTAGTAGCCTCACGCCTTCGTTCACGAAACTCCTTATCCCCTACAAATTAAACTCTAATTTAATGAACGAAGACAGAATTCCGGACAGAAAGAGAGAAGAAGGGGATCCGGACTTGGAATGACGGGCCGGGTTGCCAACCGGGCATGGCGAGAAGGGCGGTGGCGGGGCCATTGGAAGCCGGGTCAGCCGTCGTCGACACCACTAGCGACACCATCTCTTTTCTACTTCGGGTGGCGATTTGTTTTGGGGTGAATTGGGCGGAGATGCAAGAGGGTAAAAATAGGGGAAATTTCAAGTGTTGGATTCCGAGTTTGCGTCTTCCGATGACAGACTGAATCAAGTGCATTCGAATCTGTTGGCGCTGCCTTTTCCACTGGCGCTCAAGTGAAGCTGTGGCGTCGAGACTCGAGACGAGAGGGCACGAAAATGTCAAGGTCAAAATATCGGCATTTGAAAGAAAAAAAAAAAGCACTACTCGAAATGCCCGTAAAATCAATCGTATGAGATGAGAAATCCTCGGTTAATTAAATGAAAAAATTCATCAAAATTTAACATAACCGAATTTTATGTAAATAAAACGTTTTTTTAATAATTGGGTGAAATTTAGCCTTCGAATATTTGGTTCGGCGGTTAAGACCTTGGGTAGTAGTACATGAGGTCACCGTTTCTAATCCCACGGGCGGTGGGCAAATTGGTTGATAAGCAGTTATCATCTATCATCCCTAAGAGCGTCCCCCATGGTAGGCTAAAGACCATGTTTTTTTAGCCTACCAAATTAGAGAATATACCCATTTGATGCCATTTAAGCCTATGCACAAAAAAATTCTACTCCCACCGTAGGCCAAATTTTATAGGCTAAAATTATAAATATTTAGTTCTAATGGCTAGTTTTACTCTTCCGCTATTAACACTAGTTTGAATAATTGCTATTATATTTTATTTCAAAAAATTACTAATTGTGAATAACGGCTATATTTACAAAAAAAAATATTATTATAATAATAGTGAATAACGGCTCTATTTCAAAATTGTATTATTATAATAATTGTGAATAAAGGCTATATTTCAAAAAAATATTATTATAATCGTTGTAAATAACGGCTATGTGTCAAAAAAAAAGTCTATAAATACATGCATACCATCTCCTTCATTTTCATCACTTTACTTTCATTCAATCTGTATTTTCACATATAAATTAATGTCGGCCCTAAAAGAAAAACGCTCCCAAGGGAGCAAAAGGGCGTCGGCCCTAGGCCTCCTCCGCCCCTCCTCTTTCATGGATGCCTCTCCCTTCCCCCTAGCCGCAACCTTCCCCCTCCAATTCCTCGGCCCCTCCCATCCACTTTGTTGAAGGTATTGTCGTTCGAATCATTCCCTTTTCCCCCTTTTTCGACTTCTCAATTGAAATTTTAGAGTGCGGGTTTCTTGTTGGTCCATTTCGGTGTGGATCTGATCTTGCTCGTTGCTCTTTTGACCCTTTTCGGATTGATTTCTGGATTGACTTCTATGGCCAAGCTTTGTGCTGTTCTTGAGCTTTTGTAGAAGGGGAAGATTTTTCTTACCCTTTTCTTGCTTTTGGATATCGGCATCTACAAATTTGAAGATTGAAGATTGAAGATTGAAGTTTTGAAGATTTAAAGATTTGAAGATCTGAAGTTTTGAAGATTTGAAGCCTTAAATTTCATTTTGCCTATATTTGGTTTGTTGTTGTTGTCTCAAGATCACCATCTAGTAGATGGTGATTTAGGCTAGCCTTTACTGGTAGCCTAGTTTTTGCCAATGGTTGTTGTTGTTGCAATAACTTATCAAAAAATCTGTATTTTCACATCTCTCCCTTTCATTTCACTACTACAATGGATCCATCTCAAATACTATCATCTTCTTTATCCTCAAATGGAACTTTTGAATTCTATAATTCTGTATTAGCTTCATTTGATGAGGAGGAAAATATGTTGCTTGTTATGTATGCTAACAACAACCCTTTGGCAGGACATTTCAACGATGAAGAGGATGATGTGCAATCCATAAGGAGAGGTGCAATTCATGGTCACATAACTATTCCGTATTTATATATAAAATATTAGGCTCGTATGAAATGTTATAAGAAAACCATTACAATGATACAATTTTTATAATTAAAAACATTTAGGGCCCGTTTGGTATCGATATCTAGAGGATATCAGATATCGGTATCGGTATCGGATATGGGTATGAAATTTGATATCCATATTTTTGTTTAGTATGTTAAAAGATATCAACCATATCTCATATCTATTGTTTGATAAGACTTTATTTTGATATGAGATATCAAAACTTAAAATTATATTGAATTATTTGTTTGAAGATAAATAATCACATTAAACCTAATTTCAACCAAAATAAAAATATATTAAATAAAAATGTGCACGCAATCAGTAGAAAGAAATTGCTCAACCGTAAAAATGTAATTTTTTTCTCAAAAGATTTATACATGTGCAATTAGCAATTTTATGGAGAATCAGTTCCAATCAAACTCGAAAATTTGTGCGCACAAGCAGATCCGAAAATACACCAGGGCAAAGTGAGATCTGGGGGAGGGAGAAGCAGATCCGGGGGAGGGAAAAGCAGATTTGGGCGGTACCAAGAAGAAGCCGGTCTGGGCGGTGCTGGTTTGTGCCGGACTTTGGAAGCGTTGGAGGACGATAGATTTCCGGAATAGTTAGGCGATGCCGGGAAAGTTCTGAACGGTGGTGTGAGTAAGCGAGAAATAGGAAAGAGGTTGGGTTGGAGATATCATCCATATCGGCTATTTTTTTGGTATATCAATCTGTCCATATTTGATATCAAGGATATCAGAAAGATATGGAGTGATATCCATATTTAGTTTTACCAAACACAAGATATGAGTATTATTTATGTCCATACCCATATCCCATATACTGATATGGATACTAAACGAGCTCTTAAATAATATACTTTTATAATGTTTCAATTAACCTTTACATATTAAATCACAACCAAAAAAAATAAAAAATGTGAGAGGGCCCACCATGAAAAGGTGGAACCCACCACTAGTACAAAAACTTAAGTTAATATCGGTCAAAAAATATACCGGTTGTAAAATCAGTATGCGTTTAAAACTTTTATACCGGTTTTTTAGTATTTGCGATATAAAAGTAAATTTCAATTTGAACATACCGGTTTTTTGTAAATACCGGTATAAAAGATCAACACGGATACCGGTTGAATAAAAAACCGGTATAAATTTAGTTTTATTTTATAAAAAGAAAATTAAAATCCCCTTTTTAATAGTAATGTCTTCGACTCCTCCCCGATAAACCCTAACAGCCTGTTTGGCAATTGAGAATTGATGAGAAAAGAAAGGGTGGAAAAATATGAGAAAAGAAATGATAAGAAAATAAAAGGTGGGAATGTAGGGGATTTTAATGATTTCTTTGTTTGGATAGAGGTAAGTTTTGATGAGAAAATGTGTATAAATTTTATTTTCTTTTTTCTTATTTGAAACTTGTATCTCTAGTTTCCTATCAAATTCCACCAATTTGGTGGGATTCAATTTCCCATCATTTCACTCCAAATTTTCTAATGAATTTCCATCAATTCTCACATAAAATTACAACCAAACAATAGAAAAATGATTCTCATCATTTCCCTCCCTAAAATTCTCATCAAATCCCACCAACCAAACATACCCTAAGCCTCTGTTGTCTTCTACCGCGATAAGCGCTCGTCTGCCCGCCTGTCTCGTCACCAACTCACTCGTCTTCTCTAACCTTCATCCGGCGAGAGTCGACGACAGCAGCTCACGTCGTCGCCCAACCAGCGTGTGGTGTTCTACCGTCACCCCCATGAGCAGAATGGAGTCTCTCGACGACCTGTTCGACTTCGATTCAAACATCCGCGAGGAAGACGATGAATTGGAAAACACGACAATCAGACCCCTAAAATCCTCCCCTTCTCTCCTCTCGTGGCGCTAAAATCTCTGTAAGTTTAATTCAATCTCTTAATCCATGGATTGAGCTTTCAGTTTTGCAATTAGCTCCGGGCAAAGCTAGGGTTTTTGCAACTCGCCAGAGTCGGGTCGAGTTGACTCAGTGGGTTCCATGGGGACTCACACTGGTCAAGGATCTTTGGTTTGAATAGTTATTATGTTTGATTCAGCAACAATCTTTGATTCACCAAGGATCTTGATTTCTCGATAATCTTTGATTCAGCAATCTGCATGTGACTTAACTCAAGGCCATATGAGATTGAGAACCATTCAGCATGTTTAAAGTTGTTTTGTTTGAATTGCTTGATATTTGAATTTGTGTAGTTTGGTCAAATTTGATTACCAATGAAAACATGTGTATTAAAAAGAGGATTCAAATCCTTTTATCATGTGTAGCTTCTGCATGATACCTTAGTCGAGTATACTCGGGAAATTAGAGTTGAAGCTGTAATATATTATGTATAAAAGCATGTGAAATTAGAGTTAAAACTGATCTAGTTCTACTAGAAGATTATTAAGTTTGTAATTCGAGTATACTCGGGAAATTAGAGTTGAAGCTGTAATATATTATGTATAAAAGATTTGACTCTTGTAGAGCTAACAAGATTACTGAATCATCAAATGCAAGCTTCTAGATGAAGCCATGATTCATAAAATTGTCCAAAGTTGAAAGAAAGTCAAGCAATGCCTACTGTTTCCCAATACCTGTTCTTCAAATGAATGTGCTTCAAGATTCATACTAACTTGATCCCATATACAGATGTATGAATTCTGGTCCTTGTGTCATGAATGTGTTTCAATCTTCTATATGTAAAACCTATTTGGAGAAACATGAAGGTATATGTGCTTTGATATATAGTTAGCTTACTTTATGTGTTCAAACCAATTAAGCTTTTTTTGTTTATTTGAATGCAATAAGTTCAGTGATGGCACAGTTCACCTTCATGGTGCCATGCTTCTTCTTGACTCAGATGATGATGGTGATCATGTTTCTACTTAAAGGTCTAGTGCACAACTAGTCTAGCAAATTACCACTTTTTACCCTTAAAACTTATTCTTTTCTTTTCGGATGTGGATGATTTGATGCATTTGAAATTGCACCTTGTCTTATTATGTGTGTGAGATTGAAAGTTCATGTGCTGATTATTGAATGTCATCCTAAAAATAGGTAATTGGGAATGTGAGGACAGTCCAAGCATTTATTGGGGAGGAGAGAGTAGTGAATTCATATAAAATGGATCTTATGAAGACCTAAGAGTATGGAAAGAAAGGAGGTATTGCCATGGGTTTAGGGACGGGTACTTCTTTGATTTTTCTGTATATAACTATATATGTCCTCAACTCAACATTTTTGTGCACTTTGTTTTTGTAGTTAAGCATCAATCAAGAGATTGAGAGGCTTAGATTTGAACTCAGGCATATACAAGGCATTCAAGTAATAGCTTCAAAAGAAACAAGTGCCTTTGAAAAGGTAGGATTTTTTTTCTTCATTTAAAAGTTCATATAGATGGCATATTACTTGAAATTGTCATTTCAAATGGTTTCTATTGACTATCTTGACATGTTAGTTCTCAACCTCCTAAAGATTTGTGTTATTGCTGGTTTGCTAGAATTTTTTATGTTAGATGCTTCTGTTTTGAGTTGGTCTTAACAATAATAATAATTCTTTCTTCTATCTTTTCCTCATTCCTTTAGATTTTTTTGCATTCAGTGCTAAAATGACCATGGCTTGAAACTCTCAATTCAAAATCACCTTTCCATTGTATGCTCTATAGTAATTTAATAAATACCTTTTTAATAGTCAAAATAACTATGGTAATTATGTTTATTTTACCCGCTCACAAATGCCCCACCTACACCGCCCTTACACGACTCACCGTGTTAGGCGATGTAGGGTACAGAGGGTTTCTAATCGAAGTGGCCATGCAGATCGGTCAATTGGTCCCCTAGCGCTTTCGTATATTCGTATATTCGTATATTCGTAATTCGAGTCCACATGAGCGAATATCATATGTGTTATGAGCGAATATCATAAACTTCTTCATACACGCATATGAAAAATCCATTAGTGCGATTAACTAATGTTGCGCGACGCATTTTTTTTTATGCAAGACTCAAACTAATGCAAAAGAGCTGACTTTTATTGGTAAATAAACGTGAATGTTATGAACTACAAAGCTAAACAAGATGAAATGCAAAAGGCGAAAAAACCTAAGGGCCTCATCAAAACCACGTGGGAAAAAGACTACCCTATCTATATGAAGCCCTAATCCCGGGATCCCCGCGCAGGGGAACCCGAGCGATCTCGCTTTCGATCCCCGTCTTGCGAGACGAGGCGATCAGCTCCGATGTCGCGGCGGCGGGTCTGCCCCACGATCGGGGACTTACGCTCGGCATCAGTGCCGTGTTGGCGGTCCTGCGGCAGGCGCTCGAATTTCGGCTCGTCTTCTATTTTCTGCATGAATTCCGACTTCGGACGACTTCCCTTGGAACATAGACGAGCATCCAACTGATTTGCCCAGACTCGAACGATGGCATCTCCGTCTCTAAATTGGACCATTTGATGAAGGGTCGATGGTACCGCTCCAATCCCATGGATCCAAGGCCTCACCAAAATCAAATTGTAGGGCGAAGGCACATCAACGATCAAAAACTCAACGGTCATCACTTTTTGGCAAGGCTGACTTGGGTTTTGTACATTCCGAGCGGATATGTTGGATAGCCACCAAGTCCGGTTAATTGCATCTTGACCGGTACCAAATCTTCATTGCTTTTCCCAAGGAGCTTGAACACTTCGTAATACATAATGTCGACCGAACTCCCTGGATCAACAAGGGCACGACGCACCTTAAATCCGTCTAGCTCGACTGCTAGAACCAACGGATCATTATGAGGGACTTGGACTGAAACGAGGTCCTTTTCTCTAAAGACTAATCCGTCCACCATTCGCGCGGGGGAAGGAGGTCGTCGAGGCTCGGCTTGTTGAACTCTCATAACTTCAAGCTCATGGCAAGACTTTCTGAAGTTGCTTCTCGCTTCATCATCTTCATGTCTATAAGACGCTGAAATAGTCTGGATCACCTCAATCTGTTTCTGCCCCGGCTCATCATTCCGCTCAAGCTTTTCTTTCTTGATGAACTCTTGTAAGTACCCCTTTTCCACCAAGCTCTCTAGATACCGCTTGAATGACTCACACTGCTCAGTCATATGTCCCCGGTTTCTGTGGTACATGCAATATTTTCTGCTTCGCGGATCCTCATCTCGGCATTCTTCTTTGGGGGGATATTGGAAGAAACCTTCATGCTTAATGCGAGGCAAGATCCGGTAGATTGGTACACTAAAGGTAGTGTAAATTGCCCTGACTTGACTTTCTCCCTTAAACTTATCGGCTCGGCGGCGGATTTTACGGGGAGGAGAGGACGACCTTCCTCTTATTTTAAGATTGGATTCCTCCAACCGCACATACTGATGAACGCGCTCCTGAAACTCTACAATTGTGGAGGGCAGGCGAAGTGTCAATTCCTCTGTCAGCTTACTGTTTGCAAAGATTGCCCTTTTAAAGGCGGTGATAGCGGTCCTCGGGTCGCACCCCTCGATTTCCGCATAGCACTCCATAAACCGGTTGAAGAAGCGACGCAAACTTTCCCCTTTTTCTTGTTTGAGACCAAAAAGCGTGTCGAGTGAGGCGGCATCCCGACTGTTATTTATGAACCGCTTTACGAACTTTGAAGCCAATCGTCCCCACCTTCGGATCGAACCTGGCCTCAGACTCTGAAACCATTTCAGGGGGCCTTTACCAAGGCTGCTCGGAAACATTTTACACATGATCGCGTCTTCGGACACCCACAACGCCATTTTATGGGTATAGGAGGCTATGTGATTAACAAGATCCGTGTTTCCGTCGTACACAGTAAAAGTTGGCGGAGAAAACTTCGACGGTAGCAGAGCTCGTTGAATATCTGGATGAAACGGCGTTGACGTCAGCATGGCCAGCTTGTGTTCTGCTTGATCCCGAGCCGATTGCAAGGTGTTGCCTTGCGCTCTCAAAAGATCAAACAACCTGTTTTGGGTACGCTCAAGCGCTCGGGCTCTTCCTTCAATTCTTTCCAGGCTGACACTTCGATGTCGGTGTTTTTCTCGGTTTTCCGGGCTTCGATCATGCCGGGAAGGGACATAACGATCGTTCCGCTCGCGCGAGGAACCGCGCCGATCGCTCGTCCCGCGGCCTCGATCCGATTCGCCACGCTCACGATCGCCGTGATCGCGATCTCGCGGGTGACGCTCGCGGCTTCGGCCGCGGTTGTTGTCGCGACGGTGAGCTCCGCCCGACTCGCTGGATGTCGATCTGCTCGGCTGTGGTGGGTCGGCCCGCGACCTCTTATGCGACGGTGATCCATGGCGGTGGTTTCTCCGTCGGTTCCGTGGTGCCCTTCTATCGCTATCGTATTCAACCTGCATATCGTCTTGCCCGTCAGAACTGATCGATTGAGGACTACGGTGGTTATCATTGAATTCGATAACGCTAGCGAGCCGTCGAGTAATCCTCTCAGTTTCTGGTTCATCAACAGGGCGCTTGCCTTGAATCTTCTCCAAAAAATGTTTTGACTTGGCGACCTCTTCTAGGGCTTGCTCTAAGTGAGATTCAGCTTCTGCACACCTCGTTTGATGTCTCTCGTTCTCTCTCAGGGTGGTTGCCAAAGCTTGGGTAATCTCGTCCTCTTCTTCATTGGTAGTAGATGCCCCGTTCCCGCCATTCGGAACGGACGATAAGATGATGCGATCTTCTCTTCTGACGGGATTTGACCCGGCACGGCTAGACTGACCCTGCTCTAAACGTGGACTAACCAGGCTAGGGTTCGACTCGCGGATGGAGCCCGAGGGTTCGGAAACTCGCAACCCGCGGTCGCGGTTTCAGGACCGCGGGTGCGGTTCGATCGGCCGCGGTCGCGGTTTCAGGACCGCGGGTGCGGTTCGATCGGCCGCGATCGCGGCTCTTCGGACCGCGGTCGCGGTCGCGGTTTTGCGCGGCGCCAGTGTTCGCGCGTACGGCCTCGCCCTGCCTCGGAACCCTTCGATCTCCTTCGTTCTCGGCCACACGCATAGCCGAGTCCCATAATTGGTCAAATTCTGTTGACTCGGACCCTGGAGTATTACGATTGTCAATTCCGTCGCCTGACCCGAACCCTAAACAACCTGTGCGATGAACAAATGTATTAGCAAAAAGGGCCAGATCACGGTTTGAACTGTTTTCAGGCACCAAGGTTTGACCTTTCGAGCGAGTATCGGAATTACCTTGATCGATATCCATCGGGGTGCGATTTTCCGCGCGAACGTCCGGGTCTTCGATCTCGACCGCCGGTCCATGCTCGCGATCCTCGGCATCCGCGCTCGCGATCGTCAATCCGCGCTCGCGGTTTCGCTCGCCGGCGGTGGCTCGCGTGGACTCGTTCTGCGATGTCGCTCCGGCATCTTCAAAGTTAACTTCCTGATTTTCCGGTATCGATTCCAACACCATGATTGCGTGAATCGAATACTCGTTTCCCACAGACGGCGCCAATTGTTGGTGTACAAAATCTCGCCTTTAATTCGTATCAAATACACCAATTAAGAACTCCGCCTCTTTCGCTCCTCTTCCGTCTCCTGACCTAGAAAACCTGCAAAACAATGGACACAGGGGGCGGGGACCCCCTAATCCACCTCCGATGCCTAAGTCAGAAGAGCAATTGTCGTTTGAGCGTTGAGGTACAACAAGAGAGCGATGAAACCCTAAACAGTCGAGCTAAGCGAATATTAGCTTGCGTAGGATTTCTGAATATGCTAAGCACATGTGTGTCTCTCCCTACATGCCTAGGGCATGTATTTATAATGGAAGAGAGAGTTATAGGGGGCCGAAAATCATGCCATTAGGGCCGAAAATCTTATCCTCTCGGGCTGGCCAACTGCCTTAAAGCCCAAGTAAGGAATATTCCACCCTATCTCCAATTTAATTCTATCCTTTAATAAAAGATAGAATCTTCCATTAAGTTGCATAACCTCCATATAATTTTATATAGAAAATAAGAAAATAACTACGCAGTAATTTAATAAATACTTTTTTAATAGTCAAAATAACTATGGTAATTATGTTTATTTTACCCGCTCACACTTATCTTACTGAATCTGAAGAAAAGAATTTCAGGTTAGTTTTCTTTTTCTTTTAAGTTGTCCATAAAGGGTCCATAAAAAACGATGGTCATATACTCATTATATTTATGCAAAGCTCTTATGATCATATTTCCCTTATTACATTAAATTGATATGTAATATGCTTGTATCCATATGGAAAATACATGTTTTTCAGTTTTTGTTGTCAATCATGGTTTCTTGGTGAAACATATAAATCCACTTTGTGAAGTTGTATTCAGTTTTATGGCTTTTGTGTAATTGATTGGTGCAGGAAGAAATGGATGCAGAGAGTTGGAGATTTTGTGAAGCTGTATTGAGTCTTCATAAGAATGGCTGTTTTGGAAACCTCATTTCTTTTTGCTCCTCCTAAGGCTAAGTATTTCCTGTTTTGTGAATGAGAAATGTTACTTTTGCTAAAATTATAAGGTATTATATGATTGTAAGTTAAGTTAGCTTGTCATATTAACAGTATGCAACTTCTCTTTTGTAGACAAATAGCTTGATGAATGATTATAAGCAGAGATGTTTCAAAGAGGAGTATTGTCAAGTGCCCATTTTTTATGTATTTAAAATGAGCATAAACTTGGCCTCGGATGCATTTGAGATCAAGTGGCCATTTTTTTCAAAACTTTTGCAATAGCATACCGGTTTTAACAAAAACTGGTATGCTACTTCTGTATTTTTTTAAAAAACAAACAAACATTCATACCGGTTTTTTAAATAACCGGTATCCGATGTTTTATTACGGTAAGATTAACGACGGAGGAAAAACCGGTATCCGCTTCATAAAAAACCGGTATTAATTGACCTTTTTGTACTAGTGCACTCATATGGCCTAGCAAATATGAAGGCCAAATTTGGCCCCAAAATCACGTAGGCTATATTTTTTTTTTGAAAAGTGGGTATATACACTATGAGGAGGATGGTGGTAGGCTATATTTGAGTTTGTACACTACAGTTGGAGATGCTCTAATGGATGCTCTAGGCTAGCTCAAGTAGTACTTGAGGCGACCCTAATCCTTACCTTATCAAAAAAAAATTGGGTGAAATTTATACTTATAATCTGAAATGAAACAAACTTTTACCCTCAAACGAGCTCTTATCTTGAAACGAATGCACTTTTATTACAGAGTAGTTCGTAGTGCACTTTTCCTATTTGGGGTGCACTTTTTCGGAATTGCACTTTTCGTACTTTTTGTAGTGAATTTTTTTTATTGTAGTTTTTGTATTTTGCAATGCATTTTTATATGAAAAGTGTACTACGAACTAGCTAGGAAAAGTGCATTTGTTTCACGTTTCAGGTTAGAGCGTGATTCATTTGAGCCAAACTCTTTATAATCTACTCTAATACATATATAAAACAAAAATCATGTCTGTTGCAAAAATTGCACCACATCACATGACATTACTTGAATAAATTAACATCAAATTATTTTTTAATAAATATTATAATAACTTCTATTATACTTATTGTACATCCACTTTTTATATAAATATTTTCCATAATTACAAATCCTTAAATATTGAATAAATTTTATAATAAATTTTTTATATTAATCTATCATAATCATAATACATTATAAAGTAGAAACTATATCTGTTCAAAAAATAGTAGAAGACTCGTACCATATATGGGTAACGATTGTATATTGGATTTTTTCATGTGATTCATATACAAAAGAAATTTGAAAAAAAAACTATATATTAAATGAGAATAACAAATTTTCCATCTCCGCCCGGTGACTAGTCGTCAGGAGATTCCCTGGCTAATTGGTGCTACTTTAAGTACCAACTGCTTCCAAGTATTGTTCTTGAAGATCTTCTACAGACATGGCTAGAGTGCTTATGGTGAAAGATCGCAACTTTTTTCAATTGTGCTCCATGGTGGGTGCCAAATTATTTTGGATGAGAAACAATAAATTCGCTTGAATTTCTTTTTTTAAAAGGTCAAAATCAAATGTCACGATAGAATCTTTTTGTTAATTTTCTGTGAACGATATTGTAGGACTTTTCTTATTCATTCAATGTGTGTTCTTGCATTACAAGCCTTGCGTTTATACACACTAGGGGAGGTCCGCGTGCGGTACGCCTGCAGGAGGTTCTATATTTTTTTTATTCTGAGCAAGCTAGAAGGATCGAGGGAACCAAAAGTTGTTTGTTATAGAATAATTTCAGACATTATACTAGCACATGAATCCAATATTTATAGTAGCCTTTTCAAAAAGAGATCTCAAAATGATACGACTTCCTTTAAGGTATTTTTATGAAATGTTTTGACCTATATATTATATGGTTCTACTAGTATTTTCCAAACTAGTTTCATTTGGAGTGATTTATGCATGTCACATGCATTTGTTCTTCCTAGGCCACCATGTTCCTTTGGTAGGTTGATATTGATCCAACTGATTAAAAGGTTTATAGGTGTTCCCTTTATTCTAATAAAAGTTCTTGTTAATTTTGTCGATCTGCTTGTGAAGTCGGGTTGGAAGCAAGAAGCTTTTCGTGATGTATGTTGATTGTGAAGAGAGGTTAGCCTTCATTAGGATGTGTCTCCCCTCTTGAGAAAGAGTGTCAGCCTTCCATTTGGTTAGTTGGTTTTCGGTTCTTAGGATTATTTGATCAAAGATTCCATTATTAACTTTCCCATTAATAATCAGACAACCTAGGTATTTGTCAAGTGCACTCACATTTTTATGTTTAGTATTTGTTGCAAATGTTATTTTGTATTGTTGGGTGCGTTTTTGTGACTTGAATTGTCGATTTATGGAAGTTAACTGCCTAGCGGATACTTCACAGTATTTGTCAATGATATGTCTTATTTGTTGGCATGATGTTGCATTTGCGTTTGCAAAATTAATGATATTGTCAACAAAGGTGATGAATGGGATATTGGTACCCTTTCTTATTATTTGGACTCCCAGAGGGTTTTTCTTATCCTCCATGCCAGCCTGTAGCATTAGAGCCAAGACTTCGAAATAGAGAATAAAGAGAAACGGGAAAAGGGGGTCTCCTTGTCTTAGTCCTCTTTGGCTCTTTGTGGAAATAATTGATTAATTGGCATGTTGCTGACAAGGACCAAAAAGGAGACCGTCTTAATTCATTATATGACCCACTCAGTGAATTTATTGCAAAATCCAAAGCATTTTAGGGTTGTAACGACGAATGGCCATTCGATCAAACTAGACATGGAAAAGGCCTTCGACCGTGTCGATTGGAATTACATTTTCACGATAATGAAGAGATTTGGCTTTTGTGAGAAATTCATTAATTGGATACGTGAATGCATTACGACAACTTCAATGTCAATCCTAGTAAACAATAACCCAACAAACCCATTCAAACCGGAACAGGGACTCAGGCAAGGTAACCCCCTCTCACCATTCCTTTTCATACTCGGAGCTGAAATCCTAGCAAGGAAACTGAATGCTGAATGCGAAAAACAAAAACCACAAATTGGGTTCCCACTCACTAGAGGAGGAACCAGAATTCCATTCTTATCATTCGCAGATGATATACTAATATTTGGCAAGGCAAATAACTCCACTTGCCTTCAACTAAAACAGATTATTGATGACTATTGCCTCTTTTCAGGCCGAAAAGTAAACTTTTCAAAATCTGCTATCCAGTTAACCCCGAAAGTCCCTACGCCAAGAAAGCGACAATTGCAAGGAATATTAGGCATCCAAAATAGTTCCGATATTGAAAATATTTGGGTTGCCCAATTATAAAGGGTCGAGTCACCAATTCCACTTTCGCCAATATCGTTGCAACATCTACCTCCCAATTGGCAAGCTGGAAAGCAAACACAATCTCACAAGAAGGGCGTGCAACACTAATAAAGGCAAATCTATCTTCCAAACCACTACACCTAATGCAAAGCTTCATGCTCCCAGATGGTGTAACCTCAGACTTAGATAAAATCAACAGAAACTTCATGTGGAATAAAGGACCCAACCATAAACCGCTCATCAGTTGGAACAAGATATGCAGGAAAAGAAACGATGGAGGACTTAGTATTAGGAAATCAAAAGAAATGAACCAAGCCTTACATATGAAATTACTCTGGAAAATAATGTCGGAACCAGAAAATATCTGGGTTCGTATTATAAATGAAAAATACATGTGTGGGACCCATGTCCTCAACTACAACATCAGAGCAAACTGTAAAAAACTTTACCTGACGACTGTGCTTCGACGGACTACCGACAAAAAATAGGTTAACGAGGAACAGAATCCCAGTCACACAAGAATGCTCTTTTTGTGCACATAATGACGAAGACGCGATTCACCTCTTCCTACATTGTCCGTACATAGTAAACGTCATGAAATCCATTCTACCAAACTATGAGAATCTAATATCTGGAATAGACAACAACAACGACAGTATCAAGGACATGGTATTTAACTTACACCAAAAAATGGAAAAACGAACACTGGGAAAAGTACTAGTAGCGTGGTGGACGATTTGGTTCAATAAAAATAAACTCATTTTTGATGAAAATAATTTCATCCAAGACCTACCTATCTATAACACCAACCTTTGGAAATCATGGGAAAACGCACAAAAAGACAACACAAAGCCGAGTAATGATCAAATATGGACATCAGACACCATTAGAAATAGGATGCGAAGTCTATGGAAAAAACCGAGACATGGATGGTTCAAACTAAATGCAGACGCATCAAAGAAGAAAACGGGCCGAACTACTATTGGATACATCCTGAGAAACAGTAGAGGAGAACTACATAAAATGAGCTCAAAACGAATCAATGAATAAGTGGTACTACAGGCAGAAACAATAGCGCTATACAAAGGTCTCCAAATGGCAATACAACTGGGAATTCGAAAACTGGAGATAGAAAGCGACAACATAACTCTCATCAAAGCTCTCCGGCAAGAAGGATCCTGCCCATGGGAAATCGAAATATTGGTTACAAACTTCCAAATTTTGTGCTCTACTCTAGATGAGTTCACTCTCTCCCACATTTATAGGGATGGAAATAGGGTTGCTGACAAAATCGCCAATCTGGCACACCATTACCCTGAAGCAATATTAATCAACCACCCAGAGCTCACTGCTCTCGTCCTCCGGGACGCTTCTGGTATTGGGTAAACAACCCACTACCAAACTCTTACCTGATCAAAAAAAAAACTCATGCCTTTTCCAAATATAGTTTAATGGCAATTAGTCCTTCTTTTCCTCTCTTGTTTCTAAAGGAGTGGGAAATCTCATTTGCAATGAGGATGTTATCATGGATATTTCGGTTCGAAACAAAGGCGCCCTAGAGAGGGTGAGTGCAATTGGACATAATGGTTTTTAGTTTGACGGTAATAATTTTGGCAATTATTTTGTAAAGTGTTACAAAGACTGATGAGTTTGTAGTGATTAGTTGTTGTCGGGTTAGCATTTTTAGGAATGAGCTTTATGAAGGTGCGATTGAGTTGTTTAAGTAGTTTTCCAGAGTGGAAGAAGCTCTTGACTACTTTGGTGACATCCAGGTCTACAATGTGCTAGTATTTTTATAGAGCCAAAGGATACTTCATCTAGTCTTGGTGACTTGTCATCTCCAATCTCAAAAGTTGCCTTTTTAACCTCTTTATTGGTAACCTCTTTTGTAAGCCTTACATTCTCTTTAGCGGTAATCTTATCTATATATAACAATAAAAAGTTGTGTACGAGGTGTATTTATTGCACATATCATACATTTTACACATATTAAGATAATTGTCTTGTAAATCAAGTTACACTCTTTAGCTCAATGGTTGAGGCCATGTTATTTGTATTGGAGATTTAAGGTTCAAATCTCAAACTACTTATTTTAGGTTATTTTTTTGCAAACATAATATCATATCAAAATCTACCCATTATTTACTAATATTGTCAAATATGTATAAAAAAAACTCCCTGTTGGTAGTTAATCTATTGTTATTTTAATTTCAAAATGTTCCAAATATTGATTTTATAGTGAATTCAAAATCTATTGTTAAACTTATATTAGAAGGACGTTAATTCAATTTCTATTATTAAAAGGCTATTGCACAGAGTACTTATTTTAGGCATGAATCATAGCCTCATAGGTATAATTTCCTAAATATTGATTTTTTTTTGTACACACCCAAATCCACCCATTAATTGGTAACAAAGTAAATTAAATTTGTATTGTTAAGATTAAATCATAGGTTTAAGTGTAAATTATGGGGCTCAAATTTTAAAAATGTCATAAATATGAATAATATATGTACATGGGGTTCAGAATTTGAATTTATCGTGACAATAATCAGGTTAAATTCAATTTTATTTTCACATTTTGAGAACAGTAATGATACAACAAAACTATATAATAGAATTAGGTAGACATGCTCGTGCGTACGCACGGGGCATATTTTCTACTTGTTGACCTGTAAAATTACATTAATGTTAAATATATTATTTTTTTGAAAATTATTGAGATTAAAATTAATTATTGAAATTCTAACAAAATATTTTTAAATTTAATTTATTCCATTTAACTTTCCACCTCAAATCTCAATGTATATAATAGTTTGATTTTTGGATTTTTTAAGTTGACTTGAAACTATTATAAATATATAATATTAGGATATATATATAGATTTAAATGAGAGAAAACAGCATAAGTTTATAAATTCAATATGTTATATTTTTTGGTATACAAATAGAAGTTAAGGACATATAATTTTAATATACTTATATATTTCATTCACGTGCATGTAAATACATGATTTGGAGAGACTATATAATAAATGATTTGAAGACAAATTTACAAAAATGTAATTCATCCCTTTTTATCAAATAAACTATTATTGTCAATTTCTTCGATTCAACATTATTGGCGATAAGTATCTTTTTACAACAATTAGAGATGTGAGCATATTACTATCTATGAATTTAGAAATAATAATCTATAACATGAAAAGAAAAAAATTATTTATCCATTCATATGTTTGAGAAAAATAATATAAAATATTATATGTGAAAGTGTAAAAGAAAATCTATCATTGCACCAAATACACATGAGGTGAATGAAAATCAACATATATAAAACTAAAATAACACAAAATAAGGAAGAGATAAATTTAAAGAAACAAAATTTACTTCGTACATTTGTAAAGAAGGTCTAAAGTTCTAATCTCTAAATAATCTTTTTCCTCATTCTAGCTAAAGTTTGTATGCCTATTGTCTAATAATTGTTTATGCTACATGTATAATATAGATTAATATCTATTGATTTAGCCTATCGTTTCTAAAGGATAATAATCTTTTTTGAAGGGAAAAATAAAATAATGATCTATTTTTAATACATCTATTGATAAAAAAAATTATACAAGAAGAAGACCAATTTTCTCATTTTGCATTCATGTATTAAGTATATTAAATCTTCTTATAAAATAAATAATCTCTTTTTTTTGAAGGAATAGTGATAATATATGATCTCATTCTAATACATCTATCAATCTATATAAAATTATGTATATGAGAAGAATTTATTACAAATATTACGTTATTTATTTTATAAAAGTTTAGTGTTCAAGTCTCGTTGTGAACATCATGTCTAATTATTTCAGCCCTATTTAAATTGTTCAACCAACTCAACAAAAGATGATATAAGGAATAATCCTATTTGATTACTTTAGTCCTATTTAAAGTTTAAGAAATAGTCCTATTTTTTTATATGTCTATTATTGTTTAAATGTTATAACTATTTCAATGTATAATATGGATGTATAGCTATTAGCTACACGTAGAGATACTCTTAGGATACTTATCCTCTTAAAGATGTACTTATTTTCCACATTTAACACCTTTAATTACATCCTCTTTATTTTAATTTATAATATAGATGCATAGCTACACATAGAGATACTCTTATAATACTTATTCTCTTAAAAGTGTACTTATTGTCCATATTTATCACCTCTAATTACATCTTATTTATTTCAATTTATAATATGGATGTATACCTACACATAGAGATACTCTTAGGATATTTATCCTCTTATATGTGTACTTATTGTCCACATTTACCACCCTTGATTACACCATTATTTATGTGTATGTATTTTGACCAATTGTATTCCATGGATTGGCCTATATATACATTATTCTACAAAGAAATCCATTGACATGCACATTTTTCTCTTTCTTGTGTCTACAATTCTCTCCATGGTTACAATTATAAATATGAATAACTCAAGGTATGTATAAATTATGTTTCTCTATGCATTATAGGTTATTGGGATCTTAATTCTATTATATATTTGTTCAAATCTCTTTTTTAATATTATATTGGAACCCAATTTTTATTTAAAATTTAAACTAATTTTTATCGAATATTAATTTTTTAATACTATATTATAATCGATCTTTATTATCTAAACTAAATTGTTGTCAACTTAGATCAAACAAACTTTCTGTTATATATACATGAATATTATTTCAAGCAAATATATTTTTGTGGGTTAAGTTTGTAAATTTTTGAAAGAATTTATATAGTTAATGTGAATTTTTATCGTGATTTTTTTGAAGAAACATTACTTCGAAAAATATATAATCAATTGAATCGTATGAATTGTCTAATTATGATTCATTCCATCCTAAATTGTTTGAAATTTAAAATATAAACATTACCAAACTTCTTATTTGTCATATGTAAATGCATACAACATCTAATGGAAATTCAAAAAATTTGTAGCGTGTGTGAAAAGTTTTCATATTGGGCGAGAAATTTCAAGTACTAGGTGTGAAAAAATACACAATTTTTCACACAAAATTCGAACGTACTAAATTGTATGATTTTTTTAGATCAAACAACCCACATGTGCTTTCAGTTCTTATACAATTACAAGTTCCAAATGTTTTTGCAAACTCAAACGGCAAAAATATACTTTATAAAACGTTAAAAATTACAAAATAAATAAATGAATGCATGTTAAAAACGTGTCTCGTGCGTATGCACGGGATTGTCCTCCTAGTGTTTAATAATTTTTAGACCTTAAGAATCACACCGTCATTAATGTCTTATTTTTTAAATATTTTCTCGAAATTATTTTAAATTTCTCGTCTAATGTTTTCTTATCCTAGAATCGAGGTGTCGTTTGAGGTAGGGGTGTCCAAACCCGGTTAACCGAGATTTCGGTTAACCGAAGTTCGGTTAACCATGAATTCGGTTAACCGAAGTTCGGTTAACCATGAATTCGGTTAGTTAAAATCACTAACCGTAACCTAACTATGAATATCGGTTAACCGGAACTCGATTAACCAAATTTTTGGTTTGGTTTTCACAGTTAACCAATAACCGTTTATGTACTTTTTTTTATTATAATAATACACTTAAAAGGTAAATAGAATTATCAACTTTGTATTAAGAATAGATTATCCAACTCGGTTAGAACATTTCAATATGAACTAATTTTACATGTCTCGGTAGCTAAAATAACTGATTGATAGCTTCGTTTGTTACTAGTGTGTAAATTATGAAATGAAACCTTTTCTTAAATATTTATTAAATGGTCCCGCGTTTTTGGTTTTTCGGTTAACCGAAATTGAGAAAAAAAGGAATCGAAATCGAACCGAGAAACCACCAATATTCTTGGTTCGGTTAACCAAACCGAAAATTCAAATAATTTTGGTTCGGTTAACCAAACCGAAAATTCAAATAATTTTGGTTCGGTTAACCAAACCGAAAATTCAATTAATTTCGGTTCGGTTAACCAAAAAAATATCGGTTTTCCTGTTTTTCGGTTCGGTTTTTCGGTTTTAGTTTTTTGTGGACGCCCTAGTTTGAGGTATAGATTGTTTATGATTTTCTTTGTTTCATCTTCTAGTTGATATCTAATGAAAGTATTTTGTATTTGTGTCCATATTTCCAGTGGCGGAGCTAGGAATGCTCAGAAGGGGGGCGGACCTTGAACAACGGACGCACGATGAGGGGAGGAGCATAGCCAGGACCCACTCTTTCTATTCCTGGCGGATCTGTTTCCACTTAGCTAACTGCTCGCTCGAAAACCCGTCTTTTGACACCTTCCTTGACTTGATCTGCATGCGAACATCTCATTTAGCTTGCTGCGGGTACGGTACCATCAACGAGCTATAAATCCAAAAGAAAACAATTCGCTCTTTAGAAAAATTCCACATCCGCTAGTTTAACCTATCAAATCGAGCTAGTTTAATATATTGATGTAGATAAGATATACCAAATACTAGTATATAAAAAAATTCAACATAATTCAACATAAAAAATAGTAAAAATCAAACTACATTAAAAAATATCAACAAATTCGAGAAAAATTCGTTAAAAAAATGACAGTTTTTTTATTAGGAAAAACCCTTTTACATATGATTTTGACCAGTGACCAATATATTTTGAATATTTAATAGTTTAGTTGTAACATATTGATATGATAAAATAGATTGGAAAACGTTAATAGCCTAATAGTATTATTAAAATATTAACCATGTTGAATAACACCTTTAAAAAAGCTTTGAACAATTCGAGTATAACGTAGTGTAGTCCCCTTCTTGAAATAAATAGGAATGGTATGTTGAATCAATTTAAAAGGCTCATTTTACTAAGGCCAAAAAAGCCCAAAAAAAAGCCCAACTTCATTCCCTTCCTCCTCCAATCATCCATTCGAAATTCAAGCACCGCATCCAGATCTCCGACAGTGCAGCTCCATCTCCGGCTTCCACCTCTCGATTCTTGCATTGCAGTCCGCTCCCTCCCTCCCGAGCTTCGACTTCCGCCCCCGACCTCACCCCAGTCCTGGGGGCGGCTCTTTGGGAAGTTCGGATCCTCCGACCGCCAGTGGGGGCGGCCGCCCCCACCCGCCCCCCTCCCTCCTCCAACTGCATATTTCTCATATATTTATTCCTCACCCTTTGTGCCTAGTAAAACTGGTGTAAGGCAAGGAGTTTTTCTTTTTTTTTTCGGGATAAGGTTGGTTTTGCTTCCTATCTTTGTTATGATCATTATTCTGTTTGGTGTCTTGTTGTAGTTGAGTTAGGTCAGTTTCTATTTTTTGAGTTGTTTAAAAGTAGTACCGAATGTACTTTTGTTCCTTTCTTCAGCTTTCCTTTTTAGGAGTTAAGTCTTTTATGTAAGAGAAAACATGAGTGGTCCGTTGTAGTGGAGGCGCTAAGCTTGTTTGACAATGTTGGAAAAGTCATTCTTTTTTGTCCACATCATTTCCAATTTGAATGGTTGCGCTTTATATTCTGAATTATTGCATAGATCGAGTAAAATGGGAAAATGATCTAACATAGAAAAAGCATGGTTATTAGTCTTGATGTGGGGGATCCATTGAAGAATCTGTTGTGACCAATACTCGCTCAAGTTTTTCTAACATGCTTTGTTCACATGTTTCTCCAAGTGAATTCATTTTCAAAGATAGGACAATAAGATCGCTTTTGTTTTTGAAGTTTATGAGTCTATTAAATTTGTTTGGATTAGCAGTACAACCTCCTTGTTTTTTCATTATTACTTTGGATTACATTGAGGTCTCTTGTGATTATGCATGGGCATTGTGAGTTGTTGACACAATTTTGTAGGTTGCTCCAAATTTCATCTTTATTACCATTAGGCGGCACATATGCGAAAATCATCACAGGCATGTAATTCTCCTTAGTGTTAGTTAGAAGGGAGCTTAAAAAGTGTTATTTGTAAATGAGTTCAAAAGATTCTTGTATGAGTTAAGCCTGCATTTTTCCATTTTTTATTCATTGGTAGTCTCCACAATGACAATGATTTTTGTATTCTTTCAATTACAATTCCATAAGGCTATTAAATCCTTAATTCATATATTTCATATTTTCATTGGACTTAATTCGGATTTTATTTATTTATTTTCCATACACCCTAACTCATGAATGAAAGTGGACGAATGATGTGATATTTTTTTTTTGGTCAAGAAACGGGTAGTCCCTGCGATTTTATTTAATAAACTAGTTTTCCCCTACCAGGGATACATAATCAGCAACAAGTAAATCTAAAATAATACTAGGAATAGCATCAAAAATCCTAAAAGGAACATTTATAGTAATAGCATAATTCGCCAAACAGTCCTTTACCGCATTCGATTGTCGCCTGATTGACATGATGGTGGCTATCCCTGGACAATCATAGAGCAACTCACGACAGCGTCGAACCAGATGCACATTACGATATGTCTTCATGTGAGGGGCTGATAGTAGTTCACAAACCACAACAGAATCTGTTTGAATAATCAGTCTAGGGACTCCACGCTCTTGAGCTAGACTCAACCCATGGAACACAGCCCATAGTTCTGCGGTTAAAGCCTCACAAAAACCACAAGTGAAAGAGTAAGCAAACCTGAAAGACCCGGAATCATCTCGGAACACACCGGCACCCCCAACAACCCCAAGATTTCCTTTGGACACCGCATCAACATTGAGGAGAATCCAACCATGTGGAGGTGGTGCCCAGGCTGGAATAGGGTCCATTGCAGCAGGCACGGGTAAGCCTTGAGTAAATAACCTTGTAGCTTTCGGAGAACAAGCAGCATATGCATCTGAAATAGCAGTCACAATTGAAGACAAGCGTGAATGATCATCCTGCTGTGTAAAAACCAGCTTATTCCTCAGCTTCCAAGTATGCCAAATCATGTTTGAAAAAATGGTAGACCATGTGTCTCTCTCCGCAATATTCTCCATCACCCAGCATCGGATATCAACACAAGTGAAAAAGCTCTGGGGTAAATTGTTGCCACTCAAAGCTAGCCATACGTGCTTGATAACAGAGCAATCCC
Source organism: Fallopia convolvulus (assembly GCA_964016875.1). Classification (NCBI taxonomy): domain Eukaryota; kingdom Viridiplantae; phylum Streptophyta; class Magnoliopsida; order Caryophyllales; family Polygonaceae; genus Fallopia; species Fallopia convolvulus. The sequence goes on from OZ024720.1 coordinate 11,425,914, forward strand.
TCAACAAATGCAAGATAGATTCACTACACTTACATCTTGGGCAAGCAGCATTCACCGCAAGATGGCGATGGACACGAACCTCATTGCATAGAATGGACTCATGAGCTACCAAATAAAGAAAATGTCTGATCCTCTGCTGAACAGGGGTATGCCAGATCGCCTCCCAAACCGGATGTGCTGGTATTAAAGAGGGAATACGAATCAACTTTGTAGCGGAACTAGTTGTGAATTTGCTCGTCGGAGTTTTTAACCAACAAACGACATCATCATCGTCCTCCATGGAGCTCAGGCGAACCGAATGTAGCCGTGCCATGAATTCAGCTGGTAGAAAAGAGTGCAACAACTGCCAGTTCCATCCCGTTGGAGTCCAAAGTTCAGCCACAGTATAGGCCCGAAACTCATTAGAAATTGGTTGTAAAGCAATATCAGCTAAAGGAAAATCCACCAACCAGGCATGATCCCAAAAGAAAGTTGAACGGCCATTACATACAGACATTCCAAGGCCCAAATTAAGCGTTCTCGACCCCTCAACCAAACTCTTCCACATATAAGAGGATCGAGTCCGAGCTTGAAAAACGTCAATATCACAACGATGACCACAATATTTCCCACAAATGATTCGACTCCAAACAGCCTCAGGTTCATTGAGAAGACGCCAACCCAACTTTGCAAGCAAAGCTGAATTTGAGATCCGCATAGTTCGCAAGCCAAGCCCACCCTCCTTACGTGGAAGCACCAACTTGTCCCAAGCGAGGAGGTGAACTTTTCTCTTATCCGTAGTTGAACCCCAAACAAAGCCCCGTACTAATTGATCAATATCATCACAAATAGAACGAGGGACAAGCGTCGATTGCATTGCATATATAGGAAGACTAGTAAGAACCGAATTAGCAAGAGTTACCCGACCAGCTGCAGAAAGAGTTTTCGATTGCCATCCATGAAGTCTCCTCTTCACTTTATCTAGTATGAAAGAGTATTTATCCGTAGTCATCCGTCCGCAGAGAGTCGATACTCCAAGATAAGTACCGAAATCATCAACAATAGGGATCGAGAGACTTTTACTTATATCATTCTGAAGTTGGGAAGGAACATGCTTGCTAAAAAAGATACTACTCTTATCGTAGTTCACCCTCTCCCCCGAGAACATACAAAATTGATCAAGGCAGATTTGAATTACCCGGGCTTGGGCTATTGATGCTTCTCCAAAAAGAACTAAATCATCAACGAAAAAAAGATGAGATAGCGGAACCCCACCTTCATGAATTGGAAACCAGTGTCCCGATTCAACTGCCGCCTCAATTATGTGAGATAGAAACTCCATATTGAGGACATAAAGGTACGGAGACAAAGGGTCGCCCTAGCGTACGCCACGGGACGGTTTAAAGCGACCATCCTTCGAACCATTCCAAAGAAGATCCATGCTTCCCTCTGTCTGACAACGCATAATTATGTCAACGAGTTTCAAAGGAAGACGAGCACTTAATAGAATAGTCCGTAAAAACCCCCATTTAACCCGATCATAGGCTTTGGCGAGATCTATTTTAAGGATCATAGTACGAGCCGAGTTATGAGTCGATGACATTGAATGAATCACCTCCTGTATCACCACAATATTATCAACAATTTGGCGCCTCAGAATGAAACTAGATTGAGCCGGGGATACCAAAAAAGGAAGGACAGGCTTGAGACGGTTTACTATCATCTTAGTAGCGATCTTGAAGATTACATTCAAAAGTGAGATTGGCCGAAATTGAGCAGCGGAACAAGGATGATCAACCTTAGGGATTAAGACAAGCAGAGCATCACTCAAACCTGGTTTGAAAACACCCTCATTTACAATCTTTAACACCTCAGTGCAAACCTGGCTGCCTATAACATCCCAGTTCTTCTGATAGAATACCGCCGAGAAGCCGTCAGGCCCAGGCGCTTTGAACGGTCCCATTGATTTTAAGGCGTTCCAAACATCAGTACTAACAAAAGGCCGGGACAAATCACTAATAGCTTCCGCTGTTAATCCTGGAAAATTAACCCCCGACAGAGAACAAAACTGCAGATCACTTGCCTCCTCAGCCGAAAAAAGTGTTGCAAAAAAATCAAGTACTAGGCCCTGAAGTTGTCATTCATCAGAAATCCAGTTTCCCATCAAATCCTGAAGAAAAGTTATTCTTCCGGCGGCGACGGATCACAGTAGAAAGATGATAATACCGGGTATTGCGATCCCCATCAATAAGGAAAGAAGCACGAGATTTTTGGAACCAGAAAATTTGTTCTTGCTGAAGAACATCTTCAAGCTCCTTCCTCAGATCTCGCTCTAGCTGAATTAGAAATTGAGACGGCCTCTGTTCAAGTTTCCGTTTTGCACCCTGAAGACGTGCCCAGAGCTTACGCTTACGATGAAAAATATTTCCAAACACCGAGCGCTTCCAATGAATCAGATCATCAGAGAAAACAATAAGTGCAGTTGAGGTTGCCAAATTTTGTAATCAGTGTACGCATTATTGCTCTGATAACCATATCAGAGTTGATATAATATCACTTACGTTTAGTTCCAACTTATTATCTCTCAAGCATCTCACAATATCGAATGATGTGATATTGTGAGATGCTTGAGAGATAATAAGTTGGAACTAAACGTAAGTGATATTATATCAACTACTTACTATGTATAGCGAATCAATTAAGTTAATGGGTGTACAAATGATGTATGGAGGTCCGGCCGCGGAAGCGTTGAGCAAGCTCTTATTCCGCTGTCATTCTCTGTCCTCCATGGCCTCCAAACCCAAGCCTTCTCGCCTCCCTCACTGTATCCACTTTCTTTCCCTCTACTTGTCCTGTTTTTCTAGCAAACTATGTAATTTGGGAACCCTAACCCTATCAATTTTACTGCTCTGATAAAACTCTATTCTTTCAAATTTGGTGCGATTTGCAGCAGCAGCAGATACGACCTGGCAGAGCGTTGCGAAGAAGCCAAGGACGATGACTACCAACTCCGCCTTACGCGAGTCTTTCTCCAAATACGCTGATTATCTGAATAACCTTGTAAGTGAGCTCAACTTCGAAATGTGCCTTTTCTTCCCCCATCCATTCGAGGCTCGCTTGATACAGTTTATTTGATGTGGCGTGGTTCATATGATTTCTGTCTACTCTGGTTTGATTATGCATTTCGGTGGTTTGGGTGTTAATGTTGTGACTTGTGATCCTCTTTCTGTAGCGTTATATGGACTCAATTTGAAATTAAGCTCCGAAACCCAAGTATTGTCTGCTGATTTGTCTGAATTTTAAGGGTTTGATGATTTGCAGTAAAGCATTCTGAGATTATTATCACTGCATGTCAACTAGCAAGCTTGGTTAAGCTTTTGCATTTTGGAAAATGCCTATCAATCCCCCAACCAGTTGTCGCATTTGTCTAAAAAGTACTTTAAGTGGGCAACTATTTCATTGATTAGTTATTGAACTCTTGAGGTTATGATAAAGCTACAAAGGTCAGCGTGCCCCTGTTACCTGATTACTCGATCTAAATTCTTCTTAGGCTTTGTTATGGTTGCAAACATGAGACATCATACATCTCTTGCTTGCTTCTGTTAAACTTTAGGCTTTGTTTTACAGAACTTTATAAATATTTGGGGACTTCTTTGTCTAGCTTACAATATGCTGGATGTATTGGCTGTATCGTAATTTCTTCTTTGATGGTAGAATGAAAAAAGGGAGAGAGTTGTAAAAGCCAGCAGAGATATCACCATGAATAGCAAGAAGGTCATCTTTCAGGTGCACAGGTCAGAATTTCTTTCTCACCTGATAAAATATGTTTTAGTTTAGATACCAGTTGAATGCATCAAGCTGTGTACTTTCATGATGCAAAGTGGTTGCCAACTTGCCTCACCTGCTCCTACTTGCTATCTTGTATATCTTGGAGTGAGTTTCGTGATATTTAATATTATGGGTCGAATTAGTAGACAAGTGTTTTCTTTGTTACTTGTGATTAATCTGTATGGATGCCAATTGATTTTGCATCTCTGTGTTAAGATTGCTTCTTCAAAGCTAAATTTTGCATCATGCCTATCCTTTCTAATCTCTCTCTTGCACTGTTTCTGTGACTCACACTTTTATGCTTGAGACTGTGTGTTTCACTTGCAAAGGCCTGTCATACTTATTAGTTTCTGATACTGCATACCAACAGAATAGGTAAGGACAACAAAGATGAAGTGCTGGAGAAGGCAGAAAAGGATTTAGAAGCTGTGAGAAATCAACATATCTCTCGACTAGTGAGGGAATTAGAAGGAACGGACTTTTGGAAGCTTAGACGAGCGTACTCACCTGGGGTAGAGCCTTTTCATGTTTTATGTTGTATTTGAATCTCAATGTTGTGATGGATTTAAAGTAACTTCTATTTTTCCACAGGTGCAGGAATACATCGAAGCAGCTACATTTTGCAAGTTCTGCAGGACCGGGACTCTTCTGAAACTAGAGGAGATAAATTCTACACTGTTGCCTCTTAGTGATCCTTCCCTTGAACCGTTGCAAATAAACATCCTCGACTATCTTTTGGGGGTAAATTCCGAACAAAATCTGGTTTATCTTTCAAGTTTTATTAATGCCAGTTTGTCTTTTGCATCAGAATCTCATTTTGAGTTTTCTATTCGGACTGAATATTTTTTTAGTATGCACTGAAAGGTTTATTACTCTAAATTAGCTTGCTGATGTGACTGGGGAGCTGATGAGGATGGCAATTAGTCGAGTTTCAGATGGTGAACTAGAATTTGCTCAGAGAATATGCAGATTTGCACGTGATATCCACAGGGAGCTCACGCTTCTTGTCCCTGATATGGATGATAACTATGATATGAAATCAAAAATGGAGGTAATGCTGCAGAGTGTAATGAAGATAGAAAATGGTAAGTCTCTTGCTAATGTAATTTTTAAATGCTACAAGTTATCTAGTGTATTTCTTCAGTTTACAGATTCAGAAGTTCATTCTTTTTTAATTCCATCCACAAACACGCACAAAAAAAAAGAGGTTAAAAATCACATAGAAACAACTTTTAAGGGAAAAAAAATTGGCAGCTTGAAGATGATATTATTTAAGTGGATTCAGTAAGAAGCAATAACTTAATATTTGCAAAGAATAACTATATAGACAACGCTGTACCATTTTTGTGTGTTTCTTGTGCACGGCCTTGTTGTTTATATTACATGTCAAATGAACGATAGAGTTTCTGCCTTGTATGAGTTTAGAGGCTGATATTTGATTCAAAAAAAAACTGGAAATGCACTTTCTGGTTTTGCTGCTAATAGCTATTAGACTATTAGTTTTCATACCAAGCATCTCTCTACAAAATGAATCTATGGTTATGGTTTTTTCACAGCAGTATAACTATGTAGCTATGAAAGCTAAAAATTCTCCATTCTGTCAGTCTTTTTTTCGCTGTAAAGCAAGATGTGATGATATACCATCTTTTTTGCACCTCTATGATATGTTGCTTGTCCTAAATTTGCAACTGTGGTGTAGCTTGTTTTAGTGTCCACGTAAGAGGATCCGAATACATTCCAATGCTGGGATCAAGCGATCCAAACTACTCATTAATGGGGGTGCAAGACATTGATTTGTGAGGTTACCCGCACATTCCTGCCGATCTTTATCTAAGAAAACATCCCGTTGCAGCTGTTTCCAGTCTGGAGTGATCGACTCTGAATTACCCTTTTTAATCATTTGTAGGTGCTCCAAAATCTGAGAAGAGTGTTGTCAAAGGGTTGGATGTCTTGAGGGTGAAGTATGGTCTTGACAGCAACATCCTCATCACCACCGCAACATGCAGCCCAACTTTTGGCCTACAAGTATCTAGCTCAAGTTTAATTCGTATGAGCAAATTTCCAAGTTTTTATCATGGGATAGCTTAATTTTTATACTAGTTTTTATGTGATGCTAGTGTTAAGTGGATATGCTTTGAAAATATGGTTAACTGGATACCTTTTGAGCATGCCAGTGAATTAATGAAGCAACAGATTTCACAACTGCTTCATTAAGCATTCTTCGTAGCTCTTCTTCGCTTTGAGTTGAGTTGTTTTTTAATTAATCCACTTGGGCTATGACCCACTAACCAGGCCATTATGCGATGACAATATAACCTATTTTGTTCAATTGCTTAACCATTATATCATATAGGAAATCGTAGGATTTAATGATATATGAATCTACTATATGATAGTATATATCAATAATATAAGCTTTGAGTATAACCTACATTTCTTGATATGATGATTACTACACTGTATATTAAGCTATTGTTATCACTTATCATACTAGTGCTACAAAAAAAAACATAATATTGTCAAGTTTACAGAATATTGTGATCCAATTCTAGGAATTCCTAACGGATTTTAAAATAATTAAAATGTATGGAATTGACCTAACATATAGCAATAACGCCAATGGGTAGTTGCACAAGTAGGTTATGGTCCATCAAGCCTACAGAATAGCCAGCCAATCAAATAGAGCATGTGCTGAAAAAACTCCAAAAAATAAACAAGGAATTAGGTTGAATAAAGTAGGCGGAGTAAAAATTAAAAGAGCAAAACCTAAGTTGTGGTTGTGGGCATACCCTCAACTAACAAATCTTGGCAATAGAAAGTAGTCCGTAGTTTTTTTTTTTTGAGCAGTTAAAGAAATCATAAAGAAATTGCATTGGCAATGGCAACGACCACAGGAAGAAGTAAGCAGTGTGTTTGTGTGTAACTTTTTCTTCTTGTGTACGTTTTGGGATTTGATTTTTAAGTTAGGTAGGGGCAAGTTGTTTATCAGATGCAGGAATCTTGTAAGCTGTACTCCTTCAATACGGAGTAATACACACACATGACATGGTAGTAGTCCATTAATTAGTTTGGGTTTTCATTTTGTTTATACAGTACAAAGTTTTGACTAGCTCGTAGGTTTGTGTAGTCATGTAGACAAAAGCCCTCGGGGCCCCATTGCGTTCGACGTCCCTGGGCAAGGCATTCAATGATGGATGATAATAGGGTGTAGATTGTGTAGCACGAAATGAGGTAGTTAGCCCCATCCCCCTGCTGTGCATGCACTTTTTAATGTAATTGGATCCTCCTTGATTATATAGATTCACATGCATCTTTAACCCTAATTCTAAACAAAATCTATTAATCTTTGTTTTTATATATACAAGATCAATTAATTAAAATATAAAATGATAAAAGTACTTTCTAACTAGATATTATATATGACAACTTAGATAGTTAAAGGGAGGAACGGTGGCCGTGGGGACCTCCTTCCCAAATTCCCAACTACACCCCCTGAGGCCTGAACCCTTCATTGATTGCGTTTTTGTCCCTCTTCAAATCAAATGCCCTGCACAACCCCGCCCTCTTAAATCGCGCTTACCATATTTTTAAACACGACTACTACTGTACTAAAAATGGAGCTAATTAGAGTACTAGTATTATCAAAACAGTACTACTGGTGATTGTGATTTGTGAATACAATTCCTCTAAATGTTTAATCATAACACACGAGTTGGTGGAAGTTAAACAATTGGGTTAACTGGTCAACTCAACGACCATGCCCAATCTCCCGCGCCACTCCCCCCTCACGACTCACGAGGCCACTATTGATTGTTTTATTTCATAATTTGGTACAGACTAAAAAAACCACTCCCTTTTTTTTGATAACCCCCAACTAAAGAGGTCAACCTAGAGCATCCGCAAGGATGAGAACTTAGAGTTCTCCATTATTTATCAAGAGGTTGTTAGAGATGTTGTGGCTCGATCAACTTGGTGATTTTATCGGCTACAACATTGCAATCCTAACAACGTGACGCAATGAGTTATTATTGAATTGCTTAAGTGATACCATGATATACGAGACCAACATCTCAATTTCCCACGAACATTTATTTGTTTCTTTAAATGCATTAATTACTGTTAAGTTGTCATCTCATAGTGCTAGCGTTTCCACTTGCAATATAGAGATGGGCACGTACTTTTTTGTTCCTATACTAATAGGATGAACATTATGATCCCTAATTACATATCCTCAGTGGCGGAGTCAGAGAAAATTGAGGGAGGGGGGGGGGGGGGGGGCGACAAATAAATAATATTATATTCATTTAAACTAATAATAATTGTAAAAGAGTTCGAACAAAACGTATAATAATAAAGTCATAGTATCTAATAAGCTCAATGCCTAGTATACTAGTTACATTCAAATTACAAACCCTAAAATATTAATTCAACAAAAACATCATATTAAACATTAAACAATTTAATGTAATTAAGTAGAAGTGTACACCTAAATTGTATCAACACATAAATATTACAAATATGAATTTCACCTGAAACCATAAAAGTACAACTTACAAAATTTTAATTTAAGGATGAAATTAAACAAATTACAAATAATAGAGGGATTAGGGCGAGAAGGAACCGGAAAGGGAGTCGAGGAGGTGCGGACGCACGGTCCGGCAGTGGGCCGATCGCCGATGGAAGACTTGAAAATTACTCCTGATTGTTGGATCAAGACGTGAAGGCTGAATTCTTGGAGAGTGGGGAGGGATAATGTGTACTTGTGCAACAAGGTTTGATTTAAAGGTAAATTCATTTTTTTAATTCAAATTCAAAACAACGTCGTTTTGAGGTGTTTAAAAAAAACGCCAAAAACAACGTAGTTTTACCTATTCTTTAAAAAAATTAAAACAGAACAGATGGGTTACTGTTCATCTTCCACCTTGCTTATGCTTCAGCCGGGGCCTTAGAAACTGATGGAGGGGTGCTGGAGAAGTGTAACACCCCCTTCCTACCCTAGAGGTATTGCCGTCAGTAATCCAGATTCAGACTAAACCGAAGCTACCTAAGGCTTTAACCTAACAGAACTTACTAGAACAAGGTAAATGAAACCATTTAAAACCTAACAAAAATAAGTAAAACTTTACAACGGAAAAGAGAATTAAAGGTCTTATACAAGCCTTAACTTAAAAAGAATTAGTAAATAAATAGAACAATCTTCTATTTAAACAAAGTCTTTATCAAGTCTTTCTTAAGTTCTTATTTCTGAAACTCGGCTTCACTTTAAAGTAGTTCAACTATGATCTTCACTCAAGTATAGCCATTGGAAACCTTTCTTCAACTTCTGAAGCTTCAAACCTGTGGATCTACCTCTTGAATCAATTTCCAAGCATAGCCTGATGTGTCATATATCAACGGTGGACACCAGCCGACCATATAAAAGAAAAGAAGATGGACGGGTTAGTCTATTGAAAACCTAAGCAAGTGGAGAAACTAACTTGGTTCTTATTATTGTAACTAAACATATTGGCATCAAAATCCGAATATACTCAGATTATGATCCAACAGTTAGCAGTCTTATAGAGAATAAGGAGACTTGCATAATCAAGAGAGAGAACACCACCGCTTGTGGTTTCCTTTACGAAACATGAACAATTGTTGGGAACTCATATTAATCACATAACATTTTGAAAAGCCTCCATCGACTAATCAGATTGACTTAATCAACGTTTGATTAAGAATCATTCATAACCGGAAGTAAGAATGGTTATCAAATAGCCCAACCATTCGGGTATATTAATGTGCCTAACACACTTATCTTATATTACTTTCAAACTTTTCACAAACAAGTTGACATCTTTTAATCGGCTCGAACTACTGCCGATGGAACACAATACTATCGAGGTCAGAGGGCATGTTTTATCCTTGAACAACGAATAGTACGGGTCCCGATGATGGAGAGATTAGAGGGCTTGTTTCATCCATAATATTCTACCAACACATATTAATCGAACTACTGCCGATGGAACACAATACTATCGAGGTTAGAGGGCATGTTTCATCCTTGAACAACGAATAGTATGGATCCCAATGATGGAGAGATTAGAGGGCATGTTTCTTCCATAATCCTCTACCAACACATATTAATAAATGCACTTAGCTAGAGTGCATAGTCGCCCCTCAAGCGTAGAGTGGGCCAATGGTCATGACCTTAGTATTAGGGGATCAATATTGATACTGCCTAATATGAGTTTTAAAGAGATGCTTCCGAGACTAAGCTCACATCCCTGAACTAAATTAATCTATATCAATTTCTCAGCTTGAGACAACTAAACCAAACAAGGTCACACACACAACATACCTAAATCCCGTTCTAGCGCGAACTGAACGAATAACAATATGGTCATTATTTCTAACAAAACAACAACCTATCATATTTTAATAATCATACAAGTTGTTCCCAACGCAAATATTAAATGGGATTCAATTCCTCATTTAATAACAATAATGCAAGAGAGAACCGTCCACTTGCCTTAGAAGGCGTGCTCAACGTCCTTGGCAATTCAATGGTAATCTTTATCATCCTTCTGCCAATTATAACAAAAGATTCTTCAACAACGAGCTTATGGATACACTTCTTAGTTGTATACTCAACTCCTACAACTTCCTAATCGATAAACGATTTGATTTCGTATATCGACTTATAATTAATCCTTAGCTATCAAGCTTTAAGGAGCCATCTTGGCGGAATTATAACTAATTATCCGCTTCACTTTTGGAACAATTTTCTAAATAAAAATTGTTCATTAGCAACAGTTCTTAAAGGTGACCAAATCTCGGATCAAACTGATTAACAACGAATCCCGAGTAATTATCCGAAATCCTTTACCTGCCAATCGGTATCAAAACTTGTATTCGCTATAACTGAAGATTCAGACGTCCGTTTCTCGAGCGGTTTGAACCTGTGGAACCGTATCAACGTCAAGATTATAAAAACCATAAATTTAATTAGCAAAGAGGAACCGAAAGGTCCTTACGGTGGCTCCGCAACCAACACGCTAATTAATTTCGATCGTATATTCCGTCACTCGAGCCCATGGCTCGTTTGGCTCGATAGTGGCTCGATCTCCGAGCCCAAGGGTGACTGGGCGTTGCCCGGAAGTAGCCCTCGTTATGGGTGGTGGTCGGAGCAGAGGTGATCGCCGGCGACGATGTTTGGCGAGGCAACAAAGACAGCCGGCGGTGTGAATTCTTTCGCCCGAGCCATTTGCTCCGCCTGATTCTTTCATGGTTCTGGTTTTTGCCTCAGCTCGAGTCCAAGGAGAGGAAGAAGATGAGGCACAGGGCTGGTGGAGGAAGCAAGGCGAGGCAGAGAAGGCGGGGGAAGAGGGTGTAATCGGCGATGGAGAATTCAGCTCCCCAAGTCCGTCGTTTATCCTCATTCTCGTACCCTCTGATTCTAACAAAAAAAATAAACGCAAAGCCTATCCAAAGAAAGATATCAGCTTTCCTTCCCCCACTAAGAATTGGAAGTCGGCCTAATTGAATTTTTCCGTCTCGGAACGGGTCTCGCGTTAAAGCGGTAAAATTATGTACATCGGGTGAAAAAACTTACTAAACGAAAAACGTCCCGTAAATTATGTAGACCATTAAAACCAATTTTCCATGATTTTATCTTGCTACCTTCAATTTTTAGGTTTCCGTTTCGTATTTTAAAACCTTAACAGTAGATAATTAAAAAGACGGCTTATCCAATAAATATTCTTTTTCCACCGAAAAATCCTAGAATTCACACCGATCCATAAAATCATTTCTTTGTGATTTTAGGATGTCACCAAGAATTTTCTAGGATTTAAATTCCAACAAAAATATTGGATTAAGCGTTAAAACGGACAAAGAGGTTAAAATGATATCCGAGAAAAATTCAAAAATATCCTTAAAAACCGCAGTTATTACATTAGTACCCCCTTAAAAATGGTTTCGTCCTCGAAACTATGGAGAACTCAGATCATTTGGAAAGATAGCACAAGCACACACACACAACCACTACAAACCTATACAGAAGTTTGTAGTACCCTTTTAAAAAAATATTTTGTTACTTCTGCACTAAGCACAAACAACTATTGCTTAGTTACCAAACTCCTTCTTTACAACGTTCATTAACTTTGGGAAATGGCTCAACATTTCCTGTCTAATTTCTCAAGTCTTTTCTTCACCTCCATATTTAGACCAAGGTAACCTAACCAAAGGTATCTTTCTTATTCACGACTCAACCTGGCATTTTCTTCCTAGGTGTCATTTGGATGAATATCCATATCATTATTGTAGAGTACATGAGATACATCGAACGCATACCATTAAGGAAGACATTGTTCTTTCCAGTATCTCAAAAGATCCAACATAGCGAGCATTTACGTTGTCTCGCATTCCCCAGCGGAATATGCCTTTTAAGGTGGATAGAACAAAAACGTTGTTCTCTACAGTAAACTCAGCATGCTCTCGCTTAAAACAACACACGACTGTTGTCGATTTTGAGCAGTTAGCACCCTTGATCGTGTTAGTGCGATATCAGCTGTTGTTCTCTTGGCCAATTCTGGCCCATGGAGAACTTTGTGAGTATTGTCATTCCAACAAATTGACAACCAACACTTCCGGCCTTACAAAGCCTCAAAAAGAGTCATTTCTTTATCGTGAAATCAAAATTTTTGTATGTGAATTCACTCAAACTCAAACTGCCATTCCAACTCGTGTGGAATCCAAAATACATGTCCTCGGGAGTTTGAATTTGTTTCTTTGCATTGTTCGTCAGTTTGATGAGGGAAGCCAGCTCTAACATTCGGTTCACTCCATAAAGCTTGATGTCACTCCTTTCAAAACTTTGACATGAACGACCTATCCCAATCAGAGACAAAAGTCTTTGGAGTTTTATGAAGATCAAAAACTTCATTCATGAACACCTCAGCTAACTTTTGTACTCTCTAAGTCATCTTAATTGCATTAAAATGAACACTCTAGGTGAGTTTATTAACAACCTCCATATACATCCTTCTTTCATTAAGTCTTGAACGACTAATGACAAGAATCCATTGTAACATCTTTCCACTTTCATTCTGAAACAGGAAGAGACTATAACATTTCATCTGGTCTTCTATGCTCAATCAGGACTTCCAAACAAACCAAACACATCAAAACAAACTCGGTGACATTTCGCTTCATGTCAATCCATCAAAAGTTTTATCTTAAATCCTTATACATTTACTTGTTCCAAGATGAACCAATTAAGCAAATAACTATGCCTTCTTTGAAATAAACTTTCAAAGCTCATCAACAACAAATACACATGAACAGTTTTGAAACCAAGCAATCCATAATCTTGAATAACAAATCCCAGTGTCTTACCTTCTTGATCTTCTCCATTGATCTTAAACAATTTCCATACTACTTTTCCTTGATCTGGTCAACAGATTTTGAATAACATCCTAGGGGATTCACACAACCTTGTTGTCATCCAAACTAAACCTTTAGTCCTTCTCAAATTAGTTTCTTTACAAGGATTACTTAAAATCCTTACTCAATTTCCTTTTTGAGATAAAATCTCATTATTACTTTAACCAAGAATATGAGATTTTTCCAACACACGACAAGATAATAACCTATCTTGTCAATCCTTTACATCCTTTTCTCAATCAAAACTCAGCTTGGGCATACTGACATTCAAAAGTAGTTATCTCTCTCAACTACTTCAAACTACACTCTTACGCATTACTATACCAACATATTGGACAATAATACCTTTAGTCCAATAATTTCCAACAAAATTGTCTCCATTGACAATTTTCAGTCTTTTTCATCAAAGAACTGTTTAGACTTCACTTAACATTCTGACTTGTTGAGCAACCTAACTCTTAGGATTAAAACATATCCTCACGTGTCTACTCTCCATATCCAACAACTTATCAGGCTGAGATTGAAAATCAATACTAATTTACATATCCAAACTCCAGACCCATTGGAGTTCTTCTTAAAGTCCTTACTTGACTATCTTATCTCAAAGAGATTTAAGTTTTCAAGACAACATGAAAACAAATAACAACTAATGGAGAAATTACTAGTACATCCTTTATTCCAAAGAAAGGATTACTACAATATCATTCCTTAGAAAGGGTTCCATCCCAGGAATCCATATCAACTTACTTTCAAGGACAATTCCGCTAAAAAGGCAATGACTTTCTTAGGTCATGACGTCAACCAAGATGAACTACTAGCAAACTGCTTAGAGAATTCCAATAATCGTTGTCTGAAAACAATCACAAACTGTTAGAGAAGTACGGAGTCACTCCATACTCTTCAGAGACCAACACAGATTTGTAAAGAATCTTACCAAATTTCTTTACTTATAATCGAACTGTTTTGGGAAGTTTGACCATACTCCTTGAATTGTATAGGATACCAAGGATATACTAACTCAAAGGAGTTTTACAAGATACTAGATATAGCAATAGATATAGCAATTGCTATAATGCAAAAGGAAGCTCGCATCTTTTCATCTCAACCAACTATACTTGCAAAACTCATATAATTGCAAAACTTATATGATTGCCAACTCATACTAGAAACCATTCTTAAAAACCCAAGGAATTATGTGATCTTATTTCACCATGTGATCAGGATGGGGAGATAAAATAAACATAATCCTTTACTGCATTCTCATAGGAATAAGACATGTAATCTTGCCTTACCATGTGATCAAGATGGAAGACAAATTACATTCTTACTCATCAATATGAGAACCGTAAAAACATTTACTCTCAATCGTTTTAACCACTAACATTGCCTTAAAATTTCATATTTGAAATTTTTCTCAAAATCAAAGATGAGTCTTAGAGGAGCAAAGACAAACGAATTTGTTTCTAGACATATCACTTCCCTTTTGAAGTATAACACTTCTTTTCTTCTTCAAGGTAGTTCCTGGTGACTTACCTTGACCTTTTCTCACTTCCAAACACTATAATACTTTTCCGTACTCCATAGTATGAAGTAATCCTCATTTGATACGACTTAGTCAGAACTCATCTTAACTTTACAAGTTCCAATTAAAAAAATTGATTACTTGAATTCATTTACTTGAAATCCTTACTAAAGAAAAGATTTCAATATCTTTATACTTATAACATAGATTCTCCTGAGATCATTTTCGATTTGTACATCATCTTGACATACTGCTTTAAGATGAAGTATTAATGATTCCCCACTAGAATTCAAAGCTTGGGTTCATTTATTCTCCAAAACTATAGATCTTCTGGAGCTTAGTTGTCATCTCAACTTCTATATTCAAAGGTAAACAAACTTACCCTGTAACAAGTCCTAAGGTATTTACTACCCTTTTATCCTTACATAAGGAAATTCTTCCAATTTCCGATTCTTTATCACATATGAAAGCACATGGCTCCACATAACCTTTTGAGATCCTTCCAAATTCTACCTTGGTTAAACAAACTAGACTTCTCCATCATTCTTGTCGTCTTACTTAACCATCAGGAGAAGACATATACCTTTATTAGCTCAGGTTCAAACCACATTGCAAAGGAAGAACTTGTGGTTAGGAGACTTGCCGAAAACTTAATAGTTTCACCAGTACCACCTTAAACATTAGATTTGACGGATATAAAATCTTCAAAATCCAAACACAACTGAAATTATCCTTTCAGCGATAGAGTCTAAGCCTTATTGATGATAGATGATTGCTATTTTTCTCCCAACTGTTTAAAATATCACAAACGAACATACCAAAATCATTCCTTAAATGATCTTCTCAAAACTGAACTTTATCATTTCCATCCTTGAAGAAACATAAGCCAATACCATTGGCAATTTAGAACATCTTACTACTGATTCCATTACTAGTCCATTATAGACCTCAAGTCTTTTCTCATTATCCCGAGTTGGGTATCATACAAAGTAACACCAATAACGTTGTCGCATAGGTTAGTCATCTGGATATCAACAACTCATGTAATCAATTAACACTTGTGCCAAGTAGTTAATTGAACATAAACACATTACTGATGAACTTTTACCTGTTCAATCCATTTTAACCAATTAGCCTTATTCACAACAACCTTGATAATTAACCACTTGTTCACAACTTAAACTGAACCAACATTCTTCCTTCCTTTCTTACTATAATTATAAGAAATTCCCATTCCATTTAGGATTCTCAATCCTCTTAACTCAAAGGATATCAACATATATGAAAATCCGAGTTTGAACACTATCAGGTTAAAAATTGAATTGCATTTTCCAATAGATTAACAATTCAATCGATCCAACACTTAAGCACTTCAAAGCTCTTTAACTTCCCACTGGGCAAAGAAAAGTACAAAATATCCATTATTCTATACTATAGAGTCATAAACACAGTTGTTGAAGAAAGTTTCCAAAGATAATCCCTTTCTATTCATGATTCTTTTACCTCACTTCATGATCCATACTGATCTTTTCGAATTACTCAAGACTTATAAGATTCATCAAATCTTACCATTGAGAAGTAGAGATTCCAACTCCAAACTTCTATTGATACTCGAATTTCAAAATTCAGAAATTTCTATAAGAATATACTCGTGAAAACTCTTAATATTATGACTTCAATGTCAAAGAAACTCACTTTAAAATTTCCTTTTTAAAGACAACACTTGAACTTTCACATATCAAGAAAAGAAATTAACAATTTCTTTCACATACCTGTGAATCATGACATTTTTAAACAAAATTCATAACTTCAAATCTTCCATCATACGAGCTTAAAATAGGAAACCTTCAAAATAGAAAGTCTTTATGAAGTAAAATACTTAACTTCAAAATCTCACAAGAAGTTTCCTAATATGGAAGAAACGACGAGGGTACACCCAATTCAGACTCTCAAGAGAGAATAGGAATTCATTGAGAACTTGGTCTAGAACCGGGTCAACTGTAGGAATATTCACCTAATCTTACTTTGGATCCTTCTCGGAATCCATTCCCATCTCCAGGGAATCAAATGTCCACCATAGGACAAAACTTATTACCTCATGTTCTCCAATTCCCTTTTCTCCTTCTATCTCTTCACGAGTCTGACCTCCAATCTTAATCACTTTCCGTAAATGGTTCTAAGACAACACCAATATAGAATTCTCCATAATTCTATATGGAATGATGAAAGTCTTAAGCAATACTTAGAAAATTTTAGCTCTGATACCACTTCTGTAACACCCCCTTCCTACCCTAGAGGTATTACTGATGAGGTATTTTCGGTGGTCGTTATACCTATCAAAGAATCCTAACTTAACCAATCTGAGTAGAATGGTAAGCAAGAGTCGATCCCACATAGACTCGTGTATTAATGTTATTACTTATGTGCCAAGTAACTAATATGGGTTTTTTTTATTGAATGAAAATCTAATCTAAGATGCAAATTAAAACTAACTATGAATGCAATTATGATTGTAAGAAAAAAGTATGAGAAAAGCGTGTTCAACTAATTAGATCCATCATGATATTGCTTTATTGATCATCGATTCTCTTGATTCTCTTCTCACTTGAATAATCTATTGTGGATAATGATCCTACTAAGGACTAAAACCCAAACTTCATATTTAGTTGATAGAACTACCAGTCTAACAACCCTAATTATCTAATAACCTAGAAGACCTTCTAGATTCAATTAAATAACAACTTGACGATTCAAGTTATCAATAGAAACAAGCACTTAGAGCAACCAGACATCTAAGTGACTTGTGAATTTATTCCCTACTTTAACCAATTTGTCCAACCGGTACTAAATTAATTAAAGTCTACTCTTAATAAGATTAACTCCAACCGGTAATTAATCAGATTCAGTTTTAACTAGGAATTCAATTAGGTAGCTAATCTAACAAAACCCTAGTTTAGATTCAATTAAGCACAGGGAATAATTTCTACTCAAGTTTGTTGAGAATCAATTAAATCTCACAACTATACACAAATCATGACTTCAATAATTAGTCAAACACAAGAGAAATTAGCAATGCATAATTGAATAAAAGTCAAACTTACAAAGGTTCAAAGGTTCTTCCTTGAGAGAAAACCCTAGCCTCCAAAAGTATGATCCAAAGTTATGATCAAAAGTTCTTTAAAATAAAATAACATAAGGTTTATATATGTCTTCCAAATAATCCTCAAAAGATCTATCTAAGCTATGCTCGGATATGATATAACCCTAGGCCCGAAAATCAAGCCCAAATGTCGGCCTATGATTTCCGCGTGAAATTCCCGATTGCGCGGTATCGTATAATTGCGCGGCCGAGCAATGTGCCATCCCGCGCTATCACCCCTCAGTTGGGATTGCTTGGGATAGGGTTCAGAATTGCGCGGCCGCGCTTTTAGCAGTCATCCCGCGCAATTGCCTCGGTTCAGCATTCAAGCGTCACTTCAGAGGCTGTTTTGACCCACTTAGAGTTGGAATTTAGACTCGGAGTACAAATATGAATTGTAGCTATTTGAATTAGCTTTCTATTGATACCAAATTGACCCTCATCCGAGCACTATAGCTCCCAAACAAGCATTGCAAGATAGAGTTGTCGAAACAAGAACTCCAATGCATTGCCCGAGTTTAAGCGTTCTTTTCACACAAGATCTTGGGCGTTAACTCTTCTAATCTTCACTTGTATCATTCTAAGCTTAATAAAACTCCACTAAAATTCTCTAAGATCCATCCCATCCATGCTTGTTTACCTAAAGATCTGCAAAACAAAACAAAACAAGCGCAACTACCCGAAAACACAAGATCCTAGAAACTAAACTAAAACCAACTAAAACTAACTAAAACTTATGCAAAATAAACATAAATATGCATCCTAAACACTACCTAAATGAAAGCTATCAATTACCGCCAGTAACCCCGATTAAGACTAAACCGAAGCTACGCAAGGTTTTAACCTGACAGAACTTACTAGAACAAGGTAAATGAAACCATTTAAAACCTAACAAAAATAAGTAACACTTTACAACGGAAAAGAGAATAAAAGTTCTTATACAAGCCTTAACTTAAAAAGAATTAGTAAATAAATAGAACAACCTTCTATTTAAACAAAGTCTTTATCAAGTCTTTCTTAAGTTCTTATTTCTGAAACTCAGCTTCACTTTGAAGTAGTTCAACCATGATCTTCACTCAAGTATAGCCATTGGAAACCTTTCTTCAACTTCTGAAGCTTCAAACCTCTGGATCTACCTCTTGAATCAATTCCAAGCAGAGCCTGATGTGTCGTATATCAACGGTGGACACCAACCGACCATATAAAAGAAAAGAAGATGGACGGGTTAGTCTAATGAAAGACTAAGCAAGTGGAGAAACTAACTTGGTTCTTATTATTGTAACTAAACATATTGGCATCAAAATCCGAATATACTCAGATTATGATCTAACAGTTAGCAGTCTTATAGAGAATAAGAAAGAGACTTGCATAATCAAGAGAGAGAACACCACCGCTTGTGGTTTCCTTTACGAAACATGAACAATTGTTGGAAACTCATATTAATCACATAAAATTTTGAAAAGCCTCCATCGACTAATCAAATTGACTTAATAAACGTTTGATTAAGAATCATTCATAACTGGAAGTAAGAATGGTTATCAAATAGCCCAACCATTCGGGTATATTAATGTGCCTAACACACTTATCTTATATTACTTTCAAACTTTTCACAAACAAGTTGACATCTTTTAATCGGCTCGAACTACTGCCGATGGAACACAATACTATCGAGGTCAGAGGGCATGTTTTATCCTTGAACAACGAATAGTACGGGTCCCAATGATGGAGAGATTAGAGGGCCTGTTTCATCCATAATCTTCTACCAACACATATTAATTCGAACTACTGCCGATGGAACACAATACTATCGAGGTCAGAGGGCATATTTCATCCTTTAACAACGAATAGTACGGATCCCAATGATGGAGAGATTAGAGGGCCTGTTTCATCCATAATCCTCTACCAACACATATTAATAAATGCACTTAGCTAGAGTGCATAGTCGCCCCTCAAGCGTAGTGCGGGCCAATGGTCATGACCTTAGTATTAGGGGATCAATATTGATACTGCCTAATATGAGTTTTAAAGAGATGCTTCTGAGACTAAGCTCACATCCATGAACTAAATTAATCTATATCAATGTCTCAGCTTGAGACAACTAAACCAAACAAGGTCACACATACAACGGACCTAAATTCAGTTCTAGCGCGAACTGAACGAATAACAATATGGTCATTATTTCTAATAAAACAACAACCTATCATATTTTAATAATCATACAAGTTGTTCCCAACGCAAATATTAAATGGGATTCAATTCATCATTTAATAGCAGTAATGCAAGAGAGAACTGTCCACTTGCCTTAGAAGGCGTGCTCAACGTCCTTAGCAATTCAACGGTAATCTTTATCATCCTTCTGCCAATTATAACAAAAGATTCTTCAACAACGAGCTCATGGATACACTTCTTAGTTGTATACTCAACTCCTACAACTTCCTAATCGATAAACGATTTGATTTCGTATATCGACTTATAATTAATCCTTAGCAATCAAGCTTTAAGGAGCCATCTTGGCGGAATTATAACTAATTATCCGCTTCACTTTTGAAATAACTTTCTAAATAAAAATTGTTCATTAGCAACAGTTCTTAAAGGTGACCAAATCTCGGATCAAACTGATTAACAACGAATCCCGAGTAATTATCCGAAATCCTTTAACTGCCAATCGGTATCAAAACTTGTATTCGCTATAACTGAAGATTCGGACGTCCGTTTCTCGAGCGGTTTGAACATGTGGAACCGTATCATCGTCAAGATTATAAAAACCATAAAATTAATTAGCAAAGCGGAACTGAAAGGTTCTTACGGTGGCTCCGCAACCAACCCGCTAATTAATTTCGATCGTATATTCCGTCACTGGAGTCGATGGCTCGATTGGCTCGATATTGGCTCGATCCCCGAGCCCAAGGGTGGCTGGGCGTTGCCCGGAAGTAGCCCTCGTGATGGTTGGTGGTCGGAGCAGAGGTGATCGCCAGCGACGACGTTTGGCGAGGCAACGAAGACAACCGGCGGTGTGAATTCTTTCTTCAGAGCCATTCGCTCCGCCTGATTCTTTCATGGTTCTGGTTTTTGCCTCAGCTCGAGTCCAAGGAGAGGAAGAAGATGAGGCGCAGGGGCTGGTGGAGGAAGCAAGGGGAGGCAGAGAAGGCGAGGGAAGAGGGTGTAATCGGCGGTGGAGAATTCAGCTTCCCAAGTCCGTCGTTCATCCTCATTCTCGTACCCTCTGATTCTAACCAAAAAAATAAACGCAGTGCCTATCCAAAGAAAGACATCAGCTTTCCTTCCACACTAAGAATTGGAAGTCGGCCTAATGGAATTTTTCCGTCTCGGAACGGGTCTCGCATTAAAGCGGTAAAATTATGTACCTCGGGTGGAAAAACTTACTGAACGAAAAACGTCCCGAAAATTATGTAGACCAATAAAACCAATTTTTCATGATTTTATATTGCTACCTTCAATTTTTAGGTTTCCGTTTCGTATTTTAAATCCTTAACAATACATAATAAAAAGACGGCTTATCCAATAAATATTCTTTTTCCACCAAAAAATCCTAGAATTCACATCGGTCCATAAAATCATTTCTTTTTTATTTTAGGATGTCACAAAGAATTTTCTAGGATTTAAATTCCAACAAAAATATTGGATTAAGCGTTAAAACAAATAAAGAGGTTAAAAGGATATCCGAGAAAAATTCAAAAATATCCTTAAAAACCGCAGTTATTACAAGAAGACAGCTCGCCGATACACTAATACTCTCGGTTCTCCGGGCGAAAGACGGGGCGGCCGCCACCCTTCGCCCCCCTCGCTCTGCCTCTACATATCTTGTTACAGCGGAGTTTGAGGTGTATTTTGACCCATCAAAATTAAGTTTAGAGTAGCTTAAGACCGGTTTTTGCCATTTCTTGTTTTTGTTCATTTTTTCATGGAGGGTTCTTTTTGTTGGCACTTGGCACTGATGTATCTTCCTCCTCGGTCCAGCTTTTGGTTTGTTCCCATTGAGTTATTTGATTTTTAGTATATTGTTCTAGATTTTGAATGAAGGTGTTTACTAGAATATAAGCTTATTCCGTTGATGCCAAACACACCATCAAGTAATTACTAATTTTGTAAATTTCGTTTTGCCTAAATTGTGGTATGTTTCGTTAAGCATTATGGTTATACTTTACGTGATGTATCATAGTTTCGCAAAGTTGTTCCAATTTTGTCATTAATCTTTTGCGCTAATTTTTTAGTGTGGACATTCAACTAGTAGGTGTTTGGTGTCCTCAGTTGTACAATGACATATGATACAACCTAGGGGATGGCAACCCATTTTGTAATAAGCTTTGGGTGACTTCGAATAAGTGAAAGTCGAGGTCGTTAGTGATAATATCTCCAACGAAAAATGGGTGTTATTATGAACATATGCATAAAATATGTGAACATAATGTAAAATGTCAAAAGTTAAAACAAGTGTATAATTTTTTAAAATAATATTTTTTGATCCTATCCTTTTTAATCTTAGCTATTCATTGCTTAAATCCAAAAATCTTCATTTAATTTTAATTTTCATGATATATTCATGTGAATCAACCTAGCTCTATTACTTCATTAATGTATCTTTTTTTTGGTCAAATTAAGTTACTTCATTCTATCTGTTAATATGCTATGTTTATTATATTTCTTTGTTATTACTAATCTGTTTAAATTATTTACGTTTAAAATGATGAACATATCGTGTACATATTCGTGTATGTACGTATTAGTGTTTTGGTGATTGTATTGCTATTTTTTAGCTTGTTTTAATCCGTGTCTTTCTAGCCGGTCTCGACTGCCTTCTCTTAGAACCTAATCGTGGATTCATGTGTAATTTGAGTGCTTTTAAAAATGTCTAGCTGATTTGATGTACTCGTATATTACTGTTAGTGTACTACTTACTATAAGGAAAGGGATACGGTAGTGCTCCTATTAAAAAGGGAGACAGAAAAGAAAAGAAACACGAGTCGGCACATGCATATCTGATGACTCAACTGAATCGGGTCACGTGCGTCGGTGCAAAGTTCTATGCTTCGTGTAGACATAAATGCCGGAGTGAAATTCATAAGGTCAGTAGACATGTTACGTAGAATTGATTAAATTTTGCAATTTTGTGCAGATCAATTTCCACAAAAATGATAAACGGACTTAAACACACTGCCAAAGCAGTTTAAACGATTGACTATGACAGAATCTAGACGAAATTTTTAAATTAGTGAACTAATAAATTTTGCAATTGTATGTTTTTAAATTAAAATAAGGTAAGAATTAGGTTGAGATGAATTGAAGAATATAAATACGGAAAATTTAAAGTTTTTGCACTTGAATATTGATATAAAAAAAAGGATCGATATCAGTAATGTGGAGCCACGTGAATGAATAATTATCACACATTTTCACATTTTTAAGGTTCGGTATGGAAGTTGGCCTATGGCTATGTTCAACAAAAAATTTAGTTGGAGTTTTAAAACTAACTCAAGTTGTAAAACTAGCTGAAAAAGTAGTTGAAGTTTCAAAAATAGATATAAACACTGTTTGGTAATATTCAACTAGTTTATTGTATTGATTAATAAATTAAATTTCAATTTATTATAGATTTATTTTTATTTAGAAAATAATTATTTTTTAATTCGAAAAACTACTAAAAACTAGCTTTGTCAAAAAACTAGTTTTACAACTAGTTGTTAGTTTTTTTTGTCACAAACAAATAGCGTTTATACGAGTTTTTGCAACTAGTTGAAAAACTCCAACTAGTTTTTGATACCCAACAAATACACCCATCCTAGGAACATTTTTAAGCCACTTGATATATATAGTCAAACGGTTAGGATTTTAAGGTAGTAACTTAAGGTCGCTATTATAACTAGGGGTGAGAAAAAATATATGATCTATTGATCAATCCGATCTACCCAATCCGATAAAGTCCGATTCTGAATGAATCATACAATTTTCTATCCGTATCCTATTATATCCGGGATTTTTTTTTCGGATAGTTGGACCGGATAGGATTGGGGTTTTGAAGCAACCAAATATTTGATATATGCGGTACTATGGCTATGTTTGTAAAGTCACCAAAAAAACTAGTTGGAGTTGCAAAACTAGTTGAAGTTGTAATACTAGTTGTAAAAGTAGTTGAAGTTTCAAAAATATATGTAAACACTATTTGGTAATGTTCAACTAGTTTATTATACTAATTAATAATTTAAAATTTTATTTTATAATAGAGTTATTCTTATTTAGGAAATAAGTTTTTTTTTTTTACTTCGAAAAACTACTAAAAACTAGTGCAAAAACTTTAAAAACTAGCTTTGTCAAAAAAACTAGTTTTACAACTATTTGCTAGTTATTATGTGCCAAACAAACAACATTTATACGAGTCTTTGCAACTAGTTGGAAAACTCCAACTAGTTTTTGGTACCCAAAAAACACGCACTATATATGTTTTGGGAAGTGCACATTAATACAAGTGGTATTTTATAAAATTTCGACTCATCAAGATTTCAATTTTCCTCAACCATGTAAACTTTCTCTTAAAATATAACTGGATCAGTAGATATATAGTTTCGGTATCCACCAATCATGTATATTAATTGGGTCTGGAAAAAGTAGAAATATTTTTTCAAAATGGATAGATCGGATATCCGGTAGAGGATATGCGATCCAAGTGAATACTTCTTACCAGATTTCCGACCATTAACAGATTGGACATAGATCGGAATTTTAAGAAGAAAAATTACCGAATATCCGATATATCGGATCAAATCGGATATAAATGATTGCTAACCCTAATTTCAACTCTTATGAAGAGTGCCTTGAAAAAAAAGAAATTAATGTAAACCATACAAATAAAATAACAAAGCCAGAAAGCGATCTATATTGTATAAGGAATTTAAGAGCAAATATAGTAGGACCTTGGAATAGATGGAGAGTAGGAAATTGGTGGATTGGCAGTTTGGTTAAAGCCTTAAAGGCACGTTCCCTGCCCAATTCAATATCTCGCATTGCGGCGGTCTCATTCAATTTTCTGCGTCTTCCCCAATTCCCAAATCTTTTGGTGGCACTCTAATAATGAAATCTCTACCTATGTTTTTGCCAATGAGATTCTTACTCTCATAATAATACTAATAACTTGCAATGTTGTTCTTTATTAATACGTACTGTACAAACAATGGATATGAAATTATTTGATTATGTCTCAATTTTAAAGTAATGGCCTTCTTTTTCTTTTTCCCCTTCCTTAGCTTCCCTGTTCAAGTGTCTCCATAGTTCGGTTTCTTCCCGTTATTATGATTGAATTATGAATTAAATAATAGTATAGCGTAATACAATTGGTATAAGGGGACATGTACGTGATTGGCAGAATCGTTTAAGAAATTATGAGATTTGGATGGTTTCGAGGTTTATGAGGGATCACTTCTACCAATACTCAGTTGGTCTAGTGGTAAAGTGGTGCTAGACTCCTTAAGTGTTGTGCAAGAGGTTCGAAGTTCGAATCTCACTGGCAGCATGTATGGAAAAATTGATATTGGGAGGGTCTCCCCCAAAATGGGGCCACGAAGTACCCGGTCCGGATGTAGAGCGGTGTCCGACCGATCGAACCGGGCGAGCCAAAAGGCAAGACCAAAAAAAAATGAGGGATCACTTCTCCCAAAATATAACGAGAAGATCTTTGCTGGGGATTTGCTCACCACAATGAAAACGACGAGTCTCACTCCACCATCCCCGTGGTCAAGTGGTCAACTATAAAAACTGCATCCCGATATTCTAATTTTTTCCAATATTTTATACGTGTTTTTAAGGGCAAATTAGACCTGGGCTCGCTCCCACTGGAACCAACTAGAACCATACGGACCCGATTTCGGGGGTGGTTACGGTCCCGATTCCACCACCCCCAGAACCGTGGAACCGACACTTTTTACCGTTCTGAACCGTCGGTTTTATAAATATTTAAAAAATAAAAAAAATAAAACCCATTCCAACATGTGTTTCAAACAGTCGGAAGTACTGTCGGGTTAAAATCGGCAAAACGACTATTTTTTTGAAAAAAAATAGTCATTGGAACCGGTAGCCACGACCGCGGTTTTGGAACCACGGTCACGATTTTGCATTTTGTCTCTTTCCAACAAGTGAAACCGCGGTCGCGGTTCTTCAAAATAGGCCCGCAACCGAGTTTTCGGTTGGACCATTTTTTTTAGTATGGTCAGTTTCCGTTTCGGAACCGTGGAATCGGTCAGGCTTAAGTTATGGTTCCGGTTCCAGGTTTCAAAGGAAGCGGACCTAGGTCTAGGTAATATATGCAGTGTTCTAGGACATAGAGGGGCTACCTATAGGTTACAGGTACTTAGGTAGATTGAAAGACTATATGATTTAATGTCCAGATGACACTATACCATTCTGCAGATTTAGCGACCATATTTTAGCGCAAAATATGGTCGCTAATTAGTGACCATATAGACGCCAATGGTAGCTAATGTGGACATCAACACGGGAAAAAAATAAAATCAAATTAGCGACCGCATGATCACTAAAGAGGGCGTCCACGTGGTCGCCGGACCTTTATAGTCGCAATAAGTGCGCAGGTAAATTTCCCGCCAGCACGTAACGACCATATGGTTGCTGAATGTAGCGACCATATGTTCGCTACAATCGGAACCCATATCCGCGACCATATGGTCGCTACATTCAGCGACCATGTGGTCTCATCAAGGCCAGCGACCACATGGTCGTAACATATAGCGACCATTTGGTCACTGACATGGATCAAATGGTTTGGTGCGCGACATCAATTTTGGCGGGTAATTTCCCGCGATTTTTGCGACCACTTGGTCGCTAAAAACAATAGTTGGTAAAATTGCCGTCATTTTAGCATATATACCTAGGTTGTAAGAACTTCACTCTCATTCCGTTTCAACACAACCTCATACATACATAGCTCTCTTTCAAAATATTCACAAAGGAAAGAAACAATCAATCACAACTCTAAATTGATTCTAAGAAGAAATTCCGTCAATTTTTACCGACAACTTCACTAAAGGTATGTATTTAAAACTTATTCCTAATATTTCATTCCGTCATTATATTGTTTTAGACAAATATTGTCGGTAGAAAGTTTTCGTTTATATAATTCTAAGAAATTGTGTTACAGAAGTTAACTACATATAGTATATAGCAATTGGTTATGTTATATATGTGTGTTCTGATATATTGTGAAGTGGAGACCATATGGACGCTAATTAGCGACCATATGGTCGCCAAGTGGCTGGCGTAGAGCAATTTCTTGAATTTTACAAATCTATGCCGTCCTATGACCCATCCGAATTAAGATGTCTGTGTCGGAGGTGCAAGAATAAGAAATTGAAATATGTAGATGTTGTGTATTATCACCTTGTTAAGGAGGTTTTGTTCCTAACTATTACCATCGGAGTTCGACTTTGCCTCCGCCGTATCGAAGACTCGTTGGTTTGTGTCTTGGAGGGTAAATTTTATTTAATTTGTATTTATTTTTACAAATTCCGTATTAATTAATTACTATTTTTAAATAATTATTTTATCGGATTTAATTAGACGCACTTCTGATGGGATCCCTCCCAGCCGGGTATGGACGTCGAGTCCGTCCGGTTGTTGTGGGAGAAGAGAGCCAAGAAGAGATATGACGACTTGATCGAGAAGCACTGTCGGAACGAGACGAAGCCGAATTTCATCCAGTCCGCCACTTGGGAGAACTGGAAGACGACACATTGGTCCACAGAGGCGTTCAAAGCCAAGTGTGTGCGCCAGAAGCAAATCCGGAATGTCAATCCGGCGAACCACAGTAGTGGTTCATGTTCCCACCTCGACACCATGCGTCGAATGGTACGTATGCTATCTTAATTTGATTAAACTTAAATTAAGTTAATTATTCTTAATAGTTCGCAACACGCTTAATGAATTTCGTAGGAAGAACAACGGCAACGCCGCATCACGCCTCTCGAGCTTCTCATCGAGACACACATGCAAGGCGCCGAGTGGAATTTTATAGACGAGCGGTCGGCCTTCATCGCTGTAAGTTTTTATTATTTTACGTCTTATTTAATCTCGTATATTATTATTTTTATTATTTACGTTATTTGCTAGGCTCGGAGCCAAGAGATCCTCTCCCAGAGGTCCTCGGAATCGGGCACCCCACTGTCCTTTCAGGACGAGTGTGATGCCTTTCTGATGGCCGATGGGGGGTGGGCGTGGGAGGCGCCATCTTCGGCATTGGCAACGGCGCCTCCAAGTTTTACGGCGAGCGATCGATTGACGGCGTCGCGTCGTCCAACTCCTTGGGTGGCGGCATTAACGTAGGAAAATGTCGGGCTTAGGCAAACCGTGGAGGACCTACAGACTAGGATGCGCGAGGTCGAGGCGTGGATGCACCAGATGCGAAGACACGACCCGCAGGATCGTGCACTCCTAGGCGCACGATTGTGCGCTTTGCAATCAGAGAAAGGCTAGGGTCGGGCGTTTTTTGTGTGCTTTTAGCGACCAGCTAGTCGCGAATAGCTGATCGGTCGCCATTTAGCGACTAGTTGGTCGCCATGTTTTAGCCCCTATTAGCGACCATATGGTTGCTAATAATGGCAATTAATTGGTCGCCGTGGTCGCAAAATGGTCGCCAACAATGTGGCGACCATGGTCACTATGTAGCGACCATATGGTCGCAAAATTCAACGACCATAAGGTCTCCATGGTCGCTATATTCAATGACCAAATGGTCGCTATATTCAGCGACCATATGGTCGTCAAGTGGTTTGCGACCGACCTTTTAGCGACCATATTTAACGATCACGATATGGTCGCTAAATGCATTTAGCGACCATATTTTGCATTTAGCGACCAGAAATATGGTCGCTAAATTCAGTTTTTTTTGTAGTGAGGCCTATGCAAGGTTTTTTAGAACACTGCATATATGATATAACACATCTCCCTTGCTAGAAGCCATGAATACGTCAAGTTACAATTGTCGAGGATTAGGGACAACATGGGCAATTGGGAAACTTATCAGTCTTGTAAGAAGGGAGGCCCCGAATGTGGTGTTTTGTATTGAAACAAGATGTGTAAAAATGAAAAAGGATGAGGCAAAACAAACATTGGATTTTGGAGTTTGCTTTACAGTTGATTGTTTAGGGAATTCTAGTGGATTATGCTTGCTTTGGGAGGAGGATTTTAAGATTGTTAATTGTTAGATCTTATACTTCACATCATATTAATGCCGATGTTAAGTTTAAGAATGAGGTGGAGCATGGGGCATGATTTTGTATAAGTGATTTCAATCAAATTTTGAGGTCGGGTGATAAGGAGGGTGGTTTGACTTCAGATTGTGTGTCGATGTCGGAATTTCAAGATGGCGTGAAGGTATGTGAGCTTCTGGAGTTGCGTTATTGGAGTAATAGGTTCACTTGGTATATTGGAAGAGTGGGGATGATTTTATTCAAGAAAGACTAGATATGAAACTTGCTAATGAGAAGTGGATGAATAAGTTCCCCAGAGGTGGTCTTCGACATTTGAATAGTGAAAGGTCAAATCACATTCCTATCTTATTGAAAGTTTTTTGAGTGATGGAGGAGGGTGATGACGGTGGTAATGTGTTAAATATTTTCGTTTTAAGGTAATGTGGGTTGAAAATATACCTATCAACTTGTTTACGTACTTCCCATTATTTTCTTTATATTATTTTGAGGAAAGACATTAACATGCACATGTACTTATCTGGAGGTATATCGATCTAGGGTGTCATTATGAACAAAAGAATTAAAATTTAGATTAGTTGCAAGGTTCATGGCTTTAGGTTTGTGGTCGATTTCTATTTTTCTCTTTGATAAGCTAAAGAAACTCAAATCCATTGTGATTTTTTGGTTTTGATTTGAAAACGAAAATGAAAACGCAAGTTTCATTCACCCTTTTCGATCGAATTCTTCTCTAGAATTGTTGCCCCCTTCTTCTTCTAATTTGGTTCGCTTTTTTCCTGACTCCAATTTGTGTTCTCTCTTCATGAATTTTGGTATAGATCTCTTTTGTATAGTTTCACATTCACATTTGGGGTTTTTTCAAATTTGGGAGTTTGGTACTACGATTTTACATGATGTGTGTATTTTTTAATTGATTTTTGTTGGTTTTAATAAAACATATGAATATTGTGTATGTTTTGCTTTACAATTTCAAGTTTTTGATTGAAAACAAAGGCTAATGTCCAATGCTCATCTAACCGCTCACCATGTGTTCGACAAAATGCCCCAATGGTCAACTTAGTGTTGTGAGCACTTTTTTTACCAATTGTTCATAAATTATGAACCTAGCATACCAAATTATTAAGTCATACCATTTATTAACTGGAATACATGATACGAGTAACAAGTATTGTGAATTAAATTTCATGAACCGTATTGATAATTGTTATGAACCTAATCATATAAAGACACGAACTCACAAAATATGATTTATGTACTAGTAGATTACATGTCAAAAATACCAAGTATTATGAATTAAATTTTATGAACCTTAATGACAGTAGTTATGAACTTAATTATATAATGACTTGAACCGACATAATATGATTTATGAAAACATGACGTAATGCAATATTATGCTCTAAGGATAGTTTTCATGAACATTATTGATAATGTTTATAAACTTAACTGTATAAATACTTGATCCAACATAATAATATTTATAAATCATAATACATGTTATTGTAAATTAAATTTCACGAAACTTATTGATAATTGTTATGAACCTGACCGTATAAAGCCATAAACCATTACTCCAACTTTTATGAACTAAAAATCATAAGATGAAATATTATAAACTTATGCTTATAAAAATATGAACAAAAAGAACAAAAGTCATGAACCAAAATAACTAGTATGACTTAAAAGACATGAAATATAAGGCAGCCTATTAAGAATTAAACGTCATAAACCATAAGAATTATTATGAATCTAGCATACAAAAATATGAACCGAAAGAACATGTACCATGAATAAAAAATCATGAAAGAATATAATACCTATCATGAACTAAAAGACATGAACAATAAGATGAACTTTGATGAACCTAAGATTATTCAAACATGAACCAAAAAAACAATTTTTATAAACAAAAAAGCATGGAACGAAATTTATGAACCATAAGAACAAATATTATGAACCTTACCTAAAAAAGTCATGAACAAAAAGAACAACCGATATGAACAAAAAGGCACGATCGTATCAAGAAGTAGCCTATGTGGGATTTGAACACACATCTATGTGCACATGCACATTGCTCTACCATTTGAGCTAATAGGCTACCAAATGACATGTTCATTCAAAAAGTTTAAAAATCAAATAAAATCACCAAAATATGTAATGAACACGATTATTATTATAACAACCTTTCATACCAAGGGCAAGCAACTATATACAAAATTTGCTACGTTAACCACACCATGAATCAAAATAATATCTATCATGAAAAAAATGTTATGACATAATTGTTATCATGAACAAAAAAAAAACAATGAACCATAATAGTGGTTATGATGAACCTCATCATACAAAGATGTGAACCAATAGAATAATTAATACATTTTCAAAACAACCATCGAAACAATCAATTCAACGATCAATGCACCAAATTTCCTCCTCAAACTTCAATTCAAAAGATACACATTTCTTAGATTCAATACATTCGGCAACCAACATCTCAACAACATTCATATTCAATACTAGATCTAAATGTATCAAATTAGGTCTAAAAATCTGTTTTGAAATCGACATTGCATATCTACATTATAGCCTAACTTTCCAAGTAAAATCAGCCACGCAAAGAGTTGGGAATTGGAACGAAAATCAAAATCTCGATCAAACAAGAAGCAAAAACATATTTGTTTTCTTCTTCTGTGGATGTGTTTTTGTGAAGATGAATTTGAGCAGCTTGCTGCACTTTTAAGGAGCTTCGTGGGTTTTTTTATTTTCACGGGGATATATTGATCTTATTATTCAATTTTAATGGAAATTATGTTCCGTGCCATCTTTAATGATTTGTCCCCTTTTTTTGCTGAGCCATTTTATTTTAATCTTGGCCGGCTGAATATGTGATCTAACGATTTTAAATTACTTTCAGTTTTCACCCTATCACTTATAAGCACCAGAGCGCGACTTAATATATATTAAGAATTGAGATCAGGTGAGGAGGGTTCTTACCGTAGAAAATTAGGAGGATCCTCTACCGTCAGATCTGGTTTTTTAAAGATTAAGATTAAGGGAGAAGTTGTTCATTGGGATATAACAAAAATCAAAAAATAATTAATTTTGGTAACAACGTAAATTTCGAGATTGGAATTTTATTATCTTTACCGGATATGATAATCTAATAGCCTAATATTCCCGAATTTTGAGAGAATGGTAGACAAAAAGCGTGTTCTTGCTCTGGGGCTCCTACAACATCACATTTTCAGTTCGATTGAGTTAATGTAATGAACAAGTAGTAGAAATAAATGAACATCTATTTAATAAATCATGAACAAACAAATAAATTGGATGCTATGGAATTGTTTAAATGAACAATTATATGATACCAAAAGAACAAATATATAACAAATAATGAACAAGAAAAATATGAACACCTATGCTAAAAAAAACCAACACCATAGAAGAGCCCTAACATATATATTTAGTAGAGTAATACGCATAAATGAACATCTATTTAATAAATCATGAACTAATAAACTGGATCTTATGGAATTGTTCAAATGAACAACAATATGACAGTAAAAGAAAAAATATATAACAAACAATGAACAACAAAAATATGAAAGGACATCTATTTAATAAATAACGACAAAGAATAATCCTAACCTAGAGTAGTACACATAATGTTGCAAGGAAATAATGCCGAAAGAAATAACGCCGAAAGAATATGTTGCAAAGAAATAACGTCGAAGAAATAACCCTAACCTAGAGTAGTACGCATAAATGAACATCTATTTAATCAATTATGAACAAATACATTGGTATTATGGAATTGTTCAAATGAACAATTAAATGATACGACAAGAGCAAATATATAACAAACAATGAACACAAATAAAACAACATAATTGTGCAGAGAAAACCCTAACCTAGAGCAGTACACATAAATGAACATCTATTTAATAAATCATGGACAAATAAATTGGATATTATGGAATTGTTCAAATGAACAATCATATGATAAGGCAAGAACAAATATATAACAAACAATGAACAACACAAATGAAACAACACAATTGTGCAAAAAACCCCTATACTATTTCACGCACATACGATGCAGAAAAAAAGATATATGATAATCACAACTGAATGAACAAGTTGATCTCAATGATTTTTTTTCTCTAAATAAAACTGTCATATCCCTATAATTACGTAACATGATTTATCCAATTTTTGTAAATGATAATTACCAATTAATCTCATCCTTTAAAAAATCAGATCTGACGATAGAGGATACTTCTAATTATCTACGGTAAGAACTCTCTTCACCTGATCTCAATCTATGCATATAGTTCATTTAAACTAAGACCATCTCCAACAGTTTCCCTATAATTTTCTCCAAAATGAAGAACCAAAAGTTATATTCTCCAAATAAAATTTAGTTTAACTCCAACAGCTTCTTCATTGTAGAGAATCTTACATTTATTAGTTCTATTTATATATAATTTTTTTTATAAAAATTTCATATGGCCAATCACAAGTTTCCATGTATACAATTTCAATTAATGCATTTTCCAAATGAATTTGGAGAATTCTCTAAATATAGGGAAGACACTTTAATCTTTTGGAGAATTCTCCATTATAAAGAATTAGATAGGGAAGCATTTGGGGGCAAAAAAAAGTGGGTAAAATTCTTCAAATACATAATTTGTAACAGTTTAGAAAAGCGGTTGGAGATGACCTAAGTGTATATAACATTTTAATGAACCAAGATGACGAGTTACTCGAAGACCAAAACAACCCACCCTTGTAGACGAAGCAGCAATAATACTGAGAGAATCTGTAGAGAGGTATAATTACACTTGACTTCCGAGTTACTCCATGAGTGAATGCATACCCAAATTCAATTCATTACTCAGCAAAGCTTCCCAAATCCCAATGACAACCGTTACAAAAATCCCACGTACCTTGGAGATAAAATAAAAATTCAATCTATTTAGTAACATCTAAAACCCGATGCTAACTTACGCCTCCGCCGCAACGATTAGTCACGCGCTCCCACATTCCAATTATGGGGTTATCTATTTGTCAAAATAAAATAAAAATAAATTAGTGGTTTCTTTCTTGAACGAGAGAAAATTAGGACGGGGGGCGTCGTAGGGATGATGCCATGATGGGTGGCCTTATAAGAAGAAAGAACACAGCGTAGAATAGAGAGAGAAGTGGAAACGGAGCTACTTCTTCTGCTTTCGCAGGTGTGTTTATTGCAATTCAGAGGCCGGTTTGTGTCGGGAGGGTTTTAATTTTTTGGGTATTTTCTACAATAAAAATCTGGTTCTTTTGGGGGGTTAGTTTGGAAAATTTGTTTGGTGGGTGGTCTTGTCTGTGTGTTGGAGAGATAGAGAGAGAATTTGCAGTGACCCAGATCAAGGATCTTCCTCAATTGAAATGGGTAGGTGTCTTCATTGCTTTCTGCTCTCTATTTATTTCGCAGTTTCTTTTGCCCCCTTTTGGGATTTTCTCTTTAGAAATTGAGTCTGGTGTCTTCTAAGGTATTTATGCGATGACTGTGGTCACTTTTCTCTGTTTCGTTCATGGCTGTGCAAAAACTTGTTTGCCTTAATTCCTAAGAGGTCTGTTTTTGTTCTATAGAGTATTGGGCTCAATCAAGTTCCAGCAAACCAGTTGCTTCAGAAGGGAGTATGAGCTTCTCACAAGACATGGATGACGAATATGAGAAGCTTATCAGAAGAATGAATCCTCCCAGGTAAACCTTTCTGTCCTTTACTACTTCAATTTCTTTTCCTAAAAGTAACCTTACATTACATGTATGTATATTTACATGTCCTTTTTGTTCTCTTTCTTGTCCTCAGGGTGGTGATTGATAATGAAACCTGCAAAAATGCAACTGTTATCCAGGTAACAACCGGTCAACTTCATTGGCATATGATTCAATTCTTTATAAACTGTTTTTTTTGGCATTGAGTTTTAAATTTCATCATTATGCAGGTTGATAGTGCAAACAGGCATGGAATACTCCTTGAAGTTGTCCAGATCCTTACTGATCTTAATCTCATCATAACTAAAGCCTACATATCCTCAGATGGTGGCTGGTTCATGGATGGCAAGTGCCCTTAAACCTGAATAATTCTTGCTATAACAAAAGGCAGAATTCCTAATTCCCTTGTTTCTCCTTTACTCTAAAACAGTGTTTAATGTGACTGATCAAGAAGGGAACAAAATTACTGATGAGGAAGTTCTTGACTACATTCACAAGGTATTAATTTGTGCACTACTTTCCTTGATCATTAGCTTTTTCTTGTTTATTTATGCAATCCTTTTCTTGATCATCAGCTTCTTCTTTTTTTTTTTTTTTTTTTTTTTTTTGTGTGTGTGTGTGTGTGTGAACTTAGCTCTGATGTTCTGCGTTGAATTTTTCAGTGTCTAGGGCCGGATTCAATTACCATGGATAGATCGGTTGAATTCGAGACTTCTTCTGATTGTACTTCAATTGAGCTCATTGGAAGAGACAGGCCAGGTCTGTTGTCTGAAGTGTGTGCTGTTCTAGCTCATTTGAAGTGCAATGTAGTGAATGCTGAGGTCTGGACCCACAATACCCGGGCTGCATCCATAATGCATATAACTGACCAAGACATGGGTTTGGCTATTGATGATCCCGAGAGGCTTGCGAAGATTAAGAAGCTATTATGCAATGTGTTGAAGGGTAGCAATCAATCTAGAGAGGCGAAAACCGTGGTGTCACAAAATGCCACTCACACCGAGAGAAGGCTTCATCAGATAATGTTTTCCGCTAGAGACTATGAACGTGTGGATGAAGAGGAAGATGAAGGCGAGGGACAAAGACCGAATGTGAGTGTAGACAATTGGTATGACAAGGATTATTCCGTTGTCACAATCCGGTGTAAAGATAGGCCCAAGCTTCTCTTTGACACGGTTTGCACCTTGACGGATATGCAATACGTTGTTTTTCATGGAAGTGTTGATTCAGAAGGGCCAGATGCTTATCAGGTTTTAAAGCATGTGCAATGAATGATACACCTGTAAAAATGTTTTTTAGTTTACAGTTCTGCTAATGATTTGCTTGTTTCTTGCACAGGAGTATTACATTAGGCACATTGATGGATCCCCAGTTAAATCAGATGCAGAGAGGCAAAGGGTGATCCAATGCCTTCAAGCTGCAATACAGAGACGGGTTTCTGAGGTAAGAAGGATAATTTGTGATGGTGTAATTCAATTTTTAACAAGGGTTGTGGATTTTATTTACTAATCATGTGAATTTTGTTTGTATTTTCAGGGTTTAAAGTTGGAGCTATGTACAACAGACAGAGTTGGTCTATTATCCGACGTGACTCGTATCTTCAGAGAGAACGGCCTCTCAGTAACCCGAGCAGAGGTGACAACAAGACATGGCAAGGCTGTAAACACGTTCTATGTAAGTGATGCATCCGGGTATCCGGTTGATGCTAAGTCAATTGAATCCATTAGACAAGTGATTGGCCAAACCATCTTAAAAGTGAAGGGCACAGACCAGGAACACAAACAAAGTCCTCCTGAGAACCAATCTAGATTCCTTTTTGGAGGTCTCTTCAAGTCAAGATCGTTTGTGAATTTCAGCTTGATTAGGTCTTATTCTTGAGTGAGCATATCTATAGGTTTGTAAATTGAAACCGATTGCCCATACATGCATTTTTTTTAAATCACTGCATTTCAAGCATTTGGATTAGGTAAGTTTAGGTTTTAGTTGATTGTTTGCAGTCTTCAGAGATGGGTTAGAACTGCAGATTGTTTGTATGTCATGGATCCAATTGTTGGTTGGCAACATGACAGTTGAAAAAAAGAAAGGGTTAAAATCCCAATTTATGGGATGACCATGGAAGTTTCCTAGCGTAGAAAATTTGTGCCTTGTTATTTATCCTTATCATCCTAGTGTCAAATCTTTTGGTAGAAGTTGACAGACTTATCAAAGAGCTCTTTGACTGGGTTAGGCAGATTTATTTTGACTAGTATGGTGCTTCAAAATCATGCTACAAATCTTGATGATGTGCACAAAAATGTTTAATATAGTATTTGGTGGATAGGATTTAAGTAATAAGAGATGGGTCCATCTCCTTCTGGTGGGTTGGCAAATAATATTGCATCAAATCTAACAAACCTTGACTAACTCACCAAACAAAGTTGGTCATATTGGTGGGGGTCCCAGGGGGGAGGAGGCGGCTTGAAAAGAGGCAGGTTTTTGTATTCATACTTGCAATTAAGTTAATCATCATCTTGCATCTGACATGAATCTTCTGTGTGGCTCATATTTTCAAAACCAAGAGATCATGGTATCAAAATTGGAGTTGGTTTTTGTATACCAAAACTGGGTGTTCATTGTTTCAAATTTCAAGTTGCCCCTCTTTGAAATGGCTGATGGTCCCCAAAATCTGGGATAATAAGACTATTCCAGGATTTGGGTTTACAATCTGTGGGTTTTCTCAAAATCTTTTCTTGTTTTGCTTCCAAAAATTGACAGTGGGGGGCCAAAAGGGATTTGCTTTTTTTTTTAAAGTGGGTAGCCAGCAAAATTTGATAGGTTCATAAAGAAGGAGAAGAAGAATCTAAACAAAAGTTTTCAACAGGGAAAATGAAAGGGTTTTGGGTTTTGGTTGAGTTTATCAAATTTTGTCTAGTCATCATGTAACATACTTGGCGGTGCTGACTTCTGTGTGGGGTGTTGCCATGTGGCCTTCATTGCTTTGTTCCCATCTCAGTGCTGGATGCAAAATTTAATGATCCTCTTTATTTGAAATACAACCATCTAACAAATAAATCATGTAATCTTGATTTTCTTTCAAAAAAATAGACATGTAATATTTGTACGTAGATGTGAGATTTTTTGTTTTGAAAAAACAATATTTCTATGCAAATGTAAGATTTGGGTGTGTAGTGGCTCCTGAAATTGCACCATGTAACTAACTAACCAAACAAAGTGGATGGAAGGCTAATCAAGTCCCATCATGATTTTACCAATTCCCTATTGACCAACTGAAATCTCCCTCCGTCCCCATTTGTTCGTCCTAAAGAACGGTTTTTGTGCTTATTAAGGAAGGTGTAAAGTAGTATTGGTAATTGGGAAAGTGGGTAAAAGTGAGATTGATTGGGGGTATGTTTGTAATTTTATAGGGATAAAAGGTGTAAAGTAGTATTGGTAATTGGAAAAGTGGGTAAAAGTAGGGGTAATATTGTAAGAAAATTATAGATATAAAAGAAAAGTGGACAAACAAAAGGGGACGTCCGAAAAGAAAACTGGACAAACAAATGAGGACGGAGGGAGTAAAAGGAGTAGCGTATTCAGGATCTGCATTTTACCCCCCCTGTCATTTTTGGGTCTAAATTCTGCTACTTTTTTACCTTCTACGGAGTATTCCCTAAAGGTTATCATTTTGCAACTAAGCAGCCACCACCACCACCACAAACTCTGAAACTCCATGTTTGATTAGATTGTACAGCTGGTTTTGAAATGCTGTTTGTACTCTCCCTTGCTAAATCCAGCTTGTAAAAATTATACTTGTACCATAATTTCCTACAAAGGCCCTACATAAATGCTGGATCCTTGCTGGTTCAACAGTACTAATGTACTATTACTAGTACCACACTTTCTTGTTTGACTTCTTAATGACTCTACTCTACTCTACTCTACTCGGAGAGAAGCTTTGCTTGTCTACTTTTAATACTATAACATTGTCCTAAATACACACTAAACAATGTCATTAAGCTCTGTTCTGAGTATGTAACATTTCGTGAACCTTCCTTCTTGATGGTATTGTCAATAATATCCTGCTAATATATATTGGTCGTCCCGCCGCGAAATCTGGTCCGTCCATCTCACTGACCTGCATTGTTATTAATGTTTGTGGAATTAGACAGGCTCACCTAATCAGTGGCAGTTAATTTGGCTTTAAGCTAATCACATGCATGCTGTTAATACCAGGTTAGTACATTTTAATGAGAAAAATATGGAATCTAATACAAAAAAAATGTGTTTATAAATTGAGGGAGATCATGTGCTTTCTGAAGAATCTGTCACTGAAAACAATGTGGGTTTCTGCAAAATAAAAAATTAAGCATTTGCTTTGTTTCAGAAATATTCAAAGGCACTGATTCCTTTCTTCACAACAAGGGGTAAGATCTTTTTCACGCCTCAGCCATGTTAATAGTACCATGCTCTTCTCTCACATGAGCTACATGCACGCCAATATCTTACTTATCCTACCAAATAAATCTTTTTTTTTTTTTTAAGAAAAGATACTTTCTGTATTGATCAAAATAAGCCCCTGTTTTTGCTGTTGTGGCATGATCGTAGTGGTCGGATACTTGGTTTTCTTATTGGTGATCACTCACATAGTCACATGGCTTCTTAGTGATGCTTGAACATGTAGATAACTAGGCTTTTCTTTCTTTTTTTTTTGGTAGAAGATAACTAGGCTTTTCTTCTCTAATATTGTTCGTACCAAAAATCCAAAATATTACATTGGACTCGCCAAAGATTCAAGTTGATTTGGGTTGACCAGCCCAAAAACCTTAGTTTTACCAGGAATCCTCAACCGATGACAATTACGTTAGTTGGATCTCGTGCACTTTGATCGGAGGATTTATGGGCAAAAATGCCCAAAAGTGTTCAAAGCCCAGCCCAACAGGATTTAATGTCATGTGTGACTTTCTGGGCCCGGTGAGTGGATTGAAAATTAAATGGGCCGTCTAGTACCATGAATAAATGATAAACCAAGTGCCAACTGCCAACGCCCATCATGAAATCTATTTAGGAGGCGTTTGGTATAAAATCGGGTTTGGGTTTGGAATGAGGTATGATATTAAGAAAGTATGGGGTTGGAAATTGATTCCTGAAATCAAGTGTTTGCTCACTATTCTGGAATGAAATTCAACCCCATACTCAATGCTTGGTATTGTCAAATCTAAAATCCGGAAATGAAATTATAAAAATTACACTTTATGCTCTTTTAAAGTATAAATATTTTAAAAAAAACATAATATATCAAATATCATATAAAAACGTATAATTTTTCTACACTTTATGCTTATTTAAAGAATAAATATTTCAAAAAACATAATATTTCAAATATCATATAAAAACGTATCATATTCATATAATTTTTATACAAAGTAATTTTTAACATTATTAAGTGAACTACAAATTAACCTTATATCATCCAAAAAAACTAATTTTTTTAGTTAAGCATGAATATCAACAACGCTATACCTACAAAGCTAAGGTTTGAATACATAAACTAGAGAGTTTTTCTTGTCTTTTGTAATCTTCCATGCTATAGCATACACATGTTTTGAAATTTACCGACTATTATATATGAAATTGGGCCCTTCCTAAACTCCATAAATCGGCAAAATTGCTAATGGTCGGATTAAAACCAGAACCCTAAAATCCATAAACCATTAGAAATCAACATTTCATGATGTGAATCGGTGTGAAATTGGATCAGTCGCAGAAAAATAGAGGGAGTTTAGGGATCAAAACGGTGTTGGTATTGTAAGCACCGAGCAGAAAGATACGTCCAGAAAAAAATCACGTTATGAATTGAATATTGAGGATTCTAATTAAACTGTAGAGTAGCAGAGATGGTAAATGTTGAAGTGTGAACTATGAAGTAAGGGTAGATATAGCTGCGTAGAGAGGACAAGCATGGGCTAGGTTTAATTTTCATTCCATTGGGAATGAAAATCTCATACCAGGGTAGGAGGAGAGTATGAGAACTCCATACCTATAGGGTTTAGGTTATCGGTTTGAAAATCTAAATATAACATACCGGACACTAGGTATTGGGTTTTCATTCCCGAACCCCATAACTTCATTCCCTAAACGTAGTTACCAAACACCCCCTTAAAGTGCATGTTCGTGTATATACTAGTCACACAAAATGTTGGAAGACATGAAAGGCGAAAACAGAGCTCCAAAGAAAGGAAGACTCTGGAAATTTTCATTAGATCGAAGTTTATTACAGGGTTGAGTATTTATAGTCTTTACAAACACGCGTGCCTTGTAAGCTGGCTTATTACAGAAGTTACTCAACTACTACTAGTATTAGTTACAACATATATCCTCAAGTTGAAGGTGGTGAAACAAGCTTTAACTTACCAAGCGTTTGATTATGGCGTGGTCCTGATAAAGACTTGGTAAAGATGTCAACAAGTCGAGTCGTAGTAGGCAAATAAGACACTGGAATTACGCCTTCTTGAAGCTTGTGTCTAATGAAATGGCAAATCCAAATCAATAGGTTTGGTGCGCTCGTGGAAAACCGAGTTCTGGGAAATGTGTACAGCAGCTTGGCTATCACATTTGATAGGAATTGGCAAGATACCTAGCACTTTATGCTCATGCAATAATCTGGATAACCATGCTAACTTAGTGGTGAAGCGACGCATAGATCTGTATTCTAATTCAGCTGAGGAGAGGGATACAATAGACTGATTTTTTGAACTTCCATGAGATAGGACTACCACCAAATAGCACAAAAAATCCACTCACCAAGCGTCATGTATTTGGATAAACTGCCTAGTCTACATCACAATATCCTACTAATTGTAAATCTGGGGAGGAATTTAGAAGAATGACAAGACCACTATGGCGTTTGAGGTATTTCAAATTGTGCAAAGCAGCATAAAATTGAGATGTAGTAGGAGATTGCAGAAATTGATTCGGAAATTGCACAGTAAATGCAAGATCAGGCCGAGTATGAGTTAAAAAATTGTTTGCCCACAAGCTTTCTGTATAGTGAAGGATTAGAGAACCAAATAGACTTGGATTCAACAAACTTAAGAACAACATCTAGAGGAGCAGAAGCATGGCCAAGAGATTCATCATCAAATTCAGATAAAAACTTCTTCTGGCTGAGTATGTATCTATTAGGAACCTTAATGAACTCTATGCCAAGAAAAAAGTGTAACCTGCCAAGATCCTTAATGCGAAATTGATCATCCAGAAAAGACTTGTCTATTAATTTCAATAGAATCATTCTCAGTCACCAAAATATCATCAACATAAATGACCATAAAAACCATAGAATTATCAACCTTTCTAGAAAAGAGGGAATAGTCATTTTGAGAATGAATATAACCCTGAGATTGAAGAGCTTCAGAAAGCTTAGCATACCACTGTCGAGAGGCCTGCCTGAGCTCATACAAAGACTTATTAAGTCTACAAACTAATGCATCATCATCAATCTTTAACCCCAAAGGAGGTTTCATATACACTTCCTCATGGAGATCTCCATGAAGGAAGGCATTTTTAACATCTAATTGAGCTATATCCCATCCTCTCTCAATAGCCACTGAAACTAAGACAATTGTAGTAATTTTCACCACGGGGGAAAAAGTTTCATTGTAGTCAATTCCCTCCTTATGGGTGAATCCCCTAACTACCAATTGAGCCTTGTAACTTTCTATTGTACCAGTTGCTCTTAATTTCACCTTGTACACCTATTTGCAATTAATTGACTTCTTGCCTTTGGGTAAGGGAACAAGATCCCAAGTATGATTTAAATCTAGAGCATTAAACTCTTTTGTAATAGCTTCTCTCCACACTTTATATTTAACAGCTTCATGTAAAGAATTAAGTAGTTGCTAGTCATTCTAAGAAAAAGCATTGGCACATATGGACAAAGGTAGACTATACTGTGTGGAAGAAAGAGAACACAGAGAAATTAGAGTATGAGGGGACACAATGGAAGTATTGCAAACAAAGTCTTGTAAATGTTTGGGTTGATGGGGAATTCTGGTGGATCTTCTTACTGGAAGATTTTGAACATTGAAATCTGGTGGAGCTGGATGTGGTAAGGAGGAAATAGAATTGTCCACAGTTGCAAGAGATTTTGCATCACCCCTATTTTGCAACGATGGGTATTATCGTCAGTGACCTTGGACTTTATCGTCCAAAGTCACCCTAGGCTTTATAAGGTTTTAAAATTAAATAAA
The DNA here is from genome assembly GCA_964016875.1 of Fallopia convolvulus. Lineage (NCBI taxonomy): Eukaryota > Viridiplantae > Streptophyta > Magnoliopsida > Caryophyllales > Polygonaceae > Fallopia > Fallopia convolvulus. The sequence continues at coordinate 11,469,019 of OZ024720.1, forward strand.
TGCGGAATTTAAATGGTAATACATGACATTAAAAGGTGTTCAAACTTGATACGTTAAATATTATCATTACATCTTAAACTATTTCAAAACAACATGATAGAGTTAAGCAACGGAATTAATGAAACCTTGTTCTTGCAAAGCGTAGTGAATCCAAAATAGGAGAGAAATATTTTCGAGAGAAATATGTTCTTGCAAACCTTGTTCTTGCTTAGTGAATCCAAAATGCGAAACCTTCGATGGACATTTCCTAGAGTCTGGCATTTGTCGCGAAGGGCGAGAAATACCAGGAAAAAATGCGGAAAAACAACGGAATTAGTCTAAGGAGACTAAGCAAGTGAAAATGGAAATTCTCAAGGGTAGTTTGGTAACTTCAATAAATCATTAAAGAGGTAACGGGGAGATGTGTTTTTCGAGTTTATAACCTTTATGTAGAGGTTAAGATGGAAATGGGTCGATCCAGAAATGAGATAACCTTAGTCCGAAAAGAAAGACTACGCGATTGTATAACTTCTTAGAGTAGAATAAATGTTGGGGATGTTTTAATTACACACAAGTTTCTATAAAAAAATCTCTCGCGCCCTTATTGGACCGAGTGCCAGGTTGGCCTTCTAAAACTGGCCCGGTTTTGATGTCTTTTAATGTGCACTAGCACTTATCTTTAGTACATGTCAAAACTTACATAGCATTAATGACTTTTAAGAGTGTGGAGGCTATGAAAGAGCCGAGTCCACTTAAAGGAATGGAGTTCTAACACTTAGTTAGAACATACCATAAGTTTATTTAATGGATTGAACGAGGCAAACCTTTAGCCTTATTATAATTTTGAACGTCTACATAGCATAGACATTAGTAAAAGACTTTAGTCGTCTTTTTAACTTTATGTGGCATTGCTTAAGACTTTAGACGAAATCTTTTTTATTTCGACATTGCTTTAAGACTTCAGCCAACATTTATTATCCGTATGACATTGTTGTAGACTTCAGACGAAACCTTTCTATTTCGACATTGCTTAAGACTTCAGTCAACGAAGTAAGAGTAGAGTAACGAAGTAAGAGTAGAGTCACGACCCACATATAATATGATGTTGAAAAAAGTGGTTCAAGACTTATGCCCAACACGTTTTCCTATACTTTTCCAAGCGATGTCTCTAAACGAAACATTTTAAACAAACAAGGTCGCAATCATCAGTCCTAAGTTCATTTCTAGCATTTGAATAATAATAAAGATAATGAGATGTCGTTATTTCTAGCAATCGATATATCCTATGTTTATTTATTTAAGCAAACAAGTTTGTTCTCAATAGAGAAAAGTTTAGCGGAATCGAGATATCGAAAAGGTTACAAGGAGAATATCCACTTGCCTTGAATCTCTTTCGTAAGTTTACGCGACTTGGAATTTTGGATGACTTAGTGAAGTTCATGCACTTCGACCTATTTATTCGAAAAGGTAATGCATGAATATATATTAGAATCCTTATTTTAGTTTTAAAATAATCTTTTTCTTATTTCCTCATCTAGGAGAAAGGATGTTAATCTAAATTATTTGGTTAAATAATTTAGGTAGGAAACAAATAATAATAATCCTTTATTATTATTTTCAAGGTGATGTTTTTGAAAAATCTTTCAAAATATTTACTTTAATGAAACATGCAAGGAAGTACTTTACAAAATACAAAATCCTTTTTTTTTTGAAAATCCCATGCACTTTTATTCCTTTCATTTAAATAAATACTATTCTCACGGATGATATTGTTTCTAGAGATTAATCAAATTCATTCCAAAATTATAATAAAGTTAAATTGACATGCAAGAGTGGATTGATTCAAATAAAGCCTTTTTAATCCACATGCAACACTTATTTAAATTACTTAAGTGCATTTATTTATTCTCATAAGTCTACTCAATGGAAAGGATCATATATAAATTATTATGAAATTATAGAAAGGTCTAAAATTGACATGCATGTATGAATTAATTTATAAAAACCTTTTTTAAGTCCACAAGTACTACTTATTTATTTATTTAAGTATAACTTGCATCTTGTAAGTATCCTTTTTTATCAAGATCATGACAAATTTTATTTCAAATTTATACTAGCTCTAAGTTAACATGCAACGGTGGATTATTTCCTAAAATTTATAAGATCCACATGCAATAGTTTATTTAACTAACTTAAGTAGATAATAACATTTATGAGTCTACTTTTAACTAGAAAGTTCACAAATGAGTTATCTAAAATTTATTTTAAGTCTAGATTGGCGAGTTTGGTTCAAATAAAACGAACTCTTATCCGAAAACGAACTCTTATCCTGAAACGAATGCACTTTTTCTAGTTCATATTGCACTTTTCCTACTTTAGAGTGCACATTTTCGCATTTGCACTTTTCGTACTTTTTGTAGTGCATTTCTTCATACAACATGATGAAACCCGAAATAACGACTACGCTACGAGACAAGGAACAAGATTATTATATTCGAGTGCAAACACTTGCTCCTTTATTCATGATTTTCTCCCAAATATCGAGGTTACAAACCTACGAGGTTGGCGAACGACTTTGACCTCCAACGAGGTTCCGAGATCAAACCTAAATGTTGCGAGGTTGACTCTAGGGCGAGGTAGATTTGGGCACGTGGTGTAGAGAGATTTGTGAGGTTTTGTAGCGAGGTCTTTGGTGTGGGCGAGGTCCCTGTATGACTTGGGGTCTTTTTGTGGACTTCTCTTGTCTGTAGCGAGGTCTTTTGACGATGTTCCTATCACGTCGATCTTCAACAAGCAAGAGAGTTCTTGAGTTCAAGTGGTTTTTCGACCCCCTCTTCCTACGAGGTCCTCTTCTATTTATAGAGAATTGGGGAGCCGAGTTTAGGCCAAGGTCCGATGTGGGACGCTCGGAATAGGGGTTTTTGATTGGTCCGGGGACGAGGCCGCTTGTGATTGGTTCGGGAATGAGGTCGCTTGTGATTGGTTCGGGAATGAGGTCGCTTGTGATTGGTTTGAGTGGGCGGGTGCGTTACTAGAGTCGGTGACGAGGTCGAGACCTCGTCCCGGGTAGTTGGGAGACCTCGCGAGGGTATGAGTTTTGTTTTAAATAAATGAAGGGTATGGATGTGGGTCCCTGAATTGCCTTTGGAAATCCCTCCGGGCCCACTTGCTCTTGGTACCCCGGGCCCACTTCTTTTTTACTGTTTTGGACATCATCACAACCCAATGGTCTGGGGACCTCGCTCCGAGGTTCGCAGGCCATAAGTCCCTTGGGGCCACGGGGTACGAGGAGGGGATCTCGCGAGGTTTCTTCCTTTGCGAGGTTTCTTCCTTTGCGAGGTTTTGCACTTAGGATTTTCTTCCGCTCGCTCGGGCGGATCTTCCCGGGCCTGTTCTTCGTGTTTTAGACTAATGGGCCGTTTTGGTAGGGCAGGCCCAATAAGTCTTTTGCGGGTGAGGTGAGGCCCCAACCTGCTCTTTATAAGGGCGTATCTCACACGCTTCCCCTTTATCTTCTCCTTCAACCTTTTCGCTTTCTTTCTCTTCGTCTTCTCAGTTTTCTACGAACGGTTCCCGAGACGTTTTCCGACGAACCTCCACCGCTTCCCAGCCGTGTCAACGCTCCTTCCACGCCGATTCTAAACAAGTAAGTCCCCGACTCTCTTTCTCTTATTTTATGGTGTTTTTTGCTTCAAATTCTTCTCTGCCTGTTTTTTGTTTCGTGCTTTGGTTGGGTGATGGTGTGTCGTCCGGCGTTTCGCGCCGGTGTCACGGTGGCGGAGCGACGGTGGTGAGAGGGCGGGAGTTTCTGTGTGTTGTCTAGCGTTTTTTCCGTTTTGCTCTTCGCTTGTTCGCTGTGTTTTTTCTTCCTTTTCTTTCCCTTTTTTTTGGGTGATGGTGTTTTGATGGGTGTCCCTCGCCGGCGCTGTGGCGGTGGGACGGTGGTGAGGGGCAGTCACCGCCGTGAGGTTACCGTTGTGTTTTTTTTGGGTTTATTGTTCGTTTGGGGTGGCGGTTAAAATTCTGCTTCTCCGCCCACCATTTTTTTGAATTTCGAAACCCTCGGGAGCCCAAACGTCATGATGTCTGATTGACGGGACGTTTAGGCTTCCACCGCTGGCTTCCACCGTTGGTTGGCCTTCTTTCTCTTTCCTTTCTTTTGGCGCTTCAAATTCTTCTTTGCCGTCCTATCTTGTCAGAGTAGCTTCTAGGATGCCACGTGGCTTTCCCCCTTATGACCTCGCGTAGCCTCTCTTTCCGAGGTCATGATCTCGTGCTTCTTTCCTCTCGAGGTTATGACCTCGTGTTTTTTTCCCGAGGTTATGATCTCTCGCTTCTTTCCTTCCGAGGTTATGATCTCGCGCTTCTTTCCTTCCGAGGTTATGACCTCGTGCTTTTTTTCTTTGGTTACCTTGCCCCTAGTGTCTTAGTGACCGTTTCTTTTCCAGGTGCTAGCTTTTTGCGGCCTGGACGTTGCCTTTTCATGCCTAGGAGAGTTTCTGCGAGCCCACCGCCCGGTTTTGTTTTCAACGTTCAAGAGAATTTCTACCAGGAGGTCTCCGAGTCTGTAGGGAGTGTCGAGCCTAGTGATTCTCAGAATCCAAGTTCCCCTTCGTTGGTCTTCATCGAGCCTTCGTCTAGCGACTCGCTGCTTCGATCAATTCACTCTTTCCCCGTCTTCGCGTTTATTCTGGTGTTGAAATGGCCTCCTCTTCTTCTCCTGATGTGATCGCCGTCGAGGTTGAGGCGAGGTTGGACGAGAAAATTGCTTCAGCCTCGGCTGCGTACGTGCCTCAGAGCTTTCCCGAGGCCTATATTACTGACGCCGTGTTTGGCGTTCCTGCCGTCCTCGAAGAACGGATTCCCATGAGCTCGAGCACCCACGAGGCTTATCTGTCCGAGGGGATGGCCACCGATTTTAGGCTGGACGACCTCGCGAAGATAGCTGTGGACTTCCCCTGGCCCGAGGGAGTCGAGCTGGCACTCCCAGAGGAGGAGGGACGGCCCTTGGCGTCCTATGAGGGGGCACGGTCGTGCACCTCTTCAGTCTTCAAGCGGGCTTCAGGCTGCCTTTGGCCTAGCACATAGTGGATTTCCTGTGGGCTATGGGTGTCTGTCCTGCCCAGCACTTTCCGAATGCCTGGCGGCTGCTGTGTGCTTACACGATTCGAAGTCGCGAGCTCATGGACGAACCGAACCTAGATGATTTGTCGGCGTTAGTTTTAGCGAGGAGGGAACCTCGGTGTTCCCTTGTCAATCTCAGCACGCCGAACGTCAAGATCACCACGACCCAGTCGAACGTCGAGACGTGGAAACCTAAGTGGTTTTTGGTTCGAGATCTCAGCGGGAGATATCTCAACTTCCCTGTGGCGCCGGGTACCTTCGATAGGTGCGTGTGCCCGTACAAGGTCGCCGAGTTCCAGGCACTCAAGGCTCGATACGCCACAGCGTACCAGGCGCCCTATGAGATATACCTTTCTCAGGACCGACTTGAGTGGGCCGGGCTGAGCCTCAGTTTCCCTCCCCGCGAGGGTGGAGAGGGTATTTTATTCTCTTTCTGATTGCTCTTCTTTTCTTTGTAAGGTTACGAGGTTATAAACCTCGTTATATTTGTTCTCGACTTCTTCTTAACTTGCGTTTTCTTTTTTATGCTTTTTCTCTTGACAGTGGATTTTTTGCAAGCTCTTACCACGAAGTCGAAGGGGAAACAGCCCCTGACTTCCAGTTCCAAAGCCCCGGCTCTCCGGGCTCTCAAGGGGATAATCATCAACGAGCCGAGCTCGCAGGCGAGGACGGGCACAGCGCAGCCTAAACCTGTTCCGCCGACGAGCGCGGCCGGGGGGGTCCCGCCCAAGGGGAATATCGCGAGGGCGTCTCAATGGGACGTTGCGGGGCCGCCGCAAGGGGATAAAAGGTCTGAGGCGGTCCCGCCGAAAGGGGTCATCCCGAAGACGCCCTCCCATCCTCCTCGGGGGTCCGACGACAAGGCCAGGCGGAAGAGGAAGGAAGCGGAGTCTCCCCCTGGGGAAAAAAAGAAGAAGTCCCGGACGGGCGACCACCAACGAAGCTCGCGGGGTTTGGACATCATTCTCGCTTTCGACTTCGAGGGGCGAGGTCGCGAGGTCACAGGCCCCCATCCCGCCAGGTTTCACTGACCTGGACCGATTAGGGGGGCCCCGTTGGAGTGGACCCGGGGGTATTATAAGGAGGAGATCTCGTGGGCCAATAACCTCACCGACGCGGCACTTGACGATGAGGCTGCTCGGTACTCGGCCATGGTAACCTTCCGCTTTTGTGTGTTTAATTTCTGTCTCTTTTTTGTTTCTTTTCTCACCCTCCCGCACATTTGCAGCACACCTTTTTTGACAATTACAACCGGAGCCGCATCGTCCTTGCTCATGCGCGGATAGACAAGATGGGGGCGGCGCTTCAAGCTCGCAACGAGGTATGTGAGCGACATGCCAAGGAACTGGCCGAGGTTGCGGAGAGGTCCAAGGCCACGGAGGCTGCGGCTAAGAAGCGGGTCGAGGCCGCGGAGACCTCGGTGAGGGAGGAGGCAAAGGCAGCGCTGGAGGCGAAAGAGGGGGAGAAAAAGGCGAGGGATGAGATCGAGGTCTTGAGGAGTGAGAACGAGGAGATTCGGGGTAAGCTCTCCGCTGAACACAAGTTTTTTAAGGAGAAGGAGGCGGAGGTTTTGAGGTCCGAGGAGGAAATCAGGCGTCTTGAAGGGCGTATTGTTGAGCTCAACAAGGAGGTCGAGGCCGCGGGTCCTAAGTACGTGGACTCGGAAGAGTACAAGGCAGAGTTGGTGGAGAGCGTGAGGAAGATGTTCCACCAGGCCGTCCGCATGGGCGTCAAACAGGCGGTGGCCAAGTACGGGCACCTCGATCCCCAGATTGTCTTCTTCAACCCCAACTACAATGAAACTATGGGGGAGTTGGGGTCGGAGGACCCCGTGGGGGAATGCGAGTTCTTCCTCAACGAGGATGGGACTGTGTCCAGCACCGCGCCCCCCGAGGTAGATCTCATTGGAGGGAACCCGAAGTTGATCTCCACGGGACCTCAGCCCGCGACCGATGCGCTTGCGCCTCTTTCCTCCGCTGCCCCCGCTGAAGCTTCCTAGAGTGAAACTGTCGACCTCACCGGTCCCGACGCTGAAACCCTGAAGAAGTGAAAACCATTTTTTTTCTTGGTGGCCCTACGGGGTCTGTAATTAAAACATCTCTTTTTTTTTGTTTGGGTGGCCCTATGGGGTCTGTAATCGAACATCGCGGCCCTTGTGGCCTTTTTATCTTTATGCCTTATGTTACTTTCTTTTCCTATGCTTGTTTGTTTGTTTGCCTTAGTCTTTCTTGCATATGTCTATCTTTATCCATCCAACCCCATGGTTCGAGTGCCACATCTTTTGTGGAACTCGGGCCACATCGGGCGTTGTAGTTTCGCATCGAGGTCATGAGCTTCTATTCGGATCTCGCCTTTCACTAAATTCGGCTTCGCCGTTCCGGAAGTTTGTTCCAACCTAAAATAACTGTCAGCGAATCCTGCCTTCTTAGGGGGTCCACGAACCTCATTCGTACCCCAAGCGTGAAGCGAGGGGTGGACTTAACGAGATTCTCCAACCCCAAGCGGGACGCGAGGGGTGGACCAAACGAGGTTCTCCAACCCTAAGCCGGAAGCGAGGGGTGGACTTAATTTCCAAACGAGATTCTCCAACCCCAAGCGGGAAGCGAGGGGTGGACTTAATGAGATTCTCCAACCCCAAGCGTGAAGCGAGGGGTGGACCAAACGAGGTTCTCCAACCCCAAGCGGGAAACGAGGGGTGGACTTAATTAGATTCTCCAACTCCAAGCGTGAAGCGAGGGGTGGATTTAACGAGATTCTCCAACCCCAAGTGGGAAGCGAGGGGTGGACCAAACGAGGTTCTCCAACCCCAAGCGGGAAGCGAGGGGTGGACTTAATTAGATTCTCCAACCCCAAGCGTGAAGCGAGGGGTGGATTTAACGAGATTCTCCAACCCCAAGCGGGAAGCGAGGGGTGGACCAAATGAGGTTCTCCAACCCCAAGCGGGAAGCGAGGGGTGGACCAAACGAGATTCTCCAACCCCAAGCGGGAAGCGAGGGGTGGACTTAACGAGGTTCTCCAACCCCAAGCGGGAAGCGAGGGGTGGACCAAACGAGATTCTCCAACCCCAAGCGGGAAGTGAGGGGTGGACCAAACGAGATTCTCCAACCCCAAGCGGGAAGCGAGGGGTGGACCTTGCGAGATTCTCCAACCCCAAGCGGGAAGCGAGGGGTGGACCTTACGAGATTCTCCAACCCCAAGCGAGAAGCGAGGGGTGGACCTTACGAGATTCTCCAACCCCAAGCGGAAAGCGAGGGGTGGACCTTACGAGATTCTCCATCCCCAAGCGGGAAGTGAGGGGTGGACCAAACGAGATTCTCCAACCCCAAGCGGGAAGCGAGGGGTGGACTTTCGAGCGAGATTTTTTCTAGAAAAGCCTGCAATCCTTTATTCATCAAAACTGTGAAGAACAACGGGGTTTGGAGATTTTACATGTAATATTTTTTGAGTTGCGCGACGTTCCATGTCTTGCTCAGTGTGCGCCCCTCGCCGTCCCTGAGCTTAAAAGTCCCGGGCGCGACTTCTTCTCCGAGGAGGTAGGGTCCTTCCCAGTTAGGGTCCAATTTGCCTCCCTCGGTGCGTCTTAGAACGAGGTTTCCTGTGGCCAAGAGGCGAGGTCTGACCTTCTTGTCGTGATATACGGCGACACGTCGCTTGTATTCTCTAGAGCGTAGGTCTGCCACCTCGCGGACTTCGTCCCAGAATTGCAGTTCGACCCTGAGGTTGGCCTCGTTTTCTTTTTCGTCGGAGTTGTGCACCCTTGCCGATGGGATCAGGGTTTCTACGGGAACGAGGGCCTCCGCCCCGTAAGTTAGAGCGAAGGGTGTTTCGCCCGTTGCGCGACGCGAGGTCGTGCGATACGTCCAGAGGATGAGTGGGAGTAACTCGGCCCAACGACCTTGTGCCCGACCCAGGCGCTTCTTTAGGTCTGTCAAGATGCGTGCGTTGACGTTTTCTACCTGGCCATTAGACTGGGGATGGGCCACGGAAGAAAATTTGAAGTCGATGCCCAGCTCAGAGCAGAAAGCCCGAGTCTCTTTGCAATCGAATTGGGGGCCATGATCGGTCATGATCGTCATGGGGACACCAAAACGGCAGACGAGGTTCTTCCACAGGAATTCGCAGACCTTCGCCCCGGTGATTTTTGCCATTGCCTGTGCTTCGATCCACTTCGTGAAGTAGTCAACAATGACCAAAATGTATTGCACCTGGCCAGCTGCTTTGGGGAAGGGACCTAAAATGTCCATTCCCCACATCGCGAATGGGCACGGTGCGTGGATGCTGCGGAGGGGGGCCGTCGGGGTGTGTTGGAGGTTCCCGTGTTTCTGGCACCCGACGCATATTTGGACGTAAGCCTTTGCGTCTTGTCAAAGAGTGGGCCAGAAGTACCCCAAGTGGACGATCTTGTGTGCCAAAGACCTCCACCCCGGGTGTCCTCCACAAACTCCCTCGTGGGCCTCGTAGAGGACGTGATCCGTGGTCTCGGGCGGTATGCATAGCAAGTTGGGTTCAGCGTAGCCTCGGCGGTAAAGCTGGTCCCCGATGACGCAGTAGCGGGCAGCTTGCATCTTTAGTTTCCTGGCCAGCGCGGGGTCCTCTGGGAGGATGCCGCTTTGTATATACATCGTCACCGGAAACCACCAGTCCTCGGTCCTTATGGACAGGTTACTCACTATCAACACTTCGTGAGAGCTTTCTATCTACCATCATGCGGTTCCCCACATCCAAGTGAAGTGCAGAGCATAACCCGGCGAGGGCATCCGCCTTTGTGTTTGAGGCTCGTGGGATTGATTCTACCGCGAAGGTCTCCAGGCATGAGACCAAGGTCTTCACTTTTGCTTGGTAGGCGGGCAGAAAACCTGTCCTGGTGTCGTATTGGCCGTTGAGTTGTCGTGCCACCAATTCGGAATCTGTGTAGACCCTGATTTTACGGGCTCCGCTAAGTAGCGCCATCTCGATCCCGGCGATCATGGCTTCGTACTCGGCGTCGTTAATGGTGGCATCAAAGGCGGAGTTGAGAGCGTACTCCGTCTCGATTGAGGGGCCAGCGAGGAACACTCCGGCCCCACCACCGGCGTCACATCGCGAGCCATCAACGAACACCTTCCATTCGTCCGAGCTAGTGTCGGTTTCGGGGAAGGTGACCTCTACCATAAATTCGGCGAGGGCTTGTCCCTTCATTGCGGTCCTCGGGAGATAACTGATGTCGAACTCGGAGAGCTCGACGGCCCACTTTGTCATACGTCCGGAGAGGGCGGGTTGATGTAGGATTTGACGGAGTGGGAGGTCCGAGAGGACCTGGATGGGATCTGCGTGGAAGTATGGGCGTAGACGCCTTGCGGCGGTCACTACGTCCAGTGCCATTTTCTCTGCTGGGGAGTATCGCTGCTCCGCGGGCTGGAGCACGTGACTCACAAAGTACACCGGGTGCATGGCTTCTCTTGTGAGCACCGCGCTGACTGTCTCGGGGCTCACCGCTACATACAGTTGCAGGTCTTCGCCCGCATGTGGAGGTGACAAAGTGGGGAGCTTGGTGAGGAAGATCTTTAACTCGGAGAAGGCAGTCTCGAGTCTCTCGTCCCAGACGAACTTGTCATTCTTTTTGAGGGCGACAAAGAATGGGAGAGATTTGTCCGCTAAACGGGAGAAAAATCGCCGCAAGTAATTTACATCGCCATTGAGTCGTTGCACCTCGGTTTGAGATCTGGGAGACCTCATTGCGAGGATAGATTCTATTTTGGCGGGGTTGACGTCGATCCCGCGCTCGCTGATCATGAATCCCAAAAACTTCCCCGATGATACGCCGAAAATGCATTTCTCGGGGTTCAGGCTAAGCTGGTGGTGTCCGAGGGTAGTGAAGACCTCGGCGAGATCAACCAGGTGCTCCTCGGGGCTCTTGCTTCGTACCACGATGTCATCGATGTAAGCGGATACATTCCTGTCCAGGTGGTCTTTGAAGACCCGATCAATGAGGCGTTGGAATGTGGCCCCGGCGTTCTTGAGGCCAAATGGCATGACCTTGTAACAGTATGTTCCCCGTTGGGTGATAAAGGACGTCTCCTCCTCGTCACGAGGATTCATCAAGATCTGGTTGTATCCCGAATAAGCGTCGAGGAAACTCAAGACCTCGTGCCCCGCAGTTGAATCTACGAGTGCGTCAATCGAGGGGCAGAGGGTAGCTGTCTTTGGGACATGATTTATTGAGGTCCTTGAAATCTACACACATCCGCCACTTGCCGTTGGATGTTTTGACCAATACGACGTTGGACATCCATTTCGGATATTGGACCTCACAGATGAAATCTGCGGCCAACAGCTTGGCCACCTCTTCGTTCGCGGCGGTTGCTCTTTCTTCGTTCATTTTGCTTCGACGCTGCACCACGGGGCGAATGGCGACGTCGATGTTCAGGGAGTGCTGGGCCAATGTCCGAGGCATACCTCGGAGATCCTTTGCAGTCCAGGCGAACACGTCGCGGGATCCAGCAAGCAGGGCTTCTAGAGACGTCGCCGCATCTCCGGTGAGGCAACCCCCGAGGTAGATCCTCTCGGAGTTGTTTTCGAAGGGGGTAATCACCCTTCTTTCTACCTCGGGGGTGGGTATTGTGAAATCCCAGACCTCGAGATCTGCTTCACCTGAGGCCTCTACCATGAATACGGAGCACTTTTGTTTTGCCGATGTCATGTAGCAGACGCGGCCCTCTTCTTGGTTTCCCTTCACCTCTCCGACACCACCGTTGGTGGGGAACTTCATTTGGAGGTGGTAGTTGGAGACCACTGCCTGGAACTTCATCAAGGAGACTCTCCCGATGATTGCATTGTAGGCCGAGGGTAGGTGCACCACCGTAAATTATATCACCTCGATTCTCGTTGTCGATCCAGTACCGAGGGTCATCTATAGGTCTATGAGACCAGCGACATCGACCTCGTTTCCCGAGAAGGAGGTGAGCTTCCCAACGTAGGGCTTCAAAGATGTCGCGGAGATCCTCAGCTGCTCATAAGCGCTAAAATACATGATGTCCATGGAAGAACCCGTGTCCACCAGTATCCACTTTACTATCTTCGAGCCCAATTGAGCGTGTATCACCAGGGGGTCGGAGTGGGGCATATGGAGTCCTTCAGTGTCCTCGGAGGTGAAAGCCATACCTACGTGGGACCGTGAGGTCTGCGTCACGCTGTATACCGAGGGCTCATGGTGACTTGCCCTTGCGTATCTCTTTCTTTCCGCCTGGCTCGAACCTGCCAGCGAGGGTCCACCCGAGATGGTGTTGATGTATCCATCGGGCGTCGCGGCTTGTCCGGAGCGCGACTGCCTCGCCGGAGCGTGTTGCTCTACGTTGCTTGGTCGAGACTGGGTTGGTCCCTGCTGTAAGAGGTTGGCTCCCGACGCGGGGTTGGCGCGTTTTTTTCATTTGGGCTGTAGGCGGGGCCACCTTTGCCCTTGTAACCTCGTGGCTTCTCGCCGAAGCAGCTCCAACCCCCACCGCCACTCCCGCGGTTGTCGTAGCGGTTGTTGTTCCTATTGTCGTTGTTGTTGTTGCCTCTGTTGTTCTTGTTGTTGTTGTTTCTGTTGTTGTTGTTGTGGCTTTTGTAATCGGCGCTCCGGTCGTGAGTTTGCGTCATGTACGCGTCCCTCGCGGCCGGTGTAGCCACTTTAGCCTTCCCCTTAGCCTCGGTCACGATTTCCTTGTCGGTCCTCGGTCGCGAGCTCTGGCTGGCAGCGTCCTCGGCGTAGACCTGCGCCGTGATCCGAGCACACAGACTCTCATACGTCGTCGGATTCTTAAGAAAAATGCGACACTTGAAATCCCCCTGGCGAAGGTTGCCCATGAGGATATCTCGTACCGACGTCTCGTCGATCTGTGCGATCTCTGCGACCGCGGTGGTGAACCTTGTAAAAAAGGTACCCAACTTCTCGTTTCCCCCTTCTCAATGCCGGGGAGATCGCGCATGTTCTTCTTGCGCTTCCTTGAGCCGTTGAAGTGCCCGACGAAGGACTCGCACAATTGGTAAAACGAGGCTATTGACTCGACCTTAAGGCTGGTGAACCACGTCATTGCCGCTTTGTCCAGAGTGGTCGGAAAGATGCGGCAGAAAATGGCGTCATTGTAGGAGTTGACATTCATCTGGACGGCGTAGTGTTTTATGTGGTCCTCGGGGTCAACCGTGCCGTCGTAAAGTCCCATTTGCTGCCAATGGAAACCCTTGGGCATGTGTGCCTCCTGGATCTCAGGCACAAAGGGATTCTTGTATCCACTCTCGACGGATGGGCGAGCAGATTTTGATTTATATTTTGCCAGAGGGCGTGCCGCGCTTGCCGCTGTTTCGGACAACTCCGTGTCACGCCTCTCCGCACGTCGCGAACGGGATCGCGAGATCTGCATCGGATCTCGGGAGGGTCTCTCTGTGGTAGATCCGTTGGTGGGCGCCTCCTGCCCCGGCATATATCCCGGGACATACGCGGGCACGTACTTGGAGTGAGGTTGCCCCTGGGAGGGAATCAGGACATATGGGGGAGCCTGGCCCTGTTAGTACTGCCCGTAACCCGGGTAGGGATACGGGTTAGGAGGCGCGCCACCTTGTTCATACCCCTGGGGGTATGGGTTTTGTGGAACGTTGTATGTCCAACCCGGCGGAACCACAAAAGGGTACCCCGGGGGACCTGCCGTCATCCACGGAGGGATCTCGGCCATGTTGTCGAGATGTTGGGGGAAGAAATTGTTTGGGCAAGCCATTTTGAGGGGTTTTTAAGGAGTCAAGGTTCGCACTAAACGGGAGGCTGCTTAGGATGAAGAGGTTCCCACAGACGGCTCCAGTGATGAAACCCGAAATAACGACTACTCTACGAGACAAGGAACAAGATTATTATATTCGAGTGCAAAAACTTGCTCCTTTATTTATGATTTTCTCCCAAATAACGAGGTTACAAACCTACGAGGTTGGCGAACGACTTTGAGAATTACACCTAGACCTCCTACGAGGTTCCGGGATCAAACATAAATGTTGCGAGGTTGACTCTAGGGCGAGGTAGATTTGGGCACGTGGTGTAGAGAGCTTTGTGAGGTTTTGTAGTGAGGTCTTTGGTGTGGGCGAGGTCCCTGTATGACTTGGGGTCTTTTTGTGGACTTCTCCTGTCTGTAGGGAGGTCTTTTGACGATGTTCCTATCACGTCGATCTTCAACAAGTAAGAGAGTTCTTGAGTTCAAGTGGTTTTTCGACACCCTCTTCCTATGAGGTCCTTCTCTATTTATAGAGAATTGGGGAGCCGAGTTTAGGCCAAGGTCCGATGTGGGACGCTCGAAATAGGGGTTTTTGATTGGTCCGGGGACGAGGCCGCTTGTGATTGGTTCGGGAATAAGGTCGCTTGTGATTGGTTCGGGAATGAGGTCGCTTATGATTGGTGTGAGTGGGCGGGTGCGTTAGTAGAGTCGGTGACGAGGTCGAGACCTCGTCCCGAGTAGTTGGTAGACCTCGCGAGGGTATGAGTTTTGTTTTAAATAAACGAAGGGTATGGATGTGGTTCCCTAAATTGCCTTTGGGAATCCCTCCGGGCCCACTTGCTCTTGGTACCCCGGGCCCACTTCTTTTTTACTGTTTTGGACATCATCACATCACTTTTTGTATTTTGCAATGCACTTTTGTATGAAAAGTGCACTACTAACTAGGAAAAGAGCATTCGTTTCACGTTTTAGGATAAGAGTTTGTTTCATTTGAACCAAACTCCTAGATTGACATGCTAGAGTGGTTTAAGTTATAAAAACCCTTTTAAAATACATGTAAAGACTTATTTAATTTAATTGAAGATATCTTGTTCTTATTAAATTTATTATCATATAAAATTATCTAAAGCTTATAAAAAGGACATGCATGAAGATTGCATGCATGATATTTTTATCTTATAAAATTATCAAGACAATACTTTATAAAACAAAGATTTTTTGTGTAAAACAAAGAAAAAGGTCTAGGCCTTTTAAACTAAATTAAATTAGAATTTTCTAAGTTAAAAGCCACTTTTATTAGTTTAGGATTTATTAGAATTTACTTCATAGCTTGTAAAAATATTCTTTTTTAAAAATCTTTGCATGCATATATAAATTTCATAAAAGTATGTTCTAGTTCCATTTTTTACATAATCTGATTTAAAAATAAAAAAGATTAGAGAGTTGGGCCTAATACAACTGTTAAAATCAGCCCATAACAAAATTAAAAGAGCCCAAAAGATTAAAAATAATATCTAGAAATTATACTTGCTTCTCATTTTTCTGTAAAAATTCTTTTTACGCAGGTTTGGGCAAACAGAGAGCGGGACGGACGATAGTGGACAGGGGCGGGGGTGCGTGGACGACTGGTGGCTCCTGGTGGTCGTGAGTGGCCGCCGAGGGCGGCCCGGCCCGGCCTTGGTGGTCAGAGGTGGTGTTGGTGGTTGGAAGACCAGGGGTGGATCCAAAATTGTTCGAAAGTGGGGGCGGACTTTAGTCACGTATTCTCTAAATATTCAATGACTAATGTTAGGATTGAAACAATCAACAATTACCAAACTATCAACAATTTAAATATAAACCTAATTAATATCCAATTTCTATCAAGCTTACTAAATTTCTTATCAATTTTCCCACAAATTAACAAATTACAACATGCAAATTTATAAATTCACACAGAAATTGTTACTAATGGGTAGAAATTTGGATTGGGGACCAACCTAATAATTAAATTTCGTGGCAAACCTATCAAATTAATAAACAATCTATTAAAATTCTTATACTTTTTCCACAAAATTATTTAAACTACAACTTGTAAATTAACAAATTCACACAAAAGTTACAGCTAAAATAGGAAAAATTTGGATTGGTATTTAGAGCTTACCGCTTTGAGAGAAAACCTAAATTTTGGGTAAGTTTTGAGAGAAAACCTGAATTAGGTAGATTTTGAGAGAAAACCTAAAATTTACGGCCAAAATCAACTTTTTATAAAACAAAATCAGCATATACAAGGCTACTAAATGGGTAAGTGTGAAGATTCGATTTTTTTGGGCCACTCAGTCCATTCTTAATATTAAAAAAAGAGGAAAAAATTAGCCTATATTCAAAGGTTGTCTTCTTCCAAAATCAGCATCCATATAAATTGTCCTTCATTGAAACGCTTAAGCAACCAGAACCACTTCTTCCACCTCAGCTCCTCCAGTCCTTGTCACTCCCACCCCGAACTTCCTTGTGGGGGCGAAATTCCAAAAAAAATTAGCTCCTGACCTTGCTATGTAAAATTCGTTGCTCCCCGACCCGATGTGAGAGCGGCGGCCCCCGCCCACCCCCGCCTAGATCTGCCCCCGTGGAAGACACAAGACAAGGGTTTGGGTAATTCTTTTACGGGAAAAATCATCCCATAAAAGAATACACTTAGGCTGAAATTTTGTTGAATGGGAGTGAAAAATTCCGGAGATAGAAAGAAATTATTTGTGTGAGTGTTCTCTTTCATGGGCTAAGGACCTTTATATAGCCATTAGAATGGTGGAGAGAATATATTGTGATAATTATCAAATATCATCTATGAAGGCGATTAGGGAATGGAAGATTTTATTCCATTAAAATAGAGCTTGAGTGGATGGTAAATCCTTGTTCAAATCCCCTTATACAATTTCTATTAAATGCCCCAAACGAATTTTCAATCGGATCAATAATTCGATTTTGACAAAAATAACACTAGAAAGAATGAGTTCAAATACAGTTGGTTGTATTATAATTTCAAAAAAGCTAAATAGCAAAATTGGTAAAGGAGTGGGGGAAGGAGCAAGTAGGGCTGGGCAAATTCAAGTCCGGACTAGAATTTTCGACCGGACCGACCGGACCGAGTGTATAACGTTCCGGTCCTCGGTCCAGGTTTTTTAAAATTCCAGTCCCGGTCCGGTCCAGGTCCAGATCGAACTTTAAATATTTATTATTATATTTTTTTAATTAATGTTTAGTTGTCCTTTTACTAATTTACTCTGAGAAAAAGACTAAGGTTTAATTTTTAGAAGTCCTTTTACTAATGTTTAGTAGTTCTTTTATTCATATATGTTTTTAGTAGTCCAATGCTCAATAATTATGTAGGTAGTTTATATAAAAAAATAAAATAGGTCCAAAACCGGTCCAATATGGACTGGACCGGACCGGCGATCGGACCGGAATATTTAGGTCCGATCCTCGGTCCATTTTGTTAGAAAATCGGTCCCGGTTCGGTTCGGTCTGATTCTGGACTTATGCCCAACCCTAGGAGCAAGAGGTCCTCTTGTCTCTTTTTTTTTTTATAAAACCCCTTTTAAAAGATTTATGGGCTTTCTAAATGGGTCGGGCTAAGGCTCATTTCCTTCTTTTTAAGAAAGGAATAATGAAAGGACTTGAGAATTGAATTTTCGTTAGGATATATTTTTTTTTAATTTTTATTTTTAATAAATTTTATTTAATCGAATAATTATTTCATAAAAAAATTTATAGTCTATTTATTTTAGAAATAGGTTTTGAATGAAAAATAAATTTTGTGAATTTATTTTATTTTTAAATAATTAATGAAAGAAAAAAAAACAGTCATAAAAATAGCGGCTATTACAGATATGTTGTCAAAAGAAGAGGACATAGTTGATGAATTATGACCAGGAAAAGAATAGATTGAGTTTGAGTTGGTGGTTAAGAAGGAAAGATATCTATTAATGGAGAAGGTACACAAGTAATAGGTTGTGTTGGAGAATCGTGAAATGGGAAAACTGTCTCATAAAAAATACATCTCTGGAATTAAATATATGCATGGTGGATATGTTCATGAATTTGTGTGCTTTTTAGCCAAAAGGGAATCCTAGAAACACACAAGGTTGAAACCTAGGCTGAAATTTGTCTCTCCCTTTGGTAGAGGTAGCAACATAGCACAAGCACCAAATGTTTCTTAGATGACTACGATTGGGAGGTTGATTGAAAAGGATTTCAAAAGGGGACAATCCTTTTAGAACTTTGGATGGAAATCTATTAATAAGGCATGTTGCCATAAGAACACACTCTCCCAAATAAGGTAAAGGAATTTGAGATTGAAAGAGTAAAGCAAGAGGTAATTTCCAATAGGTGCTTATGCTTCCTTTCGACAACCCCATTTTGTTGGGGGTATATGGTAAACTGGTTTGATGTAAAATACCAATAGAAGCAAATAATGTAATTACTTCATTACTTTTTCCATGTTCAAAGGCATTATGTTTGAACGAATGATTTTGGGAAAGGTTCCAAATTGATGTGTTGGTGTGTGATATGGTCCCCATAAATCCATGTGCACAAGGTCAAAAGGTTTTATAGTTGTAAACTTGTAATAGAACTAAGAGGAAAAGATTTCTTATATTGTCTTGATTTATGACAAATGTCATAGTGATCATCAACAACAACATTTAAAGGGAATAAAGATGGTTTTCTCAATTTCTCATAAGGGATATGACCTAATCTTTGGTGCCATAACAAAGGGCCTATTATAGTACAAGAAATAGCTTCATTGTTGTTTAAGGAATTGGAAAAATGATATTGTCTTGGGACTTGGAACTTGAAGTCTGTGACAATTTCAAGATTGGATTGGAAGAGGTAGAGGCCTTTGTGAGATTTACCAAGAACCCGAGAACTCTTCTGAGAAGGGTCCTGTAATAGGCACAAATTATGAGTAAAGTAAACATCACAATGAGTTTGTTTGGTCAACTTACTAATTGAAAGTAAATTGTACTTGAATTGAAGAACATAGAGGACATCTGTGTGGTTCACGATTCGTCATTTATAGTGACTATGTTATATTATCTAAGTGCATGTATTTTACCTATATGTTCATGTATGGTAACTATAAGGTTCACGTTTTGTTATGTGAAGGATTTTGCAATGACATTTAGTTATGTGTGTGAAGAAAGAATGGTTGGTTGAATAAGATTTAGAGTGTGATGTAAGTATGAAGTTTCATGACGTACAAAAGGTTGCTATGGGAGGTTCTTGCCCTGAGCCTAAGATCTTTACTCGTACAATGTGGTATATCCCAACTCTCTCTTGTTATTTTTTGTATATTTGTCGCAACTTGACTACATTTTTGTGCTTGATATTTATTCTTAAAATTGACTTGGGGAAGCAAAGTTCTCAAATATGCACGTGATGTTTATGCAAGACTAGCTTAATGATTCTGGGATATGCTTAGATTAGATTCTAGTATATGCTTAAATTAGATGAGCAATGAATCCCTTGTTTTATATTAAGTGCAAGATAAAAAAATGTATGAAATGAAAAATGAACACATCTAAGCACCCACATTTGTCAAAGTGGAAGAAATCTCCGTCCTTTTCTGACGGTTTAGAGTTGGGTTCATGTATAACATTAGAATGTTCATATATAATATTCTAATGTTCATTTTTTTCCATTTGAAAAATTTCGTTTATTGTGTTTGATTTTGTCCCTCTTGTTGTTAATTTCTTTTAGGTGATTTTCTCTCTGGATTGCTATTGTATTTGTTTTGATCATTACAAACCTTTATCACTATCTCACACAACATATTTGTTGATTTTGCTTTTGTTTTGTGATGGCCTCTGCTATTTTTTTTTATTGTTGATGACTTAAGCTATTTGATGTTTCTCTTTCATTATTGTACACTTGTTATTCATTCTTGTTTGAAATCTACTTTATGTTGGCTACATTTTCAAAGTATTTGATTATATTCAGGTTTGCTTCATGTGGTGTTAATTTTGATGCAAAGGTAGTTGTTATTAAACTCCTTTATGTGATATTTAACTCTTATTTTGTGCCTTTTTTGTCTATTTTATTTATGCTCAATTTTAATTGATTTGTCAACCCTATTAGCTCAAATGATAGAGCAATGTGTTCATACACATGGATGTGGGTTCAAATCCCTCATAGGCTACATAGTGTATGTAGCCTATGATATATCAATTCAAAGTTGAGTTTTCTTATATCATGTTCAAGTTAACAAGTATTGCCTTAACGTTCACATATTGACTATGTATGGTTACATAATCACATATTTTCAAACAAGGTCCTTATATTTTACAAAGTCATCAACTAGGATTCAAGCCTTTATTTACAATTTCTCATCCTTGACTTTCATAGTGGTCTCTCTTACTACATGAATCTCGTTCAAAGTCTCAATGAGAACGTCTCTTAGCTTCTTTATTTCCTCCCTTGCTATAGTTTATGAACTTGGTACATGTTTAAATGGTGGATTTTATATCAAATTTATGATTGCACAAACATTTTTCCATGTTCATGGATATAGTATTACCTTTACATTCACATATTGAATGTGCATTTTTGTTTAGATAAATCATTCGTGTTTGTATATATTACTTTTATGTTCACATATTAATTATGTATATTCACATATTGACTATGTATTTTCACATATTTTCATACAAGGTCTTTATGTTTTACGAAGTCACATACTAGCATTCAAGTCTTAAGTTACAATATCTCAGCCCAGACTTTCATTCAAGCCTTGATTTAAAATGAATGCCTTCCTTCAATATGTTAAATCACATTTCTTGAGTAGGTTTGATTTCATTTTGGCAACCAAGAACAAAATATGTTGACCTTCCTTAAGAATGCTAAACTTAAATCTGACTACTCAATACTAACGTCATCAAGACTGTCCATACTCCATTTATGAGATATTTCACCTCTCACGTTAACTTTGGATGATGAACAACCTGCAATAAAACAATAATGTGATAATAATGAAAAAGGAGAATATGTTCGCAATATACTACTTTGCACACAAAAATATATGAGGTTCATAAAATATAAAATTAAGTTTCAACTTCACCATTTATAATAGTAGTAGTTTTCTACTATTGGAAGCTTGAATTAGATGAAAATTGATTGTTTTGAGACTTTTCTTCTTGAAAACCCAATGAAGACTCAAAGACATTAAGAAGATTATAGCTTTAAATGCTTTCAAATCATGATTATGTGCATCAAACCTGATGTATTTGAATGCTTTGTTTACAATTTTAAAAAGCTCTTGACTCTTAAGACTTTCATCAAACAGCTTATGTGCATTTCATAACTCTTCCACAAAAACATCATAAAAACAATTTTCGAAAATGGACAATGGTAAACAATAGGAAAGCACTATATACTCAAAGGATCAAATCACACACATATTGATACCAATTGGGATTTAAAAGGTGTAAGCAAATCCAAAATTAAGGAAAACGAAAATCAAATTCAAAAGAAATAAACCACATACATGAGCATGAATCCATATCAATAGAAAATTTGATTGAATGAAAGTTTATAAGTCAAGGAACAATCAATGATCAAAAGGCCATAAAAAGAGGATGATCGAAGGCATCCATGGATGTTCGTATGGGGAGATGAATTTGCAGAGAAGAAGATTAGAGTAGGCAAAATGACAATTTTGCCCCCTAAGATTTAAAAGTGGGAATAAAAAGCGTGTTGATCACATCCCTTAATATGACATGATCTGATGGATGAGATCCATTTTCAGCTTTCATGGTAAACTCTATTTTCATATGACTAGTGAAGGGCCGCGAGTGGCACAAACGCGGGATAATATCATGAATTTAGAAAATATAAATCTTCCTTATAGAGGAAAAAAAAGAGTTTCATTTTAGCTAAAAAACAACATACCAAACTAATACATGAGTAAAATCATGAGCAATGGCGGAGCCAGAGGTTTTCGACAAGGGGGGCAAAAAAAATATTATATTATATTAAATACTATATAAATAAAAAATAGGCCAGAAACTAAAAGTATATTATATATATTAATTTGAAATAATAAAATTCTACAAAAGAGTTAATCATAAAAATAAATATTAGTAGTCATACAATCTATTTCGACGCTAAAGGAGGTAAATCTAATCTACGAGTTTTCATGTTCTGAAAATGCTGAATAATAATTTCATTATCAATACTTCTAAAAACATCCTTCTCGATATAGCACACCAAACAATCTGTGAGAAAGTCATCTCCCATCTTGTTACGCAGACCTGTCTTGATAATATTCATCGTAGAGAAGGCTCTTTCTACAGTAGCGTTGGCAACTGGTAGCACTAAAACCAACTCGATAAGACGATTGCTGTTCACATTTTTAGTATCGTTTTTAGTAGGTTTTCTTTGCTTATTAGGTTTAGTTTTGTTAAGTTTAGGATTAGTTTTGAGTGTTTTTAGGTAGTTTTGCATATTTCTATGAAAAGAGTGGAAGCTACGCTATTTTGTGAATTTTGTAGGTTTTAGCGCGGAAAAGAGCTGTATGGAGCTGAATTTGGAGCATTATAGCGAAAGACGGAGGAGTGCAATATTGAAGAAGTCAGAGCTCAAGATCACGAGAAGAAGTGTGGAAGAAACAAAAGCCCAGGCTCGTTAACGAGGCTGTGAGGGCTCGTTAACGAGGCCACGAAGGAGAAGATTTGAAGATTTATTTTATAATTCACCGATCGTGAGCGGGAATTTATTTCCGTGTCAGTTGAGTATCTTTTTAGAATCTTTTGGGGTTATTAGAATATGTATTTTAGGTCTTAATATCTTTTTAGATTTTATTTCTATCTTTTAGGGTTTGTTTCTATCTTTTTAGGAAAGTTTATATCTTTTAGCCTTTTTAGTTTTTAGCTTTTTAGTATGAATACTCTTCTATCTAGCATAGAAAGAGGAAGCTTTTACAGGAGAAATTTTAGGAAGAGAATTTCGAAGGGCCGAGAGAGAGAAAGTCGGATCGGAGTCGGATTGAGGACGCTCGGTAGACGACAGTCACCGAGGTCGATTAGTCGCGATTGTGATTCGGTATTTTGATGTTTTTCGGTTTCTTCTGAATTTCTGTAAGACGATATTTTCTTATTAATTCGAGTTTTGTTTTGTTTTCAATGTTTCTTTTGATTGAGATTTTTAGTTTCTTAGTTATGATTAGTGAGTAGTTTTCTTTTCTAGGATCGGGGTTAAGCCCGGGATAGTTGAGCATGTTTGGGGAGTAAGATTGTGTTGTGAATGCCTTTTATCTTTTATTGAGAATTGTTTGTTGTGCTTATACCGAAACGAAAGTTGAGGTAATTTGGGTTTTTAACTTGATTGAAAGAGAAAGTTAGTAACTTGAAGGTTGATATTGTTTGAATACGAAAGTTTCAAGCTTTAGATCCAAAACAAGCAATTAAATGAATTAGGATGCGAAAGTTTGTTAATTTACTTGCTAAGTCAACGAAAGTTGATGACTCTATCTGTTTAAAGGCATGATCTTATCTTCTTACGAGTTTTTATGCTTGGCTATGTTGTGGTGTCCCTAAATCCTAGATCTTTGTTTCATTTGAATTATCTCTAGTGAATTTTCGTTGCTGAGTACTTGCCTCGGTACCGAATTTAATTAGGTCGTTATTTGAAGTGTTTTTGTGTTCGGTGGTTCGTTAACGACCCTGACAACGTCGTTAACGAGGCTACTTGTGAGTGTTTTTATTTGTTTGTGTTTGCTTTTTAGTAGATTGATAAACGAACAACCTTGCTTCCTGTGGAACGATCCTGACCTCCCTATACTCAGCGGGGTCTTGATTATAAATTTATTTGTTGTCAAGAAACCCTATCAACAAATTGGCGCCGTTGCCGGGGAAGCAACGAGTTTGTTAGTTTATCTTTGGGTTCGGGAATAGCCCGACCCCGTTTTTGTTTTTAATTTTTGTTTTCTTTGTCTGTTTTCTCAGTGTATGCCGGTAGGACGAAGAAGGCTTCAGTTTGATAACACAGGTTATTACTCAGAACCCGAACGTTCCCTGCACCGTCGACTCCGAGAAAACCTTGCCATGGCCACAACAGAAGAGATGGCTCGCGAGTTAGAGATCCTCCGGACCCAGATGGAGGCATTGAAAGCCGAGAAGGACGGCGCAAACGCCGAAGCTGAGCGTCAACGAGCTGATAAGGCTCGACTACAAGAAGAGCTTGATGCCTATCCAAGGAATGCCAAACAATACATGCATCTGGAACTGAGGGTGCTAGAATCTCCTATTGTGCTTCAAACGGGCTCAGTTTGAAGGGAAACCTGTTGAGTGCCCTATGGAGCATATTAGAAACATTTCTTGATTTATGTGACACCATAGCTACTGAAGGTGTCTCATTAGAATATGTTCTGTTAAAAGGTTTTAGATGGTCTCTTACTGGAAAGGCCCTAAACTGGTTGGAGAGCCTACCTTCTAAGTCTATCAGGACTTGGAAAGCTTTGTATGATCAATTTCTTACAAAGTTTTTCCCTTCTGCTAAGACAACGGAGTTGAGGAAACGCATCACCTCCTATCACCAGTTGCCTAATGAAACATTTGTTGAAACATGGGAAAGATTCAAAGAGATGCTTAGACAGTGCCTTACTCATGGGCAACCTTTATATGTTTTGCAAGAAATCTTTTTTCCAGGGTATCAACGCAGAGACCAAGTACCGCATCAACACGCATACTGCATGCGGTTTTATAGAGATGAACCCGACGAAGGCGTGGGAGCTGTTGGATAAGCTGGCTAATTACGATGCTATGTATGGAACCCAGCAAACTCCACAAACTCAAAAACGTCTCTACATACCTAACCGAGAAGAAGTTGACCCAGATGTTAAAAATCAATTCTTACAAGATGAGGTCAACCGTATGAGGAAACAGGTAAGTTTTCTGAAATCCTCTCAATCATGTCAAGAATGTGGTTCTTCTGCACATAGTACTTCTGCTTGCACTAACATTGAGCAGGTTAGAACCGCTGAGACAATAGCTGAGATGAACTATATGAGAGGACCATACAGGAATCAGCCTAATTATAATGACAGGTCGAACAACTATCAACCATGGGGCAATCAGAATACAAGCCAAAACTACGTAGGGCCCCCACCAGATAGACGACATGCACCATATCGACCTCCAGGCCATCAGGAGACGCCATCATGGGTTCAGGAAATAAAGGAGAGCATCAACGGAGTGAATAACAAAGTTGATGACGTTCAAGCTAAACTAAACCGACAAGATAAGAGATGGGGAGAATTCGATGTTTGGAAGAGGAGTGTTGATTCCCAACTAGGGGACTTAGCTGCACGGATTCCAAGACCACAAGGACAACTCCCGGGCCGCCCCGAGGAGAACCCTAGAGGCCAAATAGCAGCGGTACACCCTAGAAGTGGGAAGACACTACCGGAGAGAGTTCAAGCTGAAGAGAAGGAGGAACAAGACCTCGCCAATCGGCTCGTTAACGAGCCAGCGAGAGCTAATACCGAGCCTACAAACCAAGATAACGAAGCTTCAAGGGTTCCTGACGACCCTACCACAGGTAAGTCCTCTAAACCGAGCCTCCCTCTCAATCCCAGGGTAGTTAACGACCCCACCAGGGTCGGTAATGACCCGCCGAGGACATCAATCGACCCCAGTGTCGACCCGGTACTCTCACCTCTCGAGCCTAACTTGGTTCCGAGAATGGTGAAATCTCTTCCATTTCCAAATAAGAAATCTATGGACTCTACTGAGAGTAAGTTCAAGCGTTTCGTTAAGATTCTTCAGGGCATTAATATTTCCATCCCATTCGCTGAGGCCCTAAGCGAAATGCCGGCTTACACAAAGTTTTTGAAAGATATTCTTAGCAGGAAAGATCCATCACAGAGCTGCAGGATGAAGTCAGATCAATAGCTCTACCAGAAAAGCTAGGAGATCCAGGAAGGTTTGCAATCACAATCGGCATAGGCAACCACGAGTTCAAGGCTTTATGCGATCTAGGTGCCAGTGCTAGTCTTGTTCCGCTCTCAATCTGGTCTAAAGCCAATATGGGACTACTAGAGCCAGTAGACATGAATCTGTACATGGCAGATGGGTCATGTGTCAAGGCCACAGGAGTGGTGGACGACTATCCTATTCAAGTCGGGAAATTCTTTATACCGAATGATTTTATCGTCCTTGATATGCCTGAAGACCCTCATGTACCCATAATTCTCGGGCGACCATTCTTAGCCACAACAGGAGCAAGAGTTGATGTGCGGAAGGGACTCCTCACTTTTGATATAGGAGAAGAACGGGTGGAATTCAACTTGGATCAAAAAGCCAACGACCCAGTTGGAGTCGCACAAATTGAGTTGACTCAACCCGAACTCGATACAACAGTCCCTACCGAGCCTCATTTGCCGATCACTGAGTCCCACATGCAAGAGTTTAACCAAGGCCCTACTATTGGTATTACAGAAAAGTCCAAACCACCTTGGCTTTCGGACTACACTGACAATCCAGGGATATCAAGCGTACTAATAGAAGGAAAGGGTCCTAATTTAGCAACTCAAGCACACAGAGGCTTTAAGGCTACGAGAGGGGTACCTCAAGACCCCAACAGGCTACGCATGAACCACCTTGAGACTAGCAAGGGAGCTCGTTGGGCTAACGACGTTAAAAATAGCGCTTACGGGAGGCAACACGCTTTTAGAATAGGTTTAGTTTTTCTTTTATTTTCTTTTTCTTTTTAGATTATTTCTTAGCTTTCTTCTGTTTTTCTTTTTAGTTTTAGTTAGGATAGAAATTAGAATTTTTGAGCTGATAAGATTTCAGGAGAAGGGACCAAAAAATCACTCCGAGAAGGCTACGGTGGCTCGTTAACGACCCACTCAGGGTCGTTAACGACCCGGTTTGAAGACCTGATTCGTCAAAAAACGGGGCAGGTAAGAATTTTAACCTAATCTATCCTATCTTTTACCCTAGCCGCCGCCCACTTCTACCCTTTCCCCTCCTATATAAACCCCTTTTACCCCCTTCCACAAATCTACCACTACCCTCTCAAATTCATACTTCCCCAAACCCAAAAAGCTCGAAATCCCTCTCCCTTTTCTCCCACCGGTTCGGAATCCCCCACTCCACCGACCACCGAGAGGCCGTCGTTATCGGAGCTCGGAAACCGATCACCGACGAGACACAAGCTCGTTAACCACCCCGATTCCGACCCTTGCTCTTCAATTTCTCGATTCTCCGGTATGATTTCTAAACCCTTGCTCGAAATCGCATGATTGATTGTCTTTAGGGTCAAAATTTCGTGTCTTGAATCGTGTTCTTAGAAAGGTCAATTTGCATGCTTGATTTTTGTTCATAAAATTCTTGATTATGCTTAGTTGTTCATGTTTTAGGAAGAATTATTCATGTTAGATTTTCTATTGCAACACTCTAGTTAAGAAAGCATGAATTTTTCTTGTTCTAAACCTTAAGTTCGAACTTTGCATGTCAAAATTTTGGGTAATTTTAGCATGTTCGGGATGGGTAATCGAGTAAGTATGGGGTGCTTATACCCGTTTTTGGGATTGGTGAAAAAATATATAGGAGATTGCATGCTTGATTTGTGCTGTAATTTAAGGTAGATTAAAATCGAAAATTCTGGTTTTCGTTCTCGGCGGCTCGTTAACGACCCACCCAGGCTCGTTAACGACCCTGCAATGCTTCATAGATCAATCCGAGTCCAGAATCGTAAACGACCCAATTGGGTAGTTAACGAATAATTCCGAGGTTAATTCGAGACCAAGTATGGGGTCTCTTACCTATCAATTTTTGAGTGGATCTTATCTTGGAAAAATCTTGATTATTTTGTAGGATCCATGGCAAGTTCAAGCAGACCCGCTACCCGAGCTCAGAAGAAAAGGAGGAACCATAGGTCCCCATCTCTACCCCGAGTGGATGATGTGATTTTGAGCACTCAAAGCCAAGTACGGCGCTACCGAGATTTTTTGGAGAAGGACCATTACACCCGATGGTTCTCAAAGTCTAGCGCTGTCACCACGGGGATCTACACGGATGTCAAAAACGCTTTCATCATCCTTGGGGCCACCCATCTTTTAAAGCAAGAGAGCTTGCCACACTATCTGACCCTCACATCCGAGTTCTTGGCCACCTTGGAGACCAACTTCTCGTCGAAGACCTCGACAGGACGGATCCGGTTTCGGCTCGGTAACAAGAACCGTGACTTTACAATGGCGGAGTTCAACGCAATCTTGGAGCTCCCAAACCCGTCTAGAGATTATAGCTTGAAGGACTACCGAGTGACCCGCACTTGGAGCTACATCACCGGGGAGGTTCAATCCTCCACCGCGGCGTTATCCGGGGCAACCATCATCAACCCCATCTTCAGGATTATTCTTAGAGTCCTCGCCGCGACGTTTTGGCCGAAGAGAGAGTTGAACCGGCCTACAAGGACGGAAATTGCTTGTTTCTGCACCATTCTTTTTGAGGAGCCCGACCCCTTGAATTTGGGGTACGAATGGCTCTACTACATTGGAAAATCTACCAAGTCCAAGGAGGTTTGGTGTGGCAATTTGGTTAGCCTCTTGGCTAAGAATCTTGGAGTTGATCTCACCAGCTACACACCGGCTCACGCCCAACTTCTCAACAAAAATTATTGGTATAGCTCCGGTGTATTCATTCAAGCCGAGGGAGGATTCAAAGTGAAGGTTCAAGATCGCATAGTTATACCCACCCTCGACAAGTTTGAGCTTCTCTATGTACCGAATTGGTACGAGGCATGGACGGGACATGCATACCCATTGGAGCCTAAACCGGAGGATGAGCTTTCGCTTAGGCCATGTGAAACCCGGTTTGAGCGGGACGACATGGATGAGGATGAAGATGAAGATGAAGAAGAGGACACCGAGGTAGTAGGCAACGACACCGAAGAAGCCGACACCGAGGGCGGCACTGAGTAGATCAATTTCGTGGAAGAAGACATCGACACAGAGGTCTTAGGGGGCAACATCTTCGTTGACGAGCCCACTAGGCTCGTTAACGACCACTTCCAACCCCATCCCATCACTGTTAACGAGGCACCCAACTTCGTTAACGAGGTACCGAGAGCTCCTGTCGACCCACCACCAGCTCATGTCGACCTTCATGCTTATGGACTCATGCCTTACAACCCGGTGATGTATCAAGACCATTTCCAGCCTCACTACCCACCACCTCCTCAGCCCGAGTACACAGGATCGAGTATACCACCACCATGGGCCGAGGATCTTTCTGCACGGATGCAGCAGCTTCACCTCCAGCAGGATCACATTCATAGGAGGATGGATAGATGGGAAACTGTCTATTCAGCTCGCATGTCGATGGAGGATCAGAGGCAGCGTCAGAGAGAGGCGGAGGATGCTGAGCGTTGGAGAACGATGTATGACTTCATGGGGAACTTCGAGCACACCAAACCGTTGATTCAGCATGAAGATGAAGTTTTTCCTTGTTTCCACTTTTACAACTTTGTATATTTTTATGTCTTTCTTTTTCTATTTTTGTTTTCTTTTCTATTTCTCTTCCTTCTTCTTATTTTTCTTACAGTGGGGACACTGTAATTTTAAGTATGGGGTGGGAGAAAGTAGAAAACTTATGTCCTAGGTGTTTATGTGTTTTATATTACTTTATGTCGAAAAATTGAAATTGAAATTTTTTGAAAAAATCTAAAAAAGAGTTTTAGAAGTGATAGATATCCCTTCTTAAGTTCTATGATAGCAATCGCTAACTTAATCATATAATTCCTTACAAGCATGTCTTTACAAGTATGGTCGGATTCTCAACTTGAAATTATTGGTTTTAGAAGAAGATAGCATTTGATGAAATTGAGCACATATTCTTTATAGCATAGATGATGCAATCCAACAAAATTTACCTTGTGAGTATTTTTGGCCTTATAGGGAGAACATTTATAAATCCCTCTTCTTTTCTTGTGTGATTTACTCTCTTTATGCATATTATCTCTTGGAATTGTGATGGTTATCTATTTCTTGAGACTCTTATAAGAGATTTTTAGTTCATTACTTGTGAAGATCATATGATGGAGAACTTATTTTTATAAGCCATATTATTCCCTATCTACCTTTGCATTATTCCTTCTTTTTGATAACCAATTCTAGCCTGAAACCTTTTATTTTTAGCTCCACAAAAATTATTCCCTAGCCGAGATAAGCTTGACCCTATCCGGAAATTAGGACTTAGATTGGAGAGGTAAGTTTTGTGATGTGTTAAAAAGAGAAGAGTGCTTATAGTTTGCTTTAAATTGAAGGGTATTTGGGAAGGGTAGAATGAAAGTCTCTTGTTATTACATGTAATAAGAAAGGTCTCTTGATAGAGGAAGAAATGTACAAAATAAAGTTTTTGATGGATGTAGTGAAAAGAGGAAATAAAGTGTACGGAAGCTCGTTAACGACCCTGATGTGGGATCGTTAACGAGGCAGGGTCGTTAACGAGGCAACGAATAATAAAAAGAAAAAAGAAGAAGGAGAAGGAGAATGATAAAAAGAGGTGAAGAGTTGAAGTGCATTTGTATTTATAGATAATATCAGAGATTCTTTTGATTTGTTATGAGACTTTCTAGGATGATAAAGGGTGAGTGAAAATGAGTGTGTATAAAGAAGAGTGAGTTTGGTATATTGTTTTTATGAGAGTTTTGGTGAGATGTGAGTTTTTAAGAGTCTTTGATTCCCGTATATTATTAGCACCACATGACCAAAATATTTCCACTCCCTATTGTCTTTACCAAGCCCCATTACAACCCGGCCGAATGAAAACTTCTATGAAGTTTTTCATTGAGCCCCCTAAGTTCTCTTGATGGTTCTTTGCTTGTTTTGACAGATCTTGGGTGGAGAGTATTGGTGATATAAGTTCCAATTTCTATGAGTTTTTGTATATAAGATGAGTTGAGAGATTGAATTTATAAGCCTAAACACTTGAGAGTTGAGTAAAACACATTATATCCCTTGAGAGGTTGGATTGTATTATCTTATGTCTATTTAAGTGTATATATGTGTGAGGATGTTAATAGTCTTTTGCTATATTTTTCTCATGTGTAGATGTTGTTTTTTAGAAGATGGCTATGACTTGATGAGCATGATTTGTTTTGGTTTTGATTTGTGTCTTGTTTATTGCTTGAGGACAAGCAAGTCTAAATATGGGGTATTTTGATGTTCGCATTTTTAGTATAGTTTTTAGTAGGTTTTCTTTTCTTATTAGGTTTAGTTTTGTTAAGTTTAGGATTAGTTTTGAGTGTTTTTAGGTAGTTTTGCATATTTCTATGAAAAGAGTGGAAGCTACGCTATTTTGTGAATTTTGTAGGTTTTAGCGAGGAAAAGAGCTATATGGAGCTGAATTTGGAGCATTATAGCGAAAGACGGAGGAGTGCAAGATTGAAGAAGTCAGAGCTCAAGATCACGAGAAGAAGTGTGGAAGAAACAAAAGCCCAGGCTCGTTAACGAGGCTGTGAGGGCTCGTTAACGAGGCCATGAAGGAGAAGATTTGAAGATTTATTTTATAATTCACCGATCCTGAGCGGGAATTTATTTCCGTGTCGGTTGAGTATCTTTTTAGAATCTTTTGAAGTTATTAGAATATGTATTTTAGGTCTTAATATCTTTTTAGATTTTATTTCTATCTTTTAGGGTTTGTTTCTATCTTTTTAGGAAAGTTTATATCTTTTAGCCTTTTTAGTTTTTAGCTTTTTAGTATAAATACTCTTCTATCTAGCATAGAAAGAGGAAGCTTTTAGAGGAGAATTTTTAGGAAGAGAATTTCGAAGGGCCGAGAGAGATAGAGTCGGATCGGAGTCGGATTGAGGAGGCTCGGTAGACGACAGTCACCGAGGTCGATTAGTCGCGATTGTGATTCGGTATTTTGATGTTTTTTGGTTTCTTCTGAATTTCTGTAAGACGATATTTTCTTATTAATTCGAGTTTTGTTTTGTTTTCAATGTTTCTTTTGATTGAGATTTTTAGTTTCTTAGTTATGATTAGTGAGTAGTTTTCTTTTCTAGGATCGGGGTTAAGCCCGGCATAGTTGAGCATGTTTGATGAGTAAGATTGTGTTGTGAATGCCTTTTATCTTTTATTAAGAATTGCTTGTTGTGCCTATACCGAAATGAAAGTTGAGGTAATTTGGGTTTTTAACTTGATTGAAAGAGAAAGTTAGTAACTTGAAGGTTGATATTGTTTGAATACAAAAGTTTCAAGCTTTAGATCCAAAACAAGCAATTAAGTGAATTAGGATGCGAAAGTTTGTTAATTTACTTGCTAAGTCAACGAAAGTTGATGACTCTATCTGTTTAAAGGCATGATCTTATCTTCTTACGAGTTTTTATGCTTGGCTATGTTGTGGTGTCCCTAAATCCTAGATCTTTGTTTCATTTGAATTATCTCTAGTGAATTTTCGTTGCTGAGTACTTGCCTCGGTACCGAATTTAATTAGGTCGTTATTTGAAGTGTTTTTGTGTTCGGTGGTTCGTTAACGACCATGACAACGTCGTTAACGAGGCTGCTTGTGATTGTTTTTATTTGTTTGTGTTTGCTTTTTAGTAGATTGATAAACGAACAACCCTGCTTCCTGTGGAACGATCCTGACCTCCCTATACTCAGCGAGGTCTTGATTATAAATTTATTTGTTGTCAAGAAACCCTATCAACAAAGATATACCAACTGAAAAGCATTATGAATTCCTACCTCAATCATCTTCTTAGCAACATCTCCAATATTTTCAAGTGTGGAAGTTTTTTCATTTCCTCTCGTTTCAAAAATCCACATTTTTTAGTTGCTCTTCAATCTCTATTTGATCATACATTGAGAAGTATTGTGGATATAACTCTGCTAGTCGAAGAAGCTTTGACACATCAAAATTGGAGAGCGAATTTTTAGGATCAAGGCATGCTATACATGTGAGTAACTCTGTACTCGACTCACTGAAACGATCCCCCATCTCTTGACCAATTTGGTCAATAACCTACACATGTAACTTAAAATTAGTTCTATTAATTAAAAAATAATAGTTTAGTTGTGAATAGAGAAAGATATTAGTACCTCATTGAATATATCAAATTGAAAGTGGTGACCATTCGGTATATCACGTCTAGAACGAAAGCGTCCTTGAGCAGTGTCTTCCATGTTGAGAATGATTACATCATTTTTTCCACAAAAATCATTAACACTTCCTAAGAACTCATCCCATCCTTTCTCCCTCAAATCTAGCAGCTTCTTTTTAGTGTTTTGAACCAAACTCACAGCCTGAATAATGTTTTGATCCTTTTGTTGTAAGAATTGTGACAAAGAATTTGTCAATCCCAATATTACCTTCATCAGATGAGCAATAAAAATAAATTGATAACTCTCCATTTTTTCAACCAAGCTTGCAGCAACTCCTCGAGTTTTCTCATCAGTTCCATCCTTGAATACATTTTACAGAACTTTGATAGTCGAGGACCACAAAGTTAAAAGGCGAGCAATGGTTGTAAAGTGTGAACCCCAGCGTGTAGCTCCTGGACGAGCTAAAGTAGTTTCTTGATTCAATCCTCTCCCAGTCACAATTTCACCCTTCTCTAATCTTTCCACCATGCATTCATGTTGCTTTTGCCGAAACTCATCTTTTCTTTTACAAGAAGCTCCAACCATATTTGTGATCATAGACAAATACTCAAAGAAATCACTCACAAACCGGTTTGATTCTGAAACAACAACAATGACTAATTGGAGTTGGTGAGCAAAGCAATGAATATACCTTGCACATGAATTTTCATTTAAAATGAGAGTCTTCAATCCATTAAGCTCACCTCTCATATTAGAAGCTTCGTCATATCCTTGACCTCTTAGTTTAGAGATAGATAGCCCATGTTTAGCAAAAAACTCATCAATGCCACTTTTTAATGATAGTGCAGTCGTGTCAACAACATGAACAACTCCAAGAAACTGCTCCATCACTAATCCATCATTCCTCACATATCTTACAACAATAGCCATTTGCTCTTTCACTGAACTATCACGAGCTTCATCAATCAGTAAAGAAAAAAACTTGTCTCCAATATCACTAATTATGGCTTTTGTTGTCTCTGATGCACATGCACTGATAATCTCCTTTTGAATCTGAGGAGAAGTAAGCTGGTGATTTGCCGGTGCATTATCCTTCACCACTTTTTGAACTTCAAGATTGCGTGAACTATACCAATCAAGAACTTCCAAAAAATTTCCTCTATTTAGCGATTCTATGGACCCATCATGCCCCCGAAAAGCTAATCCTTGTCCAAGTAGCAATCTAACAACATCAACACTTGCAGTCAAACGAGTACGATATGAAGTAGTTAATGCTCGTGTTCCGGTAAACACTCTTCTTGTCAAGATTTGCTTTTGATCTTTGAAAGAAAAATAATAATATTCGAGCACCATTGTGTATACTGCCTGTAGATCCCACATGGTTTCTAAATCTCTCACTAGCCTTTCTCCAATTACTAAACCCAGTTTTCACAAATGTCTCGTCTCTAGATCTTTTCCCCCATCTACTTTAAAGAGATAGCACCAAAAGCAAAATGCCGCATCTTTAGAGACAATGTATTCTAACCATTCCCATGTCTTAAACCACTCAACTTGAAAACACCTCGATTTATCTCCAAACATCGTTCTTGGAAAGTCATGAGAATGTGGTTGACAAGGACCTTTGAGAACATATTCTCTTCTAATATCATCTCTAATTTGAGGATCGTAATCATTTATCGGTTTCCTCAATGCCGGATCACTAATAATAATATCACTATCACATGTATTCTCCGTTCGAGCTCTTTTTCCCCTCGAACTACCAACATTTCCATCAACACTCTGATTTTCAGTGTTTTCATCAATACTCTGATTTTCAATAATTGCATCAACACTCTGATTTTCAGCGTTTCCATCAATACTCTAATTTTCAATAATTTCATCAGCACTCTGAGGTTCAGAAGGAATAGTTGGAGACTCAATTCTTGAAATCCGAGGATAATATTTTTCCATATTCCTATTAAAAACAATTTAGAGTACACAAATTTAATCGTAAAACTACAAATAAGTGACAAATCGTACATGTAAATTTCAATCTATAATTCCAATTCTTTAATCTTATCAACACAACTACTCAATTTTAACGTAAATTCAATGTTAAAGACAATGGTCTATCTATAAAGTAAATTCAAGTAACAAAATTAATTCAATTGAATGATTAAGAATAACAAAATCACAAAACAACTTCAATTACTTAACATACTCAAATTGTATTAGAGAAAATTATTAAATTGAATTCAACTCTAAAACACAAGATCATTAAATTATCAATTCACCAAATCGCAATATACAAATTCCAAATTAATTTAAGGAAATTAAAGGGGAACTTACAGTGATGGGTTGATGGAGATTATTCTTCAATTGGGTGCGGACAACGAGGCGGAAGAAGGCAGTAAAACGCTGCAAACTTCAACTCACAATTAATTGCCCTATGCCCCTATCTCCCGTATAAGTCTACTACTAACATTAGATATATTTTTTTTATTTTTTTAATAAGTCAGATAAAAAGATATAGCCATATAGGCTTTTTGGTTTTCACTCCTTTTTTTTTAAATAAAAGGCCAAACGCAACGTTTTGGGTTTATTTTTTTTAATTAGGAGAAAAACACGTCTTCTTCTTCAACCTACAGGCTACAACTTTCGACCTTCATACACCTTATCAATGGTGAATTTTCAATCTAAATTCAATGGGGGCACTAACTATTTTAAGGATATACTCTCCACTAATACCGACGACTCTCCGACGCTTAGAGGGGTCACCGGCCCCCACAGGCACCCACCCAGCTCCGCCCCTGATCATGAGGGTACATAGATTCAATTTTTGTAGAATTTGTTTTAGGAATATTCAGCATCAATAAGGGAATAAACCTCTGCAACTGCAATTAAGGTTTCTATATGCAAGAGAAGAAGTCATAATTCCTAGCTCTATCCCTCTTTGTACCCAACACTAAATTTATTAGTGCACACTCATAGTAATATGCATACATCAATTTTCTCTATATTATTATGAAGTAAGATACAATTTAGTTTACTCAACACCAAAGGAGAAAATTTATACCTACTGCTTGTACTCACTACTAACATTCAATTTCAGGTTATCTCAGGCAGAGTTCCACTACTTTTGGATGCAGCAAGGTGCCTGAAATAAATGACAAAAATGAATTAAAGTTCAATGTAATGCTACAGAGAAAAGTTGCAAGAATAACATATTTTCGTCAAACCAAAACAGTGAATGTAGTAGACTGAAATATGGGAATAAGTTTCAAAGCTCTAGTTTAAAGAATTAGAAATATTTAGGTTCAGAATTCTCAAATTCTTATCAATAGATATATACCTTCTATGTCATCACCATCAATGTATCAATCTTATTTCTAAGATAGCATGAGGAGAAGATAAGAAGAGGGCATCGAACAATTTTATTAGGAAAATTCTCAAAAAGTAAGCCATTAATTGTTTAAAAGCCACAAATTTCCTGCATATAATATGGATAATAAATCAACTCAACAAATTCAACTCCATATCCCACATAAGATACATGCAATGCTCAAGTAAAAATTAACAAAGCATGAACCTTAAGTAGGCTAGACAATCTCCGTAAGAACACCTACTGGTGCAAAGAAAATAAATTAAATTGGCTGGCATGCATATAATAACTATTACCACACCTGATGATGCAAGAAATCCTATTGCAAGAAACGCATGTAAAGATAGGTTATGTAACCAAAAAAAAAGGAGAAATAAATGAAAAGAAGTAGCATAACTATTAATCGCTTCACTTGACATTAGCAAACATGTATGTGAGGGACAACAATCAAAGATAAACTTTCATCTTCATCATCAATATGTTTTACCGAATTTCTTAGCGTATGAAGATAGGTTTCATGGTTTAGAATTCTACATTAAGAATACCTCTTCATTGCTTACTCCCTTGCCCTCTGAATCGGTCAGATTATAGGACCAACACCGGACAATATAGCACGGGGAACAAGTTGTGTAAAACGAATTTGTTAAAGTAAATTAGAGTACTAATCAGTGAAGTAAATGAATGTGTGCATTTAAGTGGAACTGACCGAAGGACGGAGACACCAACAACCTCCAACCGTTACTCTTGAATGAGAAAAGAAAGGAAATAATGCTCTTTATTAGGAACAAAAACCAATTCCACCTAACGAAGTTACAGAGGACTTAAAAAAACATCAAGTTGATCCTCTAAATCGGCTCCTTCCAACTACTCTAACTCTGCTTCCAATTCATCCTATAAAGGATAGTAGATTTCTCATTCGTTTGAATTTGTATGCAAATTACAAAAAACCAACAATATGCACCTCATTAATATCAGCAGCCGCGCCAACTGGAGCAGAAGTGTTGTATACAGCTACACGCAGTGACGGACCGGAGTGGGGGCCAGTGGGGGCCGGTGCCCTCACTTTCGTCCGGCGAAGAGTACTTGTATAGGGGAGGAACAAAGGTCAATTAGAGGCAAATGATTCAGATCTATGGTCGGTGCCATTAGAGGCAAGCGAGAGTTCTGATGGGAGCTTTAGGAAGAAGATGACCTTTTAGGTCTTTTTTTTAAAGTCCATCAAAACGACGTCACTTTGATTAAAAAATTTATCCCCACTTTTCAGATTTTAAAAGAATCTATTTTTAATAACAAAAAAGCCCATTGGTCAAGTGATTTATTAGCCAAACGAATAGACAGATGCAGACCCTGATTGACGAATTGCGCACATCGCACGACTCCACTAGTCACCACCGACCACGCAAGCCTGACACCCGGGGCTCCGCCCTCCTCGCCGGCGAATTGCTCGTCCTGTTCGTCCTCTCCATTCTATTATCTTGAATTTCTTGATTTTTGTGATTTGTTTTAAGTTATTTGAAATTCGAAATTCTAGGGTTTTTTTTTGTTTGAGCATAATTATGTAAATTTTACTTCAATCTTTTTTCTTAATTATTTGTTGAATTAATTGTTTAATTTGTGTAACTTTGAAATTGAAAACTGATTTTTAGTGTGTTGTATGTTTTTAGTGAATATGTGTTTTTAGAACTCTGGTAGTTAACTTTTGTTTGTGAAAATTCTTCTTGCTTTTCTCATTAGAAGATGAAGCAATATATATATATATATAAAAATATTGCCATAAGATTGTTCATTAGTTTGATCTTCTAAAAAGAAAAAACTTTTAGTTTGCTATTTTTGTTAAGTAATAATAATATTTTGGTGGGTTAAAAATCCATTGTAGTAAATACTTTGTGCCCCCACTTAAAATAATGTCTGTGTCCGTGTAGCCTACACGATTCAAGTTTCCCTCCCTTCTTCTGCCCCTTGTTCTTGTAAAATCATTTGGCCAACCTGGGTTTGGATTGTCGAAGTGTTGTATGCATATTAGTTTATTAAAGACAACATGAGAGAATAGAAGAACAATAAGCAAGGATAATTAGAAATGGCAAAGAAAGAAAATAGATGAAATACCAATTCAGATAATTTCCATAGAAGATAGGCTCACCTGGTCATGAACTTGCAGTTGGAAATTCCCAAGCTTCTCAATCTCTTGTTCATATAGTCTCTTCCTCTTTAGACATTGTATGACAACTTCACATATTAAAAGAATCAACCATAGGTTTTGGACATAATATAAGAAGACAAAAGTGTTAACAAATATTAGCGACTGGAATTTAGAATCATCCTGGTATATGCTATGCAGAAATCACAACAAGATATAAACATCACAAATACCATAAAAATTACAACATGGAACTAATTGTTATAACTATTCTAATAAATATCATGCTTTAAAATCATGGCCCACCTAATGATAACAAGCAATTGGTTTCATGTATAGGTGATTGGATATGAATTCGGAAAGTATCATCACTAATGAAGAAAGATTCTTAGTGAATGATCCATAATATTGTAAAAGGAATATACATTTACAACTCCACCACCACTTCGCAGAAATATTGTGAGCCAAAACTCACCCACCTCTGTTCAACAATAATTTGATAAGATGTATTAATATACATAAAACTCCCCATAAGACATCCTAATATCTAATATCTGCCAATTGTCACCGGTCAGAACTGCCTATTTCCCAGCAGCATCCTCCCTGCTTAAGATCGTCAGTTCATTCTCTGAAAAACTTAAAAAGTGATTTAATATTTTTTCTTCTAAAAACGATCCCCAAATATTGAAAACTGATTCGTTTTATAAATTGGTGACAAATAGGCACGAACAAAGCGCTGCAATTTTTCCACTTCTACAAGAAATTTCTGAAACATTGAGAGCTACATTTACTGAAAATTCATGTATTCTCCAACCATGAAAGATACTTTCAGTTTCCTTTTTTTTTTTAAGGAAAAATCATAATGTCAAACCTAATTTCTAATTATTAATCATAACGACCTTTTTAATGAGTAATCAAGACACATAATATATGACATTTAAAATAATTAAAATAACCTCAAACAGAATCCTGATACAAATCACACAATAAAATTTAACAAGTGAAAAGAATAACAAATTGAAATCCCTATTTAGCAGAATATTCACTCTACAAATTCATAAGCACATCCAAGGATGGGAAACTAACATATTTAGATGAGATTTCCTCCAAAAACACAGAATGTATCAGCAAAAAGGAACAAAAAACCAAATATGCAAACCTAAGTCACACATGAGCACTTGAGCAAGCAAATCAACAGAATTTCTCAACTTCCACAACCACAAACCACACATCGAAAAGCCCTAACCATGTTCAGAATAGTCAAATTCTAGAACCCTAAGTCGCAAATCACAAAGCAACTAAGCATGTCAACCCAATTTCAGAAGATACCTGCCCATGAACCCAAAATCGGAAAACCCTAACCATGTACTGCTCAAAGTTCACCGGTTTAGGGTTTTACCTCGGAGCTGAAGTTAACTTAGGCGTTGCAAACGGTAAGAGGACGCCAGAGAAGGTCGCTGGAACAATACCGATAGTTCGAACGAAGCTAGGCGGTTGAAGATGGCGGTGGCAGACCGCCCGAGGGAGTTGCTGCATAGAAGAAATGGCAGAGTTGTAGAAGAGGGTTGAAGGCTGGAGACGACGACGTAGATGGGAGTCGGGAAAGAGGAAAGGGGGAAAAGCAATATAAAAAGAAAGGAGATTATAAGTTTTAGGCAATATAGGAAATCACTGTTCATAAGAGAAAAGTGGTGGGTTTATAGGTTCTTTGATTCAAAGCCTAAAGGCTATATGTTATATGTTGTCATATTTTCGACCTAATGAATTTGATGACGTACATCTATTTAATGGTGACTTTTACTTTAATTAGTTAGGTCAACGATTCCACCTACAACTAGATAGTTATGGCATAATTGCATATTAAAAACTTAAATTAATATGGATTTAAATGAATCATATTAATTGTTTGCAATGCAATTATGAAAAGTAGATTTTAATTTTAGATTATAATTATTTGATAATTAAGATCCGAATTACAAAATTAACTTTATTTTATTCGAGTTTTACATTAATTTCTGAATTGTGGAATTTAGTTTGGGTAAGTTAATTATGAAGAACTAATCTAACCTAATGTAAAACAAGACAGATTAATTTTTTGCTAAATTTGTGCAATGTGACTTTAGATACATGCTCATTAGTTTTTTTCCAATAATTTGTTAATATTTTCTTAAATGTGCATATGATTTTTTCTTATATAAATCAGATTAGGTGTTCAATAGAAGTCAATATTTCATAAAAAAAATATTGAGTTCTTTTTTGTTATGTCAAAAAAATATAAATTTTTTATAATATAATTTCTTATGGAAATTAAAATTGGGAAAATCTGATTTTTTTTTTAATGAATGATATCTTAATGTTTTAACTTGCCCAATAGAGCGTGAATTGCACGCACATCGCCACATCAGGATTAGGTGTTCAATAGAATTCAATATTCAAGTTCAAGTGCTCCATACGACCAAATAAAAGATAAGGTGTCTAAAATACCAATTTGTACAAGTACTGGAGACCACATATATTTTAAGCCAAATTTAAAAACATATTGCTAGTTGAGGTATAAATTAATCCTATTTCTTAAAAACATATTTTAAGCCAAATTTCAAACCACCCCAAAAATTTATAATTTCATGTGATATTTTTTTCATAAAACTTTTAAAACATTTGTATGATATTATCGAGATCATTATTGCTAGTTGAGGTATAAATGTTAATATTAATTATACGAAAGGTTTAGCATTTTTACTCCCTTGTTATCATTATATTTGTCCTTCTAGCATATTTTACACATTATAACAATGTTATACAAGATACTATCATACCTTTATATAATATTTTATTTTTTTCTTTGATTGGTCATTATAATAAAATTATAAATAGGTTTTAAGGCCAAACATATAAAATAAAGACCAAAAGAACTAAAAAATAGGATTAATTTCACAAAACCACCCGTTAACTGCGCTTCTTTTCACCAAACCACCCTTGAAATTAACAATTGCTTAAAACCACTCACAGATAGACATTGTTATCATAAGACCATCCATTCCCTAGTTCCATCCATCTTTCTTTAACTCCGTTCATAAGAATCCAAAAAAATTCATGTTCCCATTTTGTTCTTTTTCCTTTACATATTTTAGGGTTTATAACATCCTCACTTTCACAAATTCAACAAACTATTGATCTTCCCTTTACCCTTCCATTTGGAAATATGTCAAGTAAATTGGCCACAAATTCAAACACTTTAAATCATCCAGTTCTCATAATTCCTATAATTTGCAGCTTCAACAATTGAAACATGTCCCCCAACCAGCTCCACTAGTTACTGTCGTCGAACACTTGCTCA
Source organism: Fallopia convolvulus (assembly GCA_964016875.1). NCBI lineage: Eukaryota > Viridiplantae > Streptophyta > Magnoliopsida > Caryophyllales > Polygonaceae > Fallopia > Fallopia convolvulus. Next base: position 11,510,755 of record OZ024720.1, read on the forward strand.
TTCCTCCTCGTAACCTTCTCAAGATCTTCAGTTTTGTAAGGAGGACAAATTGGCTTCCTTATCGTTTAGTTATCTTGATTCCAAACTCAATCATTCCAAATCATCTTTTTTCTCAAATAAAATTAATTCATTATTCGATTTGTCCTTCTCACTATATTTTATATGATAATAAAGAGTGAAATTTATTTTTAAAACGCAAATTTTATACAATAATGGGATAAAAATAAAGGCTTTTCATTATCTGCACATTGAAACTAGGATTAGAATTCAAAAAAAAAAAAGAAGAAAATTTCAATTAATTGAAAATGAAGAAGAAGAATTTGGGGAATGAACTAGATCTAGGATAATAGAGCATGAGAGGGAAATGAAGAGACAAGACAACTTTTTAAGTGGGTAATTTGTTAAATTTTTTTTCTTTTGGTAGTTAAGGAGGGCTAATGCCCGATTTTATTCATTGAATATTAGATATTACATAGTAGTAGGAAGCATATCAAGATCACAGATCCTCTTGAGATCATTAGGAGCATTATTAAACAGAGTAAAATTTCCCATCAACTCTCTGCTCTTTTTTGCAAGCCAGTCGAATGCTCTATTCGACTCTTTACTCACTACTTTAAATTCCACACTCCATCTTGGATCAACAATCAATTGACAGCACTTCAGAATCATAGCATAAGAGTCATTCATCGGGGTGCTCGTTTGTGTTATGTCTTTCGATCTTCAATTCCTTAGCGATTGTGAGCCCCTGGAGGACCCCTAACAGTTTAACACGATAAGGGGAGCTTCCCATACCATAAATCGCAAAAGCCCTTAGGAATTCTCCAACATGATTTCGTAGAATTCCTCCCGCATAAACCATCGACTCTTAGTTCATGTCTGTATGATCCATCAATGTTGAATTTATACCATCCAAGGGGAGGTTTCTCCTAGCTTCTTCCCGGTCTAGCTGAATTGTTTGTGATGGCCTCTTTAATCTCATCCACCCCTTTTGCCTTCTTGTACTCAAAGACTCTGTGCTGGATGTACAAATGCTTATCCACAGGAATAGTTGCGGTGTCTCCAAAACTTCTTACATTCCTCCACCTCCATAACCACCACATACAAGTTGCAAAGGTCGTTGGCCAGTTACCTCTTTTTTGTAGATTATGAGCAATCTAGTCCCGAAGATTCATGTCGATCATTAAATTCAGTTGTAGTAGCACCCACGCAATCTGATGCCACCAATGTTATTAGAATCGGGATCCCACCTTGGATCGGTGAGGGGGGATAGGATCGGATCGGTAGGATCGGATCGTAGGATCGTAAGATTCTACAAATTTAAGTAGATAAGTTGTCAAATTGATACGACATGAATAATAAATGTATTATAAGTAAAAAGAATGATAAATATAGATGATTTAGAGCATAAAATATCGATATTACAAAGTTAAAATGATTTAACAAGTTTTCTTCGTAAATATCGTACATTGTCTAAATAGTACAAGAAAAATGATAGTTTTTTTAGCATGAAAATCAACAAGCCAAATACAAATGTCTTCATCGTAACCAAAGTTCCTATCGTTAACACAATCAAAGCTCACCGTTCTTGAAGTTCTTGTCCGTGTTCCCATTGGTAAGACCATATAATATATATCATCGTCATTACAAGTAATTAGCAACTAATTACAACTTGAGTGACACTAACACTATGACAGTGTGACTAAGTGTTTAGTGTTTACAAGTAAATCGGTAGAAAAAATTACCAAAAATTAATAATTAAAGACGATGATATCCTTTATATTATGAATATTATACCAATTTTAAGTGTAGGGTTGTGTGGTTTCATAATTATATGATTCATCAACAACATAATTAATCAACAATTACATTATAGAAAAATTTTATTTAAAGATATTGATTATTTCATTTAGTCAACGATCCCACCCGATCCCACACGATCCTAGACCGATCCCGCACGATCCTAGACCGATCCTACCACTTTTACCTCACTCGATCCCATACCGATCCTATCCGATCCTAGACTGATCCCACCCGATCCCACCGATCCTATACGATCCCATCCGATCCTAGACCGATCCTACCACTTTTTCGATTCTACCTCCGATTTGGATCGTTTTAGCCCAACGGGGTCGTAGGATCGTACGATCCTACGATCCGGATCGCGATTTTAACAACATTGGATGCCACACCTCCCAAGCCTTCATACAATCTTGGACAATATGAAACGTTGTTTCTGATATTGTACCGCAGTCCCCACAAGATGGATTCGTAGTGAGGTGTAAATTTACTCCCTTATTTTAACAGAAGTTGGACGGAAGTGGGGATGTACGAGCGGCCTTATGATAACAATCTTATTTTATGGGTGGTTTTAAACAATTATTATTTTTAAGAATGGTTTAGTAAAAAGAAATACATTTTGTGGGTGGTTTTATGTGATTCATCCTAGAAATTAAGTATCGAGAGTTGATGCTATGAAAAAAAATGTGATAGGGACTAGGGAGGGAGTATATGCCAGCAAAAAGAAAGAAAAAGAAAGAAATTTAATGCGGATTTGGTGTAGACAGCAAGTACACTTGTATAAAATGGGTTTGAACTTGGCATTCCCCGTGTCCAATTTCATCTTCCCAGTGTACGCCTTCCATTCTTGCATTGGAGCGTCACCCCTAAGCGCGCACACACAAAAAAAAAAATACCATGACGTCACCCTCAGCCACCACCACCGTCCCGCCGCGGCGCCACGTGGCAGTGTGCCCCTTCCCCTTCACCTCCCACCCGGCCACCCACCTCCTCCTCAGCCGCAAGATCGCCGCCTCCGCCCCCGATGTCCACGTCAGCTTCTTCACCACTGAAGCCTCCGCCGCCGCCCTCGCCGCGTCCCTGCCGCCCCAGGGAGGCCACGAGGCCGTCCGGATCCACCGCATTGTGATCGAAGGCCTGGAGGCGGATCTGGACCCGCCGGAGGCCGTGAGGAGGTTCACGGGGGCAGCTAGGGAGAGTCTGAGGCGGAGCATGGCGGCGGCCGAGGAGGAGGTCGGAGTGAAGATCGGATGCGTGGTGGCCGACGCCTTTCTGTCGTTCGTTTGCGGGGAGATCGCGGAGGAGAAGGCGGCCAAGTGGGTGGCGCTGTGGACGTCCTCCACTGCCGACTTGGCCGCTCATATGTACATTGATGAGTTGAGGACCAGAATTGACTCTACTCAAGGTACTTTTCTTTTCTTTTATTTTTTAATATTACAACTATCGAATTAATTCTATTTTGAATCAGTAATTTTTTATTTAGGATTGAGTTGATTTTGCGTTTATGATTTGATGAGAAATAAATTTACATTTATAGGAAGAAAATGATCCGTGAATCTCTGTTTCGTACGTACGTTTATGGAATGTCGGAGGGTTACTAAAAAATGAAAAGTACGTACGTAGTATATGAATACACAATGTTCTTCAACTTTTAGTGCGAAAAGGTGACGCTCCTTGACCAATCCGTTTTCAACTTACAATACAAAGAATATACTCTACATACATAAATTAAAGTACGTAAAAGCAGTAGATGTATAAGATCAAAAATTGTGTATAAACCTGTGTAAACTGCATGTTAATTACCAAGCCTGCACACATTGCAATACTATCGTAATAAGGACCAAAGGTTAGGGATTTTATATTAACTAGTTTAGTACGATTCGACATTTTATACATTATAAACAGGATATTAATAAATAAATAAAAAATATAATTAAAAACTAATAATATAAGTAATTTATTTCCTGTAGAATGTATAATTTTTTAATCCAATATTATATTCTTCATATTTTATTATTTTTTATGTACGTAAATTTAAAGTTTTAAAAATATTTTAATATATTTATCAAATATTTTATTATCTATTTTTATTAATTTTAAATTTTTAAATATTTATCATTAATATTTTATAAAAGAAAATCACTATATATCTATAACTAAATTCATGAAAAGATATATTCTAAAAGATTTATATTTATTTTAAATATTTTTAAATATTTTATCTTTAATTTTAAATACTTGTATAAGGAAGCTTTCAAAAGAAATTATTATACTAAATAGATATTTGTTTGATGTTAGAGATAAATTTAAATACTTAAAAAAGTATTTAATAAAAAGAAGTTATAATAATAGAAATAAAAATTAATTTTTTAAATATGAGATGGAGCCAAAATCGTTCGGGTGGCTCGAAAAGGTTTAGCTTTAATATATAGTTATAGATTTGAATATGTAACGGAAAACATTTAATTAAGAGCAAACCCAACAGATTTTCCAAATTCTTAGGGATTGGGCTTTTACGGATTTTGGACTATTTTTAGTCTAACAGATTCCCTAATTCTTTCCTTATTATAGAGCAAATCTCCAAAATGGGTAGAAATCTCCCCAAGTTTAGAGAATTCTCTAAAGACATTTGGGTTTACATTTTTTTTTTGGTGGAAGGAGAGTCGGTGCTCTCCGACCCCTCAAGGAGGCGTTTTATTAATAATAACAAGGGCTAAGTAGTCAGCAAACGGGGATAGCCCGACCCCTTACATCGTCAGATAACAGTGAAATAATCCCCTCAGGCGGGGCAATCAATACATGGAAACCTAAAGGAAACTGAAAAGCAAGAGACGCGAGGCGATCGACAACCATATTCGCCTCTCGATACACATGTCGGAACTGGATAATCCAGTTCCTACTTATCAAGCCTTGGCATTGTATGACCAGGCTGTACAACGAGTGACTCTTATTAATATTACTATTTAATAAACCAATAACTAACTGTGAATCACACTCAACCATCACCTGTTTAGCACCCTTGTTCCACGCGATCTCGAGCCCATCTCTCAACCCCCAAAGCTCCGCCATTGGCACTGTGCAGGATCCAATGTGGTGTAGAAAGCCTTGAATCCATTGACCATTATCATCTCGCAACACTCCTCCTGCAGCAGCTCGAGTCCCTTCTCGTACAGCTCCGTCGGTATTCAATTTCACCCATCCCGGCGCAGGTCTGATCCATCTAATATCCTGCATCCTAGCAATATTATTTGAAATAAAGGAAGAGCACATACCTGCAGTAGTCACATACTCATTAGCTCTCTCCAAAACAAAGCTTGCTCGATCGGAGACCATCACGTCTTCTTTAAAAACCATAGCATTTCGCCAACGCCAAATCCACCAAAGAGCGGTCACAAAAATGGATCGCCATTCCAATGAGCCGATGCTATTTCTAGAGAGAATGTTTTCTCTGAGCCAGCTAGCGAAAGGAACCTGAAAAAACATATTACACATATCAGTAGCTTTCAACTTGATCCAAATCGCACTAACCTTCGGACAATCACGAAAGAGATGCTCGTAAGTCTCGTCCACATTAGTACAGTGCACGCAGCTCCTTGATGTGGCTATGTGACGTCTATGACGCTCAACATTGGACATAATTCCTCCTTTACTGGCTAACCAAACGAAGTGCCTAATTCTTTCCGTTGTTTTCAGTCTCCAAACACAGCGATAGAAGCCACTGTCAATGACCAATCTGTCATAATTGCCTTGAATAAGGTGTCTTGACAGTGGCTTTCCCATCAGGGGTGTGCCTCCAACCGATCTGATCTTCCTCAGTATCATGGTGATGCAACACGGACACAGCCGCCAACCGCAACAGAACACCATTTGGGAGATAGTGAGATAAAGTCGCCCAATCCCAGCAGCCATCCATAGTCCAGTAGCTGTTCACGTTCAGCAGGCGTTGGTCTTCAGCAACATTGCACTGAGCAAATTCAATAAGAGGAGTATCTAACAGCCAAACGTCAGTCCAAAAACGAATCAATTCACCATCTCTTAAGTGCCATTTAACTCCCTTCTTGACAACATTCACCAAACCAACTTTCAGACCTTTCCAAATATGAGAGCTAGCGCTAGAATCACCAAGGGCACAATCAACATATTTGTGCTTAAGAACCGTCGTCCATAGCTCACCATTACTCATGGTAAAACGCCAGCCCAGTTTCCCGAGCAGAGCAAGATTCATGTCCCTCATAGAGCGTATTCCAAGCCCGCCCTGAGATTTTGGTTTGATGACTTCCTCCCACGCCACTTTGTGCATCCGTCTGCGTTCCCTTGAGCTTCCCCAAATAAAAGCCCTCACCGACTTGTCAATTGAATTACAAAGGCTGTCCGGCAACAGGGCACTCGACATGGTGTAAACCGGAATGGACGTTAACACCGATTTCGCAAGTGTAACTCTACCCGCGAAACTCAAACATTTAGCTTTCCACCCTGCCAGGCGTGAGTTGAATTTGTCCAGTAGGCCGGAGAAAGTGTCTTTGTTAACTTGTTTGTGAAGAACGGGCATACCAAGGTAATTCCCGAGGTTTCTCGTCACGTCAAAACCACTTTCTTCTTTGAGAGCACGAGCAGTATCACGATCGACATTAGGAGATAAGAAGAGCTTTGACTTGTGAGAACTAATTTTTTGGCCCGAGGCTGTACAAAACTCCTCAATGCAGCGTTTAATAATTCGAAACTGACCAACCGATGCCTCCGAGAACAAAAGTATATCGTCGACAAAGAATATATGTGAAAGCGAAGGCCCTCTTCTAGTAATCTTTATTGGTTTCCATTCCCCTTTGTTTACCAGATTCAAAATGACATGGCTGAGTCTTTCAATGCACATCAAAAAAAGGTAGGGAGACATCGGGTCCCCTTGTCGGACACCCCTCGAAGCTTCAAATTGGGTAGTCAATTCCCCATTCCAAAGCACTTGCATCCGAGTCGAAGAAATGCAAGACATCACCCACCTAATGATCTATTCGGGCAAACCGGCACAATTCAAGGAATCCTCTATAAAGTTCCATCTCAGCCTATCATACGCTTTCTCTAAATCCAGCTTTAGAATCATCCACCCTTTACGTCCTTTTTTCCTTCTCATGGAATGCACAACCTCTTGTGTGATCACTATGTTATCAGTTATCATCCGGCCCGGAAGAAAGCTGCCTTGTGTCGGACCTATGATATTTGATAAAACGGGCTGAAGTCTCATCGTAATGATTTTGGTAATCATCTTGTACAACACATTGCACAGACTGATCGGCCTGAATTGACTAATTTTCTCCGGTTTATCCACCTTGGCAATGAGGACAATGAGAGTATCATTAATGCCCTCAGGAAGTTGGCATGTACGGAAAAACTCTTTGACGAAAGTGGTGACAGACTTGCCTACTGTTCCCCAACACTTTTGAAAAAATCCCGGTTGAAATCCGTCGATGCCGGGTGCCTTGAAAGCTCCCATGCTACTGACCGCCTTCCAAATTTCCTCATCAGTAATCGGTCTAACAAGCCTGTTTTTCTCCTCATCATCAATATTTGGGAAGTTACTCAGTAGATCCTGATTAGCATTCAAATTCAGATCCTCAGCCGTGTATAACTCCTTGTAAAAGTCAACAACAAGTTTCTCTAACTCCTCACTCGAGTCAATCCAAGCCCCGTGATCATCTCTCAATCCTTCCACCCGGTTATGTTTCCGTCTAACTATAGTTGAGGCATGAAAGAAGGAAGTATTGCGGTCACCACTCCTAAGCCATTGCTCTCTCGATTTTTGGAACCAAAGCAATTCTTCTTGTTCGAGGACCTTTTCAATTTCTTTGGCAATCTCCGTTTCAGCCTCAAGTAATCTATCCGAAGGATATAACGCTAGCCTATTCTGGACATCCTCAAGATGAGCTAGTAGTTTTCTCTTCCTCTCATGAATATTGCCGAAAGTGTTTGTTATTCCATTTTATCAACTCATCTCTCAACACCTTTAGCGCATCAATAGCTACCATATCAACGCACCAACTTTCCTGAATTTTTTGGTTGAAAGTCGAATGCGTGAGCCACGCCGCTTCGAAGCGGAAAGGTCTTCTCCTCCAATTCTGGTTTAGGGGCGGTTCAAGGGAGAGAAGAAGCGGACAATGATCCGACGAGAATTTGGGAAGGTGTCTCACTCTGGCCTCCTCCCATAATAACCTCCCATCTGTATTCACGAAGACTCGGTCCAACCGTTTTTGAACAACAGAATTCGGCGACAATCTACGGCTCCATGTGAACTTAGGACCCATATATTCTAAGTCAATGAGACTCAAAGAATTGCACCACTGATTGAAGCTCATAGAATCAGGATGCAACCCACCTGAGCCTCCATCTCTCTCGTGTAAGAATCTAATACAATTAAAGTCACCACCAACAATCACTGGTCCCGAAACCCTACTAATAGCTCTCTTAAGATTGGACCAGAACGGTTTTCTTCGTGTGTCCGTAGGAGGACCATACACCACAAACAAGTGATTACTTCTACCATTCATAACAAACATAGCTTGAATAAAATTCCTGTCCATATGAGTGATACTAAGCTGAACATTATTCTTCTTCCAAAATAGCCAAACTCCCCCTGACATACGAACAGCCTCAACTCTAGCACAATCCGAGAAATCAACTCTCGTCATACGATCACAAATATCTTGAGCTCTATCCCCCGAAACTCTCGTTTCAAACACAGCCAAAACGTCCACTTTATGGTTCCTACACATATACCGGATTGCTCTTCTAAAACCTGGCTTACCTGCACCAAAACAATTCCAAAATAAGATATTCATCATGACAAAAAATAATAGGAGAGAAAGCAGGAAACAAAGAAAAAATCAGTTCGGCCCATCCGCCAAACTACTCTCCGCTATTGGTCAAAATAGTTTTATTATAATATTTTTATATATAAAATAATAATTATAATATATGTAGGATTTTTGAAAATAGAGAATTTGTTGGAGTTCGAGTAATAAAATTAGAGATTTTCAATAATTATAATATATGTAGGATTCTAAAATATTTTATTTAATTTTCTTATAGTCAAATAACAAATAATTTATCTTTTATTAGGTTAAGATTTTCAAATTTTTTTTATCTTAATAAGTAAGATAATATTCAATTAATTATTAACTATGTATAGTAGATTATTTTATATGGTAAAAATAAAAGTATTAAAAGTAGTGTTTTTTAAAATAGAGAATTTGTTGGAGTTGTGTTGATTTTTTTTTTTAAAGAATATGATAATTGATTCTCTATTTTGGGAAAAATTTTAGGACATCTCTTGAGGATGTTCTAATACTGCTAATTAAAACAATTTTTATTTCATGTGATTATAAGGTTATTGTATTTTTTTCTTACAACTACTTATAAATGACCCCCTCCCCCAATGGCACTTACTATTGCTTATATATTGTTTAACGGACATAGGCTATGTATATTATTTAAGAGAACTAAAATTTTTATAAGAAAATTGATAAATTATTTAAAAAAATTAATTAATCATAAATAAATACAAATTTATAAAATATTATTATTTTAAGAGACTTAACATATATCTTGGAAGCATTTTCAAGAAGTACTGCATATTTGTTGTGCAAAAGATTAGCGATGATTTCAATCTATAACTATATATTAAAGTTAAACCTTTAAAAACCGAGAAATAATAAACATCATTTAAAATTAAATATTTATCTTATTTTTACATTATTAAATGTCATGTATTATATTTAAATTTGAAAAATGATAATACAATATTTATATAACAAAACTCGAGTCATACTTTTGTAACCGCTAAAAATATCGCTCATTCATAAAGTTAGGGAGTTTTGTAGGGCATGCAAATTTTCACATTCTACTTTTTTTTTTGATAAAACATTCTACTTGGTTACACATAAGTCTTAACAATTCACATCTCACGTTACATATAGAAACAGGCGGCATAGGATTACGAAATGGAGAAACAGTGGATAAATACATTGCCGGATTCCCACCTGTTCCCATCGCCGATCTGGCCCCGGAAGTGGTCGTGGACAGCCTCTCCACCCCCATCGCCCGAATGCTCCACATCATGTCCCACACCCTCCCGACGGCGGCGGCCGTGGCCATCAACTCCTTCCACCCCCTCGAACCCACGGTCACCGACGTCCTCAACACCGCCTTCGGCAACATCTTCCTAAGTTGCGGGCCCTACTCCCTCACGCTCTACCCGCCATCCGAAGATGCCAACGACCCCAACAGCTGCCTCCCGTGGCTCGACACCCACAAGCATGCTCCCGCCTCCGTCCTCTACGTCAGCTTCGGAACCACCTTCTCCCCTCCGCCCGAGGAACTCACCGCCCTGGCGGAGGCTCTCCAGGCGCTCGAGGTCCCCTTCCTATGGTCCTTGCCAGACCGTTGCAGGTAAAAGGGCGCGTCCAAACTCGATTATACTTTTCTATATAGTTAACTGTTACTGTTGGTTTACTAGGCATAGCATTAATTAATTATATTATTAAATGATGAACTGTTATTGTCCGTAAAATCTTGATTCATTTGATTAGACCGTTGACCAAATGTTTTAGTTGGTTTTTGGGTTTCGGTTTTCCATGGACACCCCCTTGATGTTGTAGGACGCACCTGCCGGAAGGGTTTGTGGAGCGGACAAGTCGAAGCGGGAAGGGGAAGGTGGTGCCATGGGCGCCACAGGAATCGGTTCTAGGCCACGAGGCGGTGGGGGCCCAGCTCACGCACTGCGGATGGAACTCGGTCACGGAGTGTATAGTGGCGGGCGTGCCAATGATATGCAGGCCGTTCGAGGTGGCCGAGCAGAGGTTTAACGAGCGGCTGGTGGTGAGCTTGTGGGGGGTCGGAGTTGAGGTGGAGGGCGGAAAGCTGACGAGGGCCGTGGAGAGGGTGTTGGTGGAGGATGAAGGCACGGAGATAAGTGTGAGGATTCGGGGGATGCAGTGGGCTTGCTGAGGAGGCTGCGGCTGAGCCTGACGGAACCTCTGCTCGGAACATGAACGAGTTTATCAGCATCATAACAAGCTAATCAGTCAGCCTTTGAAGTTGAGTCCTGCAACATTTTAAGTAGTTTCTTTCTTTACATTTAGCAAAGTAGTTTCTTTCTTTACATTTAGCAAGCACTACAGCGTTATCCCATGTTTGATCGATCCTGAGATTAATGACCATTTGTGTTAGTTACTCTTTGTTGGTGAAGTAATCAATATTGCAAAACTCAGTATTTCTATACGTCTGCAGCATCTCTTGGAACTGAATGCATCCATCCGCCAAATGAACCATGTGTGTGTAACTTGGCACAGAATTGAGATATGACCAAAATTGGAGAGTTGCAGGGTAGATTGAAAGAGGTATATAACAGAATCATATCAGAAAACCATAAATGAAACCAGGAAATAGAAAAGCTACTGAATTACAAGCACCGAACGTACATTACATTTCACAATTAAGGAGAGTAGTAACTAAAAGGTGAACACAAATCAACCCATTTTACACAGCCAAAAAACAACAAAAGATAGAAATAGATATCCACCGGGTGTACAACTTACCTGAGAGTACGAAGGTCCCTGAAATAGCCCCTACGGCTTGCCTCAAAAACACTTCTAGGCATGACAGCGCCGCCTCTTCCCGGAGCTTTCATCATCCGGATCCTCGTTCGACGGCTGCACCAGCAGCATAATTTGAAAAAAACCAAGGCGATCACCACCGCAACGCACACCGTAACACCTAGCCTCACTTTCTCCATCTCCGCGGGAGACAGATACCCAATCTTTTGCACAACAAATTCCCAAGCTTCACTTGCTAGAGATGGAATAAACTTGGCGACTTTGGCGAGTTCTGTGGCGTAGGAGATTAGGGTCGGAAAGAGGCTATTGAGTGTGGAGATCACAAAATTGGCCACCGTTGTTGCCGTGTTGTTTCCATCTGCTTCCATTGATGTCTCAGTGATCCATCTCATTTTCGATTGAAGCAAGGGGGTTCGGCTTTTTGCGGTTTCTTCACTCTCCACTCTCCACTCTTCACTCTCCAGCCAGAGTTGATAATTGGGAAAGTGAAAGTTATTCAGAAAATTCTGCGAGGCTAACCCACTCAAACACACTGATGGCTGACTGTGTTAGCACCTCAGTCCATTTTTATTCGCTCTTATAAAAGTGTTGAGTTTTCTACCAATTAATTAAGGACCCGTTTGGTACTAATATCCTAAGGGTATTTCTAAATAGCACCCACTATTCAAAACCTATCCTACCCCCTATTATATATAAATAAAATCTAATTACAATTCACACCCAATATCACTCTCATTTTTCACTCTCTTCTCCTCCTCCTCTCTTTCACTCTCTTTCACTCTCTCATTCTCTTCAACAATCAAGGGCATTCAAGGGCTTCACGACAAGTTTTTTGTGCATATTACTCCACAAAATCCACTCCTACAACAATCATGGTAAGTTATTTCTACAAATTTACCCATTTGAAGGCATTTCAAATTCTAGATCTAGGTTTTTAGAAAAATTTAGGTTTAACTTAAAATTCATCTAATGAAGCTTTATACTAAAGATTTAGACCTATTTTGATAGATTAAAACAGAGTTAGGCATAGATGTGGGGATCGGAGGTTGAATTTCGTGTAAAAAACGGCCCGACTCGCGCAGGCTGTCACGGCCGTCGCGAGGTTGAAGACGACTCGTGGCCGTTACGACCACGACTGCAATGGCCGTCACGGCCACGAGTCGATTGGCCGTCACGGCCAAGAATCAAATGGCCGTCACGGCCATGAGTCGATTGGCCGTCACAGCCATGACTCAAATGGACGTCACGGCCATGCTGCATAAAGGCCGTGACAGCCTTGCTTCTGGCTGTTCAAAGCCGTGCTGCCATGTCTCCGACTGTAAATTCCACCTGAATAATTTGAATCATATTTTTTTCGTATTTCAGACATCGAGGTGCTTAGAGACGGGTTTAGAGACTCGGTCTGCTCGTTATCGACGCTGTGGGGCGCGTATCGAGCAGATGGCACCGATTCCCGTAGCCCCGGTGGTTCCAGAGGTCCTTGTGATCCCCGTGGTTTCGGAGGTCCCTGTAGCCCCCGAGATTCAGCCCTTTTCGGCGTTTCCCTACCACTTCACACAAGGGCAGCGCCAGACCTTATTCGACTCCTCACAGCACGAGACGGGGAGTAGCTCACATTCTGTTGAGGATCAGACAGCCGTCCATGCTCCTACTGCACCGACACCACATTCTCGGCAGGGACGAAGGGCTAGGGGATGAGGGGCTGGCAGGCGAGGCGTAGACCCTGTCCCAGCTCCGATGGGAGGGTCTAGGCAAAGGAGACAGTCCCGACCCGGTCAGCAACGTCGGATCGAGCCGTTGCTCACACATTTTGCACCGGGAGGCTCGGAGATCCCGGAGTTACTGTTGGGCTTCGAGGAGCATGTGGCCCACCACATATACGCTGGCAATGTAAGTAAACTACTTATAATGTTTGATAATAATGTTTGATACTTATGTTCGAATTTGAAATTAAAATATGTTTTATACTTTAATGTATTACAGGAGCGTCCTCGAGGTCCTCTGAAGTATCAGTTTCGACGCACACAGCTGAGAGAATGGCCACATGCGGGAGATGGCAACTGGATTGATATTGTGTGGGCCAACGGTCTTGCCCATTTGTAGAGTATTATGCATTAGCAGGTTCATATTGGCCTGATAGATGCATTTATTGAGCGATGGCATCAAGAGACCAGTTCTTTCCATATGCCATGGGGCGAGATGACAATCACGCTTCATGATGTTGCGCTCATCCTCGGCCTTCCGATTGACGGGGAGGCAGTTCTGCCAGATGATGCTGAAGGCTCTTAGAGATCCCGATTCGTAGAGTTCTTCGAGATGGATGATGATTGGATGAGCCGCCCAAATTTTGATAAGGGTGGTGTTTCACATGTATGTTTGAAGGAGTATTGCATGAACGCAGAGTTCTTCGAGATGGATGATGATTGGTGTTGTCGCCCCACAACCACAAGTGCGCAATTGTATGTTGTAGCAACCAAATGCCCCATGTCTGGAAGGCTAAACCACCTCTCTCGGGGGGCAAAACCTGGACTATCCCACTCTAGCTTCCGGAACATCTCAATAGTCGTATAATGAAGAAAAGCGCGGTCAAATATGTTGGCATGCTCGAGTACAGTCATCATCATCTTAGTTCGGACGTCGTGCCATCTTTCTTGACCGAGCCCTAGACATTCTTTAACGGCTCTGAACCCACAATTTCCATCAACAACAATCGCAGAGTGACCCCTAAAGAACTCCTTCATACACACCGGAATGAACTGCAAAGGACCGGGTGATGGATCCAAAGTATGTGGTGGAGCGCTAGGAGAGCTCTTTTCAGATGAAGTTGGGGTGGACTTGGGTACTTTGGGGGCAGCCCTCTAGGCTTCTTTGGAGGAGCCTCGTCCAGCTCTTTGACAATTTGCTCCCACCCACATAGAATTCTTTTGTTTGGACTATTCTTGGGTCTTCCCTTTGGCTTTCGAACTACAAGTCCTTTTACTTTCCTCTTATCTGCTCGGGCTAGCTTGCGGATATCATGAGCACAATTGTATTGTTTATCAGCTGTCATTTCAGAGAACTCGTTGTTCATGAAGTCATCCATCAGTGATCTTGCAACTATGCGCTTTGTGCCTTCCGCCTCTTCATTACGCAATATGGGCGTGTATAGGTCAACTGTTCGCCAAAAGATATGCACTGGTATAAACCACGGGAATCCGAACATGGCCGATGTAGACTGCATGTACTCCGATGTATGAACAAATTGCCCCGAGGGAAATGGAGCATGAGATGGGAATCCAACAACCGGTGTACTCTGGACATAAGTCGGAAATCCAAACACGGTTGACGTGTCCGACACATTTTGATATGTACTCTCATCGTTTATTTGAAGATCATTTAGCCCAATGTATACCTCATTTTCCTCTTGTAATGTTGGGGAACAAATCTGTCAGAAGAGGCCGTTAAGGCTAAAAGGGTTGTGGTCGTTAAGGCTAAAGGACAAGGGGCCGTTATGGCCATGAGGCTTCTGGACGTCACGGCCAGAAGTAATTGAATCGAAAAGGAACAAACAATTGTTGCGTTGTATATTGTTACCTAAAACGAGGGCCTACTAGATAAAACATTAAAATCACAAAACTAAAACGAGTTTGGTATGAAGTAATTACCTCGTTGTGCTCTATTCGAAGCGAGTTCTCCGTCAAATTATAGTTATGCAAATCTTCATTGGACATGGTTGTTGATTGTTTTTGGAGAGAAGAAGAGGATAGAAGAGAAGAGAGGGGAGTGTTGAAGGGTTTTAGTTCGAGTTTAATGTGTATATGGTTAAAAAGAGCGGGAAATAAATATTGTTAGGTAGGGCGTTGACAATAAATGCAAGTTTTTTGAATCTTTTAAACATATGGCCGTTACGGCCAGAAGGCTTGTGGCCATAACGGCCATAACGCCCTTGGCCGTAACGGCCAGGACGGCCGTGGCCGTAATGGCCACAAGCCTTCTGGCCGTAACGGCTCTAGGGGGCGCCGCGTAGGCCTGCCAGCCTACCCCCTAGACCGGGCACCAAATAAAATCTTTGTATCCTAAGATCAGATATGAATATCGAATCATATCTTATGTTTGGTATAGAGGTATAGGATATCAATATCATCTCATATACTAAAAAAAAGAGTGTTATGACTCATTTCTTTTAGGTCAATTTTTTTTCCCGCATCATTGTCCTTGAACCTTTGACCACTCTACTTCTTCGACAAAGTTCTTGGAACTTCTACCTCTCTGACTGGCGACTAGAGCTTGGCTTCGGCGAATGGGCGACACAGAAGAAGATGACACCCCTCTGAATTTCAGCTTCTCCTTCGACTGCTCTGACCGTCGTTGCTACGACGACTTGGAACGAGTGACTTCCATTGTTTCTTCACCCACTTGGTCCAAGAAGAGGAGGTTGGATGAGGAAGAAGAGCATGAGAGCAACAAATGGTTAGATGAGGAAACTGTTAGGATTAAGTCATGTGCATAAAGCTAAAGTGATATAGAGATTGGTATAACAATGTATATGCCGTTAAATGGTAGAGAAAATGTAGATTCAGGAACCGGGTCTAGAACACTGGTTCAAGGCTTATTTATTGGTGAACCAGATCAGTTAAAGCCACCACGATTCATCCGGTTTGGAGGCTAAACTGATCGAGGCTTGCTAATGGGCTTTTATACTTAGACCAAGTTCATTTCCGGACATTTGGAGAGGCCCAACTTGGTTGTGGCCCAAATCCTTGAGCTCGCTTCTGGAGTTAATTAAACGCTGTGTTTGGAGCTTGACATTCTCTATAAAGCCTCGCTAGCTTCTTCGTGGGATCTCATTCCAAAACCCTAGTGAGCAAGCAGCGCTTGAGAGAGTTCCAGAAAGAGAGAGAGGTTGGAGAAAGGAGATCTCCGGTGAGCCAAGCGGTAGAGTTCGAAGACGACGTTGAAGGCGACGTCTTAGCTCGTTGAGATCTGTAGTGGGGACTTCCTAAAGCTTCATCCAGAAGCTTGTGTAGCCTTTCAGGGGGATGAAACCCTAATCCTCTATCTTCTTCTCTAGATGTACTTTGTAGCTTTTTGTTTCTGCGTTTCTTTGCCTTTGCTTGTGTACTTTGTAACCGGCCTCTCTTGAACTGATTTTCAAATAGTGGATTTTAGACGAGTCTCCTCACTGAGGCTCCGCGGATGTAGAGTTACTCGAATCGCGTAAACATATCTGGTGTTCTTTATTGTTTTACCTTTCATCCTGTTTGTTTATCTCGAGTTCTTGAGTTGTTTGTGGTCTGGAATCGTATCAAAGTGATATCAGAGCCAATTTGATTTGTTTAGATCTTGCTTCTGTTGTCTTCTGTTGCTTTGATTTGTTGTTTTTCTATTGAGTCAGGCCTTGAGCGGGGTTTCTTGTAAACTTGGAGTAACAGATTGTTCCGGTGCAATTCCTTGCAGGCCTTACAAAAGAGTCTAAATCTAGGTTTTCTAGGGTTTTCTTATGTTTTGCTTTGTGTGCTTGAGCTTTTGACGTGTTGTCACTGCACTCAAAGAGAAAAAGTTTTCACTTGGAAGGGTAGGGGAATCTTGATAGATTGGGTTTCGACTTGTGTCATTTACTTCCCTCTGTCGGGTCCTACAGTAGAGTCTAGGGTCTTGTCTCTTGACTTGTGTTTGGATCTTGTTGTTAAAAGCAAAAGATCTAGTTTCTTGTTTGTGTTTTATTTGGAAACAGTAATTTCCATTAGAAAGGGATTATACAAAAGCTCGCATCAACAGGGTTCCACCATTACATACAATTCAAGGCATGAGCAGTAAACTTCCTAGAACAACAAGGAAGAACACAAAAGCACTAAGACAAGATCAATTAATACAAATGATAAATAGGTTAATGCTCGGCGATCCAATGACTTAAAATGTTCCTGTTATCTTTCACTTTAGCTCGGGTTCTTTGTTTGATGATGTGAATGGTGCTTTGAACACATTTGCTCACATTGGGGGCTACATCATGGAAGCATACAAGATTCCACTGATGCCAGATCTCATAGATGATTGTTGTGAAAGAAATGATTCGATGCTGGAATATAGGAGACCTCTTTCGATTACTGGCGGAAAACCAAGAAAGCCAACTTTCTATTCCATCGAGCTGAATGCCAATGCCGATCCACTTCATGACAGCTGTTATGACGACCCTTGAGAAGGAGCATTTAAACCAAGTGTGGTCAATGGTTTCGACCTCGGATCTACAAAGGGGGCAGATGTTGGAATTGACGGTTCCCATTGAATGGAGGAGATGAAGGTTTGGGGTGCGATTTTTAAGGGCGAGCCAAACTACAAATGCACATCTCGGAAGGATCGGATTTCTCTAGATGATTGAGCCCCATGATTTAATATCACCTTTGTGCCTCCAGATATCGTACATTAGCTCACTGATTTTGTGAGAGTTGCTAGGCTGCCAGATGCGCTCCCATTCATGAGAGCCAATTTTGCTTTTGGTGAGTACAAGCTCGTTTCAGATCCGAAGCAATGCTTTCCATGTCCACGTGTCATTATCTTTGATATTTGAATCCCATATATTTCCATTTGTCAGCAAGTTTCTTCTGGCCCATATAACCCAAATATTATCAGCCTCAAAATCAGTATCAAATAAATGCTTTACATCCCGCTTTGTTCTAGGCTAAGACCTCTTTGATCCCCAACCCGCCTTCTTCTCTCGGCATGGAAATGTCTTTCCAAGCAACAAGCTTTCTATTACTTACAGCTTTGTTCCTCATCAGTTTTTGGATCCTCTTAACAACATCATTAGGAAGAATAAAAAATTTTGGACCAAATGTTGCAAATACCACTCATGACGGATTTAATCAAGACACACTGACCAGCATATGAAAGCATTTTGGCAGTCCAACACTGAATTCTACCAGTGATTTTCTCAATCAAAGAGTTGTACTCATGTGATTTAAGTTTCCAGGAATGAAGAGGAATTCCGAGATATGTCCTAGGTAACTGACTTGTTTCAAGGCCTAGGATGGTCTTGATTTCATCAATTGTTCCTTTTCCCATACCAGTACAAAATAGTTGAGATTTCTGTTGGCTGCATTGGAGTCTAGAGGTTCGATAGAAATCAAGAAGGGCAGTGGCCAACCATCGAACAAAAGTAGGTTTCCCTTTTGAGAATAAGAAGAGATCATCAGCGAAGGCGAGATGAACCAGCTTAAGCTCTTTACACATGAGGTGGAATCGAAATAAATATCTCTCACTCATCTTTTTCAGCAACCTGTGAAGATATTCGGTAGCCAAGGCAAACAGATAGGGATAAAGAGGATCGCCTTGGCGGATCCCTCTCCCCCCTTTAAAAAAGCCAGCTAGAGCACCATTCACATTAATGGAAAAGGCAACAGTGGTAATGCAAGATTGGATTAGACTTACAAATTTTAGCGGAAATTTGAAAGCCTTTAGAGCATCCACAATGAAACTCCACTCGATCGTGTCGTAAGCTTTGCGTAGGTCCAACTTGATTGCACATCTAGGCGATGTGTTAGCACGCCCATAATGCTTTAGAATATCTTGGCAAACCAGTGCATTCTGCCAAACCTCTCTTTCCGGCAGGTAGGCCCCTTGCCGGCAATCGATGATGCGATGAAGGACCTTCCTGAGTCTGTTGGTGATAATCTTAGACATGGCTTTATAATCTGTTGAGCAGCAGGATATAGGCCGGTAGTTTACGATGATGTTCGGAGAGCTATTTTTGGGTATGAGGTTAATGAAATTAGCGTTGGCCTATTTCAACATCTTTCCGTTAGCAAAAAAATCTTGGACAACTCTAGAAATATCATGTCCGATTACACTCCAAGAGTTTTTGAAGAAGGCACTCCCATAGCCATCAGGCCCGGGGCTTTTAGAATCAGGAATAGAGATGAAGGCGGATCTGATTTCCTCAAAGGTGACAGGAGAACATAGCATGACAGATTCCTCATCATTAACACAAGGTCCGAGAAGGCAAACTTCAGGATTGATGCTTTGCACCTGGTCAGATTTCCGACCTAGAAGCCCTTTATAGTACTCAACAATGTGATGTTCAATATCTCGGCTATTATCTATCCTTGTTCCATTGTCATCCATCAAGGAAAATATGGAGTTGGTTTTCCTCCGGTGCTTGATTGTAGCGTGGAAGAACCGAGAGTTTTCGTCTCCATATTTCAGCCAATTTGCCTTGGATCGCTGCATATGGTCATTGATGACAATAGAATTTTTCAATTCAGTTTCAGCTAGGAGCTCTTTCTCAGTGGCCAGGAGGACAGAATTGAAGGGCTGAAAGAAGAGTTTCTCTTGGATGGTTTTCAGCTGGTTTTGAAGGTATTGGAGTTGACCTTTAATGTCTGTGAAGTTTTCTTTGTTGAGGTTTCGAAATCTACCCTTGAGGGCCTTGAGCTTCCTAGTGATAATGAACATACAATTGCCTTGATAGCATTTATTCCATTCTTCCGAGACAAGGAGCAAAAAGCTAGGGTCAACCGTCCACACATTTCTGAACTTGAAGGAAGGGAGTCTTTTTGTTGATTCCATGAAGCTGATTATGATAGGACAGTGGTCCGAGGATCTTTTACTGTCAAAGAGCGCATCTGAGCTTGGAAAAACCATTGACCAAAGTAGGTTGTGCATAGCTCGATCCAATTTCTGATAAATACGATCTCCGTTCACATTATTATTGCTCCAAGTGTAAAAACATCCTTCAACCTTCATGTAAAAACTTCCTTCAGCCTTCATGTTAACCAAATCTCCGTTCACATTATTATTGATCCAATTTCCGATAAATACGATGTTTCTTCCGGCGGATTCTACTCGGCTGTTGACATTGTGCTGGAGAGAAGGATTGGAATCACCCTGTTCTTATTCAGACAACTAAATTGCTTTCCCCTTAGATATGGTTTTCCATACATTTGTGGATCTGCGATCTTTCTTGTCAACAAAGGCCCTATCACTAGTTCCTTCAACTGCCTTGTTACTTGGAACATGTCTGTTTTCATTCTCAAGACATTCTCTGTTTGAGACATGTGATGGTTGATCCAGGATATGGTTTTTGACTATCCACTGTTTGGGGTCGGCTTCGTTGGCCCAACCTTCCTCCACGTTTTGTTACACTCTCCATGCTTGTGCCCAAAGCTATTACAAACGCCACATGCCCAAGGTGTCCAGTCAAATAGGATTGGTTGCTTGTCGATCTGACCATCCGGTTTTCTAATGTTGATGAAGTCCCGATTGGCGTGAACAACATCAACCTCCACAAGGATTCTGGCGAAAGAGACACGGTCACGCATCAAGGTTAGCTTATCAGTGGTGATAGGTGTGCCTAGACTTGTCCCGATTTTGCTGAGAGCCTCAGAGGTCCAAAGTCTTATGTCAAGATCTGGGAGGGAGGCCCAAAGGGGGAGTGTTTTGAAACAAGAAGAATCAAGTGTAAGGCCAGGCACCCATTTCCTCAACAAGATGGGTTTTAGATCTCCAAACATCCGTGGACCATCTTATAGTATCTTGTTTGCGTCTTCCTCTAAGCCGAATCGAAAAATGAAGCAGCCGTCCCTGTTCAGCGAAATTTTTGTGGGGCAAAATGAGCTCCATCTTGACAGTATAAAGCTTTCCGTGGCATGAAAAGAAATGTGCGACCCTGGGATGAACACCACAAGAGCAGAGGCCTAGTAATTATAAGAGTCAACAATATCTTCAACAGAGATATCAACTAAGTTTTCATCAATTCCATCAACTTTGTGCAGTTGAAGACCATTCGATAACACTCGATTACCTGCGACAGCTTCTTGAAAAGATTTCGCTCGGGCTTGGCCCTCCCTTAGCTGGTTGGGGAAGCCAATAATCTGGGAGCTTGGAGGTACAACTATGGGAGACGCTTACAGGATCAATCCTTATGATGGGCACTCAGATTATGCCATGTGGAAAGTGAAGATGAAGGCTATCCTCAATAAGGAAAAGTTATGGCATACAAAAACAGATACTTAGGATGCTACAACTATTGAGTTTCAAAAAAAGCAAGACCAAGATTTGGCACATGCAAAGTTAATTCTTAGACAATCCCATGATGTAGCTAGGCAGGTTGTGAGTATTACTGAACCTAAACCTCTCTGGGATGCTTTAGATGCTAAATAACTTACCAAATCTCTGACTTGTCTTTTGTCTCTCTTGTCTAAGTTGTTCAACTTTAGAATGTACACTAGTCAAATTATTAAAGAGAACTTTGATAGGTTTCTTAAAATTATACAAGACTTAGAAAGATGTGATGATAAGATAAAAGATTCTCATCGGGTCATTCTTCTTATGAACTCCCTCCCTTCTCAGTTTGATGTTCTTAAGGATGTCTGTCAGTTTGGTCGTGATGGTATCACTGTTGCTAGACTTACTGAGTTCATTATACAAAAAAATGAGACTCTTAAAGTCTTTAAGATTAAAAATGGTAACTCAGTTCTGATAAAACTGAGAATAAAAATGAAGTTATGATGGCTAAAGGGAAAGGGAAGTTCAACAAGAATAAAAAGAAGAAAGATGTTCACTACTAAGTCTAACAATGACAAGAAAGATATGTCAGGAGTTAAGTGCTACTATTGTGGTATAGATGGTCACTATTCAAATGATTGTACTAAGAAGAAAAGGGATGAGAAAAATAAAGCTGAAGACAACAATGGTGCTTCAAATGTGTTTGAATCTTACCAGTATTACCCTCAATATTCTCAGGAATTACTTATTGTTGCTTCTTCTACTTCTGAGCATGACTGGATCATTGATTCTGTTGCACAATGCATGCCACTCCTAATAGGAGTTTCTTTGATTCTCTGTCTTTATGTGATGATGGCATTGTTATGTTAGGAGATCATACAGCTTTATCTATTAAAGGTATATGTTCTCTGCCTATGAAAATGCATGATGGTAAGATTAGAGTTTTGCAGAAGGTTAGATGGGTTCCAAATTTAAGAAGGAATTTATTTTCTGAGTCTGTTTTTGATGAACTGCATTGTCAGATTATAACCAAAAATGGTATAAGCGATGTTATAAAAAATTGAACAGTTCTTATCAAGAGCATTAAGAAAGGAGGATTGTATCATGTTATAGAATGTCCCTAAGGGAATAATTAATCCTGACAATGCAGAACATACAAAATTATGGCACTCTAGGCTAGGTCATATAGACAACAAGGGTCTCATGCATTTGCATAAACTTGCTATGATTGATGTGAATCCTTGCAATATAGACTTATGAGAAAACTATGTGCTTGACAAGAAAACTACACATGCCTTTAGTAAACCAACTTACGTTGCTTCTAAACCCCTTGAATACGTACATTCTGATTTATGAGGACCTGCACAAGTGGATACTATAAGTGGCAACTCGTAGACCACCATTCAAGGAAGGTGTGGGTTTATTTACTAAAATCCAAGGATGAAGCTTTTATTAACTTCAAGACTTGGAAAAACATGGTTGAATCATAGACTGATTTGAAATTAAAATGCCTAAAGACTGATAATGGACTTGGATTCTGTAATAACTTGTTTGATGAGTTTTGCAGGAATGAGGGTATTAGGAGACACTTGAATATGATGAAGAACAATTCTAAATATGATGAAGAACAATTCTCACAATCTGGGTCCACTGTTGAGTCCACAGCAACCACTTCTCACAATATGATGAAGAACAATTCTCACAACCTGATGAAGAAGAGTTTGACATAGGCTACTCTTATGCTTCAAATAACTCTTTACACCAAATTGTCAATGAAGATGGCATTGAAGATGAATAGAACAATAAAAATGATATTGAAGAGCAAAATGAACAAGATAAAGGAAATCAAAATCACTAATTTGGTCCATTTGGAGGGGGAGAGATAAGTAACTCTAAACCAGAAAAATGATACAGTCTATGATAAGTAACAAAACCTGGGTTCTTGTTCCTAAACCAGAAAAAGATAGACTCATTGATTGCAAGTGGATTTATAAGCTTAAGGAGGGGATGAATAAAAATGATCCTCCTAGGTTCAAGGCTAGGTTGGTTGCTAAGGGTTTTACCTGGAAAGAAGGGGTAGACTATAATGATTGATGTTCGTGTTTTAGTCTAGTTTTAGGTGTCTTTCTTAGGCTGTTTAGTTTAGTTTTGGTAGGTTTTAGAGTTAGTTTTGTGTGTTTTTTCGAATAAGTTTGCATATTTTGTGAAAAGTATGGAAGCTACTATGTTTTGTGTCTTTTTGTAGGCTTTTGAGCAGAAATGAGCACTTTTTAAGCTGAGTTGAAGTCTAGTGGTGGAAGGAGGAATGCATGGAAGATAAGGAAGAAGATTGCATGGGAAAATCAAGTTAAAGTCCAAGAAAAAGCCAAGGAAAAGTTTGAGAGAAGCCAAAACAGAACTTCGGTTACGACCCTGTGAGGGTCGTTAACGAGCTGAAAAGATAGAATTTTTGTAAGGGATTCAACAAAGTCTACCGACCCTGTGCATGTCGTTAAAGAGGTGACCTGTGTCAGTAGGAGCGTAGCCGACTTTCAGTTTTTATATCTTTTATCTTGTTATCTTTTAAGTAGGGTAAGTTTTTATCTTTTAGGTCTTTTATAGATAGCATTCTTAGTATAAATATCCTTGTTCTAAGCCCTTGCAAGGGGGATTCACGCTAGTTCTAGGAGAAGTCGAGAGAGAGAGAGAGAGAGAGAGAGAGAGAGAGAGAGAGAGAGAGAGAATTAGGTTCGGTGATTGAGATCTTGATCGGTGTTTCTTAGTATTTTCGGGATTCTACTAGAAATTGTAAGACAATATTTACTTTTCAATTTCAAGTAAGTTTTGTTTTCAATGTTGTCTTTGATGAAAGTTATTTGCTTTGTTTCGATGAAGAGTGAGTAGTTTTCTTATCTAGGGTCGGGGTTGAAACCCGACATAGTTGTGCATGTTTGAATGAATGTGATGAGTTTTTGATTGCCTTCTATCCTTTGAATTGCTTGTTGTGCTTATGCTTAGACGAGAGTCGAAGTAATTCGAGTTTGTTGCTTAACCGAAAGAGAAAGTTATGAACTTGAATGTTGATATTCTTCGATAACGAAAGTTTTGAGCTTTGGATTCAAAACAAGTAATAAAGTGTATTGATTTGTGAAAGTTGATTGATTTGCTTGTTAGTTAGTGAAAGTTGATAGATTTATCTTTAAAAGGTGTGATCTTTATCTTCACATGAGTTTATATGCATAGCTATGTCGTGGTAACCCTTGTCCTTGAGCTTTTTATCCATTGAATTTGCTTACTTATTGCTTTCATTTTCGTTCGTTACCGAGTCAACTTGGATCGGTACCGAACCTGCGTTTAGATTGTTAGTTTCTTTGTTTTCGGTAGAATTCCAGGTTCGTTAACGACCTTGACAAGGTCGTTAACGAGGTTGGTCGTAGCTGCTTTTGCTTGTTTTTCTTTGTTTTCTTGTTTTTATAGTTGGTAAACGAACAACCTTGCTTCCCGTGGACGATCCTGACTTCGCTATACAGAGCTGGGTCTTGACTTATAAATTTATTTGTTGTCAAGAAACCCTCTCAAAAAATTGGCGCCGTTGTCGAGGAAGCAACAATGTTTGTTTGTTTATCTATTGGTCTGGGAATAGCCCGACCCATAGATAAATAACAGGGTCGGGCTATTCCCAGACCCACAGATAAACAAACAACCTTGCTTCCCGGGGAAGCAACAGGACGTCGTAGGGTCGGGCTATTCCCAGACCCCCAGAGCAAACAATGCTCGTTTACAAGAAGAACTGAATGCCTATCCGAGGAATGCCAAACAATATATGCATCCAGAACTGAGGGTGCAGGAGTCCGCAATCGTGCTTCCCGAGATAGAGAAGACATTTGAGATTAAATCTCAATTCATATCCTTAATAGAAAGGGCTCAGTTTGAAGGGAAACCTACTAAGTGCCCTATGGAACATATTAAGAATTTTCTTGATTTATGTGACACTATTGCTGCTGAAGGTGTCTCACTTGAATATGTTCTATTAAAATTTTTCAGGTTGTCGCTTATTGGAAAGGCCCTAAGCTGGTTGGAGAGCTTACCTCCTAAGTTTATCAAGACTTGGAAGGCTTTGTATGATCAATTTCTTAAAAAGTTTTTCCCTCCTGCCAAGACTATTGAGTTGAGAAAACACATCACCTTCTATCACCAGCTGCCTAACGAGACCTTTGTAGAGACATGTGAGAGATTTAAGGAGATGCTTAGACAGTGTCCCACTCATGGGCAACCCTTATATTTGCTCCAAGAATTCTTTTTTCAGGGGATCAATGCAGAAACGAAGAACCACATCAACATACACATTGCGTGCAGTTTCATAGAGTTGGATCCCACTATTGCATGGGAAATGCTGGACAAGCTGTCTGACTATGATGCCATGTATGGTACCCAGAAGCCGCCCCAACCATAGAAGCGTCTCTACATGCCTAACAAGGACGAAGTTGATCCCGATGTCAAACATCAATTTCTATTGGATGAGATCAACCGTCTTTAAGTTTTCTCAAAACCTCTCAATCTTGTCAAGAGTGTGGTTCTTCTGCCCATAGTAGTTCTGCTTGTACTAACATCGAGCAGGTTAGAGCAGCTGGGATGAATTACATGAGAGGTCCATACAGGAACCATCTTAATAACTTTGACATGCCGAAGAATTACCCGACAAAAATCAGAACCAAAGCTATGCAACACACCCACCGGATAGACGGCCCGCGCCATATCGACCTCTAGGCTATGAACAACCACCATCTTGGGTACAAGGACTCTATTAAGGGATCAATGGCGTAAAGAATGAAATCACTAGAGTCTAAACCAACCTTAACAATCAGATGAAAAGATGGGGAAAGTTTGATGTGTGGAAGAAGAGTGTCGACTCACAGCTAGGAAACCTGGCCGCACAGATTCCGAGACCATAAAGGCAACTCCCGGGCCGTCCCGAGGAAAACCCTATAGGACAAATAGCGGTGGTGCACCTTAGGAACGGAAAAAAATTACCGGAGCGTGCCAAGGATAAGGAGAAGAGCCCCGGATTGGAAGAGGATGCCACGACCTAGATCAACAACGAACCAAATAGGGTCGTTACCAAGCATGAACAACTCGGTACCGATACTCCCAGGGTCGTTAACGACCCCAATCTAGGTAAGTTCTCTACTCCGAGCTCCTCTTTTGATCCCAGGCTCGTTACCGACCCCACCAGGGTCGTTACCGACCCTCCGAAAGCACCAATCGACCCTAATGTCGACCCGGTAAAAAAGCCATAGGCTGCTCCCTAGACGATATAACCGGCATATCCCCCTCACTTTGCATGCATAGGATATACATGGAGGATAATCATAAACCCACTATAGAGCATCAACGTAGGTTAAAACCTAACATGAAAGAAGTGGTTACAAAGGAAATCATTAAACTACTTGATGCAAGGATCATATTTCGTATATCGGTTAGCCAATGGGTTAGTCTGGTCCATGTAGTTCCTAAAAAAGAGGGAATGACCGTAATTGAAAATGAAAAGGGAGAGCTAATCCCCACTAGGACCCCAACTAGTTGGAGGATGTGCATTGATTATAGGAAGCTCAATAGTACCACTAGAAAAGATCATTTTCCGCTTCCTTTCATTGATCAAGTGTTAGAACGCTTAGCCCAGCATGATTATTTCTGTTATTAGATGGCTATAACAGATTTTGGCAGATGCCCATTCATCTTGATGGTCAGGAAAAGACTACCTTTACATGTCCCTATGGGACTTTTGCTTTGGGCTTTGCAATGCCCCCGCCACCTTCCAAAGATGTATGATGGCCATATTCTTCTGATATGATAGAGGATATTGTAGAGGCCTTTATGGATGATTTCTCTGTGTATGGTTCTTCCTTTGATGTTTGTCTTGCTAACCTTGCATGTGTTCTTAAAAGATGTGAAGAAACCAACCTTGTGCTTAATTGGGAAAAATGTCATTTCATGGTCCAAGAGGGGATAGTATTAGGACACCTTGTCTCTAAGAGAGGGATAGAAGTGGATAAAGCAAAAATTGAGCTTATTGAGAAACTACCTCCTCTCTTTTTTGTAAAAGACATAAGGAGTTTTCTAGGGCATGCTAGCTTTTATAGACTCTTTATCAAGGATTTTTCTAAGATAGCTAAACCATTGACTAACCTACTAATGAAGGATGTAGAGCTATCTCCAGAATGTCTTGAAGCATTTTACGGGTTATGAGCGACCCTCGTTTCCGCTCCTCTTGTGCAATCCTCAAATTGGACCTTGCCTTATGAGATTATGTGTGACGCTAGTGACTATGCTGTTGGCGCAGTCTTGGGACAACAGAAGGATAAGAAGCTCCATGCCATCTATTATGCAAGTAAGACGCTTGATGAGGCGCAAAGTAAGTATACTACAATGGAGAAGGAATTCCTCACTGTAGTATTCGCTTTTGAAAAATACCGGTCCTATCTTGTGGGTTCAAAAGTGATTGTTTATACTGACCATGAGGTCGTTATATATCTAATGGCCAAAAAGGATGCCAAGCCTAGGCTGCTCCGTTGGATGCTCTTATTACAAGAATTTGATCATGAAATCAGAGCTAAAAAAGGAGCAGAAAACTTGGTGGCGGATTTCTTATCCAGGTTGCCAGTTGAATATATCATTGAATCCAACAACGAAGTGCCAATAAACGACTCCAAACCGGATGAACACCTCATGCTGAACGAGGTTGAATACGGCAAAACCCTCGTTACCGACCCTACAGGGGTCAGTATCGATCCATCGAGACTGGAGAGCGTAGATCACAACGGCTATAATTCAAGGTACATCGATACCCAGCCAAGTGAGGTCGTTACCGACGAAAATCCAACAGCTCCAGGCTCGTTAACAACCTAAACAGATTCGGTAACGACCCATTCATGTACGTTTTCTCAACTCGAACTCATTCATTTCAATTTAGCTCCTTCCCAATCTCTTGCTTCTACTTCTTTCCAATCAATTCATGCTATTAGAGGGTCACAAGCCCCCTGGTTTGCGGATTTTGCTAACTACCTTGTAGGTGGTGTAACTCTCGAGAGACTAACCCCACAAAAGAAAAATAAGTTTCGTCATAATGTCAAACAATACTATGATGACAACGGCTATAATTCAAGGTACATCGATACCCAGCCAAACGAGGTCGTTACCGACGGAAATCCAACAACTCCAGGCTCGTTAACGACCCAAACAGATTCGGTAACGACCTAATCATGTACGTTTTCTCAACCCGAACTCATTCATTTCGATTCAATTCCTTCCCAATCTCTTGCTTCTACTTCTTTCCAATCAATTTATGCTATTAGAGGGTCAAAATCCTCCTGGTTTACGGATTTTGCTAACTACCTTGTAGGTGGCCTAATTCCCGAGGGACTAACCCGACAAAAGAAATAGAAGTTTCGTCATAATGTCAAACAATACTATTGGGATGATCCTTACCTGTTCAAGTAAGGAAGTGATCACCTCTTTAGGCGCTGTATTCCAGAAGAGGAGATAGAGAGTGTGATCCGTTAATGTCACACGCTTCCTACCGGTGGCCATGCAAAAGGATTCAAAACCACGACAAAGATTCTTCAAAGTGGTCTCTTTTGGCCAACCATCTTTAAAGACGTACATGCTTATGTGACAGCATGTGATGAATGCTAACGCTCTGGTAATATCACTTGGAGACATGAAAACCCGCTGACCGGGATACTAGAGGTCGAACTATTCGACGTATGGGGCATAGACTTCATGGGACCTTTTCCCGCATCGGGCCCCTACAAATATATCTTGGTTGCGGTTGATTATGTCTCTAAGTGGGTGGAAGTCGTTGCTACAAGGACCAATGATGCTAAAACCGTGGCTAAATTTATTAAGACTAACATTTTCCCCAAGTTTGGTGTTCCAAGGGTTCTCATTAGTGATGGTGGATCTCACTTCATAGAGCAGAGTTTTGAAACACTTTTAGATAAGTATGGGGTATCACATAGGGTGGCAACACCATATCATCCCCAAACTAGTGGCCAAGTTGAAGTTTCAAAAAGGCAAATCAAGAGCATATTAGTAAAGACGGTGTCTCGCTCAAGGAAGGATTGGTCATCTAAATTGGATGATGCTCTATCTAAATTGGATGATGCTCTATGGGCTTACAGGGCGGCATTCAAGATGCCCCTACACACCACTCCTTACAACTTAGTGTATGGCAAGGCATTCCATTTACCGAACAAGACGGAGCATAAAGCATTATGGGCTCTTAAAGAGCTTAACATGAACCTCGATGCAGCCTGAGCAAAAAGATTCATGGACTTGCAAGCGCTAGAGGAGTTGATGCTAAAGGCGTACGAAAATGTCGAGATCTATAAGGAGCGCACCAAACGGTGGCATGATCAGAAATTGGTGCCCAAAAACTATGAAGTTGGTGACAAGGTGTAACACCCCTATTTTTCAACATTGGGTATTACCGCCAATGACCTCAGATTTTACCATCCAAAGTCACCCGAGGCTTTTAGAATGATATAGAATAATAAAATGCGGAATTAAACATGCTTATATAAATAAAAGATGCTCCCAAAGGAGACTTTATTCTTACAACCCCAATCACATTACCAAAAGCTTGTTCTGAAATTACAATTCATAAGAGATACCGTCTTTGAAACATAATTGGAAATAAACCGAAAAGAGATTCAAATACATCTTGGAACTTCTTGCCCTTCCTTTGTCGACCTTCACCTTACGCCTTGTGATTAAACCTAGGTTCTGACATAATTCGCGAGGGGCAATAAAATGCCGGGCAAACATGCGGAAAAGAAGAATTAGTCTAAGAGACTAAGCAAGCGGGAACGGAACTTTCCCAAGGGTATTTCGGTAATTTAGCGAAATAAAGACGAAGATAACAATAGGTTGTGTTTCAAGATAGGTTTATTTATGTGGGGTTTTAACGGTACGAGGGAGAGCGTATCTTAAGCGATGATAGCTCGTTCATTTAGAGAAGAACTACTAAATTGTAGGCCTCTTTTAGCATCGAGAATAAAAAGATATGTTGGGAACATTATTAATTCATATGAGTTAAAAACCTCTCGCACCCTGAGCGGACCGAGTGCCAAATCGATCATTTGAGATCGGTCTGATTTTAATATCTTAAATGTGCATTGGCACTTATGTAGCGTATTTGATTTAATGATTTTAAAAGGGTGGGAATTCGGCTAGCCCGATCCACCAAGGGAAACCCAGTTTCTCGGCACTTAGCTAGAGTGTGCACATCCCTCCTTGCAATCGGAGTGGATCAGATCATGATCCCGAAAGTCGTACTTCAAACACGTAGGCACTTACGACTTAGAAGGGTTATAAAGAGGCGTCGGCTATTCCGCGCCCCTTACTAGTTCGTTCTACGTGGATCTCTGAATGAGTCCATAAACAATCAAAGCCATAATCACACTAGCATAAATAGTCCTATGAGATATTAATAGTGAACTATACTAACAATGGTCGTTATGTCTAACAATCGATATTTCCTAGGTTCATTCGTTACTTAGCACACAAGTTGTTCCCAACATTGAGAATTTTCATGGAGTCGAAATATAAAAAGGGTCACAAGGGGAAATTCCACTTGCCTTGGTTCTGATGATAACGGATTTAGCGATACGACGGAGGTGTGGTTCGCGACTTCTAACGAGAGTCCTGACCTATCGACATAGAAAATTACGAACGGTTTTAAATATGAAATTCCTTTTAAGGTTCGGATTTCTCACGTGTACTTAGCTTAAGTGAATGAAAAATCTAAATTATTATAATAATAATTTAGGTAGCTAAATTAAAATAATAATATTCCTTTATTATTATTTTAATTTCGTAATATCCTTTTATTCCATTTAAACAAAACTCATTGATTATTCAAAAATAATTTCCTTAATTTCAACCATATTCAAGGGTTATTTAAAATTATTTTCCCTTCACGAAATACTTTATTAATAATATTGTCTCAAAAAAAATCCTTTTTAACTATAGGGGTCATAATAAAAAGAGGTAGAATAATATTAGGCTACTTCTTAGTAACTCTCCATAGATAGAAGCTTCTATTTACTTGATAAGAACTTTCTAAAACTATCATAATATAAAATAAGAGTTTGGTTCAACTGAAACAAACTCTATAAAATAAATATTCTTATTTATTTTATTTCCAAGTTTCCTCCCATAATTTATCTATAGTTATAAGATCATGGTGTAAAATACATAATCATTTTCTTATAATATACTTTTTATGATATTCTAAGGCACAAAATAATATTCTTTTCTATATCTTACAATATCTTTCTAGGTGAGATATTTCTATATACTTAGCAATATAAATTTACAATTTATCTTGTAATTATTTTATTGTTATAACTCTTGTACTTGCAATAAAGGTTTATGCCATATAGAAAATTCTTTAAACTTAGAATTAAATGAAACTAATATTACATTAAATTATTAAAATAACTAACATTGCTCTACTTAATTTCATAAATTTTGATATCATCTACTGTTAGAGCTTAGTACCATTATAATTGGAAAAATCATATATTTTTATAAGGGTCATATTTAACATTGAGATAAATTCATAGGCTACTAAATTCATGAAAATACTTTTATAAGGTTTTCTTCGAATTTATTTAAATAATAATTTCTTTACTAATCACATCATAATATAATAATTTAACCATAGTTTATTTAATGGATTTATTCCCTTCTTCCAACTAACAATATTTACATAACATTTTTATAAGTCCAAAAAAAAATTTGCAAAAATAATTCTATTTAGTCTTCTTGATATTACTCGTACATTTTAATAACATAAATAAAATAAAATAAAATAAAAATAGGGTTATAAGATTATACTATTGTTTGCCTGTGTTACAAAACACAGGAGAAAAGGAGGCAAGGAGGGCCGGCGGTGAGGGGCTACACCAGGGGAGGCTCCGACGAGCAGGGGCGGTGCGCAGGAGGAGGTGCCGGCCGTCGGTGGAGGCGCCGGTGGTCAGGCGTGGTGGCCAGCGGTCCAAAGGAGGGAGAAGAGGGGGCTCCTTGGTGGAATTTTTGAATGAAAACTCAACTTGAAGGGCTGATTTTTGAGGGAATTGAGAGCAAATTTGTAATGAGAAGGAGAAGGAATGAGATGGGTGAGTTGTAAGTGGAGAATTCAACCCCTTTAAATAGGCAAATACATGGGGCTTGTGATCCATTGCCATGGATTTTGACCAATGGAGAAGGGAAGGGTGAATGGTGATTGGGGAGGGTTGTTGAAAAGGGTGATGTAAGCTTGGTGATGTAAGCATGGTGATGTCATGGCTAGAGTTATAGAGTATGGTGGAAAGAAGAGCATGCAATGGCCCTTTTTCAATCTACGTTAATTGCATCAGACAAAGTCTGACTACTTTTTGAAGAAGGAGAAGAAGAAGAAGGTTTATTATAAAAAGGGTGGTTAAAGGTGTAAGCAATTTCAAATGGTCTAGCGGATTTATGGGGGTTGGGCGTGTGAGTGTGTTGCAAGAGGTCTCGGGTTCAAGTCCCGGCTCTTGCATTCTTTTTGTTAGATTTTTAAAGGGATTTTTATGCCTTGATGTAATACCTTTTTATTTAAATAAAATAAAGCCTTCTAGGGTATTATTTTTATTTGAATGCCTTTTTATTTATTAAATTTTTTACAACATTCTTTTAGAATTTTTTTCTTGAATTTAATTTACTTGAAAATTCTCTTTTTAAAAGAGATGATAGAGGTTATTATGATATATTAAAATTCTCTCTTTATTTCGAGATAAGCATTTATAAAAATAAATATTATATTTGGTTTTTAAAAAAAACCTTGGAATATTGCGGATATTACACAAGGTACTTCTCTTCAATTCTAGACTCCGTTTATTTCCAGGGAAGCTAAGGACAAGATGGAGTGGCCCATTCTTGGTTTACCACATTTATCCTCACGGAGCGGTAGAGTTGATCGATAACCATGGCGCCATCTTTAAAGTCAACGGCCACCGATTAAAAAATTTCTATGAGCAACCCGACCCGGACGAAGAGATTAGTGTCACAATGGCTCTCACCACGTCGGATTAAGCTAAGGTAAGTTCGTCGGGCTAACGACGTTAAAAATAGCGCTTACGAGAGTTTTTAGTAGTCTAGAAGTTAGCAAGATATAATTGTTCAAAACTAACATGGTATAGGAAGTTGGGCTCGGAACAACATTGAAAAACCAGTCACACAAGCTCGTTAAATACCTTCCCAAGGTCGTTAACGACCCATGTTGAGACGTGAATTGGCAGACGCGGGTGAGGTAAGTTTTCTAACCTAATCTATCTTCTATCTTATACCCCCACGCCGCCTCTTCCTATTAAAACCTCTCAAAAACTCCAAATCCCACACCTAAATCTCAAGCCAAATCCTCAAATCTTCAATCCAAACCCACCGATTTTTCCACACCACTACCGATTGGGGCACCACCGCCCCTAATCCCAAACCGCATGATAACGAGCCTACTCCCTTCTCAAGTTCGTTACCGGTGCATCAAACGCCTCGTTACCCTCCCCAAATATAATCATTGTTCCTCAAATTTCTTCAAATCTACGATCTGATTTCTCAACCCTAACTCTCTTATTGCAAGATTCATGGTAATTTTGGGGTAAAATCTATATCTAGATCTTGATTGAGTGATTGGTTTGCTTGTCTAAATTGCATGATGATTCTAACTAATGGTGATTGATATTGATTTATACTTGGTTATTCTTTCTTAGTTTGCATTGAATTTTTGATGAGAAAAAGCATGAATTAACTTGTTCTTGAGTTGATTGATCTTCACCATGAGTTTTGGCAAATTTTGGCATGTTTGGATAGGGTAATCGAGTAAGTATGGGGTTGCATGTGCTTGATTGTGTGCTTTTTGTGGGATTGTGGTTGATTCATGCTAGATTTGTTGGAAATATTTGGTGTTTAGAACTCGGAATAGATGGAAGTGGTTCTCGCCCATGCCCGTTAACGACCTTCCCAGGATCGTTAATGACCCTATTATATGCTCAGTTTCAAAACGAACCCAAATACCTCGTTAACGACCCAATTGGTTCGTTAACGAGGCATGTCGAGAGCAAGTATGGGATTTTTTTGTTGGTTTGTGTAGATCTTATCTTGGAAATTCATGGTTTTTGCAGGTACAAATGGCAAGCACTAGCTGAGCTAACACAAGAGCCAGAAACAAGAAGAGGACTCAAAGGTCCCCATCTCCTCCACGCATGTATAACGTCATTCTAGCTACTGATGAGCAAGTTCAGATCTTTGATGTCGTTCTTGAAAAGGACCACTACACTAGGTGGTTCTCGAGGTCAGGTGCTAAGTCAATGGGGATATATAAGGATGTCAAGCACGCCTTTTCCATTCTCGGAGTGCCTCTATTGTTGAAGAAAGAAGAAATACCGCATTACCCGGCTCTCACCTCCGAGTTCTTGTCCACTCTCGAAACAAGCTTCAAAACCAAGACTTCGGTCGGAAGGATAAGTTTCCGGCTAGGCAATGTCAACCATGAGTACACAATGGCTGAGTTTAATGCATATCTCGAGCTTCCTCACCATTCTCGGAACTACAAGATCAAAGACTTCAAGGTTACCAATACTTGGAGTTACATTTTCCGGGAGGTTGAACCTTCCGCCGCAACACTTTCCGGGGCAAGCATCATCAACCCTATCTTTCGGATCATTCTCCGAGTCTTGTCCGCCATATTTTTGCCCAAGAGTGAGCTATCAAGGCCGACACGAACGGAGGTTGCATGCTTCTGTACTATACTTTTTGAGGATCCCGCCCCCTTGAACTTGGGGTATGAATGGTTGCAATATATTGAGAAGCACGGAATCAAGTCAAAAGAAGTATGGTGCAGGAATCTGGTGAGTCTTCTAGAGGAGAAGCTTGCGTTGATCTCACACGTTATACGCCATACCATGCTCAAAAGCTCGACAAGAACTATTGGTTTGCTTCCGGCATTTTTGTGAGGACCGGGAGAGGTCACACCACCAAGGTACTCGACCAAGATATGGTTCTTACCCGAGATAAGTTTTAATTGCTTCACGTGCCAAATTGGTACTGGACTTGGACGGGTCATGCATTCCCGTTAGAAAAGAAGCCATAGGATGAGTCGTCGTTGAGGGAGTGTGTGACGAGGTTTGCTAGAGAAGGCGAACCCATGGATGAAGATGATGATGCAATGGATGCAGCCACGGAGGAGCTCAATAACGAGGATGATGACCTCGGTACCGAGGTTCTGGGCGATGATGACAACATCGTTAACGACTACTTTGAGGCCACTAACGAGGCACACAACTTCGGTAATGACCCACCGCCACCGCCTACCGTGCCTCCATCATATGAGATGCTCCCCTACAACCCGATGATTCAACAAGACTACTTCCAGCCCCAAGATCATTACACACCACCTCCTCATCCCACCTATATTGGATCTATCTTTTCAGATGCAACAACTCAACCTGCAGCAAACACAACTCACCCAAAGGATGGAGCGATGGGAGGGTGTCTACGCAGCTCGCATGTCTTTGGATGATGCGAGGCATCATTAGGCGGATGCTCGTTGGATGACCATGGAGCAAAGGGTGATAGTTCATGAGGAGCGTTGGAGGACCATGTATCAGTTCATGGACAACTTTGAGCGCCAGTTTCCACCACCACCACGACGATGATTCAGCTTTCAGAAGATGTTTCTTTTACGCTTCAGTTTATCTTGTGAGTTTCTTTCTTTTTATTCTCCTTTTTCTACTGTTTAGTTTTATTACAGTGGGGACACTGTAATTTTAAGTATGGGGTATGGAAAGGAAGAAAACTTGCTTGTTTTGTGTCTTGTTTGTTTGCTTTGTTTTAGTTGTCTTTGTTTTTGAAAATCATAAAAATCACAAAAAAATTAAAATTTTTGAAAATTCCAAAAAGAGTTTTTAGAACGGATAAATACCCTTTCTTTTGGTTCTATGATAGTTAATTGCTAGCATGATCATGTAAATTCCTTGCAAGCATGTTTTTGATTGTATACCTTAAATCTTGATATGAAATTATTTTTATAGAGGAATATCAATTTGATGAAATTGAGCATGTATAACTTTTAGCATGAGTAATGCAATCCAACAAAAATTGCTACCTTGTGAGTTATTTTTGGCCTTATAGGGAGAATATCATGAATCCCTCTTCTTTTCTTGTGTGATTTACTCTCTTTATGTATTTTATCTCTTGGAATTGTGATGATTATCTATTTCTTGAGGCCTATATAAGATTTTTAGTTCATTACTTGTGAAAGTCATATGATAGAGAATTTATTTTTATGAGCCCTATTTATCCCTATCCACCCTATCATGATCCCTCTTTTGATAGCCAATTTGAGCTTTAGCCTTTTATTTTCAAGTCCACAAACTTATATCCCTAGCCGAGATAAGCTTGACCCTATCCGGGGATTAAGACTTAGTTGGAGAGGTATGTTTTGGAGAGTGGAAAAAAGTTATGTTTGGTTCAAAATAAGGGCTTTGAGAAG
Organism: Fallopia convolvulus; assembly: GCA_964016875.1. NCBI lineage: Eukaryota > Viridiplantae > Streptophyta > Magnoliopsida > Caryophyllales > Polygonaceae > Fallopia > Fallopia convolvulus. Next base: position 11,547,682 of record OZ024720.1, read on the forward strand.
GTTAGATTGGAAGTCTCTTGTTTTGCTTTGTAAAAGATCTCTTGGTAGTAAAGATGCACAAACAATAAGTTGTTGTAATGTTGTTAAGAAGGAAACGAGGAGAAGAAGTAGCTCGTTAATGACCTTGTGAAGGTCGTTAACGAGGCTGTTCGAGAGTCTGAAAAAAAACAAGATGAAATGAAAGAAATACAGAAAGAGAAAAAAAAGGGGAGAAAGAAAGAAGTAGATGTGCATTTGTGTTTAAAGTTAACCGGAGATTCTTTTGTGGTTTTATGAGGCTTTCTAGGATAAAAGTGTGAGTGAGTTTGAGCATAACGTTTGAGAAAGTTTGGTATGTTCTTATGAGAGTTTTTGGTGAGATGTGAGTTTTTATGATGATTCCCGGATATTATTAACACCACATAACCAAAAGTTTTCCATGCCTTATTGTTTTTACCAAGCCCCATTACAACCCGGCCGAATGGAAGCTTCTTTGAAGTTTTTCATTGAGCCTAAGTTCTCTTGATGTCTTTTGCTTGTTTTGACAAATCTTAGATGGAGAGTTTGGTGATATAAGTTCCAATTTCTATGAGTTTTTGCATATAAGATTGAGTTGAGTGAAACACAAATATCCTTGGTGAGGTTGGATTGCATTTGCTCATGTCTATTAGTGCTTATATATGTGTGATGACGTTAATAGTGATTTGCTATTTTCTGCTATGTTTTGATGTTACTTTTGAGTTGATGGCTATTACTTGATATGCATGATTGTTTGGTTTTGGTTATTGCATAGTGATTGCTTGAGGACAAGCAAGCTTAAGTATGGGGTATTTTGATGTTCGTGTTTTTAGTCTAGGTTTAGGTGTCTTTCTTAGGTTGTTTAGTTTAGTTTTGGTAGTTTTTTGTGTTTTTTTGGATAAGTTTGCATATTTTGTGAAAAGTATGGAAACTACTCCCTTTTGTGTCTTTTTGTAGGCTTTTGAGTGGAAATGAGCACTTTTTAAGCTGAGTTGAAGTCTAGTGGTGGAAGGAGGAATGCATGGAAGATAAGGAAGAATATTGCATGGGAAAATCAAGTTAAAGTCCAAGAAAAAGGCAAGGAAAAGTTTTAGAGAAGCCAAAACAGAGCTTCGGTAATGACCTTGTGAGGGTGGTTGACGAGCTGAAAAGATAGAATTTTTTGTAAGGGATTCAACAAAGTCTACCGATCCTGTGCAGGTCGTTAACGAGGTGACCTGTGTCGGTAGGAGCGTAGCTGACTTTCAGTTTTTATATCTTTTATCTTGTTGTCTTTTAAGTAGGGTAATTTTTTATCTTTTACTTCTTTTATAGATAGTTTTCTTAGTATAAATACCCTTGTTCTAAGCCTTGACAAGGGAGGGGGGTCACGCTAGTTTTAGGAGAAGGAGAGAGAGAGAGAGAGAGAGAATCGAACTGAAGTCGATCGATGATCGGTGTTCTTAGTATTTTCAGGATTCTACTAGCAATTGTAAGACAATATTTCCTTTTCAATTTCAAGTAAGTTTTGCTTTCAATGTTCTCTTTGATTAAAGTTATTTGCTTTGTTTCGATGAAGATTGAGTAGTTTCCTTATCTAGGGTCAGGGTTGAAACCCGACATAGTTTTGCATGTTTGAATGAATGTGATGACTTTTTGATTGCATTCTATCCTTTGAATTGCTTGTTGTGCTTATGCTTAGACGAGAGTCGAAGTAATTCGAGTTTGTTTCTTAATCGAAAGAGAAAGTTATGAACTTGAATATTGATATTGTTTGATAACAAAAGTTTCGAGCTTTGGATTCAAAACAAGTAATAAAGTGAATTGATTTGTGAAAGTTGATTGATTTGCTTGTTAGTTAGCAAAAGTTGATAAATTTATCTTTAAAAGGCATGATCTTTATGTTCACATGAGTTTATATGCATAGCTATGTCGTGGTCACCCTTGTCCTAGAGCTTTTTATCCATTGAATTTGCTTAGTTTTTGCTTTCGTTTTCGTTCGTTACCGAGTCAACTTGGATCGGTACCGAACCTGCATTTAGATCGTTAGTTTCTCTTTTTTCGGTAGAATTCCTCGTTCGTTAACGACCCTGACATGGTCGTTAACGAGGTTGGTCGTAGCTGTTTTTGCTTGTTTTGCTTTGGTTTTCTTGTCTTTATAGTTGGTAAACGAACAACCTTGCTTCCCGTGGACGATCCTGACTTCGCTATACACAGTGGGGTTGTCAAGAAACCCTCTCAACAATGATATATTTGCACCTGTTGTTAAATATAAAACCATGCGCCTGTTACTTTCTATGACTGTTGTATATGATTGGGATCTAGAACAGATGGTTGTTAAAATTGCTTTCCTTCATGGTAATCTTGATGAAACTATATACATGAGACGACTAAAAGGTTTCATTGATAAGAAACACCCTGACTATGCTTGCATGCTTAAAAAGTCTATTTATGGCTTAAAACAGTCACCTTGACAATGGAATAGAAAGTTTGATTCTTGCATGATATCCCTTGGTTTTTCTAGAAGCAGCTATGACACTTGCCTTTACTTTAAGGGTGTTAAAACTAAGTCTCCTTTGTATGTTGATTACATCTTATTAATTAGTAACTCTAGGGTTATCATTTCTGGTGTCAAAAATGACTTGCAAAAACACTTTGATATGAAGGACTTATGCACTGTTAAGAAAATCTTGGGTGTTACCATAATTAGAAATCTTGCTAAGAAAACTATCTACTTGTCTCAAAATGACTACCTGTTGAAAGTTTTTGACAGGTTTGCAATGAAGGATGCAAAGCGATCTCCAATACCTCTGGGAGGGCTCTTGGAGCTTACCAAAAGAGATTTCCTACTACCCTTGAAGACAAGAAGAAAATGGAGAATGTCCCATATGATGTTGTTGTAGGATCTATCATGTATGCTATGATTTGTACTAGGCCAGATTTAACATTTGCCATTAGTGTATTAAGTAGATATATAAGCAATCTTGGATAGAAACACTGGGAAAGCAAGAAATATATGCTCAAATATGTAAAAGGGTATGTTAATACAGGGTTAGTGTATGCTGAGCATTGTCCAAGGACCACTTTATGTGGTTATGTGGACTCGAACTTTGCTAGCAACAAGGACAACATAAAATCAACAACTGCATATTTTTTACTGTTGGGATGGAAACAGTGTTTCCTGGAAATCCCAACAACAATCCATAGTTGCCCTCTCCTCAACAGAGGTTGAGTATATTGCAGCTACTGAAGCTTCTAAAGAAGCTACATGGTTACGAGGCATCTTACATGAGATAGAGGGCAAGTCTTACTTGCCTACACTTAATACATAGATAGTCAAAGTGCCTTATATCTTTGCAAGGATCCTGTCTATCATGAAAAGACTAAACATATTGATGTCTGAAACCATTATATAAGACAAAAAGTGGAGGACCAGAAAATAATCGTGAAGAAAATAACTGGTGAAACCAATCCTGCTGACTTTGGGACTAAAATTGTTCCTACTAACAAATTTGTCTTTTGCAGGAAGGAACTCCACATCGATGATGTCACTTGAGATGTGGCTTGAGTCAATGAAGAAGGGAAACTTGTTTTAAATCCACAATATTTGTTTTGATAGTTCTTCTTAGCTTCTATACGTGACTTAAGAGGGCATATGTTAGGATTAAGTCATGTACATAAAGCTAAAGTGACATAGAGATTGGTATAGCAATATATGTGCAGTTCAATGGTAGAGAAAATATAGATTCAGGAACCGTGTCTAGAACACTGGTTCAAGGCTTATTTATTGGTGAACCGGATCAGTTAAAGCCACTCCGGTTCATCCGGTTTGGAGGCTAAACTGATCGAGGCTTGCTAATGTGCTTTTATACTTGGACCAAGTTCATTTCCGGACATTTGGAGAGGCCCAACTCGGTTGTGGCCCAAATCCTTGAGCTCGCTTCTGGAGTTAATGAAACGCTGCATTTGGAGCTTTACACTCTCTATAAAGCCTCGCCAGCTTCTTTGTGGGAGCTCAATCCAAAACCCTAGTGAGCAAGCGGCGCTTGAGAGAGTTCTAGAAAGAGAGAGAAAGAAAGTGAAAGAGAAAGAGAGGCCGGAGAAAGGAGATCTCCGGTGAGCCAAGCGGTGGAGTTCAAAGACGACGTTGAAAGCGACGTCTTAGCTCGTTGAGATCTGCGGTGGCGTATTCCTAAAGCTTCATCCAGAAGCTTGTGTAGCCTTTTAGGGGAACGAAACCCTAATCCTATATCTTCTTCTCTAGATTTACTTTGTACCTTTCTGTTTCTGCGTTTCTCTCCTTGTGTACTTTGTAACCTCTCTTGAACTTGATCTTCAAATAGTGGATTTGAGACGAGTATCCTCACTGAGGCTCCGCGGATGTAGAGTTTACTCGAACCGTGTAAACATATCTGGTGATGTTTACTGTTTTACCCTTCATCATGTTTGTTTATCTCGAGTTCTTGAGTTGTTTGTGGTTTGGAATCGTATCAGAAATAAATGGTTGGATGAGGAAGAAGAAGATGAGAGCAACAATATAAGATTGAAGATACAAAGGTTCCAAAAACAAAGGAATTGGAAAAGGCAATGACAAGGATTTTATAAGATCAATTTTGATGGATCCATGTATACAAGAATGTCGCAACAACTGGAAGCGAAAATATGGTAGTATTTTCATATTGCAATTGAGACTATTGCCTTAAGAAATAGGAGCCAAAAAGAAAAACATATGGGAATACAAGAAATTGAAATTGAGGGCGACAACCTAACAATCATAAATGCAATCAAGAGAACCATCAAGTGTCCTTGGGGAATTGAACCAATTGTCTCATACATCTTGGTCTCGCTCCAATGGTTCGAAGTTGTTTGTACTTTCCACATAGATAGTGTTTGTAACGCAGTGGCCAATAAATTGCCAAACTGGGACATTCACTCCCTAATTCACACATTCAAAGTCTCCTATAAGAATATTCTAGGTCGTCCTTAGTAAAGAAGCATCCCTAAATTTTTACCGTATCAAGAAAAAAAATCCCAAACATATATGCATTCATTTGTACACCAATTATCCAATACACACACCCACACACAAAAATCAACTTTACCCCCATTCTATCTCACCACTAGGTAACAAAATCATAAACCCAACTTCAAACACATTCTCATTTGCCTATAGGTCCTAGAACTCAAATTCGGAGATCACCAACCAAACAATCAGAAAAAAAAAATGTTGGAGAATTTGTGGAATTTAGTTTAATGATTTGATGAGAATTGATCAAGCCAAGAGCCAAAAGTCTTTGTGTCTCTTGGTAGTGATTAAATACCCTCCAAGTTTCTTGCTCTTGCGCCTCACTGCTAAGGCCATACACTCGGCGTTCTGAATACAGTACTCCACTGCTCCTCCGGCGCCAGCTGAGGTGGCGGCTGCCACCCTGCTACCGGCCCACATCATCAGAAGTCGCCACGTGGTGGAACCTTTCTTCTTATGGCCCAAAACTAACATGGAAACCCCTTGCTTTTTAGCCTCCTCCACTATGGCCGGTCCCTTTTCTTTCCCTTCCACCATTGCTATCTCCACTTGCACCTATATCAATAACAATAATAATAAAAATTATCACAAATTTATGCAATTTTAATCATATATGTCACGAGGTATTGATCAATTTGTATAGTGATCATCTACCTCTGGTCTCTTATTGTTACACATTTTCTTCATAGTGTGTAGAATCTCAAATGACCTTGGAGGCATCTTCTTCTTGGCACTCCCTTTGTCTCCTATAACCAAAACCACATAACCTGAATTAAGACAAAGCATCTATGATTGACCTGACTTGACAACTGAAATGACCCGACTTAAAATTTTTGATCTGAATCCGACCCACACAACTCCATGGATTCGGCTTAAAATTCTAGTTTCTAATTAAGATTGGAAGGGAAAGAGAAGAATGAAGGATACCTTGTTTGGAAACCTTAGTAGCATGTATTAGAATCAAAGTATCATTACTCTGAACAGTATGTGTCAATGCCCATTGAAGTGCTCCCTTTGCTTCTGCACTTGCATCCACCACCACCATAATCTTCCTACACACCACCACGCCTTCTTCAGGCTTCCCATCTCCTCCTCCAAAGCCCTCCTTCGTCGCCGCCCCGCCCTCGTCAGCTCTCTCACTCTCCTCCTCTGCTTTCTGTTGGTCTGTCTTCCTCTCAAACCTCAAAGACGGAGGCCGAGCTCCGGCCCGCGGAGGCCTAATCCGGCTCAGGCAAAAAGACGGCAACTTGGCTCCCGCCCTCCGGTGACCCATCTTGATTTTTCGGCGAGGGTATAAGAGCTCTGCTTCTTCCTATGAGCAGTACTAACTAATAATGCTTTAAACATCAATGGCTTTCATTTTTCTTTTGTCATTATTAATTATTTCATAGGCTCTTTCATTGCAATGATTTGGTTGCTCTATATTTTTCTTTGCATGATTATATATCTCTCATGTGGATGTGGGGTTCATCCAATAAACGTGATTGTCATCAAGATGTAGGGGCCATCGCCATTGATAACTTTGTTTCTTTTCATGCTTTTAGACATTTCAATCATGTAGCTGAAAATGGGACTGGGTTTAGCTTTTATAATCAATCAATTAGTGGATTGATTATCGAGGAAAAGGAGGTTAAATTGAACAGGGAAGATGGAGCTGATTAAGAGGTTGGTTATTAATTAATCTGGAAGCTGGATTGCTTTTGCCAAAGTTGTTTCTTCTTTGCCAAAGTTGTTTATTTTATATTGGCCAGAGAAGCTTCCATTGTATGTATCTTCGTTTTTGCCTTTTACTTTGTTTTTTCCCTCTCTTTGGAGAGTGGTGGTCTCACTACACAACACAGCATGTGCAGAACCAACAGGAGAAACTCATTTGGGCAACCCACCTATAAAACCTAATCATCACTTTTAAATAAAAATATATATTTTTTATTCTTATCTTCTGTTTCAACCTCTCTTCAATTCCTACCACATACTTTTACATGATCAAAATCACTCTCTTGAAATTACCCCTAAATATTCTCTTAATCTCTTTCCCTTTCAACTGTGGTGATGATAGACTATTATTACGCACAAATGCTTGCTACATTGTCACTATCTTGTATATGATACAAGACAATAGTGTCTAGTACCAAGGATTCGATCAACACACGGGGAAAAAGGGTAAAGGGCTGATGGCCAGGGTTGAGGAGAAGATAGACGATAGAGAGGAGAAGGAGATTACAGACGATAGAGGAAGAGGGAGGTTAGAGATAATTAGGGTTTCAATATTTTCTTTATTGATTGTCTTCTGAAAGAACAATACAAGGTATTTATAATACTGATAATAATAAAATACTAATGAAACACTAATAATAATTCCTAGGCTATATTGTGTAACATATCAATTCTCCCTCGTTGACAATCGATTTATTCTCAAGTCGGAAATCAGGAGGAGACTCATGAATCGTATCTTGTAGCATTATCCGCCAGGGTCCTATTGCACATGTATCATTGCTTGATTCAGCACCATAAACTTAGATTGTTATGAACTCAGATGATCACCAATAAGCAATTGACTTAAATCGAACTTCTCAACGCCCAAGCTATCATCAAAAGCAAGAAAATTCAATTTCCCATAGCTTGACGTTTGCTTGGAAGTGTCTGGCTCAACTACAACTAATGTCTCTTCAACATGGATAATCCAATGCGATTTCATTTCAAACACATTATGCCTTGTACCCAAACTTTCCAAATTGACGCCAACAATTTTAGGGCTTGAATCTACCGGCGGCGGACGCGGGCATGCGGCAGACGGATGCGTCAGGGCAGGAGCTGCAGGCGCGGGGACAAGTGCCGTGGTCGCAGGGACAGGAGCCGCGGTCGCAGGGACAGGAGCCGCGAGCGCGGGGACATGGGCAGCGGTCGCGGGGTTAGGGTTTCGCGACGGTTCATTCGCATCGTCGAGAGACATTTTCAAGATAGAAAAAAGTTGATCTATCTGACGACATTGAACCTCTTGTTCCTAACGAGATTGCCGGATCTCTAACGTCAGATCTTTATGGAGTTCTCGGATATCAGATCCATTGTCATCAACGATGGACATTTTGATTGTAGGGTTCAGGAATGAAAATACCAATTGATACAAGACAATAGTTCTAGTACCCAGGATTCGATCAACACACGGGGAAAAAGGGTGAAGGGCTGATGGCCAGGGTTGAGGAGAAGACGAACGATAGAGAGGAGGAGATTATAGACGATAGAGGAAGAGGGAGGCTAGAGAGAATTAGGGTTTCGATATTTTCTTTATTGATTACCTTCTGAAAGAACAATACAAGGTATTTATAATACTGATAATAATAATATACTAATGAAATACTAATAATAATTCCTAGGCTATATTACTGATAATAATAAAATACTAATGAAATGCTAATAATAATTCCTAGGCTATATTTCTAACGTATCAGTATACCAGGTCTTTTGTGTTTTAAGAAAGACTACTACTACTAGGAAAATTTCCCAATCAAGCGCCCCATAGCCCAAAGTGGAAAACCTAATCGCGAATTGCGTATCAGTGATCAACCACCATGAAAGCGTCGAGGCCCGATCAAAGGGAAGCCATCAACTTCCTGGGCCAAAAACAGGACTTGCACAAGCGGCGACAGTCGGGATTTACCAGATCGATTGCTTACGATGTTCGAAATCGATCTCGAGATCGACCGCAATCATGGCTCTCCCAAAACAAAGCACGTCGTTTTGACGACCACAGCTCACAAAACCGCGATCCATTTCTCCAATATCAAGTATCAATTATTAGTGCGACCGCAACCGCAGATTGTGAAACCATGATCGTGGTCCCTCTGAGTTTGAAGACCCGCGGAGTTCGCAGCGCTGAGGCAAGCCAAAGGATTTGAGCGACAGGCTCAAAGCCAAGTGAAAAGTCTGTTGATGAACTCCAAGAGATTCTCATAGGAGAGGATGAGCTCGAAAAGAAATTCTTTGTCGGGGCAAATCTCTCAAATGATAAACTTTCAGCCATCACGCATCTCCTTCGAAGCAACCATGATGTCTTTGCGTGGAGCCCATACGACATGCCTGGAATAGATCCGATACTTGCTTGTCATAGGCAAAATGTTCTCCTAGATGTAAAGACGATCAAACAGTGAGCAAGATGGTCCTCTATCCAGCATACCGAAGTCGTGATCACTGAAATAAAGAAAATACAAGAAGCCAATGCTATTCGAGAGGTGTGGTACCCGACTTGGATGGAAAACACCATTGTAGTCAAGAAAAAAGGGAGATTGCAGAGTCTGTGTGGACTTTACAGATCTCAACAAAGCATGTCCAAATGACTTGTTTCTGCTTCCAAAAATCGACCAACTAGTAGATTCTATAGCGATCTAAGAGCGAATGAGCTTTTTAGATGCATATTCTGGCTACCATCAAATCCCAATGCACGAAGATGTTTAAGAAAAGACCGTGTTCATCACACCCCAAGGGATTTTTGGCTATAAGGTGATGCCTTTCGGATTAACAACTGTTAGAAGATGGAAGTTTGAGTTTTGATGGTTCTAGAGTCAATGACCCTGAATTTGCAAGTCGAGTCGGCGACTTGGAAAAGTCACTGACATAACCAGCTGGAGAAGCGATCTATTTACGGAAGGCACGCACAGATCATGTGCGTTTAATTGAAGACAGCTGTGTTTTTCTATTTTAGGAGAAGATCGTCAAAAGAGTGCTAAAATCAAGATGAAAATAATTTGATTCTCCTAGAATATTTTAGTGTGCGTACAATTGTATATTTGGTAAGATTTGTAAGAGACTGAGTGTATATTGTTTTCCTAATCGAATGGAAAATAATATACATGAGATCTCTCTTACCTTAGTTTATATACTCTAGTGTTTAGGGTAATCAAACACTCTTGAGCGTAATTTCATAATCGTGTGTAAGAAAGAAAGAGAATACTTGTGCGTAGGATTTGTACGAGTGGAATCAAAAGATCTTAGGCATAGCGTGAGATTGAGAGTGTGAGTGCAAAGGTAGAGCGTGGTTCAAGGGTGTGGGATTCATTCTTGTACATGGGAGAGCTTTGTAATCACTGAAGAAATTAATAGAGTGAGTCTAAGGACTCTTGGAATCCGACCAAGTGATAGACTTGAAAGGGAGTGGTTTTTCTCTAAGTAAACTAGTTGGTTTACGAAGAGTTTCCACTATACATCGCTTGTTATTGACCGTTGGTAACGTTTATTTTATTGTCCAATTTATTCCGCTGCTTTATTGCTCAAAGTCGACGACTTCGTAGGAGTCGCCGACTCGTCCTAGTACTAACGATCCTACAATTGGTATCAGAGCCAAAGCTCTAGATTGTGTTTTAGTACTTTATATTGCAGGAAAATGATATCCACCAACACTTCCGTGAATGACTCTTTCTGGAAGCCTCCAATTCTCAAGGTAGGAGAGTACAACTGGTGGGTTGAATAGATGAAAACTCATATTTACTCTCTTGATGGCCAACTGTGGAAGGTGATAGAAGTTGGTCCAGAAACTTTTGCTCTTGGAAAAGATGGAAAAACTGAAAAAACCACAGCTGAGTACGATGATGTTGACTTCAAAAAACTACAAAAGAATGCTAGAGCAAAAAAGGTCTTACATCATGCTCTCATTGAAGGAGACCTCAAGAAGGTGATAGGTTACAAAAAGGCTAAAAAAATCTAGGACGCCCTTAAAAGACTTCATCAGGGAAATGATTATGTAAAGAAGGACATGATCATTAGTCTCGAAGCAGAGTATGACTACATCTTTCAAGGAAAAGGAGAATCTCTTCGTGACTATCATTCCAGATTTCAAACGATTTTTAATCAATTTGAGTTTCCTGGTGAAGAAATTCCTCAATGGAAACTCACCAACAAGTTCATCTTGGGATTGAACAAAAGCTGGGACAGCATTGCTTCGTCTCTTCTCACTCAAAAGGAAACCAAGTCGCTGACCTTGGAAGACCTTGTTAGACAACTCACTATGTATGGAGGCATTCAGCAAAGAAGAGTTGAGAGACTCGACTCAGAAAAAGTCAAGAGCATTGCTCTCAAGGTTGAAAGAGCCTTTGACTTGGCTCAGGGAGACGATGACAATGAAGGAGTAGATGAGGATGTTGCTCTCATCTCTAAAGCTATGAAGAGACTGTGGAATCGCAACAATTAAAGTTCCCATGAAGGCTCTAGAATCAACCAAAGAAGGGAAGGATATGAAGGATGTCATTTTCTATCAATGTCAAGCTAGAGGACACTTTGCCAAGCATTGTCCAAAAAAAAAAGTGGAGAAGCTGGTAAAAGCATGATGGCAATTTCGAACATGTTTGATGATGATGAGGTGGCGCCGACAAGAGGAAAATGTTGCATGGCCATTGAAGATAAATCATCCCAAGAGGTAAATGATTTTGAATTTTCTTCTCTTTTAGCCAAAAAGTCTAGAGAACAACCGGTTGCTATCATTGAAAAGTTTGGAACTCAAGTCACTGATTGAAGAGAAAATTTGGAAGATAATGAAGAAACAATCTCCAATCTCTTCGATGATAACAAACACTGGTCCTCTAAGGAAATTGAGCTTGAAAAGATTTAATCTCCTAAGTCAATAAACTGTGAGTCATGCTCAGATTCAAAGATGCAAGTCATTGATTTGCAAAAACAAGTCAACGACTTGGAAAAATAAGTCCCTGACCTAGAAGGTGAAACACTCATGCTCAGACTGGGTAATGCTAAGTTGTCTAAAGATCTAGAGGACTTAAAGATTGATGACGAGACTAAAGAGAAGAAATGGCTAGACGAGTTTGTTGCTGAAAAAGCTCAAGAGGTCAAAAATGACTATAAAAAGAAATTTGTGAAGGAGGTAGACAGATCTAGAATTGGCTTTGTTCGTGCACCCAATACTCAGGGTACCAAGGTTGCTCCCCTTGTGTCTAAAGGTAAAACCCCTATTTGTAGTGACAATGCAAGTTGTTCTACACATGTGGTGGTTAAGCCTGAGAAAGGGAAGCAACAATGGTATCCTGATCAAAAGGTGCACAACATATGGCAAAAACAACTCCAGAACTCGGCTCTGTCACAAATTGATTTCCAATCTTGCATCAACAATAAACCCATCTATCCAGGTTATAGAAAATACGTGGCCCTAAATTCTCACATGACATGTTGGTACTGTGGCAATCCTGGTCACATCCAACATGATTGTCATAAAAAATCAAGAGATGATGAACATGCAAGGTCACGGACTCTGAATGACAATTATGGCAGATCCAATGTCACTGACTGTCATCCAAGATCTGTGTATGGTAATTGTGACAAAGTTATTTTAGAAATTACTATGTTGCCAAACCCAGAAGAGTTAAACAACTCTGGGTTCATAAGAACTAATTCTTTCAATGCAGCTTGAAGTGAGTGACCAAGAGCCCTGGTTCATTGATAGTGCGTGCTCCACTCATATGTCGGGAAACCCCAGGGATTTTGTCTCACTCAAGAATACAAGGGAGGTAAGATTACATTCGGCAACAACAGTAAAGGTGGTATTTCTGGTATAGGTACGATAAGTTTTTCGGATAAGCTAACTATAGAAAATGTAAATCTAGTTGATAATCTTAGTTTCAAGCTTCTAAGTGTTTCCTAAATCTGTGCTAATGAAAAATATCAAGTTGTTTTTTTATAAGAATGGTTGTCATGTACAATAGATTAATTCAGGCAAAATTCTTCTCAAAGGGGTATGTGAAAACAATTTGTACAAGGTGGACCCCTGTTTTGAGCCTGAAGAAAAGCTGTGTCTTAGAAAAGTTGCATATGTCGCCGACCTCTGGCACAAGAGATTTGGTCATGCGAGCTTTAAACTCCTTGACAAACTTCATAAGCAAGAGCTGGTTAGAGGACTACCTAGGATTGATCTAAACAAGCATGAAGTCTGTGAGACTTGTGTGAGAGGTAAGCAAGTAAAGTCATCCTTCAAATCCAAGAAGGAGGTAAGTACCACTAAACCCTTAGAGTTGATTCATATAGATTTATGTGGTCCCGTGAGAATCCAATGTCGTGGAGGAAATAACTATATTTTTGTCATTGTTCATGACTTTTCATGGTATACTTGGACAATTTTTCTGTCTCCTAAAGATCAAGTTTTTGAAGAATTTGAAGCATAGTTAAAGGTTGTTGAGAAAAAGCTTGGAATTTCTCTCATATCAGTCATATTAGATCATGGAACAAAATTCGACAACTCTGAGTTTTTGTCTTTCTGCAAGAAAAATGGCATAAGTCACAACCCTCAACGCCAAGAACTCCTCAACAAAATGGCGTGGTTGAGAGAAAGAAACGAGCCTTGGAGAACATGTCACGAACCATGCTTATCTCAAGTGGTATTCCAAGAAATTTCTAGGGTGAAGCCATTAATGCATCCTGCTATGTGATGAATCAAGCCATGCTTCGTCCTCTTCTTGGAAAAACTCCTTAGGAATTGCTTAGGGGAGTCAAGCCCAGTGTCTCCCACTTGCGTACCTTTGGATGCAAATGCTATGTTCATAGTAATGGCAAGGATATAGTGGGAAAATTCGATCCAAGGAGTGATGTTGGGACCTTTGTAGGCTATTCCCCTCATAGCAAAGCCTACAAAGTGTTCAACAAAAGGATGAGGAAAATTGAGGAGAGTGTGCATGTTGTGTTTGATAAAAACTCGATGGGAGGCTCGATGATTGAAGATCATGATGATGGTGATCAAGGATTCGGTCTGGCTCAAAAGAATTCACTTCCGGTTAACACTACTCAGAAAGATTCAGAGGTCAGTGACAATACTGGTGTCACCGACTCAGATATAATAGGGGGAAGAAGTCAAAACTAAAGTTCAAGTGACAGTGAGTCTGATGATGAGAAAACAACTGAAAGGAGCATAAGTTCAGAGAACTCAGAAGAAGATTCAGAGAGAGCTCCTCAAACTCAAGTCGGTGACTTGACAGATCTACAGGCCAGGAACTATCAATAGAAAAGTGCTCATCATGTCACCAACATCCTGACTGATTTCTCAAAGGGTGTGCAAACCAGATCTTCTCCGAACAATTTCTTTTGTTTTAATGCTTTTATTTCAATGTTGGAACCTAAAAATGTTGAACAAGCATTGAAAGATTCGGATTGGGTCAGTGCCATGCAAGAGGAACTTTATCAATTTGAAAGAAATAAGGTTTGGCATTTGTTCCCAAGGCCAAAAGGAAGGTATGTGATTGGAACTCGATGGGTGTTCAGGAATAAGCTGGATGATGAAGGAAATGTGGTCAGAAACAAAGCAAGGTTAGTAGTTAAGGGCTACAATCAACAAGAAGACATTGACTATGATGAGATGTTTGCTCCAGTGGCTCGTCTTGAGGCTATACGATTGCTCATTGCCTATTCTGCACATCATGGATTCAAGCTACAACAAATGGATGTCAAGACTACATTCTTGAATGGATATCTGAAGGAGGAAGTGTATGTTGAACAAACTCCAGGATTTGAATATGTCGCCCACCCAAATCATGTCTACAAACTGGACAAAGCTCTCTATGAATTGAAGCAAGCCCCGCGTGCTTGGTATGATCGTTTGTCACAGTTCTTGATTCAACATGGTTACGTTCAAGGAGAAGTTGACAAGACTTTGTTCTTGTTGAAAGAAGGAAGTCATACGCTAGTTGTTCAAGTCTATGTCGATGACATCATCTTTGGATCAACAAATGATAAGCTAGTGAAGAAGTTCGCTGACCTCGTCTAGTGAATTTGAAATGAGTATGGTTGGCGAGCTCAATTTCTTTTTAGGACTTCCAGTTGTTCAAAGTGAGGATGGAACACGAGTTCATCAGCAAAAGTATCTCAAAGAATGTGTTAAGAAGTTTGGTCTCGAAAATGCTAAACCTTTTGATACTCCCATGTCGTCGACCACCTCACTCGAAAAAGATGACAAGGATCCTGAAGTCAATGCTACTATGTATCTAGGTATGATTGGATCACTGCTCTATCTCATAGCAAGTAGACCTAATATTCTATTTGGAGTTTGCCTATGTGCTAGATTTCATGCTAATCCAAGAGAGTCCAACTTAAAAGTTGTTAAGAGAATCATTCGGTATCTTAAGGGGACTGGCAATCTGTGTTTATGGTATCCAAGAGGATTTGATTTTGAGCTTGTCGGATACACAAATGCTGATTTTGCTAGGAACTGGGTTGATAGAAAAACCACTTCAGGGATGGCTCAATTTCTTCGGCCTTGTCTTGTCTCATGGGCATCTAGAAAGAAACATTTTGTGGCTCTATCAACGATAGAAGCAGAGTACATTGCAGCCACAATGTGTTGTTCACAACTCTTATGGATCAAGCAACAAGTCAATGACTATGGTGTAAAGTGCCTATACTTTGTGATAACACAAGTGCTATAAATATCTCAAAGAATCTGGTGCAACATTCAAAGACAAAGCATATAGAAATAAGGCACCACTTTCTTCGAGATTGTGTAGAAAAAGTCATGATCACTATGCAATCATGTAGAACAAGTGATCAAAGAGCAGATATCTTCACAAAGGCCGTGAATCGTGAACCCTTTGAACAACTCCGCATGGAATCATGTATGATCCCTCTTCAATAATCAATTTCCTTACATGAAATCCCTCGATGATTGGATAGAATTGATTGCTTCACATATGTTTTGAAATCATGCTTTTATGGTGTAATTCTTAGACATACTTGATAGACATCATGTTTACGAAACCCCATGCAATTTGACTGTCGATGAATTTTACTACATTCAGTATGTGTGCAATTCTTTTGAGCTCTTCGTTTCAGCCCAAGAGAATCAACTTGATGATCCTAACCCTCTTTACAAGCCAAATGATAGTTGATTCTAAATCTTGTCCCTAACCTATCATGTTTGAGAGTCTCTATGAGCCCACTTTTGAATTTCATTGTTAAACGGAGACTTATCATCATGATCGACAAATCCTCAAAAATAAAGCTTTTACTTGGTTTGTTTTGGCACTCCCTGTGCAACCCCAACACCAAGTAAGTCCTTAAAAGAGAAAGTCATGTGTGTACAAAAGTCACGGACATATGAAGATAGCAATTTTGTGATAGGAGTGGCCGACTTGTTCAAGGTCAGTGATTGTAATTTCTGGCGCGAGAAAAAGATCATGGCTTAACAATATCTTTTGAAATTGGAAAGTGTTTTCAAAAAGGGAGGAAAGAGAAGATCTTGTGATTTGACAACTTCCTTAATGATCGAAGGGAACTCATTTATTATGCCTCAACCGTCAAAATTAAAGGTACGCTTTTCTCAATTCTTCTCTCTCTCTCTCTCTCTCTCTCTCTCTCTCTCTCTTGACTTTTACTCTTTCTCGAACCCAAACCCTCGAACCTTCATTCTTCTCCAATGGTGTCTCCTTCCAACTCAAACCTCCTTGCTTCTCCCAAAACCAAAACCGAAAGCCCAGAATTGGAGAAGAAGAAGATTGTTGTCCTGGTGACGATTTTGTTCGAGCACTTTTGTCTAGGGAATCGTCTTCCTCACCCGTTCCCCCAACCGCCATGGAACTTCCATCTCAAAACATCACTCCTCCACAAAACCAGAATCCAAACCCTTCTCCTCCAAAATCAACTCCCTCATCTCCCATTACCGTTGAGAAACCCCAAAATCCTCTACCCCCTCAAATTGAAACGAAAACCCTAACCTTGTCACCGGAGTTTGGAAAACCGCGCCAAACGGCGCAACCAGTGGTTTTTCCAAAAATCGGTGATTCTTCCTTACCCAAACTCTCTGACCAAGAGATTGTAGAGGAAGAGAGAGTGAAGACTCCAATTATGGAGTCAATGGAATTTGAGGAAATGGAGAAGGTCGTCGGGTCTTTTGCTGAGGAAAAAGAAGAAGAGGCTGGTGAAGAGGAGAACCAACGGCTATCTCCTCGCGATCAAGAAAAGGCTGTCAATGACTCCTCAAAAGTCATCGACACAAATACTGGTGTGGAGAATGTCGACAAGGTGACTGACAAGGAGTTCTCCAAAAAGGAACCAACGGAAACTTCTGAAGAAGGTACACCCTCTGATCCCATCTTGGTTTCTATGAAATCCAAATATGGTGATTCTTTTAAGAGAAATTTAGAAAAAGATCTTTTTGGAGATGATTCTGAGTTGCTTAAGGATGATGAGATTGAAATGCCTCCTCCTTTTCGCCCTAAGACTAGATCTGCTAGTGCCAGAGCCTCGGCAGTGGCTCTTAAAGCCAAGAAGGGCAAGGGCTTGGAAACCCCTGAGGCTGCCTCAATGGGAGGTGACTCTTCTTTCTCTGAGAAAGTCACTAGGAAGAAAAGGGGGAGATCTCCTAAGTGTGTTGTTGGTTCTAGCAAAAAGAGTAAGAAAACCAATGTGAGCATTGATATGTCGTCTAGGGATTTCACTAAGGATCTGTTATGGGAAGAAAGTTTAATGAAGGAGTTCAAACTGACCAAGGTCACCGACTGTTGAAAAAGCAGAAATAGGACAAGTTAGTGCATGGAGAGCATGAATACAATCCTCTAATGGTTAAGATGTTCTATGAAAATCTGGTGATTGAAGATACAGGAAATATGACCATAGTGAGGTACATGATAGATAAGAAGACGTACTCCTTCACTAGCAAGGATGTAAGTGACATTCTAGAGATCCTTCATGAAGGTTTTGCTGAATACTACAAAGTAGGTTGGCTTGAAGGGGTCGATGACCGTGAGATCATCAAAATTGTCACTGACAGTGATGATAATTTCACTAGCCCCTATTTGGTCAACAAGATGGGAATAGAGAAGAAGGTGATGTTCAATTACCTCATCAACAAGCTGTTGCCAAGGGAACTCAAGAGGAATGCTACCTTTATTCAAGATCTGTTGGTCATGGACAAGATCATAAGAGGGAAGAAGGTTAACATGCCATGACTGATGATGCTTCATATGAAGCATGTGCTTGAGACTGATAAGCATGCTCTTCCTTACAACATGTTGATTGCCTTGATGATGTATGAGCACAAGGTCTATGTAGACATCGGTGGTGACGTTCTCAACACAAGAGTTCTCAACAAGGCAATGATCAGGATGTTTGGATGGAACTGGGTTGATGGACAGTGGGTGTCGAAGATATCAAAAGTTAATGACAAGGGCCACCAGAAAGATGGAATGAAGTCTGCTCCAGTGAACGATGACTTGAAGGAACTCAGGGATCAAAATATGATTCTGAAGGGAATGATGGAGAAGCTTCAGAATATGGTCGGCAACGCACTTTCAAAGCTTGATGCAATAGAGGAGAGGCTCAATGACTTTGGAGCCTGATGTCAGTGACAGTCGTACATTCATGGCCTTCTCTATCCCTTTCTTCTACCCTTGCCACATTATCCCTCCAATATAAAAGACTTTTCTTTTTAGTTCAATATGGTTGTAAACCCCTGAGGCTGCCTCAGTGGGAGGTGACACTTCTTTCTCTGAGAAAGTCACTAGGAAGAAAAGGGGGAGATTTCCTAAGTCTGCTGTTGGTTTTAGCAAAAAGAGTAAGAAAACCAATGTGAGCATTGATATGTCGTCTAGGGATTTCACTAAGGATCTGTTGTGGGAAGAAAGTTTAATGAAGGAGTTCAAACTGACCAAGGTCACCGACTGTTGAAAAAGCAGAAATAGGACAAGTTAGTGCATGGAGAGCATGAATACAATCCTCTAATGGTTAAGATGTTCTATGAAAATCTGGTGATTGAAGATACAGGAAATATGACCATAGTGAGGTACATGATAGATAAGAAGACGTACTCCTTCACTAGCAAGGATGTAAGTGACATTCTGGAGATCCTTCATGAAGGTTTTGCTGAATACTACAAAGTAGGTTGGCTTGAAGGGGTCGATGACCGTGAGATCATCAAAATTGTCACTGACAGTGATGATAATTTCACTAGCCCCTATCTGGTCAACAAGATGGGAATAGAGAAGAAGGTGATGTTCAATTACCTCATCAACAAGCTGTTGCCAAGGGAACTCAAGAGGAATGCTACCTTCATTCAAGATCTGCTGGTCATGGACAAGATCATAAGAGGGAAGAAGGTTAACATGCCATGACTGATGATGCTTCATATGAAGCATGTGCTTGAGACTGATAAGCATGCTCTTCCTTATAGCATGTTGATTGCCTTGATGATGTATGAGCACAAGGTCTATGTAGACATCTGTGGTGACGTTCTCAACACAAGAGTTCTCAACAAGGCAATGATCAGGAAGTTTGGATGGAACTGGGTTGATGGACAGTGGGTGTCGAAGATATCAAAAGTTAATGACAAGGGCCACCAGAAAGATGGAATGAAGTCTGCTCCAGTGAACGATGACTTGAAGGAACTCAGGGATCAAAATATGATTCTGAAGGGAATGATGGAGAAGCTTCAGAATATGGTCGGCAACGCACTTTCAAAGCTTGATGCAATAGAGGAGAGGCTCAATGACTTTGGAGCCTGATGTTAGTGACAGTCGTACATTCATGGCCTTCTCTATCCGTTTCTTCTACCCTTGCCACATTATCCCTCCAATATAAAAGACTTTTCTTTTTAGTTCAATATGGTTGTAAACCCCTGAGGCTGCCTCAGTGGGAGGTGACACTTCTTTCTGCGAGAAAGTCACTATGAAGAAAAGGGGGAGATCTCCTAAGTCTGCTGTTGGTTCTAGCAAAAAGAGTAAGAAAACCAATGTGAGCATTGATATGTCGTCTAGGGATTTCACTAAGGATCTGTTGTGGGAAGAAAGTTTAATGAAGGGGTTCAAACTGACCAAGTACACCGACTGGCTGAAAAAGCAGAAATAGGACAAGTTAGTGCATGGGGAGCATGAATACAATCCTCTAATGGTTAAGATGTTCTATGAAAATCTGGTGATTGAAGATACAGGAAATATGACCATAGTGAGGTACACGATAGATAAGAAGACGTACTCCTTCACTAGCAAGGATGTAAGTAACATTCTGGAGATCCTTCATGAAGGTTTTGCTGAATACTACAAAGTAGGTTGGCTTGAAGGGGTCGATGACCGTGAGATGATCAAAATTGTCACTGACAGTGATGATAATTTCACTAGCCCCTATCTGGTCAGCAAGATGGGAATAGAGAAGAAGGTGATATTCAATTACCTCATCGGCAACCTGTTGCCGAGGGAACTCAAGAGGAATGCTACCTTTATTCAAGATCTGCTGGTCATGGACAAGATCATAAGAGGGAAGAAGGTTAACATGCCATGACTGATGATGCTTCATATGAAGCATGTGCTTGAGACTGATAAGCATGCTCTTCCTTATAGCATGTTGATTGCCTTGATGATGTATGAGCACAAGGTCTATGTAGACATCTGTGGTGACGTTCTCAACACAAGAGTTCTCAACAAGGCAATGATCAGGAAGTTTGGATGGAACTGGGTTGATGGACAATGGGTGTCGAAGATATCAAAAGTCAATGACAAGGGCCACCAGAAAGATGGAATGAAGTCTGCTCCAGCGAACGATGACTTGAAGGAACTCAGGGATCAAAATATGATTCTGAAGGGAATGATGGAGAAGCTTCAGAATATGGTCGGCAACGCACTTTCAAAGCTTGATGCAATAGAGGAGAGGCTCAATGACTTTGGAGCCTGATGTCACTGGCAGTCGTACATTCATGGCCTTCTCTATCCCTTTCTTCTACCCTTGCCACATTATCCCTCCAATAAAAAAGACTTTTCTTTTTAGTTCAATATGGTTGTAAACCCCTGAGGCTGCCTCAGTGGGAGGTGACTCTTCTTTCTCTGAGAAAGTCACTAAGAAGAAAAGGGGGAAATCTCCTAAGTCTGATGTTGGTTCGAGCAAAAAGAGTAAGAAAACCAATGTGAGCATTGATATGTCGTATAGGGATTTCACTAAGGATCTGTTTTGGGAAGAAAGTTTAGTGAAGGAGTTCAAACTGACCAAGGTCCTCGACTGGCTGAAAAAGCAGAAATAGGACAAGTTAGTGCATGGGGAGCATGAATACAATCCTCTAATGGTTAAGATGTTCTATGAAAATCTGGTGATTGAAGATACAGGAAATATGACCATAGTGAGGTACACGATAGATAAGAAGACGTACTCCTTCACTAGCAAGAATGTAAGTGACATTCTGGAGATCCTTCATGTAGGTTTTGCAGAATACTACAAAGTAGGTAGGCTTGAAGGGGTCGATGACCGTGAGATCATCAAAATTGTCACTAACAGTGATGATTATTTCACTAGCCCCTATCTTGTCAGCAAGATGGGAATAGAGAAGAAGGTGATGTTCAATTACCTCATCAGCAACCTGTTGTCAAAGGAACTCAAGAGGAATGCTACCTTTATTCAAGATCTGTTGGTAGTGGACAAGATCATAAGAGGGAAGACGGTTAACATGCCATGACTGATGATGCTTCATATGAAGCATGTGCTTGAGACTGATAAGCATGTTATTCCTTACAGGATGTTGATTGCCTTGATGATGTATGAGCACAAGGTCTATGTAGACATCGGTGGTGACGTTCTCAACACAAGAGTTCTCAACAAGGCAATGATCAGGAAGTTTGGATGGAACTGGGTTGATGGACAGTGGGTGTCGAAGATATCAAAAGTCAGTGACAAGGGCCACCAGAAAGATGGAATGAAGTCTGCTCCAGCAAACGATGACTTGAAGGAACTCAGGGATCAAAATATGATTCTGAAGGGAATGATGGAGAAGCTTCAGAATATGGTCGGCAACGCACTTTCAAAGCTTGATGCAATAGAGGAGAGGCTCAATGACTTTGGAGCCTGATGTCACTGACAGTCGTACATTCATGGCCTTTTTTATCCCTTTCTTCTACCCTTGCCACATTATCCCTCCAATATAAAAGACTTTTCTTTTTAGTTCAATATGGTTGTAAACCCCTGAGGCTGCCTCAGTGGGAGGTGACTCTTCTTTCTATGAGAAAGTCACTAGGAAGAAAAGGGGGAGATCTCCTAAGTCTGCTGTTGGTTCTAGCAAAAAGAGTAAGAAAACCAATGTGAGCATTGATATGTCGTCTAGGGATTTCACTAAGGATCTGTTGTGGGAAGAAAGTTTAAAGAAGGAGTTCAAACTGACCAAGGTCACCGACTGGCTGTAAAAGCAGAAATAGGACAAGTTAGTGCATGGGGAGCATGAATACAATCCTCTAATGGTTAAGATGTTCTATGAAAATCTGGTGATTGAAGATACAGGAAATATGACCATAGTGAGGTACACGATAGATAAGAAGACGTACCCCTTCACTTGCAAGAATGTAAGTGACATTCTGGAGATCCTTCATGAAGGTTTTGCAGAATACTACAAAGTAGGTAGGCTTGAAGGGGTCGATGACCGTGAGATGATCAAAATTTTCACTGACAGTGATGATAATTTCACTAGCCCCTATCTGGTCAGCAAGATGGGAATAGAGAAGAAGGTGATATTCAATTACCTCATCGGCAACCTGTTGCCGAGGGAACTCAAGAGGAATGCTACCTTTATTCAAGATCTGCTGGTCATGGACAAGATCATAAGAGGGAAGAAGGTTAACATGCCATGACTGATGATGCTTCATATGAAGCATGTGCTTGAGACTGATAAGTATGCTCTTCCTTATAGCATGTTGATTGCCTTGATGATGTATGAGCACAAGGTCTATGTAGACATCTGTGGTGACGTTCTCAACACAAGAGTTCTCAACAAGGCAATGATCAGGAAGTTTGGATGGAACTGGGTTGATGGACAATGGGTGTCGAAGATATCAAAAGTCAATGACAAGGGCCACCAGAAAGATGGAATGAAGTCTGCTCCAGCGAACGATGACTTGAAGGAACTCAGGGATCAAAATATGATTCTGAAGAGAATGATGGAGAAGCTTCAGAATATGGTCGGCAACGCACTTTCAAAGCTTGATGCAATAGAGGAGAGGCTCAATGACTTTGGAGCCTGATGTCACTGACAGTCGTACATTCATGGCCTTCTCTATCCCTTTCTTCTACCCTTGCCACATTATCCCTCCAATAAAAAAGACTTTTCTTTTTAGTTCAATATGGTTGTAAACCCCTGAGGCTGCCTCAGTGGGAGGTGACTCTTCTTTCTCTGAGAAAGTCACTAAGAAGAAAAGGGGGAAATCTCCTAAGTCTGCTGTTGGTTCGAGCAAAAAGAGTAAGAAAACCAATGTGAGCATTGATATGTCGTCTAGGGATTTCACTAAGGATCTGTTTTGGGAAGAAAGTTTAATGAAGGAGTTCAAACTGACCAAGGTCACCGACTGGCTGAAAAAGCAGAAATAGGACAAGTTAGTGCATGGGGAGCATGAATACAATCCTCTAATGGTTAAGATGTTCTATGAAAATCTGGTGATTGAAGATACAGGAAATATGACCATAGTGAGGTACACGATAGATAAGAAGACGTACTCCTTCACTAGCAAGAATGTAAGTGACATTCTGGAGATCCTTCATGAAGGTTTTGCAGAATACTACAAAGTTGGTAGGCTTGAAGGGGTCGATGACCGTGAGATCATCAAAATTGTCACTAACAGTGATGATTATTTCACTAGCCCCTATCTGGTCAGCAAGATGGGAATAGAGAAGAAGGTGATGTTCAATTACCTCATCAGCAACCTGTTGTCAAAGGAACTCAAGAGGAATGCTACCTTTATTCAAGATCTGTTGGTAGTGGACAAGATCATAAGAGGGAAGAAGGTTAACATGCCATGACTGATGATGCTTGATATGAAGCATGTTCTTGAGACTGATAAGCATGTTATTCCTTACAGGATGTTGATTGCCTTGATGATGTATGAGCACAAGGTCTATGTAGACATCGGTGGTGACGTTCTCAACACAAGAGTTCTCAACAAGGCAATGATCAGGAAGTTTGGATGGAACTGGGTTGATGGACAGTGGGTGTCGAAGATATCAAAAGTTAATGACAAGGGCCACCAGAAAGATGGAATGAAGTCTGCTCCAGCAAACGATGACTTGAAGGAACTCAGGGATCAAAATATGATTCTGAAGGGAATGATGGAGAAGCTTCAGAATATGGTCGGCAACGCACTTTCAAAGCTTGATGCAATAGAGGAGAGGCTCAATGACTTTGGAGCCTGATGTCACTGACAGTCGTACATTCATGGCCTTCTCTATCCCTTTCTTCTACCCTTGCCACATTATCCCTCCAATATAAAAGACTTTTCTTTTTAGTTCAATATGGTTGTAAACCCCTGAGGCTGCCTCAGTGGGAGGTGACTCTTCTTTCTCTTAGAAAGTCACTAGGAAGAAAAGGGGGAGATCTCCTAAGTCTAATGTTGGTTCTAGAAAAAAGAGTAAGAAAACCAATGTGAGCATTGATATGTCGTCTAGGGATTTCACTAAGGATTTGTTGTGGGGAGAAAGTTTAATAAAGGAGTTCAAATTGACCAAGGTCACCGACTGGCTGAAAAAGCAGAAATAGGACAAGTTAGTGCATGGGGAGCATGAATACAATCCTCTAATGGTTAAGATGTTCTATGAAAATCTGGTGATTGAAGATACAGGAAATATGACCATAGTGAGGTACACGATAGATAAGAAGACGTACTCCTTCACTAGCAAGGATGTAAGTGACATTCTGGAGATCCTTCAAGATGGTTTTGCAGAATACTACAAAGTAGGTTGGCTTGAAGGGGTCGATGACTGTGAGATCATCAAAATTGTCACTGACAGTGATGATAATTTCACTAGCCCCTATCTGGTCTGCAAGATGGGAATAGAGAAGAAGGTGATGTTCAATTACCTCATCAACAACCTGTTGTCAAGGGAACTCAAGAGGAATGCTACCTTTATTCAAGATCTGTTGGTAGTGGACAAGATCATAAGAGGGAAGAAGGTTAACATGCCATGACTGATGATGCTTGATATGAAGCATGTTCTTGAGACTGATAAGCATGTTATTCCTTACAGGATGTTGATTGCCTTGATGATGTATGAGCACAAGGTCTATGTAGACATCGGTGGTGACGTTCTCAACACAAGAGTTCTCAACAAGGCAATGATCAGGAAGTTTGGATGGAACTGGGTTGATGGACAGTGGGTGTCGAAGATATCAAAAGTTAATGACAAGGGCCACCAGAAAGATGGAATGAAGTCTGCTCCAGCAAACGATGACTTGAAGGAACTCAGGGATCAAAATATGATTCTGAAGGGAATGATGGAGAAGCTTCAGAATATGGTCGACAACGCACTTTCAAAGCTTGATGCAATAGAGGAGAGGCTCAATGACTTTGGAGCCTGATGTCACTGACAGTCGTACATTCATGGCCTTCTCTATCCCTTTCTTCTACCCTTGCCACATTATCCCTCCAATATAAAAGACTTTTCTTTTTAGTTCAATATGGTTGTAAACCCCTGAGGCTGCCTCAGTGGGAGGTGACTCTTCTTTCTCTTAGAAAGTCACTAGGAAGAAAAGGGGGAGATCTCCTAAGTCTGATGTTGGTTCTAGAAAAAAGAGTAAGAAAACCAATGTGAGCATTGATATGTCGTCTAGGGATTTCACTAAGGATTTGTTGTGGGGAGAAAGTTTAATAAAGGAGTTCAAATTGACCAAGGTCACCGACTGGCTGAAAAAGCAGAAATAGGACAAGTTAGTGCATGGGGAGCATGAATACAATCCTCTAATGGTTAAGATGTTCTATGAAAATCTGGTGATTGAAGATACAGGAAATATGACCATAGTGAGGTACACGATAGATAAGAAGACGTACTCCTTCACTAGCAAGGATGTAAGTGACATTCTGGAGATCCTTCAAGATGGTTTTGCAGAATACTACAAAGTAGGTTGGCTTGAAGGGGTCGATGACTGTGAGATCATCAAAATTGTCACTGACAGTGATGATAATTTCACTAGCCCCTATCTGGTCTGCAAGATGGGAATAGAGAAGAAGGTGATGTTCAATTACCTCATCAACAACCTGTTGTCAAGGGAACTCAAGAGGAATGCTACCTTTATTCAAGATCTGTTGGTAGTGGACAAGATCATAAGAGGGAAGAAGGTTAACATGCCATGACTGATGATGCTTGATATGAAGCATGTGCTTGAGACTGATAAGCATGCTCTTCCATACAGCATGTAGATTGCCTTGATGATGTATGAGCACAAGGTCTATGTAGACATCGGTGGTGACGTTCTCAACACAAGAGTTCTCAACAAGGCAATGATCAGGAAGTTTGGATGGAACTGGGTTGATGGACAGTGAGTGTCGAAGATATCAAAAGTTAATGACAAGGGCCACCAGAAAGATGGAATGAAGTCTGCTCCAGCGAACGATGACTTGAAGGAACTCAGGGATCAAAATATGATTCTGAAGGGAATGATGGAGAAGCTTCAGAATATGGTCGGCAACGCACTTTCAAAGCTTGATGCAATAGAGGAGAGGCTCAATGACTTTGGAGCCTGATGTCACTGACAGTCGTACATTCATGGCCTTCTCTATCCCTTTCTTCTACCCTTGCCACATTATCCCTCCAATATAAAAGACTTTTCTTTTTAGTTCAATATGGTTGTAAACCCCTGAGGCTGCCTCAGTGGGAGGTGACTCTTCTTTCTATGAGAAAGTCACTAGGAAGAAAAGGGGGAGATCTCCTAAGTCTGCTGTTGGTTCTAGCAAAAAGAGTAAGAAAACCAATGTGAGCATTGATATGTCGTCTAGGGATTTCACTAAGGATCTGTTGTGGGAAGAAAGTTTAAAGAAGGAGTTCAAACTGACCAAGGTCACCGACTGGCTGAAAAAGCAGAAATCGGACAAGTTAGTGCATGGGGAGCATGAATACAATCCTCTAATGGTTAAGATGTTCTATGAAAATCTGGTGATTGAAGATACAGGAAATATGACCGTTGTGAGGTACACGATAGATAAGAAGACGTACTCCTTCACTAGCAAGGATGTAAGTAACATTCTAGAGATCCTTCATGAAGGTTTTGCTGAATACTACAAAGTAGGTTGGCTTGAAGGGGTCGATGACCGTGAGATCATCAAAATTGTCACTAACAGTGATGATAATTTCACTAGCCCCTATCTGGTCAGCAAGATGGGAATAGAGAAGAAGGTGATGTTCAATTACCTCATCGGCAACCTGTTGCCGAGGGAACTCAAGAGGAATGCTACCTTTATTCAAGATCTGTTGGTAGTGGACAAGATCATAAGAGGGAAGAAGGTTAACATGCCATGACTGATGATGCTTCATATGAAGCATGTGCTTGAGACTGATAAGCATGCTCTTCCTTACAGCATGTTGATTGCCTTGATGATGTATGAGCACAAGGTCTATGTAGACATCGGTGGTGACGTTCTCCACACAAGAGTTCTCAACAAGGCAATGATCAAGAAGTTTGGATGGAACTGGGTTGATGGACAGTGGGTGTCGAAGATATCAAAAGTTAATGACAAGGGCCACCAGAAAGATGGAATGAAGTCTGCTCCAGCGAACGATGACTTGAAGGAACTCAGGGATCAAAATATGATTCTGAAGGGAATGATGGAGAAGCTTCAGAATATGGTCGGCAACGCACTTTCAAAGCTTGATGCAATAGAGGAGAGGCTCAATGACTTTGGAGCCTGATGTCACTGACAGTCGTACATTCATGGCCTTCTCTATCCCTTTCTTCTACCCTTGCCACATTATCCCTCCAATATAAAAGACTTTTCTTTTTAGTTCAATATGGTTGTAAACCCCTGAGGCTGCCTCAGTGGGAGGTGACTCTTCTTTCTATGAGAAAGTCACTAGGAAGAAAAGGGGGAGATCTCCTAAGTCTGCTGTTGGTTCTAGCAAAAAGAGTAAGAAAACCAATGTGAGCATTGATATGTCGTCTAGGGATTTCACTAAGGATCTGTTGTGGGAAGAAAGTTTAAAGAAGGAGTTCAAACTGACCAAGGTCACCGACTGGCTGAAAAAGCAGAAATCGGACAAGTTAGTGCATGGGGAGCATGAATACAATCCTCTAATGGTTAAGATGTTCTATGAAAATCTGGTGATTGAAGATACAGGAAATATGACCGTAGTGAGGTACACGATAGATAAGAAGACGTACTCCTTCACTAGCAAGGATGTAAGTAACATTCTAGAGATCCTTCATGAAGGTTTTGCTGAATACTACAAAGTAGGTTGGCTTGAAGGGGTCGATGACCGTGAGATCATCAAAATTGTCACTAACAGTGATGATAATTTCACTAGCCCCTATCTGGTCAGCAAGATGGGAATAGAGAAGAAGGTGATGTTCAATTACCTCATCACCAACCTGTTGCCAAGGGAACTCAAGAGGAATGCTACATTTATTCAAGATCTGTTGGTCATGGACAAGATCATAAGAGGGAAGAAGGTTAACATGCCATGACTGATGATGCTTCATATGAAGCATGTGCTTGAGACTGATAAGCATGCTCTTCCTTACAGCATGTTGATTGCCTTGATGATGTATGAGCACAAGGTCTATGTCGACATCGGTGGTGACGTTCTCAACACAAGAGTTCTCAACAAGGCAATGATCAGGAAGTTTGGATGGAACTGGGTTGATGGACAGTGGGTGTCGAAGATATCAAAAGTCAATGACAAGGGCCACCAGAAAGATGGAATGAAGTCTCCTCCAGCGAACGATGACTTGAAGGAACTCAGGGATCAAAATATGATTCTGAAGGGAATGATGGAGAAGCTTCAGAATATGGTCGGCAACGCACTTTCAAAGCTTGATGCAATAGAGGAGAGGCTCAATGACTTTGGAGCCTGATGTCGCTGACAGTCGTACATTCATGGCCTTCTCTATCCCTTTCTTCTACCCTTGCCACATTATCCCTCCAATATAAAAGACTTTTCTTTTTAGTTCAATATGGTTGTAAACCCCTGAGGCTGCCTCAGTGGGAGGTGACTCTTCTTTCTATGAGAAAGTCACTAGGAAGAAAAGGGGGAGATCTCCTAAGTCTGCTGTTGGTTCTAGCAAAAAGAGTAAGAAAACCAATGTGAGCATTGATATGTCGTCTAGGGATTTCACTAAGGATCTGTTGTGGGAAGAAAGTTTAAAGAAGGAGTTCAAACTGACCAAGGTCACCGACTGGCTGAAAAAGCAGAAATCGGACAAGTTAGTGCATGGGGAGCATGAATACAATCCTCTAATGGTTAAGATGTTCTATGAAAATCTGGTGATTGAAGATACAGGAAATATGACCGTAGTGAGGTACACGATAGATAAGAAGACGTACTCCTTCACTAGCAAGGATGTAAGTAACATTCTAGAGATCCTTCATGAAGGTTTTGCTGAATACTACAAAGTAGGTTGGCTTGAAGGGGTCGATGACCGTGAGATCATCAAAATTGTCACTAACAGTGATGATAATTTCACTAGCCCCTATCTGGTCAGCAAGATGGGAATAGAGAAGAAGGTGATGTTCAATTACCTCATCACCAACCTGTTGCCAAGGGAACTCAAGAGGAATGCTACATTTATTCAAGATCTGTTGGTCATGGACAAGATCATAAGAGGGAAGAAGGTTAACATGCCATGACTGATGATGCTTCATATGAAGCATGTGCTTGAGACTGATAAGCATGCTCTTCCTTACAGCATGTTGATTGCCTTGATGATGTATGAGCACAAGGTCTATGTCGACATCGGTGGTGACGTTCTCAACACAAGAGTTCTCAACAAGGCAATGATCAGGAAGTTTGGATGGAACTGGGTTGATGGACAGTGGGTGTCGAAGATATCAAAAGTCAATGACAAGGGCCACCAGAAAGATGGAATGAAGTCTCCTCCAGCGAACGATGACTTGAAGGAACTCAGGGATCAAAATATGATTCTGAAGGGAATGATGGAGAAGCTTCAGAATATGGTCGGCAACGCACTTTCAAAGCTTGATGCAATAGAGGAGAGGCTCAATGACTTTGGAGCCTGATGTCGCTGACAGTCGTACATTCATGGCCTTCTCTATCCCTTTCTTCTACCCTTGCCACATTATCCCTCCAATATAAAAGACTTTTCTTTTTAGTTCAATATGGTTGTAACGTATTTCTAGATTGTGTGTGTTTGCATCGTACTTTTTTTTTTGCCGTGGTGGATGACTTTCTATGACTATTTTGATATTATGCTTTAAGTTTCTATATTTGCTTCTGATTTCTTTTCTTATTTTAGCAATCTTTTTGATGATGCCAAAAGGGGGAATTAACCGGGGAAATAGATTTATTAGGGGGGGTAAAAATACTGAAATCATGTGAGTACTAAGCTTCCAGGGAACTTTTTATGGTTTTTGTGCTTAGCGCTTTTTATTGTGTCGTTTTTGTGTGCTGGATAGTTTTTATCAAAACAGGTTGTTTGTAAACATCAAAACGGGAGAATTTGTTAGAAGATGGAAGTTTGAGTTTTGATGGTTCCAAAGTCAATGACCCTGAGTTTGCAAGTCGAGTCGGCGACTTGGCAAAGTCACTTGCATAACCAGTTGGAGAAGCGATCTATTTCCGGAAGGAACGCACAGATCATGTGCGTTTAACTCAAGACAACTGCGTTGTTCTATTTTAGGAGAAGATCGTCAAAAGAGTGCTAAAATCAAGATGAAGATAATTTGATTCTCCTAGAATATTTTAGTGTGCGTACAATTGTTTATTTGGAAAGATTTGTAAAAGATTGAGTGTATATTGTTTTCCTAATCGAATGGAAAATAATGTACATGAGATCTCTCTTACCTTAGTTTATATACTCTAGTGTTTAGGCTAATCAAACACTCTTGAGCGTTATTTCATAATCGTGTGTAAGAAAGAAAGAGAATACTTGTGCGTAGGATTCGTACGAGTGGTGAGTCAAGAGATCTTAGGCATAGCGTGAGATTGAGAGTGTGAGTACAAAGGTAGAGCGTGGTTCAAGGGTGTGCGATTCATTCTTGTACATGGGAGAGCTTTGTAATCACTGAAGAAATTAATAGAGCGAGTCTAAGGACTCTTGAAATCCGACCAAGTGATAAACTTGGAAGGTAGTGGTTTTTCTCTAAGTAAACTAGTTGGTTTTCGAAGAGTTTCCACTACACATCGCTTGTTATTGACCGTTGGTAAGGTTTATTTTACTGTCCAATTTATTCCGTTGCTTTATTACTCAAAGTCGACGACTTCGTAGGAGTCTCCGACTCGTCCTAGTACTAACGACCCTACAAAAACGTTGGGACAACCTTTCATCTAGGGGTGTCCATAAAAAACCGAAAGCAAAAAACTAAACCGAAAAAACGGTTATTTTTTAGGTTTACCAAACCGATTTTTTTTTAAATTTCGATTTGGTTAACCGAACCGAAAATATTTTCGGTTTATCGGTTCCGTTTCGGTTCACAACTATACATATAATGGTTAACCGAAAAATCGAAAATATATTAATTTTTTTCAAATATTAGTTATCTTTGCGTTATTTTGTGGTTAAACTCTATAATCTTCAAGGTGTTGATCTAGTTTGAGTCTTTCCTTCTCCAATTTTAACAATTTACACACTATTTTTCCAATTCTCGTTGATATAAGACTCGCTTATTAAATTTGATGGGATAAAAAATAATACAAAAAATGTTTAATTTGACACAATATAGTATATACTCTCGATATTTGTTTACAAAAAACAAAACAATATGGTATAAGTACATATTCAAAATAAAAGTCTTGCTTGATCACATTTTTATTCAAATTTATTATTTTAGTTGTGATTATTTAAGATAAAATTACATAAATGGTTATCGGTTAACCGAGAAAACCGAACCGAAAAATTGGTAAACGAACTACGGTTAACCAGGATTCAAGGTTCAGTTACGGTTCATGGTTTTAGCTAATCGAAATCATGGTTAGCTGAATTTTGGTTAATCAAAATCTCGGTTAACCGGGTTTGGAAAGCCCTACTTTCAGTAGCTCATCACCAAACTATTTGGCTCAAAAATCAGGAAGACAATCGAAGCGTATATCAACGAAATGGTGGTCAAGAGCAGGAGGGTGTCGTCTCATCTAGATCACTTGCGGGAAGTTTTTGACATCCTTCGAGCATCCCAGCTCAGGCTCAACGCCCCGAAATGCGCATTCATGGTGGGTTCAGGCAAGTTCCTAGGACACCTCATTATCCGCCAATGAATTGAAGCAAGTCCCAATCAGATTCGAGCACTAGACGCCATTGCGAGCCCAAGAACCTTCAAAGAGGCGCAAAGGTTGATAGAAATGGTTGATTCCCTCAACCGATTCATTAGTTGATCTTTGGATAATTTCCAATTGTTCTTCAAAGCGCTAAAGAAGGGTCGATCATTCGAATTGAACCAAGAGTGCGAAGAAGATCTGCAAAAGTTGAAAGCATATCTACAATCTCCTCCAATCTTGATCGTACCTGACAAAGGGGACACCTTAAATCTTTATTTAGTCGTGTCCCCTCGAGCAGTCAGCGTGGTTGTTGGGACGTTGTTGGGACCTCTGGTTCCAAACAACGGATCAACGATTCAATTCTCTTAGTTTTGATAATGACAAACACCATAGGAAACTAATGTGGTTTGTTCAAGTATTTCTAAGGAACGCCAAGAACTCCTACGAATGACCAAAAGCCACTGCAGGCCACAATGAAGAGTTTCCCATCAAGGGAACTCTGAAGAGGAAAGTTTCCATGAAGTGGGAACTCCCAAAAACAATCAAGAGAACACAAGCTTACAACGATGAAGAGTTTCCATCAAGGGAACTCTGAAGAAGTCAGTTCCCATGACATGGGAACTCACATGTGAGGACAACGACCGTTCAGCGCAGATCGCGGGATTCTGTCTCAGACAACCCGAGGGAACAGTCTGAGGATCAGACTGTCACGCTTCATCCAACGGTCCGATTGATTCAAGAAGTTGACCTAGTTCAAACCAAAGTCACATGTGAAGAAAGTAAAACTTGGGCATCAAGCAAAGGGCATTTTGGACACAAACGAAAGATGCGACTGCCCAAGACAAATGGACTATAAAGCCAAATGAATAGTACTCGGTATGAGCACCTCTCCTAGAACTTTAAAACACCCACATCAGAGAAAAGAAAGAAAAGGAAGAGAAGTCCCCGCCGGCGAGTGTGTGATCTCGACGACGGTGAAGCTGAAGTTCCCTGGAGCAAGGGAACTGAGAAGTCAGCGTAAGGTTTGAGTTACTTGTGCTTTGCTGTTGTGAGCTTAGGAACTCAGTTGAGAGGATTTACTAGTGTTGCTAGAGTTAGGAAGAACTTGTAGGAACAGAGAATTGTAAATCCGGCTGTGTAACTAAGGAACAAAGCAATCAATATAAGTAAGTCATTCAAAATCCTCCAAGCGAAGGTAGAGGTTTAGCCATACAACTAGTTGGTTGTAGTGGGGTTCCTCTATAAAGGAACTGTGCCTTTTGTTGTTTTTATTACTTGCGATTAATTACTTCTGCTGCATTGGGAACAACTTAATTGCCAGTTCCCAAGCTCACTGCTAACCGATTACGATCCAACAATTGGTATCAGAGCTTGCGCTCTAGATTTGTGTTAGCATCGCAGGTGTCAAAATGGCTCAGGAACTTACTCAGGTGGGGAACAATACCAGCAAGCCGCCAAGGCTTATCACAGGAAGATTTGAAAGCTGGCAACGCGACATGAAAGATTGGATGCGCGGCCAAGACTACCAAGCCTGGTGCGTCATCGAAAGGGGGAACTTCGAAATCGATCCAGCTATTGTCAACGATCTCTCAAAGTGGGGTCCCAACGAGTACAAGTGCATGGAGGCAAACTACAAAGCAAAACAGTATCTAAACAGGTCCATGTGCGTACAAGATTGTGACAGGGTTGCCAACCTTGACACAGCCAAGGAAATGTGGGAAGCCATCCAACAAATGCACGTTGGGAACTCAGATCTCAGAGAAGATCTTCAAATGAACGCAAAGAGGGAGTTCTACAACTTCCAAATGGAAATGGGAGAGTCCGTCGACAGCTACCAATCCCGGTTTGAAGGACTTTGCACTAAGATGGAAGGATTGGGGATCACAAAAGAAGAAATCACCCACAAAATGAAGGTCCAACAGCTCTTTAATGGATTGACTGGAGAATGGGCAAACGAGAGAACAATGTTCAAGGAAAACCCAGAAAATCGAACGCTTATGCTCCATCAAGTATTTGGAAAGCTAGTGGGACATGAGAAGGGGAAGATCGATGATAAGGAACAAAGTCGAGCTCATCGAGGGATCGCACTCAAGATCGAAAAGATGCTCAAATCAACCCAAGAACAACATGAAGACTCCGAAGAAGAAGAGGATGAAGAGCTAGTTCTTGTGACAAGAGCTCTTCGAAATTTCTACAAAGGAAAGTCTCAACGGAACAGTGGGAACTGGGGAAAGGGACAGAGTTCCCAAAGAAAGCCCACAGAGAAGGATCTCTCAGAAGTGACTTGCTACAAATGCAACAGGAAAGGACATTTTGCGAAGGAATGTCCACAAGGAACTGATGGCAGAAAGCAAGGAAAGAAGGCCTACATCACTACCTGGAGTGATGATGAAGACGAAGATCCTGAATCATGGGCACTCCCATACATGTGTGGCATGGCCATAAGAGAAACCACTGGGAAACAACCCAGTGAGGTAACCACTGAAACTGTTCTTGATTCCTTGAGTAATTATGAAAAACCTGAGTTGTTGAAAATTCTTTCAAGTCTTGTTAAAGATAACATAAAACTGCAAAACAAGTTGGAAAAACAGGAACACATAAATTCTCAATTAGTTGGTCTTGAGCCCTGTCCCAACTGCATATCCCTTCTAGAAAAACTCAAGTCCCATGTGTCTCACATCGTAGATCTAGAAAGAGAAATCAAAACTCTAGAGAAAGATGAGAACACCCTCCTGCAAAACCTGAGTAAGACTCCCGAACATCTTGAAGCCTCTAGTTCCCAAATTAAGTTTGTCCCAGCCAGACATGGCATAGGATACAAAGGTGAGTGTTCCAAGAACGGAAAGTCACCCCTGAGCGAACATGAGATCCATGAGTGTAGGGCCTTAGAACTCCAGTGCGAGAAACAGAAAAATGCTCATCTCGAGGAGAAAATCAGGGTCCTAGAGAGTGGAAACAATGGTGAGAAAGATTACTATACTGGGAACTCTGGACATAGAATCTATGTCAAAATTGCTAAGGGAAATGGGTCTCGAGTGTACAACAAAGAAACCATGGATAGGAACCGTATCCAGAGACCGCACCCAAAATACTACCTGGGAGAATACTACAAGACATGTTGGCACTGTGGTGCTCATGGGCACTACAAGGATGCATGTCCCAAGAAGAGAGCCCAAACCCCTAAAAGCCATGAGTTCCCAAACAGACAAAAACGTCATACTCATCACCAAAGGAACTCCAACTCTCAAAATTCCAAAGACATCAACATTTCTGACTATATCTTAAATGAAAATGTATTCCCTTGCAAGGGACCTGGCAAGAGTCATCTTGCCTGGGTCTCAAAACACTAACTTTTCCTTGTAGGTGGCAGTGAGAGGGAACAGTACATGGTTCATAGATAGTGGATGCTCGAACCATATGACAGGAAACAAGGATATCCTCATCTCACTCCACACTCATGCCGAAGGAGGCCACGTCTCATTTGGCAACAAGAACAAAGGAGAAGTTATTGGAAAAGGAAGAAGTGTATGTGGCCCAACCTCCAGGATTCGAAGATGAGAAAATGCCCAACCATGTCTATTTCCTGGAAAGGGCCCTTTACGGACTCAAACAAGCTCCCCGAGCTTAGTATGACAGGTTTGCTCAATTCCTCTTGTCCCATGGATACATTCGTGGTTCCATAGACAAGACTTTGTTTTTAAAGAAAGAATCTAAAGACATTTTGATTGTGCAAGTATATGTTGATGACATTGTGTTTGGAGCAACTAACGAAACTCTTGTAGAGAAGTTTAAGGACCTCATGAGCAGTGAGTTTGAGATGAGTCTCATTGGGGAACTCACGTTCTTCTTGGGACTTCAAATATCCCAAACAAAGGAGGGAACAAAGATTCATCAACAGAAATACATCAAGGAAATGCTTGTGAAGTATGGGATGGAACATTCAAAGCCCATTGACACTCCCATCTCACCAAATTCAAGGCTCAATGCAGATGAAACAGGTATCAGTGTGGACCAAAGGAACTATCGAGGTATGATCGGGTCC
This sequence comes from Fallopia convolvulus, assembly GCA_964016875.1. Classification (NCBI taxonomy): domain Eukaryota; kingdom Viridiplantae; phylum Streptophyta; class Magnoliopsida; order Caryophyllales; family Polygonaceae; genus Fallopia; species Fallopia convolvulus. The sequence continues at coordinate 11,583,846 of OZ024720.1, forward strand.
CTTCTCTACTTAACAGCTAGTAGACCTGATATCATGTTCTCCGTATGTCTTTGTGCTCGTTTTCAAGCTAACCCTAAGGAATCACACCTGAAAGAGGTGAAGAGAATTTTCAGATGCTGACTTTGCAGGGCACTTGGTTGACAGAAAGAGCGCTTCAGGAATGGCCCAGTTCCTAGGGTCATGCTTAGTCTCGTGGGGATCTAAAAAGCAAAACTCAGTGGCACTCTCCACAGCTGAAGCTGAATATGTGGCTGCCGCATCATGTTGTTCTCAGGTTCTATGGATTAAGTCACAACTCCAGGATTACGGTATGTCTTTTGGCCCAGTTCCCATACTCTGTGATAACAGTAGTGCCATAAACATTTCCAAGAATCCTGTGCATCATTCTAGAGCTAAGCATATTTATATAAGGCATCACTTTCTACGTGACAATGTTGAGAATGGGAACATCTCGATGGAACACTGTAGAACTGAAGAGCAAATTGCGGATATTCTTACCAAAGCTTTAGACAGACGTCCCTACCAGCGTTTTCGAATGCTTCTAGGGATGATAACTCTAAACTAAACAAGTCCCTGTTTATCTCTCTCTCAATGCCTGACTAGTTTATCTAAGATTGCATGATAGGGAACTTGGATTTATTGCTTTCACTATGCCATGATTACTAGTCTAGAGAAAAATGTGTACAAAGGAACTCCATTTCTTTATGTCCAAAATGATCAACCAGAGTTCCCTTTATCCCTCATTACAAGCCACCATGACGGTTGATCATCTGACCCATCCTAAGCTAGGGACCAAACAAACGCTTCTCATGAGCCAAAACATTTCCTTTATCGAGTTGCAAATTGTCTGGTTCCCTTTGAGTTCCATAGCCCCACAAAAAGACGAGTGTGAAGTTCCCTTAACCACTTCACTCTCCCTGACCTTGAAAAGATCATGGGAACTGATGCATCTACAAAGGGAACGCTGACTAATTTTCAAAGAAAAACCGTCACTTGGGAAGTGGACTTTTGTGTCAGAAGCCCTGAAGCGTTAAAGGCCAAGTATTCAAAATTTGAAAAGGACTTCCCAAGAGATTGTGACGCGTGTCCAGAAGCGTGCTTGAGAAGTTGAAACGGCGCCCCACGTTCATTGGGCAACGGTTACCGAGGTTATTCCACTTCCCTTTCTACCCTTCACCTCCTCTCTCCTTTAAAACCCCTCTTTGCCATTTTTAGGCCCTTTATTCCTTCTTACACCTCTGTCATTTGTCTTCCTCAAATCTCTTTCACTCTCTTTTCAAGAAACCTCCAAAACCTCCCAATTTCTTACAAAAATGGCCCCTCAACACACATTCGCCCAAATCAAAGCGTGGGTACTTGCCAATCCTCGCATCCTTTTCATCTCTCAACTTAAAGAGATCGAGCAAGAACAAGACCTAACCATGAAGGATGTCCTCATTCAAGGGCTATACAATCAAGTAAGCCCCTTCTTGCCTCCTCCTCCTCCTCAGGCCGACGAAACCGTCTCCTGGACCTCTTCCTCCTCCGAATCTCTTCCTCTCCCTCCTCCAAATACCAACACCTCCTCCGAAGTTGTCATCGTTGACAACTTCGGAGACGCTCGCCCCTCAATCAATGAAAAACCCCACAAATCCAAACATCGCCACTCATCTAAACGCCGTCACTCATCAAAAGATCCCTCCAAATCCAAAAAATCCAAACACTCCCACGACCCCTCCAAATCCAAAAAGCGTAAACACTCGGAGGCCTCTGAATTCTCGGAGCCCAGAAAGAAGGCTTTCTTCAGGTTTGAGGACTACCTGAACTGCTCCAAGGAGAGTTCTTGTGCTCCCAAACCTCCCTACCCTTTCCCTTCCGACGATGGGACCTCCGAACTCCAGAGTCTACTCCCCTCGTCCTCCTCCATCCCTCCTCTTCAAATCGAGGGACCTCCCAAAGCTCCTCCCACAAAACGACCAACCCCCCCTCCACCACCTCCCTCAGTTCCCACCCCCAAGGGCACTCTCACAAAACAATCGACTCCTCCTCCACCGCCTTCTCCAGTTCCCACCACGATGGGAACTCCACCTCCCCAACCTCCTTCCATTCCTCCCGTCCCTCTAACTACGGGTTCTCCAACTCCTCCTTCCTCTTCACCAAAACACATCTCCACCACTCCCATCTCTGCTTCGGGGATCTCTACTCCCCAAGTCACCAGATCCCTTCCTCCCCCTTCCACTCAACTCACCACCTCTCTTCCTTCTTCTCCTCTCCCCTCTTCCATCACGTCTCCCACCACCACCAAACTCCCCTCTCCCTCACCATCCAAAAGTACCGTCGCTCTCTCCTCAGACGACGACGATCTTCCTCTCTCTGTGGTCATCGGCAAAATCACCAAGGATCCTCCTCCAATCATCATGGGAACTCTGGAGGAGGAAGCCCAACTCAAGGCCATCTGAGCACACAGTTTCCCAAGGGACAAAGTCCCCACAAAAGGTGGCTCCTCAAGAGCCCACAGAGACAAGGGACCTCGCACCAGCTGGAGGTGCTGAGGCAACAACAAGTCATCCTGGAGATGACGCGGAGGGCTCAGGTTCGAGCACCTCCGAGGAAGAAGGGACCTCCCACGATGAGGTCGAAGAAGAAGAAGAAGCTCCAGCTACAAAGGAGCCAGCACGGATCCCTACACCTGGACACCAAATGGTGGTGTCCACGAGTTCCCAACCACCAAGGGACCGCGTGCTTATGATTGAAGCGGCTGCACCCCCTCAGCAGAAAGGACCTCGCACGGTCTCTAGGGGGAACACATCCAAAAGCACTTCAAGGAAGGGGAAGGGGACCACCAAACATCATGTAGATGAGCGCCGAAAGCTTCTTCCTCACCTCATTGTTTCAGAAGAAGTGCTAACTCAAAATGGTCTGGAGGAACTGTGGGACCTGATCAAGGCCCAGGGTTGGGAGAGACTCTGCCAAGAAACTGTGAGCGTAGATCCCTCACAAGTGTGTCGATTCTACAACAACTTCACTATCACCAACGACGGCACTCAGGGAACTCTCTCCCACGAAGGCGACGAGTTCATTTTTACAACGTCTACGATCCGCCTTCAACTCCAGGTCCCTGGTCAAGGGCTTAGCGAGGTGCCCAACAAGCTCTGGGGCGACTTCAACAGCGCCGAGGTGTGCAACACAATTTTTGAGGGTCGGGTTCCCTCTAAGGTCCTCTCGACGCATCATCTGTCCTTGGTCGCCAAGCTCGCTCACCAATTCATCATCAACGTGGTGATCCCACGCCAGGAGAAGCGCTTGGTCGTCAACATCCCAGATGCCATCATCCTCTACCACTTCCTCCTCAAGAAGCCCATAAATCTTCCCCGAATAATCCTTGGGCACATGGAAAAGTGCATGGCCTCCAAGTCCCACTCCCTTCCCTACTCCGGGCTGATCAAGAAGCTCCTACAAAAAGAGGGTCTTTACGACGCCTCTAAAGATGAAATCGAGCTTGGAAGGGAACTGGACATTACAGTTGCCCAGAAAATGAGGCACTCGGAGCCTGTAGAAGAGACGGCTCCACTAGAGTCTGGTCCACAAGAGGGGAACTCTCCAATGTTGCTCCGCATCGCCAACACCCTCGACCAGATTGCTAGGGACCAAGCAGTGTTGCCCAGAGGACAAGAAAAGCTTACACAAGTCCTTACGCGCCTTTGTGACGCCTTGTTCCCTCAGAACCCATGATCTCTCCCTTCTTGTTCCCTTAATCCAAAAATGACCACAAATTGTACTTGGGTTCCCATTGTACATATTATCTTAAGTAATAAAATGGTCTTTATTTTGATTGTGTGTTCCATTCTTTCCTAATATTGCTTTGCTTATTTTAGATGATGTCAAAAGGGGGAAAGATAAAAAATGCGAGATGAGTTAAAAGTTTAAGTTATCACAGACCACGCATAAGCTAAGGGGGAACAATTGCATAAAAAGCCTAATAGGAACTATGTGTCTCACCAGAAGTGGCTCCCTAAATCTAAATGTTTCACTAAGAGTGACTTCCCAAAATCATACTTAGGAACTCATCAGCATATTATTCATTGAAATACTTGCATTTTTGTGATGGGTTTGTCATCATCAAAAAGGGGGAAATTGTTGGGACGTTGTTGGGACCTCTGGTTCTAAACAACGAATCAACGATTCAATTCTCTTAAGTTTTGATAATGACAAACACCATAGGGAACTAATGTGGTTTGTTCAAGTATTTCTAAGGAACGCCAAGAACTCCTACGAATGACCAAAAGCCACTGCAGGCCACAATGAAGAGTTTCCCATCAAGGGAACTCTGAAGAGGAAAGTTTCCATGAACTTGGGCATCAAGCAAAGGGCATTTTGGACACAAACGAAAGATGCGACTGCCCAAGACAAATGGACTATAAAGCCAAATGAATAGTACTCGGTCTGAGCACTTCTCCCAGAACTTACAAACACCCACATCAGAGAAAAGAAAGAAAAGGAAGAGAAGTCCCCGCCGGCGAGTGTGTGATCTCGACGACGGTGAAGCTGAAGTTCCCTGGAGCAAGGGAACTGAGAAGTCAGCGTAAGGTTTGAGTTACTTGTGTTTTGCTGTTGTGAGCTTAGGAACTCAGTTGAGAGGATTTACTAGTGTTGCTAGAGTTAGGAAGAACTTGTAGGAACAGAGAATTGTAAATCCGGCTGTGTAACTAAGGAACAAAGCAATCAATATAAGTAAGTCATTCAAAATCCTCCAAGCGGAGGTAGAGGTTTACCCATACAACTAGTTGGTTGTAGTGGGGTTCCTCTATAAAGGAACTGTGCCTTTTGTTGTTTTTATTACTTGCGATTAATTACTTCCGCTGCATTGGGAACAACTTAATTGCCAGTTCCCAAGCTCACTACTAACCGATTACGATCCAACAGTGGTCTTGATTAAAAAGCAAAGCAGAAATCAAAGACTGATATACTACACTGGCAAGGTGTTGCTCGACGCCGAAACAAGGTATACTCATATGGAGAAATATCTTCTCACTTAAGTCACCACATATCGCAAGCTCAACCACTACTTTCAAGAGCACCCAATCCAAGTCATTATGGCTTATACTATTGGACTGCTCCTCGCAAGCTCGAATCTCGCTATACGAGTTGCAAAAAGGGTGATGGCCGGATCGATGGAGGGGATGATGGTGCAAAGTGATCGCCACGAAAATCCAAGAAATTCCGACAACAAACACCACACAACTAATCCGTCTTCAACTGGATGGATCTTCCTCTTCCGAACTCGGAATTGAGTGATTCTAATTCGAGCAGTTAGATCTCTGAGTCTAGTTTAACCCCTCAAAATTTCAGACCTAGATGATTAGTGGATTGAAAGATATTTTGATTTTACTGAGGGGGTTCAGAAACCACCTAGATAGATGATGGATCGAAATGGAGAGAACAAGGGGATATGGATGCTTGACAACTTGCATATGACTCACCAAGCTCTCAAACAAACTAAGATGCCGGAGATTGTCGGATATTACTCACCAACAACTTGAACAGCGAGAATTGAACAAACGAAAACAAGAACAAGAACTTGAATTGAAAGATGCAAGGAAAGTAAGCAACAAAGTTTTTCGTTCAAATCTCCAGAACGAGGAGGAGGAGGCCGACCTTAAACCTAACACAAAGCCTTACAAAATTAACCCCCTCACTTAAGGAAATTACATAAATTAACCCGAAATCCCGAAAAATTATAAAGTGTCCTTAATCGTCAAAAAAGTCACTTGTCGGAACACGAGTCAAAAGGTGACTCCAACCTTCTTCTTTGTAAACCTTTGGAAACTTATGATCCATGAGCTCCTCCTTGATCTTGTCAAGCATTGCCCTAGCATGTTCTCGAGTGATGCACCCATAATAGAGCGTCGTGCCTTGACTCGGCTCCTTAGCGCCTCGGACACCGTCCATGGATATGTGTCCAAATAAAGACTCTCCCTTGTCATGCAAATTGGACTTGTCTTTAGGGATGGAATCTTCACTCAAATCATGGGGCCATGACTCGGTAGATGGAATCACATCAAAGGGGATGTGGATTTGGGGCAATACGACATCGAGTATGTCCCTCGAATTGCCATAAAGAGATAAGTCTTGGCGGATTTCGTAGTCGAGTTCTCCCGCGTACCGATCAGAGCCGTGAGCGCGAAAAGCCAAACCGATGTCACGAGCGACCTCTAGAATTGCGGAGTCAAGTCAACCATAGAAACCGCAATCACGGCCTGTGCACCCGTGGTCGCGGATGACCTCTAGAGACAAAACAACTCTCAGATGAATGGTGTCGTGGTCGCGGCTTGCGAAACCACGACTGCGGTATGCCCCCGAAGCATAACAAATGTAGAATGGGCCCTTGAAATCGTTGGCACAACTAACAATCAAGGGTCAGGAGCTAGAATTGTGCTTACTTCACCCACCGGAGAGGTGTTCAGCTCGCCATCCACCTCGAATTCAATACCACCAAAAACGAGGCCGGATACGAAGCGTTAATAATCGTGTTAGAAACGAATGCTAGTCTTGGTATCGCTAGACTACTCGTTTTATCCGACTCGCAGCTGATAGTGAACCAAGTGTTGGGGCATTATGAAGCCAAAGGGCCAAGGATGCTCAGATATATGGAGAAAGTGAAAGCTATGCTAGAGCAGTTCAAGCGATATGAGCTTAGACAACGATTGTGCGATCAAAAGTATGTTGATACCTTAGCAACGTTAGCTTCTTGTTGAGGAGGCTCGCTCAAAACTTCGATACATGTAGAAGATTCATGATTTCCAGCAATCGATGCCTCTAAAGAAACCACAATCAATGACATGCCCGCAGCCGCGATTGCGGAAATCGCCTCGATAGAGGCCGCGGTCACAAAAAGCAAAAATTCGCAAGATCTCGGATGGCAAATTCCCTTGATATGCTACTTGCATGAGAACATCCTGCCCTCGGATATCACTGAGGCTTGGAAGGTTTGCTTAAGGTTTCATAGGTTTTGGCTATCGCTGAAAAAGATTTAGTATCATCGGTCTTTTTTCGGGCCATACTTGAGATGCAAACCCCCAAGCAAGGTTGAGCCTCTATTATACGACATCCATGAAGGCATATGTTGGATGCACACTGGACAAGGCTAATTTATTCATTTTAGGCAATGTTTATCTAGTGGTAGTAAGATTGGAACATCAAGCCTTAGGGATCACATTCAAGTTAGGTGTTCTAAGAAGAATGCATAGGTTGATTTGCGTCCACAATTGCTAAATTACAATCGCAAATTAGATGGAACTACAAGGGTGGAAAACCATCTATTCAGCCAAGATGTGTCAAGGAAGGAGTTAGCAAATATGCTCATCATGCATACCCTTTGAGCATAGTGGATCATATTAAATTTAAGAGATATTCATCTAGTTTAAATCCAAACTTCAAGTTGATAGGTTGGAATACTCTAAGGACTGATATAAGGAAGATGTTTGCAAGTGAAAAGGCAAGGTTTTGAAAGATATTTGAGGATAATTCTAGAAGAATTGAAATTACAACTGATATGTGGATAGCATCTCACCAGAAAATAAAAGGCTATATGGCTTGTCACCACCCACTATATTGATCAACAATGGAATTTGCACAACAAATTTGTGAGGTAATCATACTTAAACTTATTTGTTAAATTTATTTTCTAGTTTTGTTAACTTATAATATGTTAAATTTCCTTGTCTAGTTTTCTGGTTTTGCTTTGCTGAAAGTTAACTTTTAATATGCTAAATTTTTTGTTTTGTTTTTGTTGAATGTTAAATTTATTACCTTTACTATTTATAGGTATGCTTATGTACCTAGTCCACATACTGCCGAAGTGCTACTTGAAACATTGTCTATGTTCAATATTCATGAAAAAATCTTTATTGTGGTTGTGGATAGTGATATAACGAATGATGGTATGCTAGAAATGTCACGACATAGATTTGATTCAAGTAATCTTTTGTTGGATGGAGCTTCGTTGCATGTACATTGCAACGCTCACATATTGAATTTGGTTGTTCAAGATGGATTTGATGTAATAGCCTCGGGGATTAAGAAATTAAGGGATTGTGTTTCTTTTTGGGCTACAAATCCAAAAGGGGTTCAAAAGTTTGAGGACAAGACTAGAATTTCAAAAATTGATTGCTTTAAAAAGTTGGTTTTGGATTGTAAGACTAGATGGAATTCCACTTATGTCATGCTTCAAACTGCTTTACCATATAAGGAGATATTATGTAAGTTGAAAAATTCAATATCCTCGATTTGGCTTTGAAATTTCTACAGAGGATGAATGGAAGTGGGCTGAAAATATATGTGGTAAATTGGCTAGATTTTACAAGGTGATTGAGATATTTTCAAGAAGATCTTACCCTACTACCAATCTGTTTTTTAGAGAAAAAAAATCAAATTTAACTTGCTTTGATGGAGTGCTTGCCTAGTAGTGACAACAAGAATTAGGCTATGACTATGAAAATAGTGGAGATATTTGATAAGTATTGCCCGAATGTCAATGGTATTTTAGCTCTTGCTACTATATTAGATCCATGAGACAAGATTGAAAGTGTGGAATGGTACTTTCAAAAGATTTATGCTAAGGATTCTTTAATGAAGGTCGATTAATAACTTGCATTTAGAGCATGTTTAGGGTGCATATTAGATCATGTTTAGTTATGTTTTTATCTTGCATCTCGTGTGTCTAGATAGTTTTTAGTAGTTTAGTTTAATTATGTGGTTCGGTATCTACTCTTTGCATTTCTTGGTATTTCAGGTCTAATATGAGAAGGAAACCGAGCTATTCAAGGAAGGTAGGGATGTCAAGGATATAGAAGAGGATTCAAGACAAGAGGTTTAAGGCCAAACAAGTTGGGATTTTTGCCCAAGAAAGAAGCCGAGTCAAAGTCCAAGTCAAATAAGAGTTACCCTACCAAAACCACCCAAGGTAGTACCCGGAGTAACAGCCAAGGTAATCTCATCTGAAGGATACCCGACCGAGTAGTTGGTAGGGTAGTTGGTAGGTGTTGGATTTGGACGAGATCCTCTTGATATATTTGTTTCCAAAAATACTTTTAGCCTAGTTATCTATGTTAGGAGATCATTGGATTAGAGAACAAGTTTAGATTGTAATTCTCTCTCTCTCTCTCTCTCTCTCTCTCTCTCTCTCTCTCTCTCTCTCTCTCTCTTAGAACCCTAGTTGGAGATTGAAGACTCTTGTTTGATTTTGCTGGATTTTAATCAAGTTTGTTTGTTTCTTGAATGCAATATGTTTATTCTCATTATTGAATTGATTTCTTCTCTCTCCATGTCTAGCTAAACCCTAAATTCTAAGATTGTGGTGAACCCAATGATGTGTAGGTAGACAAATCTATTAAATCGTATAATCTATTGTTTGAAGTTTTGTTTGATTCAATCCTAAATGCTCTATGTCTTAGTAACTCTTGTGAGTGGGAACTTGCCAAAGTCGCGAAAGCGGATGTTGATTCAATTTAATATGAAATTCTAAGTGCTTAAAGGTCTTGATTTTAATTTGCAAGTGACGAAAGTGGATGTTTAATTGATTCAAGATACTTCTGTTAATATTCAAAAGGATTTAGTGGATATATTAGACAATTGCCTTCAAACAAAGTCATAATTAAGATTGTGCAATCATCTTTTATAATCTACCGAAGCATTGTTCTGTGGATCCTTGATCTTAGAAGCTTTTCTCCCATTGATTTTCTCATATTTACTTGTTTACTTTCTTATAGTTAGTTTGATAGTCATAATTACACCCTAATATTTTCTTAATTTTTACGACTTACTCTATTTATTTGACTGCAATTAATACTACTTAGTCCCAGAGTTCGACACCTTGGTATTACAACCGATCCCGTACACTTGCGGGTAGGATATGGCCTATCAAGTTTTTGACGCCATTGCCAGGGACTATAGTTAGTATTGGTTGTTTCTCACAACCGGTAGACTAGGTTTGTTTTTCTTTTTAATTTCGTATCTTTTGTCTGTGATTTTAGGTTTGTTCTCTAGTTCATGCGAAGAGCCCTAAACGCTCAACCACCCAATGATTTTAATCCTGAAATTGAGCGTACTTTCCGTAGAAGACTAAGTGAGCAACGTGCAATCCAAGTTATGAGTGATCAAGACCAAGATGTTCAGGCCTTGCATAAAGCCTATGTCGCTAATATAGAAGCCCAACTAGCGGCTACTAGAAATCAAATGGTTGTTGTGACCCAAAACCAAGAGCTCCAAGAGCAAGAACAATGTCCACAAACTCTAGCTGAATATATGCGGTCTGCTCAACATGGACCTATTTCCGGTGTTGTCTATCGTGAGTTTCAAGCTCGTTACTTTGAATTGAAGCCCTCCTTGATCAACATGGTTCAACAAAATCAATTTGGAGGTCTTCCATCTGAAAATCCTCATCAACACCTCACTACTTTTATTGAGCTCATGAAAACTATCAAAATCCATGATGTCCCAAATGCCACACTCAGCAGGATGAGAGCCTTCTCATTCCCTTTAAGGGACAAGGCCAAGACATGGTTCAAGACTCTTCCACATAACTCCGTCAGAACATGGGATGAGTTAGCCCCAACCTTCTTGACCAAATACTTTCCACCTAAGAAGACTTCAAAGATGAGGCAGCAAATCAGTAATTTCAAGATGAAAGATGAAGAGTCTTACTTTGAAACTTGGGAGAGATTCAAGGAGCTTCTTCTGTTGTGCCCTCATCATGGGCAATCTAAGGTGGCACTTCTTGATATCTTCTATAATGCTATTGATGGCAACTCGTCTGCTAATTAATTAACGTCTCATTTGGAGGTGGCTTGTCTAATCTGCAAACAAAAGAGGCATGGGATTTGATTGAAAGAACTACATTGCATTGTTGAAGGCTAAGCTAATAGTACAAAACAACACTCACCGTTGCAGTCGTAGAAACTATTCCGACACCTTTCCACTCCTAATGTCAAAGTAGCTATTGGGAGGTGGATGACAACACTCACTTGAGAGCTCAGGTTGATTCTCTTACTCAAAAGATTAAGCAAATGGAGGTTTCCTTGGCCAAAGCTGAAAAGACAGGTACTCCTAAACCATCAAGTTCTAGGGTTAATTGTCAATTTTGTGGAGAAGATGATCACACTATATCAGCTTGTCATTTGTATGCTTCTCAACGTGAGCCACAACAAGGGGAAGTTAGCTATATGAATAACTACAATTGGGGTGTAAGGAATGACCCATACTCCAATACTTACAACCCCGGTTGGAGGAATCACCCAAACTTCTCCTATGGAAATAGTCAAACATAACAAAGATCTCCCCCCCCTAGATTTCAACCAAAAGCTCCTCAACCACAAGCTACTCCTCTTATGCCACAACCTCAAAAATCAACAATGGAGCTTCTACTTGAACAAATTGTGGTGGGTCAAAAAGCAATGATCTTAAAGTTATAAGTGGTGAAAAAGCAGAATAAGATGTTTGAGCAACAAATTGCTCAACAAGCATTTAATGCTCCAAGACCCAGTGGTCAATTACCTAGTCAACCTGAAGATAATCCAAGAGGCCAAGTGAATGTTGTATCTCTGAGAAGTGGAAGAGAACGTGAAACTCCTCTACCAAAAGCTCAAAAGGTGAAGGAGTATGAGTTGCAAGAGAAAGAAGTCCCTGAAGAGCCAAAATAAGATGAGAAGGAACCTCCATATGCTCCTCCACTACCATACAAGCCACCTCTACCATTTCCTCAAAGAAGAGCTCAAGCCTAATTGGATCCAGAATTTAGAAAATTTGTGGATGTATTAAAGAAGCTCTACATTAACATTCCTTTCACATATGCCTTGAAGCAAATGCCCTCTTATGTGAAGTTCTTGAAAGAGGTTCTATCCAACAAGAGGAAGATTGATGAATGCCAATCCATCTCGCTAAGCAAGGAGTGTAGTGCCCTTATCCAAAACAAGCTCCCTTCAAAACTTCAAGATCCACGTAACTTTTTTGTCCATATTTCTTTGGTAATACTACTTATGATTCTTTATGTGATCTAGGATCTAGTGTTAGTATTATTCCTTTATCTATCTGCAAAGAGTTGGGTTTGGGAGAACCTAGACCTATAGGAATGACACTTTATATGGTGGATAGATCATCAGTTCGCCCCATAGGAATCATTGAAGATGTACCTATTCATATATGTAAGTTTTTAATTCCTGTGGATTTTATTGTGCTTGATATTGATGATGATATGCATGTCCTAGTCTTCTTGGGAAGACCTTTTCTAGTTACTGCAGGTACCATGATTGATATTAAGCAAGGGGTCCTCTCCTTCACAATAGGTGATGAGAAAGTTGAACTTAAGTCTTTCTAAAGATATTAAACAACCTTCTTGTGAGGATGATGATTGTAGGATAGAGGTCATAGACAAGGAAGTTCATAGATCATTGATGTCTATGGTCTCTAAGGACCCATTGGAGCTTAGTGTACCCGCTATTGAGGACCGAGTAGAGAAAGGAGAGCTACTTGCTGATGTTGCTCAACCTTCTCAAAAAGTTGTGGAGGCTAAAAGCCTCATTGTTTGTGATATTACTACAGACATGAAGGGTAGAGATCCAAAGAAAAAGAAGAAGGATCGAGCAAAATCTGAGCTTAAGAGTGGAGACAGGGTGATGCTTTTTCATGAAAGATCCAACATGTTTCCAGGGAGTAAAGGAACAAGATGGTTAGGGCCATACATAGTGACTTGAGTTCTACAAGAAGGAGGAGCTAAGCTTTGGATAAAAACTCGGGAAAATTCAAAGTACAAAGGCATAAGCTGAAGCTTGTAGTTGATCCTAATTTGGTTAGGGTGGGTAGCAAAACTCCTGACCCGAGTGCTTAAAAGAAGATGGAAGGTCAAGCTAATGACCTTAACAAGCGCTTCTTGGGAGGCAACCCAAGGTTAGTGTTTTCTTCTCTCTCTCTCTCTCTCTTTTATTTTCTACATTTGGGACAATGTAGATTTTAAGTTTGGGGGAGGGAACAAGTTTCATGTTAGTTAGATTGCATATAGTTTCATGCTAGGTTACATTTTCATGTTCAAGTTTTTTTTTTGCACTTGTCTTTGTATAAAAAAAATTCAGAAAAATGTCAAAAAAAATACAAAAAAATCATGCATTTTAAGTGTTATTGAATCACTTTTAATGGAAAACCCCTTGTCCTCTTAATTATTCTTTTCATAACTCTAAAACCCCATGACATGCTTGAATTGTTGAAATCTCTATATATTGGCATGACTGTGGATTTGTATGTTTTGCATATAATTGAATGAGCACATGTTATCTATTTAGATTTGATATTATGTTGAAGTTCTAGATATGCTTAACCTTGTGAGATCATATTTTTAGCCTTTCTAGGACTAATTGTCCTCTCTTATATTTCTTGAGTGTCTCGCTATGACTTGCTACTCTAGAACTTGTGTTTAGATATCTATTTTGAGGCTGCTTACATGAGTCTTGCATATGACATTCAAGTGATAGAGGCATTATTTTTCATTAGCCTATTTTTCTCAATCCATCCTGCATATTAATCCTTCTTTTTGAAGCCCGTGTTAGCCTTAATAGCCTATCTTTTTGAGCTCCACAAAATTAAATCCCGAGCCTAATAAGCCTGATCCATCTGGAGAATAGGAATTTTTGCTGGATTTGTTTTGTGAAGTTTGAGTGAGTTGGGGAGTTGAGAAGAAGAATGAGATTAGTGGATGAGTTGTAAAAAAATGAAGTAAAGGGAATGGAAGTTAAGAATGAAGAATGGTGTGAGCTTAATAAAAAGTGCATATGAAAAAAAAGTTTCAAACACCATGAAAAGAATGGGTTGTGAAAAAAAAAAGAAAAATGTTAAAGAAGTGTGAGAAGAAAAAGAAAGAGAGAAGTGAAGTATAGTTGAAAGGTTTGAAAAGAAAAATGAGCAAAAAGGGTTGGTTTGTTGGTGTTGATAAAGCTTGATTTCTATTCTCCAAATTTAGCACCACATAGCCAAATATATTCTCTACCTTAATCTTCTTACCTTGGCCATATTACAACCCATCAAAAGACCTCTTGATTTTTGTTGTATGCAATGTCCATAGCGGTGGAGATTTAGAACACTGATGCAAACATATGGTAGTTTAGCAGTCTTAGTTGAGAATTGAGCGAAACACTATACCCTAAACACATGAGTGTGAGAGACAAACACATTTACCTAGTGAGGTCTAGATTGAATGCATTGTCTTGGTCTCTTTAATATCCTAAAGCATGTGCAATGTTTTCAATTTGTGAACTACGAGTCTATTGATTATTGCTTGTCAAAAATTAGAGGTGGATACTTGGATTGCTTTGTCTTGTGGGGTGTTGAGTTTTGTTTCTTGCTTGAGGACAAGCAAGGTTCAAGTTTGGGGAATTTCATAACTTGCATTTAGAGCATGTTTAGGGTGCATATTAGATCATGTTTAGTTATGTTTTTGTCCTTCATCTCGTCTGTCTAGGTAGTTTTTAGTAGTTTAGTTTAGTTTTGTGGTTCGATATCTACTCTTTGCTTTTCTTGGTATTTCAGATCTAATAGGAAAAGGAAACCAAGCTATTCAAGGAAGGTTGGGATGTCAAGGATCTAGAAGAAGATTCAAGACAAGAGGTTCAACGCTAAACAAGTTGGGATTTTTTCCTAAGAAAGAAGTCGAGTCAAAGTCCAAGTCAAATAAGAGTTACCTTACCAAAAAAAACCTCCCAGGGTAGTACCCAGAGTAACAGCCAGGGTAATCTCATCTGAAGGCTACCCGACCGAGTAGTTGGTAGGGTAGTCTCTCGTGTTGGATTTGGACGAGATCCTCTTGATTTATTTGTTTCCAAAAATACTTTTGGCCTAGTTATCTATCTTAGGAGATCTTTGGATTGCAGAACAAGTTTAGATTATAATTCTCTCTCTCTCTCTCTCTCTCTCTCTCTCTCTCTCTCTCTTAGAACCCTAGTTGGAGATTGAAGACTCTTGTTTGATTTTGAATTTGAATTTGTTGAATTTTAATCAAGTTTGTTTGTTTCTTAAATTCGGTATGTTTATTCTATTTATTGAATTGATTTCTTCTCTCTCCATGTCTAGCTAAACCCTAAATTCTAAGATTGAGGTGAACCCAATGATGTGTAGGTAGACAAATCTATTAAATTGCATAATCTATTGTTTGAAGCTTTGTTTGATTCAATCATAAATGCTCTATGCCTTAGTAACTTTTGTGAATGGGAACTTGCCAAAGTTTGAGACTGGAAGGTAATAACTTTGATAAGTAGTCAGACAGAGAATTGAGACTGAAAGGTATTTTTTCCTATTGGAATCCTATGATTTGAACCTGAGCTTTCTCTATTCTGAAAGTATTTTGAATTCTCTTGTGGAATAACAATTGTCATAGAAACCTTAAGGCTGGGTTGAGTTAGCATGTCGCGAAAGCGGATGTTGAATCAATTTAATCTTAAATTCTAAGTGTCTAAAGGTATATATTTTAATTTGCATGTGACGGAAGTGGATGTTTAATTAATTCTAGATACGTTTGTTAACATTCGAAAGAATTAAGTGGATCTATTAGACAATTTCCTTCAAATTCATAATCAAGATTGTGCAATCATCTTTTATAGTCTACTGAAGCATTGTTGTGGGGATCCTTGATCTTAGAAGCTTTTCTCCCATTGATTTTCTCATATTTACTTGTTTGCTTGCATATAGTTAGTTTGATAGTCATAATCACATCCCAATATTTTCTTAATTTTTACGACTTAGTCTACAAATTTGAATGCAATTAATACTACATAGTCCTAGAGTTGGACACCTTGGTATTACAACCGATCACGTACACTTGCGGGGTAGGATTTGGCCTATCATTGATAAGGTCAAGTCTATGTTTTTTGCTCTTTTTCACCAATATGGTGATTCAAATAATGAGATTGGAGGTCAAGAGTGTGTATCTTCTACTTTGCTTGGAAAAAGGTAAGTTAGTTCTGATAATTATGAGGATGCTTTTAGCTTGTCCAAGAGAAGTAGGAAGAGGAAGACATATGTGAGGTCTGAATTTGAGTACTATCTCGAAGAACCTGCTTTTCCAATTAAAATGTAATGCGTTTGACATTCTTAATCATTGGAAAAGTGATCTTAAATATCCAACGCTACACAAAATTGCTAAAGATTTTTTGGATATTCATGCATCAACAGTTGTGTCTAACAATGCTTTAGTATGAATGGTAGAGTTGTGAGCCCGCGACTTTTTCCGTTGAATGTGGATATAATGCAAGCATTAATGTGCTTGTGAAGCTGGATTCATGCAGACTATGTAGGTAAATTAAACTTATTATATATACTTGTTATACTTAAAGCATTATCTTTTGTTAATTTATCAATTTTCTATGATTGAGACATTATTTGTGTAACTTGTGCTATTATTTATCATTTTAGAAAATTTTGATGATTTACAATCTTATATCTCTCTATTGGATGATAAAGATGTCGAAGAAGTAAGTGGTGGTGAAATGATTGAAGTATGTTATTTAACTTCTTTTATGTTACTTTGTTTTAATATTCAATTGTGGTAAATTTCTTATTTTTATCTATTTTATTGTATATTAGGATGTAGAATTGGACACTTTGGATGGAGCTCTCATTTGAAGGAAGATCTCAAATATTTATCTTTGTGTTTTTCACATATATATATATATATATATATGAAGGAATATTTGGACGAGGTTGTTGCTTGTTGACATTAGCATTCTGTTGTTTGTTTTTTGAATACTAGTTGTCCCCTTCGTGCCATGCACGACTATGACTCGATATTTTTTAGATATACTATAAAAAAGATATTAATAAACAAAAATATAATATAAAATTTAATGTAAGTAATTTGTTGATCGTAATATGTATAAAAATTATTTTGTTTTTTAAAATCAAATAAAGCAAATTAAATTTTGATTATTAAGTATAAATAATGAGAATAATATATACAATGCTCATAAAATGTTATGGTAAATTTTTAAATAATGAGAATAATATATACAATGCTCATAAATTGTTATGGTAAATTTTCAAATTGTGTGTTGCAATAAAAGTAAAGTATTTTGACAAAACTTCTCATAAGGAAATATTTTGATTAAAAAAGCATAGATTTATCAAAATATATAGGCATATAATTATCTGTTTATATAAAATATTTTTATAAGGAAAGCATTTTTTATCATTATAGTTAAATATGACGTGTAAGTGACGGGGTGAAAATAGTACGGTGTGGCATATGACGTGTCAAAAATTACATGACATGGCTTAAGGAAAAGACGACATGTGGCAAAATCCGATGTGGCGTATTCTAGAAGCGACATGTGGACAAAGCTGACGTGGCGCAATGTGGTGGCTCCAAACCTTATTGCTTTTATATATAGTAGATTTGGATGACATTAGAAAGGTTGGTGCTTGATTTATTATATGTAATTTTGCTGACATTGGGCTGTTTCGATGTTGGCTTGTTGACATTAGGTTGTTGTCATGTTGAGATAAAGTCAAACTACGGATTTATGGATATTTGTTTTTGTTTAAAGTTGTCATTTTTATATATTTTTTATATGAAGTTAAGTAGTTATTATAGATTTTTATGGATTTGGTACTCCTTTACCATTTACCAGGTTGGATCTACCCCCAAAGTGCGAAGTGGAAAAATTATATTGGTTTTATGGGTGAACGGATTACCTAATAACCCGCGGGTGGCCTTGGTTTCAATAGGATCGGATGGTTTGGATAACTGGTATAACCTTTTATGGGTGACGGGTGGATCGGGTATAATTGCGGTTCGGGTGGTGGAAGTGCTCCACCCACCCATAATCCAACCCATTGACAACCTTGCCAATGAACAAACAAGGATATATCATTGAACAAATAGGGGTATATCAGTAAACAAATATGGGTATATCGAAACTAATTATATGTGCATCAAAAACTAGATAATATTGTATTCATACGTATAATTAAGGTTAAAAAATTAAACTTAAAAGTAAAAAACTTCGAAATCGATGAACAATGTTATCAAAAACTCAATGCACAATTAGTCAATATTGATGCATAATTGGTCAATATTGATGCACAAACTATGCATGTCTCACAAAAAAGGAAAAAATTTGTTTGTGCCATTTTTTTAACTAAAAATACGTGAATAATACGGGAAAAATTCGTTCGTGCCGTTTTTTAATCATTTTTAATGAATGTCTAATCATGATCATTGATTTTTTTGAGGGGGCGTCTAAGATTTATTCTTATTTTCACTTGAGCGCTCATTTTCACGTGACTCTTTCTTATTTGTCATACTTATAGATAGAAGATTTATATAAAAAAATCCATAAATATAATATTGAGATGATATAACTATTATTTTATATTTTTATATTTATAGATATAAAAAGCTATTTTATACTTGTCATACTTATGGATAGAAAATTAATATGAAAACCTTTAATTAAAAATATGGTAATTGGATAATAAACTTAGTGACAATATTGCCCTTAACTACTTCAGGTTTCGAAAATATATATAATTAAATATTGATAATACTTTATTTATTTTTTACTAAGTATTATATATCAAAATACAACTCAAGGTATAATTTAAAAAAAAGAATGCCACTAAGAAATGTCAATTTTAAAAACTTATATAAAATATTATTATTTTATTTTTTGTATGATCTTATATATTTATAACCAAGTCTCACCATTACTCATAGCACTAGGTCGAGTCGGTCGGTATAAGCCGGTCTACCTGGTTCGTGCGCTTTGCCGGCTAGTTCACGGACCCGGAGTTTACCACCGAATGTGGGTCCCTCATTAAAAATTTTTTATTGTCCCTTTTCTATGATGAGCCAAGGTTTTCTTAGCTCGTCAACTCTCCCCCTACCCCCATATCTCTATGCCCGACTGAATTAAGTTTGATGATCATTGGAATTAAATGTTTTTTGTTCCTGAAGTAACAGATGCACCACCAAGACTAAGAGCATGACAACCATTCCAAATCGTACTTGGAGATCTTATGTCGAATCTCCTCTATGAACTAGAAAGGCAAATTGATAGTGAAAAAATGCACTCACTACAAACCCGAAATGCCCCACCAATCGGGATTAAGAACCCGGCTAAAAAAGAAAAGGGTGAAAGGTAGTTAGGTAAATCCCCCGCAAAATCAACTTAAACTCGATGGTGCAATGAAAAATGACGGTGTCTCCTCTTTTTGTTTTATCCTTCAAGGCCATTAGGGCTTACCAATTTGCATGGACGGTGGACTACTTTGTCGTCACTCCATGTCGATGACTGAAGTTGTTGTGCTTCGAAAGGGGATTTTTTAGGTCATCTGACATGGTGTTCCGCACATCCAAATTGAAGGCGAGAACCTGTTGCTTGTTAAAGCCGTGATATTCATAGTCTACTAGGCCATTTTCTGAGTTGGATTCTTTCTCACGTATTTAGAGAAGTCAATTCAGTTGCGGACTATATCATTGGATCTTTTCAACGTGTCTCATCCTTCCCGATTTGCTTCTGACCCAGTATTTAGGGACCTTATCCACAAAGATACTCTAGGGCAGTTCACATCTTTTAGCGTGGATTTCCCTAATTACTTCTCTTATTAAAAAAAATAACGGAGATCAAGAAGCGCGCATGAGCTGCGTACTTTATTTGAATATTTGGTGAACTAGTTTAACATTAAACTAGTTTTACCTGTCGTACCATGTACGACTACGATTCTATATTTTATAGACATTATAAATAAGATATTAATAAATAAAAATATAATATAAATTTTAATATAAGTAATTTATTGCTTGCAGAATGTATAATTTTTTTATCAAATATTATATTCTTCACATTTTATTACTTTTTATTTACGTAAATAGGGCTTATCAAATATTTTAATACATTTATTAAATATTTTATTATCTATTTTTATAAATTTTAAAATTATAAATATTTATCATTAATTTTTTATTAAAGAAAATCACTATATATATTTATAAATAAATTCTTCAAAAGATATATGTTAAAAGATTTATATTTATTCTAAAATATTTTATCTTTAATCTTAAATACTTGTATAAGGAAGTTTTTAAAAGATATTGTTATATTAATTAGATATTTTTTTGATGTTAAAGATAGATTTAAATAGTTAAAGAAGAATTTAATAGAAAAAGTTAAACTATTAGGAATAAAAATTAATTTTGTAATTATAAGGTGGGGCCAAAATCGTTCTGGTGGCTCGAAAAGGGACAACTTTAATATATAGTTATAGATTCGTAGCAAAATTAGACTTTAAACCCGTGATAAGGAAGATGGTTTTCTCATATTGGATGTACCAAATTTGTCAATAATAATACTATGCCAAGGCCAGATTAGTTATTTCACCGAAGTGCCTAACTTCATTTCTTTTCAATGTTCATGAATTCGCTTTGAATCTTTATTTGTTCACTGGATTTCATATAGTACTTAAACCATGACAAACTATGGAACTCGCTTCTTACTAGCATCAAATCTAAAAGCATAACACCACTGGATATTTGATACATCTTGTCATATTATGTCCTTTATCACTATAAAACAAAAAAAAAGAGTTTCCATACACTGGAAGAACATAGGAATGAAACCCAACCTTCTTAACAGAATACACACAAACAAAAACATGAAAAAATTACATTCATCCAGAATACATTACTTATATGATTTAGCATGCATCATAATCTTCAATGCCTAGCCAGCTTTCTTCACCAGAGTGAGCTCTGAGAGCCTGGCATTTATAGAAGAAACACAAATAAGTCTTATATTATACACATTGTAACACACGTACCATGAACTGAGCATAACTAATAGCACTCAGTCCCATTATGTCTCGAAACATCCTAGATGACACGAGTATTGTGGCTCGAGTGTAAGTGCAAGCTCGCTCGTCCTCCTCACTTCACCCGACATGTCACCCTGATAAGCCCCTCTGTACGTGTAACCCACACAAATAGTTTTATAAATGTCCACAAACATGTGTAAACACTAAACAGGCACAAATTAGAAATAACCATGGATTAATCATGTTATCTGGTATACAACTTCTTACTCAGTTTTGAGTTTCCAGTGTATTAGTCTTGAAACTTATTTATTTCCTTTATAGCTATCAAAATATTAGTTGTCTCAATTCTCAGTATATTTCAAAAGATTTTTTATTAGATTTTGAAACTGAACCTATACTAATGTTGTATAGCACAATGCAAGAGAGCGTGTTGATTAATGATTACCCCATGTTGACAGAAGCAAGATTTGGTGAGAGTAAGAAGTTGGATGAATCAGGATCATGAGAACTCTGTTGATTCTGTTGTTGCCATTGTATTTCTTGAGCTATTTCCTTCTCCCTCTCCTTGATCTTTATATTTTTTTGTGAAAAATTCACAATCAACACACAATCTTCACTTGATAAAACATAAAAAAAAAAGAGGAGTTTCAAAGTTACCTTCTTGGCAAGCTTGTTGTTTTGCTCCTGTATTGTCTTTTCCTGGTTATAACCAAAAGGGTCATGACTGATTAGAACAATCTCGATTTAGCTTAATCGAATTTAGAGGATCAAACTATAAAAGTATTAATAAAGGCTTGCCTTCTTCTGCAGTTCAGAGATAGATTCATGAATGACTTGGTTCTGCAGATGAAGTAAGGATGCGGATTTTATACTACAAAATTATCAAAATGATAAAAAAAAGAAGAAGAAGCAAGGCATTTGGATTAATAAGAAGTGTACTTTGCGCGATCGAATGTGCTTAAGAGCAATATCAAGCTGCTGCTCCAAGTTGTGTATCTCTTTCATGCTCAGTGTGCCAAGATCTTGACCCATGTAATGCCTAATCACAGCTAAGCTGAATTAAAATCCCCAACACAGATTGATTTGAAATGGTGAAGATGAGATGAGTGGGAACCTGTGGTTTCTTTGCAAAAGATCAACCTTGGATTTGAGTTTGGCATATTCAAAGGTCCAATGCACCTTTTCATCATGTAAAAATTAAAATATTTATGAGTTTTTTGAATGCCTTAATTAGTTACAGTAGATTATATGAACTTATAGTTGATTTTTTACTTATTTAATATATCTGCAAAAATAGTATTGCAGATATATTACCTGTGAATCAGAATCATTTGTAGTACTCAGCTGCCTTTCTGCATAAGAGTACCTTTCATACCTTTCAAGGATTTTCTCCATGCTGTTGAAATTTCACAAAGAACAAAGTAAGGAAAACAGTTAAGTAATAACAAAAATATGAGAGAGTAATTGAATCTTGGAATAGCAAGCTAAAGCCTTTGTAATTGAGCCTAAAAGATGAGTACAAGTCATGTATCACATAATTGTGTTCAAATTTTGAAGGGTTTGACATCAGATCTGAAAGCTTAACAAACACCAATTGAAGAAAACTTTGGTTGATCTAACTAAATTACATATGGTTTAATAAGTGGCCTACTTGTAATCCAATTAGTTAAACTCTTTTTTGTCTCACCTCATTGCTCAAGCATTTGATATAAGCTGTTGTTTGAAGAGAAAAAGAAAAATGAAGAATTTGTCAGATCTATATATGAAGATTCATTTGGACTTGTCAGATACGTCAGATCAATTTGAATCTACATATCTAAGTTATATAACCTCGAAACCCTATGCGCAATTATCTAGGCTATAAAGAATATGGAAAAAGAAATCATAGATAGTGGTGGTAAGAATTCAGCAAGGGAATTTGTCAGATCTCTGAAGGTTTATTAATATTTAAATAGTTTTACATTTATATCTAAAGACCTTATATTTTCAATTGAAAAAAAAAAAGCAAATTTCGCTCTTGTGTTTTTTTTTATAATTGCATTCAGCAAAGTGGATTAAAGTTTCATATAAATTTCCTGTCTTTTAGATGCCTATAAAATAAAATATTACAAAAAAAACTTCTCTTTCCTAATTACTCCAGATGAGTTAATTAAGAAAAACCCTAATCATCATCATCATCATTAAATTTCCCCTTTGTACCTAACATCTGAAGTTGCATCATCCATGACCATGAGAAGGAAAAGGAGAAAAATCAGGAAAAACAAATTAGATGCCATAATTAATTAAGCAGCACAGAAATAAGAATCAAAACTAATAATCAGATCAAAAGATCCACGTGCAACATAGAGTTAGATAGGGCAAAAACAACGTAAAAATTTCCCAAAACAACCAACCAAAAACCAAACACAACTAGAAAGAAGAAATGAGAAGTTTACACATACATTTATGTGTGTATACATGAAAGGAAGGAACACAATTAAGACAAAAAATGGAAATGGAAATGGGAATTAAGTGGTACCAGGAATCAGTGGAGTACTCAAAAAGCTTTCCTCTGTTGGAGAAAACAATAAGAGCAACCTCAGCATCACAGAGAACAGAGATTTCATGTGCCTTCTTCACCAATCCACCTCTCCTCTTAGAGAAGGTCACTTGCCTGTTGATTTTGTTCTCAATCTTCTTCAGCTGAACTCTTCCTCTCCCCATTTTCCCTTTTCTTTTCCCTCCTTATCTTCTTCTCCCTCTCTTAAATTCTCAATTGTGTGTGTGGCCAAAAGAAGAAACCCCCAAGACTGGTTAATATAAAGATCTGAGTAAAGTGTTCAGCAAATAATTAATAAGAGTAAATAATTTTTTTTTATTTTTAAAAATGACCCAGAAAAGAATAAATTTTTATTTTATTTTTTGCTGAGATGTAAATGGGTACACATGGGCTAAGAAAGGAAATTGTGGTACATCAAATATGGGAATGAAAGATGAAATTTTGACGGTGTGAAAATTTGTAGAGACTGAGGATTTTGGGGTGATCTCAAATAATGTAGTTTCTTTTTTTTTTAAGAAAAGAAAAAGAAAATAGTTGGAAAACGAGCTTGTTAATTAGGGTTGGTGCGGTGTCGAGTTGTGATTGGTTGGGGTGTACGATCGAAATGAGGAGTAGCTGTCAACGCTGAATGACTTCACCTGACGGCGCCTAGCTCACTCCTCCTACCATCCGCTTATATTCCATATTTCCATTGGTTATTTTAATTCACCCAAGCCTCTTCAAAGGGAGTTGAAAAATCTTATTAAATTTTTTGTGTTTTTTTTCAAAAAAATTCACTCTCGGTAGTACAGAACATACATTAGATAAAAGGAGCAAGGGACCAAAGCAATTTAATACGCTGCAATTTATTATAATTATATTATATTTTTATGATCTTATTTTTTATGTTAGGCAAGATATTGTTATATTATTTCTATCCTTTAGGGAGAGATATGTCTTAGTTCAAGGATATTATAATATGTATCTTTATATATTGGAGATTTCTCCATCAATAATGAATCAAATCAATCAAGAAATTATCTTTTGCTCTAAATTTATCTTTCGCTCTTTTTCTCGTGGCAACAAACCACGTTTATCGAGCCAAACCCACATCGGGTGCGTCTCCCCCTTGACCAACAAGGGTTTCGATACGAATCCACACCGGGTTCGTATCACAATTCCTGGCTTTTGTGCTTCATAAGTTCGGTTTTCACGAGAAATTCGTGAGCTGGACCCGAGAATGTATAGAACTTGTATCTTTCTCAATCCTAGTTAATAACGGACCAACAAAGCAATTCTACCCTCAAAGGGGCCTCAAACAGGGAGACCCTCTATTACCATACCTCTTCATTCGTGCTGCCGAGATCCTGGTGCGACAACTCCGAGCATCTGAAGAATACTAACCCAAATAATGACATGGGAATCCAAATTTCGAGAAATGGAACAAAAATTCCATTTTTCGCCTTTGCTGATGATATAATTATTTTTGCAAAAGCTAAAAGCCAAGCTTGCAATTAAAACATTAAACACATTGTTGATGACTATTGCCAAATCTTTGATCAAAAAGTCAATTTCCACAAATCCGCTTTTTAGGTCACTAAAAACACAAGCAATAATTCTAAGGAGCAGATATAACAGATTCTCCAGATAAACAGAAGAAACCTTCTCGCTACCACAAGAAACCCTGAAAGAACTAGACCAAATTAACAAAAACATCTTCTGGAATAAGGAAAACAACTATAAACCACTTTTAAACCCACCCACGGGGGTGTGGGCATTGTTAAGGAGGAAGAGATGAACCAAACATTCCAAATGAAATTGTTGTGGAAAATACTAGAGGAACCTGATAATCTTTGGGGTAAAATAGTAACTGAGAAATACCTTAAAACAAACAGTATACTAAACTATAAGAAAAACATAACACGTCATGAAAGTGGTCCAAACTACTTAGCCTAAGGGATAATTTATCGAAAGAGCTCATTTGGCAGATTGGAGGCCGAAAAACCGTCCGTTGTTGGAAGGACAATTGGACCGGCAATGGCCCTATTAACCCAAATAATGAGGTTGAAACTCTCGTTAATTGGGAGGAGCTCGTTGAAGTTTACCTCCAAGAAGACAATTCATGGGACCTTGAAAAACTAAAAAGGGTCATCAAGTAAGAAGACCTTGACAAAATCACCAAAATCATTAACCTCATTAACAAAATTTTGGACAGATTGTATTAGCAACCAAGTAAAAATGGTTGATATTCCACCCACTCTACCATGATTAGGCTTCATCGAACTAATGGGGAACCTAGAATTAATTTGGAATGGATAAACAAGCTCAACATCCCACCCAAAATAAAGAACTTCTTATTGAATGTCGCACGGACCAGCCTCCCGACTAAAATGAGGCTTGCGAAAAACCATATCCTGGTACCACAAGGTTGCGAAGTCTGCAACTTTCATGAAGAAGACACCAACCATATCTTAGTATCATGCCCCCCAACTAGGGCGACCCTCACTCCTTAAGCTCAAAACTGAGTTGGATTGTCAACCAAGTGTCACCTAATAACAAAAATCCGCACCAAGTCTTAGATGAAATAAGAGCAATGTCATCAAAGGAGTAATTCAAACTCCACTCAAGCGCATGGTGGAGTATATGGTACTCCAAGAATAAAAGAATTTTGACAACACTAATGGACAAACCTTGGATCAGGACAGAAACCTGAGCGAGTTTATTCGCAACCATGTCAAAGAATGGAAAATGGCTGGAATCCCTAGGACCCCCATGCTCGCCCTCGGGCCGAGTATGGTCAAAAGGTTATGAAATGGGCAAAACCCAGGAAGGATTTTGTTAAGCTAAATTTTGATGGTGCAGTTTGCTCGGATGGCGTGGCCTCCTTCGGTTTCATCCCGCGGGATTCTGGTCGCTCCCCTATCCATTTCAATAGGGGGCTGTTTGGTCCACATTTTGTTCTAATTTTCGAGACCATCATTTTGCGATAGGGACTCCTCGAGGCTATTCGTCGTGGCTTTCCCCGGATCCAAATCGAAGGCGATAATTTGCAGTTAGCCAAGGCCATTCTTGGTGACTGGCGCTGCCCGTGGGAGATTGAGCTTGTAAAGCCCGAGGCTTTAGAAGCGCTATCCCATGCCAACCCGAGGACTTCCTAGGAGGTCACCCATCCTAGTACTACTCTCGCCCTTGCACGCTTAACTTTTGAGTTCTTTGTCGTCAGTCGAACCCAAAAAAGGAAGAGTTATTGTTGACATGGGGAACACCTCAATTCCTTATAAATTATCGGGGTGTTACAGAGCTGTTGCGTTTGGACATCCACTGCTTGTTGGCTCGGTTTCAGGATTGGAGTATCGCTTAAGTCTACCACGAGTGCAATTTTTTGGCGGATTATATCGCTAGCTCCGTCTGACGTGTCTCCTCTATTTCGCTTGTATTTGATTCGGGTTTGCATACTCTCATCCGTTTGGATGCTCTAGGGAGGTCACTAGTTTGTTAGGGCATCTCCAATAGTTTCTCTATAATTTTCTCCAAAATGAAGATACATCAAAATTCATATTCTCCGAGTAAATTTTACTTTAGAGAATCTTATATTTATTAGTTCTATTTATATATATACATTTATAAAATTCCATATGGCCAATCACAAGTTTCCATGTATACACTTTTAATTAATGAATTATCCAATTAAATTTGGAGAAATCTCTAAATATAGGGAAAACACTTTAATCTTTCGGAGAATTCTCTATTTTGGAGAAGGAGATAGAGAATCTGTTGGACCATAAAATCTCTAAAAATACAAATACTAATGTATATGGGGAATCTCTTGGAGATGCTCTTAGTGATTACCCTAACTCCTTTCCTTATCAAAAAAAAATGGACCAAGGGAATCATCGAATCTGAATCTCTTAACATTCTCATTTTACCACTAGGTTGTCACATGTGTGGTCCATTTTTTCTTAATGGAAAAAAAGTATATTAGACTTTGTGAGTTTCGTTCAAATAAAACAACTCATTATCCTAAAAAAAAATAAGAAGCATTTATAAGTCTTGGAACTCTTTTACCCAATGGATAATATTCTCGGAAATTAGGGACGCAGTGATATTTTCGTAATTTCTCGAAAATTACAAAAGTGCATCATTATGGTGAAAAAGTGCATTACTAACCCAAATATTTTGGGCTATTGAGTTCAAATGGACTCCCAACATGATGCACTTTTTTGGTTTAGTAATTCACTCTTTGATATTTCGCAATGCACTTTTTCATGATAACGATGTACTTTTACAATGAACCGAACATATAGCGCGTTGTTGATTGAAATGGGAAAAACCCATGTCAAAGAATGGAAAATCGTGGTTGCCTTGTTGACTGAGGTTGGGCCTTGGAGAACCGTGATTGTGCTTTCACGAGCCGAAGTCGAAGTCGTCTAGTTGATTGCTCTCACTTTTGGGAGAGCCGCGGTCGCGGTTTCGCGAGCCAAGACCGTGGTCGTCCTTGCAGTTGCCTTAGATTGTTGCACGTAATCGATAGAGCGAGTTGACACCTATGCGTGTTTTGATTTTGGACCAGGAAGTCAATGCCTCCCTATGCTCGGGCTTTGTCGCTTTGACGACGGGTGATCATCGATATGCGATTCGTGATCAAGATTTCGCCTTTGGGCTATCGGGCGCGCACCCGGACCCAAATCGCCACTCGCTGGTCGACTACCAACCTTGGACGAACTTGAGATCGACGAGGGGCTGGCAAGGTCGCTCCTTTCCCAACATTGTCGATTTCGCAGTACTCGCTGCGATAGGCTCTGGTTGCGGTATCCGAATCGCAATCGCGGTTACAATGTGTGACCGCGATCTTGCTTAGGGTTCGTGCGAACTCCGAGGCGTCGATCTTTTTCTGCTCTACTCACCATATCGATTTCTTGTGGATTTGAATCTTCATTTCCCACAGACGGTGCCAACTGTTAGTGCATAAAAATTTGCCTTCAATACACTAATGAATGCTCCTCTTGATTTGCCCCTCCACTTCCCTTCCAAGCTTCTCTTCAACCTAGAACCTGTAAAACAATGGACATAGGGGGTGGGGTCCTCCTAATCCACCTCTGATGCCTACTTCAAAAGTGCAGTTTGTCGAATGAACGTCCAGGTAAAGGCAAGACTATGAGCGAGCTGAGCGAATATTAACATGTGTCTATCGTACATCGTGATCCCGTGTATTTATAATGTAGGAAAGGGAGCGAGAAGGAAGAAATTTTATCTCTTGGGCCAGCCGAGATGTCTTGACACCTAAGCAAGCGATATCTTGTTCCTCAATTCACTCGGAAATTCTATCTTTCGACTAAAATGGAATCCTCCATCATAATGATAATAAAAACGGTAATTTAATAAGAAAAATAATAATGAAGGTTAAAAAAATACTTATAAAAAATACTTTTTAATTATCTACCCACTCACAATGGTTAAAGTTAATATCCAAATTTGAATTATCGAATTCAGATCGAATTGTTGTGATAAAAATCTTAATTTACTTATAATTAAAGAAACTTCCTATATCTATAAGTCTATAAACATGTTTGTTTGCTCAATGCGTGTAACAAAATGTTGTCTAACGAATTTAAGCTCAATTTTGGGAAGAAATAATTTTAAATCGCGATCTCACATGCATTGATACTACATCGCTTTCGGGGTGGAGTTTCTTAGTTTACATTATTTATTAGAACCATCATAATCATAATCACAATCTGTTAATCTATCAAATAATCGGATTTGCACTTAACCTAGCTAGAAACCCCCTTTCTTGAAAATGAAATTTCTCATTAATTTAAGACGCTTGCCTTAACTAATGCTGATTTTGCTCAACTATATGCAATTAGCCAATTATTGATTAAATCAAACTTTTTCATTGTGTCTCTAACGTGCTCCTAATACAGGCCTAGATCGTAGCACATATATAATCGGTAAAACTCGGAAAAAAAAATGTGTTTGAGTGGGGTCTTTTTTAATTTCTCACGCTGAAACTCAAAAAGAAAGAACTTTTGTTGCTGTAAGTAAACTAAATAAATCACAATCTCAGTCGCAAAAAATAATTACGCGATAAACTTCTCTAAGTTGGGGTGTTATTGTTACCCCTAATTTGGATTTACAAAGACTTTAAACTACAATTAAGATTGGCATAAGCAGCTAGATGGGGGGCCAAGAGGGACAAAAAGTGGGCCACAAAGTGTTAATAATTTGAAGTAGATTGATAAATGATAAATTAACAAATTAAAATTATATTAAATACAACCATCATAACTATAGATAGAGGATCATGTGAGAATTATTCTTATCATGAGAAATGAGAATAAGTCTCATCCGTTGATTTTGTGAGATTAAGGGTCTAGATGGGCTGCTACCAACACTCACACTCCTTTATTTTTTAAAGTTGAAAGGGTACTTTTGTCATTTTACTATTCTTTTATTTTTAATTTTACCTTTGATCAGCCCTAAATTGCTCCTCCCTCTCTACTACGTTAATGGCGACCGATGAACGACGAATACCTCTTTCGATCCCTCTTTTGATCTCGATCTCCCTTTCGATCTCGATCTCCCCTTCGTTCGATCCATACTCCTACTCCAAATTGAAGGCACAATGAATTTAGGTAAGTGGTTATGAAGAATACTTAAGAAGAGTTTAATTTGGTGGATGATTTTTTACTCTCAAATAATTCCTAAATTTGTTGTTGTTTATGGTTCTTTGTTGCTTGAGATCATGGAGAAGTGTGTTATACTCTTGGTTTTGGGATTGGAAACAAAATTTTATAGAAACTAGAATTTAAATTTGTATGCTTATTTTATTGCCCACAAAGTGTTTGATAAAATGTCTCAATGAACATGCTTTGCTAAAATGACTTTGAATATTATTTTTACTGTTCTAATTAGTGAATATGAAGATAATGTGGACAAATTGCAAGACCTTTTCATGTATTAATGATGTTTTAGTGTTTAAATTCCCCCTTGTGAATAAAATGAATGCTTGCATATTATTTTAAGTGTTTAGGGTGCTTTGTTGGATATGATGTTTTCGTGTATATGTCTATGCATAGTTGTCCACATTGACTAGTTGAAGATTGTTTTGAATCAACAATTAGAACCCTTATGATCTTTGCTAGATCGTTTCATTTACAATACATATTGTTATTTTATATGAATCGTATTGTTATTTTCAGTGAACCTTCTTGTTTAATATTATGAACCACAATGAGAATATTTGTGAACCAAATGAAAAACGGTGTTTTGCACATTTTTACTAGATCACTTCTTCCTCCCCCCCCCCCCCCCCCCCCTTTGTTGTAGGTTGTTCATCAAGCTCCGGTCATCCTAACTTGTCTCATTTAGATAATGATGCTAGTATTGATGGGGTTCAATTGAAGGGTCTTGATAATGATGTTAGTGTTGATGGGGTTCATCAAGCTTCGGTCATCCTAACATTTAAAGTAAACTAATAGATACCGCATTGTGATTTTAAATGAACCTTATAGTGTAATATTATGAACCATAATGATAATATTTGTGAACCAAAAGAAAAACGTTTTTTTTTCACATTTTTGTTCCCCATTATGTGTTCCATGTTGCTTATAAATTAGTAATTTTTTCCTTTTTTATTGTAGGTTGTTCATCAAGCTCCAGTCATCCTAATTTGTCTCATTCGGATAATGATGCTAGTATTGATGGAGTTTCATTGAAGGGTCTTGATAATGATGAGAATGTTGATGGTGTTCCATTGGATGATCATGATGAAGCTAGTGACACCTACATTCTTCACTTATCACAAGATTGTCCTTATTTCATTCCCAAGATTGAACATTGAAGTTCCAATTCTCTATTTGTCTTTTCAGTAGTTGTTATGTGTTTGGGGATTAAGTTGTCTATTTTTATGTTACTTTGTGTTTGACAAATCACTTTGCTACATTGTAATTGCTTTTAAGGTTGTTTTTGACTTCACATCGAACCCAATGAGTTGAATGTCTTCTTTACAAATTTTATGCATTTTTTGTTAAATGAACTGATTATTTAAAATCTATGAACCTTCGTGTTGAACACTATGAACCTTCATGTTGAATAATATGAACCTTCATGTCGAACACTATTAACCGTGTAATTAATTCTATGAACCGTGTAAGTAATCAAAGGATCAATCTTTTACATTGTTTTCTCAAAATGGACCCTTTCCATTGCGTAGCACCTGTAGTGATTTCCACTGCTTCTAGTTAACTATTGTAATAACAATGTAATTTAAAATCAAAGATAGTATTCAATCAACCTATAAGTATAAATTGAAATAACAAGTACACTTAAAAACGCATGAACCAAACTTTAATGTAATTTGAACCAAAAAACAAATGTCATGAACTAAAATTACAACTAGTATGTATGACTTAAAAGACATGAACAGTAAGATGAACTATTATGAACCAAACTTTAATTTACTATGAACCAAAAAGAACAAATGTCATGAACCCAAAAGACATGAATTGTAAGATGAACTATTATGAACCCGAGCATACAAAATCATGAATCGAAAGAAGAGTTATAATGAACCAAAATATATAAAGCATTTATAGAATTAGCCTATGTGAGATTTGAACTCACATCTATGTGCACATGCACATTGCTCTACCATTTAAGCTAATAGGCTATCAAATGTGTCTCTCATATAAATAGACAAATTCTTCATATATAAATAGTCATACAAAAATACAATACAACTAAAATTAGGTGATCATCAAAAATAGGAAAAAGAAAGTAATAGAATATAGATTTATCATTTCAATTCTAATTTTGAGACCAATTCACCTAATTTTCCTTATACAATTGATGCACTTTGCTAGGATAACTTACTAGTCAAAAAATTAATATTCCCTGCGAACCCTTATCCAAATGCATATGCATTTGACAAAAACTGTGCATTGCATCATCTCTCACATGATCCATTCCCCATTTCCCCCCACTATGCATAGCTCAATTTCAGAGTTTCCAGCTTTGTCACCAGGAAGCAACTCTTCCACCAAATCACAACTCGATTATAAAGCACAAATCAAAGCAACTCTTTCACCAAATCACAACTCGATTATAAAGCACAAATCAAATGCAGAAGAAGAAACAACTTCTTTTTCCAAAACCAAACCAACAAACAAAACCCCTTACAAGTTCCCCAAAAAACAAACTACAAAGCACCAACCCAGAAAAACCGTTGTAAATTTAGGAAACAAAATTAATTACCGAAGACAAGCTCAAACCGGTCAATTTTGGAGACGACTTTGTAGACTTTCACAAGGCAGAGAAGATATGCCGGTAGTGAGGAATTCGGATTATTTCTCTCAAATCCGTCCGTTGTTCCGTTCAGATTCTCAAATGAATCAACTTTCCTAAAACAAATAAACAAATCGGATGAAATAACTTGACGAGGCAGGGACATTATGAGTTGAAGGAATGCTAGAGAGGAGGGAGAGGACAACAGGAAAACGACGAGGCACCCTAAAATTAGATCTGCAAATCTGCTAAAGACAAAGGGAGAATTGAAGGATGAAGATAAGGGTATTTTAGGACTATCCCAGAATTTTAACTAAAATTACTCTCCGTGCCATTGAAAATGAACCCTCTCATTTTACGTGATTTTTTATTGAACTATAGTCCTTTAATCTCTTCCGTCCATTGTTCTAATCCAATGCTCCTAATTAATTCTCATTTCTCACTTTAAGTCAATGTCTCATCAGAACCCTACTCCATAACTATAACCTAAAGCGGAGATTAAAAAAGTTATTAAGCCACACATGTCACTTTTATACTGGACCACACCACCCATATTTATTAAAAAAATATTATTTTATTTTTGGATATAATAAATTCTTATCCATATATTGTTAGAATATAAGATAAAAAATCTCATTATTAAACAATATTTTATTTTTGTATATGATAGATAGGAAGATCATTAGGATATTTTTTTATACTATCATACAAATTCTAGAATATTTATTTTATTTTTCCCATTTTTAAACAATCTTTTATTTTTTCCATGGTTTGGATATTAATTTAATTCGACTTTATATTTTATTATTTTAAATATTTATTCAACATTTATATTTAAGCATTTACATGATTATTTTTTTCGGATAATAAATATATTTGAAAATATTTTATTATTAATATTTTATTTAAGAAAAACCCGTACAAGGTGCAAAAATACATACTAGTAAAGGATTACTTTGGGCTGCAAATCTGCTCATTCTATTAATTACGAAGACTATATATACAAGCAATGAGATAACCTAATATGAGGCCCACTCTAAACACATAAATTAAGCTAAATACAGTAATTACAATACTGTATATATTATCCAATACTCCCCCTCAAGTTGGAGCATGGAGATCCTGAATGCCCAACTTGCCCAACAAAAACTGAAAATTCTTGAGAGCTAAGCGACTTGGTAAGAATGTCAGCAGGCTGAAAATGTGTGCGAGTATGATCTGTGCGTACGGTCTCTGGTCCCTGCAAGTAACAAGTCACAAATAAAGTGACAATCAACCTCAATATGCTTAGTCCGATCATGAAATACCGAATTAGCAACAATATGAAGAGCAGCTTGACTGTCACAAAATAACCGCATGGGTGAAGAATGAGCAACTCCAAGAGAGCGCATCAAGGCTTGCAGCCAAAGCAACTCACAACACCACAGTAGCCATAGCTCGGTATTCTGCTTCAGCAAATGAACGAGAAACAGTCTTCTGTTTATTGGTCTTCCAAGATATAGGTGAAGAACCAAGCTGAACAAACTAAGCTGTCAAAGATCGATGAGTCACAAGACATGTGGCATAATCAGAATCACAATAAGCTGTATGTTGTAAAGAAGAATATCATATAGGCAGAATGCCTTGTCCATGATGACTCTTAAGATAACAAAGAACCCGAGTAGCAACATCCCAATGATCAGTGCAAGGAGACTACATAAACTAAGCCATTGTATGAACTGCATAACAGATTTCAGGTCGGGTGATAGTCAGATAGACGACCAACCAAACGACGATACCAGTCAAGAGCATCAAAAAGAGGTGTAGTAGATAGTGCAAACTTGTGATTTAGTTCCATAGGAAAATCACATGGCTTGCTTGCAAGTAAACCAGACTCGGTGAAAATATCAAGAGTGTATTTTTGCTGACACAAAAACAGACCATCAGAAGATCGAGCAATCTCAATGCCTAGAAAATACTTCAAAGACGCTAAGTCCTTCATATGAAAACAAGAACTAAGCTGGTCCTTGAAGTGGGACAAAGTAGAAGAATCATTACCCGCAATATTCAGATCACCAACATAAACTAGAACATGAATGTAGATGCCAGATCGAGTATTATAGAACAAAGAATAATTTGCATGGGATTGTGTAAAGCTAAACCTGCGTAATAAAGAAGTCAATTTCGCGAACCAATTTCGTGGAGCTTGACGTAATCCATATAAAGATCGATTAAGTCTACAGAATCGACCTGTGGCAACACCAGTAAACCCAGGAGGAGGCTTCATATATACCTCTTCATGCAGATCACCATGAAGAAAGGCATTATGAACATCCATCTGATGCAACTCCCAGTTCTTAGCAGCCGCAACAACTAAGAAAGAACGAAGAAAAACCATTTTCACAACAAGTGCGAAATTCTCATGATAATATATCCCTCCTTCTGATTGTTGCCCAAAACAACTAACCGAGCCTTATATCGCTCAACAAACCCATCAGAATTAAACTTCACCCGAAAAACCCACTTATAGCCAATAGGTTTCTTCCCCTTAGGAAGTTCTACAATAAATCATGTCCCATTGTGCTCAAGGGCTTTGATTTCAGGCTTCATGGCCGCACGCCAGTGTGGACTGCACACGGCTTCAGCAAATGTGCAGGTTTTTGTAACAGACTGAACAACAACAAGAAAAGCAGTATGGCTGGATGAAAAACGATCATAAGTAACATAATGAACTATGGGAAAAGATGTACCTGACGAAGCTGACAGATTGGATGATGAAGACGATGGAGCTGCTAGTTTTCGCACAGTGTTGCAAATGAAGCCACGAAGCTTCACAGATGGAGTACAATCCCGGGTAGAGGGGCGGGTAGGGGCTTCAGCAAGGACGGGAGGAGATTGAACCCCACTCCCCCAATTGTTTGTCTGCGATTGGTTGTTTGAGGTGCTAGGTAATGAAGTGGCTTAAACAGGGATGAGAGGAGACTGAACCCCACTCCCCTTGTCGTCTATCTGCATTTGGTTGTTTCTGGTGTCTAGGGATTGTTCTTGAACATGCACAAGGGAAAATTGAACCCCACTCCCTTGTCATCAGTCTATGTGTGAGCTAGGGGACTAGATAATGAGTCAAATGTAGATGGATGTAATGTGTCAGGTTGTTCAGAGACGTTTTCGCCTAGGATTTGGCTAGTTTTAAATGGAAAATGTGATTCGTAAAAGACAACATCACAAGAAAAAAATTGTTCTTTAGTTTCCAAATCAATGACTTGCAAATCCTTTTTGTCGTTTTGGATATCCAATAAAAACACATTTTCTAGCCCTAGCATCAATCTTATTAGTGGATTTAGGAACAATAGATGAATAGCAAAGGCAACCAAGAATGCGCAAATGAGCATAGCTAGGTGGACGACCATATAAAATCTCAAAAGGCGTTTTATTTTGCAATAACGGAGTGGGTGTTCTATTAATTAGATACCCATCCATTAAAATACAATCACCCCAGAACTCCGAAGGTAAGTTTGCATGAAAACACATAGATCTAGCAACATTAAGAATATGACGATGTTTTCGTTCAACTCGACCATTTTGTTGGGGCGTCCCGACGTAAGAGGTATCAAAACGAATGCCATGTTTATCAAAGTATGATTGCAAACAAACAAATCTTGTTCCATTATCACATCTAAAACATTTAATAGACTTTTGAAATTGCGTTTTGGCCATAACATAAAAATTCGGAATCAAAGTGGAAACCGCAGATTTATTCTTCATTAAATTTATCCATACACCTCGGGAACAAGCATCTACTAATGTCAAGAAGTAACAAGCACCAAATATAGAGGGAGTCCGATAAGGACCCCAAACATCAAAATGTATCAAATCAAATATCTCAAAAGCATGTGAATAACATAGGTCAAGGGAACCACTTATTTTGACAAAAGGTAAATTTTGAAGAACAGAAAGAGAAGGATGACCAACACGGGAATGCCATAAGGCAGGAGAATTGATATCCATCCGTGAAGAACGTGCAGTCGGCGCTGCTGCACTAAACCAGTAGACTCCATTTCGCTCCTCACCCTCGCTAATCAGCGTCATCGAGGTACGATCTTGTAACACACATAACTTATCGGTCAAAGTGATAGCGCAATTTTGATGTTTGAATAATTGAGTACAAAAGATCAAATTGCAAGTCAAATTAGGGACCAAAAGCACATCATGCAAAATTAAGCGATCACTCAATCTCAAAGTGCCCGTTGTTTTTGTTGTTGTAGAAAGACCATCTGGTAGGAGAATAATAGCTGGAGTCACATTAACCAAATCAGACGATGAATTAGAATTTCCCGTCATATGAAACGATGCCTTGAAATCAATTGTCCATTGAAAAGATGAATTACTCGAGAATTGTAGACTTGTATCAATTTTAGGGGAATTTAAAAAATTCATTAAATTGGACCACTGTTGTTCGGATAAGCCTGTTCCTTTTCGATCTCCAATCTGAAGTGCAGTAGCGAAGGGCTGAATATTGGCGTTTTGTACAACGTTTTCTCGCCCTTGAGAACGCCCTCGAGATTCCCTTATAGAAAGAGATCGCGAGTCAGCGTCGGTGGTTGGTGAGGTGTCGATGGGTTCACGGGGACCTGTCCACCAGTCTGGGTATCCATAAACCCTAAAGCACCAGCGTGTATCGTGGCTAAAACGTCGATAGATGGTGCAGTATGGACGATCGGAGAGAGGCCGATCAGAACGCCGGTCATCGTCTTTAGACTCGGAGCGCCGGTCATCGCGCTCTTGTTGGTCGGAATTTTCAGGACGTCGTTCTCCCGAACCAGAGTTCTGTTCACAGTGCTCTGTGCGAGCAGATCGGCAACCCTATTGAGCCGCAAAGACACCCCCTTCTGGTTTCTGGTCACGGGACTTGTTGACTTGTTGTTGTTGCTCCTCATTGACAACCATGGCATAAACTCGATTGAGATCGAGTAAGGATCTAGAGCCAGAGCAGTAGAGCGGATGGTGGAGAAGCAATCATCAAGCCCCATCAGGAATTGGTGAACGCGTTCGTTGTCGCGGTCGATGGCTTCTCGAACAACCCATTGGCATGTACATTTTCCACAAGTACAGGTACGAGATTGAGTGTAGTTGGATAACTCGTCCCACAATTTTTTCAATGCTCCGTAATAAATTAAGACATCACGACCGTTTTGAACACAACGAGCCAAGTCAAAACGAAGTTGTTGTACCCGAGGGCCATTGCCGATAGAAAATCTTTGTTGAATATCATCCCAGAGTTCTTTGGCGGAATCAAATATGTGATTGGAGCGAATTGAGTCGTCTGTGGACCGAACAATCCACCCAACTAATACTGTACCAGTCCTATATCTGATCGGGGTTATCGAGCTTAGAAATATCTCCATTGATGAATCCAAACTTACTTATCGCGCGAAGAGCGTTACGCAAGCAAATTTCCCATTACTGGTAGTTGTGGCATTTGAGAACTACTGTGCATATATATCTTCATCCCGGGATGATCGGAAGGATGAAGATAGTAAGGAGAAGTAATAGATTTCGAATAGGAAGAGGAAGCATCTTTTCTTCCACGTTAGGCGTGATAGGGAGGCAAGAAAAATGCAGTAGCCTTGCGTCAGAAAAACAAGTGGAAAACAGCCAGATATTTGTGACGACGGTCGGAAGCGGAAGCAATTAGGGTTTAGGATCGAGGTTTGCTCTAATACCATAAAGGATTATTTTAGATTGCAAATCTGCCCATTCTATTAATTAAGAAGTCTATATATACAAGCAATGAGTTAACTTAATATGAGGCCCACTCTAAATACATAAATTAAGCTAAATACAGTAATTGCAATATATATTATCCAACAAACCATTATGGATAGTACAAATCATACACATTAACCAAACGGGTTACAAATTTAGAGAAAACAAGAGATGTTGAATCATTTGATGATGAGAAGATCGAAATGGTGTTGTGCGTTTCCTTTGCAATATTTATATCAAACCGCATAAGTAGGTTGTAGATCGTGCATGAATGATCGAAGTGGTTCATTTCATTAACAAATTAAATAACGGTCTTTTTAATATATGTCTATGAATACACATTAATAAGTTAAATTTGAAAAATTAATCTAACTAATAATCCTATAAGAAAATTTACTTAATAAATAATTTTGATATTTTCTCAATAGGATGAAAAGTGTATTGGTAGGTCCCAAGCCACACGACTGCAATGTCTCGGTGTTCCTCAACAAAGTCGAGGTTGTCGGAAAGAGTGTGATTCTTCTCTTCAGGATCAAACAACGTTATTCTCAAGGTTGGCAGGCCGACTTCTAGTGGGATTACCACTTCCATGCCATATGCTAAAGCGAGAGGAGACTCCCCGGTCGATCTACACGGGGTGGTGCGATAGGCCCATAGCACGGTTGGGAGCTCTTCAGTCCATCTTCTCTTTGCACTTTCAAGGCGCTTCTTTAACCCTTCAACAATTACTTTATTTGTTGCTTCGGCTTTCCCATTTGCTTGTGGGTAGCCAGCGAAAGAGTAGGCATTTTTATGTCGATCCCTTTGCAATAATCTCTAAGCTTTTCGTTGTTGAACTGCATCACGTTGTCGGAGATGGGGGAAAAAGAGATTCCAAAGCGCGTGAGGATGTGTTCCTAGACGAACTTTTGGGTTTCGGTATCAAATATATTTGCTAAAGGTTTTTCCTCCACCTATTTAGTAAAATAGTTCGTGGCGGTAATAATGTAACACACTTTCTTGGGCGCTCTTGGGAAGGGACCGACTATATCAAGGCCCCACTGTGCAAAAGGCCAATGACACTTATTACACTTTCTCACATATAACTCTGCGTTCTTTTGCATGTGATAGCTTGCATTTAGGTATAGATTAGGATGCATATTTATGCTTAGTTTAGTTTAGTTCTTAGGTT
The DNA here is from genome assembly GCA_964016875.1 of Fallopia convolvulus. NCBI lineage: Eukaryota > Viridiplantae > Streptophyta > Magnoliopsida > Caryophyllales > Polygonaceae > Fallopia > Fallopia convolvulus. Next base: position 11,623,388 of record OZ024720.1, read on the forward strand.
TTTAGGTTTTCTAGGGAATTCGGGTTTTGCGCTTGTTTTGTTCGGTTTTGCAGATCCTTAGGTAAACAAGCATGGAAGGGATGGATCTTAATTGACTATGGTGGAGTTTGAGGAATCTTAGAGTGATACAAGTGAAGATTGGAAGAACCAAGACCCAAGAGCTTGTGTGAAAAGAACGCTTAAACCCGGGCTATGCATTGGAGACTTGTTTTGACACCTCTATCTTGCAATGCTTGGTTTGGGAGCTACAGTGGTCGGATGAAGCTGAATTTGGTATCACTGGAAAGCTAACTCGAAGTGCTACAATTCATTTTTTTACTCCGAGTCCAAATTCCAACTCAGTGGGGGTGAAAACAGCCTCTGAAGTGTCGCCTGAAATGTTGAACCGAGAAGAGCGCGGGCTAGGATACAGTTTGCGCGGCCGCGCACCTCTGGGATTAGACCACGCCGTCTGTTTTCAAACGGAGAAGTCGGGCCGCGAGTTTTGGGCTAAGAGATGGACTTATGATAGATCTTGACCGACGTGTTTGATTGTATTTCGGGATATTTTATCTTTGGATATCTTAGGGGTATTTAAACCTTGTTTTTAGTTTCTCTTTCATACAATTGATCATAATTTTTGGAGGCTAGGGTTTTTCTCTCTAGAGGCAGACTTTGAACCTCTTGTAAGTTTGTTTTTATTTTAATTATGCATTGCTAAATTTCTTTGTGTTTGACTAGTTATTGAAATCATAAATTGCATATTATTATGAGGTTTGATTGATTCTCAACAACTTGAATAGGTTTTATTCCCTGTGCTTAAGTGAATCAGAATTATTCTAGGGTTTTGTTAGATTGGCCACCTAATAGAATTTCTAGGTTAATTTACAACTAATCTGATCAAGTTCCGTTCGGGATTGATTAGATAAATTAGCAACTATAATTGTTTAGACCCGTTTGGGCTATTCAGTTGTAGAAGGGAATAAACCACAGATAACTTGATTAGCTATTTAAGTTGAGTATTTGTTTTTATCGATACTTTGAACTTAAAGATGTCGTTTAATTGAATCTAAACGTTGTTCTAGGTTGTTAGATGATTAGGGTTGTTCAGATTGTTAGCTCTTTCAACAAAATATAAAGTTCTGAATGATAATCCACGATAAATTATTGATAGGCGTGAAATGGTCGTGCAAATCACGACTATGCAAAAGAATCCAAACTAACTAAGAATCGTAGTCTTTAGGAAGTCCGGGTCGAATCCACAGGGAGACAGATTTATCGTTTTGTATGAGTTTTGTGTCAAACAAGTAACTAAGGGGTTTTTGTGAATTAAACTAAAACTAAGAATGCAAAACTAACAAAGCAATAAAATATTATGAAAAACAATAATTAAGAAGATAGCTTAGGCAAACAAATATCCACAATCGTATGACAAGTTGATCATTGATTTCACCTCAATATCACATGCAATGGATTTTCCAATTCCTTTTCAATTCTAACTAACAGCACAACCAAATACTATTAGTTCTAACTAATTAAACAACCATGAAACCATCAATGATTCAGTTTAATAGCAGCAGTAAGGATAGGAAAATAATAGGATACAATTCTAGCATAAAACAACCAGCTTTTACCCTAGAATGCAAATCAAATCTCTTCTGCATAAGAATAGCACAACCAGATACTAGTACGATGCAGTTGCTACTTCAATCTAGAGATGCTCAACCAGTAACACTCTAAATCTAGCAATAGATTTAATAACAACAAACCCTAGTTGATCAGGCTAGAAACTGTTGAAACAAATCATAAAGATTCAAGCAAGAGAGAAGAATAAATCCAAGCAATAGATAAGGAATTAGAAATCTCACAACTTTAATCAAAACGATGCTTCAATTGTCTGACTAAGCAAAAGGGCTTAGTTCTCCATAGAAAAGCTAAAAACTCTGAAAGAAATATGATATTAGTGTATGAATGAGAGATGCAACTCTCTAAAACCTAATATATCAAACTAGGTCTAAAACTATATCCCAAAAATATAATATCTCGGAATAATAATGATAGAAAAGGACCAATAGAAACAAAACACGTGGCAAGTAAAGGTCTCGGCGGCGGTCAGGGGCGGCGGGCGCCGCTAGGTTGGCGGCGGGTGCCGCCAGCACCTCGGTTCCGAACTCAAGTAACACTTCGGGGGCTGTTTTGACTCACTTCAAGTTGGAATTTGGACTCGGAGTAAAAACATGAATTGTAGCTCTTTGGATTAACTTTCCAATGATACCAAACTCAACTTCATAAGATCACTATAGCTCCCGAACGAACCCTTTCAAGACAGAGGTGTCGAACCAACAACTCCAACGGATGGCTCGAATTCAAGCGTTCTTTACCCGGTTCCATTCCTTTCACACTTGTTCACTTTAAGACCTGTAAAACAACATAGAACAAGTGCAAAAACCCAAAACTCCTAGACACTCTAATAACCTACAGAAACTAACTAAAACTACCTAAAATAACGCAAAAGAAATGTAAACATGCATCCTAAATACTACCTAAATGCAAGCTATCAATTATTCAAGGGAATTGAAAATCAAGAGAATCAATGATTAATAAGCATATCTATGATGGATTTAACTAGTTGAACACATTTTTCTCATATTTGTTATTTATAATCATATTTGCATTCATAGTTAGCTTTTATTTGCATATTAGAGTTTAGATAAATCAATTATAAATCCCCTTTTTCTTAGTAATATTATTTAAATACAAGTAATCTGAGTCCTTGTGGGTTCGACCCTTGCTTCCACTATACTTAGGTTAGGAAGTTAGGATAATTCTTTGACAGTGCTTTTACAGCAACATAAAAGTGCTCGTCGGCATGTAAGTCCACCAATATCCTTGAGAACGAGCTTGGAATGCCAAACTGTAACCCCCGGTGTGCATCCCTCATATGCCTTTATGGATCTCGTATAATAGAGTCTCAACCTTGCATGGGGGTACACATTTCAAGCATGTCCTGGAAAAAGACCAACGATATAGAATCTTTTTTGGTGATAGCCAAAACCTAGATCCCTTAAGCAAACTTTCCTGGCCTCGACGGTATCGGAATGCATCACATTCTCATCCAAGTAACGTATCAAGGGTTTTCTCCATCCGAGATCCTGCACAATTTTGCTTCCCACGGTCATGGCCTCTGTCGAGGCGATTTACTCGATCGCGATTAGGGGCATATTAACGCTTGCGGTTTCGTATGAGGCGCTGATTGCTGGACATCTCGAAGTTTCAACATGAATCAAGATCTTGAACGAGCTACCTGAACAAGCAAATAATGTTGTTAAGGCATCGACACACTTGTTTTGATTGCGTGATCGTTGTTTAAGCTCATACTGCTCAAACTCTTTTAGTATAGCTATAGCTTTGTCCGTGTATTTGAGTATCTTTTTCCCCTTGGCTTTGCAATGCCCTAAAACTTGGTTCACTATCAGCTGTGAGTCAGATAGAACGAGTAGCCTGGCGATTCCAACACTAGTTGTTTTTTCTAACCCGAGTATTAACGCTTCGTACTCGACCACATTGTTAGTTGTGTCAAAGCCAAGGTGAACGACCAGCTGAAGAGCCTCTCCGGTAGGTGACTCGGCTAAAGTCGTTGTTGCCAAGATAAAAAAATAAATTATCCTAAAATACAAACTAGTAGAGCATGCAAGTAAGGGATCGAACCCAAGAGAATCGGTATTCTAAACAATCAGCAAAGAACAAGACAGGGGTTTTGGGAGTTTAAGCAAACAAGCAAATTTAAGTATCAAATCAATTAAGGAAAAGCAGAGTTCATTCAATCAATTCCACCTTTTTAATCATTCGATCATTAATTCATCCACTTTTCTATTAATTCCCAGGTTAATTCCAATCCTTATAAAAGATTTCCGCTTGTCCACGGTCCAAGCGGAATTATGATATGAACAAGAACGCTTAATTCAAATCATGCAAAATATTAAGGATAGAAGGATATCAAATCATGCAATCAAACAACGAGTCTCATGCATAAAATATAAATCAAATACTCTTCTCAATTCTAGTCCACGATCCTAGAAAAGAGTTGTTTCAAGGATAAATAAGATTGCACAGACAACAATCAAACCTAATCCAAACAGTAGATCTAAGTCAATCAAACAAGTTGATCAGGCTCATAAAATCAAACATAGATCATATAAATAAAAACAAGAGTTTTGATATTAACCAAGGGATAGAAAAGTTACCAGAATATCACGAATTACATAAAAAGGCTTCCTTGATCAAACAAACTCTAAGGAAAATTAGTTCTCCATAATAAAACTGAAATAAATCCTATAAAGTAAAGTATTCTCTGATAAGTTCAACTAAAACATGAAACTAAGCTTAAATAGTAGAAAAACAACCGAAACCTAAAGATATAAAAATAGATAAATCAGATATAACAAATCGAGTTGGTGCTGAAACAGCAACCCGAGAGCGCGGGCTACAGCCGCGAACACGGCTCCATTAGTCTTTGGCATCCGCGGATCCTCCTCCAACCGCGAGTGCGGTCCCGACCCGCGAGCGCGGGTCCCAGTTTCTTCAAACCTCTCGGATTCTTCTCGTCACCGCGGGCTCGGGTCCAAACTCGAGGGCGCGAGTCTTGTTTCCGTATAGTCTTCAGCTAAAATTAGGACTTCTGTCTTTAGAATCTTCAACTGTAGGCTCTTTTGATATTATAAATAAACACCCTAAACTAGCCAAAAATACTCAGAAATCCTAATAAAAATATAGAATTACGTTGTACTAAAACCAGTGTATCAAATTCTCCCATACTTAGATCTTGCTCGTCCTCGAGTAAGCTCAAAACAAATCTAACAATAAATCCTATCAAAGATCCACGGGAAGTAGAGGGAAATATGAAAAAAAAATCTAACTCTCAACTCACAACTTGAACCCATGTAGAGAAATAATGAGAAAAGACATGAAGGCTCAAACCACACACCTCACCAATACAGAATAAAACACTCAAGGTCCAAAAAATGTAGAGCAACCTAGGAACTACCCGACATCTAAAACGTAATCCCCAAACCCCAAAGTAGAATATAATCCTAAACACTCTGAGTTTACCACTCATTCTACTTAGGCGCCCTTTCGGGTTTTCACCTAATCACTCATTTTATTTTTCTTAGGTGTGCTCACGTATAATCATATCTCTCATAAAACTCATGTTACCCCAGCCTAATGCTGGTCTGGGTTACCTGGTTATTACCTGAACCGCCCTTTCGGGTTTTCAGCTCATCCCATGATTTTATATGCCTTTTCTCATTTTTTTATGCCTTTTTTATTTTTTTTATTTTTTTATATTTTTTCAAAATTTTCTCTATACAAAACATGGAACGAAATCCCATAAAAATAACGAAAAAATAAACTGAAATGCAACTATCTATGATAAGCGTATCGAGTACTTCCTCCCCCTTACTTAAATCTTTCATTGTCCTCAATGAAGTAAAGAGAAAGGAATTAAGCAAGGAAGAAGAAAATCAGGAGACTCACATACGAAAGAAGAGAGGAACTCCCGGAATTATAATTACCAAACTCAGGAACAAACAGATCTGTCTGGGCACGAACCGCGAGTGCGGGTTCTGGCGACAGCAAACATCAGATTCATAAACCAACTCTCAAATAGCAAATTTCGAACGTCGTCTTCACAACTTCAGCAACCAGATCCACACCATAGGACGTATCCAATGAAAATGAACTGGACTCCTAAACAGAATAAAAACTCTAACGACGGTAGCACCCCCATACTTGAACAATGTCGCAAAGATGGTGAAGACGCGTACTCACCACAATGGGATGGAACCTGATAATAATAACGAACAATTCCAAGGAACTAGACATGGAAAGATATAGAAAAATGGATTGGTGGATGATGGTAAAATATGGAAGAACACTCTTGTTTTTTTTTCTTCCCCTTTTTTTTCCCTGATTTATCTCGGGGGTTTCACCCGAAAACCTTTTATATTTTTCTTTTATTTTTTTAACGAAAAGCAAAAACTGGTTCCGTCAAGGCCGACCTGCGAGCGCGGGTCAAGAACCACGGGCACGGGTCCAGCCGCGACCTCGGTTCCAACTTCGGGCTTGCTTTCATCGAGATGGAAAATTGTACCTACAAGTTAGTCCGAAAAAACCAAAACTAAAACTAAACTAAAAAGACAAAAAGAAAAGAAAAGAAAAACTTACCTCGGGTTGCCTCCCGAGAAGCGCCTTTGTTTAACGTCGGACATCGTCAACGCCCTGAGAAGTCTTCAAAATCCTGCGAACAACTCTCATGTAGGCAAATATAGCACAATGATACTTTGAAACTAAATAATATAGCATTCAGACACCGTTTCAATTTATCAAACCCACTAGAAAAATCAGGTTTAACAGGTTTAAGATAGAACTAGTTGGAAGGACGAGGTAGTTTATCAAAAGTTATGATTTTTATCTCAACACTACCACCTTTAGAATTTGAGAAATCACTAGGTAAACTATCATGCTTAGGACCTTTTGCAGACACATCAGGCAAACATATATCAATAGAAAGTAAGGAAGAAGATGGAAGGATACAAGGATCATGATCGATCACAACAAAGGGCTCCACAGTAGGAGACATAGACATCTCCTCAGGTGGAAGGGAAGTTTCTTGTACATCATCTAACTCCTTCGTCGAGTCACCAGGCTCGTCGTTGTCACTCCAAGAGTAGTCAAACTGAAGAAATTATTCCTCCTCTATCATAAAATGACTATGATCATCCATCTCTTCATCCCAAGAAGGGTCTCTGAGTGCCTCCGGAAAGGGTGGAACTGGATCTTTAGGGGGATCTGTTGGTTCTATACCAGAACCACATGCGTGGTTGTCATCCTGCGTGCGCGGTTCTTGCACTGGACCTTGATCTTCAAGAATTTCCGTCTTGATGGCCAACACCTCCTCCAATTTTCATTGTTCAGCAATTTGGTTCTCCAATTTCTGCACCTCAATCTCTCCGGCTCGGAGTTGACAAAAGAAATTCCATTGGTCCATGGGTTTCCAAACGACGTATTTTCCATCGCTCTCGCGGTACATCCTTAGTTGGGACTCAAGAGTCATCCCAATAAAGATGTGACGACAAGCATCATCAAGCCCTATGTATATCCCCCACACAGAGAATTCATGCAATAGTTTTTGGTACCTAGTGAAGTACTCATGAAAGGGTTCATCCTGCAACTGACAAAACCTAAATGCAGACATTAGTATATACAAGTGTAGACCATAAGATAGGTCTACACAAGAGAATTCAGGATTTCTGGGACAAAAGCAACCGCGAGCGCGGGTGTCAACCGCGGGCGCGGGTCTGACCGCGGGCGCGGGATTTGAGCCGCGAGCGTAGGTCGATCAGAAACGACAATTATTCAGAAAAGTAAAACCGATTCCCCGGCAACGATGCCAAAATTTGACTCGGCTAAAGTCGTTGTTGCCAAGATCAAAAATAAATTACCCTAAACTACAAACTAGTAGCATGCAAGTAAGAGATCGAACCCAAGAGAATCAGTATTCTGAACAATCAGCAAAGAACAAGACAGGGGTTTTGGGAGTTTAAGCAAACAAGCAAATTTTAGTATCAAATCAATAAAGGAAAAGCAGAGTTCATTCAATCAATTCCACCTTTTTAATCATTCGATCATTAATTCATCCACTTTTCTATTAATTCACAGGTTAATTCCAATCCTTATAAAAGATTTCCACTTGTCCACGGTCCAAGCGGAATTATGATATGAACAAGAACACTTAATTCAAATCATGCAAAGTATTAAGGATAAAAGGATGTCAAATCATGCAATCAAACAACGAGTCTCATGCATAAACTAACAATCAAATACTCTTCTCAATTCTAGTCCACGGTCCTAGAAAAGAGTTGTTTCAAGGATAAATAAGATTGCACATACAACAATCAAACCTAATCCAAACAGTAGATCTAAGTCAATCAAACAAGTTGGTCAGGCTCATAAAATCAAACATAGATCATATAAATAAAAACAAGAGTTTTGATATTAACCAAGGGATAGAAAACTTACCAGAATCTCACGAATTACATAAAAAGACTTCCTTGATCAAACAAACTCTAAGGGAAACTAGTTCTCCATAATAAAATTGAAATAAATCCTATAAAGTAAAGTATTCTCTGATATGTTCAACTGAAACACGAAACTAAGCTTAAATAGTAGAAAAATAACCGAAACCTAAAGATATAAAAATAGATAAATCAGATAAAATAAATCGAGTCGGTGCTGAAATAGCAACCCGCGAGCGCGGGCTATAGCCGCAAACGCGGCTCCATCAGTCTTCGGCATCCACGGATCCTCCTCCAACCGCGAGTGCGGTCTCGACCCGCGAGCGCGGGTCCCAGTTTCTTCAAACCTCTTGGATTCTTCTCGTCACCGCGGGCTCGGGTCTTGTTTCCATAAAGTCTTCATCTCAAATTAGGACTTTTGTCTTCGAATTCTTCAACTGTAGGCTCTTTTGATATTATAAATAAACACCCTAAATTAGCCTAAAATACTCAAAAATCCTAATAAAAATACAGAATTACGCTGTCCTTTTATGGACAACTCCGATCGGGAGAACTCGGCTACGAAATCCGCCAACACTTGTCCTTTTATGGAGGTTCGAGGTACATACTCTATTTCGTATTGCCCCAACTACACATCCCATGTCATGACCCGTCCTGCGAGATTTGAGCTTGAGAGAAGCACTCGAATAGGATAGGTCATAATGACTTTGATTGGGTGCTCTTGGAAATAGTGGTTGAGCTTGCGAGGTATGGTGACCAAAGCTAGGAGTAGCTGCTCCATAGGAGAGTATCTTGTTTCAGCGTGGAGCAACATCTTACTAGTGTAGTAGACTGGCTGATTTCCGCTTTGCTCCTTAATCAAGACGATACTGACTGCTCGGGGGACATGACTAAATAAAGATTCTAGGTGTCCCCTTTATCAGGCACGATCAAGATTGGAGGACATTGTAAATACGCTTTCAACCTTTGTAAATCTTCTTCGCACTCTTGACTCCATTCGAACGAACGACCCTTCTTTAATGCTTTGAAGAACGATTGACACTTATCCTAAGATCGGCTAATGAATCGGTTGAGAGCCGCAACCATTCTTGTAAACCTTTGCACCACTTTGATGGTTCTTGGGCTTGCAATGACGTCAAGGGCTCGAATCTGATCAAGACGCTTTGATTCCTCAACGAGTAATGAGGTGTCCCAAAAACTTGCCCGAACCAACCGTGAATGCTCATTTTGCAACATTGAGCCTAAGTAGGGACGCTTGAAGGATGTCGAAAACATCCTGCAAGTCATCTAGATGAGACGATGCCCTTTTACTCATGACCACCATGTCGTCGATGTGCGCCTCAACGGTCTTCCCGAGCCAACCGTGAATGCGCATTTTGCGACGTTGAGCGTAAGTAGGGACGCTTAAAGGATGTCGAAAACATCCTGCAAGTCATCTAGATGAGACGATGCCATTTTACTCATGACCACCATGTCGTCGATGTGCGCCTCAACGTTCTTCCCGATCTTTGAGCCAAATAATTTGGTAACGAGACACTAAAAGGTTGCCTCGGCATTTTTTTATCCAAAAGGCATTACCTTGTAGCAAAAGATCCCTTGTGGTGTTATGAACACGTCTGCTCTTGATCATCTTCGTGCATTGGGATTTGATGGTAGCCCTGATATGCATCTAAAAAGGTCATGTGTTCATGGCTTGTTGTAGTGTCCACTAAATGGTCGATTTATGGAAGCGGAAATAAGTCCTTTGGAAATTCTTTGTTGAGATCAGTAAAGTGCACGCAGACTCTCCAATCTTCCGTCTTTTTCTTGACATTTGCCAGCCAATTTGGGTACCACACCTCTTGATTGATGTTGGCTTCTTGTAGTTTCTTTACTTCAGCGATCACGACTTCAGTATGCTGGATAGAGGACCGTATTGCTCATTGTACGATTGGCTTAACATCCGGGAGAACGTTCAGCCTATGGCAAGCAAGATCCATGTCTTTCCAAGCATGTCGTACGGGCTCCATGCGAAGATGTCACGTTTACTTCGCAATAGATGTGTGATGGTTGAAAGTTCATCGTCTGAGAGATTTTCCCCCACGAAGAATTTCTTCTCAAGATCATCATCTCCTACAGGAATATCTTGAAGTTCATCTACAGATTTCTGACTCGGCTATAAGCCTATGCCGCTCAAATGCTTCAACTCTTCTCACTTTTGCGCATATTCGACCTTAGGATGGCCGTCGACGCGTTTGCGCAAACTACGATTGTGGTTTTCTTGACTGAGGCCGCCTTCTAGTGAACCACGGTCACGGTTTTGCGATCCGCAACCGTTTGCGTGGTTCATATCCTCGTTTGCACGCGATCGATCAAGCGAGTCCTAATCGTTGCCATTTGTGCAATTTGTGGTTTCGGTCCAAGAAGTCGATTTCTTCCCTACCCTTGAGCTTTGTCACTTTGACAGCGGTTGATCTTCAATATGCGATTCGTGATCAAGTTTTCGCTTTTGGGAAATCAGGCGCGCACCCGTACCCAAATTGTCACTAGGTGATTCTCCAAGCGAATATTGGAGTTCGCGTGATCACCCTGTGTGCCATGTTCGCGGCTTTCGGGGCCGCTGTCGTTGCGCTCTATTTCGTAGTTGTTGTTTTGCTCGCTGAGGGCATTGCGATCGATTTCGTTTTGCGTGATTGCCCCAAGACTACGAAGAGTCACTTCTTGTTCTTCTGGGATCATTTACAACACCATAATTGTGTGGATGATTGCTCTTCCCCACGGACAACGACAACTATTAGTGCACAAAAATTCGCCTTTAATGCACTTATTGAATGCTCCTCGTGATTAACCTCTCACTTTCTGCTCCAAGCTCCTCTTCAACCTAGAACCTGCAAAACAATGGACACAAGGGGCGGGGACCTCCTAATCCACCTCCGATGCATAAGTCAAAAGAGTAGTTTGTCGATCGAAGTCGAGGTAAATGATAAGAATTGCTAGCGAACTCAGCGGATATGAGTATGCTCATCATACATGGTGAAGACATGTATTTATAATGGAGGAGAGGGAGAGAGGATATCGAAAATATATCCTCCTTTGTCAGCCGATCATGCTCAAGGCCCAACAAGTGGTTTGTTGTTCCGTAATCCACGCGGGAATTCTATCTTTCGACTAAGATAGAATAACTACCATATTTAATTTTATAGCAAAATATATATAATTAAAAACCTTAATAAAAACATAATAAATAAAAATACTTTTATGGATGATAATAGCGAAAATAATAATGTAATTAATTTTACTTGCTCACAATATATATGTGGTGAATTAAATCAAATGAAAATGGTGCTTATCATGAAAACTAGAAATGAATTTGGACCATCCGATCAAAACGTTAGAAATGAATCTAAGCCATCCGCTTAAAAAAATAAAAATAAATTAAAAATTAAAAATATAAAAACAATTATTTTTATTTTTCTACTTTATTTTTAAAGTCTTTTTACGTATGTAAAATGATATAAATCGAGTATGAACTTAAGGCCATACAACGTAAACATGTAATACTAATATGTGAACAAACATATATTATATGTGAGCGTATACTAAATTTTCTAAAGTTAAAAATGTGGTTATATGTGAACAGCCCTTATAATAACGTGAACATGTGTATAAAATATGTGAACAGAATGTAAAATTTCAAGCAACGTGTTTTTGGCTAAAATAAGTGAAAAAATAATAAATTTTTTATTTTATTTTATTTTATTTTATTCCATTTTCTTAAAGCCGTTTAACGCCTGTATGATGATTTAATCGAACATGAACATATGACCATAAAACATGAACAAACAATATCAATATGTGAACACACTTGTAATATATGTGAACGTATTATAAAATCTCTAAACTAAAAAGGTAATAATATGTGAACATGTCTTATAATAGTGTGAACATATGCATACAATATGTGAATGTAACGTAAAAAATCAAATGGCGTGTTTTTAGCAAAAACAAACGAAAAAACTAATATTTTTTTTATCAAAATTATCATTTTTCCTTTATTTTTCTAATTATAGTCATCCATTTCTCAAATTCAAAGGTCCTTATTTATTTCTAGTTTTCATAATAAGACTCATTTCGAGGTTAATCAATATCGTGAATAAGACCAAAATGCCAGGACAATTCATTGGATTCAGAACATAAAATTGATGAATTCATTTCTTGAAAGAGAATTCGATTCCAAAATCATACAACTACTCGGATAATTTGGATCAGCAATTCGATCAACACGTGCCCTCCCTTTTTCTTGTCATTTTTGTTTCTTTCCTTTGTCTGTTTTTCTCACCAGATTCCGTGGCACTCTTTAGGCGTTTTAAAGGGGTAGGTTGGTCTTTACGAAACAAATACTTGTGAAAACGAAACCTTAAATAGGGCTTGGACTATTAATCAAGACTAGTACTCTCTAATAGGAACATGAAAATGGACACGAAAAACAGAAACTGATATGGTGAACACAGCGATGTGAGGTCAACCATACTTTTCAATCTTTTTTGTATAACAAGAATGATAAAATCAATCAACGAAGAAAGACACAGAGATTTAACGCTATGTGCACATGCAGAGAAACAGAATCTTTATTATGGAGGCTGAAAACTCGTTACAATTAGAGAAGAGGATGGATGTAAGATTTGTAGATCGAGTCATGGAAACGTTCTTTGGGCGATTTGGACCATTTGGATGCATTTACATTGCTAGTATATAAGATGAGTACGTGAGCCAACTACGCCAGACTACTCTAATGTTAGTCTCATACGGCTTGTATTATTAAATTTTCAGACACTTTGTAACTTAATTATTCTAATACTACATAAAATCAGTCACCCAAAATCCTCAAGTACAAGTTACACATCTCACAACAAAGCACAGCATATATATATATATATATATATATATATATATATAATATATATATATATATATATATATATATCAATCCCGAAAAACGTCTTAGATCACTTATTTCTCTCTAGTGTCATTATTAGTAGATCACAGGGCGCTCAAGTTTATTATCGTCTCTTCGATCAGAGCATCCAGCCTGGTACAAATCCGCTTGCATTATGTGCCGAAGTTGATGCATTCAGCTGCTCTGGCATTCCCATGTGGTTGTGACTAAATCAATCATCAACGCAAATAGATTTTCATGTATCAAATTAAAGTGTGATTCACACAATCCAATTCAAAATTTCGAAATCTACATTACGCGTACCCAAGTTGCAGCGTGTTGTCGCACTGGAAAGCTTGGGAGAAGCCTTGGTGCTGAGCTGGCGCCTGCTGGCCACCATGTGCAGTGCCGTTGGCTGCCACCTCAGCAGTATCTTGATCTTGAGACGACGGCCTTTGCAGCAAGGCAAAGCTTTCATCCAGCTGCCAAATTAAATGACCCAGTGCCTTATTGTATGATGATGTCAATTGAGTCTCTATTTCAACAATTAATTAGTTAGTATGATAAAATTGCAAGGTTTGGTTATACCTCGTGCTTCAGAGATCTGTTGGATGCGAGAAGATCTTCCTCCTGAATGTTTTGGTTGACCCATGAGGTTCAATCCGAATAATTGGGACAGACAAGTGGTATTAAAAATTCAGAAAATACCTTCTTTTGAAGATCAGCAAGTTGGTCAAGCAAAATCTGGGTCTGCACAAAATACAAAAGTAGGTGAGATGATGAGCTGAGATGTGTAACTTGAACTATATATACTCCTATATTTTAAAATACATTATAATTAGGGCTTCATAAACACACTGCAGGAGGCAATATTTATTAATTTCTTAGGATTTATGTTGCAGAAAGAGCTAGTTGTCAGTTATTATGAACCAAGCTTGCTAGTGATGGGGACAATAAAATATCAACTTTTCCCATTAAAGAATCTGGTTAATCAGACCTTTTAAGTAAATAAGAGGAGGAGAAAAAAAATTATACAAGTATAGATTTGTACAAATCTTAATGTTGGCAAAATCAATTATTTTGCCATAAAACCCAACAACAAAAACATATAGTTCCTTTAGCCCAACATCAATATATTCTTCCCCATACGACATTAGCATGTAGTTCCTTGAACACAACATCAGAACACAACATCAATATGCTCTTCACTATGCAGCATGTACAGTAGCTAGCTAGATCAAGTTGCCAATGTTAATGATCTTTGTGTAACTAGAACTTATACAGTAGCTAACTAAACTCGCAAGCCCTAATCACCAACACAACCAACATCAAACTTCAGACATATTGATGTTGTGAATAACTAAACTCGTCAGAAAGAACACCTAAAAAGGTCACCTGACCCCAATCTAAAGAGATATCAATTCTCATTTTCATGTTCCACAACAAAAAAGATCCACCACTGACAAACTGAATAATGGAGAGTAATGATGACTGTTAGATAAGAGGAAAAAAGTAGGATTTAAAAGTGAGAAATATCACAAAGTGATAAAATAGTAATAAACTGAACTCTTGTTTTTGCTCAGGTTGACAAACTTTATATGTAGGTGTATATATAAACCATAAATGCATTTTAGTTTTCTTTGGAAATGGTAAATTTCCATTAGAAAAAAGGGATATACAAAACCTCGCATCAGAGAGAGTTTACCCAAAACATAACAATACAAGTTTATATTTATGCATCAACATTCAACCATGTAAAGCATGCCTTAGAATTATGTTGAGCAATCCAAAGTCAAGGAACAAGGTAGCAGTACATACCCTTGTTGACCTGATTAGTCTCAAAGACTTGTCAAGCTGATGCTCAAGATGTTCAAGATCCTTAGTCCCCAACTCACTCAAATCCTCACCCAGTATATTCCTGCACAAATATGTATGTGATAAGAGCAACTTAATTTCAAATGAATGTGTAAATTTTATGTACAAAAAAAAAGCTAAGAGAATATTGCACCTCTGTGATCTCTGCAGGACATCCACTTTTGCTTTTAGCCTCAGATACTCTTGGTAGCTCTGTTGATTAAGATAGATGCCAATAAATCATCATGAAATTGAGGCTGTTATGGAAATAAGGAGTATAATACAATACTTTATTTAAAATGCTTTAAGTTTTGTGACCTAAAATGTAGTGTATTATACTATAACATTATATATTGAGTTTACCAAACAAAACATTGAATTTTTGGCTTTATAACGCATAATTCATTTTCTATAATGCATCAAAAAGGCATGATGTTCGATCCGAAGAGAAAGGAGGAGTATACCTCTGCCTCTTTTGATGGATTGATGGACTCGAGCGAACCATAACTGCATCTTTGGTACCTTTCAAGCGTCTTTTGCATGCTGGAGGCACCACAGAAGGCATTATGAATTCGTTTATTAATCAATAGATGTAATCTTTCCCAAGAATCATGCTACCAGAATTAGCACTTGTATGGATAAATAGTTGAAACAGAAACTGATACGAACCCGATGTGGATTCGTATCGGAACCCTTGTTGGTCAAGGGGTTGAGACGCACCCGAGGTGAGATTGACTCGATAAAGGAAGATAAATTTAGAGTAAAAGATAATTTCTTAATTGATTTGATTGATTGATTATTGATGGAGTAATCTCCAATATATAAAGATACACACCATAATATCTTGGACTAAGGCATATCTTTCCCTAAAAAATAGAAAATAATATGACAATATTTTGGCTAACATAAAAGATAAGATTATATAAAATATAATCTAATTATAATGAATTGTAGCGTATCAGAAACTTAATTATCCATATCTATACATGACAAGGGATTTTATAAACTGACATTATCCATATATATAAGGGGGTTGTTCTTGCATCTTGATCGAGCATCAATTATCTTGTGGGAATAATATCTGAATACATATCAACTTCTATCCAGAAAGCATAACACTAAATCATATGAATCATCAAGTAGAAAACAATCAAGGACAAGATAATAACGTATCTGTTAAGAGTAGAAACTAGATTTCATGCTACTGAAGATAAAAAAGGGGAAAAGACATTTTTAGATGAGACATGCGATTTAATAGTAAAGATAATTCAGCTGAAATCTGGTGGTGCATGAAATTTGGCCAGTTCCTGTCTGGTAAATGACTTGGGAAAAAAAAGAAGAACTTTGGAAAGATGGAAAGAATAGTGAAGAAATGATTTAGCAGTTTCAGACTTTCAGTAACATAAAAAATTAATTAACTAACTCCAAAGAATTAATCAACTAGCTGGTGGTAAAGACCTGCAGCCAAATTAACAAGGGGTTGAAAGGTAGTAGTGGTGTTGAAGGCTCTCTTTTGGGCCAGATCTTGAACAAAGGTAGTACTAAGTATAACAACAAACAAACCAGATGAACCCAAATGATCATTAATAAGAATCTAAAAGGGTGAAAAATTGAAAGCATTATTTTCAAGATCTGAAAGCAGGAACTTGCACACAGAGGAGACCCACTCAGCTAGGGAGAAGAAAAGAAAGAAGAGTGTAAAATAATATCACCACCTAGAGCTGCTACAGAACTCATAGAGCTTGCCTCTGTTGGAGAAGATGATGAGTGCAATTTCAGCATCACAGAGCACAGAAAGCTCATAGGCTTTCTTGAGAAGTCCACCTCTTCTCTTTGCAAAAGTCACCTGCCTGTTTATCTTGTTCTCTATCCTCTTCAATTCAACTCTCCCTCTCCCCATATTATATAAAAATAATCCACCCTCCTCTTCAATTTCAATTTATAGTATCACTCTTTTTTCCTTTTATATATACTCCCCCCTCTAGCTAAAGCCTGAGAGATGAACAAACAACTTAAAGCAAAAAAAAACTAACCAAAGCAGATTTCCCTTAAAGAAAATACCCTCTTTATTTATGTGGGTGTGCTATATATGGCATTTCATTTATTCTTTGAATTTTGATTATCCTCTTAAACTAACCCCATGATCTGGTTAGGTAGCACCCTAGAGAGAGAGAGAGAGAGAGAGAGAGAGAGAGATTCAACAAGAAATGGAAAAATCCCTTCTTTTTATCTGGTAAATAATGGATGTGTCCTAGCTCCTCAGCTTCAAAAGCAAACCAGCTTTTTTTGCACAGAATAAATAAATAAATAAATAAGAGGCATTACAAAGTATGGCACTCCACATCTTAATTTTAACTAATATATAGTGGCTTTTTAACAGAGTAAAGACAATACTAGGATAGCCCAATCTTAATTATGTTTGAGCCAGATTATTAATTTTCTTATCATGTTGGAAAAAAAAAATATACATGCAAGAAATGTAAATATTCTGTAAGGATTAGTTTAGATCCGATAAGGTTGCTGGCCTCTCTAGAAGGGAATTGAATCCTGCACATGTTTTCTTTTAAATTTATAGATCATTTTACCCAATGTAGAGTCAATTCTTGTTCCCTGGTCATACTAATTACCGAACAATGCTGAAAACAAGCCATACATAAATGATGGACATGGGTGATTTAAAAGTTCGAATAGAAATTAGTGGAATGCAAAGTGGGAGGTACATACATAACGTGGTGAATTTTTCCCATCTAATCAAATTTTTTTTATATATAAAAAAAACAAAAAAAAAAGAAAAGAAAATGTATGAACATGCATACATGGTCATAGGAGGAGTGTTGTTAATTTGAGTGTTGCAGAGAAACTTTTAAGGTTCTGGGTTTGTGCGTTGTATGGAGGGTATTGCCATGTGGTTTTAAGCGGTTGCTGTTTGGGGTATGATACGTGTCAACGTCTGGTTCATTGATCCGTTGGCTTTTACACTGCTCCATTCGCTACTACGTACACACCGGACTATACAATCAATCTTACTAAAGCCTGGAATCACCTCATCTTTGTCTCCCTTAATTTTGTCATCGTTTCAATGTATATTAAATTTGTCATCGTTTCAATGTATATAATATTGTAGTTACCATCTTCTCAATACTCGTGATTTTTTGCTTAAAATAAAACCATACCATACCATATAAATACTTCAAAAAAAAACCAAAAATAAATAAAAACACGAACACATTTTCTGGTTACCGGTTCATCTTTTGATTTGCATTAATGTATTAGGTCCTTTTAATTGATTAAAATTCTTACGATAAGGGTCAATTTAAATTCCCAAAATAATACATTAAATTACATTATCTTACATTAAATTAAAAATAATGCAATTTAATGTATTATTTTCGGGGATCCAAAAGGACCTTAAGCATCGCTGGTCTAGCTGTTAAGTTCAAATTCAATTCCACATTGTAATGGTCTAAGTGTCTCCTAGGGTTTAATCTAACTTTAATATTCATACATATACATTCACAAGGATACGATGATACGCCCCACATGGGATTAGATTATATTAGGAGGTTCTAAGTTCAATTCTTTGTACAATAATAGTCAACATTTTGATAATTTTTCTAAAAACATATATTGAGATTTGCTAAATGTTTTTATATAAAGCTTATCTTTGCTAGTTTAGGTATTAGTTTCCAAAACTAGACTCTCTTAGGATAGACTGTATAGAATAACAACATACGGTTTTTCTAACTTATGTAATAAAGACATAGATTAATCATTCTCCTTTCTTTTAAGGAACTAAAACATGCCCTAAAAGGAAATTAATTAATAAACCCTTTTAAAAAGATAAATAATGCAAAAAAAAAATCAACAATATATTACCATTTTTATACACTTAATTTATGCCCCAAAGACATGTGTTAGAAAAATTGAACAACATATTATGATATTTGACAAATTAAACCCCAAATATATATTATGGCTCGAGAAGGACGATAATTTGTTTGGTGGATAAATACAACCAATAAAAATAGTCGGCAAATTCCATGTCAATTCAAAGTTGCTTTCGAGGTTTCATAAATAATATATATATATATATATATATATATATATATATATATATTTGTATTTATAAAACAAAGTTGCTTTTCAAGGTTCGTGTAATGCGGTGTTGCCCTTCTAGGACAACAATGTCTAGTAAGTGCAACAAAAGCCCCTCCCCAACTTGGAAAGTGTCAATTTCAATTTCATCATCACTTGGTGTTTGACTAATAAGTAATTGGTGATGTTAAATTTTAAATTCCCCATCGTTCAATATTTCTTTTCCTTTTTATCTTGTCGGGTGGTGTGAGAATGTGAGATCCATCTTCATCTCATCATCTCTATCCCTTTTATTTTTCCACAAAGGCGCCATAATGTTGATGTAAAAAAAGGACATTGGTCGTTCAAGATTAATCCGAATCATATTAATTATCGAATTCCGACTATCGGTCGACGAATCAAAAATCTAAAGTTTCAAGGCATGAAATTTTTTGATATAATTGTAATGGGTCCGTGAGGAAGTGCGTTATATATTAGACATGTTGCATAGTTATTCTTATGGAGACGACCATCGACCGTATAATGACAGAGAGAGGTAGCTAGCAAGATAATAAAGCATACATAGGTACATGTCAAGCTCTGATTGGTTGAATTCTACCAAAAAAAAAAAAAGCTCTGATTGGTTTAAGGTCCCAGTTGATATAGAGAGTAAGTAGGGCAATGTGTAATACAGTGGCACGGGAATTCGTGTCATAATAATGAGCAGGCAGTGGCACACTGGACACGTGTCGCTTTCAGAACTCTGGTCTACCGAAATTGTTGATCCGATGATCTTGCTTATCTCTCCTGCCTCTCTCTCTTGTATATACCTTTTTAATTTTCCTCTTTTATTTTGTCTTAATCACAACTTCAAGTATGTTTGGGGTATAATACGTGTCAACGTGTGGTTCATTGATCCGTTGGCTTTTATACTGCTCCATTCGCTACTACGTACACACAGGACTATACAATCAATCTTACAAAAGCCTGTAATCACCTTATCTTTGTCTCCCTTAATTTTGTCGTCATTTCAATGTATATTAAATTTGTCATCATTTTTTTATATCTATCCTTATCCTTACTACTATAAAATCGTACGAGACGTACGACTGAGATGACCCGAATTTTATAGTGTACAGTAATTTTACTATCGTGCGACTATTATTAATTCATAACTTTTAATCACGACCATTTGATTTTATGAATACTATCGTGCGGCTGTTATTAATTCACTCCACAAATAAATTTTTTTATTTTAATTTCTTGAAATTCGTGTCGGTCTTGCTTAGCTCTTAAGTAATCTCGGGATATATATTCTTGGAAAAGCGTGATCGACTTATTTGATATTTGGATGTGAACGGGTAATCTTGACATGTCTCGAAAAACGTGTCCACGTTACTTCGCTCGTAAGCGAGCTCGTAAAAAATATATTTTCTTGGAAAAGCGTGCCCGACTTAGGTGATATTCGGATGTGAACGAGTATTTTTGACATGTCTCGAAAAACGTGTCCAAGTTACTTCGCTCGTAAGCGAGCTCGTAAAAAATATATTTTCTTGGAAAAGCGTGCCCGACTTAAGTGATATTCGGATTTAAATGGTTAACTTTGACATGTCTCGAAAAACGTGCCCAAGTTACTTTGCATGTAAGCGAGCTCGTAAAAAAAATTTCTCGGAAAAGCGTGCCCGACTTAGGTGATATTTGGATGTGAACGGGTAATTTAGACATGTCTCAAAAAACGTGTCCAACTTACTTCGCTCGTAAGCAAGCTCGGATAAGTTTGTTTCTTAGTTGTGAAGAAAGCTCGTACACGTAATAAACAAGTTTTAAGACATTGGATGGCGTGAAGTCAAGTAAATTAATACCAAAAAAACCATGCCCCTTTAAATAAATTTACGTAAATGCCATTTCCATATTCTTTTTCCAAAAAACTCATGTCCCTTTAATGAAATTTACGAAAATGCCATTTCCATATTTTTACACTAATGAAATCTCTGTCTTATAATCGCCGCGCAACGCGCGACCTAATTGCTAGTACTATAATATTGTAGTTACATCTTCTCAATACTAGTGATTTTTTTTAAATAAAACCATACCACACCATATAAATAATTCAAAAAAAAAATACTATCCATTTCAAACCAAAAATAAATAAAAAAACTACCACATTTTCTGGTTACCGGTTCATCTTTTGATTTGCATTAATATATCAGGTCCTTTTAATTGATTAAAATTCTTACAATAAGGGTCAATTTGAATTCCCAAAATAATACATTAAATTAGATTATCTTACATTAAATTAAAAATAATACTCCACAATTTATGTATTATTTTTGGCGATCCAAAAGGACCTTAAGCATCGCTAGTCTAGCTCGGTCCAATTAAGTTCAAATTCAATTCCACATTGTAATGGTCTAAGTGTCTCCTGACAAATAAAAAAGCGCGCAATCCTTACATTAATCCATAAAAAATATTTATAGGGTCTAATCTAACTTTAATATTCATACATATAAATTCACAAGGATACGATGATACGCCCCACATGGGATTAGATTATGTTAGGAGGTCCTAAGTTCGATTCTTGTCTCCACGTACTCCTTGATTTGGATAAAAAAAGGCAAAATACATATACAAACACCTGTACTTGTGTAGAAAAGTCACTTAGACACCTCACCTTTAGTTTTGTTCTATTGAACACTTGAACTTAATTATACGTGTTCTATTAAACCCTTAGACACTGACATGGCATAACGCGTGAATTTCATTCTCTTTGGAGCGAGTGAAGAGACTCCCATTGAAGTTTTTTTCTTTTTTATTTTTATTGTACTCTTTAATTTATTTTCCTTTTTGTCTTTTTCATTTTTATTTTACTCTTTAATTTATTTTCCTTTTGGCAGATCCGAATGAAGATCTTTTTTCCATTTTTATTTTCTTTTTCCCCTAGCAGTTTTTTTTTTAGAATTTCACATAGCAAATCTTTGTTTTCTTTTCTTTGTCAAATCCCAAAGAATGGAGATTTTTTTTATTTTTATTTTGTTTTTCTTCTGGCAGATCTATGTTTTCTTTTCCTTTGGAAGATCGAAGAACGAATAATTTTTTTCCTTTGGCAGATCTCCGGCGGCGGGAGTTGGGTGGCGATATCGAACACGGAGAGACGAAACGGGATTCTGACCCATCCCAAATGGGGTTGATTTTGATGAAATGTGCTTGGAGTCAGAAAGTTTCGAGCTTTGGATTCAAAACTAAGTAGAAAGTGAATTGATTTATGAAAATTGATTGATTTGCTTGTTTAGGTCAACGAAAGTTGATAGCTTTATCTTAAAGGCATGATAATTATCCTTCATACTAGCTCGTATGCATGATTATGTCGTGGTGACCCTTATCCTAGTTGTTTTCGCATTTGAATTGCCTTTCGTGTTCATTCGTACAGACTCGTTACCGAGGCACATAGGTCGATACCAAGCCTGTAGTTGATTCGTCTTGTTTGCTTAGTTTTAGTTGAAACCCAACGTCGTTACCGACCCTGACAAGGTCGATACCGAGGGCTGTCGTAGCCTAGTCTGTTCTTGTTTTGCTTTATTTCTGTGTTTTCTTGCTTTCATACTTCGGTAATCAAACAACCTTGCTTCCCGTGGACGATCCTGACCTCCCTACACTTAACGGGGTCTTGACTACAAAATTATTTGTTGTCGAGTTAAATCAGCCCTTCAACAAATTGGCACCGTTGTCGGGGAAGCAATGGTGTTTGTTTGTTTACTTGTGGGTCTGGGAATAGCCCAACCCCATTTTTGTTTTTAATTTTGTTTTCTTTTGTCTGTTTTCTCAGCTTATGCCAGCAGGACGTCGCAAGCTTGAGTTTGATAACACTGGTTATTCTTCTGAACCTAAACGCACCCTTCACCGCAAAAGAAGAGAAAACCAAGCCATGGCGATGACTCCTGAAGAGATGGCTCAACAGATGACTACGATCCAAAGGCAGCTCGAATCCACATAGATTGAGAAGACCGCTCTACAGGAGCGACTCAATGCCTATCCGAGGAATGTCAAACAATACATGCATCCAGAACTGAGGGTGCCAGAGTCTGCAATCGTGCTTCTGGAGATAGAGAAGACTTTTGAGATCAAGTCTCAATTTCTATCCTTAATTAAACAAGCTCAGTTTGAAGGGAAATCTACTGAGTGTCCTATGGAACATATTAAAATTTTTCTTGATTTATGTGAAGGTGTCTCTCTAGAATATGTTTTGTTAAAAGCTTTCAGGTGGTCCTTTACAGGAAAGGCCCTGAGCTGGTTGGAGAGCTTACCTCCTAAGTCTATCAAGACTTGGAAGGCTTTGTATGATCAATTTTTAACAAAGTTCTTCCCTCCTGCTAAGACAACGGAGTTGAGAAAATGCATCATCTCCTATCACCAGCTGCCTAACGAGACTTTTGTGGAGACGTGGGAGAGATTTATGGAGATGCTCAAACAGTACCCCACTCATGGACAACCACCATATGTGCTCTAAGAAATCTTCTTTCAGGGGATTAATGCTGAAGCAAAGAACCGCATCAACATGCACACTGCTTGTGGTTTTATTGAGATGGATCCTACCGATGCATGGGAGTTGCTGGACAAACTGACCAACTACGATGCTATGTATGGGACCCAGCAGCCACCTCAGCCACAAAAACGTCTCTACATCCCAAATAAAAATGAAGTTGATTGATCGCCCTCTCACGGTGTGCGAGGGTCAAGAGATACAAATTATAACCCGACCCCGTTGTAGTACGTGGTGGGTGTCGAACACTCGGGAAGTCTACTCGATCGATGTGCCTAGATACTAGGAAGCTAGAAAGGAGAGCATAAAACAAAGGAAAATAAAGAAAACAATCGGGACCGACACTGAGGTCACGTCGGGCCCGATGTTGGCGACAAGAGGAAGTCGGGACCGACACTGGGTAAGTCGGGCCCGAGGTAGCTGGGGATGTCGAACTCAAAGATTTTAAAAGTAGATCTTGGGCTTTTGGGTTCCTTCCCTAGTAGATTAAGGCTTTTCCACCCCAATTCAGGCAATGAGTGATGATCGGACTAGGATCGAGTGCTTTCGCCCTCGTTCCAACCACATCTACACCTCGATCCATGGGGAAATCCCCTTCGAAGCAAGGTCTTGAGATTGACACATGTTCACTTTCGCTACTTTGCCAATCTCAAGCCTTGATTCCCGACTTTCGCAAGGAATTGTAGCTCGATGTAGAGTGGGTTCCTTAGATCAAACACTCAAGGCTATGGAATTGGGGTTTCTAGCCTAAACCTAGCTAGGGTTTTCCCCCATAACCCAAGATCAAGGAGATCTACTCCATGTGACAAGCAAAGAAAGCAATCAAATCAAAAGAGAAAGCAATCATCATAATCAATCTCAAAACAAAGCAAGGGTTCATTTAAATCCAAAGCAATCCACAAATACAAATCAAGGGTTTTCAAATCCACAAGATCAAAGCAAATCAAAGCTAAACAATCAACAAAACCTCTCAAGTCTTCCTCCTCCTTGGCCGATTCTCTCTCTCTTCCTCCTCTTCTCCTTCCTCCTTGCTCTCCAAGTATCCTCTTGGCTCCCTTGGAACCCCCCTTTTGTGTGTGTGAGGGAACCCCTTCTTAGAAGACAAGAGGGCCTTTTATGGATTAAATGAGGGGCAAAAGTGGAAGTTCACAAATTCGTGCCTTGGAGCCCAAGTAGTCCGGTGACCGACTCGGCCCGACACGGAGGAACCTCGGGCCCGAGGTACTGTGCAACTCGGTCCGAGGTTGGAAACTTCAAAGTCGGGCCCGACGTTGTTGCATCTCGGTCCTGACCTCGTTCCACCTTCTTCTTAGTTGGCTTCTCTTGTTCTTCTTCATGGCTTGCTTCTCTCTTTCCCGCTTTAGCTCGGACTTTGCTCCATGTCTCGACCCTCCTTCAAATCCATCCTTGATTCATGCCAAATTACCTACAAAACACATAAAAGGTGCGTAGTCTCCGAATCTCATAGAAATACGGGAACTAAGCTAAAAAGGAACAAAACGCACAAGAAAAGGGGAAAAAGAAACATATTTACAAAGGAAATCACATATGAAAACACCACCAAATAGAGAGACATCAAAATACCCCATACTTAAACTTGCTTGTCCTCAAGCAATAACAATGTAAGCAAGACCGAAACATAATCTTCAAGTAAAGCCTCGTATGAAAACACGTTTTAAGCACAAGTGATCGATATTCAAGCAAGATTACATCATCACACGTGATTAAGTGTTCCAAGGAATAAAGTCAATGCAACTAAGCCTCACTTTAGGGATATGTGAATGTGTATCACTCATCATGTGTTTGGGTTTAGCAATGAACACTCAAGCTCAAAAATCATGCAAGTAAGGACTTTACTATTGAAGCTAATATCACCAATTCCTCCACCTAGAGATGCCTAATGCAAAGTACACAAAGAATTTCGAACTTGGCTCAATGGAGGTCCTCAAAGAGGTTCCATTCGGCCGGGTTGTAATGGGGCTTTTGGTATTTCTCAAGGTGGGAATTATTTGGTCTTGTGGTGCTTATAATAGGGATTGAACAAACTAAACTCTCACCAATTTCACCAAATCCCACAATTACTTTCACACTCACCAAAAAGACTTAACATTTTCCTTCCAACCCGAAATTTCACTTATCATTCCACTTCATCTTTGCTCTTATGCTTTTTGTTGGATTTTCAACACTTTCTACATTTGGACCGACTTTCTTATGACATCGGCCCCGATGTTGCTTGTAACTTGGTCGGACCATTTTCTTCACTTAAGCTCTTTGCTTTATTCCACCTTACATTTCCAACATTTTCTTTCTTCCTTTTCTTTCTTTTTTTCATTTTTGTACAACAAAGATGCACTACCCACATGATTCATAACACCATTCTTTTGCCCTTAAACCCAAGAGAATCTCAACTCTTCAAATACAATCCAAACCTCTCTTCTAAAGTCCAATCCCATAAGGGTCAAGTCATATAAGGCTAGGAATAATATTTTTGAGGAGTTTCAAACAAAGGCTTAGGCTAGAACGGGGCTACAATCAAAGGATTAACTTCATGGTAGGATATGGAACATTTATGTGACTAGAAGAATAAAGTTCAAAATCAATGTGACCATGCTAGGACAATTCTCATGACGGTCTTGGAAAATAGATAAACACCGCAATAGCAAGTTTTACTAAGCATGAATGAGCTAATCACACAAGAAAAATGAGGGATATGCAAATATGAACAAGCATCCCTAAAATGGCCAAAAATCAATCTCACAAGGGTCACTCATACTTAGTTGCATAAGAACTCATCCTAGAACCCACATGTTCAATAAAACAAGCAAGATATCATGATCACATCAAAAGCAACATCATTTAAGAGGCTAAACTATCCAAAAATATGCAAAGGAATTTACATGCTCACATCATCATTAGCTTTTATTTTGGCAATCTAAGATGGGAATTTCTAGTCCAAAACCTACAAAACACAAAATCTTTTTGTTGTTTTTAACACAATTTTTCAATTTTTTATGGATTTTTTTGCAAAAAAAAAAAAATTCTCTAAAACCAAAGACTCAAACATTCCAAACACAAACTAGAAACACCAACTAAATATCCTCAAAATAATAAACAAACATAAACAAGTGAAATCATGAACACACTTACCCCCACCCCATACTTAAAATTTTTGATGTCCCCATCAAACAAGGAAATCAAAACTTAAAAGCAAGAGAGAAGAGTATGAAAAGCTCACAATTTCTTATTCTTCAATGGCATGTATGGGATCAATCGGCGAGGACGAGAGCCCATGAGGCTCTAACTTCTTCGTTTGGACCGTCCCTGTCATAGAACTTCTTCACTCGATGACCATTCACTTTGAAAATATGTCCTTGTTCATCAACCAAGTCCACCGCACCATGAGCATAGATACGGTGGACCACAAATGGTCCGCTCCACCTAGTCCTTAACTTCCCGGGGAAAAGTTTAAGCCTTGAATTGAAAAGGAGAACCTTGTCACCGGTTTGATAGGTCTTTGGAATTAACTTCCTATCATGCCACTTCTTGGTCTTCTCTTTGTATAGCTTGGAGTTCTCATAGGCCTTCAACCTCAATTCCCCCAACTCATGAAGTTCTAGAAACCTTTTCTCACCGGCCAAGTTGATATCCCAATTCATCTCTTTGAGTGCCCATTTCGCCTTGTGCTCAAGCTCTACCGGAAGATGACATGCCTTGCCATAAACTAGATTGAAGGGTGTAGTTCCCAAAGGTGTCTTGAAGGCGGTTCTATAAGCCCAAAGTGCATCATCGAGCTTAGAGGCCCAATCTTTCCTTGATCGAGATACGGTCTTCTCCAAGATAGCCTTGATTTGACGGTTTGACACCTCGACTTGCCCGCTTGTTTGAGGATGATAAGGAGTAGCAACTTGATGAGACACCCCATACTTAATCAACACATTTTCGAAGCACCTCTCAATGAAATGAGGTCCGCCATCACTTATGAGAACCCTAGGCACACCAAACCTTGCAAAAATGTTGCTTTTCAAAAACTTCATCACCACCTTAGCATCATTGGTTCTTGTTGGTATGGCCTCCACCCATTTTGAAACATAGTCCACGGCTACCAAGATGTACTTGTAAGGCCCCGATGTGGGAAATGGTCCCATGAAGTCAATACCCCATACATCAAATAACTCAACTTCTAGAATGCCAGTTTGAGGAGTCTCATTCCTCCTTGATAGGTTCCCCTCTCTTTGGCACTCCTCACACTTCCTCACATAATCATGCACATCCTTGAACATGGTTGGCCAATAATAACCACATTGAAGAATTTTTGAGGTGGTTTTGGAACTCTTAGCGTGACCTCCCGTAGGCAAGGAATGGCAATGGTGAATTATGGTCTCAACCTCTTCACTTGACACACACCGTCTATAGATTTGATCACGCCCTTCCTTGTAGAGATATGGATCATCCCAAAAGTATTGTCTAGCATCATGTAAGAATTTCTTCCTAGCTTGATAAGACAAATTTGGTGGGATCACTCCCCCTACGGCAAAGTTAGCAAAATCCGCAAACCAAGGGGAAACCCCTCGTCTTACGGCACTAATAGAAAGAAGGCCAGTGGGAGAGAAAGAATCAATCAATTTAGAACGAGAAGAAATGGAAATCGAGCTAGGAAACTTACTTTCTTCCACGGACCGACATTGAAGTATACCGGGCCTGACATGGTTAGACGCCGGTCCAGCTTCGCAGACACTTAGCTGCCTCGGGCCCGATGTTGAAGTACTCGGTCCCGACTCACTCGCACTTGCCTTGCCTTCGGTCCAATGTTCTGAACCTCGGGCCCGACGTACTTGGTTCGTCGATCCACCCTTCCTTTCCTCCCTTCCGCTCATGAGAACTTCATCCGCTCTTGAATCATCTATAGTCATACCATCCTCCATTTCCAACATGTACTCGATGGGCAAACGGGATAGATGATCCGCTACCACATTTTCCGCACCGGTTTTGTCCTTGATCTCATGGTCAAACTCTTGGAGAAGGAGCATCCACCTTAAAAGCCTCGGCTTTGCATCTTTCTTCTTCATGAGGTATTTGATTGCCGCATGGTCTGTGAAGACTACCACCTTTGATCCCACAAGATATGAACGGAATTTCTCAAATGCAAACACTATCGCAAGAAACTCTTTCTCCGTTGTTGTGTAATTGCACTGAGTTTCATCCAAAGTTTTGCTTGCGTAGTAAATGGCATGCAACTTTCCATCCTTCCTTTGCCCAAGGACGGCCCCTACGGCGAAATCACTAGCATCACACATCACCTCGAATGGAAGATTCCAATCGGGTGCCGCCATTATTGGAGCCGAGATTAAGGCATCTCTCAACCTACAAAAAGAACTCATGCAATCCTCGGAAAATACAAAGGGCACATCCTTCATCAAGAGGTTAGACAATGGTTTTGCAATTTTAGAAAAATCCTTGATGAACCGTCTATAAAATCCTGCATGACCTAAGAAACTCCTAACATCACGAACACAAGAGGGGGGAGGTAGCTTTTCAATTATTTCAACTTTAGCTCTATCTACCTCTATCCCCCTACTAGAAACTAGGTGTCCTAGTACTATGCCCTCTTTCACCATAAAGTGGCATTTTTCCCAATTAAGCACCAAGCTAGTCTCCTCACATCTAGTCAAAACCTTGTCTAAGTTAGCTAAGCAAACATCAAATGAGGATCCGTAGACGGAGAAATCATCCATAAACACTTCTACTATATCCTCAACCATATCGGAGAAGATGGACATCATGCATCTTTGAAATGTTGCCGGCGCATTACATAAACCAAAAGGCATGCGTCTATAGGCAAAAGTCCCATAAGGACATGTGAATGTCGTCTTCTCTTGATCATCGGGATGAATAGGGATTTGCCAAAACCCGCTATACCCGTCAAGGTAGCAAAAATATTCATGTTGTGCTAATCTCTCTAGGACTTGGTCTATGAAAGGAAGAGGAAAATGGTCTTTGCGAGTGCCGGTATTAAGCTTACGGTAATCAATACACATACGCCATTTTGTTGTGGTTCTCATAGGTATCATTTCTCCCTTTTCATTTTGCACAACGGTGAAACCTCCTTTCTTAGGAACTACATGCACGGGACTCACATACTTGCTATCGGAAATTGGGAAGATAATTCCCGCATCCAACATCCTAAGTATTTCACTCTTTACCACTTCTTTCATGTTAGGATTTAATCTTCTTTGGGGTTCAATAGTGGGTTTATGGTTATCCTCCATATAAATCCTATGCATGCAAATTGAGGGAGAGATTCCCTTTAGTTCCTCTAGTGAATACCCTAAAGCTCCTCTATGTTTTCTTAGAACCTTCAACAACTTAGACTCCTCCTCATCATTCAAGTTTGCATATATGATTACGGGTAAAGAAGAGTTGGGACCAAGAAATGCGTACCTCAAATCTTTTGGAAGCTCCTTGAGTTCTTGAGATGGTTCCGGTGGTGCTTGAACTTCTTCTTTCTCGGCCTTGAACACCTCCAAGTAAGACATCCCTTCCTCCAATTGCTCATGCTCAATCATATTGAGGGCTAGACCTTGGCGCTCTATCTCAATTTCTCTAGGTGGTGGGGTGGCTTTCAACCTAAGCTCCCTTGGCCTTGACTTTTTAGAAATGGCTTCCCATTGCAATCCAAGAGGAACTTGGATCATCTTAGCTTCTTTATGTACGGTCCCTTTTGAAGTTGGTCTAAAGAAAAACTCAATTTCTCTTCCTCCAATGTCAAGAGACAAGTGGCCCTTCTTTACATCAATGATTGCCCCAACTGTAGCAAGGAAAGGTCTCCCTAGTATGATCGGTTCACCCGGCACTTCTATCATGTCTACTACAACAAAGTCGATTGGGACATAGTGGCCTTCAATGCAAACGGGATAATCCTCGACGACACCAATTGGTTCGATGGACGACCCATCCGCTATTGTTAACCTCATGTTGACCGGAGCTATGAGACCCATAGATGTGGATTTCCATATGGTGTAAGGAATGATGCTCGTGCTTGCTCCAAGACCACACAAGGCTTGGAAATTTTGAGACCCCACACCAATGGTTATAGCAAAACGACCGGGATCTCCTAGCTTTTGTGGTAACTCCAAGGTCTTGACTTCATCTTGCATTTCCACTATGGACCTCTTCTTGCTCAAAATCTCCCTTAAAAACTTGGCATAAGATGGCATCTCACTCAATGCGTCGGTGAACGGGATGGAGATGTTCAAGCCTTGCAAGAGTTTGAGAAACCTCTTGAACTTGTTCTCAACATCATCTTTCGGCTTCTTCGAGGGATATGGGAGAATTGTTGCACCTTGAATCTTGCTCGGATCAACCTCTTTGGACTTCCCTACTTCAATTTCAACATTTTCTGAATGGACCGACTTGGGCACCATGTCGGGCCCGATGTTGTGAATCTCGGTCCTGGACTGAGGGGTTAGATCGAGGTCTGTGTACGTCGGTCCCGAGTTGCTCTCGACCTCGGTCCGGGGTGAAGGAGTCGATCTTCTTGCTGGGTCGTCTTCGGGGAACGTCGGACCCGACTTGCTGGGTAAGTTGGTCCGACTCTCTTCATTCTTCTTAGGCACGTGTGGATCGGGTAGGTTTCGGCCACTTCTCAATCCAATTGCCCGGACTTCATTTTGATTGTTTTGAGCTCGAGGATTCTCCTCGGGTCGGCCCGGAAGTCTCCCATTCTCTCTCGGGGCTTGAGTCGCAATTTGGGCAAATTGATTGTCGACTTGCCTCCTCCATGCACCAAACTCATTAAATTGGGTCCTCATCTCCTTGAACCCATCTCTCATCTCTTGAGCAAATGTTTGTAACTCATTGAATCCCGGTGGTCTATATGGTGGTGGTGGCGCCCTTGGCTCGTTTTGGTTGAAATTGTTGTTCTAGCCTTGAGCTTGACCGTTGTTCCACCGGCCATTGCCACCATTGTTGAAGTTGCCTCTTCCACCGAAATTTCCACAAACATAGTTTGCCTCCTCAATTCGCTCGGCCAAGCGCACTTGGCTCTCATTCGGACAAACTTGTGTAGCATGTGCAAAGGATCCACACTCCTCACAAGCTCTAGCATTTTGCTTGTAGTAGTGGACTTGCCTCTTGAGCTTGCTCACTTCACCTTCAAGGAATTGGAGCTTCACATCTCTATCAATGTCTTCTCCCTTTGGATCATATAACTTCCTTGCACCTTCACCTTGAACTTTCACCTCCTTGCTAGCTTGACTCACCCCATACATGGCCTCATAATCGGATAGCTTGTCAAGTAGCTCCCAAGCTTGATCCGGTGTCAAGTCTATGAACCCACAATCGGTGTGGAGATTGAGCTTGTCCTTCGTTACCGGATTGATGCCTTGGAAAAAGATGTCTTGAAGCACATATGGTTGTTGGGCATGAGTAGGACATTGGCGCAACATCTCCTTGAAACGGTCCCATGCTTCGAAGAGAGGCTCATTCGGACCTTGTTGAAAGCTTGCAATCTTCCTTCTTAGCTCGGTTGTCTTTGAGGGAGGGAAGAACTTCATCAAGAAAGCATCATAGAGTGTCTTCCAAGTTGTGATTGACCTAGGAGCTTGGCTCTCGAGCCAATGTGTGGCCTTGCCTCCAAGTGACCATTTGAACGCCTTTAGAAGCACATACTCCAATGTCTCCTCGTCGGTAGAGATCGTCTCACACATGTCCACAAAGCGTTTGACGTGCTCTATGGGACACTCATGTGGACGGCCCTCGAATTGATCACGCTTGATGAGGGAGATGAATTGCGTCTTGATCTCAAAATTCTTGGCAACCTCGGGAAGCACAATAGCCGGCTCGGGGACCCTCAACTCCGGATGCATGTATTGGCGTGCATTCTGGGGTAGAGCGTTGAGTTGAGCCTCGGCTCTCATCCGTTGCTCCCGTTCTCTTCTTGCCACCTCCTCTTGATTGTGCCTCTCAAGTTGCAATCTAGCCATTTCGGCCCTAAGTTGAGCCAACTCCTCATTAACACCGAGAGCTTGATTCTCCATCCTTTTCCTTCTTCGGGCTTCCTTGAGAATACTTTCCGGATCACTCACAAACTCAAGCTCAAGTGTTCCTCGGGAGGAACGAGCTAGCATACACCTATGAAACAAAAACACAAACCAAAACAAATCAAAAATAAACAAAGGGTTTGGGCTATTCCCTCACCCAAATCACTACCAAAACACAAAAAAAACTAACCAAATTGGCACTCAATGCACTTAGACTTCCCCGGCAATGGCGCCATTCTTTTGATCGCCCTCTCACGGTGTGCGAGGGTCAAGAGATACAAATTATAACCCGACCCCGTTGTAGTACGTGGTGGGTGTCGAACACTCGGGAAGTCTACTCGATCGATGTGCCTAGATACTAGGAAGCAAGAAAGGAGAGCATAAAACAAAGGCAAATAAAGAAAACAGTCGGGACCAACACTAAGGTCACGTCGGGCCCGATGTTGGCGACAAGAGGAAGTCGGGACCGACACTGGGTAAGTCGGGCCCGAGGTAGCTGGGGATGTCGAACTCAAAGATTTTAAAAGTAGATCTTGGGCTTTTGGGTTCCTTCCCTAGTAGATTAAGGCTTTTCCACCCCAATTCAGGCAATGAGTGATGATCGGACTAGGATCGAGTGCTTTCGCCCTCGTTCCAACCACATCTACACCTCGATCCATGGGGAAATCCCCTTCGAAGCAAGGTCTTGAGATTGACACATGTTCACTTTCGCTACTTTGCCAATCTCAAGCCTTGATTCCCGACTTTCGCAAGGAATTGTAGCTCGATGTAGAGTGGGTTCCTTAGATCAAACACTCAAGGCTATGGAATTGGGGTTTCTAGCCTAAACCTAGCTAGGGTTTTCCCCCATAACCCAAGATCAAGGAGATCTACTCCATGTGACAAGCAAAGAAAGCAATCAAATCAAAAGAGAAAGCAATCATCATAATCAATCTCAAAACAAAGCAAGGGTTCATTTAAATCCAAAGCAATCCACAAATACAAATCAAGGGTTTTCAAATCCACAAGATCAAAGCAAATCAAAGCTAAACAATCAACAAAACCTCTCAAGTCTTCCTCCTCCTTGGCCGATTCTCTCTCTCTTCCTCCTCTTCTCCTTCCTCCTTGCTCTCCAAGTATCCTCTTGGCTCCCTTGGAACCCCCCTTTTGTGTGTGTGAGGGAACCCCTTCTTAGAAGACAAGAGGGCCTTTTATGGATTAAATGAGGGGCAAAAGTGGAAGTTCACAAATTCGTGCCTTGGAGCCCAAGTAGTCCGGTGACCGACTCGGCCCGACACGGAGGAACCTCGGGCCCGAGGTACTGTGCAACTCGGTCTGAGGTTGGAAACTTCAAAGTCGGGCCCGACGTTGTTGCATCTCGGTCCTGACCTCGTTCCACCTTCTTCTTAGTTGGCTTCTCTTGTTCTTCTTCATGGCTTGCTTCTCTCTTTCCCGCTTTAGCTCGGACTTTGCTCCATGTCTCGACCCTCCTTCAAATCCATCCTTGATTCATGCCAAATTACCTACAAAACACATAAAAGGTGCGTAGTCTCCGAATCTCATAGAAATACGGGAACTAAGCTAAAAAGGAACAAAACGCACAAGAAAAGGGGAAAAAGAAACATATTTACAAAGGAAATCACATATGAAAACACCACCAAATAGAGAGACATCAAAATACCCCATACTTAAACTTGCTTGTCCTCAAGCAATAACAATGTAAGCAAGACCGAAACATAATCTTCAAGTAAAGCCTCGTATGAAAACACGTTTTAAGCACAATTGATCGATATTCAAGCAAGATTACATCATCACACGTGATTAAGTGTTCCAAGGAATAAAGTCAATGCAACTAAGCCTCACTTTAGGGATATGTGAATGTGTATCACTCATCATGTGTTTGGGTTTAGCAATGAACACTCAAGCTCAAAAATCATGCAAGTAAGGACTTTACTATTGAAGCTAATATCACCAATTCCTCCACCTAGAGATGCCTAATGCAAAGTACACAAAGAATTTCGAAAACCTCTCAACCTTGTCAAGAGTGTGGCTCTTCTGCCCCTAGTACTTCTGCTGCACTAACAATGAGCAGGTTGGAGCTGTTGAGACATATGCTGAGATGAATTATATGAGAGGGAAGTATAGAAATCCTCCTAATTATGACAAGCCAAACAACTACCCATTTTGGGGGAGTCAAAATCAAAATTAGATTTATGCAGCCCCTCCTCCGGATAGACGGGCCACACCACATCGATCTCCAGGCTACCCAAAAACGCCATCATGGGTGAATGGACTCTATGATGGGATCAATGGAGTGAAAAATGAAATCATGGGAGTCCTTTCTGACCTAAAAGGTGTACAAGCTCAGTTGGGAGAAATTGAGACATGGAAAAAGAATGTAAACTCCCAACTAGGCAACCTAGCTACACAGATTCCGAGGCCGCAAGGGCAACTCCCGGGCTTCCACGACGAGAACCCAAGAGGACAGATCACGGCCATACACCTCAAGAGTGGAAAGACGCTACTAGATCGTGTTGAAGCTAAGGAGAAGGACCCTGATGCTAAAGAAGACACCACGTCCCAAATCGATAACGTGCCGAAGAGGGTCGTTACCGAGACTAAAACATTCAGTATCGAGTTCTTTATCCCTTTCCCCTTTACCTCTCACTCGATCATTTCATGTTAGGGGACATAAACCCTAATGAATGGGCATCCGTACACGACGCACATGAGGGAGAGATCTCCCAAGTTGCCGATCCGCCGCCAGGTTCGTTCGCCACCGCCAAGCGAATATCCAACTCGCCTAGAGAGCCACCAGCAGCAAACCGTCCTCGTTGATCCGCCTCGACCTTGGTCCGTGCGAGACAAATATCACTCCTGATCCTCTATTTCGTCTCCGACCCTCTCACTTTGGGTCGAGCTCAACGCTGGTCAAGCAAGCTGGTTCGTGGGCACCAACGACGATCGAAGAAGCACCATTTGCGCTCTGTTCGTTGTGGAACCGTTGCCTCTCCATACCGGGTCGACGCCTCTCAAACCTCGATCCGATTCGTTCATGTCGTAGAAGCTCGACCTCGTCACCGATCTGTCTCGATCTCGTGAGTATGGCGGCCTTGCTCCGCCTAGTTTTTGGCTTTGTTCGCTAGGACTTCGTAGATCTCGTTCGTTAGTCACCGATTGAGTTCGTTCTGATCAATCGCTATTACTGCCATCGTCGACGAGCACACACTTGTCTCACGCCCGATCTGAGGTAACGATCGTCGATTAGAGCACAATAGATTAGAGTCGTTGTTGTTCAAATTTGGGTCACGCGTCATCGCAGAGCTTGCTCTTGCCGCCTGGAGTGGTTACTGCCTTCACGAATCACACTCGAATTGTACCGGATTGATCGTGTCGCTCTACTCGCCGCCGGTTCAACCCCAATAGAGTACGCACGAGTTTCTGTTATCATCGATTCCGGTCAACCTCAAGTGCTCGAACCTGTCGAGATTAGTTCAGTAGAGGTGAGCTCCTTTTCTTTTCTTTGGTGCCTCTCCTCTATTAAGGTATGTTGTGGGGAATTTCTGTAAATTATTCAATGGAGTTAATTCTTTTACTGTTGTGATCTTGTTGTAACGGTGAAGAGTTGGGAATCGGGTTGAAAAGATCTATAATCCAGCCCTTCGACTTTACTTCCGTTTGTTGATAGGGTTTCTCGGCCAACAAATAAATTTGTAAGTCAAGACCCCGCTGAGTATAGCAAAGTCAGGATCGTTCCACAGGAAGCAAGGTTGTTCGTCTATCAATCTACCAAAAATCAAGCAAAAACAAATAAAACACTCACGAGCAGCCTCGTTAACGACATTGTCAGGGTCGTTAACGAACCACCGAACACAAAACACTTCAACTAACGACCTAATTAAATTCTAATTAAAATTCGATACCGAGGCAAGTACTCAGCAACGAAAATTCACCAGAAATAATTCAAATAAAACAAAAATCTAGGACTAGGGACACCACAACATAGCCAAGCATAAAAACTCGTAAGAAGAAAAGATCATGCCTTTAAACAGATAGAGTCATCAACTTTCGTTGACTTAGCAAGTAAATTAACAAACTTTCGCATCCTAATTCACTTAATTGCTTGTTTTGGATCTAAAGCTTGAAACTTTCGTTTTCAAACAATATCAACCTTCAAGTTACTAACTTCCTCTTTCAATTCAGTTAAAAACTCAAATTACCTCCACTTTCTTTTCGATATAAGCACAACAAACAATTCTCAATTAAAGATAAAAGGCATTCACAACTCAATCTTACTCATCAAACATGCTCAACTATGCCGGGGTTAACCCCGATCCTAGAAAAGGAAACTACTCACTAATCATAACTAAGAAACTAAAAACTTCAATCCAAAGAAACATTGAAACAAAACTCAAACTTGAATTAATAAGAAATATATCGTCTTACAGAGATTCAGAAGAAACCAAAAATATAAAAATACCGTACCACAATCACGACCAACGACCCTGGTGACTGTCGTCTACCGAGCCTCGGCGGTCCTCTCCCGATCCGACTTTCTCTCTCTCGGCCCTTTAAAAATCTCCTCCTAAAAATTCTCTCCAAAAAGCATCCAAATTCCGTCCCCCCTTTCTATGCTAGATAGAAGGGTATTTATACTAAAAAACTTAAAACTAAAAAGGCTAAAAGATATAAACTTTCCTAAAAATATAGAAACAATCCCTAAAAGATAGAAATAAAATCTAAAAAGATCCTAAAATACATATTCTAACAACCCCAAAAGATTCTTAAAAAGATACTCAACCGACACGGAAATAAATTCCCGCTCAGGATCGGTGAATTATAAAATAATACTCCAAATCTTCCTTTTTCGTGGCCTCATTGACGAGCCCTCACAGCCTCGTTAACGAGCCTGGGCTTTGTTTTCTTCCACACTTCCTCTTGTAATCTTGAGCTCTGACTTCTTCAATCTTCCACTCCTCCGTCTTTCGCTGTAATGCTCCAAATTCAACTCCATTTAGCTCCTTTCCTAGCTAAAACCTACAAAATTCACAAAATAGTGTAGATTCCACTCTTTTCACAGAATTATGCAAAACTATCTAAAAACACTCAAAACTAAACCTAAATTAAACAAAACTAAACCTAATAAGCAAAGAAAACCTACTAAAAACTATACTAAAAATGCGAACATCAAAATACCCCATACTTAGACTTGCTTGTCCTCAAGCAATGAACAAGACACTAACCAAAACCAAAACAAATCATGCTCATCAAGACATAGCCATCTTCTAAAAAGAAACATCTACACATAAGAAAATTATAGCAAAAGACTATTAACATCCTCACACATATATGCACTTAAATAGACATAAAATAATACAATCCAACCTCTCAAGGGATATAATGTGTTTCACTCAACTCTCAAGTGTTTAGGCTTATAAATTCAATCTCTCAACTCATCTTATATACAAAAACTCATAGAAATTGGAACTTATATCACCAATACTCTCCACCCAAGATTTTTTTTACTCGTTGCCTCGTTAACGAGCCCACATCAGGGTCGTTAACGATCCACCGTGTGCATTCCTCTTCCTCTTTTCACTACATCCATCAAAAACTTTATTGTGTGCATTTTTTTCTTATCAAGAGACCTTTCTTATATGTAATAACAAGAGACTTCCAATCTACCCTTCCCAAAATACCCTTCACTTCAAGCAAATATAATCAACTCTTCTCTTTTTAACAAAACCCAAAACTTACCTCTCCAATCTAAGTCCTAATTTCCGGATAGGGTCAAGCTTATCTCGGCTAGGGAATAATTTTTGTGGAGCTAAAAACAAAAGGTTTCAGGCTAGAATTGGTTATAAAGAAGAAGGAATAATGTAAAGGTAGATAGGGAATAATAGGGCTTATGAAAATAAATTCTCCATCATATGATCTTCACAAGTAATGAACTAAAAATCTTATAAGGGTATCAAGAAATAGATAACCTTTACAATTCCAAGAGATAATATGCATAAAGAGAGTATATCACACAAGAAAAGAAGAGGGATTTATGAATGTTCTCCCTATAAAGCCAAAAATACTCACAAGGTAAATTTTGTTGGATTGCATCATCTATGCTATAAAGTATATGTGCTCAATTTCATCAAATGCTATTCTCTTCTAAAAATAATAATTTCAAGTTGAGAATCCGGCTATACTTTTAAAGACATGCTTGCAAGGAATTATATGATTAAGCTAGTGATTGCTATCATAGAACTTAAGAAGGGATATCTATCAATTCTAAAACTCTTTTTGGATTTTTCGAAATTTTTTCAATTTTTTTTTCAATTTTTTCGATTTTTTTTCGGTTTGCAACTAAAAAAAAATAAAAACTACATAGACCACATAAACACCTAGGAAATAAGTTTTCTACTTTCTCCCACCACATACTTAAAATTACAGTGTCCCCACTGTAAGGAAAATAAGAAGAAGAGGGAAAAGAAATAGAAAAGAAAACAAAAAATTAAAAAGAAAAAAGAAAGACATAAAACTTACAAAAGTGGAAACAAGGAAAAGAAACTTCATCTTGAGCTTGAATCAACGGTTCGGTGGAGGAAAGTAGTGCTCAAAGTTCCCCATGAAGTCGTACATCGTCCTCCAACGCTCAGCGTCCTCCGCCTCTCTCTGACGCTGCCTCTCACCCTCCATCGACATGCGAGCGGAATAGACAGTTTCCCATCTATCCATCCTCCTATGAATGTGATCCTGCTGGAGGTGAAGCTGCTGCATCCGTGCAGAAAGATCCTCGACCCATGGTGGTGGTATACTCGATCCTGCGTACTCGGGCTGAGGAGGTGGTGGGTAGTGAGGCTGGAAATGGTCTTGATACATCACCGGGTTGTAAGGCATGAGTCCATAAGCAGGAGGATCGACAGGAGCTGGTGGTGGGTTGACAGGAGCTCTCGGCACCTCGTTAACGAAGCTGGGTGCCTCGTTAACAGGGTTAGGATGCGGCTGGAAGTGGTCGTTAACGAGCCTGGTGGGCTCGTCAACAAAGATGTTGCCTCCTAAAACCTCCGTGTCGATGTCTTCTTCCTCGAAATTGAGCTCCTTAGTGCCGCCCTCGGTGTCGGCTTCTTCGGTGTCGTTGCCTACTACCTCGGTGTCCTCTTCTTCATCTTCTTCTTCATATTCATCCACGTCGTCCCGCTCAAACCGGGTTTCACATGCCCTAAGCGAAAGCTCGTCCTTCGGTTTTGGCTCCAATGGGTAGGGATGTCCCGTCCACGCCTCGTACCAATTCGGTACGTAGAGAAGCTCGTACATGTCGAGGGTGGGTGTAACTACTCGATCTTGAACCTTCACCTTGTAGCCTCCCTCGGCTTGCACGAAAATACCAGAACTATACCAATAATTTTTGTTGAGGAGTTGGGCGTGAGCCGGTGTGTAGCGGGTGAGATCGAATCCAAGATTCTTAGCCAAGAGGCTAACCAAATTGCCACACCACACCTCCTTGGACTTGGTAGATTTCTCGACGTAATAGAGTCATTCGTACGCCAAGTTCAAGGGGCCGGGCTCCTCAAAGAGGATGGTGCGGAAGCAAGCAACATCCGTCCTTGTAGGCCGGTTCAACTCTTTCTTCGGCCAAAATGTCGCGGCGAGGACTCTCAGAATAATCCGGAAGATGGGGTTGACGATGTTTGCCCCAGATAGCGCCGCGGTAGAGGATTGAACCTCCCCGGTGATGTAGCTCCAAATGCGGGTCACTCGGTAGTCCTTCAATCTATAATCTCTAGACGG
The DNA here is from genome assembly GCA_964016875.1 of Fallopia convolvulus. Classification (NCBI taxonomy): domain Eukaryota; kingdom Viridiplantae; phylum Streptophyta; class Magnoliopsida; order Caryophyllales; family Polygonaceae; genus Fallopia; species Fallopia convolvulus. The sequence continues at coordinate 11,663,621 of OZ024720.1, forward strand.
GTTTGGGAGCTCCAAGATTGCATTGAACTCATCCATTGTGAAGTCACAGTCCTCATTACCGAGCCGGAACCGAATTCGTCCCGCCGAGGTCTTCGACGAGAAGTTGGTCTCCAAAGTGGCCAAGAACTCGGATGTGAGGGTCGGGTAGTGTGGCAAGTTCTCTTGCTTCAACAAGTGGGCGGCCCCAAGGATGATGAAAGCGTCCTTGACATCCGTGTAGATCCCTGTGGTGACAGCACTAGACTTCGAGAACCATCGGGTTAATGGTCCTTTTCCAGAAAATCTCGGTAGCGCCGTACTTGGCTCTGACTGCTCAAAATCACATCATCCACTCGAGGTGGGGATGGAGACCTATGGTTCCTCCTCTTCTTCTGAGCTCGGGTAGCGAGTCTGCTTGAACTAGCCATGGATCCTACAAAATAATCAAGAATTTTCCAAGATAAGATCCACTCAAAAATAGATAGGTACGAGACCCCATACTTGGTCTCAAAATTAAACCTCGGAATTATTCGTAAACTACCCAATTCGGTCGTTCACGATTCTGGGCTCGGATTGATCGATGAAGCAATGCAGGGTCGTTAACGAGCCTGGGTGGGTCGTTAATGAGCCGCCGAGAGCAAAACCAGAATTTTCCGAATTTTAATCTACCTTAAATTCAGCACAAATCAAGCATGCAATCTTCTATATTTTTCCACATATCCCTCATCGGGTATAAGCACCCCATACTTACTCAATTACCCATCCCGATCATGCTTAAATTACCAGAAATTTTGACATGCAAAGATTGAACTTTTAGATCTAGAACAAGAAAAATTCATGCTTTCCTAATTAAAGGATTGCAATAGATAATCTAACATGAATAATCTTTCCTAAGTCATGAACAACTAAGCACAATCAAGAATTTTTATGGACAAAATTAAGTATGCTCATCGACCTTTCTAAGAACACGATTCAAGACACGAAATTTCGACCCTATAGAAAATCAATCATGCAATTTCGAGCAAGGGTTTAGAAATCATACCGGAGAATCGAGAAATTGAAGAACAAGGGTCGGAATCGGGGTGGTTAACGAGCTTGGCCTCGTCGGTGAACGGTTTCCGAGCTCCGGTAACGACGTCCTCTTCGGTGGTCGGTGGAGTGGGGGATTCCGAACCGGTGGGAGAGAAGGGAGAGGGATTGAGAGTGTTTTTGGTTTGAGGGGGTGTGATTTTGAGAGGGTAGTGGTAGATTTGGGGAAGGGGTAAAAGGGGTTTATATAGGAGGGGAAAGGGTAGAAGGGGGGGGGGCTAGGGTTAAAAAAAGATAGATTAGGTTAGAATTCTTACCTGCCCCGTATCCTAACGAGTCGGGTCTTCCGAACCGGGTCGTTAACGACCCTGGGTGGGTCGTTAACGAGCCACCGTGGCCTCTTTGAGTGATCCTTCGATCCCTTTCTCCTGAAATCTTGTTAGCTCAAAAATTCTAATTTCTATCCTAACTAAAACTAAAAAGAAAAAGAAACGAAAGCTAAGAAATAATCTAAAAAGAAAAAGAAAAGAAAAATTAAACCTATTCTAAAAAGCGGGTTGCCTCTCGTAAGCGCTATGTTTAACAACGTTAGCCCGACGAGCTCCCTTGCTAGTCTCATGGTGGTTCATGTGTAGCCATGTCGGGGTCTTGAGGTACCCTGCTTGTAGCCTTACAGCCTTTGTGTGCTAAAGTTGCTAAATTAGGACCCTTTTCTTCTATCAGTATGCTCGATATCCCTAGATTGTCAGTGTAGTCCGAAAGCCACGTGGTTTGGACTTTTTGTAATACCTATAGTAGGGCCTTGGTTAAACTCTTGCACGTGGGACTCAGTGATCGACATATGTGGCTCGGTAGGGACTGTTGTGTCGAGTTCGGGTTGAGTCAACTCTATTTGTGCGACTCCAACTGGTTCATTGGCTTTTTGATCCAAGTTGAATTCTACCCGTTCTTCTCCTATATCAAAAGTGAGGAGTCCCTTCCGCACATCAACTCTTGCTCCTGTTGTGGCTAATAATGGCCGCCCGAGAATTATGGGTACATGAGGATCTTCAGGCATATCTAGGACGATAAAATCATTCGGTACAAAGAATTTCTTGACTTGAATAGGATAGTCGTCCACCACTCTTGTAGCTTTGACACTTGACCCATCTGCCATGTACAGATTCATGTCTATTGGTTCTAGTGGTCCCATATTAGCTTTAGACCAGATTGAGAGCGGAACGAGACTAGCACTGGCACCAAGATCACATAAAGCCTTGAACTTGTGGTTGCCTATGCCGATTGTAATTGCAAACCTCCCGGTATCTCCTAGCTTTTCTGGTAAAGCTATCGATCTGACTTCATCCTGCAGCTTTGTAATAGACCTTTTCCTGCTAAGAATATCTTTCAAAAATTTTGTGTAAGCCGGCATTTCGTTTAGGGCCTTAGCGAATGGGATGGAAATATTAATGCCCTGAAGAATCTTAACGAAACGCTTGAACTTACTCTCAGTAGAGTCCATAGATTTCTTAGTTGGAAATGGAAGATATTTCACCATTATCGGAACCAAGTTAGGCTCGAGAGGTGAGAGTACCGGGTCGACACTGGGGTCGATTGATGTCCTCGGCGGGTCGTTACCGACCCTAATGGGGTCCTTAACTACCCTGAGATTGAGAGGAAGGCTTGGTTCAGAGAACTTACCTATGGTAGGGTCGTTAGGGACCCTCGGAGCCTCGTTGTTCTGGTTTGTTGGCTCGGTATGTGCTCTCTCTGGCTCGTTAACGAGCTGGTTAGCAAGGTCCTGTTCCTCCTTCTCTTCAACTTAAATTCTTTCCGGCAATGTCTTCCCACTTCTGAGGTGTACCGCTGCTATTTGGCCTCTAGGGTTCTCCTCGGGGCGGCCAGGGAGTTGCCCCTGTGGTCTTGGAATCCGTGCAGCTAGGTCCCCTAGTTGGGAATCAACACTCCTCTTCCAAATATCGAACTCTCCCCATCTTTTATCTTGCCGGTTCAGTTTGGCTTGAACGTGATCAACTTTGTTGTTCACTCCGTTGATGCTCTCCTTTATCTCCTGAACTCATGATGGCGTCTCTTGATGGCCTGGAGGTCGATATGGTGCAGGTCGTCTATCTGATGGGGGCCCTGCGTAGTTTTGACTTGTATTCTGATTGCCCCATGGTTGATAGTTGTTCGACCTGTCATTATAATTAGGTTGGTTCCTGTATGGTCCTCTCATGTAATTCATCTCAGCTATTGTCTCAGCGACTCTAACGTGCTCAATGTTAGTGCAAGCAGAAGTACTATGTGCAGAAGAACCACATTCTTGACATGATTGAGAGGATTTCAGAAAATTTACCTGTTTCCTCAGACGGTTGACTTCATCTTGTAAGGATTGATTTTTAACATCGGGGTCAACTTCATCTCGGTTGGGTACATAGAGGCGTTTTTGAATTTGTGGAGTCTACTGGGTTCCATACACAGCATCGTAATTCGCCATCTTATCCAACAGTTCCCACGCCTCTGTCGGATTCATCTCTATAAAACCGCATGCAATATGCGTGTTGATGCGGTTCTTTGTCTCTGCGTTGATACCCTGGAAAAAGATTTCTTGCAAAACATATAAAGGTTTCCCATGAGTAGGGCACTTTCTAAGCATCTCTTTGAATCTTTCCCATGTTTCAACAAATGTTTCATTAGGCAACTGGTGATAGGAGGTGATGCGTTTCCTCAATTCTGTTGTCTTAGTAGGAGGGAAAAACTTTGTAAGAAATTGATCATACAAAGCTTTCCAAGTCCTGATAGACTTAGAAGGTAGGCTCTCCAACCAGTTCAGAGCCTTTCCAGTAAGAGACCATCTAAAAGCTTTTAATAGAACATATTCTAACGAAACACCTTCAGCAGCTATGGTGTCACATAAATCAAGAAAATTTCGAATATGCTCCATAGGGCACTCAGCAGGTTTCCCTTCAAACTGAGCCCGTTTAATTAAGGATATAAATTGAGACTTGATCTCAAAAGGTTTCTCTATCGCTGGAAGCACAATAGGAGATTCTGGCACCCTCAGTTCCGGATGCATGTATTGCTTGACATTCCTTGGATAGGCATCTAGCTCTTCTTGTAGTCGAGCCTTGTCAGCTCGTTGACGCTCAGCTTCAGCTCTGCGCCGTCCTTCTCGGCTTTCAGTGCCTCCATCTGGGTCCGGAGGATCTCTAACTCTCGAGCCATCTCTTCTGCTGTGGCCATGGCTCAGTTTTCTCGGAGTCGACGATGCAGGGAACGTTTTGGTTCTGAGTAATAACATGTGTTATCAAACTGAAGCCTTCTTCGTCCTACCGGCATACACTGAGAAAACAAACAAAGAAAACAAAAATTAAAAACAAAAACGGGGTCGGGCTATTCCCGAACCCAAAGATAAACTAACAACTCGTTGCGTCCCCGGCAACGGCGCCAATTTGTTGATAGGGTTTCTCGGCCAACAAATAAATTTGTAAGTCAAGACCCCGCTGAGTATAGCGAAGTCAGGATCGTTCCACAGGAAGCAAGGTTGTTCGTCTATCAATCTACCAAAAATCTAGCAAAAAGAAATAAAACACTCACGAGCAGCCTCGTTAACGACGTTGTCAGGGTCATTAACGAACCATCGAACACAAAACACTTCAACTAACGACCTAATTAAATTCTAATTAAAATTCGATACCGAGGCAAGTACTCAACAACGAAAATTCACCAGAAATAATTCAAATAAAACAAAAATCTAGGACTAGGGACACCACAACATAGCCAAGCATAAAAACTCGTAAGAAGAAAAAATCATGCCTTTAAACAGATAGAGTCATCAACTTTCGTTGACTTAGCAAGTAAATTAACAAACTTTCGCATCCTAATTCACTTAATTGCTTGTTTTGGATCTAAAGCTTGAAACTTTTGTTTTCAAACAATATCAACCTTCAAGTTACTAACTTCCTCTTTCAATTCAGTTAAAAACTCAAATTACCTCCACTTTCGTTTCGGTATAAGCACAACAAACAATTCTCAATTAAAGATAAAAGGCATTCACAACTCAATCTTACTCATCAAACATGCTCAACTATGCCGGGCTTAACCCCGATCCTAGAAAAGGAAACTACTCACTAATCATAACTAAGAAACTAAAAACTTCAATCAAAAGAAACAATGAAACAAAACTCAAACTTGAATTAATAAGAAATATATTGTCTTACAGAGATTTAGAAGAAACCGAAAACATAAAAATACCGAACCACAATCACGACCAACGACCCCGGTGACTGTCGTCTACCGAGCCTCGGCGGTCCTCTCCCGATCCGACTTTCTCTCTCTCGGCCCTTCAAAAATATCCTCCTAAGAATTCTCTCCAAAAAGCTTCCAAATTCCATCCCCCCTTTCTATGCTAGATAGAAGGGTATTTATACTAAAAAGCTAAAAACTAAAAAGGCTAAAAGATATAAACTTTCCTAAAAAGATAGAAACAATCACTAAAAGATAGAAATAAAATCTAAAAAGATATTAAGACCTAAAATACATATTCTAATAACCCCAAAAGATTCTTAAAAAGATACTCAACCGACACGAAAATAAATTCCCGCTCAGGATCGGTGAATTATAAAATAATACTCCAAATCTTCCTTTTTCGTGGCCTCATTAACGAGCCCTCACAGCCTCGTTAACGAGCCTGGGCTTTGTTTTCTTCCACACTTTCTCTTGTAATCTTGAGCTCTGACTTCTTCAATCTTCCACTCCTCCGTCTTTCGCTGTAATGCTCCAAATTCAACTCCATTTAGCTCCTTTCCTAGCTAAAACCTACAAAATTCACAAAATAGCGTAGATTCCACTCTTTTAACAGAATTATGCAAAACTATCTAAAAACACTCAAACCTAAACCTAAACTAAACAAAACTAAACCTAATAAGCAAAGAAAACCTACTAAAAACTATACTAAAAATGCGAACATCACCGTTCCACCTATTGTAATTGTTGTTGATTGATGAGTTAGGATTTGTAAGAGTTAACATGCGTGGTTGTTCTTGTTTAAAGATTTCAGGACTAAGTTTTTGTGGTTGAGTAGAGCGTGCATGTCTTGTAATCTTAATTGAGGAATTTGTAATCTGTTTGTATGGAATGCACTATGATATATAATAGAAAAATATTTGAAGAGGTGTGATGCGTTTGGTTAATATTAAGGGTGATTAGTTAATTCATTATTAGTTATATAGGCCTATCTGACTTAGTGGTAATCTAGCGCTGTGCCAATTGGTATAAAGATCGTTAAGATTGTTTTCCAATTGGTTTTTAGTGGAACTAAAGTCTAGGTTGTGTTTAGTTTTGGTGCTAGAGTAGATAATTAAATAATTTATGTGTTGGAAATTAGATAACAAGTTGAAGCATACATATATCAATTAGGTTATAGTTTTGGAATGTCGGTTCTTTGGGCCTAAGGTTACAGATTGTATATTTAGGAGTCTCGGATTCCTTCAAATCTCTTATCGCAAGGCCTTGCCTTTTAAATGCCTTTCTCTATTATTTGTCTAGGGAGTCGTGATGCCCGGTTTGTTTAAGTTGTCCGCTCGCTACGAGAATTCTTCTTGGAGGTAAGTCGTTCTTTGACTTGCTCGGCTTGATTCAATTCTTGTTAGATTGAGTGTCATGTATGTGGGATTGGTTTTGGGAATTAGTCCCCTTGCATATTACTTTTTAAAAAATAAAATTCTCTCTCTATGCTTGTGAAGATTGTAATTGTAGTTGTAATTGTGTTGGTACTCCTAATTGTAAATTGTATTTATAACTGTATTGTATTTGCGCATGTAATTGCGTGATTGGGAAACCGTAACTGTAATCGTCTTTGTAAATGTAAATGTAAATGTGCTTGTGCTTGTATTTATGTTGCAGTTGTACTTGTGGGTGTAGTTTTAATGGTAATTGTATTTGTGATTGAACTTCTGATTGTGAATCTGATTGTGGTTATGAGTCTGATTGTGATTCTGAATTTCACTGTGACTACGAGTGTGCTTGTAATCGTAACTATAATTGTGATTGTGTAACATCCCCGACCAAAGTGCATACATCATTCATCGTTCATATAAGATTAAAATCATATGCATATCATATCGACATGATATATAGTGAGTTTTTAAAAGTAATATTTATTTTCTAATTAAGTTTATTATATTTTAAAAAATTTATAAGTAAAAATTAATTATTAATTATTTCAGGGTAAAGTTTGTAGTAAAGTAAAATTGAGGGTAAAAAGTGTAATTTTTCTAAATATTGGCCGACTTTGTGTGAGATTGGCCGACTTCATTTTTGTAATATAAATATGTGTTTCATGTTCTTCTCAATCAAGTACGTAGAACAAAAACAAATTGCACTGAATAGAGAGGAAAAAAAAGAGAGGGGAGAAAGAAGAGCTTGATAATTTTTGTACTTTGTTTTTTTTTCCGATCTGGTACAAGATCTTTTCTATCGGGTTTTAATCTTGAAGTACAATCGTGATTCGGTAAGTTTTTGATTAGTTATTGGTTTATCTGGATTTTCCTAATTTTTCCAGATCTAGATCTACAATTGGTTTTGATTTGAAAATCGATTGACCTATAGTTTTCAGAGGGTGTTTTTGATATCGGATTTATATTCGGTAAAAGATTTCAGAGTAATTTTAGGGTTTTCCTTGTAAAGATATTAGGGAGCCTTTTGATCAAGTTTTTCAGAAAGGTTTGAACTAGAAAAATGTTCTTCTATATATATAGTTTATTGTTGTCAAGTTTCAAAGGATTTGGATATATATGCAAGAAGTTATAATGCATTCTGGCATTTCATTACATTTGGGATTAGAGTTTATAAGAGTAAATAGCCTAATTTGCATTGGGTTACATATAGGAGCCCAAGTAATAGACCGTGGTCAGAGTCAAGGGGGAGAAATATAGTATCTGCTTTAAACATGTGAGTATAGACCGGAGATTCAACCTTATGTGCTATATGTGATAGGGATATATGTGCTATATGAGGTGTATGGATATATGTGCTTCATGGATATGCGTGTTATATGAGTTATATGGATATGTATGATAGCTCTGAAATTTCCAGAGTTGTTTGCACAGAAAGTTTGATTACAGATGACATATGATATATGAAGACATGATGCATTTGATTGCATAGCATATTGCAATGAGATTAAAAGGACCTGTGACTGTCTCACCCTGAATTTGTATTACAGGACCTACGGGTCATACAGGATCTTCGGATCAAACAGGATCTTCGAATCATACAGGATCTTCGGATCATACAGGACCTACGGGTCATACAGGATCTTCGGATCATACAGGACCTATGGGTCATAATTCTTACAGGGACCATAAGTGTCCATATATAGTAAACCCGGGGCAGATTCAGGCTTGAACAGTTCACAGAATAAAGAATCGGAAACATCAGCATTTGCATTCGCATAGTAATTAAATTCAGATATGACATATATATGATATGTATGTATATGTATATGGACTAAATGTTTGACTCTGTGTGAAATAATTGATGGTGGTTTATATTCACTGAGTATGCGACTCACGTAAATCGCAAAACAATTTTTCAGGTTCAGCTAGTTCTTACTGACGTGTGTCCGTTTAGAGGTCACATTCATACAGGTCGGTCGGCTGAAGCTCTAAGCAACCTTCTCCTCCTCATTTTGCATCTTAGACATATGAGTTGTAATAGAAGTTAGAGTAATAGATGTTGTAGCATAAGAAGTAACTACCTATGTGTGTGTGTGTGCAACCCTTTATGGTTGTTGCTTTCTACTTTGTGCTTCCATGGATAGTTGCTATATGTGAATTATTTGTTTATATAAGAAATAAGTTATTACTAAGCATACGTCTTAGGGTATAGGGGTGTCACAGATTGTGTTTGCAAATATGATTGGGTTTGAATCGAAATCGTGATTGTGCTTGTTATTGTGATTGTGAATTGTTCGGGTCTATTTTCCTTTTGCCGCGTGTTTGTTTTCAATTTTCAAGGTTAATCGTCTGTCGACCTACTTGCTTACGACCGTTATGTGTTAAATGATTGAATTGAATGTGCAAACCTTATTTTGGAGTGATTTTATATTACGTGCTTGTATATGTTTTTGGAATTTTGAAAAATCGTCTTTAAACATTTTTCGTTATGTGTGCATTAGGTTCCTCCGGTATGGCCATGGATCACGGGATAAGTTGGAGATGAAGTGTCCCCTGGGCATGGTCATGCGGCTGGAAGGAACTCCCTTCAAAAAAATAAAATAAAATGTTTTGGCAAACGCTCTAGTAGAGGTTTAGCCGGGGAAAGAAGGGTGAATAGGGGAAATGGGCACGTGTAAAGGTACGCGCCCTGACCGTGCGCCATAGATGACAGGTCGGAGGGTGCCATTTGGATTTGAGGAGGATGTTTGGTTGCTATTTTATTTGATGGACTTTGTTTGAATGGTCTTGCATTATGAGGTTCGGTTTGATAGAATGTTCTTTGTGGTTGTATATGTTGGTAGTATCCTAGTGAAAGTTATTATTATTATTATCCTATTCGTTATTATTATTGATGTGATCCTTATTAATTATACTACTGCGTTACTGTGGTTTTCGTTGGTGGTTATAGTTGTGATGTCGCCTGTATGTGTGTGTGTTCGTGTCTCTGTGTGTGTGCTTGCGTGTTTGTGTTTGTGTGTGTGTGGTTATTTTACGTTAAGTGTTGAATTGATATGAATCGATAATTATTGCGTTATATGTGAATTTTGGTTGCTAGGGTTCTGTGTGGTTTTTCAAACATTCTATATGCATCTCACGCTTTCTAGATTGAATTAGAATTGTAGCTGACCCTTCGGGGAATATTTTTTTAAAGTTTCAAGTACTTTTCAAGAACTGTTATGGATTCTCTACAGATTGGCGGAGCGGATGTTGGCAATGTGTCATTAGGTTCGGGTTATTGGGATCTGGTTATATATGTATTTAAAGTTGTATGTTGAATTGCTTTGGTTACTAGTTGGATAGAATTGGTTTAGGACAATTTGAAATTACAAAATGATTTGATTGTTATCTTCTGTTTATGAATTCAAGAATACTATCATGTTTTCCACCTTCTGTTTAAAATAAAAAGTTGGATGTTTATTTGTTTTCCCGACGTGCCCGAGTTGCATGATCCGAGTGAATTTGTTGTCTAACAAATCTGAGTAGTCTCGGACAGGGTCTACCACCGAGTAGCGCCCCAACGAAAGTCAGTGTGTTACAGTAGCACCACCTCTCGAGCCCACTTTGGTTCTGAGATTGGTGAAGTCTCTCCCCTTCCCTACTAAGAAGTCTAAGGATTCAACAGAAGGCAAGTTTAAGCGTTTCGTTAAGATTCTTCAGGGCTTAAATATTTCTATTACCATTCGTTGAGGCCCTAAGCGAAATGCCGGCTTACACAAAATTTTTGAAGGACATTCTCAGAAGGAAAAGGTCAATAATAGAGCTGACAAATGAGGTCCGATCCATTACCCTTCCAGAAAAGCTAGGTGACCCAGGTAGATTTGCCATCACTATTGGGATTGGCGACCACCGATTGAAAGCATATTGCGATTTGGGAGCTAGCGCTAGTTTACTTCCCTTATCAATCTGGTCAAAAGCTAACATGGGACCTCTGGAACCCGTGGATATGAGGTTGTACATCATTCTAGGTAGATGGATCTAATGTAAAGGCTACTGGAGTCGTTGATGATTTTTCCATTCAAGTGGGCAAATTCTTCATACCAAATGACTTTATTGTCCTTGATATGCCTGAAGACCCTCTAGTGCCCATCATTCTCGGCAAGCATTCCATGCTACAACATGTGCTCGAGTTGATGTTCGAAAAGCACTCCTCACCTTTGACATAAAAGAAGAGCGGGCCGAGTTCAACCTTATTCAAAATGCCAATGACACGGCCGCGACAACACAGATCGAGAAGTCCCATCCAGAGCTCGACATTGCTAAGCCCATAGTACCCCTTCCAATCAATAAGGATTATGAAAGCGCTACTAAGGAAGCTACCAACCCCCTAGGGTCGGTACCGAGCCCTTCGTACAACAATATGACAAAGGCGGCACATGCATTTTGGTACGATACCGACGGAGGCTTTGCTTCAGCTAGGTCGATAACGACCTCAACTGACTCGATGATGACGCCCTCACTGACGAATCAAGGTGAGTATTCTAACTCTAGAGTCATTATCACCGGTCATGATCATTCTTTATATCATATTCCTACACCATACCCTACTATTCATGCTATAGAGGAGTCGAAACCCCCTTGGTTCTCGGACTTCACTAACCCTTGTGTAGCAATACCGGGCATACTGTTAGAAGATGAGGGGCCAAATTTAGTGAGAAGAAATAACAATGCCTTTACCGTTGAGTAAGAGGTTCTCCACGACCCCGACAATGCTGAAAAGGAGCCAACTTGTTTATCCAGGTAAGTACGTCGGGCTAACGACGTTAAAAATAACGTTTACGGGAGGCAACCCGGTTTTAGTTTTAGTTTTAGTTTAGTTTTCTTTTCTTTTTATAGTTTTCTTTTTTTTCTCTTAGTTTTGTTTTGAGTTTTTAGTAGTGTAGAAGTTTGCGAGATAGGATATTTTTGAGCTAACATGTCATAGAAGTCGGGCTCGAAAAGGCATTGGAAATTGAGTCGCCCAAGCTCGGTACGGAGCTGAGAGGTCAGTACCGACCTGAGACACACCTAGATTTGGCGACGTGCGGCAGGTAAGTTTTTCTAAACCTAAATCTATCTCCTTCCTCGCCTCACCCCTCAAATCGCCTCTTGCCCACTTCTTTAAAAACACTCCAAACCCACCTTAATACTCACCAAACTCTCAAAATCCCACCGATCTCCCCACCCGGATTTCCATCACCGTTGTAGACCGCGCACCTCACCCCTCAAATCCGCACCCTCTCGATATCGAACACACCTCTTATATTTGTTATCAAAGCTTCACACCCTCGTTACCTTGCAAATCCGATTTTTGTTCTTCCATTCTACAAAGTTACGGTATGATTTCTAAACCCTAAACTCTTTTCTTGAAGATTCATGGTAATTTGGGGGTAGTTTTCATATCTAGATCTTGTGGAAATTGAGATTGCGTATCCTATATTGCATCGTGCCTCCATGCCTCTATGTTGGTGATTAATCTTGATTGATTTTCGGTTCTTCTTGCTTAATTTACATTGAATTTTGATGATAGAAAAGCATGAAGTAACTTGTTCTTGATTTGCATGATTTTCACCATGAGTTTTGGCAATTGTTGGCAAGATTAGATAGGGTTTTGAGCAAGTATGGGGTTGCATGTTCTTGATTGTGTGTTTTTGTGTGCAATCATACTTGAAATTGGGATAAATTGTCGAAAGAATTGGAATTTGGGATTCGAAATTGCTCGCATATATAATGTTCTCGCCCAGACTCGTTACTGACCTGTGAGGGTCAGTAACGACCTGAGATTGTCCAGAACCTGTGCTAACCCAGAGACCTCGATACCGACCTAAGAGGGTTGGTACCGAGGTAAGTCGAGGCCATTTTTGAATGCAAGTATGAGTTTTTTTTGTTGGTTTGAATGGATATTACCTTGGATTTTTATGGAGTTTTCACGTACCAAATGGCAAGAACAAGCCAAGCCAACTCCAGGGCGGGAAAGAAAAGGAGGACTCAAAGATCTCCATCTCCTCCAAGAATGAACGAGGTCATTTTGCCAACTCAGGAGCAACTGGCGGTCTTTGATTCCGTCCTCCAAAAGGACCACTACACAAGGTGGTTCTCAAGATCAAGTGCCAAGGCCAACGACGTTTATGATGATGTCAAGCACGCCTTCGCTATTCTCGGTGTGCCACATCTCCTCAAGAAGGAGGACATTCCGCACTACCCGGCCCTCACCGCCGAGTTCATTGCCACCCTTCGAATAAGTTTCAAGAGCAAGACATCGGTAGGAAGGATTAGATTCCGTTTGGGCAATGCCGATCATGAGTTCACAATGGCCGAGTTCAACCGCCTCCTCGACTTCACCAACCACTCCCTTGACTACAAGGCTCCCGATGATTTCAAGGTTATAGACACTTGGAGTTACATTTTTGGGGAAGTCAACCCAACTACACTAGCACTTCCAGGGGCGCACATCATCAACCTCATCTTCAAGATCATTCTTCGAGTTTTGGGCGCCACCATTTGGCCCAAAAAGGAGCTTTCAAGGCCGACGAGGACGGAGGTTGGATGCCTTCGCAACATTCTCTTCGAAGACCTCGCCCCCATGAATTTGGGGTACGAATGGCTGAAATATGTAGAGAGGTACGGGGCCTCTTCAATGGAGGTTTAGTTTGGCAACATGGTGAGCCTCTTGGCGACATAGCTTAATGTCGACCTCATGCGCTACACCCCACACATTCCCCAGAAGCTGGATACAAAGTATTGGTGTTCTTCTGGTATTTTTCAGAGGATTTAAGGTGGAGTCGCTACCAGGGTGCTTGGACAAACCGTGATGATTACTCGGGACATGCTGGAGCTGTTGTATGTGCAAAATTGGCACGAAACTTGGACGTCTCATCCGTTCCCTTTGGACAAGAAGCCTCAGGATGAGCGAAAATTGAGGGAATGCGAGACGAGATATGATAGAGATGGAGCTGCTATGGAAGAAGACGAGGCGGCCACTACGGAGGAGCTCGATATCGAGCAAGATGAGGTCGGTACCGAGGTACCTGACGAGCACACCAAACTCGGTATCGAGCATTCTGGCCTCGATACCGAGTACTTCGAGGCTAACAACAAAGCTTTCAACTTCGATAACGAGCCTGCTCTGCAGCCTACTGAGCCACAATCATTTGGCATGGTGCCTTATGCTCCTGTTATCTATCAGGACCACTTCCAACCACATGCTCACTACCAACCACCGCCCCAGCCTAGCTATGCTAGTTCATGCGTCCCTCCTCCTTGGGCTAACGCTCGTTGGTTAACGATGGATCAACGTGTGACGGTTGATGAGGAGCGTTGGAAGACGATGAACGAGTTTTCGGGAAACATTGAGCGCCAGTTCCCTCCACCACTGTGATGATCTCAGCTTTCAAGGATGTTTATTCTGCTTCAATGGTTATCTTGTGAGTTTCTTTCTTTCTTTTCCCTATTCGTTTCTTTTTATTTGCTTTATTACAGTGGGGATACTGTAATTTTAAGTATGGGGTAGGGAGGGAAAAGAGAAAACTTACTTGTGTTGTTTGTTTTTGTGTTAGTTTTATTTCTTGTTTTAGTTGTCTTTGTTTTGGAAAATAAATCAAAAATCACAAAAAAAATTGAAAAATTTGTAAAATTCAAAAAGAATTTTAGAATGGATGAGTACTCCTGTCTTTTGGTTCTATGATAGTTAATTGCTTGCATGATCATGTAATGTCCTTTCAGCATTTTTTTGATGGTACAACCAGAGTCTTATGATGAAATTGTTATTTTTATAGAGAAATAGCATATGACGAATTTGAGCATGTATAACTGTTAGCATGAGTAGTTGCAATCCAACAAGATATGACCTTGTGAGTTCTTATTTTTAGCCTTGATTTTTCATGTGTGATTTGCTCTCTTTATGCATATTATCTCTTGGAATTGTGATGGTTATCTATTTCTTGAGACCTGTATAAGATTTTTAGTTCATTACTTGACCCTATCCACCCTTATATTATCCTTATTTTGATAGCCAATTTGAGCTTTAGCCTTTTTATTTGTTGCTCCACAAAAGTTTCCTAGCCGAGATAAGCTTGACCCTATCCGGGGATTAGGACTTAGTTGGAGGGGAATTGTTTTTGTAGAGTGCAAAAGTTATGTGTTGGTTCAAAAATTAGGGTTTTGGTGGGGTAGATTAGAAGTCTCTTGTTTTAATTATGTAAAAAGGTCTCTTGGTAAAAAGAATGCACAAAGGAAGAAAAAAGGAATGCTTGGATCGTTACCAGCCTATGTGGGCTAGGTATCGAGGGTTTAAGAAGAGGGAAAAACGAGAAAGGAGGAAAAAGTTCAACTCGTTACCAACCTTCTCTGGTCGGTACTGAGACAATTCGAGAGGGAAAAATGAAAGAAAATGCATAAAAAAGGAAAGAAGAAGAAAGATGTGTAGTGTTTTAAAGTTAAAACCAGAGATTATTTATGTTTTTATGAGGATTTCTAGAATTAAACTGCGACTGAAAGAAAGAGCATAATGTTTAAGTGAGCCTAATTTTCCACGCATAAGTTTTTATGAGGCTTTCCCGGATATTATTAGCACCACATAACCAAAATATTTTCCACGCCTTATTGTCTTTACCAAGCCCCATTACAACCCGGCCGAATGGAAGCTTTTATGAAGTTTTTCATTGAGCCTAATTTCTCTTGATGATTTTTGCTTGTTTTGACAAATCTTTGGTGGAGAGTTTGGTGATATAAGTTCCAATTTCTATGAGTTTTTGCATATAAGATTTAGTTAAGAGATGAATTTATCGCCCAAACACATGAGAGTTGAGTGAAACACATTATCCTTGGTGAGTTTGGATTGTAGTTGCTTATGTCTATTAGTGCTTACATATGTGTGATGACGTTAATAGTCATTTGCTATATTTGCTATGTTTTTGATATTGCTTTTTAGATGATGGCTATTACTTGATGAGCATGTTGTTTGGTTTTGATTATTGTTTAGTGATTTCTTGAGGACAAGCAAGCTTAAGTATGGGGTATTTTGATGTTCATGTTTTTAGTATAGTTTTAGTTGTTTTTCTTAGCTTGTTTGGTTTAGTTTTAGTGAGTTTTGAGTGTTCGTTTTGTGTGTTTTTGGATGAGTTTGCATATTTTGTGAAAAGTATGGAAGCTACTCCGTTTTTGTGCTTTTCTTAGGTTTTTGAAGCAGAAACGAGTATTTTGAGAGGAGTTAGAGTCAAGTGGATGATGGTGGAATGCGTGGAGGAAAGAGAAGAAAGAATATGTCTTGAAGATCCCGTTGAAATTCTAAAAGAAGCTGTGAAGAGTGTACAAAAACCCAAAACAGAGAGCTCGTTACCGACCTGAGCAACTGAGTTTTATTCGAGGAATTCAACAAGAAGTCTACCAAACTTGTGCAGGTCGTTATCGAGGTGACCTGTGTCAGTATGCGGCACCGACTTTGAGAAAATCTATCTTTTATCTCGTATTCTTTTTAGTTAGGAAAGTTTTTATCTTCTAGGATCTTTGTTAGATAGTTTCTTTTAGTATAAATACCCTGTTTTAGTTCAAGTTTAGGGGGTTAGTTAGTTCATTTGAAGAGAACACGTTCGTTCGGGATTTCGGTTCGATCGAGAGAGAGGGTTGAAAGTTCATTGTTCTTCATTGTTCTTTGAGTTCGAGCTTGGTTGTAAGAAAAGATTTTTATATATTCAAGTAAGTTTTATTTTAATGTTTTCCTTCAATCTAGTTGTTTGTTTTGTTTCAATCATGAGGGAGTAGTTTACTTTTCTAGGATCGGGGTTGAAACCCGACATAGTTATGCATGGTTGAATGAATGTGTTGAATGTTTGATTGCCTTTTATCCTTTAACTACTTGTTTTATGCTTATACTTAGACGAAAGTCAAACTAATTTGAGTTTATCGCTTGATCGAAAGAGAAAGTTGTAATCTTGAATGTTGATATTGTTTGATAACGAAAGTTTCGAGCTTTGGATTCAAAACTAAGTAGAAAGTGAATTGGTTTATGAAAATTGATTGATTTGCTTGTTTAGGTCAATGAAAGTTGATAGCTTTATCTTAAAGGCATGATAATTATCCTTCATACTAGTTCGTATGCATGATTATGTCGTGGTGACCCTTATCCTAGTTGTTTTCGCATTTGAATTACCTTTCATGTTCATTCGTACAAACTCGTTACCGAGGCACACGGGTCGGTACCGAGCCTGCAGTTGATTCGTCTTGTTTGCTTAGTTTTAGTTGAAACCCAACGTCGTTACCGACCTTGACAAGTTCGGTACCAAGGGCTGTCGTAGCCTAGTTTGTTCCTGTTTTGCTTTATTTCTGTATTTTCTTGATTTTGTAGTTCGGTAATCAAACAACCTTGCTTCCCGTGGACGATCCTGACCTACCTATACTCAACGGGGTCTTGACTATAAATTTATTTGTTATCGGATTAAATTAGCCCTTCAAAAAGCGTACACACGCACTCATTTTTTAAGAGCACCACATTAGCATAAAGGCAAGGTTCGTGATTCTTTTAACCCGAAAGCAAGATTTGTGAAAGGTAAAAATGGAATTAAAAAACTGAAACAAGGCGCGCATGCAGGATTCGCGAGGCCCAGAATGAAATGGGCCCATTCGGTCGTATTGACCCAAAAACAAGCACGAATCATGGGCTCTCACAAAGACTAAAATTGCGCCCCATGTAGGTCAAAACGAAGCATCATCACTGCACTTCATAGTCTTCCTCTATCCGCAATTTTAGCGCTCGCGAAAACCTAGAACCCTTCTCCGATTCTGTCCGGTTCCTTACCCTCATCTAGCTGTTCGATGGCCACTCCATCCAACACTTCGCGACCTGGCGCACCCCCCGACTATCGCTTTACCTTTTTCGCCCACCCCACCACCACATTCCGGTGAGACACCACCTCTGCACCCACCACCACAGAATGGCACGCCACCAGCTCCACAAGCAGCCGCCCCCGCCACTACAACCCATTGGGGCTCCATCGAGGTACGGGAAGAAGAGGTGGCGGCAAGATCCGGGACCCGACCCTCCTGCGAGATGACGGTATAGGATCTTAGACGGTCGCTTAACAAAGACGGCACCAGATCATGGTTCGAACACATCCGATGCTCTGACTTCCGAGGCTCCTCCTCCACTTTGTAAACTGATCCGCACACGATCGACGTTTTTGGCTACGATACGAATCAATTCTAACTAATTTAATTAGTATATATAAATATATTGTAATTTGATTTTGTAAATAGAATTTGAATTCGTGATATAATTTTGTAGTTAGAATTAAGGTTGAGCACGATTCGGTCAAAACCGAAATTTTGGACCGAACCGAACCGAAAGCTTAAATTTTCGATTCGGTTATCGGTTCAATGAATTCTAGATTTTCGGTTTCTATTCGGTTTAAATCGGTTCAGTTCAGTTAAACCAACATAATTAAAAAAACTTAAATTCCTAATTTTTATTTTATGCGTTATTGGGAATTTGGGAGCGTTTATACGTGTCCCTCTTTCTTGTCATAAACCGAAAAGACCGAAAGTGATGTACTTCAACTCCAAACCCTAGCACTAGCTGCAACCAACAGAGCAGTTGCCCGCAAGTCTGAGTTCAGGTCGCCTCTCCTCACCGTCGTTCAGTCGCCAACAAAGAAACCACTGCGCTAGTCAGAGTTCAGACCGTTGAGTCACTGATGTCCATTTTTTTAGCATAGTTTTAATATGTTTTTTCTAGGTCTTTTAGTTTAGTTTAGTTGTGTTTTTGTGAGTGTTTTGTGTCTTTTTAGTTTTTTTTTGCATATTTTGTGAAAAGTATGGAAACTTCGCTATCTTTGTGTTTTTAAGTAGGTTTTGAGGCGGATTTGGACGCATTCCAAGGACATTAGAAGAGAGGATCAAGCTAAGAAGGAAGCTATGGAAGAAATCCCTGTAAAATCCATGCAAGTTTAGTTTTTTAGGAGAGGAGTTGTTGCTTGGAGCATAAGGAAGAAGATTGTGGAGATTTTCTTGTCTTTTAAGTGTGTTCTAAGACAAGTTTGAAGTTGTAATTCAAATAAGCCTTTAGTTTTAATTCAATCATGTTTTCTCTTAATTGCTTTTCTTGTTTTTCTTCAATCATGGGTGAGTAGTCTTCTTTTCTAGGGTTGGGGTTAGAAACCTACCATGATTGTTCATGAATGATGACGTAATGAATGAATTGAATGCATTTTATATATTCTTCTACTTGTATGTGCAAAAGCTTTGACGAAAGTTGAAGTGTTTCATGTTCCTAACTTTATTGAAAGAGAAAGTTGTAAATTTGAGTACAAGATAAAGTTTGAGACGAAGGTGGAGAACTTTAGATCAAAGTAAGTAGATTAAGTGAATTGATTTGTGAAAATTGATTGATTTGCTTGACTAATTCAACGAAATTTGATAACTTTATGGTAAAAATGATATTTATGATTTATAATGTTTGAAATTGCATGATTATATTGCGGTGAACTCCTATCCTAGAGTTTTTTCCCTATTTTTGAGTCGAAATCCAAACCCAGGTACCTCGATATCGACCCTGCCCAGGTCTGTACCGACCTGCAATTTTCCCTTTCTTCTTGTTGCTTAGTTTTTCTGCTGAAATCATACCTCGGTAAAGACCCTGACAAGGTCGATATCGACCCCTTCCAATGCATTTATTTAGTTTTTGGCTTTGTTCTTTGCTTTGTTTTGCCTTCTCTTTTGCCTTCTAGTTTAGTAATCACATATAACGTTGCTTTCCGTGGACGATCCTGACCTCCCTATGCATAGTGGGGTCTCGACTACAAATTTATTTGTTGTTAAGTAAATCCCTATCAACAGTCACTTGCCTCTCCTCGTCGTAGTTCAGCCTCCAGCAGAAGCGCAGTCGGACTAGTTCGAGAAACCCTTGCACTAGCATCTGATGTTCGCATTTTTAGTATAGTTTTTAGTAGGTTTTCTTTGTTTATTAGGTCTAGTTTTAATACGTTTAGGTTTAGTTTTGTGTGTTTTTGGATAGTTTTGCATATTTCTATGGAAAGTATGGAAGCTACTCTATTTTATGTATTTTGTAGGTTTTAGCAAGGAAAAGGAGCTATATGGAGCTGAATTTGGAGTGCTACAGTGAAAGACGGAGGAATACGAGTTTGAAGATGTAACACCCCCTTCCTACCCTGGAGGTATTACCGCCAGTAACCTCGATTAAGACTAAATCGAAGCTACCCAAGGCTTTAAACTGACTGAACAAACTGAAACAAACATTACAACGGAATAAATACAATTGGTCTTATACAAACCTTAATCCAAAAAGATTAAATAAATAGCACAACCTTCTATTTAAACAAAATCTTCATCTAGTCTTCCATAAGCTCTTGTTTCTGAAACTCAGCTTCACTTTGAAGTAGTTCAACCATGATCTTCACTCAAGTATAACCATTGAAAACCTTTCTTCAACTTTTGGAACTTCAAACATCTGAATCCGCCTCTTGAATCAACTTCTAAGAAGAACCTGATGTATCGTATACAACGGTGGACACCAGCCGACAATATAAAAGAAAAGAAAATGGACGGGTTAGTCTAATGAAAGACTAGCAAGCGGAGAATCTAACTTGGTTCTTATGGTTGTAACTAAACATATTGGGCTCCAAATCCGGATAGACTCGGATTATGATCCAACAGTTAGCAGTCTTATAGAGAATAAGAATGAGATTCGCATAATCAAGAGAGAATACCACCGCTTGTGGTTTCCTTTACAAAACATGAACAATTGTTGGGAATTCATATTAATCACATCACATTTTGAAAAGCCTCCATCGACTATTTAGATTAACTTAATCAAAGTTTGATTAAGAATCATTCATAACCGGGAGCAAGAATGGCTTTCCGACTGGACGAACCATTCAGGTATATTAATGTGCCTAACGCAATTATCTTATATTACTTTCAAAACTTTTCACAACAAGTTGGTGGCTTTTAATCGGCCCGAACTACTGCCAAAGGAACACAATGCTACCGAGGTCAGAGGGCTTATTTCATCCTTGAACAACCCGAATAGCACGAGTCCCGATGTTGTAGAGATTAGAGGGCCTGTTTCATCCATAATCATCTCAACACCAAGATCATAAGACTTAAGCTATTCTTTATCTTTCATTTGCATATGGTGAGGTAGAGATCACAGAGGCCTATTACCATGTCGTCTACACTACACCGTGCTGAACCTGCACTTAGCTAGAGTGCCTATCAACCCTCTCACACGAAGAGTAGGGGAAAAGAGTCATGACTCACCATTAGGATTAGGCCCCTCCTAATGTAATATTGTTATAAAGAGAGGGTATAGAACCACTCCCTGAACTATTTTAATCACAACAATGTCTCAGCGTGAGACAACATACAAGGTCACCCATAGCGGACCTAAATCCAGTTCTAGCGCAAAACTGAATAACAACATGGTCATTATTTCTAACAAATATAACAACCTATCATATTTTATTAATCATACAAGTTGTTCCCAATGCAAATATTAAATGGGATCCACTTCCTCATTTAATAACAATAATGCAAGGGAGAATCGTCCACTTGCCTTATAAGGCGTGCTCGACGTCCTTAGCAATTCCAACAGTAATCTGTATCATCCCTCTGATAATATAACAAAAGGATTTCTCAGCAACGAGCTCACAGAAACACTTCTTAGTTGTATTCTCAACTCCTACAACTTCCTAATCGATAAACGATTTAATTTCCGAATATCGATATATAATAAATCCTTAGTTATCATGCTTCAAGGAGCCATCTTGGCGGAATTATAACTAATTATCCGCTTCTCTTTTGAAACAATTTTCTAAATAAAAATTGTTCATCAGCAACAATTCTAAAAGATTACCAAATTTCAGCTGAAACGGATTAACGACGAATCCCAAGTAATTATCCGAAGTCCTTTACCTGACAATCGGTATCCAAAACTTGTCTTCGCTATAACGGAAGATCCGGACGTCCGTTTCACGAGCGGTTCGAACCTGTAGAGCCGTATTAACGTCAAGATCATAAAAATCATAAGTTTAATTAGCAAAGCGGCACCGAAAGGCCCTTGCGGTGGCTCCGCAATCAAACCGCTAATTAATTTCGATCGTATATACCTTCACTCGAGCCCATGGCTCGTGTGGCTCGATCATGGCTCGATCCTCGAGCCCGAGGGTGGCTGGGCATTGCCCGACAGCAGGCCTTGCGGTGGGTGGTGGTCGGATGGCCTGGTGGTCGCCGGCGGCGTCACTTTGGCAAGGCGAAAAGGAGACCGGCGGTGATCGAATCCTTCTCCCGAGCCAACGTTCCGACCTGATTTCGCTCTCTCCCATGAACTTGGCAGCAGCTACGCTGGTGGTTCCGCCTGGTGGTTGAAGCCCAGGTGGCCAAGGAGGACGCCGGCGGTTGCCACCCAAAACAGGGGCGAGGCAGAGGAAGTGAGCGCCGGCGGTGAAGACCGAATTCTTTCTCCTTGGTGTGTCGTTCCGGCCTGATTCTTCCATGGTTCTGCTGCAGCACACGAGCCCAGCAAGGGGAAGAAGAAGAGGTGAAGAGGTGGAGGAAGGCTGGAGAAGGTGGCCGGGGACGGAGAAGCTTGGCGCCGACGGTGAATATGAATTCTTTCCCCGAGTTCGTCGACGTTCCGTCCTATTCTATCCCTCTCCCCTTCTTTTTTTTTTTAAATTTTGGGGATCAACACGTAGACTTTGAAAGGCAAAGAAGATATGCCTAACTTTCCTTCTCAATTACGGCATGAAAGAGTCGGTTTGAAAACTAAACCCGTCTCGGAACGGGACTCGCGTTAAAGCGGTAAAATTATGTACCTCGGGTGGAAAAGCTTACTAAACGAAAAACGTCCCGTAAATTATGTAGACCAATAAAATCAATTTTCCATGATTTTATCACGCTACCTTCAATTTTTAAGGCTTCCGTTTCGTATTTTAAATCCTTTCCGGTACATAATTAAAAAGACGGCTTATCTAATAAATATTCTTTTTCCACTGAAAAATCCTAGAATTCACACCGATCCATAAAATCATTTCTTTGTGATTTTAGGATACCACCAACAATTTTCTAGGATTTAATCTCCAACAAAAATATCGGATTAAGCGTTAAAACAGACCAAAAAGGTTAAAAGGATATCCGAGAAAAATTCGAAAATATCCTCAAAAACCGCAGTTATTACATTAGTACCCCCTTAAAAATGGTTTCGTCCTCGAAACCAAGGAGAACTCAGATCACAAGGAAGGATAGCATAAGCACACATACACACAACCACTACAAACCTATACAGAAGTTTGTAGTACCCCCTTAAAAACATACTGTTACTTCTGCACCAAGCACAGAACAACCACTGCTTAATTACCAAGTTTCTTCTTTTACAACGTTCATTGACTTTGGAAAATGACTCGACATCTCTTGTCTGGTTTCTCAAGTCTTTTCTTTACCTCCATTTATAGGCCAAGGTAGCCTAACCAGAGATATATTGAACGCATACTATCAAGGAAAACATTCCGGATAGAATGCACTGAAGGTGGCAATGCCAATCGATAAACAAGCTTACCAGTTCTTTCCAGTATCTCAAAAGATCCAACATAGCGAGCATTTACGTTGTCTTGCTTTCCTCATCGGAATACGCCTTTCAAGGCGGATACTAGAATAAAAACATCGTTCTTTACAATGAACTTAACATGCTCTCGCTTTAAAACAACACACGACTGTTGTCGCTTTTGAGCAGTTAACACCCTTGAACATGTTAGTGCGATATCAGTTGTTGTTCTCTTGGCCAAGTCTGGCACATGAAAAACCTTGTCACCATTGTCATTCCAACAAATTGACAATCAACACTCTCGGCCTTACAAACCTCAAAAAGAGTCATTTTGTTTATCGTGTAATCAAAATTCTTGAATGTGAATTCACTCAAACTCAAACTACCATTCCAACTCATGTGGAATCCAGAATACATGTCCTCAGGAGTTTGAATTTGTTTCTTTGCATTACTCATCAGTTTCATGAGGGAAGCCAACGCTATAATTCAATTCACTCCACCAGGCTTGATGTCACTCCTTTCAAAACTTTGACATGAACCACCTATCTCAATCAGAGACAAAAGTCTTTGGAGTTTTATGAGGATCAAAAACTTCATGCCTGAACACCTCAGCTAACTTTTATACTCTTTAAGTCAGCTTAAATGCATTAAAAGAACACTCTAAATGAGTTTATTAACAACCTCCATATTGAATCCTTCTTACATCCTTCTTTCATTAAGTCTTAAACGACTAATGACAAGAATCCATTGTAATATCTTCCCACTTCCATTCTGGAAAAGGAAGAGACTATAACATTTCATCTAGTCTTCTATGCTAATTAGGACTTCCAAACAAACCAAACACATCACAACAAGCTCGGTGACATTTCGCTTCATGTCATTCCATCAAAAGTTTATCTTAAAAACCTTATACATTTACTTGTTCCAGGATGAACTAATTAAGCAAATAACTATTCCTCCTTTGAAATAAGCTTTCAAAGCTCATCAACCACAGATACACATGAACAGTTTCAAAATCAAGCAATCCATAATCTTGAATAACAATTCCTGGTGTCTTACTTTCTTGATCTTCTCCATTGATCTTAAATAATATTACTTTCCCCATACTACTTTTCCTTGATCTAGTCAACAGATTTTGAATAAAATCCTAGGGGATTCACACAACCTTGTTGTCATCCAAACTAAATCTTTAGTCCTTCACAAATCAGTTTCTTTACAAAGATTACTTAAAATCCTTACTCAATTTCCTTATTGAGATAAAATCTCAGTATTATTTTAACCAAGAATATGAGATTTATCCAACACATGACAAGATAATAACCTATCTTGTCAATCCTTTACATCCTTTTCTCAACCAAAACTCAGCTTGAGCATACTGACATTCAAAAGTATTTATCTCTCTCAACTACTTCAAACTGCACTCTTACGCATTACTATACCAACATATTAGACAATAATACCTTTAGTCCAATAATTTCTAACAAAATTGTCTCCATTGACAATTTTCAGTCTTTTTCATTACAGAACTGTTTAGACTTTATTTAACATTCTGACTTGTTGAGCAACCTAACTCTTAGGATTAAAAACATATCCTCACATGTCCACTCTCTACATCCAACAACTTATCAGGCTAAGATTGAATATCAATACTAATTTACATATCCAAACTCCAGACCCATTGGAGTTCTGCTTAAAGTTCTCACTTGACTATCTTATTTCAAAGAGATTTATGTTTTCAAGATAACATGAAAACAAATAACAACTAATGGAGAAATTACTAGTACATCCTTTATTCCAAAGAAAGGATTACTACAATGTCATTCCTTAAAAAGGGTTCCATCCCAGGAGTCCATATCAACTTACTATCAAAGATAATTCCGCTAAAAAGGCAATGACTTTCTTAGGTCATGACGTCAACCAATATGAACTACTAGCAAACTTCTTAGAGAATTACAATAATCGTTGACTGAAAACAATCCCAAACTTTTAGAGAAGTACAGAGTTACTCCAGATCCTTCGGAGACCTTCAAAGAAATTATTACAAACTTATTACCTCATATTCTCCAATTTCCTTTTCTCCTTCAATCTCTTTCACGAGTCTGACCTTCAATCTTAACCACTTTCCGTAAATGGTTCTAAGACAACACCAATATAGAATTCTCCATAATTCTATATAGAAGATGAAAGTCTTAAGCAAGACTTAGGAACTTTTAGCTCTGATACCACTTCTGTAACACCCCCTTCCTACCCTGGAGGTATTACCGCCAGTAACCTCGATTAAGACTAAATCGAAGCTACCCAAGGCTTTAAACTGACTGAACAAACTGAAACAAACATTACAACAGAATAAATACAATTGGTTTTATACAAACCTTAATCCAAAAAGATTAAATAAATAGCACAACCTTCTATTTAAACAAAATCTTCATCTAGTCTTCCATAAGCTCTTGTTTCTGAAACTCAGCTTCACTTTGAAGTAGTTCAACCATGATCTTCACTCAAGTATAACCATTGAAAACCTTTCTTCAACTTTTGGAACTTCAAACATCTGAATCCGCCTCTTGAATCAACTTCTAAGAAGAACCTGATGTATCGTATACAACGGTGGACACCAGCCGACAATATAAAAGAAAAGAAAATGGACGGGTTAGTCTAATGAAAGACTAGCAAGCGGAGAATCTAACTTGGTTCTTATGGTTGTAACTAAACATATTGGGCTCCAAATCCGGATAGACTCGGATTATGATCCAACAGTTAGCAGTCTTATAGAGAATAAGAATGAGATTCGCATAATCAAGAGAGAATACCACCGCTTGTAGTTTCCTTTACAGAACATAAACAATTGTTGGGAATTCATATTAATCACATCACATTTTGAAAAGCCTCCATCGACTATTTAGATTAACTTAATCAAAGTTTGATTAAGAATCATTCATAACCGGGAGCAAGAATGGCTTTCCGACTGGACGAACCATTCAGGTATATTAATGTGCCTAACGCACTTATCTTATATTACTTTCAAAACTTTTCACAAAAAGTTGGTGGCTTTTAATCGGCCCGAACTACTGCCAAAGGAACACAATGCTACCGAGGTCAGAGGGCTTATTTCATCCTTGAACAACCCGAATAGCACGAGTCCCGATGTTGTAGAGATTAGAGGGCCTGTTTCATCCATAATCATCTCAACACCAAGATCATAAGACTTAAGCTATTCTTTATCTTTCATTTGCATATGGTGAGGTAGAGATCACAGAGGCCTATTACCATGTCGTCTACACTACACCGTGCTGAACCTGCACTTAGCTAGAGTGCCTATCAACCCTCTCACACGAAGAGTAGGGGAAAAGAGTCATGACTCACAATTAGGATTAGGCCCCTCCTAATGTAATATTGTTATAAAGAGAGGGTATAGAACCACTCCCTGAACTATTTTAATCACAACAATGTCTCAGCGTGAGACAACATACAAGGTCACCCATAACGGACCTAAATCCAGTTCTAGCGCAAAACTGAATAACAACATGGTCATTATTTCTAACAAATATAACAACCTATCATATTTTATTAATCATACAAGTTGTTCCCAATGCAAATATTAAATGGGATCCAATTCCTCATTTAATAACAATAACGCAAGGGAGAATCGTCCACTTGCCTTATAAGGCGTGCTCGACGTCCTTAGCAATTCCAACAGTAATCTGTATCATCCCTCTGATAATATAACAAAAGGATTTCTCAGCAACGAGCTCACAGAAACACTTCTTAGTTGTATTCTCAACTCCTACAACTTCCTAATCGATAAACGATTTAATTTCCGAATATCGATATATAATAAATCCTTAGTTATCATGCTTCAAGGAGCCATCTTGGCGGAATTATAACTAATTATCCGCTTCTCTTTTGAAACAATTTTCTAAATAAAAATTGTTCATCAGCAACAATTCTAAAAGATTACCAAATTTCAGCTGAAACGGATTAACGACGAATCCCAAGTAATTATCCGAAGTCCTTTACCTGACAATCGGTATCCAAAACTTGTCTTCGCTATAACGGAAGATCCGGACGTCCGTTTCACGAGCGGTTCGAACCTGTAGAACCGTATTAACGTCAAGATCATAAAAATCATAAGTTTAATTAGCAAAGCGGCACCGAAAGGCCCTTGCGGTGGCTCCGCAATCAAACCGCTAATTAATTTCGATCGTATATACCTTCACTCGAGCCCATGGCTCGTGTGGCTCGATCATGGCTCGATCCTCGAGCCCAAGGGTGGCTGGGCATTGCCCGACAGCAGGCCTTGCGGTGGGTGGTGGTCGGATGGCCTGGTGGTCGCCGACGGCGTCACTTTGGCAAGGCGAAAAGGAGACCGGCGGTGATCGAGATAAAGTGGGGAAGAAATCAAGCCCAGGCTCGTTAACGAGGCTGTAAGGGCTCGTTAACGAGGCCACGAGACATAAATTTCGAGGGTTGACTTTGTGACTCACCGATCCTGTGCGGGAAATTATTTCCGTGTTGGTAGAGTATCTTTTTGTGATATTTAGGGTTATTATATTATGTATTTTAGGTCTTGTTATCTTCTTAGATTTTATTTCTATCTTTTAGAGTTTTATTTCTATCTCTTTAGGAAAGTTTATATCTTCTAGTCTTTTTAGTTTTTAGCCTTTTTAGTATAAATACTCTTCTATCTTGCATAGAAGAGGGGGAAATTTTTAGAGAGAGATTCTTTTTATAGATTTTATAGAGGAGGAAGAACCGAAGAGACGTTCGTAGGTCGATGAACGAGAGTTACCGAGTTCGTTGATCGAGATTTTGGTTCGGTGTTTTGTTCCTTTTTTCGGTTTCTTCTGAATTTCTGTAAGACATATCTTTCTATTTAATTTGAGTAGCAATTTGTTTCAATGATTTCTTTTATTGAATTTGTTTGTTTAATAGTTATGATTAGTGAGTAGTCTTCTTTTCTAGGATCGGGGGTTAAGTCCGACATAGTTGAGCATGTTTGATAAGTGAGATTATGTGTTGAATGCCATTTTATCTATTATCGAGATTGTTTGTTGTGCTTATACCAAGATGAAAGTTGAGGTAATTTGAGTTTTTAACTTGATTGAGAGAGAAAGTTAGTAACTTGAAGGTTGATATTGTTATAATACGAAAGTTTCAAGCTTTAGATCCAAAGCAAACAGTTAAGTGAATTAGGATTGCGAAAGTAGGTTAATTTACTTGATAATCAACGAAAGTTGATGACTCTATCCATTTAAAGGCATGATCTTATCTTCTTACGAGTTTATATGCTTGGCAATGTTGTGGTGTCCCTAGTCCTAGATCTTTCTTTATTATTTGAATTATCTTGAGTGAATTTCGTTGCTGAGTTACTTGCCTCGGTACCGAATTTATTTAGGTCGTTAGTTGAGTCTTTTTAGGTACGGTGGTTCGTTAACGACCCTAACAACGTCGTTAACGAGGCTGCTTGTTCTTGATTTTGTTTGATTTTATTTGCTTTTTAGTAGTTGATAAACGAACAACCTTGCTTCATGTGGAACGATCCTGACTTCGCTATACTCAGCGGGGTCTTGACTTATAAATTTATTTGTTGTCAAGAAACCCTCTCAACAACATCTTGTCCTCTCCTCGTCGCCGTGCTACTTCAGGCTTTTCACAGCCGTTCTCCGTCGTCCGTGCTAGTCCCTGCCTCCTAGTATGTTGTAAATTGGAAATTTTGATTGTTCATGTAAAAAAGGTATTGTTGGATTGTTTTGCTGTGTTGAACGCATTAATATGAGAAATTGAAGATTTGAGCACCACTATGAATCTTTGATTGATTAATTCTGTAATGGAAGAAGGGGAACCGATTTAGAAAATGAAATTGTAAACTTGGTGTTCCTTCATTTAATTCGGTTGTGCTAAGAACCGAACCGACCCAAAACTAAACCGAACAGAGCAAGTTCGGTTCGGTTTTCGGTTCATCAAAAATCAGATATCGGTTTTTGGTTCAGTTTGGTTTTAAAACGATGCTCAACCCTAGTTAGAATTTAAATTTGTAGTTAGAATTCCTAGTTAAAATTTGAATTCGTAGTTAGAACCTCTAAGTCGTCTGCGTGGTTGGGATGACACTGATGTATTTGCTTTGTTCTGGATATCGTTGTCTCTCCACCTTTGTTGCTCCCTCTTGTACTCATCCATCACATTCTCAAGGTGCGTTTTATCCCGAGTGGTCGAATACTTGTTGGCTCCAGCTGGCGTCTCGTAAGGGGTCGGCTAAATAAGGGTTGTCTCTTTAGGATTATGTGAATTAATGAGAGTTGATGTGATCTAAAACAGCTGGCCTCTAGGCATGTCACCGCTCCTTCGTTTAGCTACCATTGTGTTCCATGTGATGTCTTCAATGCTTAGGGGTATGCAGGAAAGGGCAAGTTGATCGCCATCTCCCAGGCAATCCAATTCTAATTGTTTCCAAAAAGGATGTATCTCGTCCAACATGATGGGAGAATTCCTTATAACAACCTCTAAAATTCAATGCTTGCATGGAAGACCATTGCATTTCCTCCAAAAATAGTTGTGTCATTCCTCATCGACTCTACCCTGTCGCAAGTATAATACCAAGTCATAAAACATGTCTAACAACTTACCTAGGCATTGCCTTGAATCTTTGTTGCATATAGGCCAGAACAACGTTCTAATCCTTGGTTTAAGGGCCATGTATTTAGTTGGTTGCTGTATTTTGGATCTCTCAATAGCTTCCCTCAAAGTGTTGGTTTGAGATTCCATTTGGATGTGGATCCTTGGTAGCACGGTATTGAAGCCTCTTCGAGTTGAGTTCGATATGTTTTTCAGTACACTGTGCATACCTTCGATCCTAAAATACACATGTCAACATTTAAATATAGAATGAATTCCCATTCTAATATTCAGAATGAATTGTTATCTTAAAAATAAAATTACCTATTGGTGGTTCTCGTTTAGAAGTGGAGGGTATGATCGGTCCAAGCACAAACTTTATTCTTCTTTTATGGATTAAGACACACCTTCTCTTGGTATGTAATAAGCTTCGGTCGCCATCTTCTCTTCAATTCTATATATCTTTCTTCAAATGTCGCCTCTATGGTGGATGGAAATAGCACCTAACATGCATTTGGAAACCCGCATGACAAATCTGGTGGATTTTCGGAGTTGGCGAACACCTTTAGGTCATACAATAGGATTTTGATTTTGTGTATGTGCACCCAACACAACAAATGTTGTACTCCGTCCCTAAAAATTTGTCTTAATGCCTTGATGAGAGCTTGCTCTCGATCTATCACGATTGTAGTCATCTAAGCGCTTCGTACATGAATTTCAATTGACTTAATACCCACCTATAACTAACGATATCTTCATTGGACATAAATTTAAACCCGATGTCTAATGTATTTTTGGTGTAAGTGAAGCCAACCATCTCCAATAAAAGCATGTCGTACCTAGCATGTAATAACCGCTAATTTCAGTAATATATTTTAATTATAAAAATTATTTTTCTCTCCTTAAAAATAATAATTTCTTTAGAATAACTTTATACAAGAATTTTAATAAAATTCCTATCTCCTTGCTTATGTTAAAATAGTGTTTTTTGGGGGATAAGCTAATATAAAGGAAATTAAATATATGAGAGTGCAAAAGGTCGGGTTTGATCCCGAGACCTCTCGTTCCAAGTTTTCCACCCATATCCTTCCCCAACCACTATGCTAATCACGTTTCTTTGACTAATTTAACCCCCTAATTAATATTAACCCCTCCTTTTGTCCTTTTCCCCAAATCTTCCAGACCAAGCCATTGCCCAGCCCGAGGGCTCGGGCCACCAGTCCATCGCCGGAGAAGTCACTTGGCCGTTGCTGCTTGCCCCTCTCCCGTCCTATCTCTCCCCCCTTTTCCCAATCAAATCTCGTTCCAATGCACTAGGCCATTGGCTTAGCCTTTTTGGTTCAGCCCTAGAAGCCATTAGGGCTATTAAAAGGGAGAAGGACGAAGGTTGAGCCACACACCAACGCCTCTTCTCCCCCTCTCGTTCAAATTCCTGAATCAACCTTTTTTTAACTTCAAATCTGAATTTTTCAGATTCGAATCTCCTTTTCCGCCCTCTTTCTTTCTCTTCTCCGTCCTGTCTATCGACCGCCGGCGCACCTCCTTCACGCGGCTTCGCCGCCTTCGGAAGCCTCACGTCGCCGCCACCCAAACACCGTCGTTGTTCGTCGTCCATTGTCGTGCCGCCCTGTGCTCCTCTGGTTCGTTCCTGTGCAACGAAGAAGAAGACAAAAAAAAGGGTGATTTGGGTCTAGCTTCCACTGGGTTGATTTGAGGACCGATAAGTCGAGGGAAGTTTTCAAAACTTGTTGTGCAATAATTGTAAGTTCCCAACATTATCCTTGACTCAAAGGAGCTACTTGATGTCTCTTTATTTGGTGGTGTTTTCATATGTGATTTCCTTTGTAAATATGTTTCTTTTTCCCCTTTTCTTGTGTGTTTTGTTCCTTTTTAGCTTAGTTCCCGTATTTCTATGAGATTCGGAGACTACGCGCGTTTTATGTGTTTTGTAGGTAATTTGGCATGGATCAAGGATCGATTTGAAGGAGGGTCGAGACATGGAGCAAGGCCCGAGCAAAGGAGGAAAGAGAGGAGCAAGCCATGAAGAAGAACAAGAGGAAAGCCAACAAGAAGAAGGTGGAATGAGGTTCGGACCGAGCTGCAACCAACCTCGGGCTCGACTTGAAGTTTCAACCTCGGACCGACTTGCACAGTAACTCGGGCCCGAGGTCCTCCGTGTCGGGCCGAGTCGGTCACTGGACAGTAACTCGGGCCCGAGGTCCTCCGTGTCGGGCCGAGTCGGTCACTGGACTACTTGGGCTCCAAGGCACGAAATTGTGAACTTCCACTTTTGCCCCTCATCTAATCTATAAAAGGTCCTCTTGTCTTCTAATTTAAGGGTTCCCACACTTGGCAAGGAACCAACCCTCAAGAGGATACTTGGAGGGCAAGGAGGAAGGAGAGGAGAAGGAGAAGAGAGAGAATAGGCCCAAGGAGAGGGAGATTGATAGGGTTGGTTGATAGATTAGCTTAGCTTTGTTTTGATCTTGTGGATTTGGAAAACCTTTGATTGGAGTTTGTGGATTGCTTTTTATTTGTGAATGAAACTTTGCTTTGGTTTGAGATTGATGATGTTGATTGCTTTGCTTTTTGATTTGTTTGCTTTCTTTGTTTGCCATATGGAGTAGATCTCCTTGATCTTGGGTTATGGGGGAAAACCCTAGCTAGGTTTGGGCTAGAAACCCCAATTCCATAGCCTTGAGTGTTTGATCTAAGGAACCCACTCTACATAGAGCTACAATTCCTTGCGAAAGTTGGGAATCAAGGCTTGTGATTGGCAAAGTAGCGAAAGTGAACATGTGTCAATCTCAAGACCTTGCTTCGAAGGGGATTTCCCCAATGATCGATGTGTAGAAGTGGTTGGAAGGAGGGCGAAAGCACTCGATCCTAGTCCGATCATCACTCATTGCTTGAATTGGGGTGGAAAAGCCTTAATCTACTAGAGAAGGAACCCAAAAGCCCAAGATCTACTTTCAATCTTTGAAGTTCGACAAACCCAGCTACCTCGGGCCCGACTTGCCCTACGTCGGTCCCGACTTCCCTCTTGTCGCCAACCTCGGGCCCGACGTGACACTTGTGTCGGTCCCGACCGTTCTCTTTGTTTTCCTTTGTTTTAAGCTCTCCTTTCCAGCTTTCTAGTGTCTAGGCACCTCAATCGAGTAGATTTCCCGAGTGTTCGACACCCACCACGTGCTACAACGGGGTCGGGTTATAAATTGTATCTCTAGACCCTCGCATTTGTGAGCGATCAAAAGATTGGCGCCGTTGCCGGGGAAGTCTAAGTGCATTGAGTGCCAACTTGGTGAGTTTCTTGTGTTTTGGTAGTGATTTGGGTGAGGGAATAGCCCAAACCCTTTGTTTGTTTTTGATTTGTTTTGTTTGTGTCTTTGTTTTGTAGGTGTATGCTAGCTCGTTCCTCCTGAGGAACACTTGAGCTTGAGTTTGTGAGTGATCCGGAAGGTATTTTCAAAGAAGCCCGAAGAAGGAAAAGGATGGAGAATCAAACTCTCCATGTTGAAGAGGAGTTGGCTCAACTTAGGGCCAAAATGGCTAGATTGCAACTTGAGAAGGACAATCAAGAGGCGGTGGCAAGAAGAGAACGGGAGCAACGGATGAGGGCCGAGGCTCAACTCAACGCTCTACCCCGGAATGCACGCCAATACATGCATCCGGAGTTGAGGGTACCCGAACCGGTTATTTTGCTTCCCGAGGTTGCCAAGAATTTTGAGATCAAGACGCAATTCATTTCCCTCATCAACCGTGATCAATTCGAGGGCCGTCCACATGAGTGTCCCATAGAGCACATCAAACGCTTTGTGGACATGTGTGAGACGATCTCTACCGACGAGGAGACGTTGGAGTATGTGCTTCTAAAGGCGTTCAAGTGGTCACTTGGGGGCAAGGCCACACATTGGCTCGAGAGCCATGCCCCTAGGTCAATCACAACTTGGAAGGCACTCTATGATGCGTTCTTGATGAAGTTCTTCCCTCCCTCAAAAACAACCGAGCTAAGAAGGAAGATTGCAAGCTTTCAACAAGGTCCGAATGAGCCTCTCTTCGAAGCATGGGACCGTTTCAAGGAGATGTTGCGCCAATGTCCTACTCATGGCCAACAACCATATGTGCTCCAAGACATCTTTTTCCAAGGCATCAATCCGGCAACGAAGGACAAGCTCAATCTCCACACCGATTGTGGGTTCATAGACTTGACACCGGATCAAGCTTGGGAGCTACTTGACAAGCTATCCGATTATGAGGCCATGTATGGGGTGAGTCAAGCTAGCAAAGAGGTGAAAGTTCAAGGTGAAGGTGCAAGGAAGTTATATGATCCAAGGGGAGAAGACATTGATAAGGATGTGAAGCTCCAATTCCTTGAAGGTGAAGTGAGCAAGCTTAAGAGGCAAGTCCACTACTACAAGCAAAATGCTAGAGCTTGTGAGGAGTGTGGATACTTTGCACATGCTACACAAGTTTGTCCAAATGAGAGCCAAGTGCGCTTGGCCGAGCGAATTGAGGAGGCAAACTCTGTTCGAGGAAATTTCGGTGGAAGAGGCAACTTCAACAATGGTGGTAATGGCCGGTGGAAGAACGGTCAAGTTCAAGGCTACAACAACAACTTCAACCAAAACGAGCCAAGGGCGCCGCAACCACCACCATATAGGCCACCGGAATTCAATGAGATACAATCATTTGCTCAAGAGATGAGGGATGGGTTCAAGGAGATGAGGACCCAATTTAATGAGTTTGGTGCATGGAGGAGGCAAGTCGACAATCAATTTGCCCAAATAGCAACTCAAGCCCCGAGAGAGAATGGGAGACTTCCGAGCCGACCCGAGGAGAACCCCCGAGCTCAAAACAATCAAAATGAAGTCCGGGCAATTGGATTGAGAAGTGGCCGAAACCTACCCGAGCCACACATGCCTAAGAAGAATGAAGAGAGCCGGACCGACTTACCCAGTAAGTCGGGCCCGACGTACCCAGACGTCGATCCGACAACTCTGCCTCAGCTCTACCCCAGGACCGAGATTCACAACATCGAGCCCGATATGGTGCCTAAGTCAATCCAACCAGGAAATGTTGCAAGTGAAGTAGGGAAGTCCAAGGAGGTTGATCCAAGCAAGATTCAAGTTGCAACAACTCTTCCATATCCCTCGAAGAAGCCGAAAGATGTTGTTGAGAACAAGTTCAAGAGGTTCCTCAAACTCTTGCAAGGTTTGAACATCTCTATCCCGTTCACCGATGCATTGAGCGAGATGCCATCCTATGCCAAGTTTTTAAAGGAGATTTTGAGCAAGAAGAGGTCGATAGTTGAAATGCAAGATGAGGTCAAGACCTTGGAGTTACCGCAAAAGCTAGGAGATCCCGGTCGCTTTGCTATAACCATTGGTGTGGGGTCTCAAAACTTCCAAGCCTTGTGTGACCTTGGGGCAAGTGTTTCGGTGATGCCCGCTAGCATTTGGAGAAGGGAAAATTTAGGTGAAATTAAGCCGGCCGATATGTCCCTAACTATGGCCGACGGTTCCGTCATCAAGGCTAAGGGAATATTGGATGACGTGCCGGTGAGAGTTGGAAAGTACTTTGTCCCCGATGGTTTCGTGATCTTGGACATGCACGAGTACCCCTTGGTCCCAATAATCTTAGGAACACCATTCTTAGCTACGGCGGGGGCAAGGTTTGATGTCAAAAACGGCAAAGTTTCCTTTGAGATTGGTGAAGAAAAGGTCGATTTTCACTTCAACAAGGCTTTGAATGAGCCGGACGCCCTGGCTATCCTCAAACTTGAAGAAAGTGCCAAGAGAAAAAGTGAAGAAGTGGAAGTTGCTAGAGAGGTCATTGTGTTGAGAAGTGATGAAGGGTTCAATAAGCAAATACAAGCAAGGGAGTTGTTGGAGCAAGTTGAGGAACGAGATGAGTCAAGTATCAATGCTAGCCCAAGGAGAAATGAAGAGTATCCTTACTTATATCCTTTTGATGTTGGTGATGACCGCAATTCTTCCCAGACTTTTGATTCCTACATTTGTTTAAGTGATTTGAAAGATGACTTAGGAGACTCCAACATTTGCCTTAGTGACTTGAAAGATGAATTGGTAGAATCTCTTAGGAATTCTTTGGATAGCTTTGGTGTAGGAAAAGAGGAACATGATGGAGCAAGTAAGGAGAAGAAATCTCATTCGTTGGAGGAGTATGATGAGAGAGGCCCGAGATCGGAGAGCCATGCCTATATAGACCATCGTTGGTGGTTTTATGGGTATGAGGGCAATGGGAATGGGCACAACAATGGCGAGCAATTCACCGTGTTTCACCCGCCATGAGGTTGAGGTTAGGAAGTCAAGCTAGTGACTCTAAACGAGCGCTTCTTGGGAGGCAACCCGAGCTAGTAGCTTTCTTTTCGTAATTTTAGTTTGAATTTTTCTTAGTTTAGCCTAGCTTTTCTCTAACCAATCTCTATCTAGTGTTTTGTGGATTTTTGGTGTTGTGTATTCTTCAAGGTTGTGTAGGATTTGAGGTGTGAAAAAAATGGAAATATGGAGAAAGAAGTTGCAAGAGGGTGGAGTAAAATTGGTGACACGAATACTCCCACATCGAGCCCAGGTAAGTCGGGCCCGACATAGGGACGTCGGTCCATGAAGTCGGTCCGACCCAATTTGACTAGTTGGAATGCCAATTTTGCCCTTGACCTAATTTGTCCACTTCCCCCATTAAATACCATCCCCCACCTACCTACCATCTTCATATCAACCACCATTCCCAAAATACAACTCACCTTCCCCACACTCTCAAAGTCGGCCACCCTCTCTCTCACCATACTCGATCCACACACTCTTCCCTTCTTCATCTCGATCCAACCACAAAAAGACCTCCCTAACCCGAATCCAAGTAGAAATTTCGAGTTCAATATAGTTCTTCATCCCCCATCTCGATCTAGATTGAGAAAGTTTGAGTTCTAAGTTAATTATTTGTTTAAAAGTTCAATACTCTTCGAATCCGGTATGTGTTACTCGATCTCTACTTATTTCCTTGAAAATTTTGTGCTTTCATTGCATAGATTGAGTAAAGCCATGTTTGATTGAAAGCTTGAGCTTGAGCATCAATGGTGGATTTGCATGATTTGTGAAATTGAGCTTTAAAGTTGTTTATGCATGCTTAGATCCATTTAGAACTTCGATTAGGGATGTTTGATGATTGAATTTGAAATTTAAGTGCATGATAGAGTGATTTGGGTTGATTTGAGGTTGGAGTCGAAGCATGAACTAGGTCGAGATCGACGTGCTCAGGAAAGTCGGGCCCGAGTTGTGGAAGTCGGTCCAACAAGTCGGACTGAGGTTGAGTAAGTCGGGCCCGACATAGGTTGGAAGTCGATCCATGTTGTTTTTGCTCTCTTCTTGTGATATCATGTGGATTCATGTGTTTCATTGTTGGCTATAGCCTAATCATGATGTAGTATGATCATTTGCTTAGCCATTGTTAGAAGATGTCCATGATGATTCATGTTGGATTGTGATGCATGTGTGTTTAGAGACTAAGTATGGGGTTCCCCTTGTGTTGAAGTGTTGTTGTGTGTTGATGAGTGCTTTTGTTGAGTTGTATGGAGTTTATCTTGGACCTTTTTGTTTGGTTGGATGTGTGTAGGTACCATGGAGACTAGAGCTTCATCATCTCATGCGGAAAGGCCGAGGAAGAAGTCCAAGAAGTCAAGGAAAGAGACAAAGTTGGATGACGTCTACTTGGAGGATGATGAGCAAGTTGAGAGTTATGAAAGGTATATGGCGCTTGAGCATCACACAAGGTGGCTTGATTGGGAAGCCGTGAGAAAGATGGACATGGATCAAGCTCTTCCAAGGTGCTACTCCCACATCGGTCTCAATGGGATGCTAAGATGGGACAACACCCACTACCCCGCCCTCACCTCGGAATTCATGGCCACGTTCGAATGCACTTATGATAATTGGAGGATGAGGAAGGGGCGATCACTTTCCAATTGGGCAACGAGGACCATAATCTCTCTCTTAGGGACTTAGCTACCTACTTCGGGTTTCCATGTCCAAGAGAAGAGACCGGCGTCGACAACGAGAAGGTGAACCAAGTGTGGCGACATGTGGCCGGGAAGAGCGAGATGAGAAAGGGCGCCTCCACAACCGAGATTGCTAGCCCTCTTTTTCGGGTCATGGTGCGAGTTTTGGGATGTGCAATCTATGCTCGCCATGAGTTGAGCAAGCCAATGAAGGAAGAGATTATGTTGCTACATGAGATGCTCTTCCACACCGAGAAGCCCATGAACCTTGCATGGGAGTGGGTCAAGATGGTGCGAGACTTCCAAAGCTCCTCTTGGATCTACTTCGGCGGGATGATAGCAAGGCTAGCCATGCGTCTAGGAGTTGATCTTAACAAGTATTCTCTGGCTCCGAATGGTGTTGAGTACATGAACATGAAGTATTTCAAGAAGGCCAACATCATCAAGGAGAAGCTCTACATGATCTGTTTGGCCCCTCACTCGAACTATGATGGTGTGTCGATCCGGTTGGTGCACAACCTCTATGATCCTTCTCGGTATCAAAATTGGTACCAAGTGTGGGCCGACAAGCCACACTCATTTGGTGACCCCGAAGGTG
Source organism: Fallopia convolvulus (assembly GCA_964016875.1). Taxonomy (NCBI): domain Eukaryota; kingdom Viridiplantae; phylum Streptophyta; class Magnoliopsida; order Caryophyllales; family Polygonaceae; genus Fallopia; species Fallopia convolvulus. The sequence continues at coordinate 11,702,074 of OZ024720.1, forward strand.
CAAGAGAGGGGCGGCGACAACAACCTCAACACATTCGGTTTACTTCCCCTCCATCTTCACCGGATTTCGACCAAGACAACTTTGTGTTTGCACCTCGTGGGGAGGACATGGACGTCGATCAAGAGCAAAATGAAGAAGATGAGCGCTTCCAAGGCTTGATGGCCAACCTCCGAGCCACGCACCAAGCTCCAACACTGGCGGACCGAGGTACACACCACGTCGGGCTCGACTTCCCTCAAAGTCGGTCCGGTGCTTTCTATGGTGATGAGGTCCCGAGGCACTATGAGCGTGGAGAAGGGAGCGGTGCAAGGCGAGAACAAGCTCAAGATGGCGGTTATGAAGGCTACACCCAATGGTATGGTATGGGAATGGTGTTTCCCGAGCGACAACAAACGGTGGACATGTCCTTCTTGGCCAACCAAATGGCCCATCTTCAACTTCAACAAGAGAATGTTCTTCAAGAGGTCCATCAAGTGAATCTCCAACAACAACACATGTACCAACAACAACAACAATTGCTTCAACAACAAAGTGCTTTCCAAGTTCGCCAAGAAGAGATGAACCGAGCCCTCGGCTACACTAGGCGAGAGGTGGAGGAGCTTAGAGAGGTGGAAGACCAAAGGTGGCGGGTCCAAGATAGCTTCAACACATGGATGAGCGGGAACTTCCCTTCCCGTGAGGACCAATGGACGCGCCCGGATCCTCAACTCCAACAACCACCACAAGACTTCTACCAAGAGCAAGTGTACGAGAGGGAGCGGCAAGCGAGGCTCCAAAGAGGACGTAGGCGTGACAACCCCTTCGAGTGATCCTAGACATGCCATTGAAGAATAAATAAATTGTGAGCTCTTCGTACTCTTCTCTCTTGCTTTTAAGTTTTGGTTTCAATGTTTGATGGGGACATCAAAATTTTAAGTATGGGGTGGGGGTAAGTGTGCTCATGATTTCACTTGCTTGTGTGTTTGTTATTCTAAGGATATTTGTTTTCGGTTTCTAGTTTGTGTTTGGGATGTTTGTTTCTTGGTTTGTGGTTTGATGAACGACATGGATGATTAATTTGGTTTTAAATGGATGAGTCTTTGTTTTTGGTTTTAGAGAAATTTTTGCAAAAATCCATAAAAATTTGAAAAAATTGTGTTGAAAACAACAAAAAGATTTTGTGTTTTGTAGTTTTGGGACTAGAAATTCCCATCTTAGATTTCCAAAATAAAAGCTAATGATGATGTGAGCATGTAAATTCCTTTGCATATTTTCGGATGGTTTAGCCTCTAAAAAGATGTGGCTTCTGATGTGATCATGAAATCTTGCTTGTTTTATTGAACATGTGAGTTCTAGGATGAGTTCTTATGCAACTAAGTATGAGTGACCCTTGTGAGATTGATTCTTGGCCATTTTAGGGATGCTTGTTCATATTTGCATATCCCTCACGTTTCTTGTGTGATTAGCTCATGCATGCTTAGTAAAACTTGCTATTGCGGTGTTTATCTATTTTCCAAGACCGTCATGAGATTTGTCCTAGCATTGTCACATTGATTTCGAACTTTATTCTTCTAGTCACATAAACGTTCCATATCCTACCTTGAAGTGAATCCTTTGTTTGTAGCCCCGTTCTAGCCTCAACCTTTGTTTGAAACTCCTCAAAAATATTATTCCTAGCCTTATATGACTTGACCCTTATGGGATTGGACTTAGAAGAGAGGTTTGGATTGTATTTGAAGAGTTGAGATTCTCTTGGGTTTAAGGGCAAAGAATGGTGTTATGAATCATGTGGGTAGTGCATCCTTGTTGTGCAAAAAGAAAATTAAAAGAAAGAAAGAAAGAAAATGTTGGAAATGTAAAGTGGAATGAAAGCAAAGAGCTTAAGTGAAGAAAAAGGGTCCGACCGAGTTACACGCCATATCGGGCCCGATGCCATAAGAAAGTCGGTCCAATGTAGAAAGTGTGGAAAATCCAACAAAAAGCCTAAGAGCAAAGATGAAGTGGAATGTTAAGTGAAATTTTGGGTTGAAAGGAAAAAAAGTTAAGTCTTTTGGGATGAGTGTGAAGTTGATTGTGGAATTTTGGTGAAGTTGGTGAGAGTTTAGGTTGTTCAATCCCCATTGTAAGCACCACAAGACCAAATAATTCCCACCTTGAGAAATACCAAAAGCCCCATTACAACCCGGCCGAATGGAACCTCTTTGAGGACCTCCATTGAGCCAAGTTCGAAATTCTTTGTGTACTTTGTATTAAGCATCTCTAGGTAGAGGAATTGGTGATATTAGCTTCAATAGTAAAGTCCTTACTTGCATGATTTTTGAGCTTGAGTGTTCATTGCTAAACCCAAACACATGATGAGTGATACACATTCACATATCCCTAAAGTGAGGCTTAGTTTCATTGACTCTATTCCTTGGAACACTTAATCATGTGTGATGATGTAATCTTGCTTGAATATCAATCACTTGTGCTAAAATGTGTTTTCATACGAGGCTTTACTTGAAGATTATGTTTCGGTCTTGCTTACATTGTTATTGCTTGAGGACAAGCAAGTTTAAGTATGGGGTATTTTGATGTCTCTTTATTTGGTGGTGTTTTCATATGTGATTTCCTTTGTAAATATGTTTCTTTTCCCCCTTTTCTTGTGTGTTTTGTTCCTTTTTAGCTTAGTTCCCGTATTTCTATGAGATTCGGAGACTACGCGCGTTTTATGTGTTTTGTAGGTAATTTGGCATGGATCAAAGATCGATTTGAAGGAGGGTCGAGACATGGATCAAGGCCCGAGCAAAGGAGGAAAGAGAGGAGCAAGCCATGAAGAAGAACAAGAGGAAAGCCAACAAGAAGAAGGTGGAACGAGGTTCGGACCAAGCTGCAACCAACCTCGGGCCCGACTTGGAGTTTCAACCTCGGACCGACTTGCACAGTAACTCGGGCCCGAGGTCCTCCGTGTCGGGCCGAGTCGGTCACTGGACTACTTGGGCTCCAAGGCACGAAATTGTGAACTTCCACTTTTGCCCCTCATCTAATCTATTAAAGGCCCTCTTGTCTTCTAATTTAAGGGTTCCCACACTTGGCAAGGAACCAACCCTCAAGAGGATACTTGGAGGGCAAGGAGGAAGGAGAGGAGAAGTAGAAGAGAGAGAATCGGCCCAAGGAGAGGGAGATTGATAGGTTTGGTTGATAGATTAGCTTAGCTTTGTTTTGATCTTGTGGATTTGGAAAACCTTTGATTGGAGTTTGTGGATTGCTTTTGATTTGTGAATGAAACTTTGCTTTGGTTTGAGATTGATGATGTTGATTGCTTTGCTTTTTGATTTGTTTGCTTTCTTTGTTTGCCATATGGAGTAGATCTCCTTGATCTTGGGTTATGGGGGGAAACCCTAGCTTGGTTTGGGCTAGAAACCCCAATTCCATAGCTTTGAGTGTTTGATGTAAGGAACCCACTCTACATAGAGCTACAATTCCTTGCGAAAGTTGGGAATCAAGGCTTGTGATTGGCAAAGTAGCGAAAGTGAACATGTGTCAATCTCAAGACCTTGCTTCGAAGGGGATTTCCCCAATGATCGATGTGTAGAAGTGGTTGGAACGAGGGCGAAAGCACTCGATCCTAATCCGGTCATCACTCATTGCTTGAATTGGGGTGGAAAAGCCTTAATCTACTAGAGAAGGAACCCAAAAGCCCAAGATCTACTTTCAATCTTTGATGTTCGACAAACCCAGCTACCTCGGGCCCGACTTGCCCTACGTCGGTCCCGACTTCCCTCTTGTCGCCAACCTCGGGCCCGACGTGACACTTGTGTCGGTCCCGACCGTTCTCTTTGTTTTCCTTTGTTTTACGCTCTCCTTTCCAGCTTTCTACTGTCTAGGCACCTCAATCGAGTAGATTTCCCGAGTGTTCGACACCCACCACGTGCTACAACGGGGTCGGGTTATAAATTGTATCTCTAGACCCTCGCATTTGTGAGCGATCACTACTCTTCTCGTAGTTTCTTTTTCCAACAAACACCTCTTAACCTTCTTTCATCATTTCGAAAAGTCTTTCTCTTATCATATAAAAGCGTCACTCAAACTCTCTCTCTTTCGCTATCTCTTCTTCTTAGCTCTCTACAAAGTTGGTTGTGGCCATACATCCACACTTTGAGATTTCCGTTCTATAACACCCCATCTTTACACAGGGCGCTACTCGATAGTAGACCTTACCAAGTACTACTTAGGTTAGCCTGACACAAATTCACTCGGATCTTGCAACTCGGGCATGACGAGAAAACACAATAAAATATCCAACTTTTCTTTTTATAAACAAAACTATTAAATTGTGCATGAGCATCCCGACTAAACTTTAAACAAAACAAATTCTCAATCCCAACTCCCAACAACACAACTTAAACCGATTAATCTACAACTATAGCGTATCATGCTAGCAGAATATATCAGGATATTAGAATAATTATGCTTTCCTTTTATTTAGAGATTTCATTTTATTTTTATTAAGAGTATCTTTTTATTCAGCAATTAGGGTTTATCTAGATATCAGGGTTATTATAAATACCCTTAAGCTGTTAGGTTGCTATCAATTAGAAAACCAGTGAATTGATAAATTATCTCTTTTACTTTGATTTTATCGTTCTTCAACCCCGTGACAACCAACCACGTTTATCCCGAGTCGGAGTCCACACCGTATTAGGCTCAACCCCCTTGACCAACAAGGGTTTCCGATACGAATCCACACCGGGTCCGTATCAAATGTTGACTATACCTTTTCGAGCCACCAGAATGATTCTGACCCCACCTCATATTTACAAAATGAATTTTTATTCCTAACTATTAAATTCTTTTTTAACTATTTAAATCTATTTTAGCATCAAACAAATATCTATTTAGTTTAACAATATCTTTTGAAAACTTTCTTATACAAATATATTTAAAATTAAAGATAACAAATTTAAAATATTTTAAAATAAGTATGAATATCTTTTATCTTTTGCATGATATCTTTTCACGAATTTATTTATAGATATAATCACAAACTGAGTATGGTCGCATCTTAAATTAAATTAATTAAATTTTAAATATTTTATATAATTTAGTTATCTTTATCTTTCATATTTTATTATATCTTATTTATTAAGTTAACTATTATTTTTTAAATTCTTATCTCTTCCATATTTGAATATATAAATTTTTGTATCCATGAAATATTATCAAGGAAAAAGAGAAATATAATTATTTTATCTTAATAACATATCTTCATTCTCGACATTAAATTTAACCATTTTTATTGATTAAATAAATGAGAAATTTGCACTAAACCACCCATTAAATAGGCGAATTTACACTTAACCACCCGTTATACACGAATTTGTTTTAAACCACCCAAAACTTCAATTCGGTTAACAAATAGCCACCCATGGCGTTATTCCGTCAAAAATTCCGTTAGGTCGTGCACAATTACTACTTTGCCCTCAAACTCGCTCTCCTTCCCCATTGTCTGCCTCTCCGTCATATCTCTCGACGCCGTCATCACCACCACCAACCCTCTCAACACCTCCAACGAAATCTCCAAGCAAATCCGCGACTCCAAGCCCTTTCTCGCCTTCACCACCCCCGAATTGCTCCCCAAAATCTCAAGTTCCAATCCGACCCTGCCAATCGTCCTCATTACCGACCGCGAAAACCCTAAATCCTCATCCGAAATTGGAATTGTTGCCACTCAGCGGGATTTGATGGAGACCAGACCTAGCGAGAGCGGATTGAAGGAGAGAGTGAAGCAAAATGACACCGTGTCGCTGCTTTACTCGTCGAGGACAACGGGAGCGAGCACGAAGTTCGAGATCCACGACCTCTTCTTGGCAATCTCCAAGTACGAGATAAGCTACTTCTCGCTCGTTCCATCAATTCTGGTGGCGATGATAAGCAAGGCATTACGACGGAGTTAAGATCTCAAGGCGTTGAAATTTGTGCTGTTGGGAGGGGCGCCACTAGGGAAGGAGGTCATAGAGGGCTTCGCGGAAAAGTTCTCGGAGGTGGCCATAATGCAGGGGTATGGGCTGCCAGAGTCGGCGGCGATCGGAGCGTCGACAGAATCTATGGAGGAGAGCCGGCGGTACGGTACTGCCGGGAAATTGAGCCCAAGCATGGAGGCTAAGATTGTCGTTCCGGAAAGTGGTGGGGCCCTTGGAGTTAATTGAACGTGAACCGGGCAGTTTTAAATTTTATCAAAAAACATGCCCAGACCGCCTGGTTAACATGTAAATGTTTGGAACAATTGAGGGCAAAGTAGTAATTGTACACGATCTAACGGAATTTTTGACGGAATAACGCCATGGGTGGCTATTTGTTAACATAATCGAAGTTTTGGGTGGTTTAAAACAAATTCGTATATAACGGGTGGTTAAGTGTAAATTCACCCATTTAGCGGGTGGTTTAGTGTAAATTTCTCTAAATAAATTATACATTCTACAAGCAATAACATTGCTTATATTATATTTTTATTTATTAATATCCTATTTATAATGTCTAGAATGGTAGTTGTACATAGTACGACGGATACAACTAGTCAAACGTAAAAACTAAACACTAAAGAACAACCAAAGACGCTCAATCCCGAATACGGCCTAATGACACGTACGCCAACATCCGCTTAACCACTCCACAGAGGATCCATCACGATTCCTAAGACGTAAATGCAACTATAAATTTTTTTTGAAAAGGGTCAGCTACAATTCTAATTCATGTTTGAAAGAGCGAGATGCATATAGAACGTTTTAAAAACAACACAAAATCTTACAACCGATATTCACACATAAAGAAAAAATCTTCAAGTCAACAATTCGACACAAAGTTTAATAATCAGACACACAGACAAACATCCAAACTCACAAAGACAACATTCACCTCCATCACCTCCTCCATCACCATCAACGCCCATATTCAATCACCATCAATGCCCATGTTCAATCACAATCGTCACCCATATTCATTCACAATCATCGCCCATATTCATTCACAATCATCGCCCATATTCTATCACAATCAACACCCATATTCAATCACAATCATCGCCCATATTCATTCACAATCATCGCCCATATTCCACCACCTCCGTTCACCATCAACGCTCGTTCAAACACAAGCACAAATCACAAACACAATCACAATCACACTCAAAATCAAAGTCACATTAAAAATCACAATAGTAATCCCGATCGCAAACACAATCACAAATCTCATGAGCACACTCATAGTCATAATCAGATTAAGAAATTCTCATAAGCACAAAACAAAATATCTGTAGTGAAAAATAATGAACAAAGGAACTAATTCCTAAAACCAATTCTATACACATGACACCCAATCTAACAAGAATTGAACTAAACCGAGCAAGTTACAGAACAACTTACCTTGAAACTAGGAATCCTTTGAAGAAGACGAAATTAAGAATGTGGGAAAAAACGATTCCCCCCAAAAAATATTAACAAGACAGATCGACGACCCACACCTCACTTACCGACTTTTGACAACAAACACTACTCATTTTATGAATCTATATTACTTTCCCGTTACAAAAACTAATACGACTTCATAACCTCAAGATCTTCTCTTACCCATTAAAGCACTACTAATTAGCTATATTATAATAACAATGCACAACAAACTATCTAACGAACAAATATATATATATATATATATATACACATTACTTGATGAGGTATTTTCGGTGGTCGTTTATACCTATAAAAGAATCCTAACTTAACCAACTCAGTAGAGCGGTAAGCAAGGGTCGATCCCACAGAGACTCGTGTAGATGTGTTATTGCTTTAGTGCCAAGTAACTAATATGGGGGGTTTTGTATTTGTAAATTCTAAACTACTATGCAAAATAGAAAACTATCTAAGAATGCAAAAGAGGGTTTTAATCAAATAAGAGACAAGCGTGTTCAACTAGTTACATCCATCATAGATATGCTTATTGATCATTGATTCTTTCGATTCTCAATTCCCTTGAATAATCTATTGTGGATTATACTCCTACTAAGGATTATGACCCAAACTTCATAAATAGTTGAAAGAACTAACAGTCTAAACAACCCTAATCATTTAACAACCTAAAACAACGTCTAGATTCAATTAAACGACAACTTTACGACTCAAGTTATCAATAGAAACAAACACTTAGAGCAAACTGACATCTAAGTTATTTGTGGATTTATTCCCTTCTACAATTGAATAGCCCGAACGGGTCCAAACAATTATAGATGCTACTTTATCTAATCAACCCCGAACGGGCATTAATCAAATTAGTTGTAAATTAACCTAGAAATTCTATTAGGTGATCAATCTAACAAAACCCTAGCATAATTCTGATTCAATTAAGCACAAGGAATAAAAACTATTCAAGTTAATGAGAACCAATCAAACCTCACAATAGTATGCAATCTATGATTTCAATAACTAGTTAAACACAATGAATTTAGCAATGCATAATTAAATTAAAATCAAACTTACAAGAGGTTCAAAGATTGCTCCTTTGAGAAAACTCTCTCCAAAGAAACCCTAGCCTCCAAAGTTGATCAAAAGTTATGAAAATAAAACTAACATAAAGTATTTATATGTGTCTACTAAAAATACCCCTCAAAAGATATATTAAACCCCATATACTCGGATGACATAAGCCTAAAAACCCAAATGCAAAGCCCAAAACCAAATCTCGGCCCAAACTCTTGTCCGTGAAATGCTCCAGATTGCGCGGCATCGGCCTGGAATTGCGCAGCCGCGCACTTGCTACCCCGCGCAAGTGAAAAGCTCCAGATTGCGCGACATCGGCTTGGAATTGCGCAGCCGCGCACTTGCTACCCCGCGCAATGGCCCATCAGTTGTGAGTGCTCGGGCTCGTTACACGGGATGCAAGCCGAGGAATTGGCTTGGCTTCTTGGCTCGTTCTTTCTTGTCTTGGCTCTTCTCCTAGCACATCCTAGCTTCCTTGGCTCCTTCGCCTCGTCCACCACCGCCATGGTCAATCTGTACTCGCCCCGCTGTTTCTCTTGAACCTAAAAACCTGTAAAACCGAGCAAACCAGCGCATAATATCCGACAACACAAAAACATAAAAACTAAATAAAAACTAACCTAAAACTAACTAAAACATATATAAAACATGCAACTAAGCTACTCCTATATGCAAGCTATCAAATTCCACCATGATTAACCCTTGCTTGTCCTAAAGCAAGACATAAATCCAAATCACACCATAGAAATGCAATCTTACATCCATCTCAAGTCAAATAAGCATTTCACATATAATTAAAAACTCAACCAAGACTTCTCAACATGCATTATGGTAAGCAAAAAGTAGAGAACATTCATTCATTCTAGACCTCACCAAGGAAATTGTGTTTGCACTCAACTCTCAAGTGTATAAAGGACGTGTTTCACTCAAAAATCACCCATGAAAACTAGACTACCATATGCTCAGAGTTCTAAATCTCCACCGCTGGGGATCAAATACATAACAAAAATCATGAGGTCCTTTTCCAGCTTGTAATGGGGCCAAGGTAAAGAGAAATTTGGAAAGGATAATATTTGGCTTGTGGTGCTAAATCCGGGATAAAGAACTAATCCTAAACCCAACTCAACACTTCTTTCAAACTTTTCTTTTTCAACTCCATACATTTACATTAAAGCACTTTGCTTCTTTTCTTTTTTTTTTCTTTTGCCTCTTTTCAACTCTTTCTTTTTTACTAATGAAGACTACTAACATTTATGCATTTTTTTCTTTTGCTTTTCAACAGATTTTTCATCTTCATTTTTTTTCACTTTGAACCCAAGAGCTTTATTTCCTCTTACACCACCTTTTCATCCAACTCCCTCATACTTATACATAACTCACATAAAACAAAACACAACCTAAAGTCCTAAATCCCGGATCCTGGGTCAAGCTTATTAGGCTAGGAAAATTTTGTGGAGCTATCAAAAATAGGCTTAAAGCTTAAAAGAACGGGGTGTCAAAAACATGGATCTTGTAGGGTAGGAAGGGAAATAATAGGCTTTTAAGAAACATTGCCTCAATCACTTTAATGTTATGCATTCAATCATATAAAGAAGCCTCGAAATAGAGTATTAATGCAAATTCTAGATCTAGATAATCATGGTGATACACTCAAGAATGTAAAGAACAAATATATCATGAAAGGCCAAAAATCAAATCTCACAAGGCTAATTGTTGTCTAGAACTTCAGAATGAATCAAATACTCAAGCTAAATACATGCTCCATCCTATAATCAAGTCATTTAATCAATGGTCATGCTTATATCATATCAACTTCAGTAAATCATGCAAATCATGGATTAGAACTTATACTTAACTTAGAAACACAAGAGGAATTAAACAATGGGGAAATAAGAACCTAAATGCAATATTTTTGTATTTTTTTCAAATTTTTTTCATTTATCAGGATTTTAATCAATGCATGCAAAAATTTTAAACATGACCTAATCTAATGCAAACTATATGCAATGCAACAAGTAATTCCCTTCCCCCATGCTTAAAACATACTTTTTTCCCAAAGTATAGTAAAATGTAAAGGAAATAGAAAAACTCACAAAACCTAGTTGTTTGGCGGGTAATAAAGGGGAAAATCTTGTGGTGGTGGTGGGTGATACTCCGGATGAAACTCTGGCTGCGGTGGATAGTACGGTGGAATCTCATGAGCTGGTGGTGGCTGATATGGCGGAAACTAAGGATACGACGGATCTGGAAAGGTATAATGAGGATAAGACTGATGAGGAGGATAGCCCGCTGAACTCCATCCATCCAATATAGTGTTGAGCAGTCTGAACTGCTCATCCTGGCGGGCTTGAAAAGCAGCAAGTTGCTGATCCAGATGAGTCTGATATGATGTGAACCTCTGATCCACATAACCTTGCATGTTCTGGAAGCTCTGATCGATGTGAGACGTCATACTATTGTAGCACTGCGTGTTCTCAAGCTGCATCTGTCTCATCATCTTCATCATCTGACTGTAATGTGTATCAGAATACTGGTGATTACCTCCAGTAGGTAAAGACGGATCAAATTGTTGTTGTTGGTTATCCTCCTCAGACTCCTCCTCCTCCTCAGTGTCTACATACTCAACGGATTCTTCCTCTTCTTCTTCTTCTTCTTCTTCTTCTTCTTCTTCTTCTGCAGCCATGGTGAAATCCTCATCCATGTCCTCCTCTTCAAACTCCTCAATAACAACTGGGGCCTTATTTTTAACTCTAACTGGGCCCCTGACATCAGTCACATCCAAATCTCCATCCCGAACCTCGATGAACCAGTTATCCGGGTTGTTCCCTATCTTCACTCGGCTTCCATCAGGAAGCTTCATTACTTTCCCAGAATCCCCAAGCACCCAATAGTAGGAGTTCTTGTAAACCTAGAGTACACCCATCTTCTTGAGCATTGTGAAGTTTATAGCCATCGGTGGGATGTCAACCTGTAACCTACTCAGATCAACGCCAAAGTGCTTGGCCAGATGGGTCACAATCCCACCAATACAGATAGCTCCTCCACCCTTGTTTCCAACATGGTACATATGATTCATCAGCATGGCATCCAAACTCATCCTTTTTCTCTTCAAACAAGCGGCCAACACAGCCGCATCTTTCTTTGGGCAGTTGTTTCCACCATCACCCCGCCCATTCATACTACCAACAATAAATCGTTGAAAAACTTTGATGGCGGGATGAGTGATGGGAGAGGCCTTTTCTCGGGTTGGGTTATAAGTGGGTCTCCCAGTTATGGCTTTCCAAAAATGCATGTCAGCCCATGTAGCACTAGTTTAAGTGAGCACTACATCACTATCATATATATGAAGGAACCCAAATGCTCGATTGACCTCTTTCAAGGTCATCTTCCTCCTTAAACCTCCGAGCCAGAACTTAATCTCTCCTTCTCCTCTAAAATCAATGGAAAACGTACTCAGAAACTCCAATGTTAACTCTTTGAAAGTGGGTTCACACAACTTCAAGAACTCGCCCATATTCAGATGCGCCCCTATCTCATTCAACAGATGAGAAATCCCGATCTCATTCATCAGGTTCCAGTCAATGAACCTAATTGCTTTCCATTCCCTGTCTTTCAGATGCTCAAAGCGGATCACATGATTATTCTTTGCCAAACTGATCCCAAAAGTGTCTTGGGTGGTTTCTCCCACCACACAGGGGGGCGTAAGCAGCTTGGGATGATGAAGCTCTATCTGTTCTACTTCTTTTTGAAGCCATTATTACAGAAATTCACAAGAACATGCACAACACCACAAACGGACCAAGCAAACACAATTTTTGTTGTCCCGGCAAGGACAACCACAACAATATTTCAAATAATCGCTCAAACACTCTCTTCCCCCACTACCTAGAACAATTTAATCAAAATTTAATCACATTCTAGGTAATTTTCGGATTTGTACAAAAAGCTCAAATAAAACACGAATCTAGGCTAGAATCATGCAATAAACGAACTTTTGTGAAGAACTTAAGCCTAAATCCGAGCATAAAGGGGTCAAATTCGGGTTTTATGATACTAACCCTAGATCTAGATTTAATCAAAATAAAACCGAAATTAAGAGAGATTTGGAGTGGACTTACTTGCTTTTTGCTTGATTTGAAGTTGTTTGCTTGATTGAGGTTGAAATCCCGCCTTGAGAAGCTTGAAAGGAGGTTGAAGGCTTGAGCTTTAATGGAGTTTTTGAGGGGGAGGTAGGGAAAGAGGGGTGGCGAAGTGGGAGAAAAGAGGAGGCACTCAGGTTTTGTAAAAAGGGGTCCCCTGAAAAAACGCCAATTGCGCGAGATCACGCTTAATTGCGCGGCCGGGCAATTGCGAAGCCGCGCAATATGCTCCCAGTTGGGATTGCGCGGCTTTGGGGCTTTGGATTGCGCGGCCGCGCATTTAACAGCCCAAGCCGCGTAATTCCAACTGAGTTGGCATTGCTCGGCTTGGCTAGAGATCTCATGGCCACACAATTTGTTTGTCCTCCTTCCGAGTATTTCTGTACTTCATGGCTTGCCCGAGCTATCTAAAATTTTGCGGATTATTTCTACCTAAACTAACTAATAAAAACAAAAATTGTAAAACAGAAAGCAAAAATCAAAGCAAAACTATCTTAAAACATGGGTTGCCTCCCAAGAAGCGCTTGTTTAACGTCTTTAGCTTGACGTAAAAAGGATATTAAGAAGGATATGAGCTATGGAATTCGATCTCCTCCCCATCGAATCCCATCTTCAGAATGCCTTGTGGTATGTCAACCCTTGTATTCGTAGTCTTCAAAAATGGTCTTCCTAGCAACATAGACATCTTTCCAGGTCCCGATCCCATGTCCATCACTAGAAAATCAGCCGGAAATTTCAAGAAGTCCACTGTAACCCATACATCTTCAATTTTTCCTTTGGGCCTTACAGTGGAACGATCAGCTAACTCTATTATGGTTCGAGTCTCCTTTAATGGTCCCATACCGAGTTTCTCATATAAGGAGGAAGAGATCACATTGACAGATGCACCTAAATCAATTAAAGCTTCATTCACCTTGGTGCTTCCAATCATGCAAGGAATAGTGAACATGCCAGGATCGCTGCACTTCTCAGGCAGACGTTTTTGAAACACAGCAGACACATGTTCTTTTTCTTTGACTTGCTTCTGACTTTTCTCCTTCTGTCCCCTTTTCAGAGTGCACAACTCTTTCAGAAACTTGGTATACCGAGGTACACTCTTGATTAGATTCAGTAACGGGACATTAACTTTGCATGTACTGAAGACCTCGAACAGCTCTTTATCATTCTTCAATTTCCGGGTTTCTTTCAAGGCTTCAGGAAAGGGAGGAACAGGTACATAGGCTTTCAAAAGAGGTTCAGAAGTGTATTTCAGCTCGCCCAGATTGCGCGGCTTCGCATCCAATTGCGCGGTCGCGCTTTCACCTTCGATCCCGTGCAATCCCAATTGGGAGAACATTGCGCGGGGTGCACATTGCTCGGCCGCGCATTTAACAGCCAAGCGGAGCAATTTGCCTTCCCTTTGTTCCTTTGTTTCTTCAACCTTGTTCAACTGGTATACTTGTCCCGCCTCAGACTCATCATAAATGGAGACAAAACTAACATTCGCCCTCGAGTTAAGCTCTGTCTGAGACGGTAGCTTACTTGAATCTCTGGCTTCCAGTTTGCTCACTGCCTCAGCAATCTGAATGACTTGATTCTCCAGATTCTTTATACTGGACTTGGTTTCCTGTTGGAGTTGAGTTAGAGAACCATGTATTGTCGAAACTGTCTGAGTTTGATTTCTGATCATCTGGTCAGTGGACATAGCATTTTCATTCACTCCCTAAGCCTGAGGTTGGAAAGGTGGTCTGTACTGAGCTTGGCTACCTTGATTGTTGAACTGGTGGTTGCTTGAATTACCATACCTCAGATTAGGATGATCCCTCCAGCCTGGATTTTAGGTGTTAGAGAAGGGGTCATACCTCGACCTAGGTGGTCCATATCCTCCCACTACATTCACTTCAAGATGTTGATCTTGAAGTGTAGGTAAGGCATCAGTGGGATGCATGTTATCAAAACAAATATCACAGGATTTCACCTGTTGTCTACCACCTTGTTGTAAAAGCTGCTTCATCATCGTTTTCAACTCAGTGACTTCATCTTGGATTCTTGAATTAGTCACCACAGAATTTGCATCTCTTGAGCCAGTCTCTCTTCTGAACTGTCTTGTGCCCTCAGACAGTTGTGTGAATAGTTGAAACGCAGCAACAGGAGTTTTGTTGAGAATATTACCTTGGTAAGCTGCATTAACCATCCTTCTCTCATCATCCAAAAGGCCATTAAACAAGTATAGAATCAGATCTTGATAAGTGTAGCCATGGAACAGATAGCTGGCTATCAGCCTCTTGAATCTCTCATAGTATGCATACAAGGGCTCATTAGCTTCTTGCTCAATGTTGCTAATCATTTTCTTCAATTCATTGTGCCTTGTAGCAGGGAAGTACTTTTCTAGAAAAGCTTCTTTCATCTTTTCCCATGTATCAATATTTCCCGGAGCCAAGTAATTAAACCAGTCTTTAGCCTGATCCTTGAGAGAGAAAGGAAAGGCTCTTAGCGCAATCTGGTCAGGAGTCACATCAACAGGCTTATTGCTTGAGCATACAACATGAAATTCAGAAAGATGTGTTTATTGGGATCTTCACCACTCAGCCCATGGAATGAAGGAAAAAGGTGAATCAACCCAGATTTCAGCTCGAACTTGACTCCCTCACCAAGAGTAGGGAATTGCACCGCCAACGGTTGTTGCTCCAGATTTGGTGCAGTCAACTGTCTCAGTGTTTGATCAGCCATCTCTACTATTCCAGGAATGCTCTCAGTGTCAGAATTAGACGAGGAAGATGCTAGGTTAAGCTGCAGTTCACGAGCAGTCGCACGAGCTTGTCTGCGCAACCTAGAGAGTGTCCTTTCTATTTCTGAATCAAAAACAGCAAGAGATGGATCAGTAGCACGGGTATGAACCATATAGCAGGTTCACACCCACAACAACATGAGGTATTTTCAGTGGTCGTTTATATGTATCAAAGAATCCTAACTTAACCAACTCAGTAGAGCGGTAAGCAAGGGTCGATCCCACAGAGACTCGTGTAGATGTGTTATTGCTTTAGTGCCAAGTAGCTAATATGGGGTTTTTTGTATTTGTAAATTCTAAACTACTATGCAAAATAGAAAACTATCTAAGAATGCAAAAGAGGGTTTTAATCAAATAAGAGACAAGCGTGTTCAACTAGTTACATCCATCATAGATATGCTTATTGATCATTGATTCTTTCGATTCTCAATTCCCTTGAATAATCTATTGTGGATTATACTCCTACTAAGGATTATGACCCAAACTTCATAAATAGTTGAAAGAACTAACAGTCTAAACAACCCTAATCATTTAACAACGTAAAACAACGTCTAGATTCAATTAAACGACAACTTTACGACTCAAGTTATCAATAGAAACAAACACTTAGAGAAAACAGACATCTATTTTATTTGTGGATTTATTCCCTTCTACAATTGAATAGCCTGAACGGGTCCAAACAATTATAGAAGCTACTTTATCTAATCAACCCCGAACGGGCATTAATCAGATCAGTTGTAAATTAACCTAGAAATTCTATTAGGTGATCAATCTAACAAAACCCTATAATAATTCTGATTCAATTAAGCACAGGGAATAAAAACTATTCAAGTTAATGAGAACAATCAAACCTCACAATATTATGCAATCTATGATTTCAATAACTAGTTAAACACAATGAATTTAGCAATGCATAATTAAATTAAAATCAAACTCACAAGAGGTTCAAAGATTGCTCCTTTGAGAAAACTCTCTCCAAAGAAACCCTAGCGTCCAAAGTTGATCAAAAGTTATGAAAATAAAACTAACATAAAGTATTTATATGTGTCTACTAAAAATATCCCTCAAAAGATATATTAAACCCCATATACTCGGATGACATAAGCCCAAAAACCCAAATGTCAAAGCCCAAAACCAAATCTCGGCCCAAACTCTTGTCCGTGAAAAGTTCCAGATTGCGCGACATCGGCCTGGAATTGCGCGGGTGATGTTCGCATTTCTAGTATAGTTTTTAGTAGGTTTTCTTTGCTTAATAGGTTTAGTTTTGTTAAGTTTAGGTTTAGTTTTGATTGTTTTTAGATAGTTTTGCATATTTCTATGAAAAGAGTGGAAGCTACGCTATTTTTTGTATTTTGTAGGTTTTAGCAAGGAAAAGAGCTATATGGAGCTGAATTTGGAGCATTACAGTGAAAGACAGAGGAGTACAAGATTGAAGAAGTCAGAGCTCAACATTACGAGAGGAAGTGTGGAAGAAAACAAAGCCCAAGCTCGTTAACGAGGCTGTGAGGGCTCGTTAACGAGGCCACGAAAGAGAAGATTTGAAGGATGATTTTTATGATTCACCGATCCTGAGCGGGAATTTATTTCCGTGTCGGTTGAGTATCTTTTTAGAATCTTTTTGGGCTATTAGAATATGTATTTTAGGTCTTATTATCTTCTTAGATTTGTTTCTATCTTTTAGAGTTTTATTTCTATCTTTTTAGGAAAGTTTATATCTTTTAGCCTTTCTAGTTTTTAGCTTTTTAGTATAAATACCCTTCTATCTAGCATAGAAAGGGGGGGATTTTAGAGGAGATTTTTGGAGGGCCGAGAGAGAGAAAAGACGGATCGGAGTTGTGATTGAGGAGGCTCGGTAGACGAAAGTTACTGGGATGGTTAGTCGTGATTTTGATTCGGTATTTTGATGTTTTCGGTTTCTTCTGAATCTCTGTAAGACGATATTTTCTTATTAATTTGAGTACTGTTTTGTTTTCAATGTTTTCTTTGATTAAAATTATTAGTTTCTTAGTTATGATTAGTGAGTAGTCTTCTTTTCTAGGATCGGGGGTTAAGCGCGGCATAGTTGAGCATGTTTGATGAGTAAGATTGTGTGTTGAATACCTTTTATCTTTTATTGAGATTGTTTGTTGTGCTTATACCGAGACGAAAGTTGAGGTAAATTAATCAACTTTCGTTTGCTGCTGCTTATACCGTGATAGAATTATCAACTTTCGTTGACTAGCAAGTAAATTAATCAACTTTCGCATCCTAATTCACTTAATTGCTTGTTTTGGAACTAAAGCTTGAAACTTTCGTATTCAAACAATATCAGCCTTCAAGTTACTAACTTTCTCTTTCAATCAAGTTAAGAACTCAAATTACCTCAACCTTCGTCTCGGTATAAGCACAACAAACAATCTCAATAAAAGCTAAAAGGCATTCAACACACAATCTTACTCATCAAACATGCTCAACTATGTTGGGCTTAACCCCCGATCCCAGAAAAGAAGACTACTCACTAATCATAACTAAGAAACTAATAATTTTAATCAAAGAAAACATTGAAAACAAAACAGTACTCAAATTAATAAGAAAATATCGTCTTACAGAGATTCAGAAGAAACCGAAAACATCAAAATACCGAATCAAAATCACGACTAACGATCCCGGTAACTTTCGTCTACCGAGCCTCCTCGTTCACAACTCCGATCCGTCCTTTCTCTCTCTCGGCCCTCCAAAAATCTCCTCTAAAATCCCCCCTTTCTATGCTAGATAGAAGGGTATTTATACTAAAAAGCTAAAAACTAAAAAGGCTAAAAGATATAAACTTTCCTAAAAAGATAGAAATAAAACTCTAAAAGATAGAAACAAAATCTAAGAAGATAATAAGACCTAAAATACATATTCTAATAGCCCCAAAAGATTCTAAAAAGATACTCAACCGACACGGAAATAAATTCCCGCTCAGGATCGGTGAATCATAAAAATCATCCTTCAAATCTTCTCTTTCGTGGCCTCGTTAACGAGCCCTCACAGCCTCGTTAACGAGCCTGGGCTTTGTTTTCTTCCACACTTCCTCTTGTAATCTTGAGCTCTGACTTCTTCAATCTTTATTCCTTTGTCTTTCACTGTAATGCTCCAAATTCAGCTCCATATAGCTCTTTTCCTTGCTAAAACCTACAAAATACACAAAATAGCGTAGCTTCCACTCTTTTCATAGAAATATGCAAAACTATCTAAAAACACTCAAAACTAAACCTAAAATTAACAAAACTAAACCTATTAAGCAAAGAAAACCTACTAAAAACTATACTAGAAATGCGAACATCAAAATATCCCATACTTAAACTTGCTTGTCCTAAAGCAATAAACAAACACCAACCAAAACCAAAACAAACATACTCATCAAGACATAGCCATCTTCTAAAAAGCAACATCTACACATGAGAAAAATATAGAAAAAGACTATTAACGTCCTCACACATATTTGTACTTAAATAGACATAAGATAATACAATCCAACCTTACACGGGATATTGTGTTTCTCTCAACTCTCAAGTGTTTAGGCTTATAAATTCAATCTCTCAACTCATCTTATATACAAAAACTCATAGAAATTGGAACTTATATCACCAATACTCTCCACCCAAGATTTGTCAAAACAAGCAAAAATCATCAAGAGAACTTAGGCTCAATGAATAACTTCATAGAAGCTTCCATTCGGCCGGTTGTAATGGGGCTTGGTAAAAGACAATAGGGAGTGGAAAATATTTGGCTATGTGGTGCTAATAATATTCGAGAATCAAAGACTCCTAAAAACTCACATATCAAAAAATCTCATAAAAGATTATACCAAACTCACTCTTCTTTATGCACTTATACTCACTCACCCTTTAACATCCTAGAAAGTCTCATAACAAAAAGAATCTCTGATATTATCTATAAATACAAATGCACTTCAACTCTTCACTCCTCTTTATTATCGTTCTTCTTCTTCTTCTTCTTTTTTTTTTATATTTTTCCTCGCTGTCTCGTTAACGAACCCACTTCAGGGTCGTTAACGAGCCGCCGTTTACATTCTTTCTTCTCTTTCTCCATCAAATACTTTATTTTGTGCATCTTTTGCTTATCAAGTGATCTTTCTTATTACATGTGAAAACAAGAGACTTCCAATCTACCCTTCCCGAATATCCTTCATATGAAGCAAAATATAAGCGACTTCTCTCTTTTTAACACACAACAAAACTTACCTCTCCAATCTAAGTCCTAATTCCCGGATAGGGTTAAGCTTATCTCAGCTATGGTATACTTTTGTGGAGCTAAAAATAAAAGGTTTCAGGCTAGAATTGGTTATCAAAAGAAGGATCATGTAAAGGGTTATAGGGAATAATAGGGCTTATAAAAATAAGTTCTCCATCATATGATTTTCACAAGTAATGAACTAAAAATCTCATATGGGTCTCAAGAAATAGATAACCATCACAATTCCAAGAGATAATATGCATATAGAGAGTAAATCACACAAGAAAAGAAGAGGGATTTATAATGTTCTCCCTATAAGGCCAAAAAATAACTCACAAGGTAGATTTTGTTGGATTGCATCATTTATGCTATAGAGTATATGTGCTCAATTTCATGAAATTCTATCTTCTTCTAAAACAAATAATTTCAAGTTGAGAATCCGGTTATACTTTTAAAGACATGCTTGCACGAAATTATATGATTAAGTTAGCGATTGCTATCATAGAACCTAAGAAAGGAATATCTATCAATTCTAAAACTCTTTTTTAGATTTTTCAGATTTTTTCGAATTTTTTTTCGATTTTAATTTTCAATTTGCAACATAAAGAAATAAAAACTACATAAAACACTTACACACCTAGGACATAATTTTTCTATTTTCTCCCACTCCATACTTAAAATTACAGTGTTCCCACTGTAAGAAAAATAAGAAGAAGGAAAAAGAAATAGAAAAGAAAAACAACACCAACAAAAAAAGAAAGACATAAAATCTTACAAAGTTTCAAAAGTGGGAAACAAGGAAAAACTTCATCTTTGGGCTGAATCAACGGTTTGGTGGAGGAAAGTAATGCTCAAAGTTCCCCATGAAGTCGTACATCGTCCTCCAACGCTCAGCGTCATCCGCCTCTCTCTGACGATGCCTCTTATCCTCCATCGACATGCAAGAAGAATAGACAGATTCCCATCTATCCATCCTCCTATGAATGTGATCCTGCTGGAGTTAAAGCTGCTGCATCCGTGTAGAAACATCCTCATGCCATGGTGGTGGTATACTCGATCCTGTGTACTCGGGCTGAGGAGGTGGTGGGTAGTGAGGCTGGAAGTGATCTTGATACATCACCGGGTTGTAAGGCAAGAGTCCATAGGCATGAGGGTCGACAGGAGATGGTGGTGAGTCGACAAGAGCTCTCGGCACCTCGTTAACGAAGTTGGGTGCCTCGTTAACAATGTTGGGAGGGGGCTGGAAGTGGTCGTTAACGAGCCTGGTGGGCTCGTCAACGAGGACATTGCTCCCTAAGACTTCTGTGTCGATGTCTTCTTCCTCAAAATTTAGCTCCTCAGTTCCGCCCTCGGTGTCGTCCTCTTCAGTGTCGTTGCCTACGACCTCGGTATCCTCTTCTTCATCTTCATCTTCATCTTCATCTTCATCCATGGCTTCTCGCTCAAACCGGGATTCACATGGCCTAAGCGAAAGCTCGTCCTCCGGCTTAGGTTCCAATGGGTAGGCATGTCCCGTCCACGCCTCGTACCAATTTGGTACATAGAGAAGCTCAAGCTTGTCGAGGGTCGGTGTAACGAAGCGATCTTGAACCTTCACCTTGAATCCTCCCTCGGCTTGAATGAAGACACCAGAGCTATACCAATAATTTTTGTTGAGGAGTTGGGCGTGAGCCGGTGGGTAGCGGGTGAGATCGACTCCAAGGTTTTTAGCCAAGAGGCTAGCCAAGTTGCCACACCAAACCTCCTTGGACTTGGTCGATTTCCCAATGTAGTAAAGCCACTCGTACCCCAACTTCAAGGGGCCGGGCTCCTCGAAAAGGATGGTGCGGAGATGTTGATAGGGTTTCTCGACCAACAAATAAATTTGTAAGTCAAGACCCCGCTGAGTATAGTGGAGTCAGGATCGTTCCACAGGAAGCAAGGTTGTTTGTCTATCAATCTAATAAAAATTCAAATAAAATCAAGCAAATCACTAACGAGATGCCTCGTTAACGACCTTGTCAGGATCGTTACCGAACAACCGAACACAAAAACATCAATTAACGAGCTAATAAAATTCTAACTAACACTCAGTACCGAAGCAAATATTCAGCAATAAAAATTTATCAGAAATAATTCAATAAAAACAAATATCTAGGAGAAGGGACACCACAACATAGCCAAGCATAAGAATTCGTAAGAAGATAGATCATGCCTTTAAATGGATAGAGTCATCAATTTTCATTGACTAGACAAGTAAATTAATCTACTTTCATAAACTAACTCACTCAATTGCTTGTTTTGGATCTAAAGCTTGAAACTTCCGTTTGCAAACAATATCAACCTTCAAGTTACTAACTTTCTCTTTCAATCAAGTTAAAACTCAAATTACCTCAACTCTCGTTTCGGTATTAAGCACAACAAACAATTTCAATAAAGATAAAAGGCATTCAAAACACTATCTTACTTCATCAAATCATGCTCAACTATGCCGGGCTTAACCCCGACCCTAGAAAAATAGACTACTCACTACTCATGATAAACAAACTAAAAACTTCAATAAAAACAAACATTGAAACAAAAACTCAAACTTAAATTAATAACAAAAATATCGTCTTACAGAGAATCAGAAGAAAAACCAAAACAAAACAATCAACGAACCATAAACTCGATCAACGAACCTCGGAAACCGTCGTCACCGAACCTCGTCACCGACTTCCGATCCGGCAGCCTTCCTCCAAATCTCCTCCAAAACTAGCTCTAAAAATTCCACTCCAAAATTCGGCCTCTCCCTTTCAAAACTAGCTCTAAAAATTCCACTCCAAAATTCGGCCTCTGTTTCTATGCTAGATAGAAGGGTATTTATACTAGAAAATCCTAAAAAAGGCTAAAAGATAAAAGCTTTCCTAAAAAGATAGAAACAATCTCTAAAAGATAGAAATAAAATCTAGCAAGATATAAACCCTAAAATACATATTCTGATCACCCATAAAGATTCTAAAAAGATACTCAACCGATACGGAAATAAATTCCCGCTCAGGATCGGTGAATAATAAAATAATACTCCGAAATCTTCTTCTTCGTGGCCTCGTTAACGAGCCTGGGGTTTTGTTTTCTTCAACACCTCCTCTCGATCTCTTGAGCTTCGACTTCTTAAATCCTGCACTTTTCTGTCCTTCACTGTGATGCTCCAAATTTAGCTCCATTTAGCTCCTTTCCTAGCTAAAACCTGCAAAACACACAAAATAGCGTAGATTCCACCCTTTTCGTAGATTTATGCAAAACTAACTAAAAACACTCAAAACTAAACCTAAACTAGAAAAAATTAATGCTAATAAACAAAGAAAACCTATCAAAAACTATACCAAAAATGCGAACATCAAAATACCCCATACTTAGACTTGCTTGTCCTCAAGCAATAATCAAGATATTAACGAAAACCAAAACAAATCATGCTTATCAAGACATAGCCATCTTCAAAAAGCAACATCTACACATAAGAAAATTATAGCAAAAGACTATTAACATCCTCACACATATATGCACTTAAATCGACATAAAAATAATACAATCCAACCTCTCAAGGGATATAATGTGTTTCACTTCACTCTCATGTGTTTGGGATTTTAATTTCAATCTCTCAACTCATCCTATATACAAAAACTCATAGAAATTGGAACTTATATCAACAATACTCCCCACCCAAGATTTGTCAAAACAAGCAAAGAATCATCAAGAGAACTTAGGCTCAATGAAAAACTTCATAGAAACTTCCATTCGGCCGGGTTGTAATGGGGCTTGGTAATAACAATAGGGCATGGAAATATTTTGGTCATGTGGTGCTAATAATATCCGGGAATCAAAGACTCCTAAAAACTCACACATAACATCAAAACTCTCATATAAAATAACCAAACTCACTCTCATATTATGCACACTTATTTTCACTCACCCATTTATCATCCTAGAAAGTCTCATAATAAAAGAATCTCTTGATATCATCTTTAAACACAAATGCACTTCAACTTTTCCTCTTTCTCTTTTTTCTCTTTTATTCATTTTTTTTCTTTTTTTTTTTCTTTTTCGCTGCCTCGTTAACGAACCCACAACCGGGTCGTTAACGATCCACCGTATACATTTTCTTCCCTTCAAGCTTAATTGTGCATCTTTTTATCAAGAGACCTTTCTTACATGTAATAACAAGAGACTTCCAACCTACCCTTCCCAAATACCCTTTAATTCAAGCGAATAGAAACTCTTTTCTTTTCAACAAAACACAAAACTTCACCTCTCCAATCTAAGTCCTAATTCCCGGATAGGGACAAGCTTATCTCGGCTAGGGAACAATTTTTGTGGAGCTAAAAATAAAAGGGTTTCAGGCCAGAATTGGTTAGCAAAAGAAGGAATAATATAAAGGTAGGTAGGGAATAATAGGGCTCATAAAAATAAGTTCTCTATCATATGATCTTCACAAGTAATGAACTAAAACAATCTTATAAGGGTCTCAAGAAATAGATAACCATCACAATTCCAAGAGATAATATGCATAAGGAGAGTAAATCACACAAAAAAGAAGAGGGATTTATAAATGTTCTCCCTATAAGGCCAAAAATTTCTCACAAGGTAATTTTTGTTGGATTGCATTATCTATGCTATAAAGTATATGTGCTAAATTTCATCTAATGCTATTCTCTTCTAATAAAATAATAATTTCAATTTTTAAGAATCCGGATATACTTTCAAAGACATGTTTGCAAGGAATTAAATGGTCAAACTAGTGATTGCTATCATAGAACTTTTTAAGAAGGAATATCTATCAAAACTTTTTTTTTTTGAATTTTTCAAATTTTTTCAATTTTTTTTTTGGTTTTTTTTTTCAATTTAACAAAAGTAACAACTACATAAAACATAAAAAATACCTAGGACATAATTTTTCTACTTTCTTCCCACCCCATACTTAAAATTACAGTGTCCCCACTGTAAGAAAAATAACAAGAAGAGGGAAAAGAAATAGAAAAGAAAACAAAAAATTAAAAAGAAAAAGAAAGACATAAAACTTACAAAAGTGGAAACAAGGAAAGGAAACTTCATCTTGAGCTCGATCAACGGTTCTGTGGAGGAAAATAGTGCTCAAAGTTCCCCATGAAGTCATACATCGTCCTCCAACGCTCAGCATCCTCTGCCTCTCTCTGACGTTGCCGCTCGTCCTCCCTCGACATGCGTGCGGAGTAGACGGTTTCCCATCTATCCATCCTCCGATGAATGTGATCGGTCTAGAGGTGAAGCTGCTGCATCCGTGCAGAAAGATCCTCGGCCCATGGTGGTGGTATGCTCGATCCTGCGTACTCGGGCTGAGGAGGTGGTGGGTAGTGAGGCTGGAAATGGTCTTGATACATCACCGGGTTGTAAGGCATTAAGCCATATGCATGAGGGTCGACAGGAGCTGGTGGAGGGTCGACAGGAGCTTGCGGCACCTCGTTAACGACGCTGGTTGCCTCGTTTAACAGTGTTGGGCGGTGGCTGGAAATGGTCGTTAACGACCCTGGTTGGCTCGTTGACGAAGATGTTGCCTCCTAATTCCTCCGTCTCCATGTCTTCTTCGGTAAGGTTGAGCTCCTTAGTGCCGCCCTCGGTGTCGGCTTCCTCGGTGTCATTGCCTACGACCTCGGTATCTTCTTGCTCATCTTCTTCTTCATATTCGTCCACATCGTCCCGCTCAAACCGGGTGTGACATGGTCGAAGCGAGAGCTCATCCTCCGGTTTTGGCTCCAATGGGTAAGGCTGGCCCATCCACACCTCGTACCAATTCGGTACGTAGAGTATCTCGTACATGTCGAGGGAAGGTATGACGACTTGATCTCGAACCTTCACTTTGTAGCCTCCCTCGGCTTGCACGAAAATCCCGGCACTATACCAATAGTTCTTGTTGAGGAGTTGAGCGTGGGCCGGTGTGTAGCGGGTGAGGTCCACTCCAAGATTCTTATCCAAGAGGCTAACCAAATTGCCACACCACACCTCCTTGGACTTGTGGGACTTCTTGATGTAGTAGAGCCATTCGTACCCCAAATTCAAGGGGCCGGGCTCCTCGAAGAGGATGGTGCGGAAGCAAGCGACCTCCGTCCTTGTAGACCAGTTCAACTCCTTCTTCGGCCAGAATAATGCGGCGAGGACTCTCAAGATGATCCGGAAGATGGGGTTGACTATTGTTGCCCCGGATAGCGCCGCGGTGGAGGATTGAACTTCTCCGGTGATGTAGCTCCACGTGCGGGTCACTCGGTAGTCCTTCAAGCTATAGTCTCTAGACGGGTTTGGGAGCTCCAAGATTGCATTGAACTCCGCCATGGTGAAGTCACGGTCCTCGTTACCGAGCCAGAACCGAATGCGTCCCGCCGAGATCTTCGACGAGAAGTTGGTCTCCAAGGTGGCTAAGAACTCGAATGTGAGGGCCGGATAATATGGCAAGCTCTCTTGCTTCAATAAGTGTGCGTCCCCAAGGATGACGAAGGCGTCCTTGACATCCGTGTAAATGCCCGTAGAGACGGCGCTAGACTTTGAGAACCATCGGGTGTAGTGGTCCTTCTCCAAGAAATCCCGGTAGCGCCGTACTTGGCCTTGACTGCTCAAAATCACATCGTCCACCCGGGGTGGAGATGGAGACCTGTGGTTCCTCCTCTTCTTCTGGGCTCGGGTAGCGGGTCTGCTTGAACTAGCCATGGATCCTACAAAATAATCGAAAATTTTCCAAGATAAGATCCACTCAAAAATAATAGATACGAGACCCCATACTTGGTCTCAAAATTAACCTCGGAATTATTCATAAACTACCCAATTGGGTTGTTCACGAAGCTGGCCTCGGATCAAGCATTGATGAAGTGCAGGGTCGTTAACGAGCCTGGGTGGGTCGTTAACGACCCGCCGAGAGCAAAACCAGTAACTTCCGAAATTAAATCTACCTCTAATTCAGCACAAATCAAGCATGCAATCTTATATTATTCTCCACAATTCCCTCATTGGGTAAAAGCACCCCATACTTACTCAATTACCCATCCCGAACATGCTACAAATTTCCCGAAATTTTGACATGCAAAGTTCGAACTTTTAGATCTAGAACAAGAAAAATTCATGCTTTCTTAACTAAAGGGTTACAATAGCTAATCTATCATTAATAATCCTACCTAAACATGAACAACTAAGCACAATCAAGAATTTTTAGAACGGAATTTAGGCATGCTCATCGATCTCCCTAAAAATCATGATTCAAGATATGAAATTTAACCCTATAAATAATCAATCATGCAAATTCAAGCAAGGGTTTAGAAATCATACCGGAGAACCGAGAATTTAAAGAACAAGGGTCGGAATCGGGGTAGGTTAACGAGCTCGTCGTCGACGGTGAAAGGCCTTCGAACTCCGGTAACGATGTCGTCTCCGGTGGTCGTTAGCGTGGGATTGCCGACTCGGTGGGAGAGAAAGGAAAGGGGTTTGAGAGAGTTTTGGGTTTGAGAGTGAATGTGGGAGAGATTGTGGTAGAATTTTTGGGAGGGGTAGAAGGGTTTTTATAGGAGGGGTAAAGATAGAGGGGGTGGCGGCTAGGGTTTAGAAAAGTTAACTAGGTTAGAATTACTTACCTGCCCTGTATTGTGACGAATCGGGTCGTCCGAACTGGGTCGTTAACGACCCTGGGTGGGTCGTTAACGAGCCACCGTAGCCTCCTTGAGTGAATTTCGACCCCTTTTTTCCTGAAATCTTGTTAGCTCAAAAAATCTTATTTCTATCCTATTTAAACTAAAAAAGAAAAATAAAAGAAAGCTAGGAAATAATCTAAAAGAAAAATAAAATGAAAATAAAATAAACTAAACCTATTCTAAAAAGCGGGTTGCCTCCCGTAAGCGCTATGTTTAACGTCGTTAGCCCGACGAGCTCTCTTGCTAGTCTCATGGTGGTTCATGTCTGGCCATGTTAGGGTCTTGAGATACCTTGCCTGTAGCTTTACTGCCTCTGTGCACTTGAATTGCTAAATTAGGACCTTCTTCTTCTATTAGTAAGCTCGATATCCCTGGGTTATTGGTATAGTCCGAAAGCCAAGGTGGTTTGGACTTTTCTGAAACCTCTGTAGTAGGGCCCTTGTGTATGGGAGCATCAGTGATCGGCAGATGTGGCTCGGTAGGGACTGTGGTGTCGAGTTCGGGTTGAGTCGACTCTAGTTGTGCTACTCCAATTGGGTCGTTAGCTTTCTGATCTAAATTGAATTCCACCCGTTCCTCTCCTATATCAAAAGTGAGGAGTCCCTTACGCACATCAACTCTTGCTCCTGCTGTGGCTAAGAATGGTCGCCCGAGAATTATGGCGACATGAGGGTCTTCCGGCATATCAAGGACAATAAAATCATTCGGTATAAAGAATTTCCCGACTTGAATAGGGTAATCGTCCACTACTCCTGTTGCTTTGACACTTGACCCATCTGCCATGTACAGATTCATATCCACTGGTTCTAGTGGTCCCATATTGGCTTTAGACTAGATTGAGAGTGGAACAAGACTAGCACTGGCACCAAGATCGCATAAAGCTTTGAACTTGTGGTTGCCTATGCCGATTGTGATTGCAAACCTCCCGGGATCTCCAAGCTTTTCTGGAAGAGCTATGGATCTGACCTCGTCCTGCAGCTCTGTAATAGATCTTTTCCTGCTAAGAATATCTTACAAAAATTTTGGGATGGAAATATTAATGCCCTAAAGAATCTTAACGAAACGCTTGAACTTACTCTCAGTAGAGTCCATAGATTTCTTAACTGGAAATGGAAGAGTTTTCACCAATCTCGGAACCAAGTTAGGCTCGAGAGGTGAGAGTACCGGGTCTACACTAGGGTCGTTCGGTGTCCTCGGCGGGTCGTTACCGACCCTGATGGGGTCGTTAGCTACCCTGGGATTGAGAGGAGGGCTCGGTTTAGAAAACTTACCTGGGTTGGGCTCGTCAGGAATCCTCGGAGCCTCGTCATCCTGGCTTGTAGGCTCGGTAATAGCTCTCGCTGGCTCGTTAACGAGCTGGCTGGCGAGATCTTGTTCCTCCTTCTCTTCAGCTTGAACTCTCTCCGGTAGTGTCTTCCCACTTCTAAGGTGTACTGCTGCTATTTGGCCTATAGGGTTCTCTTCGGTACGACCTGGGAGTTGCCCTTGTGGTCTTGGGATTCGTGCAAAAAGGTCTCCTAGTTGGGAATCAACACTCTTCTTCCAAATATCGAACTCTCCCCATCTTTTATCCAATCCATTGATGCCCTCTTTAATCTCTTGAGCCCATGATGGTGTCTCCTGATGGCCTGGAGGTCGATATGGTGCAGGTCGTCTATCTTGCGGGGGCCCTGTGTAATTATGATTTGCATTCTGATTGCCCCATGATTGATAGTTGTTCGACCTGTCATTATAATTAGGCTGGTTCCTGTAGGGTCCTCTCATGTAATTCATCTCAGCTATCGTCTCAGCGGTTCTAACCTGCTCAATGTTAGTGCAAGCAGAAGTGTTATGCGCAGAAGAACCACATTCTTGACATGATTGAGAGGATTTCAGAAAACTTACCTGTTTCCTCAAACGGTTGACCTCATCTTGTAAGAATTGATTTTTAACATCGGGGTCAACTTCATCTCGATTGGGCACATAGAGACATTTTTGAGTTTGTGGAGCTTGCTGGGTTCCGTACATAGCATCGTAATTTGCCAGCTTGTCCAATAGTTCCCACGCCTCTGTTGGGTTCATCTCTATAAAACCGCACGCAGTATGCGTGTTGATGCGGTTCTTGGTCTCCGCGTTGATACCCTGGAAAAAGATTTCTTGCAATACATATAATGGTTGCCCATGAGTAGGGCATTGTCTAAGCATCTCTTTAAATCTTTCCCATGTTTCAACAAATGTCTCATTAGGCAATTGGTGATAAGAGGTGATACGTTTCCTTAACTCCGTTGTCTTAGCAGGAGGGAAAAACTTTGTAAGAAATTGATCATACAAAGCTTTCCAAGTCCTGATAGACTTAGAATGTTGGCTCTCTAACCAGTTCAGGGCCTTTCTAGTAAGTGACCATCTAAAAGCTTTCAACAGAACATATTCTAGTGAGACACCTTCAGCAGTTATGGTGTCACATAAATCAAGAAAATTTCTAATATGCTCCATAGGGCACTCAGTAGGTTTCCCTTCAAACTGAGCCCGTTTAATCAAGGATATAAATTGAGACTTGATCTCAAAAGGTTTCTCTATCGCAAGAAGCACAATAGGAGATTCTGGCACCCTCAGTTCCGGATGCATGTATTGCTTGGCATTCCTTGGATAGGCGTTTAGCTCTTCTTGCAGTCGAGCCTTGTCTGCATCAGCGCCGTCCTTCTCGGCTCTCAGTGCCTCCATCTGGGTCCGGAGGATCTCTAGCTCTCGAGCCATCTCTTCAGTTGTGGCCATGGCTCGGTTTTCTCGGAGTCGTCGGTGTAGGGAACGTTCGGGTTCTGAGTAATAACTGGAGGTATCAAACTGAAGCCTTCTTCGTCCTACCGGCATACACTGAGAAAACAAACAAAGAAAACAAAAATTAAAAACAAAAACGGGGTCGGGCTAGTCCCGATCCCAAAGATAAACTAACAACTCGTTGCTTCCCCGACAACGGCGCCAATTTGTTGATAGGGTTTCTCGGCCAACAAATAAATTTGTAAGTCAAGACCCCGCTGAGTACAGTGGAGTCAGGATCGTTCCACAGGAAGCAAGGTTGCTTGTCTATCAATCTAATAAAAATTCAAATAAAATCAAGCAAAACACTAACGAGATGCCTCATTAACGACCTTGTCAGGATCGTTACCGAACCACCGAACACAAAAACATCAATTAACGAGCTAATAAAATTCTAACTAACACTCAGTACCGAAGCAAATATTCAGCAATAAAAATTTATCAGAAATAATTCAATAAAAACAAATATCTAGGAGAAGGGACACCACAACATAGCCAAGCATAAGAATTCGTAAGAAGATAGATCATGCCTTTAAATGGATAGAGTCATCAATTTTCATTGACTAGACAAGTAAATTAATCTACTTTCATAAACTAACTCACTCAATTGCTTGTTTTGGATCTAAAGTTTGAAACTTCCGTTTGCAAACAATATCAACCTTCAAGTTACTATCTTTCTCTTTCAATCAAGTTAAAACTCAAATTACCTCAACTCCCGTTTCGGTATTAAGCACAACAAACAATTTCAATAAAGATAAAAGGCATTCAAAACACTATCTTACTTCATCAAATCATGCTCAACTATGCCGGGCTTAACCCCGACCCTAGAAAAATAGACTACTCACTACTCATGATAAACAAACTAAAAACTTCAATAAAAACAAACATTGAAACAAAAACTCAAACTTAAATTAATAACAAAAATATCGTCTTACAGAGAATCAGAAGAAAAAACAAAACAAAACAATCACCGAACCATAAACTCGATCAACGAACCTCGGAAACCGTCGTCACCGAACCTCGTCACCGACTTCCGATCCGGCAGCCTTCCTCCAAATCTCCTCCAAAACTAGCTCTAAAAATTCCACTCCAAAATTCGGCCTCTCTTTCTATGCTAGATAGAAGGGTATTTATAATAGAAAATCCTAAAAAAGGCTAAAAGATAAAAGCTTTCCTAAAAAGATAGAAACAATCTCTAAAAGATAGAAATAAAATCTAGAAAGATATAAACCCTAAAATACATATTCTGATCACCCATAAAGATTCTAAAAAGATACCCAACCGATACGGAAATAAATTCCCGCTCAGGATCGGTGAATAATAAAATAATACTCCGAAATCTTCTTCTTCGTGGCCTCGTTAACGACCCTTCACAGCCTCGTTAACGAGCCTGGGGTTTTGTTTTCTTCAACACCTCCTCTCGATCTCTTGAACTTCGACTTCTTAAATCCTGCACTTTTCTGTCCTTCACTGTGATGCTCCAAATTTAGCTCCATTTAGCTCCTTTCCTAGCTAAAACCTGCAAAATACACAAAATAGCGTAGATTCCACCCTTTTCGTAGATTTATGCAAAACTAACTAAAAACACTCAAAACTAAACCTAAACTAGACAAAATTAATCCTAATAAACAAAGAAAACCTATCAAAAACTATACCAAAAATGCGAACATCAGGAGACAAGCAACTTCCGTCCTTGTAGGCCTATTCATCTCTCTCTTCGGCCAAAACGTCGCGGCTAGGACTCTAATAATAATCCTGAAGAGGGGGTTAATGATGTTTGCCCCGGATAATGCCGTGGTGGAGGATTGAACCTCCCCGGTGATGTAGCTCCAAGTGCGGGTCACTCTGTAGTCCTTCAAGCTGTAGTCTATAGACGGGTTTGGGAGCTCTAAGATTGCGTTGAACTCCGCCATTGTGAACTCACGACTCTCATTACCGAGCCGAAACCGGATTCGTCCCGCTGAGGTTTTCGACGAGAAGTTGGTCTCCAAGGTGGCCAAGAACTCGGATGTGAGGGCCAGATAGTGTGGCAAATTCTCTTGCTTCAGAAGATGGGCGGCATCAAGGATAACAAAGGCCTCCTTGACGTCCGTGTAGATCCCTGTGTTGACAGCGCTGGACTTTGAGAACCATCGGGTGTAGTGGTCCTTCTCCAGAAAATCACGGTAACGCCGTACATGGCCTTGAGTGCTCAGAATCACGTCATACACACGAGGTGGAGATGGGGACCTATGGTTTCTCCTCTTCTTCTGAGCTCGGGTAGCGGGTCTGCTTGAACTTGCCATGGGATCCTACAAAATAATCAAGACTTTTCCAAGATAAGATCCACTCAAAAATAGATAGGCAAGAGACCCCATACTTGGTCTCGAATTAACCTCGGAATTATTCGTTAACTACCCAATTGGATCATTTACGATTTTGGACTCGGTAATGATCTCTTGAAGCATTGCAGGGTCGTTAACGAACCTAGGTGGGTCGTTAACGAGCCTCCGAGACCAAAAATCAGAATTTCCGATTTTAATCTACCTTAAATTAAAGCACAAATCAAGCATGCAATCTTCTATATTTTTCCACCAATCCCACAATCGGGTATAAGCATCCCATACTTTCTCGATTACCAATCCCGAACATGCTAAAATTACCCAAAATTTTGACATGCAAAGTTTGAACTTGAGGACTAGAACAAGAACAATTCATGCGTTTCTAATTAGAGTGTTGCCATAGATAATCTAACATGAATAATCCTTCCTAAAACAAGAACAACTAAGCACAATCAAAAACTTTTATGAGCGAAAATCAAGCATGCCAATCGACCTCTCTAAGAGCAAGATCCAAGACATGAAATTTCTACCCTAAAAACCATGGATCATACAATTTCGAGTGAGGGTTTAGAAATCATACCGGAGAATCGAAAAATTCAAGAACAAGAGGTCGGAATCGGGTGGTTCACGAGCTCGGATCTCGTCGGTGAGAGAATTGGGTTTCCGGGCATCGGTAACGACGACCTCTCGGTGGTCATGGAGTGAAGGATTCCGAACGGTGGAGTGAAGGGAGAGGGCTTTCGAGCTCTTTGGTTGGGATTTGGAGAAGTATGGAATTGGAGAGTGGGGTGGTAGATTTGTTGAAGGGGTAAAAGGTTTTTATAGGAGAGGGAAGGGTAGGTAGAGGCGGCGGCTAGGGTAAAAATAAGATAGATTAGGGTAAAAAAACTTACCTGCCCCATTTTTTGATGAGTCGGGTCTTCGAACAGGGTCGTTAACGACCCTGGGTGGGTCGTTAACGAGCTGCCGTAGCCTCTTGGAGTGATTTTTTTCGATCCCTTCTACTGAAATCCTGTTAGCTCAAAAACTTCTAATTTCTATCCTAACTAAAACTTAAAAAGAAAACAAAAGAAAGCTAAGAAAAATAATCTAGAAAGGAAAAAGAAAAAGGGAAAAACTAAATCTATTCTAAAAGCGGGTTGCCTCCCGTAAGCGCTATTTTTAACGTCGTCAGCCCGACGAGTTTCTTTTGTCTGTTCATGGTGGTTCATGTGTAGCCATGTTGGGGTCTTGAGGTACCCCATATTTAGCCTTGCAGCCTCTGTGTGCTCGAGTTGCTAAATTAGGACCCTTTTCTTCTATCAGTACGCCCGATATTCCTTCATGATGGTCAGTGAAGTTCGAAAACCAAGGTGGTTTAGACTTTTCTGTAGTGCATACAATAGGGCCTTGGTTGTACTCTTACACGTGAGACTCGGTGATTGGCCAATGAAGCTCGGTAGTTACGGTTGTGTCGAGTTCTGGTTGAGTCAACTCGATTCGTGCGACTCCAACTGGGTCGTTGGGTTTTTGATCCAAGTTGAATTCCACCCGTTCTTCTCCGATATCAAAAGTTAGGAGTCCTTTCCGCACATCAACTCTTGCTCCTGCTGTGGCTAAAAATGGTCGACCGAGAATTATGGGGACATGAGGGTCTTCAGGCATATCAAGGACGATAAAATCATTCGGTATAAAGAATTTCCCGACTTGAATAGGATAGTCGTCCACCACTCCTGTGGCTTTAACACATGACCCATCTGCCATGTACAGATTCATGTCTACCGACTCTAGTGGTCCCATATTGGCTTTAGACTAGATTGAGAGAGGAATGAGACTAGCACTGGAACCTAGATCACACAAGGCCTTGAACTTGTGGTTGCCTATGCCGATCGTTATTGCAAATCTTCCTAGATCTCCTAGCTTTTCTGGTAGAGCTATCGATCTGACTTCATCCTGCAGCTCTGTAATGGACCTTTTCCTGCTAAGAATATCTTTCAAAAACTTTGTGTAAGCCGGCATTTCTCTTAGGGCCTCAGCGAATGGGATGGAAATATTAATGCCTTGAAGAATTTTTACCAAACGCTTGAACTTACTCACAGTAGAATCCATAGATATCTTAGTTGGAAACGGAAGAGTTTTAACCATTCTCGGAACCAAGTTAGGCTCGAGAGGTGAGAGTATAGGGTCGACACTGGGGTCGTTTATTGCCCTCGGCGGGTCGTTACCAACCCTTGTGGGGTCGTTAACTGCCCTGGGGTTGAGAGGAAGGCTCGGTTTAGTAGACTTACCTGGGTTAGGGTCGTCAGGAATCCTCGAAGCCTCGTCATCCTTGTACGTGGGCTCGTTATTTGCTCTCGCTGGCTCGTTAACGAACCGTTTTGTGAGGTCTTGTTCCTCCTTCTCTTCAGCTTGAACTCTCTCTAGTAATGTCTTCCCACTTCTGAGGTGTACCGCTGCTATTTGGCCTCTAGGGTTCTCCTCGGGGCGGCCCGAGAGTTGCCCTTGTGGTCTTGGAATCCGTGCAGCTAGGTCCCCTAGTTGGGAATCAACACTCCACTTCCAAACATCGAACTCTCCCCATCTTTTATCTTGTCGGTTCAGTTTGGCTTGGACTTCATCAACTTTGTTGTTCACTCCGTTAATGCTTTCCTTTATTTCCTGAACCCATGGTGGCGTCTCTTGATGGCCTTGAGGTCGATATGGTGCAGGTCGTCTATCTGGTGGGGGCACTGCATAGTTTTGACTTGTATTTTGATTACCCCATGATTGATAGTTGTTCGACCTGTCATGGTAACTAGGCTGGTTTCTGTATGGTCCTCTCATATAATTCATCTCAGCTATTGTCTCAGCGGCTCTAACCTGCTCAATGTTAGAAAACTTACCTGTTTCTTCAGACGGTTGACCTCGTCTTATAAGAATTGATTTTTAACATCTGGGTCAACTTCTTCTCGGTTAGGTATGTAGAGACGTTTTTGAGTTTCTGGAGCTTGCTGGGTTCCGTGCATAGCATCGTAATTTGCCAGCTTATCAAACAGTTCCCACGCCTCTGTCGGGTTCATCTCTATAAAACCGCACGCAGTATGCGTGTTGATGCGGTTCTTGGTCTCTGCGTTGATACCCTGGAAAAAGATTTCTTGCAATACATATAAAGGTTGCCCATGAGTAGGGCATTGTCTAAGCATCTCTTTAAATCTTTCCCATGTTTCAACAAATGTCTCATTAGGCAACTGGTGATAAGAGGTGATACGTTTCCTTAACTCCGTTGTCTTAGCAGGAGGGAAAAACTTTGTAAGAAATTCACTAAAAATAATTCAAATAAAACAAATATCTAGGACTAGGGACACCTCAACATAGCCAAGCATATAAACTGTTTAAAGGCATGATCTTATCTTCTTACGAGTTTATATGCTTGGCTATGTTGAGGTGTCCCTAGTCCTAGATATTTGTTTTATTTGAATTATTTTTAGTGAATTTTCGTTGCTGAGTTACTTGCCTCGGTACTGAATTTATTTAGGTCGTTATTTGAGTGTTTTTGTGTTCGGTGGTTTGTTAACGACCCTGACAACGTCGTTAACGAGGCTACTTGTGAGTGTTTTTATTTGTTTTTGTTTGCTTTTTAGTAGATTGATAAACGAACAACCTTGCTTCCTGTGGAACGATCCTGAGTTCGCTATACTCAGTGGGGTCTTGACTTAGAAATTTATTTGTTGTCAAGAAACCCTATCAACAACGGCCGCGCACTTGCTACCCCGCGCAATGGCCCACCAGTTGTGATAGCTCGGGCTCGTTACGCGGGATGCAAGCCGGGCAATTGGCTTGGAATCCTGGCTCGTTCTTTCTTGTCTTGGCTCTTCTCCTAGCACATCCTAGCTTCCTTGGCTCCTTCGCCTCGTCCACCACCGCCATGGTCAATCTGTACTCGCCCCGCTGTTGCTCTTGAACCTAAAAACCTATAAAACCGAGCAAACCAGCGCATAATACCCGACAACACAAAAACATAAAAACTACATAAAAACTAACCTAAAACTAAATAAAACATATATAAAACATGCAACTAAGCTACTCCTATATGCAAGCTATCATTACTCCTATATATATACTATATGAACTATATCCATGCTTTAATCCATTAACCAAATTAGCCAAATTTCACTAATTAACACTAACCTATATATATAATTAACACTTAATCCAACTATCAATTACGAACCCCATTAGCACGAACCAACTTACAAGTAGCCATGGAAAAGTAAACAACCCCTTCCCTGTACCCAAACGACGGTCAAAATTCTACTGTGCCCGCCTATCTCTACTACAAGGAAATTAAGTGCAACCTTCCCCTGCTCTGGCCGACCCGAGCGACACCAGAGCCCGACAGAACCCGACCCTACAAAATACTAGTTAGTTGAACCGAGAGGAAGCATGACTCATCGGAAAACTTGATCACCGGCCTTAAGCGGAAGAAGGATGGTGTCGCGCGTCTACGACGATGTCGAAAGAGGCTTCCTTGGCGTCATCAGGTCGGTGATCGAATCAACTGGCAGTCGTTTGCTTACGGACTCGAGGAGACGGACGAAATGGAACCATCGAGTTTGATTGCCGAAAAAAAAGAACGGATGGATGGAAGAGAGGCTCGGTGCTTCGTGCTTGACAGCCGGATGAGGAAAGAAGAAGTCGAAGAAGTTGGAGGTGATGGGGCGATTCTTGATGGAGGCGAGGTTTGGTTTTCTAGAAGTCGAAGATGGCTTTGACAAAGGACAAGGATCGGGATATATATAATGGTTAAAGATATAAATTGGATTGAGTGGGTTAGGATTTGGTTTAACGACCATAAGAAAAAGATCATATTTAGTCTTGAACGGATCGAAATTGTTGAGATCAGATTATGCCTCTTGATGGAAATATCTATATATTTTGGGACTTGTAAAAACCGGATTAATAAATGGGGTTACTTGCTGATCAAGAAAGCTCGATTGCTTGTAGATTAAGAAACTCAATTATTTCAACCTATAAGGAAAAAGGAACCCGAATATTACTTATATACTATCCCCTTAAGAAAGTATCATCCCGAAAGTTCAGAAAAAAAAAAACTTGAGAAGAGCGGAATGCATCTAAGTATTGGACTCTCCGGAGGTATTACACGTTCCTACTTGCTTAGTCTCCTTAGACTAACCGTTTTCTACTCTGCATTTTGCTTGGTATTTCTTGCCTCTCGGGGAAATATCAGGTACTAGCGACAGCTTAGCAAAGAGTGGAAGAGGAGAGAAGTGAAGATGTCACAGGGAGGAGATTCCAGTTCCGCGCCACAAGTTCTCTTCGCCTTCGAGTTT
Organism: Fallopia convolvulus; assembly: GCA_964016875.1. Classification (NCBI taxonomy): domain Eukaryota; kingdom Viridiplantae; phylum Streptophyta; class Magnoliopsida; order Caryophyllales; family Polygonaceae; genus Fallopia; species Fallopia convolvulus. The sequence goes on from OZ024720.1 coordinate 11,739,771, forward strand.
AATATCATTTCCTTTTGAGCAAGACTTATGATGTACTTTCCGTTGTTGTTTTTTTTTTGTCATTTGGAGACACTCTACTACTTTAACTTAAAGTTTGTAAGGATGATTTTATCGCATCACTTGTTGATGGCGGGTTTGTAATTCAAGTACTTTAGGATTTCACTTTTACATAATTCTTATTATTAGCGTTGGGTGACCTTGGACGGTAATACCCAATGTTGCAAAATAGGGGTGTTACAATTATGGTATCAGAGCCGAAAGTTTTCTAAACTCGCTTTCTTAAAACTGTTTTCAACTTTTTTCCTTCAAAAAGAACCAAGTTTTCAAACATTTTTAAATAATAACGACAATAAGTCTTTCAACTCTGCCTAGGATGACATCTTCATCTCCACCTCGACTTTAGAATCACCTTGATTTTATATTAAATCTTATCCCTTCGTACAGGACCCCATGCTCGCGCGAAGCATAAGACGCATTAGGGAGATTTCCTTAGAAGATCTTAGAGAAGTCGAGGACGAGTTCCCCCTACTACCCCTTCGACCACAAGAAAACCCAAAGGAGAACCCTTTTCTCCTTACATAGAAGGAGATACAGGTGGATGTCGAGATCATACCACCGGCACCGAAGGCCACTGAAGAGGACTCTGAAGAGGACCTCATGCCAATATCTCCCTTTTGGAACCTTGCCAGATGACTAGCTATTTTGGGAGACGGGTGAAACGCCCATGGAATACCAAATGCAAGGCTTCTCCAACTGGGAACAAGGGGAGTCGTCACACTCTCAGGTGGAACCACAACCACAGAACCCCCCATCCCCCTTGGTTCCAAACGTTGGTGTACCTCGCTATCCAGATGAGATTAGGATTCACGCAACAAGGAGTGATTGGTTGAGCAAGCTCGAAAGCCATCAACTCGAGATTCCTCGGGATGAGAGACGCCGTGCGGATTAACTCACAGAACCCCAGTATATGATTAACTCACTCAAAAGGGGTATTGAACAGGCTGACATGTTGCTCAATCACGGGGGGGAGTTCTCGACGAATGTTTGTTCGACGATGGTTTTCTTGACTTCTTCTATGATTCGTAGATTTAGCTTTTCCTTAGTTGTTGTTAATCTTGATGTATATCTGATGTTCGCATTTTTGGTATAGTTTTTGATAGGTTTTCCTTGCTTATTAGGATTAATTTTGTCTAGTTTAGGTTTAGTTTTAAGTTATTTTAGTTAGTTTTGCATAAATCTACGAAAAGGGTGGAATCTACGCTATTTTGTGTATTTTACAGGTTTTAGCGAGGAAAGGAGCTAAATGGATGTAAATTTGGAGCATCACAGTGAAGGACGGGAAAGTGCAAGATTTAAGAAGTCAGAGCTCAAGAAAACGAGAGGAGGTGTTGAAGAAAACAAAACCCCAGGCTCGTTAACGAGGCTGTGAAGGGTCGTTAACGAGGCCACGAAGAGAAGATTTCGGAGTATTATTTTATTATTCACCGATCCTGAGCGGGAATTTATTTCCGTATCGGTTGAGTATCTTTTTAGAATCTTTATGGGTTATTAGAATATGTATTTTAGGGTTTAATATCTTTCTAGATTTTATTTCTATCTTTTAGAGATTGTTTCTATCTTTTTAGGAAAGTTTTTATCTTTTAGCCTTTTTAGTTTTTTAGGATTTTCTAGTATAAATACCCTTCTATCTAGCATAGAAAGAGGGGGGCTTAATTTTGGAGTAGAGTTTTAGAGCTAGTTTTGGAGGAGAAGGAAGGCCGAAGGAGAGAGAGCCGGATCGGAAGTCGGTGACGAGGTTCGGTAACGACGGTTTCCGAGGTTCGTTGATCGAGTTTGTGGTTCGGTGATTGTTTTGTTTTGGTTTTCTTCTGATTCTCTGTAAGACAATATTTTTGTTATTAATTTAAGTTTGAGTTTTGTTTTAATGTTTGTTTTTATTAAAGTCTGTAGTTTCTTAATCATGAGTAGTGAGTAGTCTATTTTTCTAGGGTCGGGGTTAAGCCCGGCATAGTTGAGCATGTTTGATGAAGTAAGATAGTATTTTGAATGCCTTTTATTTTTATTGAGATTGTATGTTGTGCTTAATACCGAAACGGGAGTTGAGGTAATTTGAGTTTTAATTTGATTGAAAGAGAAAGTTAGTAACTTGAAGGTTGATATTGTTTGACAACGGAAGTTTCAAGCTTTGGATCCAAAACAAGCAATTGAGTGAGTTAGATTATGAAAATAGATTAATTTACTTGTCAAGTCAATGAAAGTTGATGACTCTATCTATTTAAAGGCTATGTTGTGGTGTCCCTTATCCTAGATATTTGTTTTTATTGAATTATTTCTGATAAATCTTCGTTGTTGAATACTTGCTTCGGTACCGAGTATTAATTAGAATTTTATTAGGTCGTTAATTGGTATTTTTGTGTTCGGTGGTTCGGTAACGATCCTGACAAGGTCCTTAACGAGACATCTCTTGAGTGTTTTGTTTAATTTGATTTGATTTTTATTAGATTGATAAACCAATAACCTTGCTTCCTGTGGAAAGATCCTGACTCCACTGTACTCAGCGGGGTCTTGACTTACAAATTTATTTGTTGGCCGAGAAACCCTATCAACAAATTGGCGCCGTTGCCGAGGAAGCAACGAGTTGTTAGTTTATCTTTGGGATCGTGACTAGCCCGACCCCGTTTTTGTTTTTAATTTTTGTTTTCTTTGTTTGTTTTCTCAGTGTATGCCGGTAGGACGAAGAAGGCTTCAGTTTGATAGCTCCAGTTATTACTCAGAACCCGAACGTTCCCTGCACTGACGACTCCGAGAAAACCGAGCCATGGCCACAGCTGAAGAGATGGCTCGAGAGTTAGAGATCCTCCGGACCCAGATGGAGGCACTGAAAGCCGAGAAGGACGGCGCTGATGCAGACAAGGCTCGACTGCAAGAGGAGCTAAACGCCTATCCAAGGAATGCCAAGCAATACATGCATCCGGAACTGAGGGTGCCAGAATCTCCTATTGTGCTTCTTGCGATAGAGAAACCTTTTGAGATCAAGTCTCAATTTATATCCTTGATTAAACGGGCTCAGTTTGAAGGGAAACCTGCTGAGTGTCCTATGGAACATATTAGAAATTTTCTTGATTTATGTGACACCATAGCTGCTGAAGGTGTCTCACTAGAATATGTTCTGTTAAAAGCTTTTAGATGGTCACTTACTGGAAAGGCCCTGAACTGGTTAGAGAGCCTACCTTCTAAGTCTATCAGGACTTGGAAAGCTTTGTATGATCAATTTCTTACAAAGTTTTTCCCTCCTGCTAAGACAACGGAGTTAAGGAAACGTATCACCTCTTATCACCAGTTGCCTAATGAGACATTTGTTGAAACATGGGAAAGATTTAAAGAGATGCTTAGACAATGCCCTACTCATGGGCAACCTTTATATGTATTGCAAGAAATCTTTTTCCAGGGTATCAACGCAGAGACCAAGAACCGCATCAACACGCATACTACGTGCGGTTTTATAGAGATGAACCCGACAGAGGCGTGGGAACTGTTGGACAAGCTGGCGAATTACGATGCTATGTACGGAACCCAGCAAGCTCCACAAACTCAAAAACGTCTCTATGTGCCCAATTGAGATGAAGTTGACCCCGATGTTAAAAATCAATTCTTACAAGATGAGGTCAACCGTTTGAGGAAACAGGTAAGTTTTCTGAAATCCTCTCAATCATGTCAAGAATGTGGTTCTTCTGCGCATAGTACTTCTGCTTGCACTAACATTGAGCAGGTTAGAACCGCTGAGACGATAGCTGAGATGAATTACATGAGAGGACCCTACAGGAACCAACCTAATTATAATGACAGGTCGAACAACTATCAATCATGGGGCAATCAGAATGCAAATCATAATTACACAGGGCCCTCGCAAGATAGACGACCTGCACCATATCGGCCTCCAGGCCATCAGGAGACACCATCATGGGTTCAAGAGATTAAAGAGAGAATCAACGGATTGGATAAAAGATGGGGAGAGTTCGATATTTGGAAGAGGAGTGTTGATTCCCAACTAGGAGAACTTGTTGCACGGATTCCAAGACCACAAGGGCAACTCCCGGGTCGTACCGAAGAGAACCCTAGAGTCCAAATAGCAGCGGTACACCTTAGAAGCGGGAAGACACTACCGGAGAGAGTTCAAGCTGAAGAGAAGGAGGAACAAGATCTCGCCAGCCAGCTCGTTAACGAGCCAACGAGAGCTAGTACCTAACCTACAAGCCAGGATGACGAGGCTCCGAGGATTCCTGACGAGCCCAACCCAGGTAAGTTTTCTAAACCGAGCCCTCCTCTAAATCCCAGGGTAGTTAACGACCCCACAAGGGTCGGTAACGACCCGTCGAGGACACCGAACGACCCCAATGTCGACCCGGTACTCTCACCTCTCGAGCCTAACTTGGTTCCGAGAATGGTGAAAACTCTTCCATTTCCAGTTAAGAAATCTATGGACTCTACTGAGAGTAAGTTCAAGCGTTTCGTTAAGATTCTTCAGGGCATTAATATTTCCATCCCATTCGCTGAGGCCCTAAGCGAAATGCCGGCTTACACAAAATTCTTGAAAGATATTCTTAGCAGGAAAAGATCTATTACAGAGCTGCAGGACGAGGTCAGATCCATAGCCCTTCCAGAAAAGCTTGGGGATCCTGGGAGGTTTGCAATCACAATCGGCATAGGCAACCACAAGTTCAAAGCTTTATGCGATCTTGGTGCCAGTGCTAGTCTTGTTCCACTCTCAATCTGGTCTAAAGCCAATATGGGACCACTGGAACCAGTAGACATGAATCTGTACATGGCAGATGGGTCAAGTGTCAAAGCAACAGGAGTAGTGGACGATTACCCTATTCAAGTCGGGAAATTCTTTATACCGAATGATTTTATTGTCCTTGATATGCTTGAAGACCCTCATGTCCCCATAATTCTCGGGCGACCATTCTTAGCCACAGCAGGAGCAAGAGTTGATGTGCGTAAGGGACTCCTCACTTTTGATATAGGAGAGGAACGGGTGGAATTCAATTTAGATCAAAAAGCCAACGACCCAATTGGAGTGGCACAACTAGAGTTGACTCAACCCGAACTCGACACCACAGTCCCTACTAAGCCACATCTGCCGATCACTGATGCTCCCATGCACAAAGGGCCTACTACAGAGGTTACAGAAAAGTCCAAACCACCTTGGCTTTCGGACTGTACCAATAACCCAGGGATATCGAGCTTACTAATAGAAGAAGAAGATCCTAATTTAGCAATTCAAGTGCACAGAGGCAGTAAAGCTACAACCAAGGTATCTCAAGACCCTAACATGGCCAGACATGAACCACCATGAGACTAGCAAGAGAGCTCGTCGGGCTAACGACGTTAAACATAGCGCTTACGGGAGGCAACCCGCTTTTTAGAATAGGTTTATTTTATTTTATTTTCTTTTTATTTTTCTTTTAGATTATTTCCTAGCTTTCTTTTATTTTTTAGTTTTTAATAGGATAGAAATAAGATTTTTGAGCTAACAAGATTTCAGGAAAAAAGGGGTCGAAATTCACTCAAGGAGGATACGGTGGCTCGTTAACGACCCACCCAGGGTCGTTAACGACCCAGTTCGGACGACCCGATTCGTCACAATACGGGGCAGGTAAGTAATTCTAACCTAGTTAACTTTTCTAACCCTAGCCACCACCCCCTCTATCTTTAACCCTCCTATAAAAACCCTTCTACCCCTCCCAAAATTCTACCACAATCTCTCCCACATTCACTCTCAAACCCAAAACACTCTCAATCCCTTTCCCTTCTCGCACACCGAGTCGTTAATCCCACGCTAACGACCACCGGAGACGCCATCGTTACCGAAGTTCGAAAGCCATTCACCGTCGACGACGAGCTCGTTAACTACCCCGATTCCGACCCTTGTTCTTTTAATTCTCGGTTCTCCGGTATGATTTCTGAACCCTTGCTTGAATTTGCATGATTGATTATTTGTAAGGTTAAATTTCATATCTTGAATCATGATTTTTAGGGAGATCGATGAGCATGCTTAAATTCCATTCTAAAAATTCTTGATTGTGCTTAGTTGTTTATGTTTTAGGTAAGTTTATTCATGTTAGATTAGCTATTGTAACCCTTTAGTTAGGAAAGCATGAATTTTTCTTGTTCTAGATCTAAAAGTTCGAACTTTGCATGTCAAAATTCCGGGAAATTTTTAGCATGTTCGGGATGGGTAATTGAGTAAGTATGGGGTGCTTTTAACCAATGAGGGAATTGTGGGGAATAATAGAAGATTGCATGCTTGATTTGTGCTGAATTAGAGGTAGATTTAATTTCGGAAATTTCTGGTTTTGCTCTCGGCGGCTCGTTAACGACCCACCCAGGCTCGTTAACGACCCTGCACTTCATTAATGCTTGATCCGAGCCCAGACTCGTAAACAACCCAATTGGGTAGTTTATGAATAATTCTGAGGTTAATTTTGAGACCAAGTATGGGGTCTCGTACCTATTATTTTTGAGTGGATCTTATCTTGGAAAATTTTCGATTATTTTGTAGGATCCATGGCTAGTTCAAGCAGACCCGCTACCCGAGCCCAGAAGAAGAGGAGGAACCACAGGTCTCCATCTCCACCCCGGGTGGACGATGTGATTTTGAGCAGTCAAAGCCAAGTACGGCGCTACCGGGATTTCTTGGAGAAGGACCATTACACCCGATGGTTCTCGAAGTCTAGCGCCGTCTACGGGCATCTACACGGATGTCAAGGACGCCTTCATCATCCTTGGGGCCGCACACTTATTGAAGCAAGAGAGCTTGCCACATTATCCGGCCCTCACATCCGAGTTCGTGGCCACCTTGGAGACCAACTTCTCGTCGAAAATCTCGGCGGGACGCATTCGGTTCCGGCTCGGTAACGAGGACCGTGACTTCACCATGGCGGAGTTCAATGCAATCTTGGAGCTCCCAAACCCATCTAGAGACTATAGCTTGAAGGACTACCGAGTGACCCGCACTTGGAGCTACATCACCGGAGAGGTTCAATCCTCCACCGTGGCGCTATCCGGGGCAACCATAGTCAACCCCATCTTCCGGATCATCTTGAGAGTCCTCGCCGCACTATTTTGGCCGAAGAAGGAGTTGAACCGGTCTACAAGGACGGAGGTCGCTTGCTTCCGCACCATCCTCTTCGACGAGCCCGACCCCTTGAATTTGGGGTACGAATGGCTCTACTATGTCGAGAAGTCCCACAAGTCCAAGGAGGTGTGGTGTGGCAATTTGGTTAGCCTCTTGGCTAAAAATCTTGGAGTGGATCTCACCCGCTACACACCGGCCCACGCTCAACTCCTCAACAAGAACTATTGGTATAGTTCAGGGATTTTCGTGCAAGCCGAGGGAGGCTACAAAGTGAAGGTTCGAGATCAAGTCGTCATACCTTCCCTCGACATGTACGAGCTACTCTACGTACCGAATTGGTACGAAGTGTGGACGGGCCAGTCTTACCCATTGGAGCCAAAACCGGAGGATGAGCTCTCACTTAGGCCATGTCACACCCGGTTTGAGCGGGACGATGTGGACGAATATGAAGAACAAGATGAGCAAGAGGATACCGAGGTCGTAGGCAATGACACCGAGGAAGCCGACACCGAGGGCGGCACTGAGGAGCTCAACTTTACAGAAGAAGACATGGAGACGGAGGAATTAGGAGGCAACATCTTCGTCAACGAGCCAACTGATGTCTCTTTATTTGGTGGTGTTTTCATATGTGATTTCCTTTGTAAATATGTCTCTTTTTCCCCTTTTCTTGCGTGTTTTGTTCCTTTTTAGCTTAGTTCCCGTATTTCTATGAGATTCGGAGACTACGCACATTTTATGTGTTTTGTAGGTAATTTGGCATGAATCGAGGATCGATTTGAAGGAGGGTCGAGACATGGAGCAAAGGCCGAGCTAAAGCGGGAAAAAGAGAAGCAATCCATGAAGAAGAACAAGAGAAGCCAACAAAGAAGAAGGTGGAACGAGGTCAGGACCGAGTTGCAACAACGCCGGGCCCGACTTGGGAGATTTCAACCTCGGACCGAGATGCACAGTACCTCGGGCCCGAGGTCCTCCGTGTCGGTCCGAGTCGGTCACCGAACTACTTGGGCTCCAAGGCACGAATTTGTGAACTTCCACTTTTGCCCCTCATCTAATCTATAAAAGGCCCTCTTGTCTTCTAATTTAGGGGCCTCTCTCACACCCTCACAAGGGGGGGTTCTCTCACACACACACAAAAAGGGGGGTTCCAAGGGAACCAAGGGGATACTTGGAGAGCAAGGAGGAAGGAGAGGAGAAGGAAGAGAGAGAGAATCGGCCAAGGGAGGAGGTCTTGATAGGTTTTGTTGGTAGATTTGCTTTGATTTGCTTTGTTCTTGTGGATTTGAAAACCCTTGATTGGAATTTGTGGATTGCTTTGGATTTGAATGAAACTTTGCTTTGTTTTGAGATTGATTATGATGATTGCTTTCCCTTTTGATTTGATTGGTTTCTTTGCTTGTCTCATGGAGTAGATCTCCTTGATCTTGGGTTATGGGGGAAAACTCTAGCTAGGTTTAGGCTAGAAACCCCAATTCCATAGCCTTGAGTGTTTGATCTAAGGAACCCACTCTACATAGAGCTACAATTCCTTGCGAAAGTTGGGAATCAAGGCTTCAAATTGGCAAAGTAGCGAAAGTGAACATGTGTCAATCTCAAGACCTTGCTTCGAAGGGGATTTCCCCAATGATCGAGGTGTAGAAGTGGTTGGAACGAGGGCGAAAGCACTCGATCCTAGTCCGATCATCACTCATTGCCTGAATTGGGGTGGAAAAGCCTTAATCTACTAGGGAAGGAACCCAAAAGCCCAAGATCTACTTTTAAATCTTTGAGTTCGACATCCCCAGATACCTCGGGCCCGACTTACCCAGTGTCGGTCCCGACTGTTTTCTTTGTTTTCCTTTGTTTTATGCTCTCCTTTCCAGCTTCCTAGTATATAGGCACATCGATCGAGTAGACTTCCCGAGTGTTCGACACCCACCACGTGCTACAACGGGGTCGAGTTATAAATTGTATCTCTAGACCCTCGCAATCCGAGAGGCGATCAAAAAAGATTGGCGCCGTTGTCGGGGAAGTCTAAGTGCATTGAGTGCCAATTTGGTGAGTTTCTTGTGTTTTGGTAGTGATTTGGGTGAGGGAATAGCCCAAACCCTTTGTTTGTTTTTGATTTGTTTTGGTTTGTGTTTTTGTTTCATAGGTGTATGCTAGCTCGTTCCTCCCGAGGAACACTTGAGCTTGAGTTTGTGAGTGATCCGGAAAGTATTTTCAAGGAAGCCCGGAGAAGGAAAAGAATGGCGAATCAAGCTCTCCATGTTGATGAGGAGTTGGCTCAACTTAGGGCCGAAATGGCTAGATTGCAACTTGAGAGGGACAATCAAGAGGAGGTAGCAAGAAGAGAACGGGAGCAACGGATGAGAGCCGAGGCTCAACTCAACGCTCTACCCCGGAATGCACGCCAATACATGCATCCGGAGTTAAGGGTACCCGAGCCGGCTATTGTGCTTCCCGAGGTTGCCAAGAATTTTGAGATCAAGACGCAATTCATCTCCCTCATCAAGCGTGATCAATTCGAGGGCCGTCCACATGAGTGTCCCATAGAGCATGTTAAACGATTTGTGGATATGTGTGAGACGATCTCCACCGACGAGGAGACATTGGAGTATGTGCTTCTAAAGGCGTTCAAATGGTCACTTGGGGGCAAGGCCACACATTGGCTCGAGAGCCAAGCTCCTAGGTCAATCACAACTTGGAAGACACTCTATGATGCTTTCTTGATGAAGTTCTTCCCGCCCTCAAAGACAACCGAGTTAAGAAGGAAGATTGCAAACTTTCAACAAGGTCCGAATGAGCCTCTCTTCGAAGCATGGGACCGTTTCAAGGAGATGTTGCACCAATGTCCTACGAAGGACAAGCTCATTCTCCACACCGATTGTGGGTTCATAGACTTGACACCGGATCAAGCTTGGGAGCTACTTGACAAGCTATCTGATTATGAGGCCATGTATGGGGTGAGTCAAGCTAGCAAGGAGATGAAAGTTCAAGGTGAAGGTGCAAGGAAGTTATATGATCCAAAGGGAGAAGACATTGATAGGGATGTGAAGCACCAATTCCTTGAAGGTGAAGTGAGCAAGCTTAAGAGGCAAGTCCACTACTACAAGCAAAATGCTAGAGCTTGTGAGGAGTGTGGATCCTTTGCACATGCTACACAAGTTTGTCCAAATGAGAGCCAAGTGCGCTTGGCCGAGCGAATTGAGGAGGCAAACTATGTTCGAGGAAATTTCGGTGGAAGAGGCAATTTCAACAATGGTGGCAATGGCCGGTGGAACAACGGTCAAGCTCAAGGCTACAACAACAACTTCAACCAAAACGAGCCAAGGGCGCCACCACCACCATATAGACCACCGGGATTCAATGAGTTACAAACATTTGCTCAAGAGATGAGAGATGGTTCAAGGAGATGAGGACCCAATTCAATGAGTTTGGTGCATGGAGGAGGCAAGTCGACAATCAATTTGCCCAAATTGTGACTCAAGCCCCGAGAGAGAATGGAAGACTTCCGGGCCGACCCGAGGAGAATCCTCGAGCTCAAAACAATCAAAATGAAGTCCGGGCAATTGGATTGAGAAGTGGTCGAAACCTACCCGAGCCACACGTGCCTAAGAAGAATGAAGAGAGTCGGACCAACTTACCCAGCAAGTCGGGTCCGACGTTCCCCGAAGTCGACCCAGCAAGAAGATCGACTCCTTTACCACGGACCGAGGTCGAGAGCAACTCGGGACCGACGTACCCGAACCTCGATCCAACTCCTTTGCCACGGACCGAGATTCACAACATCGGGCCCGACATGGTGCCCAAGTCGGTCCATTCAGAAAATGTTGCAAATGAAGTGGGGAAGTCCAAAGAAGTTGATCCAAGCAAGATTCAAGGTGCAACAATTCTTCCTTATCCCTCGAAGAAGCCGAAAGATGTTGTTGAGAACAAGTTCAAGAGGTTTCTCAAACTCTTGCAAGGCTTGAACATCTCTATCCCGTTCACCGATGCATTGAGTGAGATGCCATCTTATACCAAGTTTTTAAAGGAGATTTTGAGCAAGAAGAGGTCCATAGTTTAAATGCAAGATGAGGTCAAGACTTTGGAGTTACCGCAAAAGCTAGGAGATCCCGGTCGTTTTGCTATCACCATTGGTGTGGGGTCTCAAAACTTCCAAGCCTTATGTGACCTTGGGGCAAGTGTTTCGGTGATGCCCGCTAGCATTTGGAGAAGAGCAAATTTGGGTGAAATGGAGCCGGCCGATATGTCCCTAACTATGGCCGACGGTTCCATCATAAAGGCTAAGGGAATATTGGATGACGTTCCGGTGCGAGTTGGAAAGTACTTTGTCCCCGATGATTTCGTGATCTTGGACATGCATGAGGATCCCTTGGTCCCAATAATCTTAGGAAGACCATTCTTAGCTACGGCGGGGGCAAGGTTTTATGTCAAGAACGGCAAGGTTTCCTTTGAGATTGGGGAAGAGAAGGTCGATTTTCACTTCAACAAAGCTTTGAATGAGCCGGACGCCTTGGCTATCCTCAAACTTGAAGAGAGTGCCAAGAGAGAAAGTGAAGAAGTGGAAGTTGCTAGAGAGGTCGTTGCATTAAGGGGTGATGAAAGCTTCAATGAACAAATACAAGCAAGGGAGTTGTTGGAGCAACTTAAGGATCAAGATGAGTCAAGGATCAATGCTAGCTCAAGAAGAGATGAAGAGTATCCTTACTTATATCCTTTTGATGTTGGTGAAGACCACAATTCTTTCCAAACTTTTGATTCCTACATTTGTTTAAGTGATTTGAAAGATGACTTAGGAGACTCCTACATTTGCCTTAGTGACTTGAAGGATGAATTGGTAGAATCTCCTAGGAATTCCTTGGATAACTTTGGTGTAGGAAAAGAAAAACATGATGGAGCAAGTAAGGAGGAGAAATCTCATCCGTTGGAGGAGTATGATGAGATAGGCCCGAGATCGGAGAGCCATGCCTATGTAGACCATTGTTGGTGGTTTTATGGGTATGAAGGCAATGGGAATGGGCATAACAATGGCGAGCAATTCACCGTGTTTCACCCGCCATAAGGTTGAGGTTAAAAAGTCAAGCTAGTGACTCTAAACGAGCGCTTCTCGGGAGGCAACCCGAGCTAGTAGCTTTCTTTTCGTAATTTTAGTTTGATTTTTCTTAGTTTAGCCTAGCTTTTCTCTAACCAATCTCTATCTAGTGTTTTGTGGATTTTTGGTGTTGTGCATTCTTCAAAGTTATGTAGGATTTGAGGTGAAATATTTAAATGGAATTATGGGAAAGAAGTTGCATGAGGATGGAGTAAAATTGGTGACCCGAATACTCCCACATCGAGCCCAGGTAAGTCGGGCCCGACATAGGGACGTCGGTCCACAAAGTCGCTCCAACTCGATTTGACTAGTTGGAATGCCAATTTTGCCCTTGACCTAATTTGTCCCTTTCCCCCATTAAATACTATCCCCCACCTACCTATCATCTTCATATCAACCACCATTCCCAAAATACAACCCCTCTCCCTCAAAAATTCTCAAAGTCGGCCGCCCCCTCCCCTTCCATACTCGATCCACACACTCCCTACTTCATCTTGTTCCAACCACAAAAAGGCCTCCCTAACCCGATTCCAAGTAGAAATTTCGAGTTCAATCTTGTTCTTCATCCCCCATCTCGATCTAGGTTGAGAAAATTTGAGTTCTAAGTTGATTATTTGTTTAAAAGTTCAATACTCTTCAAATCCGGTATGTGTTACTCGATCTCTACCTATTTCCTTGGAGATTTTGTGCTTTCATTGCATAGATTGAGTGATGCCATGTTTGATTGAAAGTTTGAGCTTGAGCATCAATGGTGGATTTGCATGATTTGTGAAATTGAGCTTTAAAGTTGTTTATGCATGCTTAGATCCATTTAGAACTTCGATTAGGGATGTTTGATGGTTGAATTTGAAATTTAAGTGCATGATGGAATGATTTGGGTTGATTTGAGGCTAGAAGTCGAAGCATGAACTAGGTCGAGATCGACGTGCCCAGGAGAGTCGGGCCCGAGGTGTGAAAGTCGGTCCAACATCTTGGACCGAGGTTGAGTAAGTCGGGCCCGACATAGGTTGGAAGTCGATCCATGTTGTTTTTGCTCTCTTCTTGTGATATCATGTGGATTCATGTGTTTAATTGTTGGCTATAGCCTAATCATGGTGTAGAATGATCATTTGCTTAGCTATTGTTAGAAGATGTCCATGATGATTTATGTTGGATTGAGATGCATGTGAGTCTAGAGACTAAGTATGGGGTTCCCTTTGTGTTGAAATGTTGTTGTGTGTTGATGAGTGCTTTTGTTGAGTTGTATGGAGTTTATCTTGGATCCTTTTGTACCAACATCAACAACAAATGTACCAACAACAACAACAAATGCTTCAACAACAAAGTTCTTTCCAAGCTAGCCAACAAGAGATGAACCGAGCCCTCGGTTACACTAGACGAGAGGTAGAGGAGCTTAGGGAGGTGGAAGACCAAAGGTGGCGGGTCCAAGATAGCTATAACACGTGGATGAGCGAGAACTTCCCTTCCCGTGAGGACCAATGGACACGCCCGGAGCCTCAACTCCAACCACCACCACAAGACTTCTACCAAGAGCAAGTGTACGAGAGGGAGCGGCAAGCAAGGCTCCAAAGAGGACGTAGACGTGACAACCCCTTCGAGTGATCCTATACATGCCATTGAAGAATAAGAAATTGTGAGCTTTTCATACTCTTCTCTCTTGCTTTTAAGTTTTGGTTTGCTTGTTTGATGGGGACATCAAAATTTTAAGTATGGGGTGGGGGTAAGTGTGTTCATGATTTCACTTGTTTATGTTTGTTTATTATTTTGAGGATATTTAGTTTGTGTTTCTAGTTTGTGTTTGGGATGTTTGTTTCTTGGTTTGTGGTTTGATGAACGACATGGATGATTAATTTGGTCTTGAATGGATGAGTTTTTGGTTTTAGAGAAATTTTTGCAAAAATCCATAAAAAAATTGAAAAATTGTGTTAAAAACAACAAAAAGATTTTGTGTTTTGTAGGTTTTGGACTAGAAATTCCCATCTTAGATTGCCAAAATAAAAGCTAATGATGATGTGAGCATGTAAATTCCTTTGCATATTTTTGGATAGTTTAGCCTCTTAAATGATGTTGCTTTTGATGTGATCATGATATCTTGCTTGTTTTATTGAACATGTGAGTTCTAGGATGAGTTCTTATGCAACTAAGTATGAGTGACCCTTGTGAGATTGATTTTTGGCCATTTTAGGGATGCTTGTTCATATTTGCATATCCCTCATTTTTCTTGTGTGATTAGCTCATTCATGCTTAGTAAAACTTGCTATTGCGGTGTTTATCTATTTTCCAAGACCGTCATGAGAATTGTCCTAGCATGGTCACATTGATTTTGAACTTTATTCTTCTAGTCACATAAATGTTCCATATCCTACCATGAAGTTAATCCTTTGTTTGTAGCCCCGTTCTAGCCTAAGCCTTTATTTGAAACTCCTCAAAAATATTATTCCTAGCCTTATATGACTTGACCCTTATGGGATTGGACTTTAGAAGAGAGGTTTGGATTGTATTTGAAGAGTTGAGATTCTCTTGGGTTTAAGGGCAAAAGAATGGTGTTATGAATCATGTGGGTAGTGCATCTTTGTTGTACAAAAATGAAAAAAAAAGAAAGAAAAGAAAGAAAGAAAATGTTGGAAATGTAAAGTGGAATAAAGCAAGGAGCTTAAGTGAAGAAAATGGTCCGACCGAGTTACAAGCAACATCGGGCCCGATGTCATAACAAAGTCGGTCCAAATGTAGAAAGTGTTGAAAATCCAACAAAAAGCATAAGAGCAAAGATGAAGAGGAATGTTAAGTGAAATTTTGGGTTGAAAGGAAAAATGTGTTAAGTCTTTTGGGTGAGTATGAAAGTAATTGTGGGATTTGGTGAAGTTGGTGAGAGTTTAGGTTGTTCAATCCCCATTGTAAGCACCACAAGACCAAATAATTCCCACCTTGAAAAATACCAAAAGCCCCATTACAACCCGGCCGAATGGAACCTCTTTGAGGACCTCCATTGAGCCAAGTTCGAAATTATTTGTGTACTTTGCATTAGGCATCTCTAGGTGGAGGAATTGGTGATATTAGCTTCAATAGTAAAGTCCTTACTTGCATGATTTTTGAGCTTGAGTGTTCATTGCTAAACCCAAATACATGATGAGTGATACACATTCACATATCCCTAAAGTGAGGCTTAGTTGCATTGACTTTATTCCTTGGAACACTTAATCATATGTTATGATGTAATCTTGCTTGAATATCGATCACTTGTGCTTAAAATGTGTTTTCATACGAGGCTTTACTTGAAGATTATGTTTCGGTCTTGCTTACATTGTTATTGCTTGAGGACAAGCAAGTTTAAGTATGGGGTATTGTGATGTCTCTTTATTTGGTGGTGTTTTCATATGTGATTTCCTTTGTAAATATGTCTCTTTTTCCCCTTTTCTTGCGTGTTTTGTTCCTTTTTAGCTTAGTTCACGTATTTCTATGAGATTCGGAGACTACGCACATTTTATGTGTTTTGTAGGTAATTTGGCATGAATCGAGGATCGATTTGAACGAGGGTCGAGACATGGAGCAAAGGCCGAGCTAAAGCGGGAAGAAGAGAAGCAAGCCATGAAGAAGAACAAGAGAAGCCAACAAAGAAGAAGGTGGAACGAGGTCAGGACCGAGTTGCAACAACGTCGGGCCCGACTTGGGAGATTTCAACCTCGGACTGAGATGCACAGTACCTCGGGCCCGAGGTCCTCCGTGTCGGTCCGAGTCGGTCACCGAACTACTTGGGCTCCAAGGCACGAATTTGTGAACTTCCACTATTGCCCCTCATCTAATCTATAAAAGGCCCTCTTGTCTTCTAATTTAGGGGCCTCTCTCACACCCTCACAAGGGGGGGTTCCCTCACACACACACAAAAAGGGGGGTTCCAAGGGAACCAAGGGGATACTTGGAGAGCAAGGAGGAAGGAGAGGAGAAGGAAGAGAGAGAGAATCGGCCAAGGGAGGAGGTCTTGATAGGTTTTGTTGGTAGATTTGCTTTGATTTGCTTTGTTCTTGTGGATTTGAAAACCCTTGATTGGAATTTGTGGATTGCTTTGGATTTGAATGAAACTTTGCTTTGTTTTGAGATTGATTATGATGATTGCTTTCCCTTTTGATTTGATTGCTTTCTTTGCTTGTCTCATGGAGTAGATCTCCTTGATCTTGGGTTATGGGGGAAAACTCTAGCTAGGTTTAGGCTAGAAACCCCAATTCCATAGCCTTGAGTGTTTGATATAAGGAACCCACTCTACATAGAGCTACAATTCCTTGCGAAAGTTGGGAATCAAGGCTTCAGATTGGCAAAGTAGCGAAAGTGAACATGTGTCAATCTCAAGACCTTGCTTCGAAGGGGATTTCCCCAATGATCGAGGTGTAGAAGTGGTTGGAACGAGGGCGAAAGCACTCGATCCTAGTCCGATCATCACTCATTGCCTGAATTGGGGTGGAAAAGCCTTAATCTACTAGGGAAGGAACCCAAAAGCCCAAGATCTACTTTTAAATCTTTGAGTTCGACATCCCCAGATACCTCGGGCCCGACTTACCCAGTGTCGGTCCCGACTTCCTCTTGTCGCCAACCTCGGGCCCGACGTGACCTCAGTGTCGGTCCCAACTGTTTTCTTTGTTTTCCTTTGTTTTATGCTCTCCTTTCTAGCTTCCTAGTATCTAGGCACATCGATCGAGTAGACTTCCCGAGTGTTCGACACCCACCACGTGCTACAACGGGGTCGGGTTATAAATTGTATCTCTAGACCCTCGCAATCCGAGAGGCGATCACCAACCAGGGTCGTTAACTACCATTTCCAGCCACCGCCCAACACTGTTAACGAGGCAACCAGCTTCGTTAACTAGGTGCTGCAAGCTCCTGTCGACCCTCCACCAGCTCCTGTCTACCCTAATACATATGGATTAATGCCTTACAACCCAGTGATGTATCAAGACCATTTCCAGCCTCACTACCCACCACCTCCTCAGCCCGAGTACGCAGGATCGAGCATACCACCACCATGGGCCGAGGATCTTTCTGCACGGATGCAGCAGCTTCACCTTCAGACCGATCACATTCATCGGAGGATGGATAGATGGGAAACCGTCTACTCCGCACGCATGTCGAGGGAGGACGAGCAGCAACGTCAAAGAGAGGCGGAGGATGTTGAGCGTTGGAGGAAGATGTATGACTTCATGGGGAACTTTGAGCACTATTTTCCTCCACCGAACCGTTGATCAAGCTCAAGATGAAGTTTCCTTTCCTTGTTTCCATTTTTGTAAGTTTTATGTCTTTCTTTTGCTTTTTAATATTTTTTGTTTTCTTTTCTATTTCTTTTCCCTCTTCTTGTTATTTTTCTTACAGTGGAGACACTATAATTTTAAGTATGGGGTGGGAAGAAAGTAGAAAAATTATGTCCTAGGTGTTTTTATGTTTTATGTAGTTGTTACTTTTGTTAAATCGGAAAAAACCAAAAAAATTTGAAAAATTTAAAAATTCAAAAAAGTGTTTAGAATTGATAGATATTCCTTCTTAAAAATTCTATGATAGCAATCATTAGTTTAATCATATAATTCCTTGCAAATATGTCTTTGAAAGTATAGCCAGATTCTTAAAATTGAAATTATTGTTGTTTAGAAGAGAATAGCATTAGATGGAATTGAGCACATATACTTTATAGCATAGATGATGCAATCCAACAAAACCTACCTTGTGAGTAATTTTTGGCCTTATAGGGAGAACATTTATAAAATCCCTCTTCTTTTTTGTGTGATTTACTCTCCTTATGCATATTATCTCTTGGAATTGTGATGGTTATCTATTTCTTGAGACCCTTATGAGATTTTTAGTTCATTACTTGTGAAGATCATATGATAGAGAACTTATTTTTATGAGCCCTATTATCCCCTATCTACCTTTACATTATTCCTTCTTTCGATAACCAATTCTGGCCTGAAACCTTTTATTTTTAGCTCCACAAAAATTGTTCCCTAGCCGAGATAAGCTTGACCCTATCCGGGAATTAGGACTTAGATTGGAGAGGTGAAGTCTTGTGTTTTGTTGAAAAGAAAAGAGTTTCTATTTTCTTGAATTAAAGGGTATTTGGTAAGGGTAGATTGGAAGTCTCCTGTTATTACATGTAAGAAAGGTCTCTTGATAAAAAAAGATGCACAAAATAAAGCTTGAAGGGAAGAAATGTATATGGTGAATCGTTAACGACCCGGATGTGGGTTCGTTAACGAGGCAGCGAAAGAAGAATAAGAAAAAAGAAAAAGGAAAAAAAAAGAGAAAAGAGGAATAATTGAAGTGCATTTGTGTTTAAAAATAATATCAAGAGATTCTTTTATTTTTGGTTATGAGACTTTCTAGGATGATAATGGGTGAGTGAAAATAAGTGTGCATAATATGAGAGTGAGTTTGGTTATTTTATATGAGAGTTTTGATGTTGTGTGTGAGTTTTTAGGAGTCTTTGATTCTTGGATATTATTAGCACCACATGACCAAAATATTTCCACGCCTATTTGTTATTACCAAGCCCCATTACAACCCGGCCGAATGGAAGCTTCTATGAAGTTTTTCATTGAGCCTAAGTTCTCTTGATGATTCTTTGCTTGTTTTGACAAATCTTGGGTGGAGAGTATTGGTGATATAAGTTCCAATTTCTATGAGTTTTTGTATATAGGATGAGTTGAGAGATTGATATTATAAGCCCAAACACATGAGAGTGGAGTGAAACACATTATATCCCTTGAGAGGTTGGATTGTATTATTTTATGTCTATTTTAAGTGCACATATGTGTGAGGATGTTAATAGTCTTTTGCTATAATTTTCTTATGTGTAGATGTTGCTTTTTGAAGATGGCTATGTCTTGATAAGCATGATTTGTTTTGGTTTTGGTTAGTGTCTTGATTATTGCTTGAGGACAAGTAAGTCTAAGTATGGGGTATTTTGATGTTCGCATTTTTGGTATAGTTTTTGATAGGTTTTCCTTGCTTATTAGGATTAATTTTGTCTAGTTTAGGTTTAGGTTTAAGTGTTTTTAGTTAGTTTTGCATAAATCTACGAAAAGGGTGGAATCTACGCTATTTTGTGTATTTTACAGGTTTTAGCGAGGAAAGGAGCTAAATGGAGCTAAATTTGGAGCATCACAGTGAAGGACGGGAAAGTGCAAGATTTAAGAAGTCAGAGCTCAAGAAAACGAGAGGAGGTGTTGAAGAAAACAAAACCCCAGGCTCGTTAACGAGGCTGTGAAGGGTCGTTAACGAGGCCACGAAGAGAAGATTTCGGAGTATTATTTTATTATTCACCGATCCTGAGCGGGAATTTATTTCCGTATCGGTTGAGTATCTTTTTAGAATCTTTATGGGTTATTAGAATATGTATTTTAGGGTTTAATATCTTTCTAGATTTTATTTCTATCTTTTAGAGATTGTTTCTATCTTTTTAGGAAAGTTTTTATCTTTTAGCCTTTTTAGTTTTTTAGGATTTTCTAGTATAAATACCCTTCTATCTAGCATAGAAAGAGGGGGGCTTAATTTTGGAGTAGAGTTTTAGAGCTAGTTTTGGAGGAGAAGGAAGGCCGAAGGAGAGAGAGCCGGATCGGAAGTCGGTGACGAGGTTCGGTAACGACGGTTTCCGAGGTTCGTTGATCGAGTTTGTGGTTCGGTGATTGTTTTGTTTTGGTTTTCTTCTGATTCTCTGTAAGACAATATTTTTGTTATTAATTTAAGTTTGAGTTTTGTTTTAATGTTTGTTTTTATTAAAGTCTGTAGTTTCTTAATCATGAGTAGTGAGTAGTCTATTTTTCTAGGGTCGGGGTTAAGCCCGGCATAGTTGAGCATGTTTGATGAAGTAAGATAGTATTTTGAATGCCTTTTATTTTTATTGAGATTGTTTGTTGTGCTTAATACCGAAACGGGAGTTGAGGCAATTTGAGTTTTAACTTGATTGAAAGAGAAAGTTAGTAACTTGAAGGTTGATATTGTTTGACAACGGAAGTTTCAAGCTTTGAATCCAAAACAAGCAATTGAGTGAGTTAGTTTATGAAAATAGATTAATTTACTTGTCAAGTCAATGAAAGTTGATGACTCTATCTATTTAAAGGCATGATCTTATCTTCTTATGAATTTTTATGCTTGGCTATGCTGTGGTGTCCCTTATCCTAGATATTTGTTTTTATTGAATTATTTCTGATAAATCTTCGTTGTTGAATACTTGCTTCGGTACCGAGTATTAATTAGAATTTTATTAGGTCGTTAATTGGTATTTTAGTGTTCGGTGGTTCGGTAACGATCCTGACAAGGTCGTTAACGAGGCATCTCGTGAGTGTTTTGTTTAATTTGATTTGATTTTTATTAGATTGATAAACCAATAACCTTGCTTCCTGTGGAACGATCCTGACTCCACTGTACTCAGCGGGGTCTTGACTTACAAATTTATTTATTGGCCGAGAAACCCTATCAACAATATCGAACAATTTTAGTTATGCTCAACCATTTCATTGGATTCTTGAATGGTTGGGCCGAATGTATCTTTGATGTTATAGACTCTTTGTACATTGTTTCCCCCTAGTTGGAGACCAACTATGTTATGAACCATGATGGTTTAATATAATGTCATTCCGCCCCCGGGCATTTGGTGTAGTGGTTTAGAAGCGTCTCAGGGTGCACCAAATTAGGGGTTCGAGCCTTGCCATTTGCAAATGTGAGAGTTTCACATGCTATGGCAAGATAGCTCTCTCTGTGTGCGCCGCCTCTGAGTCAGAGGTTCGCCGCTCTCCCACCCGCGATTTACCTCCTCCTCTTGGTCCAGGGCAGGGACCGAGGAGGTGCAAGAATAGTCGGATCGCAAGATGCGGAAACCTGTATTTCAAAAAAAAAAATATATAATGTCATTCCTTCTAGTTGCTTGCATCTTGCGTTACATAAGTGTTAATTGTTGGAAATGCTTAATGTTCGACTATTCAGATGGTTAATACGCGAGGAAACAACATGCGAAATAACCGCTAATTTCAGTAATATATTTTAATTACAAAAATTAATTTTCTCTCCTTAAAAATAATAATTTCTTTAGAATAACTTTATACAAGAATTTTCATAAAATTCCTATCTCCTTGCTTATGTTAAAATAGTGGTTTATGGGGATACGCTAACAAAAAGGAAATTAAATATGTGAGAGTGCAAAAGGTCATGTTTGAACCCGAGACCTCTTGTTCCAAGTTTTCCACCCATCTCCTTTCCCAACCACTATGCTAATCACGTTTCTTTGACTAATTTAACCCCCTAATTAATATTAACCCCTCCTTTTTGTCCTTTTTCCCCAAATCTGCTGGACCAAGCCATTGCCCAGTCCGAGGGCTCGGACCACCGCCCGCCTGACTATTCAGATGGTTAATACGCGAGGAAACAACATGCGAAATAACCGCTAATTTCAGTAATATATTTTAATTACAAAAATTAATTTTCTCTCCTTAAAAATAATAATTTCTTTAGAATAACTTTATACAAGAATTTTCATAAAATTCCTATCTCCTTGCTTATGTTAAAATAGTGGTTTATGGGGATACGCTAACAAAAAGGAAATTAAATATGTGAGAGTGCAAAAGGTCATGTTTGAACCCGAGACCTCTTGTTCCAAGTTTTCCACCCATCTCCTTTCCCAACCACTATGCTAATCACGTTTCTTTGACTAATTTAACCCCCTAATTAATATTAACCCCTCCTTTTTGTCCTTTTTCCCCAAATCTGCTGGACCAAGCCATTGCCCAGTCCGAGGGCTCGGACCACCGGTCCATCGCCGGAGAAGTCACTTTGCCGCTGCCGCCTGCCTTTCTCTCGTCCTATCTCCCCCCCCCCCCCCCCTTTTCCCACACAAATCTTGTTCCAATGCACTAGGCCATTGGCCTAGCCTTTTTGGTTCAGCCCTAGAAGCCATTGAGGCTATTTAAAGGGGGAAGGACGAAGGTTGAACCACATACAAGCGCCTCTTCTCTCCCTCTCATTCAAATTCCTGAATCAAGCTTTTTTTTAACTTCAAATCTGAATATTTTAGATTCGAATCTCCTTTTCCGCCCTCTTTCTTTCTCTTCTCCGTCCTGTTTGTCGACCATCGGCGCACCACCTTCACGCGGCTTCGCCGCCACCCAATCGTTGTCGTTGTTCGTCGTCCATCGTCGTGTCGCCCTATGCTCCTATGGTTCGTTCCTGTGCAACGAAGAAGAAGACATAAAAAAGGTGATTTTGGTCTAGCTTCCACTAGGATGAGTTGTTGGGCCGAGCTGATCCAAACCAAAACAGGCCCATTTTCCCCATTCTCTTATTTTCAGCAACTTGCGGCTTGAAGGAGGACCATTTTGACCCAATTCCAATTTGACCAGCTCTTTTACCTCGAGCCCAGGCCCATTCCGTCTTGTTGGTATAATCCCGATCCTTGTTTAATTATCTAATATTTTATTTAAAATTATTTATTATAAATTATAATTAATTTAGAAGTTTTATGTAAGACCTATTCTTAAATATTATAAGAAATGTATGAAAAATAATGCTAGCATGCCATTTACGATATTTATAATTTTTAGACAAATCATAAATAATCCTCTACATGATAACATTAATGGAATAATATTAATAGGCATGTTAGGATTATTTTATACAAAATTATTAAACTAAGTTAACTCCCTTTATTAAAAAGGGGTTATTTTAACAAGTTAAGTTGGAAACGAAATAACAAAAAGTTAATATTCCGTTTCCTTAATATGAACCCGTTTAGGTCAATCTCTCGAGAAGGAATTCGTCTTAGATCCGAAGTCAGTTATCGTATTGTGAACTCTTCTTCATGCCATGTTGGGAACTACTTGTGTCCTTTTAAAATTTAACTTAGAATTGTTGTTGCTAGACATAATCATATTATTATTATTACTATTATCATTGCTATTACTAGTAGTACTAGGACTAGTACTTTAGGTCTCTTGCGTGTGACCTTGCTTGTTCAGTCTCTTTTGAAACTTGTTGTGGACTAGGATAGAACTAGGGGTGCGGATTTTGCTTCGACACATCCAGATAACTTATCGAGTGGTATGGCTTTCCGCCTACTCTTCGCTCGGTACTTGGATCATTATCCCGTAGTCGCTCCTTCTTTGAGGGGGGTGATGAAGTATTTTTCAGTCGTTTACCTATCAAAGAATCCTAACTTAACCAATCTGAGTAGAATGGTAAGCAAGAATCGATCCCATAGAGACTTGTGTATTTAAGTTCTTACTTGCGTGCCAATTAACCAAATATGGGAGGAGTTTTTATGAATGATTTCCTAATCTAATATGCAAATTAAAAAGTAAATATGAATGCAAAGTTTGATTGTATATATATGAGAGAGATATGTTCAACTAGTTAAATCCAATATAGATATGCTTATCAATCATTGATTCTCTTGATTCTCAATTCACTTGAATAATCTACCATGGATTATTATCCAAACATTATATTTAGTTGAAAGAACTAACAGTCTGAATAACCCTAATCATCTAACAACCTAAAACAACATCGAATTTCAATTAAACGACAACTTAAAGTTCAAAGTATCGATAGAAACAAATACTCAATGCAAATAGCTAATCAAGTTATCTATGGTATATTCCCTTCTACAACTGAAAATCCCGAACGGGTCCAAACAATTATAGGTGCTACTTTATCTAATCAATCCCGAACGGGACTTGATCAGATTAGTTGTAAATTGACCTAGAAATTCTATTAGGTGATCAATCTAACAAAACCCTAGAATAATTCTAATTCAATCAAGCATAGGGAATAAAAACTATTCAAGTTAAAGAGAATCAATCAAACCTCACAATAGTATGCAATCTATGATTTCAATAACTAGTCAAACACAAAAGATTTAGCAATGCATAATTAAATTAAAAACAAACTTACAAGAGTTTCAAAGTTGCTCTCTTGAGAAAAAAACGTAGCCTCTAAAAGTATGATCAAAGTTATGACCATTGTTATGAAAGAGAAACTAAAAACAAGGCTTAAGTACCCCACAAGATATCCAAAGATAAAAATATCCTGAAATACAATCAAACACGTCGGTCAAGATCTATCTTAAGCCCATCTCGAAGCCAAAAACACACGACCCAAATTATCCGCATAAAAACATAGGGCGCCGTCTCAAAATAAAGTGGCGCCGCCGCGACACATTGATCTCCAGCCCGCAGCACTCTCGGTTCAGCATTTCAAGCGACACTTCAGAGGCTGTTTTCACCCCCTTCAAGTTGGAATTTTGAGTCGTAGTAAAAATATGAATTGTAGATCTTCGAGTTTGATTTCCAGTGGTACCAAATTCAGCTTCATCCAATCACTATAGCTCCCAAACCGAGCATTGCAAGATAGAGGTGTCAGAACAAGTTTTTAATGCATAGCCCGGGTTTAAGCGTTCTTTTCACACAAGCTCTTGGGTCTTGGTTCTTCCAATCTTCACGTGTATCACTATAAGCTTCCTCAAACTCCACCATAGTCCCCTAAGATCCGTCCCGTCCACGCTTGTTTACCTAAAGATCTACAAAACCGAACAAAACAAGCGCAAAACCCGAATTCCCTAGAAAACCTATAAACCTAAGAACTACACTAAACTAAGCTAAAACACATGCAAAACAAACATAAATATGCATCCTAAGCTATACCTAAATGCAAGCTATCAGGGGTCTACTGCATCCTAGCTAGGTGTTGGAACCTCGTTCCTTTAAGTGGGTCGGCTTTCGTAGCCCCTCACCTAAAAACCTTCACTTGAAGTGAAAATGTTTTATGACCTAAATAAGATAAGTTCTTTATTCACAAACTTAATGAACTTGGGATGGATCGAGTACGACTCAAAGGGTCCATCCTTACTCTCGACTTTTAAAGATCGTCATTCCAATCTTAATGATTAGGTTAGATAAGGTTGGTTGAGGTTCGATAAGTCGAGGGAAGTTTTCAATACTTGTTGTGCAATAATTATAAGTTCCCAACATTATTCTTGACTCAAATGAGCTACTCTTCTCTTAGTCTCCTTTTCCAACAAACACCTCTTAACCTTCTCCTGTCATATAAAAGCGCCACTCAAACTTTCTCCCTTTTGCTATCTTTTCTTCTTAGCTCTCTACAAAGTTGGTTGGCGCCATACATCCACACTTTGAGATTTCCGTTCCTACTTGCTTAGTCTCCTTAGCCTAACCATTTTCTATTCTACATTTTGCCTGGTATTTCTTGCCTCTCGTGGAAATATCAAGTACTAGGGACAGCTTCGCAAAGAGTGGAAGAGGCGAGAAGTGAAGATGTCACAGGGAGGAGATTCCAGTTCCGCGCCACAGTTACTTCGCCTTCGAGTTTAATATCATTTCCTTTTGAGCAAGACTTATGATATACTTTCCGTTGTTTTGTCATTTGGAGACACTCTACTACTTTAACTTAATGTTTGTGAGGATGATTTTATCGCATCACTTGTTGATAGCGCGTTTGTAATTCAAGAACTTTAAGATTTCGCTTTTACATAATTCTTATTATTAGCCTTGGGTGACCTTGGAAGGGAAAAATCCGAGGTCACTAGCGGTAATACCCAATGTTGCAAAATAGGGGTGTTACATAGAAAAACAACTTATTTTAAATATTATAATGGAAAAAATATTTAGAGGGTTTCCCGACAACAAATAAATTTGTAGTCAAGACCCTGTTGTGTAGAGGGAGGTCAGGATCGTCCACGGGAAACAAGTTATGTTTGATTACTATTCTAGAGCGGAATTTAAAACAAAGCAAAGGAGAATTAGGCAAGTAATGATTCAGACACGTCGGTACCGGCCTTGTTAGGGTCGGTATCGATGTTGTATTTCAACTAAAAGCAGGGCATACAACACAAGAACACACAAGTTCCGTACCGATGTAGCAGCCTCGGTACTGATGCTAAAACAGAGTACGAAGAAGTGTTTTCGAATGGGAAAAACAATATAGGACAAGGGTTTACCACGACATAATCATGCAATTTAAGATAGTGTGAAGGATAAATAACATGCCTTGAAGATAAAGCTATCAGCTTTCATTGATTAAACAAGCAAATCAATTGACTTTCACGAATTAATTCACTTTCTACTTATTTTTAGATCCAAAGTTCTTAAAGTTCGTTAACAAACAATATCAACTTTCAAGGTTAAAACTTTATTTTTCGATCAAGCAATAAACTCAAATTACTCCAACTTTCGTTAAAGCATAAACACAAAACAAGTAGATAAAAGATAAAAGGCAATCAAGTATTCCTCACACATTTAATCATGCACAATCATGTCCGGTTTTCAACCCCAATCCTAGAAAAGAGAACTACTCGCTCATTATTGAAAAGAAAAAAGCAATAAAATTGAAGGAAAACATCATATGAAACAAAACAAAAGCTTACTTGTAATTAAAACTCGAAACTTGTCTTTTGAATACAAACTTCTTCCCCAAGAAAGCTTCAAAGCAACCTAGAAACTAAAGAGCAAAGAGAAAAATCGTGACTTGAACTTCTCACGCCTCTCTCTTTCCTTTCTCCAACTGAACGAATTCCCTAAAGTAGGTTAAAACAAGGGTACTTATACTAGAAAAGCTATCTATAAAGTTTCCATAAAGATAGAACTTCCTAAACTAAAAAGATTACGGAATAAAAATATAAAAATACCGAAGTCGACACATATACCGAGCTTGAGAACCTCGGTACCAACCCCTACAGGGTTAGTAGACTCAATTGTTGAACCATCTTGCCCTTGCCTCGCTGCAAACCTCGGTACCGAACCCACAAGGTCGGTATCGAGGATGTTTTCCTTGACTTTTTGTACATTTCATAGCCTCTTTTGGATTTGCCAGGATCTTTTAAAGCATCTTTTTTCTTCCTTGACTCGACCATGCTCCTCCACCATCCTCTCGATCTCAACTTCTTCAGAATGCTCCTATTTGCTTCGAAAACCTACAAAAACACAAAAATGGAGTAGCTTTCATACTTTTCACAAATATGCAAACTTGTCCAAAAACATACAAAACAGACGCTAAAATTCAACTAAACGTAAGCTAAACAACTAAGAAAAACACTTAAAAACTATACTAAAAACACGAACATTAAAATACCCCATACGTATGCTTGCTTGTCCTCAAGCAATCACTAAACATAGACCAAAACCAAATAAGATATTCATCAAGTAATAGCCTTTATCTAAAAAGCAACTTCAAAGCATAGCAAAAATAGCAAATGACTCTAAACGTCATCACACATATATATGCAACTTATAGACACAAGCTATCACAATCCAACCTCACGAAGGATAATGTGTTTCACTCGACTCTCATGTGTTTGGGCTTATAAATTCATCTCTCAACTCAATCTAATATACAAAAACTCATAGAAATTGGAACTTATATCACCAAACTCTCCACCAAAGATTTGTCAAAACAAGCAAAAATCATCAAGAGAACTTAGGCTCAATGAAAAACTTCATAGATGCTTCCATTCGGCCGGGTTGTAATGGGGCTTGGTATTAACAAATAGGCGTGGAAATATTTCGGTCATGTGGTGCTAATAATATCCGGGAATCAAAGACTCTTAAAAACTCACATATATCCAAAACACTCATCAAAGATAACCAAACTCCTCATTTTTTCTTTACTTTACACACTCTCTTTCACTTACCCATTTAAAATCCTAGAAAGTCTCATATACATAATAAAAAGAAACTCTTGGCTTCAAACATTAACATACTTGCACATTTTTTTCCTTTCTTTCTTATTCCTTCTTTTTCTTTTCTTTTTCTTTTCTTCGTTTTTGTTCACTTTCTTTTTTACCGGCACAAACTCGGTACCGACCCTGAAATGGTCGGTATCGAGTCGATTTGGCTTTTCTTCCTCTTTTTTCTTGTGCAATTTTCTACCAAGAGATCTTTTACTATTTTGAAACTAGAGACTTCAATCTACCCCCACCAACCCCTTTATTTTCGAACCAACATACATCACGTACTAAACAAAAATGACTCCTCTCCAACTAAGTCTTAATCCCCGGATAGGGTCAAGCATATATTGGATAAGGAATACTTTTGTGGAGATACAAATAAAAGGCTTATAAGGCTTAATTTGGCTTCCAAAAACAAGGATAATGTAAGGGTGGATAAGGGTTTAATAGGGCTCATGAAAAATAAGTTCTCTATCATATATCACAAGTAATGAACTAAAAATCTGATAAAGGTCTTGAGAAATAGATAACCATCACAATTCCGAGAGATAATATACATATAGAGAGTAAATCACATGTGAAAAATCAAGGCTTAAAAATAGAGCTCACAAGGTCAATTTTTTGTTGGATTGCAACTACTGATGCTAAAAGTCATATGTACTTACTTATATCATATGCTATTTCACACACAAAAAACAATCTCATCAAGATATTCAGGCTATACTATCAAAAACATGCTATAAGGAATTACATGGTCATGTAAAGTGAAAGCAATCATAGAACCATAAGATCAAGGGTACTCATTAGTTCTAAAATCTTTTTGTGATTTTTTAATTTTTCAATTTTTCTGTGATTTTTTATATGAAAAAAAGAAACAAAATCAACTTAAACTATCAAAGCAAAAGAACTCAAAAACACACAAAGACACACAAGTTTTCTTTTCCCTCCCTACCCCATACTTAAACATTACAGTGTCCTCATTGTAAAAACAATGTAAAGCATAAGAAAAGATAGGGAAAAGAAAATAAACACACAAAGTGGTTGTCGAAGCATAGGAAGCATCCTTGAATAAGAGATCAGCGGTGGGTTTTGGTGGATAATACTTTTCCATGTTGTCCATGCATGTGGCAATGGACTTCCGACGTTCATCATCTTGTTGTTGGCGTTGCTCCCCTTCCCAATAGCGAGATTCGACTCTCTTGTGGCGTTCCTCCTCAAGTGCCACTCGAGTCTCATATGTCGCTTGAAATTGGTTCATCAAATTGTTGCGTTGACATTGATTCATGCACATATGTTCCATCTGGGAGGCCAAGTCATGTGCCCATTGTGGTGGAGGATTAGAACTCGAGGCATAGTTGTTGAAATTGTATTGATGCTGCTGAAAGCGGGGATCGTAAGGCACAATACCGAACTCTGGTGGCACAATAGGATTCTAAGCAGGCACATTGTCGAAGTGGAATGCCTCGATACCGACCCCAAAATGCTCGGTATCAACCCCAGCAGGCTCGGTATCTAGGCCAAGATGCTCGATACCGACGTCCTCAGCAGGTGCTGGAGCGTCTTCTTCCATTGTTGCCTCCTCTCGTGCGTATCTGGACTCGGATATCCGTAATGAGGCTTCATCTTGAGGCTTCTTGGCCAGGGGGAATGGTGTAGAAGTCCATGCTTTGTACCAATTAGGCAAGTACAAAAGCTCCAACTTGTCTCGATTAAAGAGCACATCCTGGTCTTGAATGGAGGTAGTGACTCCGTCCTGGCATATCTGAAAGATCCCAAAAGAGATCCAGTAGCTCGTGTTCAACTTCTGCGGACGAAGTGAACTATAGCGCGAAAGATCGATCTTGAGAGCTAAGGCCAAGAGGC
Organism: Fallopia convolvulus; assembly: GCA_964016875.1. NCBI lineage: Eukaryota > Viridiplantae > Streptophyta > Magnoliopsida > Caryophyllales > Polygonaceae > Fallopia > Fallopia convolvulus. Next base: position 11,769,549 of record OZ024720.1, read on the forward strand.
TCACCAACACTTCACAATAAACTCCTCGCAATGGGATCCGTTTTGCTCCACATACTTCACCCATTTATACCCCAGATTCATCGAAGCGGGGTCCTAAAAAAGAATAGTACGGAGGAATACAACCTCCGTCCTTGTCGGCCTAGAAAGATTCTTTTTTGGCCAAATTGTTGAGCCTAAAATCTTGAGGATGATACGGAAGATGGGGTTGATGATGTGTGCCCCCGAGAGTTCAGGAGTGTTGGGACTGATTTCACCAGAGATGTAGCCCCAAGTTTCGGTAACTTTGAAGTCGTTCGGGGTGGTGTACTCACGAGAAGTGTTCAGAAAGTGAAGTAGTTTGTTGAAATCCTCCATGGTAAACTCATGATCTTTATTCCCGAGCCTGAACCTGATTTCCCCAAAGACGTTTTTCTATTGAAGCTAGTACGGAGGGTGGCAATGAACTCTAAAGTAAGAAGGCCAAATATTCTATTCCGCAAACTTTGTTATCGATCCAACTTCTGTAACACTTTATCCAAAATATTCTATTCCGCAAACTTCTACTCTACTAAAAAAACTCAAAAGAAAGCTAGCAAAAGAGAACTATAAAAAGAAAGAAAAACTAAGCCGGGTTGACTCCCGTAAGCGCTAGTTTTAACGTCGTTATCCCGACGATATTACCTTGGCTAATGTGACGATGTAAGAGCCCAAGTGGCTCTAATTTCCTCCTGTGGCTCAGCTTGCTCATAAAATTTCTTCAACTTGTGTCCATTGACTTTGAAGATGGCTCCGTTGTTATCTACTAGATCCACCGCTCCATATGGGTATATGCGGTGAATCACAAATGGCCCACTCCATCTTGATCTCAACTTCCCTGGAAATAAGCAGAGTCTAGAGTTAAAGAAAAGTAACTTGTCTCCAACTTCGTAAGATTTGGGTACCAATTTCTGGTAATGCCATTGTTTTGTACGCTCTTTGTAAATCTCAGCGTTGTCGTACGCCTTGTCGATGTCCATATTGATCTCTTTAAGAGCCCCTAATGCCTTGTGCTCCATATCGACATGCAAATGGCACGCCTTGCCATGCACTAGGTTGTAGGGAGTGGTGCATAGAGGTGTCTTGTACGCCGTTCTATATGCCCATAGAGCGTCGTCCAACGTGGATGACCAATCCTTCCTTGAGCAGGTGACCGTCTTCTCCAAGATGCTTTTGATTTGCCTGTTTGAAATTTCAACTTGGTTACTATTTTGGGGATGATTTGGTGTTTCCACCCGATGTGATACCCCATACATAGCCAAAAGTGGTTCAAAATTCTGCTCTATGAAGTGTGACACACCATCACTAATTAGGACTCTCGGTACGCCAAATTAGGGAAAAATGTTAGCCTTAATAAACTTTGCCACATTTTTAGCATCATTAGTCCTTGTAGCAATGACCTCCACACACTTAGAGACATAATCAACCGCAACAAGGATATACTTATAGGGGCCCAATGAAGGGAAAGGTCCCATAGAGTCTATGCCGCACACGTCGAATAATTCGACCTCTAGTATCCCTGTTAGAGGGTTCTCATGTCTCCAAGTGATGTTTCCAGAGCGTTGGCATTCATCACATGAAGTCACATAATCATGTACGTCCCTAAAAATAGTTGGCCAATAGAGACCACTTTGAAGAATCTTCTCCCTGGTTTTGAATCCTTTTGCATGGCCAATGGTGGGAAGTGTGTGACATTGGCAGATCACACTCTCTATCTCTTCTTCTGGAATACAAGGCCTAATGAGGTGATCACTCCCTTGCTTGAACAAGTAAGGATCATCCCAATAGTACTGTTTAACATCATGGAGAAACTTCTTTTTCTTTTTTGGTGTCAACCCTTCGGGAATCACGCCTCCTACAAGGTAGTTAGAAAAATCCGCAAACCAAGGGGCTTTTGACCCTTTAACAACATGAATAGAATGAAAAGAAGTAGAAGCAAGAGATGAGGAAGGACTTGAATTAAAAGCAATGAAATTAGGTTGAGAAAATGTACCTGGATGGGTCATTACTGAGTCTAGTTGGGTCGGTACCGATCCTTTGTTTATGTTGTTTCGTTAGGTAATGTCCTCTTGTAGCTCGGTATCGAGCTCTCCAACCTTGGTATCGATGATCTCTGGCTAGATATCGGTGTGATCAGCGTTCTCCAACTTCTTTGATGGCTCGGTACCGACCCCATTAGGGTCAATAACGAGCCTTCTGTAGTTTTCGACCTCGTACAACATGAGGTGATCGTCTGGTCTGCAGTGGTTGATTGGAACAACATTGTTGGAGTCAGTAATGTGTTCAACTGGCAACCTAGATAAGTGATCCGCCACCAAGTTTTCTGCTCCTTTCTTGTCTCGGATCTCATGATCAAATTCCTGTAATAAGAGCATCCAACGGAGTAACCTAGGTTTGGCATCCTTTTTAGCCATTAGATATCTAGCGACCTCATGGTCAGTATAAACTATTACTTTTGAACCAACAAGGTAGGAACGAAATTTTTCGAAAGCAAATACCACGACGAGGAATTCCTTCTCTGTCATAGTATACTTACTATGTGCCTCATCTAGCGTCTTACTTGCATAATAGATGGCGTGGAGCTTTTTATCCTTTCGTTGTCCTTGTACTACGCAAACAACATAGTCACTAGCGTCACACATAATCTCAAAGGACAGGGTCCAGTCTGGAGATTGTATGATAGGAGCTGAGATGAGGGTCTCTCTCAACCTGTGAAAAGCTTCAAGACATTCTGGAGACAACTCAGACACTACATCTTTCATTAGTAGGTTAGTCAATGGTTTAGCTATCTTAGAAAACTCTTAGATAAAAGTTCTATAGAAGCCAGCATGTCCTAACAAACTCCTAATGTCTTTGACAGAAGAAGGGTGAGGTAGTTTTTCAATAAGCTCAATTTTAGCTTTGTCTACCTCTATCCCTCTTTTTGAGACGAGGTGTCCTAGCACAATCCCTTCTTGAACCATGAAATGACATTTTTTCCAATTTAGCACAAGGTTGGTTTCTTCACATCTTTTAAGCACACAAGTAAGATTAGCAAGACAAATATCAAATGAAGAACCATACACAGAAAAATCACCCATAAAGACCTCCACTATGTCCTCTATCATGTCAGAAAAGATAGCCATCATGCATCTTTGAAAAGTTGCAAGGCATTGCAAAGCCCAATGGCATTCTCATATATGCAAAGGTCCCATAGGGACATGTAAAGGTTGTTTTCTCTTGATCATCAGGATGAATGAGAATTTACCAAAAAACATTATAGCCATCTAAGTTACAGAAATAACCATGCTGGGCTAAGCGTTCTAAGACTTGATCAATAAAAGGAAGCGAAAAATGGTCTTTCCTACTGGCTTTATTGAGCTTCCTATAATCAATGCACATCCTCCAACTAGTTGTGGTTCTAGTGGGGATTAGCTCTCCCTTTTCGTTTTCAATAACAATCATTCCCCGTTTTTTAGGGACTACATGGATCGGACTAATCCATTGGCTATCCGATATAGGAAATATGATCCCAGCATCAAGCAATTTAATAATTTCTTTTTTAAACACCTCATTCATATTAGGATTTAACCTACATTGATTCTCTATGGTGGATTTATGATTATCCTCCATGTAAATCCGATGCATGCATAATTAGGGGGATATGCCAGTTATATCATCTAAAGAATAGCCAATGGCTCTTCTATATGTCCTAAGCATAGAAAGCAACTTTTCTACTTCCTTGTCTTTTAATTTAGCATTGATGATGATGGGAAAAGTAGAGTTAGGACCCAGAAATTCATATCCGAGTGAGTCTGGAAGGGGCTTGAGCGTTGGGGTAGGCCCAGCCGGAATAAGAATGGGTTCTTCGGGCTCCGTCTTCAACACTTCCTCAAGGTAATCACACGCCGAAATCTCTTCATCCTTTGTCAAAAGACTCGGTACCGACCAAGAGGGGGTTGTTATAGAGTCAATTTTGCCTGCCAGTAGACTCGGTACTGAGGTAGACATGCTCCATACCAAGACTACAGGATCTGTCTCGGACCATCTTCATCCCGAGAATGCATCAAACACCAACAACCTCTTGATTATGTCCCCACATTCGATGAAATCGTTGTGGGTGTAGAGCATTTTAACTTCAGCTTCGTTGGTCTCTTTCATTGTGGGGTTGAAACTGAATTCCACTACCTCATCCCCAATTTCGAAAGTTAGGAGTCCTCTCCTAACATCAATTATGGCTCCGACTGTGGCGAGGAATGGTCTCCCTAGAATGATAGGCACCATCAGATCTTCGGGCATTTCCATAACAATGAATCATTTGGAACAAAGAATTTGTCCACTTGTACTGGAAAGTCATCAACGACCTGTTGAGAGGGTTTCTTGACAACAAATAAATTTATAAGTCAAGACCCCACTGAGTATAGCGAAGTCAGGATCGTTCCACAGGAAGCAAGGTTGTTCGTTTATCAACTACTAAAAAGCAAATAAAATCAAACAAAATCAAGAACAAGCATCCTCGTTAACGACGTTGTCAGGGTCGTTAACGAACCACCGTACCTAAAAAGACTCAACTAACGACCTAAATAAATTCGGTACCGAGGCAAGTAACTCAGCAACGAAATTCACTCAATACAATTCATATAATAAAGAAAGATCTAGGACTAGGGACACCACAACATAGCAAAGCATATAAACTCGTAAGAAGATACGATCATACCTTTAAATGGATAGAGTCATCAACTTTCGTTGATTATAAAGTAAATTAACCTACTTTCGCAATCCTAATTCACTTAACTGTTTGCTTTGGATCTAAAGCTTGAAACTTTCGTATTCAAACAATATCAACCTTCAAGTTACTAACTTTCTCTCTCAATCAAGTTAAAAACTCAAATTACCTCACCTTTCATCTTGGTACATGCTCAACTATGCCGGGCTTAACCCTCGATCCTAGAAAAGAAGACTACTCACTAATCATAACTATTAAACAAACAAATTCAATAAAAGAAATCATTGAAACAAATTGCTACTCAAATTAAATAGACAAATCTGTCTTACAGAAATTCAGAAGAAACCGAAAAAAGGAACAAAACACCGAACCAAAATCTCGATCAACGAACTCGGTAACTCTCGTTCACCGACCTACGAACTCGACTCCGATCCTCTCGCCTCTTCGGTTCTTCCTCCTCTCTAAAATCTCTAAAAAGAATCTCTCTCTACAAATTCCCCTCAACTTTCTATGCTAGATAGAAGAGTATTTATACTAAAAAGGCTAAAAACTAAAAAGGCTAAAAACTAAAAAGGCTAGAAGATATAAACTTCCCTAAAAAGATAGAAATTGAACTCTAAAAGATAGAAATAAAATCTAAGAATATAACAAGACCTAAAATACATAATAAAATAACCCTAAATATCACAAAAAGATACACTACCAACACGGAAATAATTTCCCGCACAGGATCGGTGAGTCACAAAGTCAACCCTCGAAATTTCTGTCTCGTGGCCTCGTTAACGAGCCCTCACAACCTCGTTAACGAGCCTGGACTTGATTTCTTCCACACTTTATCTCGTAAGTCTTGAACTCTGAATTCTTCAAACTCGTATTCCTCCGTCTTTCACTGTAGCACTCCAAATTCAGCTCCATATAGCTCCTTTTCCTTGCTAAAACCTACAAAATACATAAAATAGAGTAGCTTCCATACTTTCCATAGAAATATGCAAAACTATCCAAAAACACACAAAACTAAACCTAAACTTATTAAAACTAAACCTAATAAACAAAGAAAACCTACTAAAAACTATACTAAAAATGCGAACATCAAAATACCCCATACTTAAACTTGCTTGTCCTCAAGCAATCACTAAACACTAACCAAAATCACACAAACATACTTATCAAGATATAGCCATCACCTAAAAAAAACAACTTCTACTCATGAGAAAAATATAGCAAAAGATTACTAATGTCATCACACATACATGCACTAAATAGACATAAGAAAATACAATCCAACCTCACGAGAGATATAATGTGTTTCACTCAACTCTCAAGTGTTTAGGCTTATAATAACAACTCTCAACTCATCTTATATACAAAAACTCATAGAAATTGGAACTTATATCACCAATACTCTCCACCCAAGATTTGTCAAAACAAGCAAAAACCATCAAGAGAACTTAGGGGCCTCAATGAAAAACTTCATAGAAGCTTCATTTCGGCCGGGTTGTAATGGGGCTTGGTAAAAACAATAAGGCGTGGAAAATATTTGGTCATGTGGTGCTAATAATATCCGCGAATCAAAGACTCCTAAAAACTCACACATAAACAATACTCTCTTAAAAACAATATACCAAACTCACTCTCTCATTATGCACACTCATTTTCACTCACCCTTTAACATCCTAGAAAGTCTTATAAGAAATAAAACAATCTCTGATATTATCTATAAACACACATACACTTCAAACTTCACTTCCTCTTTTTTTTTCGTTGCCTCGTTAACGAGCATACTTCAGGGTCGTTAACGAGTTTCCGTATGTATTCTTCCATTATTTCTTTCTCATTACCTCCAACAAATAACTTTATTTTGCGCATCTTTTGCTTATCAAGAGATGTTTCTTTTACATAATATTAGAACAAGAAACTTCCAATCTACCCTTCCCAATAATCCTTCAATCAAAGCAAACATTATAAGTAACTCCTCTCTTCTTAACACTCAACAAAAAAATACCTCTCCAATCTAAGTCCTAATCCCCGAATAGGGTCAAGCTTATCTCGGCTAGGGAATAATTTTGTGGAGCTAAAAATAAAGGCTACAGGCGAGAATTGGTTGTCAAAAGAAGGATCATGTAAAGGTGGATAGGGAGTAATAGGGCTTATAAAAATAAGTTCTCCATCATACGATTTTCACAAGTAATGAACTATAAATCCCATATGGGTCTCAAGAAATAGATAACCATCACAATTCCAAGAGATAATATGCATATAGAGAGTAAATCACACAAGAAAAGAAGAGGGATTTATTGATATTCTCCCTAAAAGGCCAAAAATTCCTCATTAGGTAACGATTTTGTTGGATTGCATCACTTATGCTATAAAGTATATGTGCTCAATTTCATCAAATGTTATCTTCTTCTAAAAACAAATAATTTCAAATTAAGAATCCAGCTATACTATTAAAGACATGCTTGCAATATGATTAAGCTAGTAACTACTATCATAGAACCTAAGAAAGAGATATCTATCAATTCTAAAACTCTTTTTTAAATTTTTCAAATTTTCCGATTTTTTATTATTTTTTCCGATTTTCAGAATAAAAACTACTAAATACGCATAGACACATAAGACAACAAGTTCTATTTTCTCCCACCCCATACTTAAAATTACAGTGTCCCCACTGTAAGAAAAATAAGAAGAAGGAAAAGAAATAGAAAAGAAAACAAACAAAGATAAAAATAAAAACAAGAAAAACATAGAAACTTACAAAGTTTCAAAAGTGGGAAACAAGGAAAAACTGCGTCTTCAGGCTGAATCAACGGTTTGGTGGAGGAAAGTAGTGATCAAAGTTCCCCATGAAGTCGTACATCGTCCTCCAACACTCAGCATCATCCGCCTCTCTCTGACGATGCCTCTCATCCTCCATCGACATGCGAGTAGAATAGACGGATTCCCATCTATCCATCCTCCTATGAATATGGTCCTGCTAGAGGTGAAGCTGCTGCATACGTGCAGAAAGATCCTCAACCCATGGTGGTGGCATACTTGATCATGTGTACTCGGGCTGAAGAGGTGGTGGATAGTGAGGCTGGAAATGATCTTGATACATAACCAGATTGTAAGGCATGAGTCTATAGGACCGAGGGTCGGTAGGAACTGGCGGTGGGTCGACAGAAGCTCTCGGCGCCTCATTAACGAAGCTGGGTGCCTCGTTAGCAGTGTAGGAAGGAGGTTGAAAGTGGTCGTTAATGAGCCTGGTGGGCTCGTCAATGAGGACGTTGCTCCCCAATACTTCTGTGTCGATGTCTTCATCTTCGAGATTTAGCTCCTCAGTTCTGCCCTCGGTATCGGTCTCTTCAGTGTCGTCGCCTACTACCTCGGTATCCTCATATTCATATTCATCCATGGCCTCTTTCTCTCGCTCAAACCGGGATTCACATGGCCTAAGTGAAAGCTCATCCTCCGGCTTTGGTTCTAATGGGTAAGCATGCCCCGTCCACGCCTCGTACCAATTCGGTACGTAGAGAAGCTCCAACTTATCGAGGGTCGGTGTAACGATGCGATCTTGTACCTTCACTTTGAATCCTCCCTCGGCTTGAATGAAGACACTGGAGCTATAGCAATAGTTCTTGTTGAGGAGTTGTGCTTGGGCCGGTGTGAAGCGAGTGAGGTCGACTCTAAGGTTTTTAGCCAAGAGGCTAACTAAATTGCCGCACCAAACCTCCTTGGACTTGGTTGATTTCTCAATGTAGTAGAGCCATTCGTACCCCAAATTCAAGGGGTCGGGCTCCTCGAAAAGGATGGTGCGGAGACAAGCAACTTCCGTCCTCGTTGGCCTGTTCAACTCTCTCTTCGGCCAGAATGTAGCGGCTAGGACTCGGAGAATAATCTTGAAGATGGGGTTGATGATGTTTTCCCCTGATAATGCCGCTGTGGAGGATTGAACCTCCCTGGTGATGTAGCTCCAAGTGCGAGTCACTCTGTAATCTTTCAAGATGTAGTCTCTAGACGGGTTCAGAAGCTCTAAAATTGCGTTGAACTCTGCCATGGTGAACTCAAGACTCACATTGCCGAGCCGAAACCGGATTCATCCCGCCGAGGTCTTTGACGAGAAGCTATTCTCTAAGGTGGCCAAAAACTCGGATGTGAGGGTCGGATAGTGTGGTAAATTCTCCTGCTTCAGGAGATGAGCAGCACCAAGAATAACAAAAGCCTCCTTGACGTCCGTGTAGATCCCCATGTTTACAGCACTAGACTTCGAGAACCAACGGGTGTAGTGGTCCTTCTCTAGAATGTCACGGTAACGACGCACTTTGCCTTGAGTGCTCAAAATCACGTCGTCCACACGAGGTGGAGATGGGGACCTCTGGTTCCTTCTCTTCTTTTGAGCTCGGGTAGCGGGTCTGCTTGAACTTGCCATGAGATCCTACAAAACAATCAAGAATTTTTCCAAGATAAGATCTACTCAAAATAGATAGGCAAGAGACCCCATACTTGGTCTTGAAATAGACTCGGAAATGTTCGTTAGCTACCCAATTGGGTCGTTTACGATTCTGGACTGGTGTTGATTTTTTTGAAGCTGTGCAGGGTCGTTAACGAGCCTGGGTGGGTCGTTAACGAACTGCCGAGAGCCAAATCACAAAATTCCGAGTTTAATCTACCTTAAAATTCAAGCAAAAATCAAGCATGCAATCCTCTAGACTTCTTCACTAGTCACACCATCGGATATACGCACCCCATACTTGCTCGATTACCCATCCCGAACATGCTAATTTTACCCGAAATTTTGACAAGCTAAGTTTAAAACTTGATACTATTAACAAGAAAAATTCATGCTTTTCACACTCATCTTTTCACAATGGAACTTCTAACATGAATATCCTTCTATAGATCTAGAATAACGAAGCAAAATCAAACTTTCATGGGCAAAAATCATGAACATCGATCCTCTATATGAACTCAATTCTAGACATGAAATTTCTACCCTAAAAACCATAAATCATGCAATTTCGAGTTAGGGTTTAGAAAACATACCAGAGAACCGAAAAATTTGAAGAACAAGGGGTCGGAAATCGGGTGAGTAACGAGCTTGGTGAGGTTTAACGAAAGCTTCGGATCTTCGCCGGTGGAGGGAAGGATTTCCGGGCTTCGGTAACGACGGTTGCTCGATGGTGGTTAGTGCGGGATTCCGATCGGTGGGAGGAGGACTTCAAGATCTTTGGTTGAGTTTTTGAGAAGGGTGGAATTGAGAGGATTTGAGGGTGGATTTTTGGAAGGGGTAAGAGGGTTTTATAGGAGAGGGAAGAGATAGGAATAGGAAGAGGGGGGCGGCGGCAATGGGTAGGTAAGAAGATAGATTAGGTTAAAAAAACTTACCTGCCCCGTTTGCCGAGTCGGGTCGTTCGAACCGGATCGTTAACGACCCTGGGTGGGTCGTTAACTAGCCAACGTAGCCTCTTGGAGTGATTTTCGATCCCTTCTCCTGCATCTTGTTACCTAAAAATTTATCCTAATTTCTATCCTAAAAATTACTCAAAAGAACTCAAAAGAAAGCTAAGAAAAATAGTCTAAAAAGGAAAAGGAAAGAAAAAAAGAAAAAGAATCTAATTCTATACTAAAAGCGGGTTGCCTCCCGTAAGCTCTATTTTTAACGTCGTTAGCCCGACGTGCTCCTGTGACTAGTCCGATGATGTGAGAGCCATGGTGACTCCGATCTCTTCGTCCGAGTCGGTTTGCTCATGGAACTTCTTCAGCCGGTGTCCATTCACTTTGAAGATTACGCCTCGGTTATCGATCAACTCTACCGCTCCGTGAGCATAAATGTGATGAAACACGAATGGTCCACTCCATCGTGTCCTGAGCTTCCCTGGGAATAATCGGAGTCTAGAGTTGAAAAGAAGTACCTTGTCGCCGACAAAATAAGTTTTGGGCACCAATTTTTGATCACGCCACATTTTAGTGCGCTCTTTGTAAATTCTAGCATTTTCATACGCCTTCAACCTCAGTTCTTCTAATGCTTGCAAGTCCATGAATCTTTTTGCTCTCGCCGCATTGAGGTTCATGTTGAGCTCCTTTAGAGCCCATAATGCTTTATGCTCCATATCGACTGGTAAATGACATGTCGGGCCATACACTAGATTATAAGGAGTGGTGCGTAGAGGTGTCTTGTATGCTGTCCTATATGCCCACAGAGCGTCATCCAATTTGGAGGAGCAATCCTTCCTAGAACGGGAAACTGTCTTCTCCAATATTTCCTTTATTTGCCTGTTTGAAACTTCAACCTGACCACTTGTTTGGGGATGATAGGGTGTTGCCACCCGATGGGATACCCCATACTTAGCCAAAACTGCTTCAAAACTCTGCTCAATGAAATGAGAACCACCATCACTGATAAGGACCCTTGGAACGCTGAACCTGGGGAAAATGTTGGTCTTGATGAATTTAGCCACAGTCTTGGCGTCGTTAGTCCTTGTAGCAACAGCTTCCACCCACTTAGAGACATAGTCGACCGCAACTAGGATGTACTTGTAGGGGCCTGATGCAGGAAATGGTCCCATGAAGCCAATGCCCCATACATCAAATAGCTCAACCTCTAATATCCCGGTTAGTGGATTTTCATGTCTCCAAGTGATGTTGCTTGAGCGTTGACATCCATCACATGCTGTCACATAAGCTTGCACATCCTTGAACATGGTTGGCCAATAGAGACCACTTTGAAGAATCTTCGCCGTAGTTTTGAATCCTTTTGCATGGCCTCCAGTTGGAAGTGTGTGACATTGACGGATCACATTCTCGATCTCCTCTTCTGGAACACAACGCCTAAAGAGGTGATCGCTCCCTTGCTTAAACAAGTAGGGATCATCCCAATAGTATTGTTTTACATCATGGAGAAATTTCTTCTTCTTTTGTGGGGTAAGGCCCTCGGGAATCACGCCTCCTACAAGATAGTTAGCGAAATCCTCAAACCAAGGGGCTTTTGACCCTCTAACAGCGTGGATTTATATTGAGGAAGAAGAAGTAGAAGTAGGAGAAGGAATGGAATTGATTTGAGAAGGCTCAGTTTTAGAAATCTTACCTGGATGGGTCGTTAACGAGCTTGAAGTCATTATTTTCTCCTCGGTAACGACCTCCTGTGGCTCAGTAACGACCTGATTCACTGTCATGCCGACCCATTCTGAAAGTTTATCCTTGAAATTTGTGCCTTCCAGCCTCGGCGCCTCGTTAACGACCCTGAAGGGGTCGGTGACGAGGGTCTTGTGGAGTTCGACCTCGTTCAGCAGGAGGTGTTCGTCAGGTCTGGAATCGTTTATCGGCACCTCATTGTTGGCAATCTGGATAAGTAATCCGCCACTGGATTTTCTACTCCCTTTTGTCTCTTATTTCATGGTCAAATTCCTGCAGTAAGAGCATCCAACGAAGCAATCTAGGTTTGGCATCCTTTTTAGCCATTAAGTATTTAACAGCTTCATGGTCAGTATAAACAATCACTTTGGATCCAACAAGGTAGGACCGGAATTTTTGAAAGGCAAATACCATGGCAAGGAACTCCTTCTCCGTTGTGGTAGACTTACTCTGCGCCTCATCCAGCGTCTTACTGGCGTAATAGATGGCGTGGAGTTTTTTGTCCTTCCGTTGCCCTAAGACTAAGCCAACTGCATAGTCACTGGCATCGCACATAATCTCAAAGGGTAGTGTCCAATCTAGGGACTGCAAAATGGGGGCAAATACAAGGGCAACTCTTAACCTGTAAAATGCTTCAAGACATTCTTGAGACAGCTCAAACACTATATCGTTCATTAGTAGGTTAGTCAAAGGTTTAGCTATCTTAGAAAAATCTTGAATAAATCGTTTGTAAAAGCCAGCATGCCCTAGAAAACTCCTAATGTCTCTTACAGAAGAAGGAGGAGGTAGTTTTTCAATAAGCTCAATTTTTTCTCTATCTACTTCTATCCCTCTTTTAGAGACAATGGGTCCTAGTACTATCCCCTCTTGAACCATGAAATGACACGTTTCCCAATTTAGCACTAGATTGGTTTCTTCACATCTTTTAAGCACTCGTGCAAGGTTAGCAAGACAAGAATCAAATGAAGAACCATAAACAGAAAAGTCATCCATGAAAACCTCTACAATATCCTCTATCATATCCGAAAAAATGGCCATCATACATCTTTGAAAGGTAACAGGGGCATTGCAAAGCCCAAATGGCATTCTTTTATAAGCAAAAGTTCCATAGGGACATGTAAAGGTCGTTTTCTCCTAATCATCAGGGTGAATAGGAATCTGCCAGAAACCGCTATAGCCATCTAAATAACAAAAATAATCATGATGGGCTAAGCGTTCTAATACCTGATCAATGAAAGGAAGTGGGAAATGATCTTTTCTAGTAGCTCTATTAAGCTTCCTATAATCTATGCACATCCTCCAACTAGTGGTGGTTCTAGTCGGAATAAGCTCTCCCTTCTCATTTTCTAACACAGTCATCCCCCCTTTCTTTGGGACTACATGGACCAGACTCACCCATTGGCTATCCGATATAGGAAATATGATCCCAGCATCAAGTAATTTAATAATTTCCTTTTTAACTACATCCTTCATGTTAGGATTTAACCTACGTTGATGCTCTATGGTGGGTTTATGATTATCCTCCATGTATATCCTATGCATGCAAAGGGAAGGGGAAATGCCAGTTATATCATCTAGGGAGTAGCCTATGGCTTTCCTATGCATCCTAAGCACATTCAGGAGATTTCCTACTTCCTCATCTTGATTTCGGCTCTTTCGGTCTCCACATTCAATGATCTCATTGTGGGTGTAGAGCATCTTGACTTCGGCTCTTTCGGTCTCCTTATTTGATTGTTTGAATCGGAATTCCGTCACCTCATCCCCAATTTCGAAAGTTAGGAGTCCCCTCCTAACATCGATTATGGCTCCAGCTGTGGCGAGGAACGGTCTTCCAAAGATAATAGGCACTACCGGATCTTCGGGCATTGTCATCACGATGAAGTCGTTAGGAACAAAGAACTTGCCCACTTGAATTGGAAAATCTTCTATTACCCCTATTGGTCTGATACAGGATCCGTCTGCCATGTAAAGCCGCATGTTGATGGGCTCTAGTGGTCCCATATTATCTTTAGACCAGGTTGAGAGAGGGACTAAACTAGCACTGGCGCCCAGATCACATAAAGCCTTGAACTTGTGGTTGCCTATGCCGATCGTTATTGCAAATCTCCCTGGGTCTCCTAGCTTTTCCGGTAGAGCTATCGATCTGACTTCATCCTGCAGCTCTGTAATGGATCTTTTCCTGCTAAGAATATCTTTCAAAAACTTTGGGTAAGCCGGCATTTCGCTTAGGGCCTCAGCGAATGGGATGGAAATATTAATGCCCTGAAGAATTTTTACGAAACGCTTGAACTTACTCTCAGTAGAGTCCATAGATTTCTTAGTCGGAAATGGAAGAGATTTCACCATTCTCGGAACCAAGTTAGGCTCGAGAGGTGAGAGGAGCGGGTCGACACTGGGGTCATTTGTTGGACTCGGCGGGTCGTTACCGACCCCGGTAGGGTCGTTAACTACCCTGGGGTTGAGAGGAAGGCTCGATTTAGAAAACTTACCTGTGGTAGGTTCGTCGGGAACCCTCGAAGCTTCGTCATCCTTGTATATGGGCTCGTTATTTGCCCTCGCTGGCTCGTTAACGAGCCGTTTGGTGACGTCCTCTTCCTTCTTGTCCTTAGCTTGAACTCGCTCCGGCAATGTCTTCCCGCTCCTAAGGTGTACCGCTGCTATTTGTCCCCTAGGGTTCTCCTCGGGACGGCCCAGGAGTTGCCCTTGTGGTCTCGGAATTTGGGCAGCGAGGTTCCCTAGTTGGGAATCAACACTCTTCTTCCATATATCAAACTCTCCCCATCTTCTATTTTGTTGGTTCAGGTTGGCTTGAACTTCATTGATCTTGTTGGTCACTCCGTTAGTGCTTTCCTGTAATCCTTGAACCCATGATGGCGGCTCCTGATGGCCTGGAGGTCGATAGGGTGCAGGTCGTCGATCTGGTGGGGGCACTGCATATTTTTGACTTGTATTCTGATTGCCCTATGCCTGATAGTTGTTTGACATGTCATGATAACAGGGCTGGTTCTTGTATGGTCCTCTCATATAATTCATCTCAGCAATTGTCTCAGCGGCTCTAACCTGCTCTATGTTAGTGCAAGCAGAAGTACTATGTGCAGAAGAACCACATTCTTGACATGATTGAGAGGATTTCAGAAAACTTACCTGCTTCTTCAGACGGTTGAACTCATCTTGTAAGAATTGATTTTTAACATCCGGGTCAACTTCATCTCGGTTAGGTATGTAGAGACGTTTCTGGGGCTGTGGAGTTTGCTGGGTTCCATACATTGCATCATAATTGGAAACTTTATCCAACAGTTACCATGCCTCCGTCGGGTTCATCTCTATAAAACCGCACGCAGCATGTGTGTTGATGCGGTTCTTGGTCTCTGCGTTGATACCCTGGAAAAAGATTTCTTGCAAAACATATAAAGGTTGCCCAAGAGTGGGGCACTGTCTAAGCATCTCTTTAAATCTTTCCCATGTTTCAACGAATGTTTCATTAGGCAGCTGGTGATAGAAGGTGATGCGTTTCCTCAACTCCGTCGTCTTAGCAGGAGGGAAGAACTTTCGAAGTCCAGATAGACTTAGAAGGTAGGCTCTCCAACCAGCTCAGGGCCTTTCCAGTAAGAGACCACCTAAAAGCTTTTAACAAAACATATTCAAGTGAGACACCTTCAGCAGCTATGGTGTCACATAAATCATGAAAATTTCTAATATGCTCCATAGGGCACTCAGTAGGTTTCCCTTCAAACTGAGCCTGTTTAATCAAGGATATGAATTGAGACTTGATCTCAAAGGGTTTCTCTATCTCGGGAAACACGATTGGAGACTCTGGCACCCTCAATTCTGGATGCATATACTGTTTGGCATTCCTCGGATAAGCATTAAGCTCCTCCTGTAGACGAGCATTAGCGGCTCATTGACACTCGTCGTCGGCAGCAGCGCCTTCTTTCTCAGTCTTCAGCGCCACCATCTGATTTCGGAGTTCTTCCATTTGACGAGCCATCTCTTCTGATGTGGCCATGGCTCGGTTTTCTCGCACTCTACGGTGCAGGGAACGTTCAGGTTCTGAGTAATAACCAGTGTTGTCAAACTCAAGCCTTCGTCGTCCTACCGGCATACGCTGAGAAAAAAGACAAAGAAAACAAAAATTAAAAACAAAAACGAGGTCGGGCTATTCCCGAACTCACAGATAAACTAACAAACTCGTTGCTTCCCCGACAACGGCGCCAATTTGTTGAGAGGGTTTCTTGACAACAAATAAATTTATAAGTCAAGACCCCGCTGAGTATAGCGAAGTCAGGATCGTTTCACAAAAAGCAAGGTTGTTCGTTTATCAACTACTAAAAAGCAAATAAAATCAAACAAAATCAAGAACAAGCAGCCTGTTAACGACATTGTCAGGGTCGTTAACGAACCACCGTACCTAAAAAGACTCAACTAACGACCTAAATAAATTCGGTATCGAGGCAAGTAACTCAACAACGAAATTCACTCAATACAATTCAAATAATAAAGAAAGATCTAGGACTGGGGACACAACAACATAGCCAAGCATATAAACTCGTAAGAAGATAAGATCATGCCTTTAAATGGATAGAGTCATCAACTTTCGTTGGTTATCAAGTAAATTAACCTACTTTCGCAATCCTAATTCACTTAACTGTTTGCTTTGGATTTAAAGCTTGAAACTTTCGTATTCAAACAATATCAACCTTCAAGTTACTAACTTTCTCTCTCAATCAAGTTAAAAACTCAAATTACCTCAACTTTCATCTTGGTATAAGCACAACAAACAATCTCGATAATAGATAAAAAGGCATTCAACACATAATCTCACTTATCAAACATGCTCAACTATGTCGTGCTTAACCCCCGATCCTAGAAAAGAAGACTACTCACTAATCATAAATATTAAACAAACAAATTCAATAAAAGAAATCATTGAAACAAATTTCTACTCAAATTAAATAGAAAAATTTGTCTTACAGAAATTCAGAAGAAACCGAAAAAAGGAACAAAACACCGAACCAAAATCTCGATCAACGAACTCGGTAACTCTCGTTCACCGACCTACGAACTCGACTCCGATCCTCTTGCCTCTTCGGTTCTTCCTCCTCTCTAAAATCTCTAAAAAGAATCTCTCTCTAAAAATTCCCCTCAACTTTCTATGCTAGATAGAAGAGTATTTATACTAAAAAGGCTAAAAACTAAAAAGGTTAGAAGATATAAACTTTCCTAAAAAGATAGAAATAAAACTCTAAAAGATAGAAATAAAATCTAAGAAGATAACAAGACCTAAAATACATAATATAATAACCCTAAATATCACAAAAAGATACTCTACCAACACGGAAATAATTTCCCGCACAGGATCGGTGAGTCACAAAGTCAACCCTCGAAATTTCTGTCTCGTGGCCTCGTTAACGAGCCCTCACAACCTCGTTAACGAGCCTGGGCTTGATTTCTTCCACACTTTATCTCGTAAGTCTTGAACTCTGACTTCTTCAAACTCGTATTCCTCCGTCTTTCACTGTAGCACTCCAAATTCAGCTCCATATACCTCCTTTTCCTTGCTAAAACCTACAAAATACATAAAATAGAGTAGCTTCCATACTTTCCATAGAAATATGCAAAACTATCCAAAAACACACAAAACTAAACCTAAACTTATTAAAACTAAACCTAATAAACAATGAAAACCTACTAAAAACTATACTAAAAATGCGAACATCGCGACCCCCGTAGGTTTGACACAAAATCCGTCTGCAATGTACAACCGCATGTTGATAGGCTCAAGTGGTCCCATGTTGGCTTTGGACCAAATTGACAATGGAAAAAAGACTTGCATTGGCGCCTAAATCACATAAAGCTTTGAATCTATGAGCTCCTATACCGATGGTGATTGCAAACTTTCCTGGGTCGCCTAACTTCTCTGGAAGTTCTAGAGATCAGACCTCGTCCGTCAACTCTGACATAAACCTTTTCCTGCTAAGAATATCTTTCAAGAATTTTGTGTAAGCCGACATTTCTCTTAGGGCCTCAACGAATGGTATAGAAATATTTAAGCCCTGCAGAATCTCAACGAAACACTTAAAATTTCCATCTGTTGAGTCCTTAGACTTCTTAGTAGGGAAAGGAAGAGTCTTCACCGATCTCGGAACCAAAGTGGGCTCGATAGGTGGTGCTACCGAATTGACGAGAGGGAAGAGTGGTGCCGTAGAAGGATCGGTACCGACGTAGTGGGGTCGGTACCGAGCCTGGGACTAAGGGAGTGGCTCGGTGTCGATAACTTACCTGGATTGGGGTCGGCGACCCGTGGAGCTTCAATACTGAGGTTTTTAGGCTCGATAACTTACCTGGATTGGGATCGATCTTGGCTGGAGTATCTGATAGCTCGCATTGAGGTAGTGTTTAGGATGCATATTTATGTTTAATTTACATGGTTTTATCTTAGTTTCTAGGTTTTTACGTTTTCTAGGAAATTCGGGTTTTGCGCTTGTTTTGTTCGGTTTTGCAGATCTTTAGGTAAACAAGCATGGACGGGATGGATCTTAGATGATTGTGGAGGATCAAGATGAGGCTTCAAGTCGTGCAAGTGAAGATTGGAAGAGCTAAGGCCCAAGAGGTTGAGGGATAAAAACGCTTAAACTCGGGTCATGCATTGGAGTCTTATTTTCACACCTTTATTTTGCAATGCTTGGTTTGGGAGATATAGTGCTCGGATGAATCTGAATTTGGTATCAATGGAAAGCTAACTCGAAGGTCTACAATTCATATTTCTACTCCGAGTCCAAATTCCAACTCTAAGGGGGTCAAAACAGCCTCTGAAGTGTCACCAGAGTTGCTAAGGCCTGAGCGCGGGTAGAACCAAGGAGAGCGCGACCGCGCTCTGGGGAGTACCAAACCGCGCTCTGGCGCGTTTGTGCGACGCTGACTTGGGCTTCGGGTGATCTTATGGGACGACTCTAATATTTCTTTTGGATATTTTTAGACATAATATAAAACTTTCCTTAGATTTTATTTTAGGATTATGCTATCTTTTGGAGTTTATACAATTTGGAGATTTGTGGGAGACAAAAACCCTAGTTTTTGCAATTGAAGAGAAGTTTGACTCTTGTAAGTTTAATTCCTCTTTAATGTCGATTTCTAGCTAAATTTCTCATGTCCAACTAGTTAGTTGAAGTTGTATGCATGATTGTTTGTGAGATTTGAATTATTTTAGTTTGCCTTGACTAGATTGAATCTCTCCATGCTTGATTGATTAAATTCACTTAGGATTATAATAGATTGGCCACCTATTCTACTTCTAGGTTGCATTTCAACTAGAATATTTAAATAGACGGTGGAATTTGATTATTCACGGATGAATACTTTTATTAAACTTAAAGACGGTGTATATTATGGTTAATCAAAGGCAGAGAATTTAATCACAAGATTTCGTGAATAGACGGTGGAATTCATGAATATTGTTTCTATTGAATGCTTTGAACTTAATTGCATGATCAACTTGACATAGAAGGTTTTCTAGGTTAATTGGTTAAAAGGTTGTTAAAGACGGTGTATATTAACAACCACAATAAGGTTGAATTCATAAATTCACAATAGATTAGTCAAGGGAAATTGAAATAAGGATTATCGATGATGAAAACTCATGTATGCAATGGATACGAAACTAGTTGGACGCTTTTCTCCATATGTGAATCTCAACTTATTTTACTTGCTTAGCTTTATTTAGTTTAATTACTTAGATTTTAGTTTATAATCACAAAAAAACCCTTTCTGCGTAGTAATATTATATAAATACGAATAATTTGATTCCTTGTGGGTTCGACCCTTGCTTCCACTATACCTAGGTTAAGAAGTTAGGAATTTTCTTTGGCAGTGCTTTTATAGCGACGTAAAAGTGCTCGTCAGTATCTTCCTCATTAACGACTTGTTTGTCCTTAGCCTCAGCACGGTCCTATAGTGTCTTTCCACTCCGGATGCGTACGGCTGCTATTTGTCTTCTTGGGTTCTTGTCGGGGCGGCCCGAGAGTTGCCCTTGAGGTCTTGGAACTTGTGCATCAAGATTCCCCAGTTGTGAGTCAATGCTCTTCTTCTAGTTCTCGAATTCTCCCCACCGTTTCATTTGATTATTGAGGTTAGCTTGGACTCCATTGATTTCATTCTTCACTCCATTGATCCCTTCATGAAGTCCTTGCACCCAGGATGGTGGCTCTTGATAGCCCAAGGGTCTATAAGGTGAGGGTCGTCTATCTGGTGGAGGGGTTGTATAGTTTTGATTTTGATTTGAATTTCCCCAAGTCGGATAATTGTTCGGACTGTCATAATTAGCATGAGGATTTCTGTATTGTCCTCTCATATAATTCATTTCAGCGTATGTCTCAGCGGCTCTTACCTGCTCAATGTTAGTGCAAGCAGAAGTAGTATGGGCTTGAGAGCCATATTCAAGACATGGTTGAGAGGTTTTCAAAAAACTTACCTGCTTCTTCAAACGGTTGACCTCACAACATAAGAATTGATTTTGCACATCGAGATCAACTTCGTCTTTGTTTGGAACATAGAGCCGTTTTTTAGGCTGAATCACATACATGACATCATAATTGGTCAATTTATCCAGCAATTCCCATGAAGCATCAGGCTCCATCTCTATAAAACTGCAGGCAGTATGCAAGTTGATGCGGTTCTTCGTCTCAGCGTTTATACCTTGAAAGAATATCACTTGCAAGACGTATTACGGTTGTCCATGGGTGGGGCATTGCCTCAGCAACTCCTTGAATCGCTCCCATGTCTCCACAAATGTCTCTCGAGGCAGTTGGTGATAAGAAGTAATACGCTTCCTTAACTCCATAGTCTTGGCAGGAGGGAAGAACTTAGTCATGAACAAGTCATGCAAGGCTCTCCATGTCCTTACCGATCTAGGAGGTAAGCTTTCTATCCAACTCAGGGCCTTACCTACAAGAGACCATTTAAAAGCTTTAAGTTGGACGTATTCTAAAGAAACACCATCAACAGCAATGGTGTCACATAAATCAACAAAATTCCGAATATACTCCATAGGACATTCAATAGGTTTTTCCTCAAACTGAGCCCTTTTAATTCAAGGATATAAACTGAGATTTAATCTCAAAAGCCCTTTCTATCTCGGGAAGCACTATTGCTGATTCTGGCACCCTCAATTCTAGATGCATTATTTGTTTACGCGTTCACGTTCAGCGTTTACTCGTTCACGTTCAGCGGTAGCAGCAACAACGTCTCGATCAGTTTATAACGCCTCCATCTGCCTAAAGAGGGTGTTCATCTGTTCGGCCATCTCCTCAGGTGTAACGGCCATCGTACGGTTTTCTCATCTCCTTCGATGAAGGACACGTTTAGGCTCAAGAATAATAATCGGATTGATCTAATGCAAACCGACGTCTTCCTTCTTGCATAAGCTGAGAAAACAAACAAAACTAAACAAATTAGAAACGAAAAAGGGGCTAGGCTATTCCCAAACCCACGAGTAATCAAACAAGCACTATTGCTTCCCCGGCAACGACGCCAATTTGTTGAGAGGGTTTCCCAACAACAAATAAATTTTTAGTCAAGACCCCTCTATGTATAGGGAGGTCAGGATCGTCCACTGAAAGCAAGTTATGTTTGATTACTATTCTAGAAAGCAGAATTTAAAACAAAGCAAAGGAGAATTAGGCAAATAACGGTTCAGAAACGTCGGTACCGACCTTGTCACGGTCGGTATCGATGATGTATTTCAACTAAACGCAGGGCAAACAACACAAGAACACACAGGCTCGGTACCGATGTAGCAGCCTCGATACCGATGCTAAAACAGAGTATGAAGAAGTGTTTTCGAATGGGAAAAACAATCTAGGACAAGGGTTTACCACGACATAATCATGTAATTTAAGATAGTGTGAAGGATAAATAACATGCCTTGAAGATAAAGCTATCAACTTTCGTTGATCTAAACAAGCAAATCAATTGACTTTCATGAATTAATTCACTTTCTACTTATTTTTAGATCCAAAGTTCGTAACTTTCGTTAACAAACAATATCAACTTTCAAGTTAAAACTTTATCTTTTCATCAAGCAATAAACTCGAATAACTCCAAGTTTCGAAAGCACAAAACAAGTAGATAAAAGATAAAAGGCAATCAAGCATTCATCACACATTTAATCATGCACAATCATGTCGGGTTTTCTACCCCAATCCTAGAAAAGAGAACTACTCGCTCATTATTGAAAAGAAACAAGCAATAAGATTGAAGGAAAACATCATATGAAACAAAACAAAAGCTTACTTGTAATTAAAACTCGAAACTTGTCTTTTGAATACAAACTTCTTCCCAAAGAAAGCTTCAAAGCAACCTAGAAACTAAAGAGCAAAGAGAAAAATCGTGACTTGAACTTCTCACGCCTCTCTCTTTCCTTTCTCCAACTGAATGAATTCCCTAAAGTAGGTTAAACAAGGGTACTTATACTAGAAAAGCTATCTATAAAGTTTCCATAAAGATAGAACTTCCTAAACTAATAAGATTACGGAATAAAAATATAAAAATCCCAAAGTCGGCACATCTACCGAGCTTGAGAACCTCGGTACCAACCCCTACAGGGGTGGTAGACTCAATTGTTGAACCATCTCGCCCTGGCCTCACTGCAAACCTCGGTACCGAACCCACAAGGTCGGTATCGAGGCTATTTTCCTTGACTTTTTGTACATTTTATAGCCTCTTTTGGATTTGCCCAGATCTTTTAAAGCATCTTCTTTCTTCCTTGACTCGAACATGCTACGCCACCATCTTCTCGATCTCAACTTCTTCGGAACGCTCCTATTTGCTTCGAAAACCTACAAAAACACGAAAACGGAGTGGCTTCCATACTTTTCACAAAATATGCAAACTTATCCAAAAACATACGAAACAGAAACTAAAACTCAACTAAACTTAAGCTAAAGAACTAAGAAAAACACTTAAAAACTATACTAAAAACACGAACATCAAAAATACTAATCAAGGTGATTAAATATTAAAATAACATACCTATTGGCTTTGTATGTGAAGTCCGTAATGACGATATAAGGAAAATTCTTCAACATGCGCAAAATCACATGGAGGCAAAAAACAAGGCATTTATAACATCTGAACCCCATACTCATCTAGGATGGACACCGTATCCTCGATCTTTCAAACACTTTAAAGACTATTGTGTCACCGTTTGTTCTTCACAATCCTCAAGTAGTAACCTTTCCCTCATATTATAGATTTGTCTAATTAAGGTCAATTTTCCCGAGTACCATGTCCTCATCTCTTGAAATACCATCTTAGGGTTGGCTAGATATAAGAACTTCTCATTCACAAACTCCTCCTGCTCAACTGTCAATCAACCCATATATGAATGAGCTACCAAGCTAGTTGGCAGACCATGATTGTGTTGTTCGCATTTTACGGTTAAGGCTCATCCATTTTTTTCCTTTATTCGCAACCCATTCAATTCAAACGGGCATCCACACTTCCTAGTTGGAGTATCGGTAAGCGGCTTATAAATGCTCCTATTTTCTGCTACAGGCAATACCCTCTTACCACATCTATATTTACCGGCTAGATCACAAGTAAGTATGACCCTATTTGGGTTTTTTATTACTAGGACAAAATTCTTCGACATTGTAGTTTGTCTTACCCAATCAAGCATTTCTCTTCAATCATTCCACAAGTCATCGTAGTGAAAGCAATAGAAAAATCTATTCCAACGACCTATAGTTTGAAAATATATAAACAAAATATTATAAATTAAATTTCTTACACTATCCTAATTTTCAAACACTATAATTTTAAAATACTACATTTATATTTTTTCTATACTTCGAACTATCTTTATGAAAAATACTTTTTTCTGTCTCACTTTATGCATCGGATTCAGTTATGTAATCTTCTCTTGGTACATCTTCCTCCTCCTCGTCTATAAAACTGTCGTTTGATGATGAATCTTCCTCCTCGTCGGGAAGATAATCGCTCGAAGACGTCTTTTCCTCTCCGGGTGACATTTTCTATGTAATGATAAGTTGAATGAAGGTTTGCCAAAAAATGATAATAGAAGTTGGTATTTATATGGAAAAATTTGACTGTTTTATTACCATTGGAATACCGCAAGTTTATGATTCGCATAAACAATATCACGAATCTTGGACGCGCGAGTCCAACGGCTACATTTTTGACATGATGTCGTTGAATAGCTGCGAAGTGCAGTAGTACGACGTGAAGGTAGGGTGCGCGTGAAGGCTGGAAGCGCGTCTTTTTTAAGATGAAGGCCATAATTATTCTTAAATCCAGTTTTACATCTAGGCGAAGGCTAAATCGCACGCATCCATGATTGACGTAAATGTGAGCATCTTTACAAACTTTTCCCAGTGCACAAATCAATAGCCAAAAAATATCATCCACCTTATAATAAACGCTTTCAAATTAAGCAAGTTATATCCACTTGAAAAGAAAAGAAAGATAGAGAAAAAATAGAATATATATCTATAATGGTTGAAAATATTTTCAAAGAGATAAACTTCTTTTGGCCGGGGAATGGAGCAAGTTGTATTTATTCAATAGATAAGATAAGTAGCCCCATCCGGGAAAGGTACATCAAAAACTAATAAATTAGCAATAAAATCATGAATATAGAAGAATACGACAAGGGGGATAGCTTTGACATTTGTTTCAAAAATTACAAGCCTACAAATTATGGCCCACAACACATGGTCTGTGTATGTAGAAAAGCCTATAAATAGAAAAACATATATAGAAAGCACTATAAATAGTAAATTCTAGGATAAGCATGCAAACAACTCTTGGATGTGAGTTTAAATAATGCACACATGTGCTCTTCATCTTCCAATGTCAACTTGACAATGGATGGATGACATAATGTAGATTCTTCATTACCATTTTATACTTCAAAGTTCTTGATCTCTACAATGGCTCGTTTTGGTTGAAGTTGTTGTTGTAGCCTTGAGCTTGACCGTTGTTCCACCGGCCATTACCACCATTGTTGAAGTTGCCTCTTCCACCGAAATTTCCTTGAACATAGTTTGCCTCCTCAATTTGCTCGGCCAAGCGCACTTGGCTCTCATTCGGACAAACTTGTGTAGCATGTGTAAAGGATCCACACCCCTCACAAGCTCTAGCATTTTGCTTGTAGTAGTGGACTTGCCTCTTAAGCTTGCTCACTTCACCTTCAAGGAATTGGAGCTTCACATCCTTGTCAATATCTTCTCCCTTTGGATCATATAAGTTCCTTGCACCTTCACCTTGAACTTTCACCTCTTTGCTAGCTTGACTCACCCCATACATGGCCTCATAATCGGATAGCTTGTCAAGTAGCTCCCAAGCTTGATCTGGTGTCAAGTCTATGAACCCACAATCGGTGTGGAGATTGAGCTTGTCCTTCGTTGCCGGATTGATGCCTTGGAAAAAGATGTCTTGGAGCACATATGGTTGTTGGCCATGAGTAGGACATTGGCACAACATCTCCTTGAAACGGTCCCATGCTTCGAAGAGAGGCTCATTCGGACCTTGTTGAAAGCTTGCAATTTTCCTTCTTAGCTCGGTTGTCTTTGAGGGCGGGAAGAACTTCATCAAGAAAGCATCATGGAGTGCCTTCCAAGTTGTGATCGACCTAGGGGCTTGGCTCTCGAGCCAATGTGTGGCCTTGCCCCCAAGTGACCACTTGAACGCCTTTAGAAGCACATACTCCAACGTCTCCTCGTCGGTAGAGATCGTCTCACACATGTCCACAAAGCGTTTGACGTGCTCTATGGGACACTCATGTGGACGGCCCTCGAATTGATCACACTTGATGAGGGAGATGAATTGCGTCTTGATCTCAAAATTCTTGGCAACCTCGGGAAGCACAATAACCGGTTCGGGTACCCTCAACTCCGGATGCATGTATTGGCGTGCATTCCGGGGTAGAGCGTTGAGTTGAGCCTCGGCCCTCATCCGTTGCTCCCGTTCTCTTCTTGCCACCGCCTCTTGATTGTCCTTCTCAAGTTGCAATCTAGCCATTTCGGCCCTAAGTCGAGCCAACTCCTCATCACCATGGAGAACTTGATTCTCCATCCTTTTCCTTCTTCGGGCTTCTTTGAGAATACTTTCCGGATAACTCAAAACTCAAGCTCAAGTGTTCCTCGGGAGGAACAAGCTCGCATACACCTACGAAACAAAGACACAAACCAAAACAAATCAAAAACAAACAAAGGGTTTGGGCTATTCCCTCACCCAAATCACTACCAAAACACAAGAAACTCACCAAATTGTAATGACCAAGCTCGATCAAACCCGTAAATTTAGCAACCGAACGAAGACTCGAGACCCATATTGACCCGAACCCGGTTGATCTGGACCCGAATCCGACTTGCCCGAGCCATTTGACAAGTCTACCTAATGATGAAAAATTTGTATATTGTTGCTTGTCCGTGGTACGGAGAGGTCACTATAAATTTCATGAAATTTAATTCATAACTTGTTATTTTTGTCGTAATCTAGTACATAAATCGTATTTTATGGGTTCATGTCTTTATACGATTATGTTAATAACAATTATCAATAAGGTTCATGGAATTTAATTCACAATACTTCTTACTTGTGTTATGTATTCTCGTTCATAAATGGTATGATTTCAAAATTTTCTATGCTATTCGTTTTAAAAAAAAAACTCTAAGCTCTATTTTGATCATTATTTTAGGCATTTTTTCGAACACATGGTGGGCGGTTATATAATTATTTACCATTAGACTTTGTTTTTAATCAAAAACATGAAATTGTAAATCAAAACATACACAATATCCATAGGTTTGATCAAAATCAACAAAAAATAGGCCAAAACACACACAAAAAACATGTAAATCAAAGTGCCAAGCTCCCAAATTTGAAAATCTCCGAATGTTAACTTGAAACTATACAACAAAGACCTATACTAGAATCTATAAAGAGAGAACAAAATTAGAAGAAGTAATTTCTGAAGAAAAATCGATTGAAAAAAGTGAATTAAATCTCCCCGTTCAATAGGACGAAGATGACCCTATAGCTTGTGTTCTGATTCAATAGATAAAAAAAAACATACCCCTCCATTTAAAAATGACTTAAACACGTGTATTAATTATGATCATCGATATATCATGGTTAAATGAATTAAATTTGCTCGCATATTACACTTTAACAATTAAATGTACCTGATCATGATTCTTATTTATATTGAAAGCTAATATATAATATATGTATGTGAATGACAAATTCTAAGGATATTATATAATTGTGTGTGTTCCAATACTCATCAATAAAACACCTGTCACGAGCTGCTGAATTACTCCATTTTTATTACTCAGTCTAAAGGGCTAAAAAGTCTTGTCATTACCTGTTGGATCGTAACTGGTTAGCGAGAGCTTGGGAATTGGTTGTTAAGTTGTTCCCAAGGCAGCGGAAAAGACAATATCGCAAGTATTAGAAGGCTGAAAGAACACAATTCCCTTATAGAGGAACCCCACTACAACCAACTAGTTGTGTGGGTAAACCTTAACCTCCGCTTGGAGGATTTTGAATGACTTACTTGTATTATTGATTATGTTCCTTAATTACAAACAACCAGATTCAAACTTCTTTGTTCCTACGAGTTCTACCTAACTCTAGCAACACTAATGAATCTTCGCAACTTAGTTCCTAAGCGAACAACAATAATTGAACAAGTAACTCAAACCTTACACCGATTCGCAGTTCCCTTGCTCCCGGGACTTGGCTTCACCGTCGTCGAGATCAGACACTCGCCGCCGGTGAATTCTCTTATTCTTTCTCTTTCTCTTTGTTTGTGTGTATGAGTGAGTTCTGGGAGAAGTACTTAAACCTAGCACTATTCATTTGGCTTTATACTCGGTTGTACTTAGGCTTCAATCACATCTTTCATTGTGTCCGAAATGCCCTTTGCTTGCAGCCCAAGTTGTACAATCTTCACATGTGACTTCGATTTGAACTAGGTCAACTTCTTGAATCAATCGGACCGTTGAATCTCGTGACAGTCTGATCCTCAGACTGTGCCTTCATTCTGTCCAAGACAGGATCCCGCGATTTGCGCTTAACGGTCTTTGTCTTCACATGTGAGTTCCCATGTGATGGGAATTGTCTTCTTCAGAGTTCCTTTGAGAGAAACTCTTCAGCGTGTATGATTGTGTTCCTTATCCATTCATGGGATTTCCCATAGCATGGGAACTTTCTTTGTTGGACCTGTGTTCCTTAGAAATACTTGGACAAAGCACGTTAGTTCCCATATGGTGTTTGTCATTATCAAAACTGGAGAATGGTCTCGTTGTTCCGATGTTTAGAACTAGAGGTCCCAACATCGTTCCAACAATTTCCCCCTTTTTGATGATGACAAACCCATCACAAAATAAGCAAGTATTTCAAAGCATGATATGCAGATGAGTTCCTAAGAAAGTTCCTAGGGAGCCACTTCTTGTGAAACACGAAGTTCGTACTTAGCTTTTTATGCATTTGTTCCCCCTTAGCTTAAGCATATTCTGTGATATCTTTTCAACTTAACTCATTTCGCATTTTTTGTATTTCCCCCTTTTGACATCATCGAAAACAAATAACACATAAATAAGGAAGAAAGGAACACACAATCATACTAAAAGTCATTTCATTACTTAAGAAAAAGGGAAGATCATGGGCTTGGTGGGAGCAGGGCATCACACAGCCGGGTGACAACGTGTAGCATTTTTGCTTGTTCCCTTGCGATCCTATCCAAAGTGTTGGCCATATGCATCAACACTTGTGTGTTCCCATCCTGGGGGCCGTCACCAGATGTCAGCTGTTCTTGTTCCTCCACTGGCTCGGAGTGACGCATTTTCTGGACCACAGAAATGTCCAGTTCCCTGCCGATGGTGACCTCTTCTTTGGAGGAGTCATAGAGGCCCTCTCTGAGCATGAGTTTCTTGATCAGGCCAGCATAGGAAAGGGAATGGGACGCCGAGGCCACGCACTTTTCCATGTGCCCTAAGATTATTCGTGGGAGATTGATGGATTTTTCAGGAGAAAGTGATAGAGGAGAGTGGCGTCAGGAATGTTGATGTGAAAACGCTTTTCCTGGCGAGGGATCACCACATTTATGATGAACTGATGTGCCAACTTGGCGATGAGAGATAGATGATGGGTCGACATTCTAGTGGTGGGAACGCGGCCCTCATAGATCGTGTTGTAGATCTCAACGCTATTTTAGTCGCCCCATCTCTTGGAGGGCAAAGCATTGAGGCCCTGGACAGGGACCTGTAGTTGAAGGCGAATGGTGGAGGTTGTGAAGATGAAATCATCGCCATTGAGGGAGAGAGTTCTCTTGGTTCCCTCTCCTTGGACGACGAAGTGGTTGTAGAAGAGGCGCGCCTGAGAAGGATCCACACTCACAGCCTTGTCACAGATGTGTTCCCATCCTTGGGCCTTGATCGGTTCCCACAGTTGCCCGAGCCCTTGTTCTGTGAGTTGTTCTTTGGAGAGGATGAGAGGGGGAAGGAGTTTGCGAGTTTCAGATACGAGCACCTTCTTGGGAGCAGTTCCCTTCCCTATCTTGTTCTTGGTCTTGTTCCCCCTAGAGGCTGTAGCCTTTCGTTTTTGGTGGGGGGATGCAGACGCTTCAAGCAGTAGAGGGAGGTCCCTTGTTGCTTGGGAACCCTCCGACACCACCAATTGGTGTCTTGGAGTTGGGATGCTGGTAGGCTCTTTGGCAGCAGGAGCCTCCTCTTGTTCCTCAGCGTCATCGCTGGAGGTCCCTTCATCTTCAGAGGAGGTCAGCCTTGTCTCCTCTTCGTCATCTTCCTGGTGACGGTTGGACGACCCAACTTTATTAGACAGAGCTGGGACCTATTTTTCTTGAGCCTCCTTTTCTTGGGCCTCCTTTTCTTGGGCCTCGGTGTCTTGCTCGGAGGGAGGCACAAGGAGGACTCCTCGGAATTCTTCCTCAAGGGCCTTGAGTTGGGCCTCTTCTTCAGCAATTTCCATGACTATGGGAAGATGCTCCTTGCCCTTTTTGCCGAGAACCATCGCGATTGGTAGGTCGTCCTCATCGGAGTCGAGGTCGACGGTGTTCTTGGCGGGAGAGGGAGAAGGGAGTTTTACGGTGGAGGGATAAGATGGAGGGGGAGGGGAATTTTGTGGAGTTAGGACCTTGGGGGTGGAAGGAGGAGGAGTGATGTTTGATGCCTTGGGACTAGGGTTCCCAGAGGTGGTTTTTGGATTTTGAGAGGGAGACTAGGCTATGGGGGAGGTGGGTGGTGGCGGTTGATTCTGGGATTGTGAGGTCCCAGAGGTGGGTACGAGGGGAAAAACGAGAGGAGGTTTAATGGCGAAGGAGGTGGGTTTAGAAAGGTTGAGAACTTCCTCCATGTTGAGGAAAGATTTCTTTTTGGGTGACGAGTAGAGAGAAGAGGATGACATTTCGGAATGTTTTCGTTTGGAGGAAGATTTGGATTTTGAGGAGTGTTTGGATGGATTATTGGATGTGGATTTTTTTGGTTTGGATTTTTCGTGTTTAGATGGGGGTTCGGAACCGAAACTATCGACGATGACAGTTCTGGATGAAGAGGGAGGTGGGGGAAGGGTGGAGGTTAGTGGCGCTGGGAGTTGCGCTGCCGGAGGAGGAGGAAGAAAGGTACTTACGTAGTTGTAGAGTCCCTCGATGAGGATTTTGCTCCTTCTCGATGTCTTCCATCATAGAGATGAAAAGGGCTTTTAGGATTGTTTTAAATCCATTCTTTCATTTCGGCATAAGAATGGGTTGGAGCCATGAGAAGTTTTTTGGGGAAGGTAAGGAGTTTGGAGTTTTTCTCGAAAGACAGGGTGAGAAGGATTCAGAGAAGGTGAGTTGCAGAGGGTGAAGGATGAGGAAGTGCCCAAAAATAGCAATTTAGGGTTATTAAGAGAGAGGCGGAAAGGGGTAGAAGGGGAAGATGGAAACCTCGATAACCGTTGGCCAATGAACGTGGAAGAGCGTTTCAACTTCCATCGCACGCTTCTGACACACGTCGTTTTCTTCCTTGGGAAAAGGCTTTTGATTTTTGAATACTTGTCCCAAAAAGCTTCAGAGTCTAACACATAAATACGTTTCCCAAGTGACTTTTCAGCGTCTTTAGAAGGTAGTATTCCCTTGCTGGTGCACACCAGTTTCCATGTCTTTCAAAAGGTCAGATTGAGTGGAGAGGTTAAGGGAACTCACACTCAAGTTATTTGTGAGGCTAGGGAACTCAACAGGGAACGAGACAATTACAACTCGATAAAAGGGACAAAGAGTTTGGCTCATGAGAAGTGTTTGTCTGGTCCTTGGCTTAGGGTTGGTTTTATGATCAACCGTCATAGTGGCTTGTAGAGAGGGTTAAAGGGAACTCTGGGTGATCATTTTGGGCCAAAAGGAGAATGTTCCACTGTACAAATATAAGATCTAGACTAGTAACATGGCAAAATAAAAGCAATAAATCCAAGTGTTCCTTATCATGCATTTCTAGTTAAACTAGTCAGGCATTAAGGGAGAGACAAACAAGGACTTGTTTAGTTTAGAGTTATCATCCCTAGAAGCATTCGAAAACGCTGGTAGGGACGTTTATCTAAAGCTTTAGTGAGAATGTCCGCAATTTGCTCTTCCGTTCTACAATGTTCCATAGAGATGTTCCCATTCTCAATATTATCACGTAGGAAATGATGTCTAATGTCTATATGCTTGGTCCTAGAGTGATGCACATGATTTTTGGAAATGTTAATGGCACTAGTATTATCACAGAGTATGGGAACTAGGCCAAAAGACATACCGTAATCCTGGAATTGAGACTTAAGCCATAGAACTTGGGAACAGCATGATGCGGCAGCCACATATTCTACTTCAGCTGTGGAGAGTGCCACCGAGTTTTGCTTCTTGGATCCCCATGAGACTAAGCATGACCCTAGGAACTAGGCCATTCCAGATGTGCTCTTTCTATCAACCAAGTGCCCTGCAAAATCTGCTTCTGTATATGCAATGAGCTCAAGGGATCTATTCCTTGGATACCAAAGGCAGGTTATCGTTCCCTTTGAGATACCTGAAAATCCTCTTCACCTCTTTCAGGTGTGATTCTTTGGGGTTAGCTTGAAAACGAGCACAAAGACATACGGAGAACATGATATCAGGTCGACTAGCAGTTAGGTATAGAAGGGACCCGATCATACCTCGATAATTTCTTTGGTCCACACTTATACCTGTTTCATCCGCATTGAGCCTTGAGTTTGGTGAGATAGGAGTGTCAATGGGCCTGGAGTATTCCATCCCATACTTCACGAGCATTTCTCTAATTTATTTTTGTTGATGAATCCGTGTTCCCTCCTTTGTTTGAGATATTTGGAGTCCCAAGAAGAACGTGAGTTCCCCTATGAGACTCATCTCAAACTCACTGCTCATGAGGTTCTTAAAGTTCTCTACAAGATTTTCGTTAGTTGCTCCATAAACAATGTCATCAACATATACTTGTACAATCAAAATATCCTTAGATTCTTTCTTTAGGATCAAGGTTTTGTCTATGGAACCTCGAAGGTATCCATGAGACAAAAGGACTTGAGCGAACCTGTCATACCATGCTCGGGGAGCTTGTTTGAGTCCGTAGAGGGCCCTCTCTTGGAAGTAGACATGGTTGGGTAGCTTTTCATCTTCGAATCCTGAGGGTTGAGCTACGTATACTTCTTCCTTGAGATGTCCATTGAGAAAGGCCGTCTTCACATCCATCTGGTATAACTTGCATCCTTTGTGAGCTGCATAGGCTATGAGGAGACGGATTGCCTCAATTTGGGCAACTGGTGCGAAGGTCTCATCGTAGTCGATTCCTTCCTCTTGCCTGTAGCCTTGTTCAACCAAGTGTGCCTTGTTCCTTGCTACAACCCCAGTATCATCAAGCTTGCTTCTAAAGACCCATCGAGTTCCTATGATGTTCTTGTTCTTGGGCCTAGGAACGAGCTTCCACACTTTGTTCCTCTCGAATTGATGGAGTTCCTCTTGCATAGCTTGGATACAGTCTGGGTCCTTTAGAGCTTCTTTGATATTCTTTTGTTCCACCAATGAGACAAAGGCATTAAAAGCATAGAAATTATTGAGAGAGGAACGAGTTTGTACACCTTTGTCATAGGGAGTGATGATGTTATCTATGGGGTGATCCCTTTTCTTATTGGTTCGGATAAGTGAGACATCAACCTGTTCCCTTGTCCCTTCATCTGTATCTTGAGCCTCCTCTTCCACAGGGGAACAATTATTTTCAACTTCTTCGCTGAGACTCTCGTCAGAATTCTCTTCAGGGTTCCCTCGATGTTCCCCCTGAACACTGGATTCTGGTACATTTTCACTTTTTGATCTCCTTCGTTGCCTTGAGCTTGATTCCCATGCCAACTTCCATTCTCTTGATTAGAGTCTCATATTCTTTGAAGGTGTCTGATTTTGATCTCAAGAAAAGAACCCATGTAAACCTTGAAAAATCATCAATTAAAACATATATGTACCTCTTTCCTCCGAAACGTTCGGTGTCCATGGGACCACAAAGATCCATGTGAACTAGCTCCAAGGGCCTTGTTGTGCTGACTACCCTTTTTGGTTTGAAGGAACTTCTGGTTTGTTTGCCACGAACACAAGCTTCACACATTTTGGCACCTTCAATGTTTATTCGAGGAAGGCCAATGACCAGGTCTTGTAGATAGAGCTTTAGGATCTGACTGATGCCTGCATGGCCCAGTCTCTTGTGCCAGAGTTCCGTTTCATCAACGGGACTGGCTAAGCACAATTTTCTTGGTGGCTCAAAGTCTGTGTCCACCACATAGATGTTATTGGACCTTCTTCCTTTCAGGATGATTTTGTTAGTCTTTTTGTTGATCACTAGACATTCCCTTGAATCAAATGTGACGGTGTTGTTCCCTTGGTCACATATCTGGGAAACGCTCAAAAGATTGAATCCCAAGTCCCTTACCAAGTTAACGTTGCTGATTTTGATTGATTTGTTGAGTAGTACTTCCCCTGTTCCTATGATTTCCCCTTTATTCTTGTTGCCAAAGGACACATGACCTCCTTCGGCCTTTGGGTGGAGTGAGGTGAGGTTTTCTTTGTTTCCAGTCATGTGGTTAGAACATCCACTATCAATGACCCATGTGTTGTTCCCCCTTACTGCCACCTACAATAAAAGTTAGTTTTTGAGGACCCAGGCAAGATGACTCTTGCCTGGTCCCTTGCAAGGGAAGACATTCTCAAATAACACATAATCAACAATGTTAATATCACGAGAGTACTTGTTATAGGCAAAGTTCCTATGGTTGTTCCTTTTTGTGGGATCTCTAGCAGATTTTTTGGCTTGTTGATTCTGCCTGTTACAGTACTCGTAGTTTCTCTGGGTTTGTGCCTTAGCTTTGGGACATCTTTCCTTGTAGTGCCCATGAGCACCACAGTTCCAGCAAGTCTTATAGTATTCTCTTAGGTAGTACTTAGGATGGGGTCTCTGTATCCTGTTCCTATCCATGGTTTCCTTGTTGTACACCCTAGACCTATTTCCCTTAGCTATTTGAACATACAGCTTATGTCCAGTGTTCCCAGTGTAATAGGCTACTTCTCCATTCACTCTACTCACCAAGACACGGAGGTGTGCATTTTTCTGTTTCTCACACCGAAGCTCTAAGGCCCTACACTCGTTGATCTCTTTCTCACTCAAATGGGACTTTCCTTTCTTAGGGCTCTCTGACTCATACCCTATTCCGTGTCTGGCAGGGACAAACTTGGTTTGGGAACTGGAGGCTTCAGGGTTCCCATTTGTTTTACTTAGGTTTTGTAGAAGAGTGTTCTCATCACTCTCTAGAGTTTTAAGCTCACTCTCAAGATCTACGATGTGAGACACAGAGGGCTGAAGTTTTTCAAGAAGGGACACACAGTTGGGACATGGCTCAAGACCAACTAGTTCAGCATTGGTGTGTTCCGATTTTTCCAACTTCTTTTGTAATTTAATGTTATCTTTGACAAGGCTTGAAAGAATTTTTAGCAACTCAGGTTTTTCATAAATATTCAAGGAAGCAAGAAGAGATTCAGTAGTTACCTCACTGGGTTGTTCCCTAGTGGTGTCTCCTATGGCCATGGCGCACATGTCGGGGGATGCCCATGACTCAGGATCTTCGTCCTCGTCATCGTCCCAGGTGGCGATGTAGGCTTTCTTCCCTTGCTTACGGTCGTCAGTTCCTAGTGGGCACTCCTTCGCAAAGTGTCCCTTTTTGTAGCACTTGTAGCATGTCACGTCCGAGAGGTCCTTCTCAACAGGTTTTCTTTGGGAACTTTGTCCTTTCTAAGAGTTCCCATTTCCCTTTTTGAACTTTCCTTTGTAAAAGGATCGAAGGGCCTTTGTTACGAGGACTAGCTCCTCATCCTCTTCTTCCTTAGATTCTTCATGTTGCTCTTGAACTGACTTGAGCATCTTTTCAAGTTTGAGGGCAATCCGGCCCCTTGGTGTGCCCTCTTTTTCTCCTTGTCATCTGTCTTTCTTTTCTCATGTCCCACCAGTTTTCCAAAGACCTGGTGGAGCATAAGAGTTTTTTTTTCGGGGTTCTCCTTGAACATCGTTCTCTCATTTGCACACTCTCTAGTCAGCTCGTTGAAGAGTTGTTCAACATTCATTTTGTCAGTGATTTCCTTTTTAGTGATCCCAAGACCAACCATCTTGGTGCAAAGTCTCTCAAAACGGGATTGGTAACTATCGACGGACTCTCCCATTTCCATTTGGAAGTTAAAGAACTCCCTCCTCGCATTCATCTGAAGATCTTCTCGGAGGTCTGAGTTCCCAATATGCATTTGTTGAATGGCTTCCTACACTTCCTTGGCTGTGTCTAGGTTTGCCATCCTGTCGCAATCTTGCACCGTCATAGCATTTTTGAGGTACTGTATGGCCTTGAAGTTGGCCTCCATGCACTTTTACTCATTTTGTCCCCATTTGGTGAGGTCATTCTCAATAGCTGGATCAATTTTGAAGTTCCCTTTCTCTAAAACGCACCAAGCTTGGTAGTCCTGGCTACGCATCCAGTTGGAGGCTTGCTATTGTTGTGACCGACTTGGGTGAGTTCGTGAGCCATTTTGAAACCTGCGATGCTAACACAAATCTAGAGTAACCTACTCTGATACCAATTGTTGGATCGTAACTAGTTAGCGAGAGCTTGGGAACTGGCTGTTAAGCTGTTCCCAAGGCAGCGGAAAAGACAATATCGCAAGTATTAAAAGGCTGAAAGAACACAATTCCCTAATAGAGGAACCCCACTACAACCAACTAGTTGTATGGATAAACCTCTACCTCCGCTTGGAGGATTTTGAATGACTTGCTTGTATTATTGATTTTGTTCCTTAGTTATAAACAACTAGATTCAAACTTCTTTGTTCCTACGAGTTCTACCTAACTCTAGCAACACTAATGAATCTTCTCAACTTAGTTCCTAAGCGAACAACAATAACTGAACAAGTAACTCAAACCTTACACCGATTCGCAATTCCCTTGCTCCTGGGAACTTGGCTTCACTGTCGTTGAGATCAGACACTCGCCGCCGGGGACTTCTCTTTTTCTTTCTCTTTCTCTTTGTTTGTGTTTATGAGTGAGTTCTGGGAGAAGTACTTAAACCTAGCACTATTCATTTGGCTTTATACTCGGTTGTACTTGGGCTTCATCGCATCTTTCATTGTGTCCGAAATGCTCTTTGCTTGCAGCCCAAGTTGTACAGTCTTCACATGTGACTTCGATTTGAACTAGGTCAACTTCTTGAATCAATCGGACCGTTGGATCACTTGTGACAGTCTGATCCTCAAACTGTGCCTTCGTTCTGTCCAAGACAGGATCTCGCGATTTGCGCTGAACGGTCTTTGTCTTCACATCGGAGTTCCCATGTGATGGGAACTGTCTTCTTCAGACTTCCTTTGAGAGAAACTTTTCAGCGTGTATGCTTGTGTACTTTATCCATTCATGGGAGTTCCCACAGCATGGGAACTTTCTTTTACTGGACCTGTGTTCCTTATAAATACTTTGACAAAGCACGTTAGTTCCCATATGGTGCTTGTCATTTTCAAAACTGGAAAATGGTCTCGTTGTTCCGATGTTTAGAACCAGAGGTCCCAACATCGTTCCAACATTACCGCACCTATTTTCAGAAATTTAATTAAATTGAATCAATTTTGCGATAAAATGAGATTCATAGTAGTAATTATCTTTTGGTGGGTGGAATCTTGTGATTAACTTTATTTACTAGGCATGCTTGCCTGCTATATATACAACGGTCAATGTGCATGGTTGATAGCTCCACTGTACCTGAAGTGACAAATTATCCATTCTAACATTTATAATCTCCTTAGAATTTGTCATTCACGTACATTTATTATTCTATTCCCGGTAGAGATTTTACTTTGTTGCATTTTGACTTATTCTTAGTGTAAATTCTAATTTCTATTTGAGCCTTCAGATTGTTGGCCCAAGGCCCAATCTGTTTGTTTCCATAGTTGGGGCGTAATCGGCCCAATATATGGACCATCCACGAGTCACTCAATCATCATACCCTTTTGTAAGGAGGAAAAAAAAAGAGCTCTCAAGTCTCTCGTCACTCGTCTGTCACAAATCACACAGCAATGTGCTCTAACAATAACTTATTGGCAATGCAATGGTTTTTCTCTTCACTTGCTTAATTGTCCTTTTTTAACTTATTGGCAATGCAATAACTTTTGTCCTTTTTTAAATTGATATGGGTTATCTCATAGTCTCATAGACTACCGATGTTAAAAATGGGAAGCCGACGCCTTTTTTTCATATGCCAAAGGCTGCAGAGGACAACGCTTAATGATGCTATATTATGCTAAAACATAATTGGAATTTGAATTAGTTCATCTAGAAAACCAAGTAGTGACACACTGGCAAGGCGGCGGATCGATCTAGAACTACCACTAATTTCAATGTATACAATGAACCATATAAACATATGACCCCATAAAAAGAAGAAATAATCATCTATTCATTTATTAATGTTATGGCAATCACATCACAACATGTCACCTCTTCTACATAGCATATCAATGCACAACATGCATGGTAGTTTTTCCTTTCAATCTAATTAAAGCATTAATATATGTATATTGTATGCACATGATTGAGATACGTGACCTTACGGGTTTAGTTCCAGTGGAGTTGTAAGAAAACTCTATGGGTAGAGTTAGCGAAATTGACCAAGCCCAAGCTCGTTAACGAGGCTGTGAGGGCTCGTCAACGAGGTTACGAGATAGAGTTTTCGAGAGTCTGATTCTGTGACTTACCGATCCTGTGCGGGAATTAATTCCGTGTCGGTAGAGTGTTTTTAATGAATTTTAGGGTTATTATATTATTTATTTTAGGTCTTGTTATTCTTCTAGATTTTATTTCTATCTTTTTTATAGTAGATTTCTATCTTTTAGAAAAGTTTTTATCTTCTAGCTTTTTATTTTATAGCCTTATTAGTATAAATACCCTTCTATCTAGCCTAGAAAGGGGGGGAGGATTGAAGGAAGCAAGTAGTGAAGGAGGAAGAGCTGAGAGAGAGAGAGAGAGAGAGAGAGAGAGAGAGAGAGAGAGAGAGAGAGAGAGAGAGAGAGAGAGAGAGATGAGTCGGAAGGTCGAGATCGAGAGCCACGGTGGACGAAAGTTTCCGGGGTCGTTAATCACGAGATTTTGATTCAGTGTTTTGTATTTTTCGGTTTCTTCTGAATTTCTGTAAGACAATATTTTTGTATTCTTAATTCGAAGTAGTTGTTTTGTTTTCAATGTTTTCTCTTGTTGAAGTTATTTGTTTCTTAGTTATGAATAGTGAGTAGTTTTCTTATCTAGGGTCGGGGTTGAAACCTGGCATAGTTGTGCATGGTTTGATGATGAGATGATGTGTTGAATGCCTTCTATATTTTTGAGATTGTTTGTTATGTTTATACCTAGATGAAAGTCAAGGTAATTTGAGTTTTTGACTTGATTGAGAGAGAAAGTTATAAACTTGAAGGTTGATGCTGTTTGAATACGAAAGTTTCAAGCTTTAGATCCAAAACAAGCAATTGAGTCAATTAGTTTATGAAAGTAGATTAATTTACTTGCTAAGTCAATGAAAGTTGATGAATCTATCTATTTAAAGGCATGATATTTATCTTTTTACGAGTTTATGTGCATGATTATGTTGTGGTAACCCTTGTCCTAGATCTTTGTCTTATTTGAATTCTCCTAGGTTATATTCGTTACTGAGTTCGTAGCCTCGGTACCGAACCTATTTAGTTCGTTATTTTGAGTCATTTGTTTGCGGTGGTTCGTTAACGACCCTGACAACGTCGTTAGCGAGGCTGCTTGTGAGTGTTTGCTTGTTTTTGTTTGATTTTTAGTAATCGATAGATAAACAAACCTTGCTTCTCGTGGAACGATCCTGACTCCCCTATACTCAGCGTGGTCTTGACTTATAAATTTATTTGTTGTCCAGAGTAAAGGCCCGTCAACAAATTGGCGCCGTTGCCGGTGAAGCAACGAGTTTGTTTGTTTATCTGTGGTTCTGGGAATAGTCCTACCCCGTTTTTGTTTTTAATTTTTGTTTTCTTTGTCTGTTTTCTCAGCGCATGTCGGTAGGACGTCGCAGGCTCGAATTTGACAACGCTGGTTATTATTCGGAATCTGAATGTTCCCTGCACCGTAGACGCCGAGAGAACCGAGCCATGGACAAACCTGAAGAGCTGGCTCGCCAGTTGGAAGTCCTCCGGAACCAGATGGAGGCGTTGAAAACTGAGAAGGAAGACGTTGCTGCCGAGGCTGAGCGTCAACGGACTACCAATGCTCGTCTATAGGAAGAGTTGAATGCCTATCCGAGGAATGCCAAACAATACATGCATCCAGAACTGAGGGTGCCAGAATCACCAATCGTTCTTCCGGAGATAGAGAAACCATTTGAGATTAAATCTCAATTTATATCCTTGATAAAGCGGGCTTAGTTTGAAGGGAAACCTACTGAATGCCCTATGGAACATATTAAAAATTTTCTTTATTTATGTGACACCATAGCTGCTGAAGGTGTCTCACTTGCCAAGACAACGGAGTTGAGAAAACGCATGACCTCCTATCACCAGCTGCCTAATGAGACTTTTGTTGAAACATGGGAAAGATTTAAAAAATGCTTAGACAGTGCCCCACTCATGGGCAACCTTTATATGTTCTTCAAGAAATCTTTTTCCAGGGTATCAACGCAGAGACCAAGAACCGCATCAACACGCATACTGCATGCGGTTTTATAGAGATGGACCCTATGGTTGCATGGGAATTGCTGGATAAGATGTCCAATTATGATGCCATGTA
This sequence comes from Fallopia convolvulus, assembly GCA_964016875.1. Taxonomy (NCBI): domain Eukaryota; kingdom Viridiplantae; phylum Streptophyta; class Magnoliopsida; order Caryophyllales; family Polygonaceae; genus Fallopia; species Fallopia convolvulus. The sequence goes on from OZ024720.1 coordinate 11,809,740, forward strand.
TGGAACCCAACAACCTCCACATCCCCAGAAACGTCTCTACGTGCCTAACCGAGAAGAAGTTGACCCGGATGTTAAAAATCAATTTCTACAAGACGAGGTCAACCGCATAAAGAAGCAGGTAAGTTTTCTGAAATCCTCTCAATCCTGTGAAGAGTGTGGTTCTTCTGCCCATAGTACTTCTGCTTGCACTAACATAGAGCAGGTAAGAGCCGCTGAGACGATTGCTGAAATGAATTACATGAGAGTCCCATACAGGAACCAGCCTAGCAATTTTGACAGTTCAAACAACTATCAGGCGTGGGGCAATCAGAATCCAAATCCAAACTATGCAGCACCTCCACCGGATAGACGACCTGCGCCTTATCGACCTCCAGGCCATCAGGAGCCACCATCTTGGGTACAAGAGTTACATAAAAGCATTAACAGAGTCCACAACAAGGTTAATAAAGTTCAAGCCAACCTTAACCACCAAAATAAAAGATGGGGAGAGTTCGATGTATGGAAGAAGAATGTTGATTCCCAACTAGGGAACCTTACTGCACAGATTCCGAGGCCTCAAGGGCAACTTCCGGGCCGTCCCGAAGTGAACCCTAAATGATAGATAGAAGCAATACACCTTAGGAGCAGAAAGACATTATCGGAGCGTGCCCAGGCTAAGGACAAGACGGAAGAGGATGCCACAGTTCAGCTCGGTAACGAGCCAACGAGGGCAAGTACCGAACAAGCATACCATGGTGACGAGGCTCCGAGGGTACCTAACGACCCTAATCCAGGTAAGTTTTCTAATCCGATCCCTCCTTTCCATCCCATGGTAGTTAACGACCCCATCAGGGTCGGTAACGACCCGCCGAGCGTACCTAACGACCCTAGTGTCGACCCAATAACTCCACCTCTCGAGCCCAACCTGGTTCCGAGAATGGTGAAATCTTTTCCATTTCCCACTAAGAAATCTATAGACTCTACTGAGAGTAAGATCAAACGTTTCGTAAAGATTCTTCAGGGCATTAATATTTCCATCCCATTCGTTGAGGCCCTAAGCGAAATGCCAGCTTACATGAAATTTTTGAATGATATTCTTTGCAGGAAAAGATCCATCACAGAGTTGCAGGATGAAGTCAGATCTATTGCTCTACCAGAAAAGTTAGGAGACCCAGGGAGATTTGCAATAACGATCGGCATAGGCGACCACAAGTTCAAAGCTTTATGTGATCTGGGAGCCAGTGCTAGTTTGCTTCCTCTCTCAATCTGGTCTAAAGCCAACATGGGACCGCTAGAGCTTGTAGATATGAACCTCTTCATGGCCAACGGATCATGCGTCAAAGCCACATGAGTCGTGGACCACAATCCTATTCAAGTCGGGAAATTCTTTATACTGAATGATTTCATCGTCCTCGATATGCCTGAAGATCCTCATGTCCCCATTATCCTAGGCAGACCATTCCTAGCTACATCGAGTGCCAAAGAAGATGTGCGGAAAGGACTTCTCACTTTTGATATTGGAGAGGAACGTGTGGAATTCAACTTAGATCAAAACGCCAATGACCTAATTGCGGTCGCAAAAATCGAGTTGACCCCACCAGAACTCGACATAGCCGCTACTACCGAACTTCCTCCAACTTCAAAAGAGGACGAGATTCTCACACAAGTCCCTTCCGAGCTTCATGAGCCCATTGACGAGTCCCACATGCAAAATCAAGGTGAGTACTCTTCTTCTTACTTTATCCCTACACCATGCCCCACGGTATATGCCACGGAGGAATCTAGGCCACCCTGGTTTTCGGATTTCACAAACCCGTATGTAGGAATACCAGGCATACTTATAGAAGACACATGACCAAGTCTAGTGCCTCAAGCAAATAATGACTACAAGGCTAAGTATGGGATCACTTAGGACCCCAACATAGAGCCACCTTGAGCCAAGGTAAGTACGTCGGGCTAACGATGTTAAAAATAGCGCTTACGGGAGGCAATCCGCTTTTAGTATAGATTAGTTTTTTCTTTTTAGATTCTTTTTCTTAGCTTTCTTTTGAGTTTTCTTAAGTAGTTTTTAGGATAGAAAAATAGGATAAAATTTAGAGCTAACAAGATGCAGGAGAAAGGGCTCGAAAATCTTTCAAGGAGGCTACAGTGGCTCGTTAACGCCCCACCTAGGGTCGTTAACGACCCGGTTTGGCGAACCGACTCGGGCAGGTAAGTTTTATTTTTACCCTAGTCTATCTTCTATCTTCTACCCTTCTTCTACCTACCCTATCCGCCGCCACTACCCCCCTCCTATTTCTACCCTCTCCTATTTAACCCTTCTAAACTCCAAAAAAAAAACTACTCTCAAATCCCAAACTCCAAATCCCTCAAAATTTTACTGAAGATCATCACCACCGATCGGAATTTTACACTCCACCGACCGTCGGAATCACCCACGTTACCGAAGCCCGGAACCCAATTTTCCCACCAACGGGACCGAAGCTCGTTTACCACCCAAAAACTCGATTTTTGTTCTTCAAATTCTCAATCTTCCGGTATGATTTCTACACCCTAACTCTTTATTGCATGATTCATGGTTTTTAGGGTAGAAATTTCATATCTTGATTATGTTTATGGAGTTGATTTTTAGGGTCGAAATTGCATGTCTATTCTTGCCCATGAGTTTTATTTCATACATTGGTAATGATTCTCTATCTATGGAAGATTATTCATGCTAGATTCTCCATTGCAAAAATTTGATTTGAAAAGCATGAATTTTCTTGTCTAGAAATAGAGTTTGATCTTCACCATGATAATTTTGGGTAATTTAAGCATGTTCGGGATGGGTAATTGAGTAAGTATGGGGTGTGTATATCCGATGGTGTGTCTAGTGAAGGATTATAGAGGATGCATGCTTGATTCATGGCTTGATTTTTGAGTTAATAACATTCGGATTCTGTGAACTGGCTCTCGACAGCTAGTTAACGACCCACCCAGGATCGTTAACGACCCTGTGTAGCTTCAAAGTTTACAAACCAGTCCAGATTCATTACCGACCCAATAGGGTAGTTAACGAATAATTCCGAAGGTTATTTCGAGACCAAGTATGGGGTCTCTTGCCTATCTATTTGAGTGGATCTTATTTTGGAAAAATCATGATTGTTTTGTAGATCACATGGAAAGTTCAAGCAGACCCGCTACCCGAGCCCATAAGAAGAGGAGGAACCAGAGGTCCCCACTCGCATGGACAATGTGATCTTGTGCACTTAAGGCCAAGTAGAGCGATACCATTCCATTCTAGACAAGGACCACAACACTCGGTGGTTCTCGAGGTCAAGTGCTAAAAACATGAGGATCTACGACGATGTCAAGGAGGCCTTTGTTATTCTAGGTGTACCTCATTTGCTGAGGAAGGAGCATCTACCACACTTTTCGGCTCTCACACCCGAGTTCTTGGCCACTCTGGAGACAAACTTTCCGACGAAGAGTTCGCCGGAACGCATCCGGTTTAGGCTCGGTAATGTGAGCAGAGAATACACTTTGGAAGAGTTCAACTCTATTCTGGAGCTCCCGAATCCTTATAGAGATTACAGTCTCAAAGATTCCAAGGTGATACGGACTTGGAGCTACATCACCGTGGAGGTCGAGCCCTCCACAACAGCATTATCTGGGGCAAGCATCATCAACCCCATATACAGGATCATCCTTCGAGTCCTAGCCGCTACATTCTGGCCAAAGAGGGAGTTGAACAGGCCAACAAGGACGGAAGTTGCTTGTCTTCGCACTATCCTTTTCGAGGAGCCCGGCCCTTTGAATTTGGGGTATGAGTGGCTCTATTATATAGAGAAATCAACCAAGTCCAAGGAAGTATGGTGTGGTAATTTGGTTAGTCTCCTGACGACCAACCTTGGAGTTGATCTCACTCGCTACACGCCGGCTCATGATCAACTCCTCAACAAGAGTTATTGGTATAGCTCCGGTATTTTCATTCAAGCCGAGGGAGGGTTCAAGACAAAAGTTCAAGACCGCATTGTTGTACCAACCCTTGACAAACTAGAGCTACTTTATGTACCAAATTGGTACGAGGCGTGGACGGGTCATGCATTCCCGTTGGAGCCAAGCCGGAGGATGAGCTATCGCTTAGGCCGTGTGAGACATGATTCGAGAGAGAAGGAGAAGAGATGGATGAAGATGAAGATGAGGTTAACGAGGTAGCTGGAGAAGAGACTGAAGAAGCCGACATAGAGGGAGGCATAGAGGAGCTTAACATCGAGGATGAAGACCTCGATATTAAAGTTTTGGGCACCAACGTCCTCGTTGACGAACCTACCAGGCTCATTAATGACCATTTCCAGACCTCTACATATGCTCCTAACGAGGCAACCAACTTTGTTAACGACCTCCCGAGGGCAGCTACCGACCCTCTACAGTCTCCTATCGACCCTCACTCCTATGGAATCATGCCATACAACCCAGTGCTTTACCAAGACCACTTCCAGCCGCACTACCCACCACCTCCTCAGCCCGAGTACACTGGATCGAGTATTCCGCCACCATGGGCCGAGGATCTTTCTGCTCAGATGCAACAACTTCACCTCCAACAAGACCATATTCATCGGAGGATGGATAGATGGGAGAGTGTCTATTCTGCTCGGATGACATTTGAGGATGAGAGGCATCGCCTGAGAGAGGTGGAGCATGCTGAGCGTTGGAGGACGATGTACGACTTCATGGGGAACTTTGAGCACTGTTTTCCTCCACCAGACCGTTGATTCAGCTTGAAGAAGAATTTCCTTGTTTTCTGCTTAGTGACTTTGTATGTTTTTTGTTTTCTCTTTTCTTGTTTTCTTTAGTTTTCTTTTCTATTTCTTTCCTCCTTATTTTTCTTACAGTGGGGACACTCTAATTTTAAGTATGGGGTGGGAGAATGTAGAAAATTTGTTGCTTTATGTGCTTTATTTGTTTTGAGTAGTTTTGTTCCATAAACTATAAAAAACGAAAAAAATTGAAAATTTTGAAAAATTCGAAAAAAAAAAGAGTTTTAGAATTGATAGATATCCTTTCTTATGTTCTATGATAGTAGTTGCTAGCATGATCATATAAATCCTTGCAATCATGTCTTTGAGAATATAGCCGGATTCTTAATTTGAAATTGTTTTTAGGAAGGAATAACATTTGATGAAATTGAGCACATATACTTTTTAGCATAAGTGATGCAATCCAACAAAAATTAGCCTTGTGAGTTATTTTTGGCCTTATAGGGAGAACATCAAGAATCCCTCTTCTTTTTTGAGTGATTTACTCTCTATATGCATATTATCTCTTGGAATTGTGATGCTTATCTATTTCTTGAGACCTGTATAAGATTTATAGTTCATTACTTGTGAAAATCAGATGATAGTGACTTATTTTTTATAAGCCCTATTAATCCTTATCCACCCTTATATGATCCTTCTTGTTGAAGCCAAGTTGAGCCTGAAGCCTTTTCTTTTTAGCTCCACAAAATTGTTCCCTAGCCGAGATAAGCTTGACCCTATCCGGGGATTAGGACTTAGTTTGGAGAGGTATGTTTTGATGAGTGTTAAAAAAGAGAGTGAAATGATTATGTTTGGTTTGAATTTGAAAGATTGTTGGGAAGGATAGATTGGAAGTCTCTTATTTTTATTTTGTGTAAAAAGAATGATCTCTTGGTACAAAAGATGCATGAAATAAGATTGATGGTTGAAAGGAAGTTGTTAAGAAAGAGGAGTGCACGATGAAGTTCGTTAACGACCCTGAAGTGGTTCGTTAACGAGGCAGCGAGACAAGAAAAAGAAGGGAAAAAAAGGAAAAAAAAAGAGAAAAAAAAGAAAAAATAATATGAAAGAAAGGAAGAAGTTTGAAGTGCATGTGTGTTTGATAAATAAACTAGAGATTCTTTTGAGTTATTTTATGAGACTTTCTAGGATATATTGGGTGAGTAAGAGTGCATAATATGTTTAAGTGAGTTTGATATAATCTTTTAATGAGTGTTTTGGTGAGATGTGTGAGTTTTAGGAGTCTTTGATTCCCGAATATTATTAGCACCACATAGCCAAAATATTTCCATGCCTATTTGTCTTTACCAAGCCCCATTACAACCCGGCCGAATTGAAGCTTCTATGAAGTTTTTCATTGAGCCTCTTCAGTTCTCTTGATGATTTTTGCTTGTTTTGACAAATCTTGGGTGGAGAGTTTGGTGATATAAGTTCCAATTTCTATGAGTTTTTGTATATAAGATGAGTTGAGAGATATATTTATAAGCCTAAACACTAGAGAGTTGAGAGAAACACATCATTATCCCGTGTGATGTTTGATTGTATTTGCTTTTGTCTATTTGGTGCATATATGTGTGATGACGTTAATAGTCATTGGCTATTTTTCTTCTAGAAGTTTTGATGTTGATTTTTAGATGATGGCTATAGTTTGATGAGTATTGTTGTTTGGTTTTGATTATTGTTTAGTGATTGCTTGAGCACAAGCAAGTCTAAGTATGGGGTATTTTGATGTTCGTGTTTTTGATATAGTTTTTGGTACGGTTTTTTTAGTTTATTAGGATTAGTTTTGATAAGTTTAGGGTTAGTATTGTGTGTTTTTAGATAGTTTTGCATATTTTGTGAAAAGTATGGAAGCTACTCCGTTTAGTGTATTTTTGTAGGTTTAGCAAGGAAAAGGTTCTATTTGGAGCTGAATTTGGAGTGCTATGATGAAGGACGGAGGAATACAAGATAATGAAGTCGGAGTCTAAGTTGTTGAAGAAGAAGTTTGAGGAAGCCACGTCCAGGCTCGTTAACGAGGCTATGAGGGCTCGTTAAAGAGGTTACGAGATAGAGTTTTCGAGAGTCTGATTCTGTGACTTACCGATCCTGTGCGGGAATTAATTCCGTGTTGGTAGAGTGTTTTTAATGAATTTTAGGGCTATTATATTATTTATTTTAGGTCTTGTTATTCTTCTAGATTTTATTTCTATCTTTTTTATAGTAGATTTCTATCTTTTAGGAAAGTTTTTATCTTCTATCTTTTTATTTTATAGCCTTATTAGTATAAATAGACTTTTATCTAGCCAAGAAGGGGGGGGGATTGAAGGAAGCAAGTAGTGAAGGAGGAAGAGCCGAGAGAGAGAGAGAGACGAGTCGGAAGGTCGAGATCGAGAGCCACGGTGGACGAAAGTTTCCGGGGTCGTTAATCACGATTTGATTCGGTGTTTTGTATTTTTCGGTTTCTTCTGAATTTCTGTAAGACAATATTTTTGTATTCTTAATTCGAAGTAGTTGTTTTGTTTTCAATGTTTTCTCTTGTTGAAGTTATTTGTTTCTTAGTTATGAATAGCGAGTAGTTTTCTTATCTAGGGTCGGGGTTGAAACCCGGCATAGTTGTGCATGGTTTGACGATGAGATGATGTGTTGAATGCCTTCTATATTTTTGAGATTGTTTGTTAAGTTTATACCTAGATGAAAGTCAAGGTAATTTGAGTTTTGACTTGATTGAGAGAGAAAGTTATAAACTTGAAGGTTGATATTGTTTAAATACGAATGTTTCAAGCTTTAGATCCAAAACAAGCAATTGAATGAATTAGTTTATGAAAGTAGACTAATTTACTTTCTAAGTCAATGAAAGTTGATGAATCTATCTATTTAAAGGCATGATATTTATCTTCTTACGAGTTTATGTGCATGATTATGTTGTGGTAACCCTTGTCCTTGATCTTTGTTTTATTTGAATTCTCCTAGGTTATATTCGTTACTGAGTTCGTAGCCTCGGTACCGAACCTATTTAGTTCGTTATTTTGAGTCATTTGTTTGCGGTGGTTCGTTAACGACCCTGACAACGTCATTAACCAGGCTGCTTGTGAGTGTTTGCTTGTTTTTGTTTGATTTTTAGTAGTCGATAGATAAACAAACATTGCTTCTCATGGAACGATCCTGACTCCCCTATACTGAGTGGGGTCTTGACTTATAAATTTATTTATTGTCCAGAGTAAAGACCCGTCAGCAATGTGTAACTTACCCCTTTCCAAAAATTTTATGCATTTTTATATTATCTAGTTAGCATGTGATGAGTCTTGTTGATCTTCCTCCTCAGCTTCATCAATACTCTATGGGTATTGTTCTTCATTGTCTATATCATAGGGAGGATTGTCACTTCCCAAACTAATCTTATGGGAAATTGGAGAGCCATCATCATTTGAATCTTCTTTCTGCATATCAAAGACTACGCCATCGCTAACGTTGTTCCCACCCAATTTTGACTCATCGAAGACAACATGAATTCTTTCCTTGAAAATCTTGATTCTCTTGTTGAACACTTTGTAGGCCTTGATGGTGGGTGCATATTCCATAAAGACGCCTTTGTCACTCCTAGGATCAAATATCCCAAGATCATCCTTTCCATTGTTGTGAACGAAGCACATTGATACGCTGGTTTTAGTATAGCGTGTATTTTTATTAGGATTTCTTAGGGTTTTAGGCTAGATTAGGGTGTTTATTTGTAATATCATAAAAGCCTACAGATGAAGACTTTAAAGACAGAAGTCCTAAGTTCGAGCTGAAGACCCGCCTTACAGCGGTTGCTAAGGAAAACAAAGCTAAAGATTCGAAGAAAACTGGAACCGCGCCCTCGGGTGGAGAACCGAGACCGCGGTGGAGCTGAATTCGCAGACGCCGATGAGCTGCTGGACACGGGCCCGCGGGTTATGACCCGCGCTCGCGGGTCGTTGTTTCCGTGCACCGACTCGAGTTTTATTTTATCTTTTATTTTATTATATCGTTATAGTATTTTCGGATATTGTTTCAAGTATTTAATCCTAGTTTCGTAGCAAACTTTGGGGAGACTTTTGGAGACTACTTTTATTTTTAACCTAGTTTTTATTTCTATTATGGAGAACTAATCTTCCTTGGAGTTTGTTTGATCAAGGAAGCCTTTCTATTGAATTCCTGACATTCTGGTAACTTTTCTATCCTTTGGTTAATATCAAAACTCTTTTTTTTATTCATATGATCTATGTTTAATTTTATAAGCTTGATCAAATTGTTTGATTGACTTAGATCTACTGTTTCGATTAGGTTTGATTGTTGTCTGTGCAATCTTATTTATCCTTGAAACAACTCTTTTCCAAGACCGTGGACTGGAATTGAGAAAGAGTGTTTGATTGTTATTTTATGCATGAGACTCGTAGCTTGATTGCATGATTTGATATCCTTTTATCCTTAATACTTTGCATGATTTGAATTAAGCATTCTTGTTCATATCATAATTTCGCTTGGACCTTGGACAAGCGAAAATCTTTTATAAGGATTGGAATTAACCTAGGAATTATAGAAAAGTAGATGAATCGATGATCGAATGATTAAAAAGGTGGAATTGATTGAATGAACTCTGCTTTACCTTTAATTGATTTGTAACCTAATTCTATTTGCTTGCTTAAATCTCAAACCCCCGTTCTTTGCTGATTGTTTAGAAATCCTATTTCCCTTGGGTTCGACCCCTTACTTGCATGTTATACTTGGTTTGTAATTTAGGGTAATTTATTTTTGATCTCGGCACAACGACTTTAGTCGAGTCAAATTTTGGCGCCGTTGTCAGGGAATCAATTTTACTTTTCTGATAAATCGGCGTTTCCGACGACCTGCTCTCGCGGCTCGAGGCCCTTCTCCCGTGGCTAGAGCCGTGTCCGCGGTTTGAATCTCGCGCTCGCGGTTCGATTCGTCCCAAAAAACCCTGAATTTGGGTAAGAACCTATCTTATGGTTCTTACCCGTTCTATTGATAATTCTTCTGTTGTTCCGTTTGATCCAGAATTAACAGGACTTTAAGAGAGCTGAGACGTCAAGTCCAAGATTCAGTGTTAGGCATTCAGTTTGATCCAATAACTTCTTCTTCTTCTTCCTCATCTGACTCAGAGGTTGAAGAACAGTTCGTAACAATGGTAGATCGTACTATTAGGACCCTGACTGTGCCTAATCTAGAGCAACAACAACTTGGTCTTCAATTTCCCGCACTAGGGGAAGGAGTGAAGTTTAAGTTAAAGTTTGGTCTTCTCCATTATTTGCCCAAGTTCCATGGATTGAGTGGGGAGGATCTGAATAAACATCTTACAAAGTTCCATTCTGTCTGTTTGGGAATGAAGCCAGCTGATGTGACTGAAGATCAGCTGATGTTGAGAGCTTTCCAATTTTCTTTAGCCGACGCGGCTAAGGAGTGGCTTCTGTATTTAGCACCTGAGACAATTACTACTTGGGCTCAAATGAAGGGTGCTTTTCTAGAAAAATATTTCCCTGCGGCCAAACATACATCAAATAAGAAGCAGCTGAGCAGTCTGGAGCAGGGGGTGATGAGAATCTTTATGAATATTATGAGCGTTACAAGAGATTCATAGCCAACTGTCCCTACCATGGCTATTCTGATAAAGATCTGATTTGCTATATTATTGAAGGGATATGTGATGCTGATAAGCGCCTGATGAATGCATTTTGTGGAGGTTCTTATAAGAATCTCATCCTAGGCAAGCGTTTGAAAAGTTGGAGACTCTATCTGAGAAATGCAGGAACCAGAGAAAGAGGTCCAACAATAGGTTTGTAAATTTTGTGAATGACTCCCTGAATGCTAAAGTAAGGGAGTTAAAGGCTATGATGAAGCAACTGTTGGTGGGTAATGGAGCTTCAAGTTTAAGGGCTTGTGGAATCTGTGGTGATACATGCCATCCTTCTGATGCATGCCCCATTATGCAAGAGCCAGCAGCTGATGTTAATGCTATTGGTAATTATGAATTAAGGCCCCGAAATGACCCATATTCGAATACATACAATCCGGGGTGGGCAAACCATCCTAACTTTAGATGGAATCAACAACCTCAACAACCTTTTCCACAACAAGGAGGTCAGCCCAACTATGTTCCCAGGCCTAATTATGTGCCAAGGCCCCAAGCTCCTCATGAAAATCCCACCATTATCACTCAACTCATCAAGGAGAATCAAGAGACCAAGGCTAAAGTGAAATATCTTGAAAATCAATTGAGCCAGATTGCAACCAGCTTTAGTCGCTTAGAAGCCAGAGACTCGGGGAAACTTTCATCTCAGACTATAAACCCGAGAGAGAATGTGAGTACCATCACATTGAGGAGTGGGAAAGAGCTGAATATTGATGTCCCAACCAGCAGAAACCAACCGAGCTCGCAGGAGGACAACCCCGATCGCGGTACAAAAGACGAAGTTGAAGTTGTGCGTTAGCCAGAACCCGCGATCTCAGAACCAAACCGCGCCCGCGAACAACATGCGCCCGCGGGTCCCCACCCAAGTGGTTTGGGAGATAGCCCTGTTTTTGTCTCAGCTGCACTATTCGAAGTAATGGCCGACACTTTTGACGAATTAGAGTGATTTTCTGGGCATTTTTTTGTCCCAATTAGTAGCTCCACTTGTGCTTGATGTAATCCTAAAATTTGGACCAGAATGTTCGGGTGGAATCTGGGAAACGCCGGTTGTCTTTGAATCAGCGCCGGACGCCGCTTGGCTGCATTAGCCACAACTTCGGCAGCTTGTTGCTCTTCTTTGGCACGCCTAAGTGCCTTAGCTTGGTCTCTTTGTACCTAGTCTTGTAAAACTTTTTGGGGCGACAATGGTAGAAGAGAAACTCTCCTCTCGTCATAGTTAAACGAATAGATATTAAGGATGCCATCATAAATAACTCTCCTATTGAATAATCATGGTCTACCTAACAAAATATGAGTGCATTCCATGTTTACTACATCACACATAATATCATCAACATAATTACCAATGGAAATACGTACTAAGCACTGATGAGTAACAAGATTAGGACCATCTGAATCATTAATTCCATTTAGACCATAACTAGTAGCCCTAGGTTGAGTTTTTAATTACAAGTGATCAGCTACTTTAGCATTAATAATGTTACAACAGCTACCACTATCAATTATGATGCATAAAACTTGATTCTTCACAGTACACCTAGTATGAAAAATGTTTTCCCTTTGATCTAGCCTAGGTGTTTCTTGTAAAGTAAGAGTACGCATGGTTACCAAGGTTAAGGGCTGTTCGGTGCAATCAGGTTCTATGGCCTCCACTTCGTCCCCTTCTAGTCCAAGATTCTCCTCCTCCACTTGATTTCGAGGTATTTCTTCATCACTCACATAACCACCATTAGTGGTATGGAGCACTTGCTTTTGGTTTGGACAATCCTTGGCTATATGGCCTCTTCCTTGACACTTGTAGCACACAATATCTCTTGTCCTTGGCTGAGTTTGAGGACCATTTGTAGGATGTCTAGGCGTCATTGTACCTGGTTTAGGTGAGCTAAAAGCTCCCTTTGCTGCATAGAAGGATTACAATCATCATCATCATCATCATTGACCTAGTGAGGCTCCGCTACAAAGGAATCTAGGGGGTCAAGATGGGGGTACCCCTTCCCAAAGGATTAGAAGAATAAGAATTGGAATTTGAACTAGAGTTAGAAGGATACCTTTTTGGTGCATTCCGAGCTTCTTTCTTCTTCCTTTGATGTTGCTCATAGAGTAGTTGGGCTGAATGTTCTAATGCATTGAGATCCTTGATTTGTTGAATCTCAAGTGTCTTTGATTGCTTGATTCAGTCCATTCATAAATTGGGTCCTTAAAGACCTTTGAGAATGATAAATTTCAGCCTTGAAGCTCAAATTTTCAAGCTCATTGAAGTATTCGGTTGGTGACTTGGTTCCTTGTTTGCAAGTGACAACTTTAAGCCTCATGTGCTCGGTATGCTCTTCCAGCACATACTTCTTTCTCATGACAAACTTCAGCTGGCTCCAAGTCTCAATGGGTGCCAAAGACTTTCGGGCTCTATCTTCCTTCATTCGAAACCACCAATTTCTAGCGGTTCCAACAAAGTGAATCACAAAAACAACAAATTTCTCCCATTCTTCATAGCCCATATGGTCTAAAATGAAGCTAGAAGCTTGCCCCATTCCAGATACTTCTCAGGGTTAAGCTCTCCACTGAATTGTTCAATTTTGATCTTAGTATCCCGTTTTCCAATTTGAGCCACTTGCTAATTGTTGTTGGTGTTGTTGAAGTTTGGCCTCCCTACTTCATAAGTTGGTGGAATCTCTTCTACATCTTCAGCTTGATTGTAGAAATCATCAAGGGGAGGGTGTCATGGGCGTCATTCTTCATCGGGATAGCCATAAGTCACATCATCATAAGGGTCATTAAATTGTTGTTGTTGATGAGTGGCTTGATGGATATGCACCGATTGCGGAGTGTATTATGGCTGGTGGCTGATCGGCGGCTGCCTAGCAACATTGCCACGCCCTTGTCCTTGGCCAGTAGTAGGTGAGTAATGGCCTTGGAGGTCGTGGTTTCCAGGATAATTGGCAAGTAGATCATGCTTTGATCTTGTACTTGTTGCTTTCCTTTCTTGCTACCGAAGGTTTGATTTGGGTCAACAAGTTGTTGTAGTGAAGGAGCAGCATTTTGACTTGATTGAGAGGCCTCTATGAAGGCCGAAACTTGCTCCTCTATCCGCTGCAATCTCGGGTTCACCACATCATTCACAACTTTAACGGCCCTTTGATGACCCTCTTTCACACTCTCACTAATGGACAATCTAATGAAATCGATCGCCTCCTTATTGAGGTTCAATTCAGCCGGGTTAGGCTAATGATAATTAAAGGAAAAATGCAGCTTAAGTAATTAGCAAGTATGCAACTAGAAAAGCAATGCACAATTTCCCTTTATAAGCTTCAAAAACATGCAATCTCTCAATTGACTATATGCAAGATAATAATGCCAATTAAAGTATGCAAGGGACAGACAAAGGTAAGCTTATGTGACCCTTTTTTGTCACACTTTTTCTACAAAGTGATTACCAACTGGTTTTCTAGCAAGCAATCACTAGGGGTGAAAGTGACTTGAAACTAGTTGGGGTAAATCACTTCTTTTGCACTTTTTTTTATTTATGCACAAACTACTCTTGTGCTTGGATTGAATAAACAAACAAAGGATGCAAACAAGAAGGAAACACAAATTGAATTTTTTTTTAAACTAAGTGATTTTCCTATGTTGATAGGGTTTCTTGACAACAAATAAATTTATATCAAGACCCCACTGTGTATAGCGAAGTCAGGTTCGTCCACGGGAGATAGTCAGTGCTTAAATTTGTTACTTCTCACGCTAATAATCAATTAAATATTTGAATTTAAGAAAGAAAAAGGAGAATTCTAAGGTAAGGGTATCACCACAACAATAATCATGCAATGCCAACGCTATGAAACATAAAGATCATACTTTTATCACATAAAGGCGCTAACTTTCGTTAACTTTAAGCAAGTAAATCAATCAACTTTCGTCCTATCAATAAACTTACTATCTAATTTCTTCTACTTCAACTAGGATAGATCCGCTTTCGCTTCAAAACTCTAAATTGATTATTCTGATTCAAAGTTTCAACTTTCACTTCAACTATGAATGAGAAATTCCCTTCAACTTTCATTTCAAGGATTAAGAGCAAGAGAGAAGATTCATGCAATAAAAACAATCAAGACATGATCATAAACAAGCATGCACAACCATTGTTGGGTTTAACCCCAACCTTAGAGAGGAAGACTACTCACAAAGCATGATTGAAAACATCTAAATCAAATTAAAAGATAAAGCTTACAACTTGAATCCAAAACGATAGTTCTTCTCTACAAAACTCCTCTCCTCCTCCTCCTCCTCTAACTTGAAATGATTGTAGGATCTCCCCCCCCCCCAAACTAAAGAGGGAACATGTGTATTTATAGAGAAACTATTCTATCTTAAATCTATCTCTAAGGAAATAAATCTTCTAATAAGATATATTCCTTCTATCTATCTAATAACAAAAAAGGAAATAGGATAAAAGCCCAATTAAACACGCCGACTCGTTCTTCCGCTACGTCTCGGGATGCCTCGGTACCAACCCAAAGTGGGTCGTCACCGACCCTGTTCAACACTTCGAACAGTCTTGAGTAAAACATGCATAGAGGTTTCGTTATAACTCCGTTTGACTTGATTGTTTTTCCTATGTTCTTGTAACAAATTTCTCTATCTCGTTCCAAGCTCAAACTTGATCTTCAATGACTATACTTGAGCGCTTAATCTTCATCTTCTCTTCGTGCTTGAATGCTATCTTCACCGGCTTTGCTCCTTTCTTCAAAATATGCTCCAAATAGCTTTCAAAAACCTACAAAACTCCACCAAAGCTTATGTAGACTCCATATCTCATGAAAATACAAAAACCTACACAAACGACTCAAAACAAAACACAAAATTAAAGAAAAAGACTCAAACACACAAAAACACACCCTAAAAACAAGACTAAAAAGGCGGACATCAAAATACCCCATACTTAGACTTCCTTGTCCTCAAGCAATAAACAAGACATCAACCAAAACCATCAACACATATATCAAGTCAATGCCTTTATCAAAAAGCAACATCAAAGCACAAGTAGAAAATAGACAAGTGAAACTAATGTCATCACACATATATAAGCAACCTCAAGCAAAAGCAACTAAAAATTCAACCTCAAAAGGGATATGTGTTTCACTCAACTCTCATATGTTTAGGCTTATAATAACAACTCTCAACTCAATCCAATATGCAAAAATCAACATAGTCATTGATAACTTGCATTTTAGAGCATATTTGGACATGCATTTAGGACTTCAGTTTATATGTTTTCATGAATTAGTCTTGTGTTTTCTAGAACTTTTATTTTAGTTTCCGTTATAGATGTTTACAAGCGTATTTGTATACTTTTCAAGTACTTTAGAGAAGTTCGAGCTTAATTGGAACGCGTTTGGATACTTGGCGGAATCAAGATTTCAAGTCTAGGAGGCAACGAGACCGGAAAAGAACGATTCAAGAGCCGAAAAGAAGGAAGCACATGATCAAAGTCCAAGGTCGTGCACCTTAGTGCACGGTCGTGCAAGCGGTGTCGATAATTCTTATGGCGCACGATTGTGTGTCTCGGTTTAGAGAAAGTAGTCCCCCGTGCGCTTCAAACGCACGGTCGTGCGGATCCACGGCACAGCCCCTGCGCTGCCAAGTTCAATCCCGTGCGTCGGCGCAGCTCGTGCGGCACCCTCGGCTAGGGTCGTGCGCTTGAGCGCACGATCGTGCGTCATTCTCAAGGGATCTTGCGTCGTTCTCAACAGGTCGTGCGGCACTCTCGGCACGGGCCGTGTGCTCATGCGCACGATTGTGCATTCCCCAATTCACCGGCCAAGATCGTGTGTTTCCAAGGCAAGGCCCATGCGCTTGGATCGTGCGTTGCCTAAGGTCGTGCGCCTCGGCACACAACGCGCGCCGTTGATCGTGCGCCTTGTTTGATCGGGTTTTTGGGCCGCCTCTCCTATTTTATCCTTAGTATAAATACTTTGTCTTTTCTTCGAGATTAGGGTTCGACTTTTAACCTAGTTCTTATTGCTTGAGAGACAAGTTTAGAGAGATTTTGAAGATTTGAAGACTTTGTTTTGATCTTGAGTTTGGATTTGTTGGATTTGAATCAAGTTTGTTTGTTTCTTCAATCCGGTATGTTTAATCTCGTTATTGAATTGATTTCTTCTATTTCCATGTCTAGCTAAACCCCAAATTCTAAGATTGGGGTGAACCCAATGATGTCTAGGTAGACTTATTTATTAAATTGCACAATCCGTTGTTTGAAGCTTTGTTTGATTCAATCATAGATGCTTTATGCCCTAGTAATTTATATGAATGGGAACTTGCCAAAGTTTGAGACTGAAAGGTGAAAACTTTGTTAATTAGTCAGACAAGGAATTGAGACTGAAAGGTACCTTTTCCTGTTGAAACCCTAGGATTTGAACCTGAGTTTTCTCTATTATGAAAGTATTTTGAATTCTCTTGTGGAATAACAATTGTCATAGAAATCTTAAGGTTGGTTTGAGTAAGCAAGTCGCGAAAGCGGATGTTTATTCAATTTAATCTTAAATTCTAAGTGCTTAAAGGTCTAGATTTTAATTTGCAAGCCACGAAAATGGATGTTTAATTGATTTAGATACGTCTCTTAACATTTGAAAGAATTTAGCGGATACATTAGACAATTGCATTCAAACGAAGTCATAATTAAGATTGTGCAATCATCTTTTATAGTCTACAGACGCATTATGGTGGTGATTTTTGATCTTAAAAGCTTTCCTCTCATTGATTTGCCCATATTTAGTTGTTTGTTTGTTTTAATTAGTTTCATAGAAAAAATCCCGATTCAATCTTTTCTTATTTTACGGCTTAGTCTATTGTTTTGAACATAATTAATACTACATAGTCCCAGAGTTCGACACCTTGGTATTACAACCGATCCCGTACACTTGCGGGGTAGGATTTGGCCTATCAAGTTTTTGGTGCCGTTGCCGGGGACTATAGTTAGTATTGGTTGTTTCTCACAACCGGTAGATTAGATCTGTTTTTCTTTTTAATTTTGTTTCTTTTGTTGGTGTTTTCAGATTGTTCTCTAGTTCATGCGAAGAGCCCTAAACGCTCAACCACTCAACAATTTTGATCCTGGAATTGAGCGTACATTCCATAGAAGACTAAGAGAGCAACGTGAAATCCAAGATATGGGTGATCAAGAAGAAGATGCTCAGGCTTTGCATAGAGCCTATGTTGCTGATCTAGAAGCCCAAATAGAGGCTGCCAACAATCGATTGGCTGTGTTGGAACAAAACCAAGTGGTCCAAGAAGAAGAACAACACCCATAGACTCTTGCTGAATATATGAGGCCTGTTCAACATGGGCCTATTTCTAGTGTTGTCTATCCTGAGGTACAAGCTCGGTACTTTGAATTGAAGCCCTCCTTGATCAACATGGTCCAACAAAATCAATTTGGAGGTCTTCCATCCGAAAATCCTCATCAACACCTCACTACCTTTATTGAGCTCATGGAAACTGTTAAAATCCATGATGTCCCAGATGACGCACTCAGGATGAGAGCCTTCTCATTCTCTTTAAGGGACAAGGCCAAGACATGGTTCAAGACTCTTCCTCAGAACTCCATCAGAACATGGGATGAGTTAGCCTCAGCCTTCTTGAACAAATCAGTAATTTCAAGATGAAAGATGGAGAGTCTTACTTTGAAGCTTGGGAGATATTCAAGGAGCTTCTTCTGTTGTGCCCTCATCATGGCCAATCTAAGATGGCGCTTCTTGATATCTTCTACAATGCAATTGATGGTGCAACTCGTTTGCTAATTGACGCCTCATCTGGAGGTGGCTTGTCTAATCTGCAAACAGACGATGCTTGGGATTTGATTGAAAGAATTATATTGCACTCCCACAACTATTCTGATGTTTGTTCCACTTCTACTGCCAAGAAAGCCTCTATGATGTATGAAGTTGATGCCAATACTCAATTGAGAGCTCAGGTTGATTTTCTTACTCAGAAGGTGAAGCAAATGGAAACAGCCGCAGCAGTAGGAAAGCCCATTGGTTCTGCACCATCAAGCTTAGTGGTAAATTGTCAGTTTTATGGAGCATGTGATCACACAATATCAGCTTGTCATTTGTATGCTTCTGAGTGTGAGCCACAGGTAGGAGAAGTGAACTACATGAATAACTACAATCGGGATGCAAGAAATGACCCATACTCCAATACTTACAACCCTAGTTGGAGGAATCACCCAAACTTGTCCTATGGAAATAGTCAAGCACAACAAAGACAACCACCTGGGTTTCAACCAAAAGCTCCTCAACCACAAATTGCTCCTCCCGTGTCACAACCTCAACAATCAACTATGGAGTTTCTACTTGAGCAACTTGTGGCGGGTGAAAAAGCAAGTCAGTCCCTTCAACAAGAGGTGATCTGAGAGCTACAAGAGATGAAAAAGCAGCAGAAGTTGTTTGGGCAACAATTGGCTCAACAAGCCTTGAATGCTCCAAGACCGAGTGGTCAATTGCCAGGTCAACCTGAAGCTAATCCAAAAGGCCAAGTGAATGCTATATCTCTAAGAAGTGGAAGAGCGCTAGAGACTCGATCGATGACTCAGAAGGTGAAGGAGAATGAGCTACAAGAGAAAGAGGTTCCTGAAAAGCCAAAAGAAGATGAGAAGGAGCCTCCATATGTTCCTCCACCACCATACAAGCCACCTCTACCATTCCCTCAAAGAAGATTTGAAGCCCAATTGGATCCACAATTCATAAAATTTGTGGATATGTTGAAGAAGCTCTGCATCAACATTCCTTTCACGGATGCCTTGAAGCAAATGCCCTCTTATGTGAAGTTCTTGAAAGAGATCCTATCCAACAAGAGGAAGATTGATGAATGCCTATCCGTGTCTTTAAGCAAGGAGTGTAGTGCTCTTATCCAAAATAAGCTCCCTCCAAAACTTGGAGATCCAGGTAACTTTTCTGTCCCTATTGTCTTTGGAAATACTACTTATGATGCTTTATGTGATCTTGGAGATAGTGTTAGTATTATTCCCTTATCCATATATAAAGAATTGGGTTTGGGAAAGCCTAGACCTATAGAATGACACTTTATATGGCGGATAGATCATCAGTTCGCCCCATAGGAATCATTGAGGATGTACCTATTCGTATAGTTAAGTTTTTAATTCCTGTGGATTTTATTGTGCTGAATATTGATGCTGATATGCTTGTCCCAGTCATCTTGGGAAGACCCTTTTTAGCTACTGTAGGTACCTTGATTGATGTTAAGCAGGGGGTCCTCTCCTTCACAATAGGTGATGAGAAAATTGAATTTAGTTTTTCAAAAGCTATTAAACAACCTTCTTGTGAGAATGATGATTGCAAGACAGATGTCATAGACAGGGAAGCTCATGGATCTTTGATGTTTGTGTGTTATCTAAGGATCCATTGGAGCTCAGTGTACCAGCTATTGATGACCAGGTTGAGAAAAGAGGGCTACTTGTTGATGTTGCTCACCCTTCTCAACAAGCTGTGGTAGCTAAAAGTCTCATAGTTGGTGATGGTGCTAAGGAGATGAAGGGTATAGTTCTAAAGAAAAAGAAGAAGGATCGAGCAAAAATTGAGGTCAAGATTGGAGACAAGGTGATGCTTTTTCATGAAAGATCCAACATGTTTCCAGGGAGCAAAAGAACAAGATGGTCTGGGCCATACATGGTGACTCGAGTTTTACATGGAGGTGGAGCTAAGCTTTGGCATAAAAACTCAAGAAAATTCAAAGTACAAAGGCATAGACTCAAGCTTGTAGTTGATCCAAATCCGGTTAGGGTGGGTACCAAAGACCCTCCTAACCCGAGTGCTTAAAAGAAGATGGAAGGTCAAGCTAATGACCTTAAACAAGCGCTGCTTGGGAGACAACCCAAGGTTAGTGTTTTCTTCTCTTTCTTTTATTTCTACATTGGGGACAATGTAGATTTTAAGTTTTGGGGAGGGAAACAAGTTTCTTGTTAGTTTAGATTGCATATAGTTTCATGCTAGGTTGCATTTTCATTGCATTTGTCTTTGCAAAAAAAAAAAAAAAAAAAAAAAAAATCATAAAAATGTCCAAAAAAAAAAAATCATGCATTTTAGGTGTTATTGAATCCCTTGAAATGGAAAAGCCCTTGTCCTTTATTATTCTTTATATACTCTAAAACCCAATGACATGCTTGAATTGTTGAAACCACTAATATTAGCATGATTGTAGATTTGTATGTTTTAAATGTAATTGAATGAGCACATGTTATCTTTTGAGATTTGAGATTATGCTGAAGTTGACATGTTTAACCTTGTGAGATCATATTTTTAGCCTTTCTAGGACTAATTATCCTCTCTATTATTTCTTGAGTGTCTCACTATGACTTGCTAACTCTAGAACTTGCGTTAAATATCTATTTTGAGGCTGCTTACATGAGTCTTGCATACGACATTAAAGTGATAGAGGCATTATTTTTCATTAGCCTATATTTTCCCTATCTACCCTGCATATTAATCCTTCTTTTTGAAGCCCCTGGCCTTAATAGCCTATCTTTTTGAGTTCCACAAAATTAAATCCCGAGCCTAATGAGTCTGACCCTTCTGGAGAATAGGGATTTTTACTTGATTTATTTTGTGAAGTTCGAGTGAGTTGGAGAGTTAAGAAGAAGAATGAGAATGGTGGAAGAGTTAAAAAAATGTGAAGTAAAGGGAATGAAACTTGAAAATAATGAATGGTTTGACCTTGAGTAATAAAAAGTGTATATGAAGAAAAAGTTTCAAAATCCATGAAAAGAAAATGGGTTGAAAGAAGATGTAAAAGAAGTGTGGAAGAAGAAATAAAGAAGTGAAGTATGAATGAAAAGTGTGGAAAGAAAGTGAGCAAAAGAGTTGGTTTGTTGGTGTTGATGAAGCTTGAATTTTGTTTTCCAATTTTAGCACCACATAGCCAAATATATTCCATGCCTTATTCTTCTCACCTTGGCCACGTTACAACCCATTAAAAGACCTATTGATTTTTGTTGTATGCAATGTCCATAGCGGTGGAGATTTAGAACACTGATGCAAGCATATGGTAGTTCAGCAGTCTTAGTTGAGAGTTGAGCGAAACACTATACCCTAAACACTTTAGTGAGAGAGACAAACACATTCCCCTAGAGAGGTCTAGAATGGATGCATTCTCTTGATCTTTTGACTTTCCAAAGCATGTGCAATGATTTCAAATTGTGAACTACAAGTTTATTGATTAATGCTTAACTTCATTTGAGGTGGATACTTGAATTGCATTGTCTTGTGGGGTGTCGAGTTTATTTCTTGCTTGAGGACAAGCAAGGTTCAAGTTTGGGGGAGTTTGATAACTTGCATTTTAGAGCATATCAGGACATGCATTTGGGACTTTAGTTTATATGTTTTCAGGCATTAGTCTTGTGATTTCTAGAACTTTTAGTTTAGTTTCCGTTATAGATGTCTACACGCGTATTTGTATACGTTTCAGGTACTTTAGAGAAGTTCGAGCTTCATTGGAACGCGTTTGGATACTTGGCAGAATCAAGACTTCAAGTCTAGGAGGCAACGAGACTGGAAAAGAACGATTCAAGAGCCGAAAAGAAGGAAGCACACGATCAAAGGCCAAGGTTGTGCACCTTAGTGCACGGTCGTGCAGGCAGTGTCGATAATTCTTCAGCTCGTGCGCCATGGGCGCACGATCATGCGTCTCGGTTCAGAGAAAGTAGCCCCCGTGCGCTTCAAACGCATGGTCATGCGGATCCACGGCACAGCCCATGCGCTGCCAAGTTCAATCCCGTGCGCCGGCGCAGCTCGTGCGGCACCCTCGGCCAGGGTCATATGCTTGAGCGCACGATCGTGCGTCGTTCTCAAGGGATCATGCGTCGTTCTCAACAGGTCGTGTGGCACTCTCGGCACAGGTCATGCGCTCATGCGCACGATCGTGCGTTCCCAAATTCATCGGCCAAGATCGTGCGCGTCCAAGGCAAGGCCCGCGCGCTTGGATCGTGCGTTGCCTAAGGTCGTGCGCCTCGGCACACAACGCGCGTCGTTGATCGTGCGCCTTGTTTGATCGGGTTTTTGGGCCGCCTCTCTTATTTTATCCTTAGTATAAATATTTTGTCTTTTCTTCGAGATTAGGGTTCAACTTTTAACCTAGTTCTTATTGCTTGAGAGACAAGTTTATAGAGATTTTGAAGATTTGAAGACTTTGTTTTGATCTTGAGTTTGGATTTGCTGGATTTGAATCAAGTTTGTTTATTTCTTCAATCCGGTATGTTTAATCTCGTTATTGAATTGATTTCTTCTATTTTCATGTCTAGCTAAACCCCAAATTCTAAGATTGGGGTGAACCCAATGATGTCTAGGTAGACTTATTTATTAAATGTCACAATCCGTTGTTTGAAGCTTTGTTTGATTTAATCCTATATGCTTTATGCCCTAGTAATTTATATGAATGGAAACTTGCCAGAGTTTGAGACTGAAAGGTGAAAACTTTGTTAAGTAGTCAGACATGGAATTGAGACTGAAAGGTACTTTTTCCTGTTGGAACCCTAGGATTTGAACCTGGGTTTTCTCTATTTGAAAGTATTTTGAATTCTCTTAAGGAATAACAATTGTCATAGAAATCTTAAGGTTAGTTTGAGTTAGCAAGTCGCGAAAGCGGATGTTTATTCAATTTAATCTTTAATTCTAAGTGTTTAAAGGTCTAGATTTTAATTTGCAAGCCACGAAAGTGGATGTTTAATTGATTTAGATACGTTTGTTAACATTTGAAAGAATTTAGCGGATACATTAGACAATTGCCTTCAAACGAAGTCATAATTAAGATTGTGCAATCATCTTTTATAGTCTACCGACGCATTATTGCGGTGATCCTTGATCTTAGAAGCTTTCCTCTCATTGATTTGCCCATATTTAGTTGTTTGTTTGTTTTAATTAGTTTCATAGAAAAAATCCCAATTCAATCTTTTCTTTTTTTACGGCTTAGTCTACTATTTTGAACACAATTAATACTACATAGTCCCAGAGTTCGACACCTTGGTATTACAACCGATCCCGTACACTTGCGGGGTAGGATTTGGCCTATCAGTCATTGTTACTTATATCACTAATCTCTCCACCCAAGATGTCAAAATATATAAAAATCATCAAGAGAACTTAGGCTCAATGAAAAACTTCATAGAACTTTCTATTCGGCCGGGTTGTAATGGGGCTTGATAATAACAATAAGGCATGGAAAATTTCGGCTATGTGGTGCTAATAATATCCGGGAATAAAGACTCCTAAAAACACATCTCACCAAAACTCTCAAAAGAACATACCAAACTCTCTCAACAATATGCACACTCATCTCTTTCAACCCCTTTAATATCCCAACTAATCTTGCTTATAAATAACACGGAAATTTTGCTCATGCACATTTTCACTTTAACTCTTTTTTTTTCTCTTCCTCCCTTTCTGATTTTTTTATCCTTTTTTCTGCTAGGAAGGTCGGTACCGATGTACTGCACTGATTCTTTTCTGCTAGGAAGATCGGTACCGATGTGCATTCAGAGAACCAAACTCCTTTTACATGACAAACTGCAAGATCTTTTACTTTACCCAACCCATATTACCTCACACTTGAACCAATCAATCTCACTCAACAAAATCATAACAACCAATACTAAGTCCTACTCCCCGGATAGGGTCAAGCTTACATCGGCTAGGGAATAATTTTGTGGAGCTAAAAATAAAAGGCTTTAAGGCTCAACTTGGTTTCAAAAAGAGGATATTGTAAGGGTGGATATGGATTAAATAGGGCTTATGAAAAATAAGTTCTCTATCATCTGATTTCACATGCAATGAACTAATATCTCATATAGGTCTCCAGAAATAGATAACCATATCAATGACAAGAGATAATATGCATAAGGAGAGTAAATCACACAAGAAAAGAAGAAGGATTTTTTATGTTCTCCCTATAAGGCCGAAAAAAACTCACAAGGTAGCAATTTTTGTTGGATTTTAGTCACTTCTACCTAAAATCATATGGGCTCAATTATATCACATGCTAAATACCCACATAAAAACAAAATTTTCAAACATGATTCAGGCAAAGCTCTCCAAACATGCTATGGAATTACATGATCAAGCAAGTTAAAGCATATCATAGGACATCTAAGTGGAATATTATCAATCCTAAAACACAAAAACAAAAACTGACACAAAACTGAGTTCCCTTTTCCCATACCTCATACTTAAACCAAACAGTATCCTCACTGTTTAAAGCAAAGACAAACAAATAAAGAAGATAAGGAAAAAGATACTCACAAAGACAAACTGAAGCTATTTGGAACCATGGATCACTTGAGGAGTTGCTGAATTTTTCTCGGATTCTTGAAAGGAGGTCGGTACCGACCAACTGAGGTCGGTAACGAGCCCGTCGTTTTGCACACCGATCTTCTGTATTGCTCTTCTTCTTCTTGTAGTACCTGAGTCATTTTAGGAAAACTTCTATCCTACTACACTAATCTTAACCTAAAAACAAGTCAAAAGAAAGCTAGCAAAAAAAAGCTAAGAAAGTGAAAACTAAAAGCAAAAACAAAAAAACGGGTTGCCTCCCGTAAGCGCTATTTTTAACGTCGTTAGCCCAACGAACTTACCTTGGCAGATCAAGGCGGTTTCCATCCAAATATGTTGGGATCAAGAGGGACCACATACTTAGCCGAAACAACATTCTCCAAGATATTTGGCGCTCTATCATTCACAAGAATACTTGGTAATCCTACAACAGGGTTAGTAAAATACAAAAACCAAGGAGGTTTTAGCTCCTTCATAGACTAACAGTAGGATATGATATAGGGCTAGAATAGAAGAAGGGATAATGACCATAATTAATAGGATAAGAACAACAAAACTTACCAGGGTCTTTCAGAAAAGGGGTCATTACCAAGGAGAAGTGCGTCGTTACCGAGGAGAAGTGGGTCGTTACCAAGGAGAAGTGGGTCGTTACTGACCCCACTGGATCAGGAAAGGCCTCGGTACCGTGCTTGTCCAACCCGGTAACGGATATGTGATCGACTTTCTTCATCGGGAAAAGGGTCGTTACCGCATGGGGGGTCGGTAGGCTCCATGATATGCACATCCTCCTTGAAGTCGCTTGTTTATGTACTTAGAGAGGTGTCGGTACCGACCCATGGTGGGTCGGTAGGCTCCTCAGTTTTACAACTAGCCACTTTGCTTCTTGAAATAGCATCCAAGTGCTGTTGTAGACGGGCTTTGTGCGCGACTATGGTGTCCGTTTCTCTCTCGATCTCCGCTATCTGTAAACGGAGTTCAGCTATCTCTTGTTGCATCTCTTCAATTGTCATGGCCTTGGCTTATATATACTGAAAGCAAAAAAAAAACGAAATCAAAAAGCAAAACGGGTTCTCGGAGAGGGTCGGTACCGAGCCTGGAGTCATCCAGTGAAACAGAAACTGAAAAGAAAGAAGCAACTACCTGTTGACAGGGTCGGTACCGACCTGGAAGGGGTCGGTAACGACTCGACAATAACCTAGAAAGTAAACCAAAAACACAGAAAATTGGGTTGCCCAACAGGGTCGGTACCGACCCTAGGGGGGGCGTTACCGACTTGGCGGAGTCCCGAAAAACGTAAAAAGAACAAAACTTGGCACTATTGAAATCTCCCCGACAACGGCGCCAATTTGTTGATAGGGTTTCTTGACAACAAATAAATTTATATCAAGACCCCGCTGTGTATTGTGAAGTCAAGTTCGTCCACAGGAGATAGACAGTGTTTAAATTTCGTTACTTCTCACGCTAGTAATCAATTAAATCTTGGAATTTAAGCAAGATAAAGGAGAATTCTAAGGTAAAGGTATCACCACAACAATAATCATGCAATGCCAACGCTATGAAACATAAAGATCATGATTTTATCACATAAAGGCGCTAACTTTCGTTAACTTTAAGCAAGTAAATCAATCAACTTTCGTCCTATCAATAAACTTACTATCTAATATCTTCTACTTCAACTAGGATAGATCCGCTTTCGCTTCAAAACTCTAAATTGATTAGTCTGATTCATAGTTTCAACTTTCACTTCAACTATGAATGAGAAATTGCCTTTTAACTTTCGTTTCAAGGATTAAGATCAAGAGAGAAGATTCATGCAATAAAACCAATCAAGACATGATCATAAACAAGCATGCACAAGCATTGTTGGGTTTAACCCCAACCTTAGAGAGGAAGACTACTCACAAAGCATGATTGAAAACATCTAAATCAAATTAAAAGAGAAAGCTTACAACTTGAATCCAAAACGATAGTTCTTCTCAACAAAACTCTCTCCTCCTCCTCCTCCTCTAACTTGAATGATTGTAGAATCCCCCCCAAACTAAAGAGGGAACAAGTGTATTTATAGAGAAACAATTCTATCTTAAATCTATCTCTAAGGAAATAAATCTTCTAATAAGATATATTCCTTCTATCTATCTAATAACATAAAAGGAAATAGGATAAAAGCCCAATTAAACACGTCGACTCGGTCTTCCGCTACGTCTTGGGATGCCTTGGTACCGACCCAAAGTGGGTCATCACCGACCCTATTCAACACTTCGAATAGTCTTGAGTAAAACTTGCGTAGAGGATTCATTACAACTCTGTTTGACTTGATTCTTTTTCCTATGTTCTTGTAACAAATTTCTTTATCTTTTTCCAAGCTCAAACTTGATCTTCAATGACTTTACTTGAGCGCTTAATCTTCATCTTCTCTTCGTGAGTGATATCTTCACCGGCTTTGCTCCTTTCTTCAAAATACGCTCCAAATAGCTTTCAAAAACCTGCAAAACACCACCAAAGCTTATATAGACTCCATATCTCATGAAAATACGAAAACCTACACAAACGACTTAAAGCAAAACACAAAACTAAAGAAAAAGACTCAAACACACAAAAACACACCCTAAAAACAAGACTAAAAAGGCGGACATCATCCTACCAATGAAACCAACTATAAGCCAAATTAACAAAAAAGAAAAAGGTATGGTCGAATTTATGGGATGCAATAACAAAAATCAGGAAATACTAATTAAGCAATATGAATCTCAATCAATCATGCAATGTTAATTGAAAACTCATAAAAATGTAGTAAAGCAATATGGTAATTGTAAATTGCAATTAAACTCGAACAATTAACCATAAACATGAATAAAATCTCTTAAATATCTCCTAATTGGTTAGTTACATAGGGTGCAAGAAACAAATATTACGGTTACGGTTTACGCAAATTAGGGTTAGGGTTTCGGTTGGGGTTGTTGTGAGTTATGGTTTGGGTTTCGAGGGTTTGGGGTGGCAATTAGGGTTTGTGGTGGTCCGACTGGCACGAGGGTGGTGGCGGTCGAACGGAGGTGTAATGGAGGGTGGTGCGGCGACACTAGTTTGAAGGTTTCCAGCAGTGTCTCGTGGTGGTGGCGGCGGAAATATGGTGGCTTTGTATGGAAAATTGAGATTATGGTCTCAAAAATTCTAGCTTTAGGTAAAGGTAAGATTTTTGGATCAAAAACTGAATTAATCGACTAGAAAATAAATTAAGGTAAGAAAAACTACTTGGCAAGACGCTGGATGAATGATACCACTTGATACGTGATCGCCTCTGATTCTCCTTGTTGATCGCGTTTTGAACCTACACAAGTCCCGATCTTGCCTTGTAATATCGATTACATCCTGAAATGCTTAACAAGTTAATTCCTTGCGACAAAAGTAAAGAAAACGAATGGAATAAGAATGAAATGAAACTGATTTGATAGATTGAAAGATTCAACTTTAATAGTTCAATTGGATTGGCTCCAACACTAATTCCAATTGATTAACTAGGTTTGATGTGTAACAATCAAACTAGAACAATCTTAATGGACTAAATCAATAAACCAAATTGAATAAACACAAATAGAGAGATCGAGAATGACGATTGTGATGATCGATTGAATGCAATTGCTATGACACGTGTGTTTTGGTGGCCAAAGAACTAGATAAAACCAATTTAGGGTTTATCTAATTCCAAGCTAATTTTATTGAATGAAAATTGCAAATTATTTAAAGGAGTACAAAGTTGATCCTTGAAGAGCAAGGCATATCTCATGGCCGGCCCTAGCTAGGGTTAAAAGGCCCATTGTCTTGCTTCCCAAGATAACAATAAAATATCTAGCTCTAACTAACTAGATCTCCCTTGAATTAAATAAATCAAATAAAGACTTATACGACTTATTTAATTAAGGAAAATATCCTAACAAACTATAAATATCATAAAGATATCATAAAACATAGGAGAGAGATAATCATCCAACAAACAAATCCTATATGGCCGAAATGTCTTCAAATAAAAACTGAAATTATATTGTTCCATAAATAAATAACAAGAAAGATATTTTCCATATTTATATTGGTCAAGTCAAGGGGTTGACTTTGACCCATGTAACAAATCTTTTCACCCGGTCACCTACTAAATTCAGCCCTAAAGTGAGACAAGCTATTTCATGTATCTAAATAAGGAAATAATAATGAACAAGGCCCAAAATAGTAAATGGCGCCCCATTCAAGTGGAACTCGGCCCAATCACATTAAAGAATCCGGGCTCAGCTGATGTCGAATGCAAGTAACCCATCTCGCCTTGTTGGACCCTTCAACTATAGATGCCAATCAAAATAAGATCGTCGTCGTCCCTTGAGCAATCTTTTTAGCCCGACTCCTTGCAATTGGTCCATCAGATGGAACTCGAATCAACTCGTCGACATTGGTAGAGACATGGATGGTTTCACTGCATCAGGCAATGTCTAAATTCTTTTCAACCTCCTCTTCATCTTTTATAGAAGTTATGTTCCCCATTGCCTTCTCCAACTTTAAAGAAATTCCTTCATTCAAACTAGATCCAACTTAGTAGCATTGTCGTATCGCTCATAGTTAATGAGCATGCCAAAGATGATATGAAGATTACTTCTCTTTGTAATAGGGTTTTCTCTGAGGAGTCCCTTAGTAACGACGTACATGGGACCAAGGTGATCAATCATAGTAGAAATCTTTTCCACTTGTGATAGTGCATCACCAATTCTCAAATGATTGATCCGGCTAGTGTCTCAAGCCTGAATTGTTGTAAGGATATAGGTTCACCATCCTTCATTTCAAAGTTGAAGAAGTCTTTCTTATCAGCTTTCTGGTGACTTTTCTTCAGATATGAGCTTCCAACATGCATTTGCTCTATTGTTGTCCAAGCCTCCTTGGCAATCGTGCAATTGACCACTTTAAGAAAATCATTGGATCCCAATTATTCAGGTACATCTTCACCTTGAAGATCTTATCCATCTTTGTCCACTTAATTGCACCCCATTCGGACTTCTTATCCATTTTTTGAATTGGAACAACATAGTTTTCATCATTAATGACAGACCAAGAATAGTAGTCATTACTCTTGATCCACATGGCGAAGAGAATCTTCTAGTGGTCATACTCCCTTCTTTGAGTAGTGGTGGTTTGTTGTTCCTAATACCGACAGTGTTGTTGGTGATGTTGTACTCATCCTATTACATGCACTTAACACACAAATCTAGAGCAACTCACTCTGATACGAATTGCTGGATCGTAAACAAGAACATGATATTTAGAGAGGAAAACTTTCTTCTCAACCAACAAGTTGTAGAAAGAAAAACCTCTACCCCTAAAACTCCTTCTCAAAGGATTTCAATAGATTACTTATATATTAAGCTTCAACGTTTATGATAGGCGTGAAATCATCGTGCAAATCACGGCTATGCAAAAGAATTCAAACTAACTAAGAACCATAGTCTTTAGGAAGTCCGGGTCGAATCCACAGGGAGACAGATTTATCATTTTGTATGAGTTTTGTGTCAAACAAGTAACTAAGGGGTTTTTGTGAATTAAACTAAAACTAAGAATGCAAAACTAACAAAGCAATAAAAGATTATGAAAAACAATAATTAGGAAGATAGCTTAGGCAAACAAAAATATCCACAATCGTATGACAAGTTTATCACTGATTTCACCTCAATATCTCATGCGATGGATTTTCCAATTCCTTTTCAATTGTAACTAATAGCACAACAAGATACTATTAGATCTAACTAATTAAACAACCATGAAACCATCAATGATTAAGTTTAATAGCAGCAGTAAGAATAGGAATATAATAGGATACAATTCTAGAATAAAACAACCAGCTTTCACCCTAGAATGTAAATCAAATCTCTTCTGCATAAGACTGGCACAACGAGATACTAGTACGATGCAGTTGCTACTATGAACTAGAGATGCTCAACCAGTAACACTCTAGATCTAGCAATAGATTCAATAACAACAAACCCTAGTTGATCACGCTAGAAACTGTTGAAATAAATCATAAATATTCAAGCAAGAGAGAAGATTAAACCCAAGCAATAGATAAGGAATTAGAAATCTCACAACTGTAATCAAAACGATGCTTCAATTGTCTAACTAAGCAAAAGGGCTTAGTTCTCCATGAAAGTGAAAAACTCTGAAAAGAAAATATGATAATAGTGTACGAATGAGAGGTGCAACTCTCAAAACCTAATATATCAAACTAGGTCTAAAAATTATATCCCAAAAATATAATATCTCGGAATAATAATGATAGAAAAGGACCAATAGAAACAAAACATGTGGCAAGTAAACGTCTCTGCGGCATTCAAGGGCGGCGGGCGCCGCTAGTCTGGCGGCGGGCGCCGCTAGTCTGGCGGCGGGTGCCGCCAGCACCTCGGTTCAAAACTCAAGTCACACTTCGGGGGCTGTTTTGACTCACTTCGAGTTGGAATTTGGACTCGCAATACAAACATGAATTGTAGATCTTTGGATTAGCTTTCCAATGATATCAAACTCAACTTCATAAGACCAATATAGCTCCCGAACAAGATCTCACAAGACATAGGTGTTGAACCAGCAACTCCAATGGATGGCCCAAATTCAAGCGTTCTTCTCTCGTTTCCATTCCTTTCACACTTGTTCACTTTAAGACCTGTAAAACAACATAGAACAAGTGCAAACCCAAAATTCCTAGAAACTCTAAGACACTAAAGAAACTAACTAAAACTACCTAAAAATAATGCAAAAGAAACGGAAATATGCATTCTAAACACTACCTATATGCAAGCTATCAGTTTACAAGGCAAGCCAAGTTCCTTTTTAACTAGGCACTGACCTAACATCAACCAACTTAGCTTCTACTACCTAAATAATAAACCTAAGACTATAAGTGAACTACGAACTTGAGTACTCAAACAACTATGGAGTCTTCACCGAAAAGTGTCACAAAACACTCAAACAATATGATTCACTCTCTCAAAATTGCTCATCATCAACACACATTTTAACCCTAGCTAACCCTAGTCTATGTATGAGGAAAGTTTTAAATTTGTTCTCAATCACGACTTGCCTAACTTTATATGAGGATATTCCATTTAGAAGATCTTCATAAGTAAGGATTAAAATATAAAACAACTCATCCTTATCTTCAATCATTCAGATTATACGTATAATCGAACGATCTCAATATCATATCTTTTTTGCTCCAACAAATATTCCAAATTTCATCTTATTTCTTCTCAAACAACTAGATCTTAGCTGTTGAATCACCGATGAAGTCGTTTGCTCAAAACAAGATAGCTTGTCAAATATAGAAAGTCGTGTAACTTCCCGTAGAGACTGTCCAGATTGTCACTCGTCCTTCTGTCGTTCCCTTACAAAGTTCCTTCATTTTGAGGATATGCTCTTATCTTGTAACACTCTTATAATATATACTTGTGAAACAACACATTAATTATTTAAAATTTGTTATCATTAAAACATAGACAAACTAGGGAATAACAAATATTGTAACAGATAGATTAATAATTAATACAACATATATTGATTATATTATACAAAATTACAAACTAACCAACAAGTTTCGCGGACAAATTGTTGGGCCTCTCCAAAGTCCAGCCCAAAGAGACATTGGAAGCCCAAAATGACCGGCCCGAGCCGTTTGTGAGAAACAGAAGCTGATGAAGTAGTCAAAGCAGGGCTAAATTGTGGGATTGACAATTAACCACTCCAACGGCCAGCACATTCATACCAATGGCGAGATCTTCGGGATTCATGAGACGTTGCTTCAACGGCATGATTTGTGGAGAAGGATATAAGACGAGGACAAGACCAAGATGAGGACAATCGACTCTGAGACTAAAACTCACTTGCAAAGAAAACTCAAATCGTTCTTATCCATTCATTTTGTTCAATTGTTTATTTGTACTAACAGAAGACTCATCCGCAGTCACGATCATACTACAAGATTCTGTATTTCTTTGTTCTTATTTTCTTTCCTTTTATCTTCTTTTACAACTTAATCGTAGCTAATAACGTGTTGCGAACTCTCTTTGGTTAGGATTCCCGCATTTCAGCAAGTAACACGTTAGTGTGATTATCCTGCCCAAAACAATTGGCGCCCAGAGTGGGGCCCTATCCAAGAAGAAATCACGCTAAGGGAACTACGGATTCTATCAAGAAGATGGAAGGAATTCAAACTACTTATAGCCATGTAGGAAATCCTGAAAATCACGAGATCAATGAGGAAGCAAATAACCGAGGTGCTGGAAACGTTGGTGGAGTTGGGAATGTAGATGGAATTGAGCAAGGTTCCGGGAACACCGATGGCAACCCTGGAACTTCTGAGAAACAAGGTGTAGGAGGAGGCAATTCCGATGTCATCATGGAGCTCCGTGCAACAATGATTTCCCCTCCAAAAGGACTTGGAAAGCCAGAAAGAGGCAAATGCTAAATTCACCGAGGTATATGAAAAGCAAATTGAAACTTTGACTAATGAGAAAAATTTACTTCGATCTCAGGTACAACAAGCTCCCACCCAACCCCGCGGAACAAATGTGGTAGAAGGCCAGAAGATTAGACATGGTAGATCTAAATCTCGTAACACCTGATGTCGTCAGGCTAGTAACTGGGTATCAGGTAAATGGTAATTCCCTAAGGGCAGTACGGGAAGACACTGAGGTTTTCCAATTAAGGGAATGCCTCAGAGACCTGGAGAACCGAATCACTCAGGTCCTAGGGGGACCTCAACCGATAGAGATGGAAAGAAGGGATGGCAACACCGATTCTCCCTTCGTGCCCCCTATCGCAAGAGTCAACATTTCCCGAAAATATCATGTCCCCGACGTACCCAAGTACGAAGGGGTAACAGACCCCGATCAACATATAGATGCATTCAAGCAGGCTATGAACATTAGCACAGTTCCTTTTGACATGAAGGAGTTTGTTATGTGTTATTGTTTCTGGAACACGTTATCCTGACCGCACTGAATTGGCATTCGCACTTACCTCTTGGAAGTATTTCATCTTTTGCTGAGTTGATTGACAAGTTTAGGATAAGATTTGCGAGCAGTCGACACGCTAAGAAACGATCAAGCGACTTATACCGCATGGTCCAAAAACCGGGTGAATCTTTGAAGACCTTCCTCAACCGTTACAATGAAGAACTAGTGACCATTGAGGGAAGCGATGCCGCTACAGCCGTGGAGGCATTCCGAAGGGGCATATCGGTTTGTAATCTTGAGTTATATCGTGAATTAACTAAATACCCTTGTTCAAATTTCGATGAAGTGCAGGTGAAGACGTTAGCACATGTGCGATAGGAGGAAGACGATCTCTTTGTTGAAAAAGCAATCAGCCCTCACCGGCCAGACCGAAGATAAGGAAGGCGAGAACCTAGATATGCTTCATAGTCCACAGCACCCCTACCAAAACGACTGTCAATACAACATTCGCTAGGCAAGGTGAAAGATATGAAAATCCCAGGCTGCCTCCTAGACTTTCCCATTACAACTTCTGTGTAGATGCAACGGAAGTAGTTCGAACTCTCAACAGCATGGGGGATGCCGTCAAATGGCCTCAAAAGAGTAATGTGCCTTCACATCAGAAAGACAAGTCCAAATGGTGTGATTTCCACTTTGATCATGGACACCGAACGGACGAGTGTATCACGTTGCGGAAAGAAGTGAGCGAATAATTGCGCAGAGGTTATCTCAAGGATTTAATATCAGAAAAAGCGAAGGAGCAGTTAGGGCACAATAAATAGAAAGCTAGTACTCCTCCACCCCCTAAGCACACCGAAGTAATTAACGTCATCACCGGGGGATCAGAAATTAGTGGCATAACATATTCCGCATCAAAGAGAATCGCAAGGGATACTAGGAGAGAGTGTCCCAGAGCTCCTTCGCGAACGAGTCTCGCCATGATGCCAATTACCTTCGATGATGTCGAAGAAGAGGAAGTTCACCATGACTATCTAATAATTTCTTTGACGATAGCCAATTTCCTTGTTAACAAAATATTAGTTGATAACGGAAGCTCCACTAACTTGCTCATGTTGGATGCCTTGTACAACTTAGGTCTTGGGATGGATGACATCATCAAAAAATCTACGACTTTGGTAGGTTTAAGCGGCAAATCGCGCAATACGTTAGGAGAAATATCCTTACCAACCGTCGCATGAGGAATAAATTACCAAGTGAAATTTCAAGTACTTGATTGCCCTTCACCCTTTAATGTTATTTTGGGCACGCCATGGATCCACGGGATGAGGGCAATACCCTCCACTTACCATCAATGTGTGAAGTTCCCGACATCATGGGGAGTTCAAGAAATCAAGGGGGAACAGAAATTAGCAAGGGAATGTTACTCTGTGACGATGAAAGCAACGACTTCTAAAAACTTACAACTTGAAATGTGGAAGAAGTCATCAGCTTAGCAATTAAAGGACTGTAGAACAACCACTTACTATGTGAAGCCAGAGACACCAGAACTTGAAGAAGTAGCTCTTGATCCACTTGATCCGTCAAGGAAAATTAAAATAGGAGCTAACCTGGAGCCAGCTTTAAGTAGACAATTGGTGGAGTTTCTACAGTCCTATAGTGATTGCTTTGCGTGGTCGAACAAGGATATGGTGGGAATTGATCCTAACGTGATAGCGCTCTGATACCATTTGTAAGGCCCTGAGGCCATAGAAGCGCTATCCATGCCAACCCGAGAACTTCCCAAGAGGTCACCCATCCTGGTACTACTCTCGTCCTTGCACGCTTAACTTCTGAGTTCTTTGTCCTCACTCGAACTCAGAAAAGGAAGAGCTTCCATTTGTAAGGCCCTGAGGCCATAGAAGAGCTATCCCATGCCAACCCGAGAACTTCCCAGGAGGTCACCCATCCTGGTACTACTCTCACCCTTGCACGCTTAACTTTTGAGTTCTTTGTCCTCACTCGAACTCAGAAAAGGAAGAGCTCATGTTCACATGGGGAGCACCTCAATTCCTTAAAAATTATCGGGGTGTTACACACACACCCTCAATGTCAATAAGAAAGTGCCACTAGTTAAGCAAAAAAAATGTAAGTTTGCACCCAAACGGAATCATGTAGTCAATGATTAGGTAAAATCATTGCTTAACTCTGGAAAAATTAGAGAGGTAAAATCCTGATTGGCTTGCGAATGTGGTAGTCGTAAAAAAGAGAAACGGTAAATGGTGCGTTTGCGTGGATTTTACCGATTTAAACAAAGCATGCCCTAAAGATTCATTCCTTTTGCTTCATATCGATGCAATGGTGGATGCAACAACGGGGCATGAGCTTTTAACTTCCATGGATGTGTTTAGTGGATACCATCGAATAATATTGCATCCCGACGATCAAGAAAAAACCGCATTCGTAACTAATCAAGGGACTTATTGTTACAAAGTTATGCCCTTCGGGTTAAAAAATGTAGGCGCTACTTATCATAGATTGGTTAATAAGATGTTTCAGGAAAAACTGGGGGATACAATGGAGGTGTACATTGACGACATGTTAGTCAAGTCGTTGAAGGCGGAGGACCACATTAGCCACCTGAGAGGCGTGTTCCCGATCCTACGGAGCTACAAAATGAAATTGAATCCAACCAAATGCTCTTTCAGAGTAACATCAAGGAAATTCCTCAGATACATAGTAACGCAAAGAGGAATCGAGGCGAGTCCAGATCAGATCAAGGCCATAATGGAGCTACAATCACCAAAATGCGTCAAAGACGTCCAGAAATTAACAAGGCGAGTAGCAGCATTGAACCGATTCATATCTCGATCCTCGGACAAAAACAAGTTATTCTACGATGTATTGAAGAAGAACAAGCCATTTGAATGGACGGAAGCACATGAAGAAGCTTTCAAAGAATTGAAAAATTATTTATCTAACTCGCAGGTGCTTTCAAAACCCAAGCCGGATGAGAAGTTATATGTGTACTTGGTCGTGACCGAAGTGGCTGTAAGCATCGTCTTGATCCGAGAAGAGAATGGAGACAAGTTGCCCATTTACTACGTAAGTAAAACCTTGCTTGATCCGGAAACCGGGTATTCACCCATGGAAAAACTTGTATTGTCTTTGGTAATGGCTTCAATAAAATTGCGTCCTTATTTTGAAAGTCATTCTATCATCGTAAGGACTAACTATCCAATGAAGAGTATTATGTCAAAGCCAGAATTGTCAGGATGGTTAACAAGATGGTTGATCCACTTAAATGGTTACGAAATCACTTACGAGCCAAGAACAGCAATGAAGTCTCAAGCCTTGGCGGATTTTGTGATCGACTTCACTCCTACCACTTTGGAACAAGAGGATCAAGATGTGTTACATGTAACAGGTAGCGGCAAGTAGTTGATGCATACAGATGGAGCGTCAATTCAAGTAGACATAGGATTGGGGGTAGTCCTGAAGTCACCACAGGGGCATAGGATAGCCCAGGCTGTTCGATGTATGTTCAAGATCACTAATAATGAAGCAAAATATGAGGCGCTTATAGCAGGGTTACTTGTTGCTAAAGACTTGAATGTGCAAGAAATTGAGGTAATTTGTGATTCGTTACTTATTGTAAATCAAGTTACGAATTCGTATGTTGCCAGGGATTCAAAGATGAAGGCATATTTAGAAAAAGTTCAAGAAATCATAAAACACTTCAAGCATTTTGAGATAAAGCAAGTTCTTTGGGATGCTAACACGCAAGCAGACGCCTTAGCTAACCTCGGATCCGCAATCAACCCAAGAGAGTACGACAAGATACCTTTTTTGTACCTTGATGCGCCATCCATAATCAAAGAAGCAGATGTGTTCGAGATTCGAGATTCCAATGAAGATGCTTCATGGGTGACTCCTTACTCAAGGTGGTTACGGGATGGAGTCCTACTAGATGATAAAGAGGAAGCCCGACGACTTAAGGTAAAAGCTTCCACTTCCGTTGTAAAGAATAACATTTTGTTCAAGTGGATGTCGTCAGGAATTTACGCCTGATGCGTAAAGGAGGAAGTGGTACAGAAGGTGTTACAAGACATACACGATGGAGAATTAGGAAATCATGCAGGGGGTCGTAACTTGGCGAGGAAGGCAAGCAGGATGAGCTATTACTGGCCCACCATGAACAAAGACGCAGTGGAGTTCGCCCGCAAGTCTGAAGCGTGCCAGCATCATGGACCTATACCACATCAACCTTCGGAGTTGTTACATCCCATAACTTCCCCTTGGCCATTCATGAAATGGGGAATGGATATCGTCGGAAAGCTCCCTCCAGGATCAGGACAACGCGTCTACATCCTAGCAATGACCGACTACTTCTCTAAATGGATTGAAGCCGAAGCCTTCAAAGAATTCAAAGACACCCAGGTCATCTCTTTCATAAAGAGAAATATCCTGAGTAGGTTTGGAATATCATCCACCATAGTGTGCGACAATGGATCCCAATTCATCAGTGATAAGACAAGGTCATTTTGCTAATAATACAACATTCAGTTGGTGATGTCGACACGTTATCCTCAAGACAATGGTCAAGCAGAAGCAAGCAATAAAGTAATCATCAATAACTTGAAGAAGCGACTCAAGGAGGCAAAGGGAAGATGGGAAGATGAGTTACCCCTAATTCTGTGGTCAGATCGAACGATTCCTAAGACTG
Organism: Fallopia convolvulus; assembly: GCA_964016875.1. NCBI lineage: Eukaryota > Viridiplantae > Streptophyta > Magnoliopsida > Caryophyllales > Polygonaceae > Fallopia > Fallopia convolvulus. Next base: position 11,848,148 of record OZ024720.1, read on the forward strand.
CTACAGGTCATACACCTTTCTCCTTGGTCTATGTATGTGAAGTTGTGTTACCAGTAGAAGTAACTTTGCCCATAGTTCGATATGGACTTACCACTGAGGAGTCAAATCTACCTAACCTGTTACACCATCTAGATACTGCTGACGAGTTACGAGATGAGGCATCAGTTCGTATGGAGGCATATAGATAGGGGGTAGCTCGGAGTTACAACAAACGTGTTAATGCAAAGGCGTTTCGAGTGGGAGACTTAGTATTGAGGAAAGTCTTTCAAAACATGCAAGAGTTAAATGCTGGCAAACTAGGAGCAAATTGGGAAGGGCCTTATCAGATCACGAAGATCATAGGACAAGGAGCCTATGAGTTGATATCATGTGATGGGAAGACAATCCCAGAAGCTGGAACGCAATGAATTTGAAGTAGTATCACTTTTAGAACATGCGAGTCGCAATAAGGTATACATCACATACTTCTTTCTTTTTACATTACATTGTTACATCTTTACACACACATGAAACAACGACGATTTTATAAAAACTAACAAGGGACGCCTTGTGACGTTACACGCCAAAACATAGGCCCTCGCCTTATGATTAGGCAACGTTGTGCACACAACGACTAGTCAAGAGATGCAAGGGATGAGAACGCATAACACAAACTCTAGAAGAGTTTCACAAAATACTTGTAACTCAAATCACAACTTTATAAATCACAAGTGTTTACATCCAGTCAAATACATTATTTTCTCTCTCTCAGCATCTTACACAAAAAGCACTATTATAACGAGAAATCTATCAATAAACTACAAGCAAACTTCTCACAACACGTTGATCTTCATTCCTTGGTAGCAAACCTTTTTCACCTACAAAAAAAGATGACAAATAAATCCAAAACCATACCAAGTACTAAAGCATCATTAATAACATAAACCCCTCAAAAACCAACAAGGGGTAGAAATTGACCACACAAAGGTCCTAAAACGAGCGGCCACACAAAATAAAGTGTTTAAAACCCCAACACACAAGTGGTAGAGAAATGTTTAGAAAGCAAAAGGAGACAAGGGGAAATCATTCTTCGACAGATTTTTGGTTCTCCATTTCCACTTGGGCTACCTCCTTGGCGACGGAAGCAATGTCGTCGACGACCGAGGATTTCTTAGCTGTGATCACTTCATCAGAGAACAAGCTCTCGAACAGCTCTCTTTCCTTCACTACATCCCAAGAAGTGTGCTTCCCCGCTGTGAATTCCTCCATCATCTCCACCGAGCTCGGCACGACCAATAGTTTGCGGTGTCCTCAATTTTCTTGGTAAGAGCGGCTTCTTTACCTGAGGAAACCACGAAGTTTTCCTTCCATTCTTTGGACTCCTTTGATGCCTTTTCAAGGTTGTCCGACAGCTCACGCACTTTCTTCTCTAGAGCATTCTTCTCATGCCCCAGAATGGTACATTTGTCTTTTTCAAGTTGGAGGCTGATTTTGCTCTAAGCCAGTTGATCCGGCAAATCGTTAAAGGCCTCAAAAGTGGAAAGCGAAAGTTGCAAACCCTAAACAAAAGAGCAGAATATCATGTATAAGGTAAGGGGTGGATCACAGAGTGACAACGGGTAAGGAAAACAAACCTGCCACGGAGCCGCAAGGATTTCACCAAAGAATTCCGGAAGTGAAGATTGGTTTTCCTCGCCTCGAGAGCAGTCCACATGAAGGGGTGCCAAGGAGCTCAAACATTTCTGCCACCATGTCTAACGACATCATCGTCTTTGGAAGATCCAAAAGATTCGAACCAGTTTTCTTCTTAGGAGAAAAAACCCTAGCCTCGGAAGATTTCTTAGGGACAGAGACCACTAATGAAGTATCAACAGTTGATGCCGATTCAGCCTTTCTCTTCTTTCGAGCTTCTACTAGTTCCATGGTGGTGAGTGCAGTGGTGGAACGGGTGGTCCTGGAACCTGCTAGCATGTAGATAAAGAAATTATAAGGAGTAAAGACGACAACGTAAGGAGTAAAGGAAGGATATAGCATACTCCACATCTTAGTGTCTTCTGAGTCAAGAAAGCACGCCTTCACCAACTTAGGGTAAGACCTTTCCTCCAACGAAATAGCTTCAATGTGAGAAATGACTTGGGCCGACACTTTGCGTGGTTGAGGAGAAGCCAAATTTTCTGTATGCAAGACGGAAATAATCGACGATTAGAAGAGATTGGACAAAACAGAATTAGTAAAGAGAAACACTACATGTTGACCACCATCGAGCTTTCAAGAAAGCCGTGTCAATTCCCAATGAGGAGAGCTTTACGAAGAAAATTTTGTCAGCCCAGCCCCGGTCAGATTTGGATATGTTAAAAATCAAGTCAAACTTGTCTTGAAAGGTTTTTAAGGTCAATCGACCAGGACAACCTTTGGAAAGGCGATAGTTATAGAAAAAGTCGACAACTTTAAAAGGAAGGTCGTGAGAGGAACATAGCAAATCAACCGACAACAACAACCTCCAAACTTGGGGAAGTATTTGCCCAAGAGAGATATTAAGTGGTAAGGAAATTGACAACCAAAAAGAAAAAAAAACGATGATCGATGCGGAAGGGGTACTCATATAAGCAAACCCAGTCATTGTCATAGAAGTCAGCCCAAATTCCAGAGGGGGGAAGGAAAATTTCTGTGGAAGAGGGAAACCCTACGGAGAAAGCAAGGGTGTGAGGATTTTTTGAGATACTACTTCTACGATGGAATGGGGTGAGAATTTTGGACGAAGTTAGAGAAGGGGTACAGGTGGATTAAGGCAGCGAGAAACAGGGGAAGAACTGGAAGTCGCCATGGCTGAAGGAAGAAGAGAGGATGAAGATCAAGAAGCGGGGAAGAGGGAAGTGTACTTGGATACCGAGAAGCGTAGCTGAAGACTTTAGATGTCATCATGACTGCTATAAATAGGGCACGATGGGACATGTCCTCTGCATTACAACTTCCAAAGCACTAGATCCAAAAAACCCTAAAAAATTTTAGAGGGAATTCTCCCGGGTTTTTGAGGGGGTATTGTTGGGCCTCTCCAAAATCCATCCCAAAGAGACATTGCAAGCCCAAAATGACCGGCCTGAGCCGTTTGTGAGAAGCGGAAGCTGATGAAGTAGTCAAAGCAGGGCTAAAATTGTGGGATTGACAATTAACCACTCCAACAGCCAGTGCATTCATACTAATGGCGAGATCTTCGGGATTCATGAGACGTTGCTTCAACGGCATGATTTGTGGAGAAGGATATAAGACGAGGACAAGACCAAGATGCGGACAATCGACTCTGAGACTAAAACTCACTTGCAAAGAAAATTCAAATCATTCTTATCCATTCATTTCGTTCAAGTGTTTATTTGTACTAACAAAAGACTCATCCGCAATCACGATCATAATACAAGATTCTCTATTTCTTTGTTCTTATTTTCTTGTCTTTTATCTTATTTTACAACTTAATCGTAGCTAATAACACGTTGCGAACTCTCTTTGGTTAGGATTCTCGCATTTCAGCAGGTAACGCGTTAGTGTGATTATCATCTCCAAAACACAAATATAATTAAGAAGTAGCAAACGTGCTAATGTGCTATAAGTTAATTAAACCTCAAAAGGCAGTATTTTAGGAACAGATAACGCTGCTAGCATATATACGACATATAACTTGAATCTTGATGATAAGGAGACAACACAAAGTATCTCCGAGTTGGAGAGGCCAGGCTTGAATTAAAAACTTCATAATTGTGTCATCTGAATTCATGAATATCTTAGTTGTGTTGTGATCAGAAAATATGGGTACGTTGTGAAAAGCTGAAAATCCCATATCTTAAAAGAAAAGCATGTTCCTCCCCAAGAGACACCCTCCGGTTTTGACATGAATACCACTATTCGTGTACTTCATTCTGCCACGTCTTCATCGTTCCTGGTTTCCTAATTAAATAATATATACTTCACCTACACAAAATTTTTAAAGCAAACTTTACGTGCTAATCAAATATAGGATCGGGCTAGTTGTTGTGCAATTTGTTAACCTATTATAGCTTTTGACACTTGAGCATCTTTGCAAAAATAATAGTAAGTGATATATTGTCGAAACGTTGTCAAATTTACAATCAAAGTTATGAACATATACATAGATATTTATCGGTTATTTAGATCACAAAAATCCGTCTTTAATACAATAATTGATTACTTTCCCCTTCGCCTTCCGCTCCAACTACTTCATTAACCTAGAACCTCTGCAAAGCAATGGACCCAGGGGTAGTGATCCACTAATCCACCTCCGATGCCTAAGTCAGAAGAGCAGTTTGTCGATCGAACGTCGAAGTAAAGGACAAGCTTGCTAGCGAGCTCAGCGAATATGAGGTGCTCATCATACATGGTGAAGACATGTATTTATAATGGAGGAGAGGGAGAGAGAAGGTAAAAAAAACTCTATCTCTAAGGGCGGGCCGATAATGCTCCAAGTCCAACAAGCGATTTCTTGCTCCTCAATCCACACGCAAATTCGATCTTTCGACTAAGATAGAATCCTATGTCATAACGAATAACCGTCATATTTAATTTTATAATAAAATATATAATAAAAACACGCATAATAAATAAACATATCTTTATGGAAGATAATAGCGAAAATAATTATGGCAATTAATTGTACCCGCTCACAAATGCCCCACTAAGGTGTTAGTTACGTTAGAACACAACTAAGACGTAATTATTATAGTCTCTATTCGAAGTGGTCATGCGGATTAGTCGTCGGGTTCCTCTTAGCGTGCATGCGTGCGAGTTTGTGGATTTCGAGATACACTCATAGCCAAACAGAGAGGATGGAGGACCAAAAGTTGAGAAAAGGGTCCCGGGCGGGATTTTGTTTTGGAAAACAAATAAAAAACAAAAAAACGACCTTGTTCCAATAGCCATTATCAAAAACTGAATTCCATGCGAGGGGCTCCCAAAAAGACATCTTTGTCGACAATCTGCGACCGCGACTACTTGTCCCGCGGTCGCTGTTGAAGACCCGTAGTCACGGCGATAATTCACTGCCGTAGTTTGCTCTACAGGGAGAAACTTCTTCAAAAAATGGGTGATGTCCCAAGTCTGAGAGACGACATTCCCGTCAAGACTATTCAACAATTAGGCTCCCCGACCGTCGATGCAGTCACATAATATAGTTCTCCCTAATTCAAGCTATGCCATACATAGGGTCGCCTACACTTCCCATGATCATTTGAAGTATAGGTCACCGACTCAAAAAGTACGATATCTCACGTGTTGGGCTACGACCGGTTCGGCTTCTCGTTGTTAGGACAAAATCCGTGTAGTTACAGTGTCTATGCGACCCTCGGTGAAGTCGAGGTGGTCGATATACCAAACTTTAACCTCCGGTGTGCATCCCGCATATGCCTTCATGTATCTCGTGTATTAGAGGCTCGACCTTACTTGGAGGTACGCATCTCAAGTTTGGCCCGGAAAATGACCGATGATAGGGAATCTTTTCTGGCGATAGCCAAAACCTATGAGCCCTTATAAGAACTTTTCGGGCCCTGGCGGTATCCAAGGGTAGGGCATCCTTGTCCAAGTTGCGAATCAAGGGTGTTTTCCATCCAAGATCCTATGCGGTTTCGCTTCTTGTGACCACGGCCTATGTCGAGGCGATTTCAGATGTCACAGCAGCGGGCATGTCAATGCTTGCAATTTAGATTGAGGCATCGATTGTTTGGGCATCCTGATACATAAACACGCATCAAGCTCTCGAGCGAGCTTTTTGTATGAGGAACTAATGTTTCTAGGGCATCATTGGACTTGCTTTGATCGAGCGATCACTTTCCAAGCTCACATTGCTCGAACTCTTCCAGCATAACTTTTTGCTTTCTCCACATACTTGAGCATCTTTGGCTCTTTTGGCTTCATAACTAGAAGGATATATTTTGGACTCGGTTTATGACATATGTCGTTTATCACCTCCAAGTCCTTGATTGTGACATATGTCGTTTAACTAGAAGGATATATTCTGGATTTACATCTCTTGAGGGTGAGCCGCAGCCGCGGTTTCGCAAGTCGTGCCTCATGTTTTTGTCAACTAAGACGATTCATGTCTCTAGGATCTGTCCCCGACCGCAACGCTCTTGGTCGCGATCGCTGCTTCATTGGTCGTGATCGCTGCCTTTGTTGCTCGTGGGACTCTGCGATTTACTCTCGTAGTCAACTTGCTTTCCTTCATTGTTTTAATCAGTGGTTATCGGCTCGGGATCACGGCGGGTCTCGATGAATTCGATAATACTAGCGGGTCGTCGATTGGTCCTTTCAATCGTCGATTTGCTGATGGGGTGCTTCCCTTGAACTTTATCCGAAATATGCTTCACTCTTGCGATTTCTTCCGAGGCTTGGTCGAGGCGAGACTCTATTTGATCATGCTTGCTCAAAATATGCTTGTTCTTTCTCAAGGCATGTGTTAGGATGTGTGTAAGTACAATCTCGTCTTCATTCTTGGTGGTGGTCGATGCCCATTACCTCGGTTTGACCTTGATGTCCTAGATATGTGTGTGCCACTAGGAATGGGTTCGTTCCCAACGTGATTCGATTGGCTTTGTTCAAAATTAGGGTCACTCTCGGGTTAAGATCAACAAGAATTCCGAGATGTGCACTTGTGTTGAATCGTGGTCGCGACTCTTCAGGTCGCGATCACGGTTATGGTCTATGACCGCGGTTACTCGTCCTGGTTTGTGCGATTGCCTATTACTTTGTAGACTTCGATTACTTTCGGATTATGCAACACACATTGGTGAGTCCCATAGTTGGCCAAACCACTCAGATTCGGACCGTGTAGCGTTATGATCATCGATTCAGTCACTTGACTCGGTCCCTTGACGGCTCATGCAATGAACGAACGTGCTTGAGAGTAGGGTCGGGTCACGGTTCAAGTCATCTTTAAGCAATGCGCCTTCCTCGATGCGCGCTAGGGTTTGATCCTCCGAGCGAATATCAAAGTTTTGCTTGATCGCTTTGCGGGTTGAGATTGTTCTCCGAGCGAAGATCCGAGTTTTGCTCTACTGCTTTGTGGGCAGCGAAAGCTGTTACCTTGGCGGCGGTCACAACTTCCTGGACCGTGGTCACGGATGTTTGGGTCGCGGTCGTTTGGGTTGCAGTCGCGGTGGTGTCTAGATTCGTTGGCGACTAGGATTTGTGAGTTCGCTACTCTTTTCGGACCAAGAAAGGGTGCTCCTTGGTTGTCTGAGATCGATTCCAACACCATGTTTACATGGATCCACTGCTCTTTTACATCCTTTGTCAACTTCACTTGCTTTTGGATTGAGGTGGAATCCACAGATTCGTTGATCTTTGGAAGCGGGAAAAGTCTTTTGGACATTCTCTATCAAGATTGGTAAAGTCTGAACAAACTCTCCAACTTCTCTTGATCATGAAAATGTTTGATGACCAAGTCGGATAACAAACCTCTTGAATAGTGTTGGCTTCCTTTAATTTCTTTATTTCAGCGATCACGGCTTCAGTATGCTGGATAGAGGACCGTCTTTCTTGCTTTTGCTATCTGCTTTAAATCAGGGAGGATGTTCAGCCTATGGCAAGCGAGATCTAGGTCTATTCCAAGCATGTCGTACAGGTTCCAAGCCTTTTCCGGTCCGTTCCGTTGCTATGCTTTTCACGTAACTTAGGTTTTAGGGAACCGCGATCGCGGCTTCGCAGGCCACGGTCGCGGAAACCCTCGAGACAAGCCTCAGTTTTGGGCGATACGCAGCCTCAGTTTTTGGCGATACGCAGCTGCAGTTTTGGATACCCCAGTCGCGGTTGTATGGGCCACGATCGCGGCTTCTCGGGTCGGGGACGCGGTCTTCCTAGCGGTCGATTTTGGTCGCCACACGCATTCAAATCAATCGTCACTGCTTGTGCGGGTCTCGGGTCCGCTCGAAGAAGTTGTCGACTCTCCTTCGTTAGACTCTCTTCGCTTTGATGATGGTTGATCGTTGATATGTGTTTTACGATTAAGTTTTCGATATTGGGCTACCAGGCACGCAATTGGAACCAACCTGGTAATTAGTGGTCGACTACTAACCTTAGGAGGGACTAAATTCAATGAGGGACTAGCAAGGTCGCTCATTTCCCCGGCACCGTTGACTTCGCCGTGCGCACTACGATCGGCATTGGGCAAGGTGATTCGATCATTGTTTTTCCTAGGATTCGCGCAAATCCCAAAGCGAAGAGTTTGAAGAAATCCACCGACACTAATATCCGAAGACGCACTCTGGTCGAAAAAATCCGAAGGCGCAAATTTCCTTATGCGTACTCTAGTGGCCGCAGTCGCGGTCTTCTGATCCACGACCGTGGTGCTCTATTCCGTGGATTCACTCATTGAGGGCATCAAGATAGGTTTCGCTTTGCGCAATTGCCCGGAGACTTCGAAAATTCATTTATTTTTCTTCTGCGATTGATTACTCGTGGATTTGAATCCCCGTTTCCCATAGATTGCGCCAACTGTTAGTGGACAAAAATTCATCTTCAATGCATTGGTCGAATACTCCTCTTGACTCTCATCTTCACCTTCCGCCCAAGCTCTTCTTCAACCTAGAACCTGCAAAACAATGGACACAGAGGGACGGGAATCCCCTAATCCTCCTCTGATGCCTAAGTCAAAAAAGCATTATGTCGGTCAAATGTCAAGGTAAAGGACAAGACTTGCTAGCGAGCTCATCGAATATGAGGTACTCATCGTAACGAATATGAGGTTAAGACATGTACTTATAATAGAGGAATGGGAGAGAGAAGGTCGAAAACTCTATCTCTAAGGGTTGGCCGGTAATGCTCCAGGCCCGGCCAACAAGTGATTTCTTGCCCCTCAAATCGCGTGGAAATTTTATCTTTCGACTAAGATAGAATCTTCTATCATAACGAATAATTGTCATATCTAATTTTATAATAAAATATATGATTAAAAATAAACATAATAAATAAATATACATTTATAGCAAATAATAATACTTTATGAAAAAATAATTTTACCTGCTCACAGTAACCAAAAAATAAAGGCCCCATCAGATGGATAAGGTGGGCCCGTGTTGTAGCCCATTCTTTTGAACAAATCCATGAGAAGTCCGGCTTGACATTTCAAATTTCGACAAGTTGGTACTGAGAAATCGACTCATGAAGAGATGGACACCACATGATCGATCATCTCACCTTTACGAATGCATGGTTCACACTAAAAGAGAGAAACGTACGTTACAGGATCTTGTTCTTACGTAATATATAGCATGCAAGAGAAAGACTAATAACACGTTCGTCTTGTGATCGACGTCGACACGTGGACTGCCGTCATTGGATCGATTATATGCAATTTTATGATACCCGTTGGATGCATCATGCATATGATACGACCGGGTCGATCGATCGCTTTCATTCAAACACTGTAAGTTGATTTAATGTCTTCCTAAAGATGAACACCATGCCCGCCAATGTAAAATTCAGGCTTATCCTTTTTCGATATAGATCTAAGCTAGATATATATGCATCAGAGATTTAAACTGGAATATGTGATCATAGAAAGGTTGATTAAGTGAAACTCTACGTACGTACATATTATCTATTTTGTTGCATATTTTAAAACTCTACGTACGTAAATATTACGTAATATTTTTATTATCCATCAGAGATTTAAAATGGTGCATATTTTATTATCCATTTTTATTAATTTTAAAAAAATTAACTATTTATTCATTATTTTTTTATAAAAGAAATTCACTATATTTCTATAAATAAATTCGTCAAAGGATATATGATAAAATATTTATATTTATTTTTAAATATTTAAATATTTTATCTTTAATTTTAAATACTTGTAGAAGGAAGCTTTCAAAAAATATCAATATACTATAACTAAAGTCGAATCCTTCTATCCTATGTGTCGCGGTCTTAACTATGCCACATAGGCGTTTTAATTTTTTCCTTTACCTCTTTGCCCTTTATTAATTTAAGTATTTACAATCCTTATTTTATAATAATAACATTCCTTATATTACTAATATACAATTGTATTTAGATATCTTAAATTTTGGCAAGTTGGATTAGGAGTGTAATCGATTATGGAATTTTTTTATTAAATATAATAACTTTACTAATTTACAATTATATTTGAAGATCTTAAAATTTGGCAAGTGATAGAAACTTAATCTTGATTATAAAATATTTTTAATACTAAAAAATAATATTACAATTTTTTTAAATATTAGAAACATAATTATTATATTTGAATTATTTTGAAATGATTATTAATATCCGATTTATAATATTAAATTATATATAATTAGTTCATTTTTGTATATAATACTAAAAAATAATAAATTCTCAAGTCATAGTCGTGCATGGCACGACCGGGTCTTGCTAGTTGTTATACTAAATAGATATTTTTTTGATGTTAGAGATAAATTTAAATAGTTAAAAAGAATTTAATAGAAAGAAGTTATAATAATAGAAATAAAAATTAATTTTTTAAATATAAGGTGGGGCTAGAATCGTTCGGTGACTCGAAAAGGCACAACTTTAATATATAGTTATAGATATTACTTATTTTTTATTTTTAAACATTATAACTATTTATCATTAATTTTTTTTATTATAAAAGAAAAAAATATATCTATAAATAATTTCATGAAAAGATATCATGCTAAAAGGTAAAAGATATTTATACTTATTTAAAAATATTTTAAATTTATTATCTTTAATTTTAAATATTTGTATAAGGAAGTTTTCAAAAGATATTGTTATACTAAATAGATATTTGTTTGATGTTAAAGATACATTTAAATAGTTAAATAAGAATATAATAGGGTAAAGTTAAAATATTAGAAATAAAAATTAATTTTGTAAATATGAGGTGGGGCTAGAATCGTTCTGGTGGCTCGAAAAGAAACAGCTTTAATATATAGTTATAGATATTAATTTACACTAATGAAAAATATCACCAAGTAAAATATTGGAAGTTCATGGCAATCGAAAATTATTGCACCACACATCATTTCATACAACTTTTAAGTTAACTAGAATGCTAACCGCGTCCGTTGGACGGGGAAATGTTATATTTATGTTTCTTATTATTTCAAATATCTAGGTTTTTAAAAATTATAAGATAGGATTAAGTGTATTAAATTGGAGTTTTTTTTTAATTGCATTATGAAATACCATAGGACCATAACTAATCATATAACTAAATTAAAATAAAATGTTACAAATCACACATAAATAAACTATTTGATTATTTAATCGTGTACACAATGCACTACATAGCAATATAAGATATAATAAATTTCTTTTCCATCTAAATTTGGTTGGTAGTTCAAGTATTGTTATGATTTTATTTGCTCAATCTACCACCAATTTTGCAAGTTTATTTTTTTTTATAATTAATTTTTAAAATTCTTATTAATATGGTTCTCGTACATATGAAATTGGGAATAACCAACAATACATGATATTGTGTCTTTTTTTAAGAAAAATAATATTATGTTTTCATATATTTTTAAATCATACATAGTGTTTATATTTTTGTTTTTCCAAAAGAAGAATCTCAAGTTTTTGAGATGAGATAAATAGTCATTTTATAAATATGTGTGTAATATCTTTCAAATAAATCTTCAAATACTTATTTTATTTTAATATTAATAAAAATAAATACATAAATGTGGAGTATTTATGTGACTTGAGAACGACAACTTTTATAGTTGTAGAGATTTTGGAAGGAAGTGAGAGGGTCCAAGTATAATAATCCCTCCGTTCCCTTATTTATTTATTTATTTGATTAGGTAAGTATACAATGCCTTTGAGATGGATTTAGTCTCTATATCAATTTTGGCGCATTCTAACTAAATTCAGTTATTATTGTCATCACATAGCTGAATTTCAGTTTTTCTTAGGTCTATCGGGCATACCCCCTTTCCCTTTGGCGGGCAGGGGTACCCCCATCTTGACCCCCCCAGATTCTGTTGTAGCGAAGCCTCACTGGGTCAATGATGATGATGATGATGATGATATTTGATTAGGTAAGAATTAGGAGGCTCTCTACTCATGGAGGACGTCCTACAACATCATGACGGATGAGAACATTATGTTCTGGGTGATTTACCTAATAGCATAGGAAGGGAGACTGTGGCTCAATCTATCAAGTTTATCAACCACAACGTTACAATCCCTAGGCACATGGGAGATTCGTACTGATTGGAAATGAAGGAGGGCAATAAGGATATTTGTCATGATGATTTCTATATTTTTTTCACCTTGAGCTGCTTTGATTACTTGTATATTGTCTCCTTCAATTTCTATGTTCTTATGCCTTCCCTATTTCGCTAGCCTAATTTTGTCTCTCATTGCTAAGGCCTCTGCTTTTATTGTCGATATTCTTCCATAATTTATTGTTGTTAAGTTTACGATATTTCCATGCATTATAATCTCTTAATATTGATCCTCTCGAAGCTTGTCCATTTCCTAGTTTTGATCCATCAAAGTAACATTTTATTACATCACGTGGTGGCTTTTTTCATTTCTAGTTGTGTTTCTTTTGGTATTTCCCCTTTTTTACCGTTTATGATCATGATTTCTTCGTCTTCATTCCAATGTTTTGATCTTCCCCATTGATCTCGTTGAGCCTTAATTCATGTATTGGGGTAGGTCTTGAATGAAATCATTTGGTGTTTGTTGAAAGACTAATTTATTTCATTGGTGCCAAATCCACCACCAAGTAATCGCAAGGTCAGAGAAGTACTTTTTTCCTAATTTGCCGAAAATTTCATCTAATATGTTTTTGGTGTTTTATTTTGCGGTTCGTAGTTGCGTATTGTTTGTTCTATGATTGGATTAACCTTTTTTATTGTTTTGAGTGTATGAGGGCATGAGGGCATGTGGTAAGCAAATGAGATGTGTTCTCTATCGTGTTAAAGTATATAATGCATCCTCCCGGTGTTGCAAAACCTTTTTCTCTTAGTCTTTCTTTAGTCGGTAAACCATTATTACTAATTTTCAATAAGAAGTTTTTAACTCTTGGAAGTGTGTCTAAATTCTAAATCCAACTTACCTTACTTTGTTCTTAGTTTTCCATTTGTGATATTAAAGCCATTGCAGAGTGTGTGGAAAACCATCCATTTTTGCTTCGTGCCCAATAGAGCCGATATGTAATCTCATTATCCGGAATTGGGATTGTTGTTATTATATCAATTTGATGGGATAGATTTGTTCTAATTCAGTGAGGTTCCATTTTCGGTCTTTTGTGATGAGTTCTGATACTTTCATTTCATTTTAATGGTAGATGGGTCTTTTGCAAAATTATTTAGTGGTTGTTCCATTGCCCAATTGTCTTCCTAGAATTTAACTGAATTTCCATCACCAATCTGTCATATGAGTCCTTTTTCAAGTTCCATTTTAAGACTCATGAGCTTTCTCCAATGCCATGAGGTATTTGATTTGATTTTATAAGAAAAGAGAATATTGTTTCGTAAAAATTTTTCTTTTACTACTTTCACCCATAAAGCAAATTAAATCATATAACAAACAATAATTTTTGACATTCATAATTCAGACAATAAATTGCACATTGATTAATAGAAATCCAACATTTAACATCCCACGGATCAACACCAAATCTACATTATTTAACACTCCAAACTTATTTAATACACCCATTTACACAGAGCAATTCAAAGTTCTTCATAAAATAAAATTCCAAAACCAGTTCAGTTAAAAAAAGAAAAATTCATTTTGTTACCCTTGTGATTTGTGTTATTCCTATTGGTATCCTAAATTTTTTCAATTTCTTTTTGGTACCCTTCTCTTTCTTTACTTTTCCGCTCCATAACCAAAACACACCCTTAATCCTTTTCAATTTAGCTCCGTTAACAAATATGGCTAAAAAGGCCTTGTACGATGAGAGACTTTAGAAGAAGATTCTCGTTTGTGGTGGTTTGTTGGAGAATCGATCGACTAATGATGGAACTCGGTTGGAGATGCACCGGTCTTAATTAGTAGAAGGTTGGGGAGGCAAAAAGATTCAGCTTAAGAGCTTTTAATTGAGCAAATGAAAAAAGATTCAGCTTAAAAGTTTTTAAATTCAAGGATTTCAAGCAGAATTGTTAATCATCAATGGCTCCGATACTCTGTAAACACCTCCCCCAATTAGAATTGGCTACCCCTTTCTACAACATCTTCAATTGCATCTGAAACCCTAATTTCTCCCCCAATTTATCTCTTCCTTCAACCCATACCCACCGAACCATCACCAGATTTAGTAGTGTAGAGAATGCAATTTGCATTCTTCCTAATCCTCCCACTGGAGCCCGTCGCCGGATCGATCAAATCCTCCAGTACAATGATCCCTGAAACCCATCCTCTGTTAGGCGGACGCATGCAGTTGTAGTTCACCACCAGGGAGAACAGCGGCGGGATGGCTCCCAGATCGACAACGGTGCGATGACTCCTAGATCGATGACGATCTTACGGTGGCTCTCGTTGATGAGAAGGCTGAAGAGCGTCGCGGTGGAGAACTAGACAGATGCGGCATTGGCGAAGGCGTGGTCACGTTCTCCTGCACAACAGGGGCGGCAGAGTAGATAGTCTCGGCAAGGTAGGGGACGACGCCTTCATCGAAGATCATCGGGTGTATTTCCGGGTCGGAGTTCGAGAGAACTCAGAACTCGCAAACAATCGCTGAGAGGAGAAGAAGGTGAAATAGAAATTTTTATTATTTTTTAATAGTAATATTTAACGGACAAGTTAACATTCTTAGGTGTTATGGGCACGTGATGGACTATATATAAACTATAGGGGTATTAAAAGGAATAATTATTTTTAGGATACCAAAAGGAATAGTAAAAAATTCAGGTGTATCAAAAGAAATGTCCCTTAAAAAAACATCATTGCCTACTACTGATGCCTTCAATCTTTAATGTGAATGCTCCATTTCTACTTGAACCACTTCAGTTTACACTTGATCTTAATGAGGTAGTTAAAGACATAGATGACAATCAAGTTCTTTTGAACAACCACCACAAACTCACATAATAGTACCTCATCAAGCAGAAAATCAAGAGGAAATAGAGCCTTTGGAGGCAGCATGACTCATCGGTGATGAGAGACTTCATATACTAGTATAGTTGTTAAAACAGAGCAAAAGATGGATGCCTCAAATGTGGGACATTACAGAATGATGCACAACATTTCAAAATATTAAGGAGGAGCACAAGAAAATTATGGAACACCACGGCTGGGCAAAAAGACATCGTAATCGAACCGAAAAACCGAAAAACCGACTAACCGATCACTTTTTTGTAACACCCCTATTTTACAACATTGGGTATTACCGCCAGTGACCTCGGACTTTACCGTCCAAAGTCACCCAAGGCTTTTAGAATGATATAGAACAATTAAAATGCGGAATAAAAACATAATACATAATGAGAAAAGGTGCTCCCAAGGGAGACTTGGTTCTTACAAAACATCTTACATTGTTTTCAAACATAAAGTTGTTCGGAATTGAAATGCAAAACCTGCTTGTCCTTGAAACGTAATGAAACTAAAGCAAAATGATAGAAAGGTACATCTTGAAAATCCTTGTTCTTCCTTCGTCTTCACTTCACTTCACGCCTTGTTGGGATTCCTAGATTCTGACATAATTCGTGAGGGGCGAGAGAATGCCCGGCAAACATGCGGAAAAGAAGAATTAGTCTAAGAGACTAAGCAAGCGGGAATGGAACTTCCCGATGGTATTTTTGTAATTTCAAATTATTGTTGAAAGAGATAATCGGGTTGTGTTTACGATGAGGCTATACGATAAGGTTTGTTTATGTGGAGCTTTAGTGGTTCAAAGGAGAGTATATCTTAAACGAAGATAACTCGATGAGCGATAGAAGAGCTACTAGATTGTAGACTTTTTTGGAGTAGAAAGTATGTTGGGAACGCGAATAATTTATACAAGTCAAAAACCTATCGCGCCCTTAGCGGACCGAGAGCCGGGTCGATCATTTGAGACCGGTCCGGTTTTGGTGTCTTAATTGTGCATTGGGCACTTATCTTCTTTAGGGACACAAGACGTTCGATTTCATTTATGATTTTGAATTGGAAGTGGTGGGACACGGATAATCCGAGCCACCCGAGGGAGAACTTCAATTCTCCGGCACTTAGCTAGAGTGCGCACAATCCCTCCTTGCAATCGGAGCGGATGGAGATCATGATCCCGAAAGTCGTATGGACGTACGACTTAGTAAGGTGATATAGAGGTGTCGGCTATTCCGCACCCCTCTCTAGTTCTGTAATATCCGCAATATTCCAAACATTTATAATATAATATATTCAATTATTGTCTATAAGTTAAAAAGAAAGATTTGGATATCGAAATAATTCATCGTATTTTCTTCGGAAGAGGCTATTAGTAAAGTCGAAATAGATGAAAATGTAATAAAATAACTTGAGGGGTATAGTTTAATAAAGTGAGGTAAATCAATAAAAAGAAAATTAATAAAAATAATATCCTTTGGCAATTAATTTATTCTAGGAAATAAATTACATAAGAACCTAGAAAACTAAATACAAGTTTTGCAAAAAGAATGCAAGAGCCGGGATTTGAACCCGAGATCTCTTGCACTCCAACCTCACACGCCCCTCACCAAATGCCGCTAGACCATTGCAATTTCTTGTTCACTTAACCCAACCTTTTAATCTTATATCAAGTAAATTTCCTTCTTCCAATTTGAACATCAGACTAATGTCTGATTGAGTTACGTTGATTTGAAAGTGTCCAATGCATGCCTCCTCCACCTCCTCTTTGCTTGCTTGACTCAACTTGTAGCATCACCTTGCATCACCATGGAAGAAGCACACTATTGCCCTATGCATGGCCTCCTTCCCCTCCTCCATTGGTCATCTTCCATTGCCATGGATTGATGACACTCCCAAAATTGTCTATAAAAGCCCTCCTTCAAGCTTTCATTCAAGCCTTTGCTTCTCCTTCTACTCTTTCTAACAATTGTGTCTTATAATCTCAAAAATCAGCCTTCATTCAAAACAAATTCTCCATTAAAACATCACAAGAACACCTCAATTTTTCCCTTCACCCTTCCCTTGGAGCCGCCGGCCGCCACCACCACCGTCGCCGGACCGCCGCCGCCTGGAGCCGCCGCCAAACCGCCGGAGTTTGGCCGCGTTACCCCCTGTCGCCGATCTCCTCCTCTGTTTTCTCCTCTTGTGTTCTATATTCAACAGAATACCAAAGTATAAATTTCTATCCTCAAAAATTATATTATCCTTATGTATTTCTTTAATTAAAAGCCTTTTATAATTGTTAGAAATATACTTTGGATTTTTTTGGAATAAAAATATGAGAGGGAGATCTTGTTAGTTGGAAAAAACTAGAAACTATATGTTTTTACTATAGTAACTTAAGCTAGATAAATATAAGTAAATATATTCATGATTTTATTACATGCATGCTATTACAAGATAAAAATAGTTGAAATAAAATTAATATAGTATGAAAAGTCCATATTTAGTATTATCTTACCTTAGATCAAAATAAAAGGTTGAGAAACATTATGCATGTATTTTTATACAAAAGAGGATATAATGTTATGACCTTAGAAATCAAAAGTTTGTGCAATAAAAATAATACCATCTTTATAAAGATTTTTAATAAAAGTTCAAGTAGAGAAAAGTCTTGCATGGCCTATAATATAAAATATAGAAATTATAAAGTGGAATAAATGTAAGGAATTTAGTACAAAGTGATCATTCAATACCAACTTAACATATATTATTTATGAAGAGAATATTCAAAAGATGCTAGTTATGATGAAAAATAGAATAAAATATTTTACTAGCATATGAGTCTTAAATATAAATATGGTAGAGATCAAGGGACTATAGTTAAACTTAGACCATGATTTCATGAAAAGATGCTAATATTAAATAAAATATTATTAGAGTCTTATATAAATATGTAGGATTATTAAAGGGTTTCTAGTGTAGAGATTTATGGAAAGACCTAGGTTTAAAATTAAATATATCAAGTATGACATTATAATAAAACTAGTATGTTTTATAACATAAAGTAGACTTGCTTGAAAAGAAATCAAAATAGAAAAGATTCTATGTTATGAACTATAATATCGTAGTATATAATTATGATCAAAGAGGTTTTATGAGTCCTATAGTATTAAAGAGTTTTGGAAATAGAACAAATAAGAGAAAAAGCTATTTTAGGCAAGTTACCTTATAAAGAAGAGTAGAGATTTCTATTTAAGGAAACTTTCTAATAAAAAGGATTAATTAAAATAATTATTTTAATAGAAGATTTTCGGAATTAAGGATATTACAAAAATCAAAATAATAATAAAGGAATATTATTATTTTAGAGAAAATAATTTTCTAAATTGTTATTATAATAATTTAGAAATTCAAACCTCTTATAAAAACATTATAAGAGGTGATCTGAACGTTAGTAGAGGAATCGTGTTTTTGAACTTTTCGTAAATTCTCTATCATTAGGTCGGAATCCTCGCTCGTAGTAGGAAATCGCCTAAGTTTCGTCAAAGCTCGTTACTAAACTAGTAACACTAAGGCAAGTGGAATTTCCCCTTGTGCCCTTTTTATATCCGTCTTTATGATATATCTCGATGTTGGGAACTTCTTGTATGTTTAGTAAAAATGAACCTAGGAAATATCGATTGTTAGAAATAACGACCCTTGTTAGTATAGTAGATATTATATTTCTTGCTAGGATTATATTTGCTAGTGTGAGTACTCTTGATTGATTGCAAATCTCGTTCAACGATTTAATTTGAATAAACTAGAAAGGGGTGCGAGTTAGTCGACACCTCTATATAATCTTACTAAGTCGTACGTCCATACGACTTTCGGGATCATGATCTCCATCCGCTCCGATTGCAAGGAGGGATTGAGCGCACTCTAGCTAAGTGCAGGGGAATTGATGTTCTCCTACGGGTGGCTCGGTTTATCCGTGTCCCACCACTCTCTCTTGTAAAAGTCATCAACAAGATTGAATATTTTCATCACTAATTAAGATAAGTGCGTATGCACATTTAAGATATCAAAACCGGACCGGTCTCAAATGATCGTTCCAGCTCTCGGTCCGCCCAAAAGCGCGAGAGGTTTTCACTTGTATGAATTAAATAATGTTCCCAACATCCTATCGAAATCTTAAGGAAGACTACAATCTAGTAGTACTTCTCTTGCTCATCAAGTTATCCCTTTTGGATATGCTATTGCTATCGTTCGTATCTTAGCTCCACATAATCAAACCCATCGTAAACACAACCCTCTTTTCTCTCATTACACCGATAAGTTGAAATTACCAAATTACCCTCGGGAAGTTCTATTCCCGCTTGCTTAGTCTCCTAGACTAATTCTTCTTTCCGCATGTTTGCCTGGCATTCTATCGCCCCTCGCGAATTATGTCAGATTCAGGAAACCATAGCAAGGCGAAGTGAAGGGAAGTGAAGGAAGTCAAGATTGCTCAAGATGTACTTTTATTTCCATTTTGGTTTTAATATTGCTTTATCTCCGAGACATGACGGATTTGGTATTTGTTTTCAAGTAGTCTTAAAGTTAAAGACAATGTAGGGTATTTTGTAATGAACTAAGTCTCCTTCGGGAGCATGCTTACCTTTTTATGTAATATGTTTTTATTCCGCATTTAATCGTTCTATATCATTCTAAAAGCCTTGGGTGACTTTGGACAGTAAAGTCTGGGGTCACTGGCGGTAATACCCAATGTTGTAAAATAGGGGTGTTACAAGTTCGTTCGACGTTGATCTCTGAGCGAGATCGCAAACAATCAAGATAACAATCACACTAGCATAATAATCCTAACATAGGAATGTAAAGCGTACTATGCTAACAATAGTCGTTATTTCTAGCAATCGATATTTCCTAGGCTCATTTTTATTTAAGCATACACGTTGTTCCCAACATCGAGAATTTTCACGGAATGAAATATAAAAGATCACAAGGGGAAATTCCACTTGCCTTAGCTTTGGCGAGTTCTAACAATCGAGCTTTGACGGAACTATGTGGTTCACGACTATGAGCGAGGATTCCGACCTATCGACACGGAATTTATGAACGGCTTATAAAAATGGATTCTTCTTAACTCGGTTTCTCTCTTATAATACTTTTATAAGAGAAGCAGAATTCTAAATTATTATTGTAATAATTTAGAAGGTTATTTAAAATAATAATATTCCTTCATTATTATTTTGGATTTGTAATATCCTTATTATTCCATAAAACCTTTACTAAAATAATCTCTTATAACTTTATTTCCTATCACTTTAATATAAGTAAGCAAGTAAGATTTCATAAAATACTATACTTTGCCTAGAAGTATTTTTCTTATAAAACTATAAGTTTTCTTTAAATTATAAGAAATTCACTTTAACCTTTTTATGTACTTGTCTTAGTTTAAAATATTACTTCTAAATTCCTTAAGGATCTTGTAGCGATATATCCCTCACCAAGAATATTTTATTAATAATATACCTTTGGTAGACTTTTATTTAATTCAATAATTTACCTAAAACAAATAAGGCTCATAAACTTATAATCTACTTTTCTTGGAAGTTTCCATAATTAGGGATTTCTAATTTTTTTTATAAGGTAACTTCCTAAAATTAACATGTTTTAAATTAATCTTATTTATTTTATTCCTATAGTTCCTTTCACATTATATGACTTATAAAATATCTATGATCATAGTCTTATAAAATAGGGTCATGGCTTATAAAATATAATCATGGCTTATAAATATCCTACTTCATATTTATAGTCCATTATTACAATATTTGTAGGTTATAAAATAATATCTTTTCTATATCTATATGGTTTCTTTACATACAAGTCAACCTTATGCTATATAATATCATAAACTCATTATAGGATCATACTTCTTATATTAACCTAGAACTTATGTCTTGCAATAGTTCTTTATACTTAGAGATTATTAAATTAATATCTTTTTCACATGATGACTTTAATACTATAATTATTAATAATATTATTCTTTCATAAAAATCATTATCTAAAGTCAAACTATAGTCCATGATCACAAGTTTTGAAACAATAATACTTTTATAAGGTTTCTCTACCATTTTATTATTATAATATGTCTTAGATATTCTAACATCACTATCATATATTATAACTAAAATCATATGATAACCTAGTTTACTTTATAGTCACATTTATCATATTATAATTGAAGCTTCCATCTTGTAATAACTTTTACACTTAGAGGTATGCTAACTTTATACTTTATTAAATAATGAATTAATGTACCTATCATTATTATTAAATAAATCTTATGTCTAGGCTATTATGATATCTTAATTCAATTTATAACATCCTTCCCATATCTCTTCAATATCTTGTCATGCAAGTCAACTTTTATAACTTAGTAATATAATAACATATTATATATTAACTTATTGTCACAACTTATATATTTCTAAATAAATCTTATATATTTTAGAAATCTCTACACCTAGAGGTAGGTCAAACTAATATTTTTATTACGTCAAGAATTTATTTTATGAATCTATTTATCTTGATCAAATTTATAAATATGATATCTTCTATAGTTTAGGACATGCAATGACTTTTTATCTACTAGGACCTTGTTATTATTTTTGTATAAAGATGGTAATATTAACTATAAATGATGTAGGCTATATTTATTTTATAAAACTATTTATATTATGTAAGGAGCATACTTATTATAACTACAATAAACAATTACCTATTTTTCTATAAAGTTAAGTTACCAAGGTAAATCTAATTTGTTTCCATAACTCAACTAACAAGATCTTTTACTTATTATTTTTATTTTTTTAAATTCCTTACTTGATTTCTACTATTACATTTACTAATCATAAAAGGCTAATATTTATAAAGTACATAAATTAATTTAAATAAAATAAAGCTTAGGAGTATACTTTCTTAGTTCTGTATTACAGAACAATGGAGAAGAGAGGCGGGGGAAGGCTCGACGGCAGGGGGCGGCGCAACCAGGCTCGGCAAGGCAAGGGGGCCACGCGACCAGGGTTCAGCGAGGCAGAGGAGGCGCGCTGGCGGTCCGGCGGGGCTCCAAGGGTGGTCCGGCGGGGGCTCCAAGAGGAAGAAGAGGGAGTTTGTGGGTGTTTTCATGGAGGAATTTAACTTGGAATGTGGCTGAATTTTTTTGAAGATCAAGTGAGAAATTGTTAAGAGAGGGAGAGGATGAATGAAAGTGTGAGTAAAAATTGTGATTGAGAGGTGAAGGCCCTTTTTATAGGCAAATTGGTGGAAGCTTGCAATCCAAGGCTAAGGGAGTAGACCAATGGAGGAAGGGAGGATGCTCCATGATTGGCCAAAGTTGTGTTTGTTGGTGGTGATGAGAGGATGATGCAAGGAGGTGTGTCTTGCAAGCCAAGGGTGGAAGAAGGAGAGCATGCATTGCTCCCATGTCAAATCAAGTTGACTTGTTTGAAGAAGAAGACTAAAAATTGATATAAAATTAAAAGAGTGGAGTGAATGGTAAGAAAATCACATTGGTCTAGCGGAAGAGAGGAGGGGGCGTGTGGGTTGAGTTTGCAAGAGGTCTCGGGTTCAAATCCCGGCTTTGCATTCTTTTTTTTACAAAGCTTTTAAATTGGATTCTTATGCCTTTGTGTAATCTATTTTATGAAATAAATTCAGTTTCTAAAAGACCTTATTTTTATCTAATGCTCTTTCTATTATTTTACCTCACTTTATTAATCTATGCCTCTGAAGTTATTTTATTGAATTTTTATCTATTTTAATTTTCTTGATAATTTCTTTCAAAAGAAATAGTAGAAGTTAATTTGATATTTAGAAATTCTCCTTTTTAATTAGAGAAAATAATTGATAATAAATATTATATTATAAAAAGCTTGGAATATCGCGGATATTACATTTTTGCGGTTAACTGAATCGAAAAAAAATATCGGTTACGGTTAACCAACCGATACTTTTAACGATTCGGATACGGTTATTAATGTTTTATTTTTAATATATATTATATGTTTTTACAAAGTGAATTATATATCTAATTAGTTTTAGTTAAAAATAAATGTATTTTAAAAATAAATGTATTTTAATAAATAATAAACTATCTATAATTTTTGTTTTAATTTTGATTTGTTTTCAATACTCAATGTACCTATTGTAGCTTCTTCTATTCGATGATGTAAATATATATCTAATTGTTTTTTTTTTTTTACAAACACACATAATTCATTTGTGTGTAAATTGTAACAATAGGAAAATAGGAAAGCTGAGAGTAATTTCTATGTGAATTATACACATAAATTCAACTCAGTGTAACTGTAGCCTCTTCGCTTCTGTTTGTAATTTGTACGTAGATCTAAGGCTGAGATGTAAATTGTAACAAAAAATAGTAAAGATGAATTGATGATGTAAATTGTAATTTTTTTTGAATTAGATATTTGTTTATATTTTGTATTTAATATAAATTTTAAGTTTATTTTATTGAAAAAGAAGTTAATTTTTAATTCAAAATCTGATTTTTGATAAAATAAAATAAAAATTAAAACATTTCGGTTAACCGTTAAAATCGTACCAAATTTAAGGTTAACCGATAACTAACGATACGGTTATGGTTATTGAAAATTAATAACTGTTTATCCGGTTAACCGATGCCCAGTTAACCGAAACTCCGGTTAATCAACCATGCCCATTCCTATGGAACAAAACTAATAGTAGGTAATTCAAGGGCAAGGATATGATATGAGTACAAAGTTCAACAATTGTGGTAGATTAAGAATTCAAGTGTCAGCTGAATCAATCACCTCAATTACAATGGGAGAGAGATTATGCATTAGAGACTTAGCAACAAAATTGGGCATTTCAAAGAGTAGAGTACATAGGATGATCAAAAAGGGACATATAAAGCCATACACAAATGCACTTCACCTTGGTTTAAAGGATGTAAATATTATAACCGAATAAGAGTAGATATTAATGCTACTTCAATGGGACACACTAGGATCAAAGAGGGATTACTACACTGTTGGATTTTGTGCATATAGATGAGAAATGATTTAATCTTAGCAAGAAATCATAAAGAGTATATCTTGCAGCAGCAAAGAAGGGTAAATATAGATCTGCAAGTTGGAGTAAGTTTATCCCAAAGATGATGTTCACAATTATTGTAGCCAGACCCAAATTGAATTCATAAGGCCATTGCACTGCACATTTGGTGGAAAATAGAAATCTTCCTATTCACATACCAAGAGGCAGTAAAGAGATATAAAAAAACAAAGAGAAGGGGACACTTATTACTAAGGTGGTGGAATTTGCTAATAAGAATGCCACAAGAAGCATGTTATATTCATTCAACAAGACAATGCCAAGGCCAACATAATACAAGATGATCCAAAATGGCAATAAGTATACATCCAAGATGGATTTACTTTTACCCTTATTAAACAACCACCTAACAACCCGAATTTGAATATTTTAGACATAGGTTTTATCAGAACAATACAGTCTTTAATACCTAAAAAATGCCTAAAGATGTTGATGCAATGCTTGAGGCTGTTAATAAGGTAATTTATGACTGAGATCCTAAAACTCTAAGCAATGTGTGGATGAAACTACAATTTATAATGAATGAGACAATCAAAGAAAAATGAGGAAATGATTATGAGTTGCAACATGGGAACAAAAAAAGTTAGACGCTCAAGGAAACCTACACACTCAAGTCAAGGCATCAATGTTGGCTATTGTGGAAGCATGGGATATTCTATATAATGGTGCACGACTAAATCAAGCACGTCTAGATCAAGCAAGTCATCAAGCACACCCAGATCAAGCTAGTCATCCAGCAACAACATCATATCATCCTAGAATAGTACATTAACTAGCATAAGTATCGGTACCTTTTACGGGTTTATTCAAATATAAATTATTTATTTTAAAAATAAATTAAATTAATTTTTTATGTCAATATGAATAAAATTTACACATTAGTTTAATATAAGACCTAATATTTTCTTTTTTCCTTTACTAAAAGAAAATGAATTAGTTTAGCAATTTTTAAATTTGTATACATATGTTTAAATTTAAAATCTATACATATAATATCAAAGAAAAGTTTAATTCTAACTTATATAATTTTTTCATTATAATATGAGATTGGAAAAATAATTAATCTATAAAATATATAACTAGTCAAAGTAGAATGAGATAAGAATGAATCTAAGATTTAGTTATTAGTTTGTAACAAATCTATATAAAAATAAAACAAAATAATTATAAACATCTTTTTTTAAAATTAGTATTAAAATATTTTTTAGAGTATTGATGATGCGGCGCCACATAGGCGAATTGAATATGGAGGCGCTACATAGTTGAAATGAATGTGAGACCGACATGTGTCAGAAAAGTGACTTCTTTAGTATATAGATAGATGTGCTATTCTAGGATGATATGAAAGACAATGATAGTACTCATGAAATGCTTTTGTCAAATGTAATGTTTTTTTGGGAAAAATATTTTGATCTCATATGAAATGGGACATTAATGTAGTAAACAATTTGTATTATTTTGCTTATAATCTCATCTCTCCATAAGGCTCATTAGTATAATTCCCTTCACATACCACTAATACAATCATAAGCCTCATTTAGTCATAGAATAACTGGTTTCTTATAATGTATTAATGCAATTAAAAAATAGGAATGACACCTCACTAATATAAAGACTTCATCATTGATTTTGTTCATAGAAATTAGTCTCAGATGTCCCCATCAATCATTGACCTATTCAGCCTTTTGCCACAAAACCAAAATGAGCTATCCTAAGTCTCAAGACATTGGTTTCTCTTTTCAAAGAGGTAATAAAGGCATCATTAGAGTGAATAGTCTCATCTTAAAGACATTATAATTGACTAGCTTTCAAAAATGAGAAGAATAAAAAGGGACACTCAAAGAGGAAAAGGGGTGAAAACAATCAGAATTAACCATCATCATCCATCATGCAATTTTTTAATAGTATCATGCCATCAGAATTAATGATAATCATCCACCATGCTAATTAACAAGGAAATTTTCAAAATTCAGAGTCATCATCAAGCATGCAAATAAACATTGGCATGCAATAAACATGGAGATTTTCAATAACTAGAGGCATCATCATCCAACATACATAATAATCGAGAAAATTCTCAAATAAAATTAAGAGAGTAAGGAGCACTTAGCTAATCTTCTTCAGAATCTGTAGTGAAAAGTTCTTCCAAAGCCTTAGTAGGATCACCTCTTCCATTCAAAAAATCACAAGAAGACTCAGTGAACTGGCCAGAATCACCATCATCAACCAAATCAGGAACATGTTCTAGTGCCTTCTCCACAATATCTTTAGAACAATGGGGACATAAGGAGTGAATTCCCTTACAATCATTTCCCTACTCGCAATGGGGATATAGGGAGCATAAATCACTCAATTTTAGAGCTAGAGGACATATTCATGATGAAGAATCACATGATAATTCAAGGCGCCAACCTACAAGCAAATCAATAAACAAAAACCTCAACAACAATAATGTATTCAACACAACATCAAGCAAAGATTAGAGGAACTCACCCAAATCAGAGGAAAAATTGAAGTCTCCTTCAAATTTGGAGTCACCAACCTCAATCAAAATTACAAGATCAACAATAGATTTGAGAAACTCACCTAGATCAAACAAGCTAAAGGCTTAGAGAACTCGATTCAACAAAATGCAATCAAAACAAATGAACAAAAAGGTCAGCCAATGCAAATTTTGGGACCAAATTGCAAGATTAAACTCTAGATTGGAGGAGTGTAACACCCCGATAATTTATAAGGGATTTAAGTGCTCCCCATGTCAACAAGAGCTCTTCCTTTTCTGAGTTCGAGTAAGGACAAAGAACTCAAAAGTTAAGCGTGTAGGGGCAAGGGTAGTACTAGGGTGGGTGACCTCTTGGGAAGTCCTCAGGTTGACATGGGATATAGCTTCTAAAGGCTTGGGGTCTTACAAATAGTATCAGAGTTGACTCTAGGTTATGAGTGCACTTGGCCCGGACGGCAGTGACTCAACCTAGAGGGCGGTGATTGGGCCTTGACGAGGACGTCAAGTGTGTAAGTGGGGAAGATTGTGACATCCCAATAATTTATAAGGGATTGAGGTGCTCCCCTTTTCAACAAAAGCTCTTCCTTTCCTTGGTTCGAGTGAGGACAAAGAACTTAGGATTTAAGCGTGCAAGAGAGAGAGAGAAAGAGTAGTACTAGGATGGGTGACCTTCTGAGAAGTCCATGGGCTGGAATGGGATGGCGCTTCTAAAGGTTGGGGCCTTACAAAGAGAAGCAAGGGATATTGGACAAGTTCAAGGCTCATTTAAATCGATTCACACACATGCAAACAGAATGAATGAAAAGCCTCATCAAGAGCAATTTAAGGCCCAAATTTACAAGATCAAACTCTAGATCAGAGAAACTCACCGATATCAGAAGTCAAGGCCTCAAATATCTCAATTCACCACCATGCAACGAAAATCGACGGGCATGAACTCCACCAAGAGAAATTTCGATTCCAAGTTGAATAGATCTACGACTTTTGGGGGACAATTCGAAGAACAACATTCAAAGAGGTTATTGGGGACAAGTCGAAGAACAACTAGGGTACAAAGCAAGAAAGATCGACAATCAGAGAGTCCAAACTCAAAAACAAAGTAAGATTTGAGAGAGAATGAGTGTGTAGGAGATTGATCTTGCCTTTTCAATGGGAGAGACTCACAAATCAGAGAAGTATCGTTAGAAGAAAAGAGAGGTAAGGATGAGAGAGTTGGCGGATTTTAGGGTTACAAACGAGATAGATAAGAAAAATGGGTATAAAAGGGGCTATGTTTGGGGGTAATTTGGTTTCCACATTAAGATATTTAAGTCATTTGCATCATACCCAAAATAGTAATAATTAGAAATGAGAATAAAAAAGGACAATAAAAGAGGGAAATTGGAACATAAAAGCGAGACGGATCGAGGGAGTATATAATTTCTTTTGCAACATCCATTTTGCATGCATTTAGCCCAAGTTCAATTCACATAACTTATATTTTAGGATTTTTTACATATTTAATACTCCTTTTTTTTCTTCTTCTTTCAAGTTAATACCCACTTTTTTTTTAATTCTTTCTATTTGGTCTTTTTACTCTTTTTCTTAACATTGTTTTTGTTTTTCTTAAATTTTTTCATCTAAAATTTACTAAATATTCTACTTATATAAACACAAATTCATTATTTTTTTAATTGTTCCTATTTTTATACAAAAGTAGATAATACTTAACTTATAGAGTTACAATTTAATAATTAAGCGCATTTCCGATTTTTATATATTGATAAATGATATATTTTAATTTTAATTAGTGTTATAAAAGCTGTCAAATAAGCGCATTTCATGTATCAAAATTTATTCTCTTGAGTGAAACTTGTTTATTTAAGAGCAATAACTCAACTTATCAATAATTTTCGATCTTGTAATTTTACCAAACAACTTATACTCCCTTTTAATTCTTTCTGCATCCATCCATGATAAAAAGGGTGAAGTATTAGTTTGCTACAAAGTTTTAGAGAGAACCATTTGGCCCGTAACATATTGCTTTTCACTAGGTCCAACTAACTGAATTCACTATGACTAAGCTGTTGAACTAGTTGAATAAATGGAGTTTGGTGGGTAAAAAACATGGGGAACACACTGTCTAATAGGTTGGGCCTATGAAGGTGGGCCATATTCATTTTTGGTCCATTTAAATTAAGACTGATATGTCCATATTAAGGGTTTTGTAATCTATATACTCTTAGTTTCTTACTAAACTCGAATCTCTCTATTTTATTTGTCAACCATCTAACTATGCCACATAAGCATCTTAATTTTTAAATTTACTTTTTTATCCTTTCTTCTTTTTAGTATATACAATCCTTAAAAATATATTACATAATAAGAGGACGGATCACGTGCGAATGGGCGCTAGTGTGCAAAATGAGAACAGATCTAAACCGTCGATCTAGCTTGAATTATTTTGGACGCGCTAAGCGCGTCCAAATAATTAAAAAAAAAATCGCGCGTGTAAAACAAACGCTACCATAACGTACTTGTCCCCCAAGCAAACGCGAAAAAAGGCACTTTTTTATTCTCTTTCCAAATCAAAATCGAAAACCCCCTTTCTTCCTCTGCGAAAATAAAGCTTCTAAACTGGATTGAAGATCAACGATTTCCGATCTTCAAAAAGGAGCTTTGTTCAAATTTACAAAAATTTTGAATATCTGAATCATTAAAATTAATGGAACCAGGTAATATCTGATTAAACCTAATACAAATACGATTTTGTTAAAAGTTTCATTGCATATATCGTCAAAAATTGCTATGATTAAACTCCAAAATTACTGTTTTAAGAAGCATTGCTGTGATTTTATTTGAGAAAACTGTACATTAGTTCACATTAGTTCGGAAGTATTTCAGATTTGTTCATTGATATGGAAAAAAGAGTCGTGTGCGAACCAAAATTTGTTAAATCCAAAAATTGTTCATAGCTGTCAAGCATTTGTTCATTGATATGGGACCGTGAATTTGTTCATATCTATCATGAATTTGTTCATAGCTATCATGAATTTGTTCATAGCTATCAAGCATTTGTTCATACATATCATGCATTTGTTCATACATATCAAGCATTTGTTCATGGAAAACGTGAATTTGTTCATACATATCATGCATTTTGTTCATAACTATCGTGAATTTGTTCATACCTATCATGAATTTGTTCATTGATATTACGCATTTGTTCATGGGAAACGTGAATTTGTTCACACATATCATTCATTTGATATCATGAATTTGTTCGTACCTATCATGTATTTGTTCATTGATATTACGCATTTGTTCATTGAATTTGTTCGTGTAGTGTATACAATTGCGTACTTACAGGTTTCTTTTTGCCTATAAATGAAAAAGGGAAAATAGAAGATAAAAAGGAATTAAAGATCGTGATCTCGCCTGGAAACACACATTACTACATACCATTTTGTGATGAGAATTTAAGACCTAAAGAGGGAATGTTGTTTAAAACATGGGAGCAAGGTGTAAATTTCTACAAAGCATACGCAGATGCATGTGGTTTCCAAGCACGTGCTGGTACCGTTACAAAGTCTTCAGATGGAACTAAGACTACAGTTTGGAAATACATGTTGTGTAATCGGGCAGGATTTAAAAATTCAACTCGAAAAGAAGAAGACAAAGACGATAATGAAGATAATGATGACGATGATGATGAAGAGAATCATGAAGAAGAAAAACAAGAAACAGTGAAAAAAAGAAAAAGAGTAACCAAAAGGTGCGGTTGCATTGCTAAACTGGCTATGAGACTTTCTGGAAGAAACGGATATGTTGTTAAGAAATTTGAAGAGCGTCACAACCATATTATGTTTGGGGATGGACAAAAACACTTTGCAAAAAGCAATAGGAAACTGACCTCCTTCCATGAAGATTTCATCATGAATTGCATACGAGCAAACATTGGTACAAGCAAGTCATTCAAAGTCTACAAGGAGTTTGTTGGTTCTTATGCAAGAATTGGTGCAACTATAATTGATTTCAATAATTTTAAAAGAGATCTGAACTCCTTCATGATTGGATGTGATGCTCAGATGGTTATTGACAATTTGTTCAAGAAAAAAGAAAGATGTGACGCGTTTTTCTTTGATTATGATGTTGATGAACAACATCAATTAACCAAATTATTCTGGTGTGATCCTATTGCAAGGAAAAACTTCTCATATTTTGGAGATGTTGTCTCGGCTGATGCAACATACAAATCAAACAGGTATGAAAAAAGGTTTAAATGATAGTTTCTTATGCACAAATGCTAGTTTGTTATGAACAAATGCTAGTTTCTGATGAACAAATGATAGTTTCTGATGAACAAATGCTATTTTCTTATGAACAAAATATTAGTTTGTGATGAACAAAATGCTAGTTTGTGATGAACAAATGCTAGTTTCTTATGCACAAATGCTAGTTTCTGATGAACAAATGCTAGTTTTTTATGAACAAATGCTAGTTTCTGATGAACAAATGCTAGTTTCTTATGCACAAATGCAAATTTCTTGTGAACAAATGCTAGTTCTGAAAATGATAGTTTTTGAAGAACAAATGCTATTTTCTTATGAACAAATATTAGTTTGTGATGAACAAGTGCTAGTTTGTGATGAACAAAGCGTACATACTGATGAACAAATGATAGTTTTTGATGAACAAATGCTAGTTCCTGATGAACAAATGCTAGTTTCTTATGCACAAAGTGTTAGTTTCTCATGAACAAATGCTAGTTTGTGATGAACAAATGCTAATTTGTGATGAACAAAAATGATATTTTCTTATGAACAAAGCGTGCATACTGATTAACAAAAATCACATATATTGATGAA
The DNA here is from genome assembly GCA_964016875.1 of Fallopia convolvulus. Taxonomy (NCBI): domain Eukaryota; kingdom Viridiplantae; phylum Streptophyta; class Magnoliopsida; order Caryophyllales; family Polygonaceae; genus Fallopia; species Fallopia convolvulus. The sequence continues at coordinate 11,879,651 of OZ024720.1, forward strand.
CAAAATTAATTCTTTGCCCTCAGGTATGAAATGGTGTTTGTACCATTCACGGGGGTTGACAACAACAAGAAGAGCATTACTTTTGCCTTTGGGTTGCTTCTAAAAGAAGATATCGAATCTTATGTCTGGCTATTCCAAAAATTCAAAGATGCAATGAGGGGCCATGAACCATTTGTCATTCTCACTGATCAAGATCCTGCAGTAAGAGTGGCAATTGAAAAAGTTTTTGAAAAGGTTGTGCATCGTTTCTGCATGTGGCATATCATGTTCAAGGTACCGTCAAAGGTTACGAATGATGTATATAACAACGATCAATTCAGAAGCAAGTTCGCCAAGCTTGTTTGGAGCAATGAAATTAGTCGGGAAGAGTTTGAGGAGACTTGGCATTCAATTATTACTGAATTTGGGCTTGAGTCAAACACTTGGTTGCCGCTGATGTTTGAGCTACGTCACTTATGGATCCCTGCGTACTTCAATGATGTAAACATGGGTGGACTTCTTAGAACAACTTCAAGGTCTGAGAGCCAGAACTTCTTCTTCTCGCATTTCATTGGATCCACATCTTCTCTAGTTATCTTCATGATGCAGTTTGAGAGTGCAATTGATTCCCAAAGGCACAATAAGGAGCGGTTAGACTTTGAAACGTCAACAAGCTCCCCCACTCTAATGACACCATTGGATATAGAGAAACATTGTGCATCTGTTTACACCATAAATGTATTCTATGACGTCCAGACAGAAATTGTTGCTTCTGTATTTGAATGTGGTCTAAGTAATTTGTTCAAGGAAGACGACATTCATGAGTATCACATTAACGGGCAATTTGGAAAGGCGCATGTTGTGAAACATAAGCTTCAAAACGAAGAGTTCGTTTGCTCGTGCAATAAGTTCATCAATATCGGGATTCCATGCTGCCATATGTTTTTCGTATTCAAAAACACTGGGTTGAGAAAGGTGCCAGCTAAATACATCAAGAATAGATGGACGAAGACATCAAATCTGACTCCTACTTTTGAGATAGATGGTTCAACACTTGAACAATGTGACGTGATGAATGACAAGAAGCTGTTGATTGCTGATTTATTGGGTGAGGTACATTCTTGCATTAATGCCATAGCGGACAACACCGAACAGCTCAAAGAGCTGATATGTTTCTTGAAGGAAAAAAAGGAAACATATCTAAGCTTATTGGGAGGAGAATCATCTACATCAACAAGGCAGAGTTCAATTCAAACATTCTTGGGAAGCAAACCGAGTGTTATTGAGGTACACCCTCCTGAACGAGCAATGACAAAAGGAAGGAATAAATTAGGGCGTATTATGGGAGGTAAAGAGAAGGCAATGAAGAAAGCAAACAAGGAGCAAAGGACTTGTGCAAAATGCAAGAACCTTGGACACAACAGCAGGACATGCACCTATGTTCCCAACTAGATCTCTCATTAATCATTGATTCCTGATACATAATTTTTGCTAGTTTCTGGTGCACAAATGCTAGTTTCTGATGCACAAATGATATTTCCTTATGAACAAAATACTAGTTTGTGATGAACAAATGTTAGTTTCTTATGAACAAATGCTAGTTTCTGGTGAACAAATGTTAGTTTCTGGTGAACAAATGCTAGTTTCTTATGCACAAATGCTAATTTCTGGTGCACAAATGCTAGTTTCTGGTGCACAAATGCTAGTTTCTGATGCACAAATGATATTTCTTTATGAACAAAATACTAGATTGTGATGAACAAATGTTAGTTTCTTATGAACAAATGCTAGTTTCTGGTGAACAAAGGCTAGTTTCTAGTGAACAAAGGCTAGTTTGTTGATTAACAAATGCTAGTTTCTGGTGCACAAATGCTAGTTTCTGATGCACAAATGATATTTCCTTATGAACAAATGTTAGTTTGTGATGAACAAATGCTAGTTTCTTATGCAAAAATGCTAGTTTCTGGTGAACAAATGATATTTTCTTATGAACAAATGCTAGTTTCTTATGCACAAATGCTAGTTTCTGATGAACAAATGCTAGTTTCTGATGAACAAATGCTAGTTTCTGTTGCACAAATGCTAGTTTGTGATGAACAAAATCGAATGTATCGATGAACAAAATTACGATAAAAATCATTTTTTCTAAAACATAATATGGTTGTCACCAAACTGTTCAATAAACGTCATTCACAACCAAATGTCTACACAATTCATGCCATAAACACAACCAAAAAATTGTATTCTAACACAAACCATACGAAAATCTTGAACCAATTGTTTCCCCCAAACATTCAAGCAAAACACATCACTTCTTGTTCTTCGCCTTCCTTTTGAGAGGAGCACGAGAAGCTACCGTCGGGTTACGCGGAACATAATCATGAACAAGCTTTTCAACTGTTGCGTTCTGCTCATTCAATTGACTCGTCAACAACTCGTTGCAATACCTTGTCCTCAAATCATCCAGTTGTTGCTGGTCATGTTTGTTGAGTCCGCATTCCCACCCAGGCAAGCCGGTTCCGAAGTATGTTTCCATGTGCCGCATCATGAAAATTCCACAATCAGTCTTGTTTTTCGTATCTCTCCATTTCATCTCAAGACGTTCATATGGAACCCTAACCACATCCTCAAACAGATTAGACCTCGCATCCATCTTCAGCGTCTTCAAAAGCTCAACAAAGAGCATTCTCTACACAAAATAACAACAATAAAAGACAACACACAACTCATTCAATATTAAACACACATATCGAAATGATGGAAAACAAAACTATTACAAAAAAACACAACATAAAACTCACTAGTTTAGCAGGTACGTGCTCATACTTTGCTTCCAAGGGCACATCCACCATTGAGTTATCAATTATGTGGAAACGTGGCACTCTCACATTCAACGCAATACAATAGTAATGCGCTTTGATACACATAGGAAACACAAAACTGAAAAAATACAGAGGGAAACAATCATGAAAAAATGTTAGTTTGTGATGAACAAATGTCAGTTTTTGATGAACAAATGCTAGTTTCTGATGAACAAATGCTAGTTTCTGATGAACAAGTGTCAGTTTGTGATGAACAAATGTTAGTTTGTAATGAACAAATGTCAGTTTTTGATGAACAAATGTTAGTTTCTGATGAACAAATGCTAGTTTCTAATGAACAAATAGCTAATGCATCTGAACAAATAAGTAGTACTAATGAACAAATAAAAGAATATCAAAAAGGAACAAAAAAAATGTCATACCAGGTCTATCTTGTGCAAATCAATCCACTTGAATTTCCCAACACTTTCAATAACGGCATTAATGAAAAACACTCTCGAATCCTGATCACTAAAATCCTTGTCTACTGGAAAAACCTGCAAAATACATATAAGCATAAATAAAGATTGAAAACTATCAAAAGGTCATTAAAATATGATAATGTGAATATAGGTAAATCCTTTTTACTTACCAAATCCTCAAGATCCATAAAAAACCTCAAGGGTTTTGAGTCGCTTTTCCACTGTTCTTGTATATTGAGATAACAGCTCCAAATCCCGATTATATTCGATTCAACTAAAGATTTTACCGCAAATGAAGCAAAATCCTTTTTCATGGCAGAAACATTCATCATTTTTAAGATTTCAACTCTACACAAAAACACCAGAAACATATAAACAAAAAAGGTATATAAAAGAAGCAATATGTAAAAAAAATACTATTATACGCATTGGTTACCCTCTTTGATCAGGAATGTCTTCAATAAGCCAATCGAATAATTTCTTGGCCGCAGGAGATACTTTTTCTGTCAAAACAACACTCCTTCCCATGTAAGGTGACTTCACATAATCAGAAGGCTTAGATATTCTTTTATCAAGTACATCCTCACCAGTAAGTTTAACACCCACCGGAGTGTCAATCGAACTAGAACCAACCTCCTGCGACTCATTCTTCATCTACACATGTAAACACACATATTAATGAACAAAAATGTCCTATAACTTATGAACCCTGAGAAAAAACCAATGAACAAATGCTAGTTTCTAATGAACAAATGCTAGTTTCTAATGAACAAATGTTAGTTTTGTGATGAACAAACGTCAGTTTGTGATGAACAAATGATATTTTCTAATGAACAAATGCTAGTTTCTAATGAACAAATGATATTTTCTGATGAACAAATGTTAGTTTGTGATGAACAACTCAGAAATATCAAAAATGACACAGACCTCATCTTGAATCTTGTTCAGCTCCCATTCAAGTTTCTTCTTTGCTTCATCCTCCTTCATCTTCTTTAACTCCTCTTGTTTCTTATTCAACTCCATTTCAATTCTCTGCAATTGTGCATTCCTTTCTTGTTTGATCTTCTTTTTCTCCTCTTCCTTTCTCTTCTCTTCATCAATCTTCTTTTTAGCCTCAACAATTTCATTCTTCCTCTTCTCTTCCTCTTCCTCTTCAATCTTCTTCCTTTCCTCTTGTCTCCTCTGCTCCTCCTCTTGCTTTCTCTGTTGTTCAAAATCCTCAATCCTCTTCTTCTCTTTCTCCTCCGCTTTTCTCTTCTTCTCTTCCTCTTCAATGTTCCTCTTAACCTCTTCTAGACGTCTTTTCTCTTCCTCCTCTTCACGCTTTTTCTTTTCTTCCTCATCTGCTTTTCTCTTTTTTTCTTCCTCCTCTTCCCGCTTCTTCTTCTCCTCCTCTTCTGTTTTCCTCTTCTCTTCCTCCTCTTTCTTTCTCTTCTCCTCTTGTATTAAAGCATCCTCCACCCTTGTGCCTTCCAACTCTTCCTCTTCCTGCTTCCTCTTTGCTTCTTCTTCTCTTACTCTCTTGTCCTCTTCAATCCTTGTACGGTCTTGCTCAACATTTTGTCTATTTTGTCCATCACTTAATCCCTTACAAACAAATGAAATCTTCCATTCCTTCTTCCTTGTTGCATCAACCTTCCCGGCCTCGTCTTCTTGCATCAAAACACTTTCCCTACCAATGTCTGCAACACCATCCCAATTATCATCCATAGTAGGTGGAAACACACCAAGTTCAAAAGAAGGTAATTCAAAACGCTTCTTTGACTTCATTGCAGCCTCGATTTCATCCAAAACTTTTGTAGCTTCCTCCCAGAATGAATTTTGGCTTGGAGATTCAACATCTTCTTGGATGCCAGATTGGGATGATGATGAAGCAACCTTCAGCCCCAGTAGCTTCTCAAAAGCTTCATTGATCTTGGTGAAAAGTCCATGGCTTGCAATTTCGGCTGGAGCTCTTTGCACATGATCAAGATATTTCCTTAAAGATGATGCAAGCTCCATAGACATCTCAAGGTGTTCTTTAAGAAAAGACTGCAAAAAAAAAGTAATCAATATAAGTACATACAAGACATGAATGTTAGTTTGTGATGAACAAATGCTATTTTGTGATGAACAAATGCTAGTTTGTGATGAACAAATGCTAGTTTCTGATGAACAAATACTAGTTTGTGATGAACAAATGCTAGTTTGTGATGAACAAATGCTTGATAGATATGAACAAATGTTGGTTTCTGATGAACAAATGCTAGTTTGTGATGAACAAATGCTAATTTCTAATGAACAAAGGCTAGTTTCTGATGAACAAATGCTGGTTTCTGATGAACAAATGCTGGTTTGTGATGAACAAATGCTAATTTCTGATGAACAAGTGCTAGTTTTTTGATGAACAAATGCTAATTTCTTATGCACAAAAATGCTAGTTTCTTATGAATAAATGATATTTTCTGATGAACAAATGATAGTTTCTGATGAACAAATGATAGTTTCTGATGAACAAATATCAGTTTGTTCATTGCTATCATTATACCAAGTTTTAATCAACAAAATAAATATAGATCACCATCATGCAAGAAATCAAAAAACACATACATCACCGCCGTCACCGAGATCAATTTGTTCTTCATTTTGTTCAGTAGCAGGGGCTTTCCCTTCATTCTTGCCAAGATCAACACCGGGATAAACAAAATCAGGCAATCCTCGAAACCAGCCTTTTCCAAAACCACCCTTCTTAACCTCGAAAGTCTCTCTCTGAATAAAGTAATCATGGTTGAAATTCTTGATAATGGGAAAGGATCTTGGGGTTTCAGGTTGATGGTAGATCAACATGCAATCACAATATACAATCTGGCATAAAACACAAATTAATGAACAAAAATTAGAATTATTAATGAATAAATATTCAAATATAAATGAAGAAAATAATGGTAGTCATGAAAAAAAGAGAACAATCATACCAACAACAATATGATAGATCCTCTGAAAAAACCATTGTTTGTCTTCCTCCATGAATCCCCATTCTCCACCAACTTCTCCACAAGATGAGCACACCAATCGTACTCACCAATCTTATCCAAGTCAACCAAATGATCCAAAAACTTTAAGTTTACACCGCCATTTTGAATGCTCTCTATACAGAGCGTGTAGAACAATATAATAAAATTCCTCCTAAACCAAACACCATCATTATCAGCATCCTTGATCGCTGTACTCAAATGCCCTATTTTAATCTTCTCAAACTCCATCAACTTGTTCTTACCTGTCACCTCATCAATTTGAGGCACCGTAAACTGTTCTCTAAAGCTATTGTACAAGTTTGAATGCTTGACAACCTTCGGTACTGAAATGGTCCTTGTACCACGAGGTAGACCAAGGTAGAATTGCACAAGTTCAGGTGTTATCCTAACACCTGGTCCCTCGCCCATTTTCAACGTACAGGATGCAGGATCGAAACAGCTAGCCACATAGTAGCACAACTTACTAGGTAGATCAGTCACATCCCAATGTATAAGGTGCTCAAAACCCATCTCTTTGAGAGCAGTAAGCTTGATTCCCCCTTTAAACCCAGAAATAATTTCACAAAGAACCTTGGGAGAGTTCTTGTGACTCAAAGACAAATGCGCACGCTTCAACTGTCTCAATGGCACCTTCACTCTTGCCTTCTTCCCACCACCTTGACCTCTGCCTTCTGCAACGATATCAACTTTCCTCTTCTTTGCGGCAACTTGTAATTCACTAACAGCAACATCCGTTTCCCTCTCAGATGATTCATTTATACTCAGTCCCTTTCTAGGGATCATATCAATAAGCAACTCATCGTCGGAGGAATCATCAGAAACAACCTGTTTACCCTTGTCAAGGCGACGTCTCTTATTTGATGGGGGAGACTGCCTCAATACAAGCACTTCAGTATCAATTGCTTTTGACCCCAACTTGGTAGCAATAGATTTTCTTCTGATATTCTTTTTGCCAATGGGAGAGGCATCACTTCTAGCTTTACTCCTTATTTCTATAACAAAAAAGGGATAAAGGACAGTGTTAACACATATTTTACCATCTATTCTAACAAAGCAAAAAAAAAAAACATATCAAAACCACAACGATAAAAACCTCTTCGAATAACACATATTTCATCTTCTCCAATTGTCATTGTACCAAACATTAGATGTTTTACTTGTTTATATTTTGCAGAACGTTGTTTAATAGATCCTGGATGAAAGAAATGCAAATTACTCATGAACAAATGCATGTTTGTTATGATACAAAAATACTGGTGAACAAATGCAAGTTTCTGATGAACAAATGCAAGTTTCTGATGAACAAATGCAAGTTTCTGATGAACAAATGCAAGTTTCTGATGAACAAAATGCTAATTTCTGATGAACAAAATGCTAATTTCTGATGAACAAAATACTTCAACCCCCCCCCCCTCGTACGTATACAAAATCCTTCCATGCAACTAACAAATCCACAATCACCTATTGCAAAACTCAACATCGAAAACCTCGATAAAACAAATGCAACTACGAAAAATACGCACATGCACATATAATTTGTATATTATTCAGGTGCTATGACCAAAAATCACAAAACACCAAAAACCACACTCGATACAAAGTGACGATTCATGCATTTTTTATTCAGAAAAGGCATAAAACACCAAAAAACGACACTATCAACCTTCAAACAACTCAAAATAATCACTAAAACACACTCAAATAAAACGAAGAAACCTTGATTCTCAACCGTTTCGGAAACCTAGGGTTTCATTAAATTTAAACGAGAGATAAAAACCTTGATTCTTTTGAGATGAACTTTGCTTCTCCATTTTAGAATTGGATTGAGGTTTAAAATGTCGTTGATGTAAGAATCAGGCTCGCAATCTCTACGAAATAGTTTCAATTCAACTTGACCTTCTTCGAAAACGCTTCGGAAAACTGTAATAAAGTAAAAAGTGAGTGATAGAGAAATGGCGAGAAAAGACAAGACGAAGAAGTTTATAAAAAGCGCGTCTCCTAAACGCTCCATGTCGCGCGTTTCCGGGTTTGTTACATTTTTTTTTTAAAATGAATCAATCTCAACCGTGCGTGTGCTGAGATCGAACGGCCAGGGGAATTTCGCATTTCTCACACATGCGGGCGTTCGCACATGACTCTTTCACTACATAATAATATTACTATTGTTATTAATATACAATGATCTGCTACTTTCTTTTATGGACAATTTAAATATTATATAATTCATCATCTTTAATATGTATCGTTATTTTTTCAATGACAAATACGAAACTATCCGTAAATAATATCTCTAATATATAATGATCTGCTACTTTTTTTATGAACAAAATTTAAATATTATATAATTGCACATCATCATCTTTTCAATAATTAAATAATAATAAATATAATATAATATTATTTCTAATGTTATTAATATATAATTATATCCTTAAATTATAGTATGATTTGTATTCATTTTTCAATATTATATGTACGTTCTTTTTGATAATGTATCTTAATTGTTTTCAATGATAAATAGTAAATTTAATAATATGCCACATAGATATATTTAAATGTTTATTTATCTCTTTTTCCTTAATATTTTTTATAATTTACACTCCCTTTATTATAATAAAATTATCTCATTTATCATTATTACTTACCATATTCAAATAAAAAATTCAATTAGCAATATTATTAATAAGCATTATTTATTTATTGTAATAATATTATCTCATTTATTAATATTACTTACCATATTTAACTAATAAGTATGAAATACTTACCATTTTCAATTAATGAGTATGAGAATATTATTCAGTTTTTTTAGCATTTAGTTACATGTATATTATATAATATTATCTCATTCAAAAAATAAATCACATATTCTATTATATATAGAGAAATTTTTTTTACATTCTCTACATATTATAATAATTCTCGCTTGAAACTTTTATTGGCATTGCAATACATAGCTAGAAAGAGGATGACTCATATTCAAGTTTGATTGTAACAAACAAAACACCAATTGGTATTTTGATTCATGATTAACCTTGTGAAAACCCTTGTCCCAAGGTAGTTTGAGCCCATTGAGCACCCCCAAAGTTCAGCCATCCAAATTGAGCAGGAGCCGATATTATTCATCAAACCGCCAATCCAAGCCCCATTGCAATCCCTCAGACGACCTCGTGTCGTAGTGGTGCCTCCATCTATAACAACTACATCATTATTGACTTTGACCCACATGTCCTCCGATTGGCACCACAAGACTTCCTGCTCGATTTTATTTAGAACATCACTAAGAGAGAGACACTTACCCGCAACTTCAGGAACCTCTCTCATCCTTTCCAAGATAAAAGGAGTCTTCTCTTTAAATGAGTCGACGCTCTTGAAGACTCTTTCATTTCTCCATCGCCAAGCCCACCACAACACTATAGCAAAGAGGGAGTTCCAATCTCCATTATAGACTCTTCAACTCTCCAAGATGTTCTTATGAATCCAGCTTGAAAAATCATCCTAAAAAAATAAATAATCACAATCAGCAACCCCTAATTCATTCTAGATAACATTAACAGTGGACATCTAAAATGCATTAGCTATTCTCGATCGAAATACTTTATAGTATAATTTTCCCCCCTTTCAATTCATTATGGGTCGGTGTTTGTTGTGACTATTACTAAAAAAAGTTCGAGGGTTATAAAATATGTTGCTAACTAAAACAAAGATTATTATACAGACTTGAACTAGGTATTGGCTATAATCAAAAAGATTTTATATGTATTATTAGGAAAAAAATAATATGTATTATCTTTTATTTATATTTTCCATATTTTATGATTTGGCTTGTGCCCCAAATAAGATCACTTGGGCATTAAGCATGAGATGTATATAAACCCTCTTTGGGTCTCTAATAGAATTCATTCATACAAAATATATCTTTTACTTATATGGTATTAGATTTTCTTTCGATCCTACCCTAATTCCACCACAAAACCCTAGTTTTTGCGCGCCACCATGTCTGACGACAACAATGGTGATGGCGTGATCCTGAACGCCGATCCACAAACCAAGGGTTTGCTGCTCGTCGCCACTGCAAGCTCCCAATCGAGTTTTAATCTCACTTTTCCGGCGCTTGGTTTCAAGCTTGACAGCCACAACTACACCCTTTGGCGTCATACTATTAAGTCCTCGCATGAGGCTTACACTATTGAAGGTTTTCTTAAACGGAACACTGCACCTCCATCAACAATGCATGTCGTTGTCGATTCCGAGACTCCACCGACTGAAAATCCGGCCTTCGCTGCTTGGACTCAAAAAGACAGGTTCATTCTTCTTTGGATCCGTTCTACTCTTTTAATGCCTTTGTTGGCTCAAGTAGCCTGGGCGAAAACCACACATGAAGCGTGGACTATCCTTGAGCGCATGTTCTTTGCTCATAATAGGGCACAATCTATGCATCTTAAACAACAAATGCAAAATCACAAAAAGGGTACCCTTAGTATCCTTGAATATGTTGAAAAGAAACGTGGTTTTTCTTATGCCCATGCGGAATGTGATTATATTATTTCCGACGCTGATTTTATTGAATGCTTGTTAAACGACCTTGATTCTTCATACTCGGCCTTTCTCACTGCTTACAATATGCAGAAAGAACCAATTACTTCTAATGAACCTTTAGGGCTTCTTTTAAGGGAAGAGGAGAGCATTAATTCAAATTTGTAGCCAGCTCCTGACGCCTCACTCTCGTCCAATATGCTGCATCTCGATCTTCTCGGGGCTCCTCTTCTTCGAACCATGGCGCGGCGGGCTCGACCTCTACTGCAACAAATTGTCCAACCTGTCAAATTTGCGCCCAACCTAATCATGAGGCCATCAACTATTGGAAGTGGTCCAACCTGTCCGAGTTCCCACCAACCAACCCAACTACAACAATAGGGGTGGTGGTCGTGGGGGTCGCGACGGGCGAGGTGGCCGTGGTAACTCTCATCGCTCTGATTCTGAACGCAACTCCCGGGCATATTTTGGACAACAATAACAAGGCTATGTTCATCCGCCCCAATACCAACAGCCGCCTCCCCGACAGAACTATTATGTTGGCAATTCACCCTCCACTTTAGTGATCCAAATTGGTGTTTTGACTCGGGTTCTACTAGCCATGTCACCTCTGATTTCGGTAACCTCTCTGTGCACTCTGATTACACTGGCAATTATGGTTTACAAGTTGGTAATGGTACGATCCTTCCTATTACCCATTGGGCAACAAGTCATTAAATTCCATTCATAAACCTACTCGATTGCATAACATATTGTTTGTTCCTCAAATTAAGAGAAATTTGATTAGTGTCTCTCAATTAACCAAAGACAATGATGCTTACATGATTTTTTATCCTACTTGTTATTTTGTGAAGGACAAGCAGGGGTGCGCAATCCTCAAAGGAACCGTTGAGAATGGGCTTTACCACTTGACAACCTCAAAACCGCCACCTTCTCCTTCTCTTCGAACCTATCTAAGTGAAAAGACTACACTTGAAATTTGGCATGAACACTTTGGCCACCCGCATGACTCAGTTTTTCATCGTTTAGTGTCTAGGTTTAGTTTACCAGTTTCTTCCAATAATCAAAAAACAGTTTGTGAGTCTTGTTAGTTAGGGAAAAGTCATCGAATATCCATGCTTGATCGTCATTGACCTAGTGCTTTACCTTTTGAATTGATCTACTCAGATGTTTGGGGTCCTGCCCCCGTTTCCTCATTTAATGGCAATGTTTTTTTTTATATTTGTTGATGACTACACCAAGTTTGTTTGGATCTATTTTCTCTCCCAAAAGTCTCAAGTTCTCCAAACCTTTCAACTTTTTAAAACAATGGTTGAAACATAATTCTCCACCAAAATCAAGCAGTTTCAATCAAATTGGGGAGGTGAATACAGGAATGTGTCTACCTTTCTCCAATCGCATGGCATTCTTCATAGGGTGTCATGTTCACATACACAATCTCAAAACGGGGCGACAGAACGTCGTCATCGTACCATAGTTGATAAAGGTTTGGCCCTTCTTTCCCATGCAAAATTACCTCCTCTTTTCTAGGAACATACTTTACATACAACCGTCTATTTGCATAACCGAACCTTAACTCCAATTCTAAATTTCAAGTCTCCGTTTGAGGTTCTATATGACAAAATTCGTGACTACAAATTTTTAAAGAGTTTTGGCTGTCTTTGTTACCCATTTCTCTGGCCATACATGACCAAAAAACTTGAGTACCGTTCATCTCCATGTGTCTTCATTGGTTACAGTTCTAAACACAAGGGCTATCTATGTCTTAATGTCCCGACAAATCGGGTGTACATTGCACGTCATGTCATCTTTGATGAAACCATTTTTCCATACATTCACCATGATCAAAAACCCGACTCGCCTGTTCAACCAATTTCTCCAACCCCCAACTCTCTTTTACAACTTGCATCTTCTCCATGGTCGACCTCATCTCCTCCAGCTCCAACACCGCCATGCATTACGACCGAGACACTCCCCACCAACCCCTCTCTGTCACCACCGACTCCATTTACTCCCATGCAGCCCTCGCTTGGCTCACCGCCGCCCTCAAACAGCCACCACGCTCAAGTAGAAAGCCCGGATTCGCTGTCCTTAGAAGGTGAGCTTGCCTCGGCTGCCTCTCCAAACTCAGGTAATCCTTCTTCTTCCATTCCATCTTATTTTCGCCCCGTTAACACCTCCACACATCAAATGTTCACTCATTCTAAGACCAATAGCCTTAAACCCAAAGCCTTAAATTCCACAAAACACCCTTTACCGGCTTCTCCATATCTTTATCATGAGCTCAAAACCTTTCAAGCCTCAAAATCTCCCGAATGGCAAAATGCTATGCAAAATGAATATGATGCCCATTTACGTAATGGGACTTGGACTTTAGTACCTCGTCCTTATATTTCTAACATTGTTGGATGTAAGTGGGTTTACAGGGTCAAACGGAAAGAAGATGGTTCAGTTGAGTGCTATAAGGCGTGTTTGGTAGCCAAAGGCTATAATCAGGAAGAAGGCGTTGATTAATTTGATACTTTTAGTCCTGTTATAAAGCCAATTAACATTCGTATTGTTCTTTCACTGGTTTTACAACAATCTTAGCTTTTCCGGCATGTTGATATTAACAATGCTTTTCTCAATGGAGATCTTTCTTAGCAGGTTTACATGTCTCAACCTCCAGGGTTTATTGATTCAAGTCGCCCTTCTCATGCCTGTCTACTTCGCAAAGCTCTCTATGGCTTAAAATAGGCACCCCAGGCTTGGTTTACCAAACTCCGGCATTTTCTAGTTGGCCATGGTTTTCGTTTATGTCGTTCTGACACCTCTCTATTCGTTCGACGACATGGCTCAAGTGTTCTTTTTATTTTGGTTTATGTGGATGACCTTCTGATTACAGGCTCTGTGTTTGCAGATATTGAGCATTTTATACAGCTTCTGAATGTCGCCTTTGCATTACGTGATTTGGGCCCTATTGACTACTTTCTCGGCCTTGAGGTCACTTTTCATCAAGATCATATTTTTCTATCACAACAAAAATATATTCGGGACCTCTTGGAACACAACAAAATGTGTGATGCCAAGCCGATTTCGTCACCAACAAAACATGCTTCTCGTTTACAATTTTCAAGTGATCCTTTACATGATCCTTCATTTTATCGCAATATTGTTGGTGCTTTACAATATGCTACTATTACACCTCCATATATCTCCTATGATGTTAATAGAGTGTGTCAGTACATGCATTCTCCAACTGACTCACACTGGTCTGCTGTCAAACGCATTCTGCGTTACTTGAAAGGGACTATTTCGATTGATTTAATACTCAAGCCCTCAGTTGATCATCGACTAGTTGCTTATTGTGACACTGGTTAGGCGTTTGATGGTGATGACTGCAGATCTCAGCATGTTGGTGCTAAATCCAGTACCGAAGCCGAATATCGTGCCATTTCTTTCACTTCTACTGAATTGATTTGGATTCAACAACTTTTACAGGAACTTCACGATCCTATGCGGCATCCTCCTATCATTTTGTGTGACAATATGAGTGTCGCTTACATGTCTGCCAATCCAGTATTTCATCAGCTAGGGCTGTCAATTACCCTCAGGTGACCGACCCACCCGTTTAAACCACATGAAATAGACGGGTGAAAACCCAATCAAAGCGGGTGACGGGTGGTTCGAGTGATGGGAGAAATGGGTTATGGGTCGGGTAAGAGTGAGATTTTATCACCCAATAACCCGACCCATCAACCGACCCATCAACCGTTTCACCCAAACCACCCATATAACCCGTTTTAGCCCATAATTTCTAATATGTGTAGGCCTTTAAAGTCACCATATAAGCCATTTCGGTCTTTGATAAATAAGCTCATTTATTTCTCGACCCATTTATTTATACCTGATTGTCTCTACTTTCTAAGTAATTCTAATTTATATCCCTAATATATCTTTCACCTGATAACATACTATTATTGCTCGATCACTAGTCACCACCTCTGAGTCTCTGACCTCTCTCTTGAAGACTTCTTTTCAACTAGAACAACCAATAGCATAAAATACAATGGTTATACATCGATTATTTTTTATGTGATTTGTTTTTGTTTATGTATGGATTATGGATATTTGTTTTAATTTATGTATGGCAATTTATTTATAGATAAAATACAACGCTTATACAACGGTTATACGGGTGAACGGGTCACCCATATAACCAGCGGGTGAGGGGTGATTTGGGTGATGGGTAGAACATTTTACGGGTGACGGGTGAGTCGGATGGAGTATTTTAACTTGCGGGTCGGGTGGTGGAACTGTTCCACCCACCCATAACCCGACCCATTGATAGCTGTGACATCAACGCTCAAAACACATTAAAATTGATTATTACTTTGTCCGAGAACAGGTTGAAGATGGTTCTCTTGTTGTTCGACATGTTCGTTCTCATGATCAAACTGTTGATATCTTCACCAAAGCTATTGGCACTGCTCACTTTTTACAATTACGTTCCAATAAGCTTCATGTGATTGCTCCTCCATGAGCTTGTGAGATATTAGGAAACAAATAATATGTATTATCTTTTATTTATATTCTCCTTATTTTATGTTTTGACTTGTGCCTCAAGTTTAATAAGATCACTTAAATATTAAGCATGAGATGTATATAAATCCTCTTTGGGTCTCTAATAGAATCAAGATTCACTCACACAAAATATACTTATATATGTAGAATCACGATCAGGTGGATAAAATTGATACAGTGAAATATGCGAGCAAATTTCACCCGTTCAATCATGCTACATCAATGGTCACGATCAACACATGCATTCAAGTGCTTTTAGACACAGAGGGGCATTTTTGTCTTTTACCTATTCAATTAAAACACAAATTACAGGGGGTCATCTTCTTCCTTTCAACGTGGACCTTTCATTCTCCTTTCGATCGCTTCTTCTCTAGAATTGTTGCCCCCTTTCTTCTTCTAATTTGCTTCGCTTTTTTTTTGGTTCATCCCGACCTCAATTTGTATTTTCTTTTCATGAATTTTGGTATAGATCTCTTTTGTATGCTTTCAAGTTCATATTTGGGTTTTTTTTTAATTTTGGGAGCTTTGGTACTATGATTTACATGTTGTATGTGTTTTTGGATTGATTTTTATTTGTTTTTATCAAACATATGAGATTGTGTAGGTTTTGCCTTACAATTTCATGTTTTTGATTGAAAACAAAAGCTAATGTCCTATGTGCTCATCTAATCGTCCACCATGTGTTCGACAAAATGCTCAAATGGTGAACTTAGTGTTTAGGACACTTTTTTACCAATTGTTCATCAATTATGAACCTAACATACCAAAATTATTAACTTATACCATTTATGAACTAGAATACATGACACGAGTAACAATTATTGTGAATTGAATTTCATGAACTGTATTAAAATTGTTATGAACCTAATCATATAAAGACACGAACCCACAAAACACGATTTATGTACTAGATTACATGTAAAAAATAACAAGTATTATGAATTAAATTTCATGAACCTTAATGACAATTGTTATGAACTTAACCATATAATGACTTGAACCAACATAATATCATTTATGAAAACATGACACAAATAATAAGTATTTTTATTTAATTTTCATGAACCTTATTGAAAACTAAACTACCATAAGCTTAATCCCTTTTGACATGGAGAAGCCTATAGTACCAAGAGAGTTTAAGGTTGGTACTAGAGAATACTCACAATTCATCTTAGAGGAAAGTGTTGATGGTGACAAGTACTTTGACCATACTGTAAGTATTTTATGAGATCACCACTTGTGTTGAATTTTTTTGAGCATATGCCATCTCATGAAAATTGGGCACACACGTTTGATAAATTAAAACGGTCTTTGAAAGTTATATTATGCATCTTTAATTTATCATTGTGTTACTTATGCTTTTCTGAGATGTATGCACAGGGGTTTGACAGGTTGCTAAGGGCATTGACAATGTCTAATCTTGTCTAATCATGCTAAGAGTCAAGCTAATGACGTTAAGCAAGCGCTTCTTGGGAGGCAACCCAAGGTTTAGAGTAGTTTTGTTTTTCAGTTATAATCTTTTGCTTTTTAGGTAGTTTGGTGTGTGTGTTAGATATCCTAGGTCTGAAGATTGATAACCCGAAGAAGCCTTCACCACCACCGTCGGATTTCCCGCCGCATTACCCGGATAACTAGTTTCTTTGTGAGTTTTTCTCTTTCCTTTTCTTTTTACTATACTTTGGGGACAAAGTATGTTTTAAGCATGGGGGAAGGGGATTACTTGTGCATTGCATATAGTTGCATTAGATTAGGTCATGTTTAAAATTTTTGCATGCATTGATTAAAAATTCTGAAAAATGAAAAAAAAATCAGAAAAAAATTTAAAAAATACAAAAAGATTGAATTTAGGTTCTTATTTCCCCATTGTTTGATTCCTCTTGTGTTTCTATGCTAAGTATAAATTCCAACCCATGATTTGCATGATTTACTGAAGTTGATATGATATAAGCATGATCATTGATTAAATGACTTGATTATAGGATGGAGCATGTATTTAGCTTGAGTATTTGATTCATTCTGAAGTTCTAGACAACAATTAGCCTTGTGAGATATTTTGGCCTTTCATGATATATTTGTTCTCTACATTTCTTGAGTGTATCACCATGATTATCTAGCTCTAGAACTTGCGTTATGACACTTTGTCAAGACTGCTTTATATGATTGAATACATAGCATTAAAATGATTGAGGCAATGTTTCTTATAAGCCTATTATTTCCCTTCCTACCTTACAAGATCCATGTTCTTGATACCCCTGTTCTTTTGAGCTTGAAGCCTATTTTTATTAAGCTCCACAAAATTTTCCATAGCCGAATAAGCTTGACCCATAATCCGGGATTTAGGACTTTAGGTTTTGGTTGTATTGTGTGAGTTATGTATAAGTATGGGGGAGTTGGATGATAAGGTGGAAAAAGAGGAAATAAAACTCTTGGATTTAAAGTAAAAAAAAATGAAGATGAAAAATCTGTTGCAAAGCAAAAGAAAAAGAATGAGCTAAAATGTTAGTAGTCTTCATTAATGAAAAGTAAGAGTTGAAAAGAGGCAAAAGAAAGAAAAAAAAGAGAAGCAAAGTGTTTCAATCTAAATGTATGGAGTTGAGAAAGAAGAGTTTGGGAGAAGTAAGAAAAGAAAGTGTTGAGTTGGGTTTAGGATTAGTTCTTTACCCCGGATTTAGCACCATATGCCAAATATTATCCCTTCCAAATTTTTCTTTACCTTGGCCCCATTACAAGCCGGAAAAAGACCTCATGATTTTTATTATGTGTTTGATCCCCAGCGGTGGAGATTTAGTACGCTGATGCAAACTTATGGTAGTTTAGTTTTCATGGTTGATTTTTGAGTGAGACACGTCCTTAAACACTTGAGAGTTTGAGTGCAAACACATTTACCTTGGTGAGGTCTAGAATGGATGAATGGTCTTTACTTTTTGCTTGTTATAATGCATGCTGAGAAATCTTGGTCGGGTTTTGATTATATGTGAAATGCTTGTTTGATTTGAGATGGATGTATGATTGCATTTCTGTGTGTGTTTTGGATTTATGTCTTGCTTGAGGACAAGCAAGGTTCAAGCATGGGGGAATTTGATAGCTCGCATTTAGGTAGTGTTTAGGATGCATATTTATGTTTAATTTTCATGGTTTTAGCTTAGTTTCTAGGTTTTTAGGTTTTCAAGGAAATTCGGGTTTTGCGCTTGTTTTGTTTGGTTTTGCAGATCTTTAGGTAAACAAGCATGGAAGGGATGGATCTTAGATGATTGTGGAGGATCAAGATGAGGCTTAAAGTGGTGCAAGTGAAGATTGGAAGAGTTAAGGCCCAAGAGCTTGTGTGAGAAGAACGCTTAAATCCGGGTCACGCATTGGAGTCTTATTTTGACACCTTTATCTTGAAATGCTTGGTTTGGGAGATATAGTGCTCGTATGAAGCTCAATTTGGTATCAATGGAAAGCTAACTCGAAAAGCTACAATTCATATTTTTACTCCGAGTCCAAATTCCAACTCTAAGTGGGTCAAAACAGCCTCTGAAGTGTCACCTGAATGCTGAACCGAGGCAATTGCGCGGGCTAGAAGGCTAATTGCGCGGCCACGCTTTTAGAGGTCAAACCGAGCAATGAAGACTTTACGCGGAGGTGTCTTGGGCCGAGGTTTTGGCTTGGTTTTTGGGCTTAGGCTATATCTTGTCCGAGTAGTAGCTTAAAGAGAGATTTTTTTTAGGGTTATTTTGAGAGACATATAAATACTTTATGTTAGTTTATTTTTAGAAAACTTTTGTCATACTTTTGGAGGCTAGGGTTTTCTCTCAAGGAAGACTTTGAAACCTTTGTAAGTTTGATTTCAATTTCAATTATGCATTGCTAATTTTCCTTTGTGTTTGGCTAATTAGTGAAGTCATGATTTGTGTATGATTGTGAGATTTAATTGATTCTCAACGAACTTGAATAGAAATTATTCCCTGTGCTTAATTGAATCAGAATTATTCTAGGGTTTTATTAGATTGATCACCTAATAGAATTTCTAGGTTAATTTACAACTGAATCTGATTAATTACCGGTCGGAGTTAATCTGATCAAGAGTAGACTTTAATTGATTTAGTACCGGTTGGACAAGTTGATTAAAGCAGGGAATAGATTCACAAGTCGCTTAGATGTCTGGTTGCTCTAAGTGTTTGTTTCTATTGATAACTTGAATCATCATGGTGTTATTTAATTGAATCTAGAAGGTCTTCTAGGTTATTAGATAATTAGGGTTGTTAGAACTGGTTGGTCTATCAACTAAATCTGAAGTTCGGGTCTTAATCCTTAGTAGGATCATTATCCACAATATATTATTCAAGTGAGGAGAGAATCAAGAGAATCGATGATCAATAAAGCAATATCATGATGGATCTAATTAGTTGAACACGCTTTTCTCATATTTGTTAAACTCAATCATATTTGCATTCATAGTTAGTTTTCAATTTGCATAGTAGTTTAGATTAATCATTCCAAAAAAAACCCATATTAGTTACTTGGCACTTAAGCAATAACACAAATACAAGAGTCTCTGTGGGATCGACCCTTGCTTACCGCTCTACTGAGTTGGTTAAGTTAGGTTTCTTTGATAGGTATAAACGACCACCGAAAATACATCATCACAATTGTAATGAACTTGATCGTAAAAATCCATGAACCATTAGTCCAACTTTTATGAACTAAAAATCGTAAGATGAAATATTATAAGCTCATGCTTATAAAAACATGAACTAAAAGAACAAAAGTCATGAACCAAAATAACTAGTATGACTTAAAAGACATGAACTATAAGATAGACTACTAAGAATTAAAAGTAATGAACTATAAGAATTATTATGAACCTAGAATACAAAAAGATGAACCGAAAGAACAAGTACCATGAACCAAAAATCACGAAAGAATATAACTAGCATGAACTAAAAGACATGAACCATAAGATGGACTTTGATGAACCTAAGGTTATTCAAACATGAACAAAAAGAACAATTTTTATAAACAAAACAACATGGAACAAAATTTATGAACCATAAGAAGAAATATTATGAACCTTAATTTAAAATTTTCATGAACCAAAAGAACAATCGATATGAACAAAAAGACATGAACGTATCAAGAATTAGCCTATGTGGGATTTGAACCCACATCTATGTGCACATGCACATTGCTCTACCATTTGAGCTAATAAGCTACCAAATGACATGATCATTTAAAAAGTTTGATTTCCAAACATTTAACAATCAAATAAAATCAACAAAATAATGTAAGGAACACGATGTTTATTATAACGACCTCTCCATACCATGGGACAATCAATAATATACATAATTTGCTACATTAACCACACCATAAATCAAAATAATATCTAGCATGAACCAAATATTATAACATAACTGCTATCATAAACAAAACAAAATGAACCATAATAGTGCTTATGATGAACCTCATCATATAAATATGTGAACCAATAGAACAATTAATACATTTTCGATCAAGACAACCATCGAAACAATCAATTCAACGATCAATGCACCAAATTTCCTCCTCAAACATTAATTCAATATATGTACATTTCTTAGATTCAATACATTCAACAACCAACATCTCAACAACAATCAT
The DNA here is from genome assembly GCA_964016875.1 of Fallopia convolvulus. Taxonomy (NCBI): domain Eukaryota; kingdom Viridiplantae; phylum Streptophyta; class Magnoliopsida; order Caryophyllales; family Polygonaceae; genus Fallopia; species Fallopia convolvulus. The sequence continues at coordinate 11,900,648 of OZ024720.1, forward strand.
ATTGAATACTAGATTTGAAAGTATCAAATTAGATCTAAAAATCCATCTTGAAACCAACATTGCAGATTTACATCATAACCTAACTTTTCAAGTAAAATCAGCCACACAAAGAGTTGGGAATTGAAACGAAAACTAAAACCACGATCAAATAAGAAACAAAAACTAATTTGTTTTCTTTTCTATGGATGTATTTTTTGTGAAGATGAATTTGAGGAAGGGAGCGGCGTGGTGCGCTTTTATTCGGGAGACCAATGAGGGTTTTCTATTTTCATGGGGATATATTGGTCTCATTATATAATTTTATTAGAAATTACGTTCCGTGCCATCTTTAATGATTTGCCCCTTTTTTTTTCTTTTTGCTTAGTCCTTTTATTTTAATCTCGTCCGTCCGTTTATGTAATCTAACGATCCTAAATTACTCTCATTTTCACCCTATCACTTATTAGCACCAGAGCATGACTCTATTTATGTATATACAACTATACATTACAGTGTTGACGGCTGATTTGTCCATCTTTATAATTGTGCAAAAAAGTTTTATTTGTATCGTTTCGAATTTTTTAATGGCTAAAATTAAAAGATAGACAACAAATTTAAGATATTTTAATCAATTATTCTTAAGTGATAGAAAGGCTGGGTAGGCGACATAAACATGACTTGTTTACAACTTTAATTTGTTTACTATATAAGATTGTAGCTAACAGTAGTAGCATGTAATATGTATATGTCAAGTAGAAAAAAAAAGCTAAGTTTCCTTTATAATTAATGATAAACTCTAAATGATGTAACATCAAACAAAACTTTTTCTCGACCAGTAATATTCAGATCGAAACAGATCAATATATGATGAAACTCATTAACTGAAATTCAATGAACGACGAGGGAACATAATATAATCCGGAGGGTGACATCTCATGAGTTGTAATAATGATGTGTGTGAACTGTGAAGAGATAAGAGCATCACATTTATAAGTTATGGAGAGATAATATGTATCAGACATTAAGATACTATATATTATATAAGATGAGTAATAATTGGTAGTTTGAAATGATATAAGCATGGCATGGGAATTGACTTGAATGCTAAAAAGTTATTAATATAATAATGTTTATATTAGACCAACCATCAGATCCACACGGTACGGTTATCTAATTTTAAAAATAATTGAACATAGTGCTAATGATGAACCGCTAGCTTAGATGTTATGTTTCACCTAATTAAACCATCTGCATTAACTGTACCATCAAAATTTAATTTAATAAAATCACATTTAGGTTTTTTTCATTTGGTTCGCTTTCTTCCATCCTGACCCCTTACACTATGGTTACGGGGACCGGAAGATGAGGCTACTTCTGCAAGTTTCCAATCTTTAACCTGGTTTCGGGTGAATTCAGCGATTTGATCGGCATTGGTCAAGTTAGTTCCCGTGTTGCAATCAAAGATTCTCTTGTTTCTCGAGAACCAGACGCTCCACCAAATAGTGGTGAGAAGATCAAATTCCTCTTTTGTTGTCATATTCTTGATTTCCTCCAGAATCTCGTGTGGTTTTCTCCCGTTCGGATGGATCTGGTCGATGATCCACCGTAATTTTGGGTCAAAAGAGTTAAGGGTTGCCTTAGTGAGTGGGCATGCTATTAACACATGGTAAGTGTCGTCCACCGTGCAGTTACATGCTTCGCAGCCTTGTGTTACCGAAATGTGTTTTTCCGCAAGCCTAGTTTTAGTTGGTAGACCGTTTTGGGCAACTTTCCAGATGAAATTCTTCATTTTAGGAAGGATATTTAACCGATTAATCCACTCGATTAATTTTGGGTTCGCCTTTTAATTGGTGGAGCCACTCCATTGACTAACATCATGATATGATATCCATCATTATTCATTAGACTTGGGTCTTGGTTCAATGCGAAAAATTAAATCTATAGAAATTTAAATTCAAGTAATAAAATGTGTTTGGTTGAAAATAATTAACTTTCCCAAAATTTAATTATCTTACATACGTAAATTACATTAGAGTAATATATTCTTGCCTCTTGGTTCTTAAAACATGAGGTTCTCCATACAAACCTAATTTTTTTTCCATCCTTCATTCAAGCAAGGAAAACAAAGAAGATAACTAGTGTAAAATCTAGCCTACAATCAAGTGAAGATCGAATTCTAAAACGAAACAATTGGGGATCCGAAGAGGATCATCATGTATCAGCTAGACCTGTCATTGTCAATCGAGTCGGGTCGGACGGGTTCGAGTTCCGTTATTTCGAGTTCGGTTTAAATCGGGTTCGGTTTCGTTATGGGTCATGGGTCAATCGGGTCGAGTTGTAGCGAGTTTTCGATTGGGTCGGGTTACCAACGGGTAGACCTGACAATCGGGTCGGGTCGTGCGGGTTCAGGTTAGGTCATTTCGGGTTCGGGTTGTGTCGGGTTCGGGTCGTTATGGGTCACGGGTTAAACCGGGTCGGGTCGATGCGGGTTTTCGGGCGGGTCTGGTTGACCAACGGGTCAAAAACATAGAATTTTTTATGATTATTAAAATAGATTTTTAACTAAATAATGATATTTAATTAAAATACATTATTATTATGTATTTTAATAATAAAATATATTATATTTTTTAAAAATAGTTTTATACATTTTATAAATATAATAAATCGGTTAACCCAATGAGTTTCGGGTTTCAACTCAACGGGTTCGGGTTCTATCGGGTTCGGTTGATTTCGGGTTTCGGGTTCAAATTTTTGGATCTTGACCCTAAAATTATCGGGCGGGTTGTGGGTCGGGTTAGCGGGTTCGGTTAGCTTTTGACAGGTCTATCAACGGGTCTAAAATATTCTTTTATTTATTTTAATGATAAAATCAATATAAATTATAAAAGCCGACCGTTTTTGAGCCACCATGTATATTCTAATCCCACTTCATATTTAAAAAAATAATATACATATTATTTAATTTCTTATCGATTCAATTCCTCTTTATCTATTTTGATAAAGTAAATAATTTTATAAACCCAATTTACTATTAAAGATTTAGAAAATTATTCTATTCTATCAAATTTTCTATCTTTTTCCTATTTATCTATTTTGTTTGATATTCAAACATATCATTCAATTTCTTTTCTATTAAATTTATCTTTATCTATTTATGTAAAAAATAGTTTATAAATTAAAATACTATCTTTATCTAACTTTCTATCTTTTTTCTATTTATCTATTTGGTTTTTTTCTTATTTTTCCTTTTTCTATTTATTAATTTACTCTTGAGTATAAATTAAGTATTATTGTGGTAAGTGGTAACCAAACTCAAAAATAATCTCATTTTTCTTGAAAAAATAACATATTCATAAACATTCTATTTATAATAAAAAATAATTTCAAGTTTGAGTCAATCAACTAGTATATTTTAATTTTCAAAATAAATTTTAAATATTCTATAAATATACTAAATCGGTCAACCCAACGAGTTTCGGATTTCGGGTTCGGTTGATTTTGAGTTTAAATTTTCGGGTCTTGACCCTAAAATTATCGAGCAATTCAGGTCGAATTAGTGGGTTAGGTCAGCTTTTAACAGCTCTATGTATCACCGATCAATTCAACTATTCTTTCGTACATTAGAAACAATCATATTTTGAGAAACTTAAACTACAATACAATAGCCTTAATTAATTTGCAAGGAAATTAATGTACTAGTTTATTTATCTCCTACGCCCCTTCCAATTTGCAAAATGACAATCATATATTTTCAGCTGGAAATTAAAAATATATAGGATATCAAGGCTTAAAGATAAAGTAGTTAGCGCATCATGAACTTATGGTGTGGTAGCAAAGGACAAAAATGCAACTAAAAACAAGGGATGGAGGGTACAAATATATAATATTACTTTGGCCATGCAAATGCAACATAATGGCCCCTAAGAAATGTAAGGCTACAAATACAATTTAGCTAGCTAAGCTTGAAAATACTATTCATATATTTGGGAAAATCGCATGTTCTCAAAACCCCACCTTGAAACAGCAAGAATCCAATCCAAGCATTCAAAAACCCCCATTCCCAATTGCAAACCAAATCCAAAGAGCAGCTTGCCCCCCACCTCCCTCTCCACTTCAGTTGGTAGATTAAAAGCTCTTGTCTTTCATCCTACCCCACACCCTTCACCTCTTCCGATCCTCATTTTGAATTAACCCGATCTGATCTACCTCCAAACCATTATACTTCTTACAACAATTCATTTGAATTTGAAAATCTATAATTTCAAATAATCTAAATATTGAGCCGTTAATTTTGGAAAATTACAAGGCAAACACTAGAATACACGTTTGTAAAAGTACGTGGGCCGATAGACTGAGGTTCGTTTACACTAAAGTCTCATATAAGTCAAGTATGGTTCCATCCTAAAGGCTTATTTATGTTGAGAATTGTCCCACATTTGAAATTGGAAAGTACAAAGCCTAGTATATAACCTAATGAGCTACTCCACCCATGGTCATATGGTTTTGAGTTGAAACCTCATTGGGCTTGTATGCTAGGCCCGTAGACACACGACCCCCAGATTCTCGGCCCACCAGACTTTAGTAATTTACAATATATAGGAGAGGTAACCCACTAATCTTATATACAACTAAGCTTGTCCAATAGGATGTACAAATAACCCAATGAAATAGGATCCCCAAAATTTTTAGAGCCCCTAATATTATAATTTTTAAAAAGTGTAAATTGTAGCTGTATATTTGCTCACTTGGTTAATGATGGTAGGTATTTGTATGCAATTATTATTCTATCTTTTATATTTTGGTAAATTGTAGCTGTATATTTAGCATATTCTAGAATATTATCTTTCCATATAATTTATTATTCTATCTTTTATATTTTGGATAGTTTTATGTACTAGGGTTTCTTGCTTGCCATGCTATGTACTTCTATAAATACTCTCTTTCATTCATTAATAATATCCAGCATCTCTTTATACAAAACCTAGCCTCCATATGGTATCATCCGCCTCATACGATACTTGGATCTCTCCCCTTTTCACGTAAAACACGAGCCCTTTTCATATAAAACACGAGCCTCCGTACAACCATGGCACACGATTTTGCTACATTACTTGCCAATCCCCATGAACACACAAAACCTTTTACTATTCTCCACTTTACTAATATCATCAAACTCACCCCCTCCAATTATCTCTCATGGAAAACTCAAATCCAAGCAACCCTAGAAGGCTACGATCTCTTTAAGTTCTTGGATTGCTCTCATCCGATTCCTGAGGAGAAAATCGCCGCTCAAGAAAACGCTACTATCACGAATCTTGCCTACCTAACCTGGAAACGCCAAGATCGTCTCCTTTATGGAGCTCTTCTCGGCACACTTTCTACGCCAGTTTCCATGCTGGTCACTCAGGCCAAAACGTGCCAGTCTGTTTGGGACACTCTCAAACGGACTTATAGTACGGCGTCTCGGGGTCACAAAAAGCAAGTTAAAGACAAGTTTCGTTCCATCAAAAAGGGGTCGTCTTCCATCGCTGACTTTATGCAAGCCATGAAGTCGGCCTCCGATCTTTTAACATCGCTGGAGTCTCCGCTCTCTCAAGAAGACTTCATTAACTACATCTTGAAGGGATTGGATTCCTCTTACCAGTCCGTGATTCATGCCGTCAATATGCGAGACACTTGCATATCCTTTGAAGAGTTGCATGAGAAGCTCATCCTAAAAGAACTCAAAATCAAGGAAGAATCATCGGCCAATGCTCCAGTCACGACCCTTAACGTCCAAAAGCAACCGAAAAATCGCTCCAAGTGCAACAATCCTCCCTCGCCCTGGCAGCCTTCCACACCACCTCCCCGGCCACCACAACACTGGAGCCCTTACCCGCCACAATCCTACATGACTAACCCTAATCAGCCATCTTTTTCTCGCCAGCCTCAGCCTCTGCTGCCTACCAACTCCCCACACTACAACACCTCAAACCAAACCAATCCGCCACTCTCTAAGCCTTTCCTTGGTCGTTGCCAATTATGTAAAGAAGTTGGTCATGTGATCTCTCAATGCCCAAAATTTCGTCAACAATACCCTCAAGTCCAATTCCTGCCTTCCAACCGTTTTTCGACCTCACAACCGTCCCCCCATGCCAACACTGCCTCCACGTCCTCGGTCTCTTCCAATTGGCTCGTTGACATTGGAGCCAACAACCACTTAACCAATGACCTTGCCAACCTTGCACTTCATCAATCCTACACTGGTCTTGACGAAGTCTGAGTCGGAAATGGTCAAGGTTTGAAAATTACGCACTCTGGTTCTCTTACTCTTCCCTCTCCTTCCAAAACTTTTCATCTTTCCAATGCTTTATGTGTCCCATCTATTTCCAAAAATCTTCTTTCAGTTTCTAAATTCACTGCTGAAACTCGTTATGCTATGGTTTTCTTACACAATTGCTTTCTTGTGAAGGATATCCAAACAATGTCTACCATTCTTAGTGGTCCTTGCATTGATGGTGTCTATGTCTGGCCTACTTCCTCTCCAGTTTCGTTCTCTGCGCGTCGTCAGCTTCCAGCCGCCTCTTGGCATCATAAATTAGGGCATTCGTCTTCCGCTATTTTTTAGTTTATTCATAAAATGTTCAATTTCGACAGTTCGTTGTTTTCTCAATCAGATTGTACTTCATGTCATATTAATAAAAGTCATAAGCTTCCATTTGCTACTTCCACAATTCGATCTACTTATCCACTTGAATTCATTTATTCTGATGTTTGGACTTCTCCAGTCCTCTCGTATGATGGTTTCAAGTACTATGTCATCTTTGTGGATCATTTCACTAAGTATATTTGGCTTTATCCCCTCAAATGAAAATCTGAAACAAAGTCTGTCTTTATCACTTTTCGGTCTCTAGTTGAGAATTTCTTTCATCACAAAATCAAAGTTCTTTATTGTGACAATGGTGGTGAATATCTTACACTCCGTTCCTTCTTAAGTTCGAACGACATTACCCATCTCACTTCGCCCCCTCACACTCCAGAACACAATGGGTTGTCTGAAAGACGTCATCGTCATATTGTAGAAACTGGTCTATCTCTTTTAACGTTTTCTGGCATTCCGCTAGATCATTGGCCTCATGCCCTACTTACAGCTGTCTACCTTATTAATCGTCTTTCGACACCCACACTAAATTTTTTGTCACCTTTTCAAAAATTAACGGGTACGGTCCCTAATTACTCGAAACTAAAGTGCTTCGGTTGTCTGTGTTTCCATGGCTTCGGCCTTATACGTCCCACAAACTCGATCCTAAGTCCATTCCTTGTGTTTTCATTGTCTATTCATCATCCCAGAGTGCGTATCTCTGCCTTGATCCGATTACCCGACGTATCTATACTTCTCGTCATGTTCAGTTTATTGAGACGGAATTTCCGTACACAAAATTACCTGCTCAATCCAACCCTAATGCCACATCACTTGGTGACGAGTGGGCAGATTTTTTCGTCCCTATCTCCCCTCAGCCGCCACTTGTGCCCCCACCTAACCCTAGTATCCAATCTCTCTCCAATTCTAATTTTGGTGAGCAAGATTCTATTTCCCCAAATTCAACTACACAATCTTTTAATTCCACCCATCAATCTTCACACAATCTCTGACCAAATCTTTCCAACAATCCTACCCCAAATATATCAGCCTCAATTAATTTGGACCCACCACCCTCTAACCCGCTGCCAACCACCTCTCTCTCTCGCCCCCACGCGCCTTCACGCGCTCTTCCCCTCCCCGCAAACCCTAACCCTAATTGCGGCGCCCCCTCCCTCTCGCAAATCCTAACCCTAATTCTGGCCCACGCTCTCCCCCCGCGCCTATTCCCATTGCCAACCCCCCCCCCCCCCCCCCCCCCCGCGTCCCCACCTGCCCTACTCGCTCCCGCTAACCCTAATCCAGCGGCCCCACTCGACCCAAACCCTACTCCCCATTCCGAAACCTCTAGCCCTACCCTTTTCCCTGACCGCAGAATTGTCACCCGCTCCAAAAACAATATTTTTAAACCTATTCAAAAACTATACCTTAATGCTCAAGTTGCCACCCCATCCGAACCCAAAACCATTACCCAAGCTCTTAAAGATCCCTTGTGGAGGGCTGCTATGCAAGCGGAGTTTGATTCTCTTCGGGCAAACAACACTTGGTCTCTTGTTTCTCCCTCTCCAAATCAAAATTTGGTTGGGTGTAAATGGGTGTTTTGAATTAAGTATAAACCTGATGGTTTGATTGACAAATACAAAGCACGTCTTGTTGCCAAGGGGTTTCATCAACGCCCTGGATGGGACTACACCAAGACATTCAGCCATGTCGTCAAGCCCGTCACTGTTCGGTTAGTTCTCACCATAGCCGTGTCTCGTGGTTGGACTCTCCGACAGCTTGATGTCAACAATGCATTTCTACAAGGTATGCTTCATGAAGATGTTTTTATGTCTCAACCGCCCGGCTTTATTGACAATGTGCTTCCGAATCATGTATGCAAGCTTCACAAAGCATTTATGGCCTCAAACAAGCCCCTCGGGCTTGGTACAATGAATTGAAGGCGTATCTGTTGCATCTTGGATTTTGTGCGTCCCTTGCTGACGGTTCTTTATTCATCTTCAGTCATAATGGTCACATGGTTTATTTTCTCGTTTATGTTGACGATATTTTTGTCATTGGCAATGATCTTTCCTTTGTCAATCGGCTCCTTGATCTTTTAGCCAAGCAGTTTTCTCTTAAGGATCTTGGTGAGCTCTCATATTTTCTCGGAGTTGAAGTCACTCGGTCTCCTTCCGGTATCTTTTTATCTCAACGTAAATACATTCAAGACTTGTTACTTAAAGCTGGCATGGAGACATCTAAACACACGCCTCTTGATGGAAATATTCATTTCTCTCGGTTTTTGGGGACGCCCCTGCCGTCGCCTTCTGACTACCGTATGCTTGTTGGTTGTTTACAATATTTGAGTCTTACTCGTCCTGATGTTGCTTTTGCTGTCAATAAGTTATCTCAGTATCTGCAAGCTCCCACCTCGGTTCATTGGGACGCTTTAAAACGTCTCTTACGATACCTCAATGGCACGTCTTCTCTTGGGGTTCGTATTTCGGCTCAGTCTTACTTACAGCTGCATGGTTTTTCTAATGCTGATTGGGCAGGTGATAAAGATGATTATGTATCTACTACTGGTTATTTCATTTATTTTTGTACTACTCTGATTTCTTGGAGTTCACACAAGCAGAGATCTATCTCTCGGTCCTCCACTAAATCCGAGTATAAGGCCCTTGTTGATGCTTGTTCTGAACTCGTTTGGGTTACGTTTGTCTTGGCTAAAATGGGAGTTCAATTGCCTTCTAAGTCGGTTATTTATTGTGATAATATTGGTGCCACTTTTCTTAGTTCTAATCCCGTCTTTCACTCAAGAATGAAGCATATTGCATTAGCCTATCATTTTGTTCGTGAACAAGTGCAGGCCAATTCTCTTTGGGTGTCTCATGTTTCCACCAAAGATCAACTTGCAGATATTCTAACTAAGCCTCTTGGCTGGCCCCAGTTCACTGGTTTGATATCCAAGCTTGGCCTCTTTGATCGGACGTCCAGCTTGCGGGAGGATATTGATATATCTTAGCATATTCTAGCATATTATCTTTCCATATAATTTATTATTCTATCTTTTAAATTTTGGATAGTTTTATGTACTAGGGTTTCTTGTTTGCCATGCTATGTACTTCTATAAATACTCTCTTTCATTCATTAATAATATCAAGCATATTTTTATATATACAAAACCTAGCCTCCATACTTTGTACCCCTAATAGTAAACTTTTAAAAGCATATATATATAGGACGCTCAGGAGAAACACAAATTGAGGAGGAAAGAGGGAACACCTTCTAGTCGTTAGATAAGAGTAAATCAATGGACAGGAAATCGGGTGTATATGGTGGATCTCATTAAAAAAACGGGGGAATAAATACATGGAAAAAATAATTAAATCTAATTAGCCTAAAATTAGGAAGATTATGGCTGAAAAATGCCATATCTTATCCAGTAGTTACTATATCTACGGAAGTGAAAAAATCACAAAATCAGAAATAAAAAAACTCTCCATAATCACAAGAATACTGGTGGTTTCCATCGACACAAAATCAGTATTAACGTCATTGCATTGTTGCACCTTTGTTCGGATTCTTACATTGGTTTGTGCTTCTACTTTGAATTAAAGTGAACGTATCACAATGGATAGAGGTATGAAGATTCTGATTTCGAATAAAACACACATAGATAGTTCTTGATTATTCTAATCTTCGTATACCCTCAATTCACCATTCAATCAACCATAATATAGAGGAGATTTAAATTTTCGTGTTATTCTTGTAGTATTATTGTGTTTTTCATTCGGAAATGTGCTACTATTCGTATGTATATGTGCCGTTGTTCATCTCTTCCTTAACTGTTATTCATCCATATGTGTTTTGATTCATACGTTTGTGAATTATCATTCTTCGCATGTTTCAATTGTGATTGAGTTGTTATTCAATGATTCAGATAGAGATTTTCATTTGTGAATGTGTTGAACTTCTTATATAAAAATTTCATGAACACATGGAGTGTTATTCATGAACTCAATGGTGATATTCAACAAGTAGGCTTTGTTATTCAAAGCATATTGTAATCGGCTATAATATAGAGAAGATTTAAATTTTCGTGTTATTCTTGTAGTATTATTGTGTTTTTCATTCGGATATGTGTTACTATTCGTACATATATGTATCGTTGTTCATATATTCCTTAATTGTTCTTCATCCATATGTGTTTTCATTTCCATAAGTTTGTGAATTATCATTCTTCGCATTTTTCAATTGCGATTTAATTATTATTCAATGAGTCATATATAGATTTTCATTTGTGAATGTGTTAAACTTTCTATATAAAAATTTCATGAACACATGGAATGTTATTCATGAACTCAATTGGTGATATTCAACAAGTATGCTTTGTTATTCATAGTATATATATTGTTATTGTGTTATTCAACTAGTTGTGTAGACTTATTGATGTGTAATTGTTCACACCTATATATGTAATTGTTCAATTTGAAGTTTACAATTGTTCAACAATATTTGTTTAGATCAGTTGTGTATTATCATGGTGAGAAAAGTTTATAAATAAATGCCTTAATATTCAGTCAAGCATAATAATATCTTCATATCTTTAGGTGTAATAATTCATATGTAATTGTATACTAAGTCTTTTAATATTATTATTCCATTATGTATTGTTCAATATTCATAGTAAGATGTATAATTTTTCAAATATTAATGTTATGATATGCCGTTTTGTGTTACTAATGTTGCAAATATTCATGTAATACTATTCATTAATGCGTGAATTGTTATTCTAACAATTATATATTGTTATTAATAATGTTTTAAATTGTTAAACCCAACAGTTGGAGGAAGCAAGTGGGTTGAATATGTGTTTGAGGATGTCATGGAAGTTTCAGAGTCAGAAATCGATACAAATCAAGTCCAATTCATTGATGAACATAATTCTGAATTTGTTCAAAAAGCATTCTTTGGCAAGAAGTGTTGTTCAACTATGACACAATAAATATTCAATGCTTTAACGTAATTGTTCAAAAGCATTCTTTGTTATTCATAACAATATTTGTGTTATTGTTCATGTACTGATGTGTTATTTATGAAGTTGTGTATACTTATTCTTACCAAATTGTATGAATGTTCATAAATAAATGTATGAATGTTCAGCTTTTTATTTAAAGTTTTCATGTAAAAGTGATGTGTTTTTCAAACTTTAATGTAAACATTTTCAATGATATTACTTGAAATGTTTTGTTTGGTTATTGGCGAGAAATACTGCCACATTTTATTCATTTATGTTAGGTGTAAAGTTTTATACACATTTGTAAACTATTCAGTCACCAGTTGTTGTTTTTTAAATAAAGAACATATTATTTTTCAGATATACATGCACTGTTTTTCATATATGAAAGACGTCTTTTTCCATGAATGGATTGTGTTGTATTGTATTCATATCAGGGACTAATATGATTTCATGTATGCATATGCAAAACAAAAACAACATTATTATGTGAAACAACCATAACATTCTAAAATGGTAACGACAAAACTAAATTAATAGATCACAATCTTTGTATAATTCAAACACACGAAAAAAATGTCAAAAAGGACTAGAATATAGTCATTGATCAAAATGAAAAACAAAACAACATTGTTTGAGAAACACATCTACAATCTTAATCTGCATTACGGCCTTATGATTCAGCCCGTTTATTAGCATTTATCATTGCCATTGATTTGGTAGTTGTCTTCTTGAAGTCCCTAGCCATCTCATGAATCTAGAGTATAATAAGTGATGCAGGCATTTAACCCGAAGTAAATTGACGGTTGCCATCGATCCAACCTTAAAACCGCAATCCCACTGTTTGACATCTTGACCCATATATTTTTGATGTTTCCATGTGGCGCATGAGAAAAATACCCAATCAACCTTGTTATTCAGTTATTCACATACAAACAACAAATAAATGAGCTATGGATCAATAATAATCATGAACCTCATACACATATAGAAAACTGTCAAACTGTGAAGTGAATAATACTCATCGGTACATTGAAAAACACCTATAAATAAATTGAAAAAATCTCCATAATAATCTGTTGTATCCAATTGAATAACTTCACATGCATATATGAAAAAAGATTATTCTGTCAATTGAATATTCATACACATTATAAACTCATATAACATATGTACGTGTAACCATGAATAACCATATTAATGAACTTGAAAATCCAGTGAACGCTTATTGCCTTTCGTCTTAGGAGATCTTGTCATCTTTTTTCTATTGTAAACCAACCAAACGAAAATCAATTACTACATGGACTATCTAATACTATTGTTGTCATTCTTCAGATACTATAATGACCTTTCAATTGTAAATGGGATCATACAACTGCATGCAACCCTGAATCCCAATACCTTTACAAGATCGACATCAACATTTAAATAAAAAATCGAAATTGGGGCAACTCAAAACCCTTTATCTTCACACAAACAATCAATTATCAAAATTGAAATCTACATTGACATCGGCAAATTAAACACACCAAATCGTCATACTAACTTTGTGGACTCAATAACACCTTCAAAACTAACCACTTACGCTTGAAAAACAATAGAATTCGGTCGAAAAAAACCCTAATCTTAGCAAGTATGAAAACACTCGTTCCTCCTCAACTGATTACGTACAACAACCTATAAATTCGAAAAAAAATTTTAGAGAATTTCACTTACCGCTTCAATTCTCTGTCAAATCCCCTTGAATCAATTAGAAATTGGGAGCCATTCGAGTTTAGAGAAATAGAGCATCAGACGGAGAGAGAAAACAATCAGAGGGAGAGATGAAAGGTCGTTCGACTACAGAGAACGAGTAATCAACTGGAGAGAGAAAAAATCCGAGTGAGAGAGAGAAAAATCAATTGTCAAATCTTTTTTATGGGAAAATGGAAAGAGTTTTCAAATTATAAGGGAAGTTATGAATAGAGAGAATCCAGTGTATCTCGTTTCAATTGTTTATTATGCTCCAAATTTTGTTAAATCTGTTTCGTTCCTTTTTTTTAAACCAACGTCAGTGATGTGTTCCCTCTTTCCTCCTTATTTCCTTGTTCCTCTAGAGCGTAATACTATATATATATATATATATATATATATATATATATATATATATATATTAAAATTTGAGAGTTTAAAGATAAAACTATTCGAGTTTTGGCTTTGTAAAGAATTGATACGAAACAGTTCACCACTAATCTCGACCAAAAAAACTATATGCACAATTCAATTAGGTACACCCACACACATGCCCTACTCTCTTGAAAGAGCTCAAGTACAACATATCCTCCTTGTAGATCGATCGAGAGTGGGAATTCCTTGTTATAAAAGTGGCCATTTCTTCCCAGTCCAGTCCACAAAACCCACACCCATCAACTTACAAATTAAAGTAGCACCACCCTTTTCTTTCACGCTCGGCTTCCAAAACAGCTACAAAGAAACACGTACAATGTCGACTGCCCCAGGGTTGTTCTCCATCCCTGACAAGGCGCGGCGGAGATCAGCATGCCACCGGAGGACCGATTCAGGCGAGCTCGACGTCTTCGAAGCCGAGCGTTACTTCTCCACCCCGGCCACCGAAAACAACACCTCCCACACAACCACCCACACAATTACAATTCCCCACAAGATCGGAATCATGAGCACAAGGGAGTTAGAGCACTACAACACTACTAGCTCTAGGAGGCAATTAGGCAACTTGAGACAAGGAAGAGCAAGCCTGGACATGCCAAGAACTACAAAACACCACTCGCTTTCTCACCCCCAAAACATCCTCTTGGATCATCAACCCATAAAACCCAATACAGAAAAGAAGAAACACAAACAACAACCCAGCTCCCCTGGTGGAAAGTTAGCCAATTTCTTCAACTCCCTTATAAATCAAACTGTCTCCTCCAAGAAGAAGAAGTCAACAAAATCTGGCTCTCAATCATCATCAGTCAAAGACATATTTGAAGAAGATAATAGCCCTAGTGGGTGGAGGCGAAGGCGGCGTAGTAGCATCGGCCACTTTGGAACCACCACAAACTCATCGGCCACAACCAAGACAACAGGGACTGAAATTGATGCCAAGTCAATTAAGTCTTGTTCGGGTTTTCGAACCCCGCCTCCTTACATGATCAACACACCCATCAAGCCACACAAGGAGTTCAAAACCGATTTCTCCAAGTACACTAATAGCAATTCAAGTGCAACTACTCCAAAACCCAAATCAGGAAAAGGGAATTTGGATTGGTTGGATGAGAAATTCAAGATTGTTGATGATGGCTTATCATCAGAAAAGCATTCATCATCCAGGGATTTCAGGGAAGCCGAGCTGGAGAGCACAAAGTTGAAAACTTTTATGGAGGAAGATGGAGACGAGAGCGATTCGAGTTCGGATCTTTTCGAGCTGCAATTGAACTATGACCATCATCGCCATCGTCAATTGGGATATTGTGCTAGTGATTTGCCAGTTTATGAGACCACTCATATGGATACAATCAAGATTTCATCTACAACTCCTATTACCAATGGACCCTTGAGAAACTAAGCTAGAGATTTGTAAAGGGTTTGTTTCTTCTTCTTTTGGAATGGGGATTTTATGTGATGTATTGTTTATAAATTCTTGTGATGAAGATTAATTTCATGTCTACCTCTTGGTTTCTTTCAATCCCTTGTTTCAAAATCCTAAAGAAACACGCTTGTGAACTTAATTAAGCTGAGATAAGTAGACAAATGTTGCAAGAACAAATTAAAATTTTTATAATTATATATTCCTTCCGTTTAAAATACATGTCATTTTACGATTTGTCATAAAAATTAAGAAATACATGTTATTTTATGATTTGTCATAAAAAAAGAAGAAGTCTTATAATTTAACTTAAATACTCCTAATTTTTTTGAGATATTTCACATACTATTATATATTTACGTAATTATTTTAAATTAATGAGGGTAATATCAGATAAAAAGTGTGGTAAAATAGGTTAAATGACATGTATTGGTGAAAAAAAAATCAGGCTAAAACGACTTGTATTTCTAAAACGAGGGAGTACAAGATAAGTATTTTTAAAACATTTAAGATAACTATTTTTAAAACATTCAATGGTGCTATTGATAAGAAACCCACGTTTAATAGAAAGAAGATGACCCTTGCAATTTTTGTTCTAATTTAATTGTCAAAACACCAAAATACTCCTCCGTAAGTAAGATGAATTAAGCGCGTGTGTTAATCGTGAACGTAGATGTATATTTATCAAACGGATAATATTTGCTCACATATTTCACTTTAGCATTTCAATGCATCTAATTGTGATTGTATAAACATAACTACTTAAAAATAATCCAATTAAATTTCTACCAATCAGATTGATTTTAAACAATGAACAATATATAGTATCATTTTATATATTATTTTAATCTCTACTTCAATATGTAATAATGTGATTAAAAACTATACCTTACATTATATACCTTTATAATATCAAATTAAATAGTATATTATACGCTAGTGCACTACTAAACTATGCCTACGATGTCAATTGGCCCAAATCTTGAATTTCCAGCTTGGCTATCTTCGACCACCGTTTAGCTCAATCGGTCCATTTCATCTATTAGACGGCCCACAAAACACGCTGGCGGTCTACGCCACATCAGCTGGCAGATCACAGCACACTGGGGCAGTAAAAATCCCATCAGCTTGAATTACGGGTTCTACTAGAGAGTAGAGAGGCAGGATGATGACGGCGCTGGTAGGCGCTAAAGGCGCCCTTCATTGTGATGATATGCGTGGGATTCTGTTTGAAGAGCATCAAAGTCGTTGTAGTATAGTGGTAAGTATTCCCGCCTGTCACGCGGGTGACCCGGGTTCGATCCCCGGCAACGGCGAATTATTTTTATCCCCTCTTCCTGTTTTCGAAGATAATATCAGATCTCTTTCTTCACCGTCTATTTTGTATACTCCTCCAATACAGGAACAGTGCAAATTCTCCCTTTTCCAGAAGAATAAAGTAAGAGAGATATATTATTATATTAATATAACCTTCAATAATTTCATTTTCACTCCACACACACCACACGTTTGATTGGTTTGGTTTGGTTTGGTTTCGCTTCCTTTGTTTTCCTAAATTGGCAGCCATTGAAGGACACGAGAAACTTGGAAACAGCTGAAATTCAAAATCTGCGAATCTAAGTTTGAATTGAGGAGGGAAAATGCCAAAGATCTACACCTTGGAAGAGGCATCCAGGCATAACACCAAGAACGATTGTTGGGTTGTCATAAATGGCAAGGTCAGCTCCTCCTTTACTACTAAACAAAATAAAAAGTTGCAGTTGAACTGATTAGTTTATTACTTTTGTGGGTTCTGTTTTCTGTTGTTGCTGGAGTTGTTATGGTTAATTGGCTACCTTTCTGGTCAGGTTCTGTTTGTTGTTTGAAGCTTCTAGTTAACTGGAATGTTGTGTCCTGAGATTTGAGTTGTTTTATACTACAATTGAAGGTTTTGGTTTATATATCAGAGCTGCCAAATTACCATTTTACTAGTATGGTTCCTGATGGATGGATTGTGATGTGCCATGGTGTTGAATTTGATAGGTTTGGAGATTTGTGGCTTTTGTTCTATTATATCATTGACTGATTCCATGTCACATACGTAGGTAGTTTTGCTTTGACACTCTTGAGAGTCCACTTTACTCTTGAAGATCTCTCGAGCTTTGGTTCCTGTTACTGATCATCTGTTTTGTTGTAATAATTCCTCAAATTGCTTGAATATTGGAATTGATTTTCTGTTTTGTCTTTCAGTAAACTTTGTAGTCACTTGTGTTTATTTGGCCAGACACTCCAAACTCTGTTATGTTCAGCTGCTGTCAGTATCACTGATGTTTATTTGATCAACCCCTTTTTTTTATGTTCAGCTGTTGATTGCAAGAATGACAATAATTCAACACATAACCTCTTAGGTTTGGAAATGTGGATCACCATCATACATCTGAATTTGTTAGATCAATTTAGGGTAATTTGTTAAAGTGTGCTGATTCTGAGCATCCTAGCTCCTTTCAATCCTAACTATCACTTCTAAGTTCTAAGTGGTAGAATGATAGAATTATGCTGATTGTTCAACACAACAACATTTCCATCTTCTTCCAGGTGTATGACGTTACAAAGTTTCTGAATAAGCACCCTGGTGGAGCTGATGTATTCTTTGAAGTTGCGGGTATAATTTCCTTTAATCTAGCTCCTCACAAGTATTCTTGTATTATATGCTTCAAAATGGATTCTTTCTACTTCTGTTTGTGTAGAATCGAATGAATGCAAAACATATTGAACTTGACCTATATGAGGAAGAACTAACTGCTAGAAGCCTAGAAGCAGAATTTGTAGATGCATTGAAATTGACTAATGACAATAAATCTTGTCGATTTAGGGAAAGATGCAAAGGAAGAATTTGAAGCTGCTGGACACGGGTGGATACCGAAGATGATGATGAAAGTGTTTTGCATTGGGCAGCTCGAGCGTTCTGCTGAGGATGAACAAGCGTCATCAAAAGAGAAGGGTCTTGCACAGAAGCTCAAGGAAGCACCGTTGCGACACTGGGCACTTCCTGTGGCCATTGTTGGCATATCAGTCACAATTGGCTTCTTGTACTATAATAAGAAGCAATAAGAAGCTGCATCATTTCCATGAAACTAACTAATTGAAATGAGCTCACCAAAATAAGTCCCATTTTCATTTGATTGTTCTTTTTTTAAAACTTTAAGCTACATTTTGGCTTGATGAATATTACCAAAGTTGAATGGATGCTCTCCATAATAGTGTTTATGAAGATTGATTTCCAGTGAGACTTAACACTAACTCCATCATCACACAGCTGATCACAAAATTTTCATTAGAGATTGGTCGAAAGATTATTACTTTATGAGGATCGGTTAATGCTCATTTCTATATATGCTTATCAGTTGTACTAAATGGCAACTTTTCACTATAGACCACCAAAGTCTGAACATCAAAAGAACCCCTTTTTCACCATTGCCAAGTTCTCACATGAACACATTCAATCACTTTCCAAGCTTCCTAAAGCGCTATATGAACTGAAACTACAAAGTTTCCACCTTTGCAGGACTAACAAGATAAACTTAGTAATCAGCAGATTGATCCTCAATCCTTGAAGCAGCTTCCTTATCTAAGAACCAAACCAACTTCCCCTCAGTTGGGTCCACCATCCTTGCTGGCAATGACGGCGGGTCCCAATCAGCATGCCCCACGTCACTGATAGCGAGGTGGGCGGCCTCCGCCTTGCTGGCGCCTGTGACAACAACAGCTACATTGGATGCCGAGTTGATCACAGGGAGAGTGAAAGTGATTCTCTCGGGTGGGGGCTTAGGGGAGTCAGTAATGTAGGTCACCCAGTCATGTTTCAAGAAGAGTGCTGGGTGATCAGGGAAGAGAGACGCCACGTGGCAATCGGGCCCCATCCCGAGGAGGATGAGGTCGAATTTAGGGCAGTCGCTCGTGTCAGAAACGTTGATGATCCGGGTCCTCACTAGCTGCCGGATTGAGAACTCGTATTCGTTGGCTGCTTCCTCTGCTGATAACGAGTCGTTGATCGAGTGCACATGGCTTGGGATGATTGGTACCTGAAATGACAGTTTAATCATCAGGAAAAGATATGGAAATCTGGATTCGATCTGAAGAATGATCAATCATTGACCAACTACATACAAAAAAATCAAGATGGTCATGCATGCTGTGTTTACAAGCACTTCGGAGAACAAAAACAAGCCGTTGTTTCTGAGTTTATTAAGCTATTCATCCGAAAGGATGCTTTAGGATGGTCTACACTAGACTAAAAAAGAATACACTAGTTGATGTTATAATAAACCAACAAAAAGGATACTTTTTGGTTGGTAGTTCTTCATCAACATCCAAGTGATTAACAATAGGCGCACCCAAACTGATCAATTAGTAAAGAATCTAATTAAAAGTCCTTTTAGTGTATCACAAATCATAAATTCTCTAGTAAAGAGACTGAATGACAACTTCTTTGCTAGTCTGTAGTTGCTAAAAATATTTCTAAAAATTGTTGAGTGGTGAAAGATCAAACCTTGGACAAGAGAAGCTCCTTTGCTAGTCTGTAGTTGCTATCGACATGAGTTTTTGCCACAACACGCTCATCCACCCAATATATGTACCACCTCGACCAATCAATTGTCCTATCGTAAGGCGCTTCACACAGTTTACTGTTTAGAAGCATGAAAAGTGATTGTTAAAGGAGCACATCAAACTCAAAAAGGAATCAGGGAAATGATTAATGGATTTATTTACCTCATGAGGTGAATGAGAGAACCACCAGATATTGCAATGGCGAAAGCTCCATGCTCTTTAACAGCAGCCTCTGATAATTCAGATATGTATTCTACCAAATCAGCACTCAGGTCACCCAAATTCTCATGAATCCTCAATTCTCCCCTACTCACTTGAATTCGCGGGAAAGCCATTCCCTATAAATAACAAAATGTAAAATCCAAAGAGATGGGTTTTTCTTGCTTACTGCAGATCAACAAATAAACCAAAGAATACTGGTAAACCATCAAATTGAAGCCCCATGCAATTTTCAGCAAATTGCAAAAAAGTGGAGTAAGATTATGAATTACAGTTTACAGCAAGAATTGATTTTTAATGTGTAATGAAAGAAAAAAATCCATGCAAACAGGAGAATGATCAAAGAGAAACCCCAATTGAAATCAAGACTACTTGAGAATAGCAGAAGTGAACCATACCCATTAGTTTAATTTCACCAAACAAGCATTGAAACTACAAACAAAGATCACCTCAACAATGAAACAAAGGGTTCTTCGGAAGTGAAAATTGGTCTCTTCCACAAGAAACCCACAAAACCCAGAGAGATCAAGATGGAAATGCTAATGCACATCACCCATTAAACAAAAGAAACACAAAAGTTATTATCTAAAAAACAAATCTTGAGCACATACAAATGGAAGAGAAATTTTTTACCTTGCAAACTTCCACGTGCAGCCAAATGATCAGAATAAGAAGACACACAAAGATGGAAGATGAAAGCTCTCTCTTTGTATGTGTATGAGAGCGCTGTGTGGAGTTTTCTTGTGTGCTGGTGTTTTTATCTTCCCTGTCTCTTTCTGGGGTCTGTTCTTCTGAGGAAACTTTGGATAAAACCAGATAAAGATGGACTGCAAATATTGCCAGATTACGGTTTTTATATAAAAAAAAAATTAATTGATTGATTTAAAATGAATAAATGGCTCCCAATCTCATCCCCCAAATGTCTGAATCCACGCCTCCTACACACCCAGTACTCCCAGTAGCCATATATATATCTCTGAGACTTCTGTACCCATAGTCCCGTACCATACATACACTACTACATTAGTACAACTAAGTAAGATGATCTAGTATAGGGAAAAATCCGTCGTTTTAAACTTTGGTCCCTAATTTTTGTTTGTGCTCCATTTTAAATTTTAACCTTAGGTTAACATTTCAATATAACAATAGAATGTTAACGGGAGAACTAAAATCAAAATATATGGACTATATTTGAAACAATTTAAAATTTATGGACCAAAAAAATAATAATTAGAAACTTAAAAATAACTACACTTTTTTTTCTTGCCATATCATTGGACTCCAAACTCTCTCATCCATCTAGTACGGTGGATCTCATTCCCATCTCGATCTCGTATTAATAGACAATGCATATTATGTACAGTAGAACCTCTTTAAATTAATACTCGATAAATTAATAAACCCTCTAAATTAATATTTTTCTCCGGTTCCGACTTGTGCCAATGTAAAATTTAACAAATTTCGATAAGATAATAAGATAATATATTTTCAAAAAACCACTATATAAATATAAGGTCCCATTAATATCATAAATTAATAATTATATAAAAAGTTACATAGTCATAAGTCATAACTAATAAAATCTAATGAAATATGATTGTAGTGTTGTTTGTTTTTTTCTTAATTCTATTTGGAGTTCATCTTTAACTTTTCTTATTGAATCCAACATTTTTAGCGTTGTTTTGAAAACAAAATTTGGCAACTATAATAATTCCTTGAGACTTCATCTCATGAACGAATTTTGCAATGTCTAAAAAAAATTGCTATCGCCTCTTGCTCAACATTAACTATTCAAGCCGAGACTACAAAATTGATAGCAGCTAAAACATTAATCTTACATGGATAAGATTGTCCCAACTCATAGCCTTCTAAAATCCTACAATAAAATCTTATATGATAGTGCATTTTCAAAGCTCTTATTATAAAAATCTCTTTAAATGAATAAATATTAATTTATCGGCTAATTAATATCTCTATAAAATAATAAAATATTATGGTCTCAACGCTATTAATTTATAGAGGTTTTACTGTATATGGTTTCCATGAAGAAGCACGTTATAAGTTGTCGAGAGTGTACTATTTTATGTGGTGATTATGCCTATTATTGATGGGGTATTGTGTTCTTTCATTTTCAAAAATAAACTTTTGGATTGGATTTATTTGCTCCTTTCTTTATTAGAATAAAATAAATGGTATAGTACCTATATAAGATTTTTTTTTTTAATTTTGTTATTATACAAATTATGGCCTATGGTATTTTTTTTCTCCCCTGATGAGCCTATGGCCTATGGGTACTACTACTACTAGTGATTAGTAAAGAAACGGGGCAAGGGATGGATCTGCTCAAGAGCTGTGGGCCTAGCAAGCGTGGACCTTTGTAGGCTTTGCTTGTAAGAATGAAATTGAAATTTAATTACCTAATAAATTTTATATTATAGAATCTATAAAAATCATGGTTGAGGTAATGAAGTTAATGATTCAATATTAAAATGAATAATCAATTTTAATTCATAAGTTATTGCATATTTGGATAATATGATATGATTGAACTACTCGATCAAATCACAATAAAACCATCAGGACTTTGTTCATATATAAGTGAATCTTTAAAACTATTAGCCTATTTGACAACAACCTTATATATTTGCACAAATGCGTTGCATTATATTCCATGGGGCTAGCTATAAGCTATTGCTCCTTTTTATGAAGAGAACCCTCATTATCTATGACTCTATGTGGGTAATCACTTTGTTTAGTTTCTCCAACCTACACCACCCCCACCCCATGGCCACCATCACCTTTGAACAACAAAGTCATGAGAGCCCAACGAAACATACTCAAAAAGAGGTGCTCGGAATCTCTTTGCCATCAAAATCAAATGAAAAAGAAAGGACAAGAGCTTTGGTTGATATTAAAATAAATAAATAAAGGCTTTAAAAGCAATCTAGATCCTTTTTTTTCTATATTCAGTAGTTGTTGATAAGATTACTCAATGAAATATCCAGCATACCTTTAAGATATTGTTTATATATTTTATAATGAAAAAAATTAGGATACCGTCAACATCGGAATAGAGAATCTTCATTTATAAATTTTCATGGAGTTCCACAAGAAAAATCAAATGATAAGCAACACAGTTGATTTATACATATGGAACGTCACATTATTTATGTTTGATAAATAAGGCTCGTATTTTGTAAATATGAGTCCCATTTTTAAAAATGTACTAAAAGACTCTTTTTATCTTGTAAGACCTAATTTTAGGTGCTTGAGATTATTTATAGGTACCAATAGATGAATCACATGGATTTATAAATGTTTGCTCAAAGTTGTTATTAATGTCTCTCAAAGATTTAATATTCATATTAATCCCACCATAATATTTTTGAGATTCATCATCATCATTGACCTAGTAAAGATTCCCTACAAGGAAATATGGGGTCAAGATGGGATAACTCTGCCCAACTATCTTAATTAGTTGGCCCACCCTCATGACAAATCAAGAGCCCTAACTCCTAATGTTTAGGAATCTTTTTTGCACTAACAAAAGTTAATTGACACTTTGGTTTACGTCTATATGATTCTCTCTTTTTCTTGGTACTTCTTGCTTTTGGTGAAACATGAACCATCAAAACCATGCCATTATTGCTTCTGGTGCCTTTAGATTCCCCACCACTTTCAGTTTGATGAAATAAGTTTTCTTTACTTCACTAATATAATTCTTCCGTGTTGTCAATGTTACAATAGCTATTTGTTATACCGAAATTCGGTCTCCTTTCCAACCCAAATACGTACTCTTACTTTGTTTGTTGTAATAGATTTCAATTCTGATACGAGCCCGAGGTAGAGTCGTACAAGAATCTTGTTGGTCAAGTCTTGAGACGCTTCCGAGGTGAGAACGATTCGATAATTGTGGTTGGTTGCCACGAGAGAGAAAAGCAAAACTAGGGTTAGAGCAAAGGAATATTTTCTTAATTGAATGAAAGGATAGTAACAATAGAGTAAAAATAATAAGCCCTAACGGTTCAATAAAAGCGTACCGGGAAAGATCCATAAAGAAAGTCCGAAAAGGAGTTTATAATACTCTGTTTAAAAGAATTACATTAATTAATTTTAAACCCTAAAATGCGCCGGAAGTCGACGCTCTCGAACAGGCCTCGTTACCGAGGTTGGGGCCTCCGATACCGAAGCTGGGAACTCGTCCCTCGTTACCAAGGCTGAAGCCTTCAGTACCGACCCTGCGGACTCATTATTTGGCGTATCAATCTCTCCCCCGATGAGAATCGACTTGTCCTCAAGCCGCAAAGCATGAAATGATTTAAGCAGCTGCTCGAGTGGTTCCCACGTGAACGAGTCCGGCCCACCGTCGTCCCATCCAACAAGCCATTGTGTACAGGGTGTGCCATCAACCAAAGTTTGACGTTCCTTCAACGCCCGCAAAGGCCGAGCAATGGGCCGATCATAGAGAAATTCATAAGGCAAGGACGTTGGGGTGTGTGGTGAACCATCAAAAATAAATGGCCGCAACAAAGAGACATGGAAAACATTGTGAATATGCGTATCCAACGACAATTGGAGACGATAAGCGACCGAACCCACACGTTCCAGGATCGGGAAGGGCCCATAAAAGCGGCGGGCGAGCTTAGCTAACAAAGATCGAGCCATAGAATGTTGAAGATAAGGGTGGAGCTTCAAAAGAACCAAATCACCAACCCGAAATTCGAGGTGGCGTCGATGTCTGTTAGCTTGAGATGCCATTCGTTGTTGCATTTTCCGTAAATTAGCACGAATGAGGTCCAATACTTGCTCACGATTACGAATGGCTTCGACACCCGGCGAGGGTGGCTCGATAGGGGCGGTGACGCGGCCAATGGGAGGAGCAGTACACCCATACAACGCTTTAATAGCTGACTTGCGTAGCCCTTCATGAAACATAGAATTTAGGGTGAATTCGGCCCAGGGAAAAAAATCAAACCAACGTCGAGGGCGGCCATGGGCGAACGCGCGTAGATACTGCTTGAGGCCTCGGTTTTTGACCTCAGTCTGGCCGTCAGATTGAGGATGATATGCAGTACTAAGCCGCAATTTGGTGCCACTCAAACGATGCAGTTCGGACCAAAAAGAACTAGTAAAAATAGGATCACAATCCGACAATATAGAGGTAGGGAAGCCATGATGTTTGACCACGATGTCCACGAACACTGTAGCCACCTTAGGCGCATCACAGTGAGGTCCAAGTGTCCCAAAATGTGCATATTTAGAGAGGCGATCAATGATGACCAAGATAGTGGTATGCCCACGAGAGGGCGGCAGACCGGTGATGAAATCCATTGAGACCTCATTCCACACCTGTTGAGGGACAAGTAAAGGTTGAAGTAAACTAGCCGACTTCTGAGTGCTATATTTGGTTGATTGACATATTAAGCAAGAATCAACAAATCGTTTGATGTCAAAACGCATGTTTGGCCAAAAGAAAATGTCAGCCACACGCCGGAATGTACGATCAATGCTTGGATGACCAGCATTCAACGTACGATCAACGCCGGAATGTACGATCAACCCAGAAATTTCGTAGGTATGACCCAAGCTAATGGATAAGACCGCTTGACCAACTACCTACTTCACTAGCAAGACCAATTGGATTTCCATTCCTTTCCTTTGATTTCATTAAACCACATAAGTTCAAATGTGGGGATCTTTCCAAGGAATACTAAGTATAATGATTCCTTAAGAAAAAGGTACAATAGTAATTCTTCTACTTGTACAATCGTCTTAACTAAAGAACGAAATGTTCTTTAAAGGGTACTACACCCTTTGTTGTTCCTCACAGTTGTGAGTGTGATTAGCTACTTTCCGTGTTAACCTTGTACCGCCCTAAGTCTTTCTTAGTTTCAGGGACGAAACTAATTTTAAGGGGGTACTATTATGTTATGTCGGAGGACAAAAACAAGAGAAATTGATAGAAAGAAAGAGATTAGAGAGAGATTAGGAGGAGATTAGAGTGAAGAAGAAGAGTTACAGAGGAAGGAGAAGAGAATAGAGAAAGAAGAAGATAGTATTTGCTTTCATTATTCTGGATACGTACAACAGTATACATGATTGGCTTATAAAACCTAACAAGCATATTACACAAGACACCCTATAGTTCTCCAAATTACACTTTCTGCCCATATATTCTAATACATGACATTACTTCCCCCTTTAAAAGCTCTTGTCCCCAAGATTCATTCATGTGAAAAAAATTTAATCCAACAAAAGACAAACCATAGCAAACCTAAACAATCATTGGAATAATGAAGCTGCATATTTGAATGAATGTAGCCATCAGTACTCGAATGAATGAAGCTGCATACTTGAATTGAATTTAATGAATGTGAATTTCTTCCAAAGACACTCATCATTCAACCAACCACAATACTTGTACAGCAACTACATCAATTTCATTTGGGCAATCTTCATTTCCACAGCCCGACTGGAGGTATAAGCTGCTGAATTTTCACTTGGGCAGTCTTTTACTTAAACCAACCAAATGAAGACAAGTTTCCACATGCTTGAATTTCACTGATCCTCATCACATTGAATCATCACTGATCATCACTTGAATCATCTGGAGTTTCCTTCTATTACCCACTTTCATGTGGGTCAACTGAATCATCACTTGCACACTAATCTTTCTCTCAAACATCAGCAAAGAAACTCGACAAAAATATTCAGGAAATTGATGCCATCATAGATCAAAATTCAGGATAATGCACATGTATTGGTAGAACACAGCATACAACACTTCTCACAACATCATATACCAAATATCCAACCACACTCTTTCCCCTATCAAAAGGAAATGAAATAGCACCAACAATGATTTGCCTCTGATTTTTCATAGGATTTCCCCATCAAATTGTGTTGTCAACCACAAGAATTCACAAATTTTCTGAATTCCCATCAAGCTGAATTTGGCAGAGAACATCAGCTCATGCAATTCCCATTTCTGGTCACACATCAAACAATTAATTCCACCCGGATCAAAGATAAAGGAGCTAGCAGATTCAATCGACTTGAAGGAACTTCTAAACACAATCGACAATTCAACAAAATTATCAATATATGGAGCTAACAATGTATTGGGCGTGTGCTGGTTCAGTTCAACCAAAATCTCCGTCCATACAGTAACCTGATCAACAACCCTCCTGGATCAAAAACTTGTTCTCCATCAATTCCCAAGTCTAAAATCCCCACCAACATCAGCCTAAGACAAGACTTGCAACCCTGAACAATCAATTCCACCTCCAGGATAAAAAATTAAGGAGTTGATAGATCCAAAGGAGTCAACAAAATCACATTGCATTTCAGCAATTACATCCGCATCAAGCATCTCAGGCAATTGTTGTTTTAACATGGTAAAAGACTCAATCAAGCTCGTTTCCTTTTCTGTCATTTCATCGAGCAAGTTGTATGCGGCTTTATTTTCCAAAGTAGCAATTGAAATGCCTTTTCTCTCCACCACCATCAACCCAAATTTAGGAATTTCAGACATAAGAGAGGCTAATTCACGTCTTTTGGTTGCATCGAAAGAAAATTCGACCGAGGGAAATCCAATCAGACTATGGTTCATCTCAATTGTTTGCTCTGAGATATCATCAATCAACAAGTCAGAATATGTTTCCTCACCGCCTTCCATTGATAAAGACTCCAAACCCCGCACATCAGTGGTATGAGCATCAAGGTTTCCTTTAATTTCTGGTTCCTCATATACCTTACTATAGTGGGTCTCATGAGTTTCATGCATTCTTGAGTCAAAATTTCCCAACTCCTGAATATCAACCTTGTTGTGAGTTTCCTGTAAACTTGAATCAAGATTTCCCGATACTTGAATACCCTCAATGTCAGTATTGCACACGTTTCCAACATTAGAGGTATCCACTGTGATTGTAGGTTGGGAATTAGAAGGCTCAATCATGATGTCTCTCATAAGAAACAACTCTAACTCACAACAATAGTCATAAATATTTCTATGATTCAAAGAATCAATTGCAGTACGTGTAGACTCTATGTTCTGGAAACAAATTCTTAAATGAAACTGACTTCTAGGGCTTAAAGTCTCCACTTTCTCTAAATCCCCAAATCTAGAGAGCACCATGTTAAATTCCCGACAAGAAATTGAATACTTCAGATTATGAATCTTGACAAGAATTGTTTGATCATATACCTGGTCCTCCATGGAATTAGAGTATTGACCGGTAGCAAGCCCATCTCGACTCTGAGCTCGTTCATTGTCCGGTAGAATCGTTGATCAGACTCTTTCATTCGAAGCTCCCAAGAATCTGAAATTTCTGCCATAGTCGCTGATGATCTTAATTCCTCTTAGTGCTTGACGCTTTCAATGGAAACTGGTCGAATTTTGAGTGTGCCACTTCTGTCAAAATCGTAATCGAAATTCTTGACTTCAATTTTGGGATTTAGGGCAAAATTCGAATCTATCTTCCAATGCCGAGAAAAGAACGGCTTTGATACCAATTTGTTATGTCCGAGGACATAAACAAGAGAAATTGATAGAAAGAAAGAGATTAGAGAGATTAGGAGGAGATTAGAGTGAAGGAAGAAGAGTTACAGAGGAAGGAGAAGAGAATAGAGGAAGAAGAAGATAGTATTTGCTTTCATTAATTCCGGATACGTACAACAATATACATGATTGGCTTATAAAACCTAACAAGCATATTACACAAGACACCCTATAATTCTCCAAATTACACTTTCTGCCCATATATTCTAATACATGACATATTGTAATATCCGCTAAATTCTAAATATAATAGAACGGGTATTTATTCCAATATTTTTTTTCTTTTCTCTAAAATAGAGAGGTTAATAATATTTATAATTTCATATTATATGAAAGCTCAATTACAATTTTACAGTGATCAGAGGAAGAGAAAGCAGAATGTTTTGTTATTAATTCGGGGAACCATTGGAGAATTTGGTCATTTACAAGAGTTCGATCTAGTTTTTCATATACATTGTCTTCTTCAGTCCTATTCTTTCTCCATGTGTACTTATTTCCCATGGTTGGTACGTCCAAAAGCTCACACTCATTTTTGAATTTTATTAGGCGCTCAAATCTTTTATTATCGGGAGGAGGCCCGTTTCTTTTCACTAGGGTCTTGAATCTCATTAAGATCACCCATAACTATAATTGGGAGATGAGTATTTTGCAAGCTATGTGTGAGTTGCTCCCAGAAGGTATTCTTTTGGCTTTCTTGTGGTGGAGCGTATACTAAACAGATGGCAATCACATAATTTGTTGCTAGGTTAGTATATTTTAGGATAATGAATATTGAGTCTTGAACATAGTTAAACAAGCATGGAGAGTAAATTATAATGGATCCTTAATGTTCCAACTAGTCAATAAGACGCAATTGTTTAAAAATCACGCAAAACAATGGAACAAACGGACTTTTGGGAACACTTTCGAACAACTATATACGAGTGATTGAAGAAGATCTTTTACAACTTCAGGAACAAATCCACACAACACCCTCTCCGGATAAAATTCAAAAACAATTACGTTTGATTGGGAAAAAAGAGAAAATTTTAAACTTTCATAAAACCTACTAGAAGCAGAGAGCGAAAACAAAACATATTAAACTTACAAATACTAATTCTGGATACTTTCATAAAGTAGCAAACGGACGACGAAACAGGAAAATAATTCGAGAAATTAGGACTAATGATGGAACACATATATATGGGGAAACAAATATAAGAAATGAGATTCGGAGCAATTTTAAGAAAATATACACAAAAGAACCGACAAACGGGGTCCTAAGAGAAGACTATTTGAACTTAATTTCCAATGAGGTAACAAATAGCGCAAATAATGAATTAACCAAAGCAGTCACGAATGAAGAAATTAAAAATGCACTTATGAATATAGGTTCCGATAAATCACCGGGTCCTGATGGAATGATTGCGGAATTCTACAAATCATATTGGTATGTTTTAGATGTTGGATAAATTTAATTATAATTAAATAATTATTGTAGAATATTTTATATGGTAAAAAATAAATATTAAATGCAGTATTCTCCAAAATAGGGAATCTGTTGGAATTGAGCTGAATTTTTTTAGAGAATGTGGCAGTTGATTCTCCATTTTAGAGAAAGTTTTGGAAAAGATATTGGAGATGGCCTTAGAGTCACATATTTAACAGCAATACAGTGTACAAGAAGCATGTTCTGAGGCAGGTAGGATGACGAGCACTTTTACGTCGTTATAAAAACACTGACAAAGAAAATTCCTAACTTCCTAACCTTAGTAAAATGGAAGCAAGGGTCGAACCCACAAAGACTCGGATTATTCAGATTTAAATAATGTTACTAAGTTAAGGGGGAGATTTTATAATTGTAAACTAAAAATCTAAGTAATTAAAACTAATTAAAACAAAGCAAGTAAAATGATTTAAGATTCAAATATGGAGAAAAGCGTCCAACTAGTTTTGTATCCATTGCATACATGAGTTTTGATCCTTGATTATCCTTATTTCGATTTCCCTTGACTAATCTATTGTGAACTTATGAATTCAAGCTTAAAGTGGTTGTTAATATACACCGTCTTTGACAGCTTTTTCATCAATTAACCTAGAAAACTTTCTATGTCAAGTTGATCATGCAATTAAGTTCAAAGCATTTAATAGAAACAATAATCATGAATTCCACCGTCTATTCATGAAGTCTTGTGATTAAATTCTCCGCCTTTGATTAACCTTATCCCACCGTCTATAAGTTTAATCAATGGATTCATCCATGAATAATCAAACTCCACCGTCTTATTAATTATTCTAGTTGTAATTCAACTTATAAGTAAAATAGATGATCAAGCTATTATAATCCTAAGTGAATTTAATCACTTAAGCACGGAGAGATTCAATCTAGTCAAGGCAAAAAGAAATAATTCAAATCTCACAAACAATCATGCATACAACTTCAACTAACTAGTTGGACATAGAAAATTTAGCTAGAAATCGACATTAAAGAAAAATAAAACTTACAAGAGTCAAATTTCTCTTCAATTGCAAATCTAGGGTTTTGTCTCCCACAAATCTTAAATTCTTCAATAGCATAAAAGTCAAGCAAGAGATAGCATCATCCTCCAAAATAAAACCTAAAGAAAGTATGTATATTATGTCTAAAAATATCCAAAAACATTAACTAAAGTCGGCCCATAAGATCTTATGCTTTACTATTCCACAATGGAGTATTTTCATTTAACGTTACACTTCCATTGGGTAGTGTTTAATTCGTTATTATGAATGGGTAAACCGAAAGGATTTCAGGCCTCTTTCATCTTGGGTATACAGGTCTCTTTCATCTTTCGTAATCAGGCCTCTTTCATCCTGAGTGTGCATGCCTCTTTCATCCAAGGATACTGAGCATCTTCCATCCCGAGTATATAGGTCTCTTTCATTCTAGAATAAATAGTTATCGAGCTAGTTCTTGATATTCCAATGCTATTCCATGCATGGTCTCAAATGAGACACTTGATAATGACAATAATGAGGCCATCAATCATCGGTCCTAAAGTCTAGTACTAGCGTAGTGCAGAATAATAATGACAATAATGAGGTCGTTATTTCTAAATAAATAAACCTAAGTTTATTTTTTTTGAACAAACAAGTTGTTATCAAATATGCATGAATATTAAATGGAGCATGAAATCACATTTAATAAGAAGAGAAGGGCAAGAGGTCCATGCAATTGCCTTAATTCAGGCAGAACTCCTGTGAGGCCGTATGATCGCAAACGAACAACTTCTCGAGAGTTAGACCTATTCCGAGGTTCACATTATAGAAACGAAATATTAAACTTCGTTATTTTGTTTCCACCGTAACCTATTAGAACAACCCCTTTTTTCATTAAAGGGAGTTAGCTTAAATTATTATTTTTGAATAATATAACCTAAACATGCCTAATAATATTATTTTCAAT
Source organism: Fallopia convolvulus (assembly GCA_964016875.1). Taxonomy (NCBI): domain Eukaryota; kingdom Viridiplantae; phylum Streptophyta; class Magnoliopsida; order Caryophyllales; family Polygonaceae; genus Fallopia; species Fallopia convolvulus. Next base: position 11,932,624 of record OZ024720.1, read on the forward strand.
AATATTATTATTTAAAAAGAGTATTTATAATTTATTTAAAATTATAAATATCTTAAGTGGGCATGCTAGAATATTTTCATAAATCTCTTTTATAAAAAAATCTAAGAATAACTTTCATTTAAATCCCCAAATTAATCATGATTTATAATAGAATAATTTTTAATATAATAACAAATAAATAATTTAGGAGTCGGGATTATACCAGCGAGACGAAATAGGATTTGGGCTCGGAAAAAGGTTGGACCGAAAATATAGGTAGAGATATGGGCCGACTCCCTTCCCTTCAATAAAATAGGGACAAATGGGCATGTTCCAAGAGCTCGACCCACTCAAGTAATTTGTTCAGCCCGCCAGAACAGGCCCGCTCTCCATGGGTCTTTGTCTTCCTTCTGCGTTCAACTGTACGGAAGCAGCAACAAACAACACAGGGACGACGATGACATGCTCCAACGAGGAAAGTTGGCGCGATGCGTTCCGGCGAGGGATCCCGAGCAGGTGGTAGAGCAAAGGCGGTTTCCGGTGTGGAAGAAAGTCGCCGAATCGGGGAACAAAAAGAAAAGGGTGTTTCATTTTGAAAGGAAATCAGATTTGGATTTCTTGGACAAAGATCTAAAAATTTGTGTGAAGTTGAACAAGAGACAGATTGGGGAAGAGATTATGGTGCCAAAATCCTATTGCATTCTCCTCTATAAATAGGCAAGAGAGCTTTGACCATCTAATGTCTTAATTATGTCTAGAGATTTAGGGAATTGGTTGGAAAGGAGAGGTGGGATGGGATGCTGTTGAGAGGGTTTCTTGCCAACAAATAAATTTATAATCAAGACCCCGCTGAGTATAGCAGAGTCAGGTTCGTCCGCAGGGAGAAAGTCAGTATCAAGTTTTGTTACTTCTCACGCAAGCAATCAATAAAGGTAGGGTTTTTAGCAAAGAAAGAGAATTCTAAGGTTTAGGTATCCCCACAACAACAATTATGCATGCCAAATGCTAATGAAACATAAAGATCATGCTTTTATAACATAAAGGTGTCAACTTTCGTCAACTTAAGCAAGTAAATCAATCAACTTTCGTCCTATCAATAAACTTACTATCTATCTCTTCTACTTCAACTAGGATAGATCTGCTTTCGCTTCAAAACCCTAATTTGACTATTCAGATTCAAGGTTTCGCCTTCGCTTCAACTATGAATGAGAAATTCCTTTCAACTTTCGTTTCAAGGATTAAGAGCAAGAGAATAGATTCATGCAATAAAAACAATCAAGACATGATCACAAACAAGCATGCACAACCATTGTTGGGTTTAACCCCAACCTTAGAGAGGAAGACTACTCACAAAGCATAATAATTGAAAACATCCAAATTAAATTAAAAAGAAAGCTTACAACCGAATTCAAAACAAAACTTGTTCTCCAAGCTATCTTCTCTACTCGTCCTCTCGCCCCTCTCTCTTCTCTCCTCCTCTTACTTGCCCTCCAAGGCAATTGATTGTGTCCCCGATAACAAAGGGTAGACAAGAGTATTTATAGAGAAACTATTCTATCTTAAATCTATCTATAAGGAAATAATATCTTCTAATAAGATATACCCCTTCTATCTATCTAATAACATAAAAAAGGAAACAAGATAGAATCCCATAAATAGCACCGACTCGGATCTCTGCTGCTCTCGTTGCCTCGTTAACGACCTTGACAGGGTCGTTAACGACTCTTGAGTAAAACTTGCGTAGAAGATTCGTTACAACTCCGTTTGGCTCGATTCTTTTTCCTATGTTCTTGTAACGAATTTCTCTATCTCTTTCCAAGATCAAACTTGATCTTCAATAACTTTACTTGAGCACTTAATCTTCATCTTCTCTTTATGCTTGAGTGCTATCTTCACCGTCTTTACTCCTTTCTTCAAAATATGCTCCAAAAAGCTTCTAAAAAACTACAAAACACCACAAAAGCTTATGTAGACTCCATATCTCAAGAAAATACGAAAACGTACATAAACGACTCAAAATAAAACACAAAACTAAAGAAAAAGACTCAAAAGACACAAAAACACACCCTAAAAACATGACTAAAAAGGCGGACATCAGATGCATCAATGGGTGTTTCAGTTGAGGTTGTCAAGCGGAGGTGCAGACACGCTTCCGGTGAGAATCCAGTGGTTAAGGATCTGGATCGAGGTGGGCATCGCCATCTTCCACAAGCTTTTGAAATTGTTGTGGGGAAAGATTAAAATGAATTGATGTGTTATATTAGTATAGTTGGTCTTGACAGTCTAGCATGGTACTTGCATCAGGTCTAGGGTTCGAACCGTAGTAGTAGACACTCTCCATTTTTATTTTTATTTTTTTATTTTTTTGTGTTTCCTTCTTTTTATTCAGATGGGCCTTCTATTTGGTCCACACAGATCGGACTCTACTTAGGCCCAATTGGGGTGGTAAAAAGGGATGAGAAATATTGAGAAAGTGGGTCAAGTATGACTTAGACCGCTTTGATCTATTTTTATCCAAACCGAGTCTTTATTAAAAATAAAAAATTAAAAAAAGTTAAAATTTTAAAGTCATTTATAAAATAATTTTATTTGTTCCTATTTTAAAGATGAATTTTGTTTTTATTTTGAGTGTACTGGGACATCCTTATATGTAGAAGAACACTCTTCTATAAAATAGTGGGATATTTCATTAACCTCTCCTTCGAAGGTTTAGAAGTACTTCATGTCATACATGATATAAAAATTTTCTACTTTAAAAGTTCGTCTTTTAATTTAAAGTCATATAAATGAGCTTTTAATAGAGACTTTAAAACCGTTATAATTCTTTAAGGATACATGTGTTTAAAATGAAAATTCTGTTTTCAAATTTCAAAACTTCCTTCCAATATCTTCGTTGCATAGATTTAAAGTATATTCTATATAAATGCCTCTCTCTTCTCTACAGAAATGGTACTCACTAGAAGTCTAACCCGAATCAGGGACGAAGCTAGAAAAGCTGCTCAAGGGCTTGATGAGAGTTTTTCTCAATGGCAGCTTTTGCCATATGGAGAACCCCGAAGGGGAACACCTCGAAAAAGGAGTTGATGATTCACTTCGTGACCAATCAAGTCCAACTCCAATGGTCTATCAAATGGGTGAATGGGCTAACTGGGCTCAAGGGGAGTCATCCCATCACCAAGCAATTGATCAAATAAGAAACCCATCTACAAGTAGTGCTCCAAACCCAACGAGAGTTCGTCAGCCAAATTACGACTATATCTTCCAACGTAAGGAAGTGTGGTCGGAAGAAATGAGGTCCTACCAAAACAAGAACGCTCAACTCCATACTCGTCTTGCCTTCAACCGTGGCTATATAACTGCAAACCGTTGACACAACGAGCAGACCCAATTTTTGTTGAACCACGAGGGAGGAACCCTCGACGAAAGTTTGTTCGATGAAGGATTTTTAGACAATTTTTGTTTCCCCAGCACACCCTAGGCCTAAAATTCGGCTGTTATCATTAAGAAGTGTGAAACTCTAAGTAGTCCGCTTCACTTGACTATCCATTTTGTTCTTGAATAGTCGAATCGGAAGTTTTTCTATCCGTCCTTAGTATAATGGCTTACTATATAAAGCCCTTTGTAATGCGTTCCCATAAGAGTTCTAATAAAAGTTTTCCCTCTTCTCTAAACTTGCGCGTCATTCTTTCCTATACTTGTGAGTTAACAAAAATAACTATATCCTTCTTCAAATATAGAATTATAGAAATTCTATATGAATCTCGATCGTTATCCATCTGTAGAAAATGGTTGTAACGGAAAATAAGTTTGTTGGGAGTTAGAAGAAGGCATGCCAACTAAAGGTAATGCTTATGTTTCCATAGAGCCAAACTTATTGAGCCAATGACTCATGGGAAGATAGAAATTTCCAAAGAGGACACCAAGGAAGGCTTAGTCAACTAAGGATCTAACATATCTCCGTCTAGTCCGACTCGAAACAGATTATCGAGAGGTATGTGAGGGGACAGACAATGATATGGTGATAAAGGAGTGGTCGAGAATTCTAACCAATGACTAATATATTCATCTGTAAATACCTACAAGTAGAAGTGACTTGCTCAGTCAATATATGGAATACTTGGCATGATATCTAATGTTTGTCAATCGAATATACCAACCGTAGTAAGGCTATCGTGAATATGAAAGCCACATCATGAACATTCTTCTCCACCATTTTGATAAGTCGGCCCGACGATAAGATGAAGTTAAAAAGGAAGTTGTTAGGACCAAGATTTTTTTTTGGACATGGATTGTAAGTTCTCTAAGTTGCCCCAGTAGGCCTAATAGGCCATAAGGTTGCTTCATTACTAAGACAGTTTGTGGACACATGTCCCGATTTGTCGTATTTGAAGTAGTTACATGTGCCATATTTGATGTTATTACTTTCAACCGTTAATTCTGTTATTAGTTTGCCTAGTTTGTTGCACTTTACTATAACTGTCTTCCCTTCCATAAATGAGCGTATACTTTGGAACCAACCTTTTGAAGGTATTACAACAAAGCATTAACTTTTGCTTCAATAACCCAAGTGCCTACTCTATCCATGAATGAATGACAATTGTTGGGAACAATTTGTCGACTCTTATTTCAAATGGTCAAACCGAAAGGAACCAACAATAGAATTCCCCTGAATAGCATTCAAGTTCGGGCACGAATGATGGTTCAAAATCTTCCAAAGAAAGAACAAGTAAATCGTCGGGTAATGGACCCTAGTACGCCGATATTGTTGGATGATGTGACAAAAGTTGCATTAAGAAGTCCAACAATATAAGTGATGCCAGAAGCAATCTCTTCTGTTCCACCGAAAGAGGCAAACATAATTGGAATTGACCGAGCTGCAAATCGAATTGCAAATGACGCCATATTCCACCTCAAGTAAATGTGTCTACCTTTACAAGGACACTAAAGACATTAATGTCTATGGAGGAACTGGGAAAGTCAACCACAACCACTAATAGTTCTTCTATGTGGAAATACTTGATAAGTATTAATTGCACTAAAGCAAAAAGGGTGCATATTGTCGTTCTACAACTCGGAGAGGAGTTAACGAATGACAAGAAAATTATAATCAAGCATATCATGCTGAGCTAGGAAAGGTTTAAAACTAAATGATGGAACGTTCCTCCCTTATGCTATGGGAGATGAAAGACATAATGATCTCTTAGACCCTAAAGGTTAAGGGACTAAGTGTGCCAAGAAGAAGGCCACGAAGTTTAACAATTATTGCATTACGAGCGATATGAAGTTTCCCCTTAAGCCCAAAAGTTTTCCGTCATAAGTGGATAAGTTCAACCACCAAGCCATGCAGAAGTTCAACGATAGACGCAATGAGCGAATAGAATAGCTTATCTTTCCCCGTAATCTAAATTTGTCCAAACGAGGATGCTTGTGACATAAGTTGTAGGGTTGTCATTAGAATTTCAACATCGGTTATAATCAAAGCATAGTTGAATAAATCCAACATTATTATCAACTATCTTCTTTCGCAAAGTGTTATACTTTGAACTCTACTATGCTATCATAGCCGTCTTGAAGATGTTTGTTGGTACTTTCTTTTCGAAAGCACTATTTTAAACGCTTAGTTTCGGTTAATAGGTTACGTAAGTCAGTCCATCTTTTCTTATGCGAATTTCTCCTACCTCTGCAAGAAATATTTTCAATTGTGTTGCATTGTAAAACTATGGCACTTAATATAATAAGTTTAAATAAATTAAACATTTTTTAGATTATGGTTCACAGTGGCGAATAAGGATGAATTTATATCTCCTATCTAGATCACATGGTTGAGGTACAATTTCAGGCCTTGTTCCTGTGAAGGCATATATTAAAGGATTATGTTGGAGTTAGTTTCCCCGATACTGATCACATTGGTGAAATGAAACCACTTAGTTCTTCGATTTCAATCTTGTTTACAAAAAATTACTTTCTTATAAGAAGTAAAACGTACAATATAGAAGGACGCTCGTTCTACTTCTCGATAGGTAATATATTCGGATACGGTATCATAAACATGTTTACCTTCTCTTGTGATATAACCATCACTTGTTCCAATAGTAACTTCATTAGAAGTTCATAGTCGAAATTCCCCTTCCAAGGCATGGCTCCAATTTTCTAACATTGATTCCATCTCGAGAATTTAATTAATATTCATCTTAAAAGAATTCTTCCGCAATGACTCTATTCTAGAAGTATAGAATGGATTAGTCATTTTCTGACTCAATTCCTAGAAGCACTTAAGTGCTTGTTCCAATTAGGATGCTTATTTTATAAGCAATCCAACTTTTATGTTGGGAAGGTCAACCCAGAAATTTCATAGGTATGACCCAAGCTAATGGATAAGACCGCTTGACCAACTGCCTACGTCGCTAGCAAGACCAATTGGATTTCCAATCCTTTCCCTTGATTTTATTAAACCACATAAGTTCAAATGTGGTGATCTTTCCAAGAGATACCAAGTATAACGATTCCTTAAGAAAAAGGTACAATAGTAATTCTTCTACTTGTACAGTCGTCTTAACTAAAGAACAAAATATTCTTTAAGGGGTACTACACCCTTTGTTGTTCCTCACAGTTGTGAGTGTCATTAGATACTTTCCGTGTTAACCTTGTACCGCCCTAAGTCTTTCCTAGTATCGAGGACGAAACTAATTTTAAGGGGGTACTATTGTAATATCCGCTGAATTCAAAATATAAAAAAAGGGTATTTATTCCAATATTTTTTTTCTTTTCTCTAAAATAGAAAAGTTAATAATCTTTATAATTTCATATTATATTATATTATAGAAGGTTATACGAGGTTACTCAAATGGCAACTAAGAATTTAATTAAATATATTAAGCAAATCGGGTATGCATTTAAATATTTTCTCTGAAATAGAGAATTTAAATATTTTTATAATTTTCTTAATGAATTATAAAAATGTTATAAAAGATTATCAAGATGACAAATAATATTTAATTAATTAATATTAAATAAAAATTTCGAAATTTAATTCAATTAAATTTATAATACAAATAAAGATAAGAGGAAAGGATCAAAAGTAAAGATGCAAGAGGTGAGACTCGAACCCGAAACCTCTTGCACCTTGCACAAACTAACACACACTCATTTCCACTATGCTATGATAATTTATCTACCCATTAAAGAATTTTAATCCTTTAATTATCTTATTTTTTTCTCCTTCCTTCTTAGAAGAAATCAGACTTGTCTGATGGATTTGACGTACGTTGAATCAAATTGCTTCACCTCTTACCATGGCCACTAGAACTCACCCTTCTCACCTCTCCTCTTCACCAATCTCTTGCTTCCATCCATTGCAAAAAAACACAAATTCAACCATTCATCAATGATCTACCCTTGCCATGAGAGGTCAAAGCTTGAAGGTGTGGATAATGGTTTTTCCTGCTCCCACTATAAATAGAGGTGAATTTTAGTAAGAAAGGCACATCAATTCCTCTTCTTCTCCATCATAAATTCGTTCTAATTCAAATATAAAAATTCCAAATTAATTTTTCCCCAAATCTGATTTTTTTATTAAAAAACAAATCCACAAAATATTCATTTCTCCTTCCCTAGGACGTCGGACGCCGCCCTTGCCTCGCCGGACCACCAACCACCACCCGTGCGCGCCTCCAACAACAACTGGAGCTCACCATCGTCGTCACCAGTGGTGCCAGTAGAGTCAATCGTTCATCCCTGCTTTCCCCTCCTGAGAGGTGTGAAAGGAAGAAGGAAGAGGAAGAAAGAAGTAAGTGGGCTGCTCCTTTGGGTGATTTTTGGACTATAATTGGGCTAAGTTTTAGGCCCATATGCTTTTTATTAACCCATCAGAAATTTTTAAAAGGGAGAAGAAAAGGAGAGGCCCAAAAATCCACCCACCTTGAAAACCGTGCCCATTCCGCTCTTATTTTCGCTAGATATAGTTTCCCGACTCATATTTTAATTAATATATTTTTATAAAATAATTTCTACATATATATAGTATTTATTTAAATAAATTGAATAAATATTGCATGTGAATTTATAAAAAAAGAAATAAATGGGGCAAGACATGAAATAAATTCAAATAAATTACAAGAGTATTATAGATGATTTTTAGGCCTGAAAATTCTGATTTTGAAAATAATATTAACTTAGTCATATTTTTATCCTAATATAAAAGAAATAGTGTAAGATAAGGAGATTTAATAAAATAAGACTCTATTAAAAAGAAAATAGACTTACATGTCTATTTAAACCTATTATAAACCTTGCCCTATTATAAACCTCTCTCTCCATTCCTTTTTGTGATCACAATGGAAATACTTGCTAGGAAGCTTCAAAGAGAATGTGAAATTGACAAAAAGTCAATAGGTTTTCCCATCTCAAGAGGTGGAACAAAAATTCCATTTCTCGCATTTGCAGATGATATTATCGTATTCAGTAAAGCAACTAACTACGCATGTACAAAAGTTAAAATATAATAGAAGATTATTGCGGCATATCTGGACAAAAAGTAAATTACCACAAATCAGCTTTACAGACAAATAAACATTTGAACAACCAACAAAAACTACAAATACAACAAGTCCTTGGGATCAACTCGATGACAGACCTGGAAAAGTATTTAGGATGTCCCATTATTAATGGAACGGTGAATAAGGAAACCTTTAAGGAAACAATAGAAAAGACAAAATCAACTAACAAAATGGAAAGCCAACTCCCTTTCACAAGAAGGGAGAACAATTCTTATTAGATCAAACCTTGCAACCAAACCAAATTACATCATGCAAAGTTTTATGCTACCTAAGAATGTACATGAGGAAATGGATAGAAACAATAGGTGTTTCTTTTAGAATAAAGATCAACAATATAAACCTCTTATCGGTTGAGATAGAATATGTAGACCAAGCATAAGGAAAACAGAGCATATGAACAAAGCCCTCCAAATGAAACTATTATGGAAACTTCTTGGAGAACCTAATAATATTTGGGTAAAGGTTGTTACGGAAAAATACTTTAAAAATGATAACTTTTTTACATATAGGATTAAGACACATACATCGTGGCAATGGAAGAGATTAATTAGTTTGTGACAAGAGTTTATGAAAGGCGTGATTTGGCAAGTCGGAGATGGAGCAACAATCAACTTCTGGAATGACAACTGGGTTTTGGATGAACCACTTAAAAAATATGCACTAGATCATGAAACTATTAATGAAGAAACAAAAGTAAATGAGATGATCTCAGCCGACCGAACATGGAAAATTAATCAACTAACACAATTAATACCAAATGACATTGTAGCACAAATTTCGGCTATTCCAATTCCCGACAACAAAATCAGAGACCGTCTTTACTGGGCACCAAGTAAAAGCGGATGGTTTTCGACATCTTCAGCGATAGAGCTAATAACAAAATCTACACCACAGAATGCATATTACACTAAATGGATGTGGAAACTAGACACATTTCCAAAAGTAAAAAACTTCTTGTGGAAAACAATATCTAATGGATTGCCTACCAAAGCTAGACTACGTGAAAAACATGTTATGACACCTGAAGGATGCTTAATGTGTAATTGTACCCATGAAGACACGAAACATCTATTTTTAGAATGCCCGCACACTATCAAGATAGTTGGGAGTATAAACCCTACGTTACAACAAACAATACGACAAATTGATGCCAACAATAAAACAATAAAAGTAATCATGGGGGGACTATATCAACTCATAGGACATAAAGAGTTTGCCAACCTAGCAATTATCTGGTGGTGTATATGGCACCAACGGAATAAACTAGTATTCCAGCAAGAACCGAATGACTTCATACCAGATTTACCCAAGTACATACGAACACATATAGAAAATTGGAAAAAGACAAAAAAATTGGAAGGAGGATGAAGAATCGATTAGACGAGAGAGTCATAAAACAAGGAAACAACAATTGCAAAAATTGATATGGAAAAAACCAAGCAGAAATACTATTAAAAACAATTTTGACGGGTCACGACTATTGAATGGACATGCTACGGGTGGCATAATTTTTAGGGACCACAAAGGGGATGTTCTTGGGATGAGTCTAAAACATTATGGGAAGACATCTGCCATCAAATCGGAAGCCTTAGCACTACGAGATAGTGTAAGAGAAGCAAAACTAAAGAAATACCACAATATTGAACTTGAGGGAGATAATTTACAAGTTATAAAAGCCGCCCAAGGTTACCCGAATTGTCCTTGGGAAATTGAAATGATCATGGCTAACATCCTCGTTTCTCTTCAAGGATTTCAGTCGGTTCGGATATTCACGTTAACAAGGGTTGTAATGCTGTGGCCGATAAAATTGCAAATCTAGGCCATAGTCTTTCCTTTGACGCTATTAAAATCCATCCAGAACTTAATGTTCTCATCCGTCAGGATGCTCTAGGACGCCCTCCCTGAAGGGAGTTTCTCCTAATCCTTACCTAATAAAAAAAATGAACCTTGAGATAACATTATTAAGATACTTTTATAAGGTATTTTATAAGAATAAGAATAGGGTTAGATAAATTGATTAAAGTATTTGGATGTATATAAAAAAGGGTCTTTTATGAACTTGTAAATAATTTATTAAGAATAAAAATGTATTTAAATAATTTAGATAAATAATTGTTAAGGAAATTTAAAAAGAACTTTCTTTGAATTTATAAGGAAAGTAGTTAAATAATATCAATAATGGATTTAAATAATCTAGATAATATTTTATTAGTGGACTTTACTTAATTTAATCACTTTGTATGTCATGAATTAAGATTTTCCAATATATTAAGAATATTGTTTTAACTTTGGGATTGAATAAAGAGGTCACTGGCGGTAATACCCAATGTTGCAAAATATAGGTGTTACAGTCTCTACCACAAATGGTTTAGTAAAATCGGGTAACTGTTGAGAGGGTTTCTCGGCCAACAAATAAATTTGTAAGTCAAGACCCCGCTGAGTATAGCAGAGTCAGGATCGTTCCACAGGAAGCAAGGTTGTTTGTCTATCAATCTAACAAAAATCAAACAAAAACAAATAAAACACTCACGCGCTGCCTCGTTAACGACGTTGTCAGGATCGTTAACGAGCCACCGAACACAAAATACTAAACTAACGACCTAATAAAATTCTAATTAAAATTCGGTACCGAGGCAAGTACTCAGCAACGAGTATTTACCAGAAATAATTCAAATAAAACAAAAATCTAGGACAAGGGACACCACAACATAGCCAAGCATAAGAATTCGTAAGAAGATAAGATCATGCCTTTAAACAGATAGAATCATCAACTTTCGTTGACTTAGTAAGTAAATTAATCTACTTTCGCATCCTAACTCACTTAATTGCTTGTTTTGGATCTAAAGCTTGAAACTTTCGTTTTCAAACAATATCAACCTCCAAGTTAGTAACATCCTCTTTCAATTCAGTTAAAAACTCAAATTACCTCCACTTTCGTTTTGGTATAAGCACAACAAACAATCTCAATAAAAGATAAAAGGCATTCAACACACAATCTTACTCATGAAACATGCTCAACTATGCCGGGCTTAACCCCGATCCTAGAAAAATAAACTACTCACTAATCATAACTAAGAAACTAAAAACTTAAATAAAAAGAAAAATTGAAATCAAAAATCAGACTCAAATTAATAAGAATATATCGTCTTACAGAGATTCAGAAGAAACCGAAAAACATAAAAATACCGAACCACAATCACGACCAACGACCACCCGGCGACTGTCGTCTACCGAGCCTCGACGGTCCTCTTCCGATCCGACTTCTCTCTCTCCTTCGGCCTTCCTCAAAATCTCCTCCAAAATTAAGCTCTCTAAAAACTTCTTCCAATTCAAGCCCCCCCCCTCTATGCTAGATAGAAGGTTATTTATACTAGAAAGCTAAAAACTAAAAAGGCTAAAAGATATAAACTTTCCTAAAAAGATAGAAATAATCCTTAAAAGATAGAAATAAAATCTAAAAAGATATTAAGACCTAAAATACATATTCTAACAACCCCAAAATATTCTAAAAAGATACTCAACCGACACGGAAATAAATTCCCGCTCAGGATCGGTGAATTGTAAAATAAATACTCCATACCTTCTTCTTCGTGGCCTCGTTAACGAGCCCTCACAACCTCGTTAACGAGCCTGGGCTTCATTTTCTTCCACACTTCCTCTTGTGCTCTCGAGCTTTGACTTCTTAAATCTTGCCCTCCTCCGTCTCTCGCTGTAATGCTCCAAATTCAACTCCATTCAACTCCTTTCCTAGATAAAACCTACAAAATACACAAAATAGCGTAGATTCCACTCTTTTCACAGAAATATGCAAAACTATCTAAAAATACTCAAAACTAAACCTAAACTAAACAAAACTAAACCTAATAAGCAAAGAAAACCTATCAAAAACTATACTAAAAATGCGAATATCAAAATACCCCATACTTAGACTTGCTTTTCCTCAAGCAATAAACAAGACACTAACCAAAACCAAAACAAATCATGCTCATCAAGACATAGCCATCTTCTAAAAAGCAACATCTACATATAAGAAAATTATAGCAAAAGACTATTAACATCCTCACACATATATGCACTTAAATAGACATAAAATAATACAATCCAACCTCACAAGGGATATAATGTGTTTCACTCAACTCTCAAGTGTTTGGGCTTATAAATTCAATCTCTCAACTCATCTTATATACAAAAACTCATAGAAATTGGAACTTATATCACCAATACTCTCCACCCAAGATTTGTCAAAACAAGCAAAGAATCATCAAGAGAACTTAGGCTCAATGAAAATCTTCATAGAAGCTTCCATTCGACCGGGTTGTAATGGGGCTTGGTAATAACAATAGGGAGTGGAAATATTTGGTCATGTGGTGCTAATAATATCCGGGAATCAAAAGACTCCTAAAAACTCACATCTCACAAAACTTTCATAAAACAACATACCAAACTCACTCTTCTTTATGCACACTCATTTTCACTCACCCTTTATCATCCTAGAAAGTTTCATAACAAAAATAAAAGAATCTCTGATATTATCTTTAAACACAAATGCACTTCAACTCTTCACCTCTTTATAATTTCCTTCTCTTTTTCTCTTTTTACTTCTTCTTTTTTTTTTCTCGTTGCCTCGTTAACGAGTCCATATCCGGGTCGTTAACGATCCACCGTATACTTCCTTTTCCTTTTTTATTCACTACATCCATCAAAAACTTTATTGTGTGCATTTTTTCTATCAAGAGACCTTTCTTACATGTAATAACAAGAGACTTCCAATCTACCCTTCCCAAATACCCTTCAATTTAAGCAAATATAAACTCTTTTCTTTTTAACATAACACAAAACTTTACCTCTTCAATCTAAGTCCTAATTCCCGGATAGGGTCAAGCTTATCTCGGCTAGGGAATAATTTTTGTGGAGCTAAAAATAAAAGGTTTCAGGCCAGAATTGGTTATCAAAAGAAGGAATAATGTAAAGGTAGATAGGGAATAATAGGGTTTATAAAAAATAAGTTCTCCATCATATGATCTTCACAAGTAATGAACTAAAAATCTTATAAGGGTCTCAAGAAATAGATAACCATCACAATTCCAAGAGATAATATGCATAAAGAGAGTAAATCACACAAGAAAAGAAGAGGGATTTTTGATGTTCTCCCTATAAGGCCAAAAATACTCACAAGGTAAATTTTGTTGGAATGCATCATCTATGCTATAAAGTATACGTGCTCAATTTCGTCAAATGCTATTCTCTTCTAAAAACAATAATTTCAATTTTGAGAATCTGGCTATACTTTTAAAGACATGTTTGCAAGGAATTATATGATTAAGCTAGTGATTGCTATCATAGAACTTAAGAAGGGATATCTATCAATTCTAAAATCTTTTTGGATTTTTCAAAATTTTCAATTTTTTCAATTTTTGGAATTTTTTCGGATTTAAAGAAATAACAACTACATAGAACACATAAACACTTAGGACATAATTTTTCTACTTTCTCCCCACCCCATACTTAAAATTACAGTGTCCCCACTGTAAGGAAAATAAGAAGAAGAGGGAAAAGAAATAGAAAACAAAACAAAACGAAAAATTAAAAAGAAAAAAGAGAAAAAAAAAGAAAGGCATAAAAACTTACAAAAGTGGAAACAAGGAAAAGAAACTTCATCTTGAGCTGAATCAACGGTTCGGTGGAGGAAAATAGTGCTCAAAGTTCCCCATGAAGTCGTACATCGTCCTCCAACGCTCAGCATCCTCCGCCTCTCTCTGACGCTGCCTCTCATCCTCCATCGACATGCGAGCGGAATAGACGGTTTCCCATCTATCCATCCTCCTATGAATGTGATCCGTCTGGAGGTGAAGCTGCTGCATCCGTGCAGAAAGATACTCGGCCCATGGTGGTGGTATACTCGATCCTGCGTACTCGGGCTGAGGAGGTGGTGGGTAGTGAGGCTGGAAATGGTCTTGATACATCACCGGGTTGTAAGGCATGAGTCCATAAGCATGAGGGTCGATAGGAGCTGGTGGTGGGTCGACAGGGGCTCTCGGCACCTCGTTAACGAAGCTGGGTGCCTCGTTAACAGTGTTGTGTTGGGGCTGGAAGTGGTCGTTAACGACCCTGGTGGGCTCGTCAACGAAGATGTTGCCTCCTAGCACCTCCGTGTTGATGTCTTCTTCTTCAAAGTTGAGCTCCTCAGTGCCGCCCTCGGTGTCGGCTTCTTCGGTGTCGTTGCCTACTACCTCGGTGTCCTCTTCTTCATCTTCTTCTTCATATTCATCCACGTCGTCCCGCCCAAACCGGGTTTCACATGGCCTAAGCGAGAGCTCATCCTCCGGTTTTGGCTCCAATGGGTAGGGATATCCCGTCCACACCTCGTACCAATTCGGTACATAGAGTAGCTCGTACATGTCGAGGGAAGGTATGACTAGTCGATCTTGAACCTTCACCTTGTAGCCTCCCTCAGCTTGCACGAAAATCCCGGAACTATACCAATAGTTTTTGTTGAGGAGTTGGGCGTGAGCCGGTGTGTAGCGGGTGAGATCTACTCCGAGATTCTTACCCAAGAGGCTAACCAAATTGCCACACCACACCTCCTTGGACTTGGTGGATTTCTCGACATAGTAAAGCCATTCGTACCCCAAGTTCAAGGGGTCGGGCTCCTCAAAGAGGATGGTACGGAAGCAAGCGACCTCCGTTCTTGTAGGCCGGTTCAACTCTTTCTTCGGCCAAAATGTTGCGGCGAGGACTCTCAAAATAATCTGGAAGATGGGGTTGACTATGTTGGCCCCGGATAGCGCCGCGGTAGAAGATTGAACCTCCCCGGTGATGTAGCTCCAAGTGCGGGTCACTCGGTAGTCCTTCAAGCTATAATCTCTCGACGGGTTTGGGAGCTCCAAGATTGCATTGAACTCCGCCATGGTGAAGTCACGGCCCTCGTTACCGAGCCTGAACCAAATTTGTCCCGCCGAAGTCTTCGACGAGAAGTTGGTCTCTAAAGTGGCCAAGAACTCGGATGTGAGAGCCGGATAATGTGGCAAGCTCTCTTGCTTCAACAGGTGGGCGGCCCCAAGGATGATGAAGGCGTCCTTGACATCCGTGTAGATGCCCGTAGAGACAGGGCTAGACTTCGAGAACCATCGGGTGTAATGGTCCTTCTCCAGAAAATCTCGGTAGCGCCGTACTTGGCTCTGACTGCTCAAAATCACATCATCCACTTGAGGTGGAGATGGAGACCTATGGTTCCTCCTCTTCTTCTGGGCTCGGTAGCGGGTCTGCTTGAACTAGCCATGGATCCTACAAAATAATCGAGATGTTTCCAAGATAAGATCCACTCAAAAATAGATAGGTACGAGACCCCATACTTGGTCTCAAAATTAACCTCGGAATTATTCGTAAACTACCCAATTGGGTTGTCCACAATTCTGGGCTCAGATCGATCGATGAAGAATTTACAGGGTCGTTAACGAGCCTGGGTGGGTCGTTAACGAGCCGCCGAGAGCAAAACCAGAATTTTCCGAAATTCAATCTACCTTTAATTCAGCACAAATCAAGCATGCAATCTTCTATTATTTTCCACATATCTCCCATCGGGTATAAGCACCCTATACTTACTCAATTACCCATCCCGAACATGCTAAAAATTACCCGAAATTTTGACATGCAAAGATTGAATTTTTAGATCTAGAACAAGAAAAATTCATGCTTTCCTAACTAAGGATTACAATAGCTAATCTAACATGAATAATCTTTCCTAAAACATAAACAACTAAGCACAATCAAGAATTTTTAGGAACAAAATCAAGCATGCTCATCGACCTTCCTAAGAACATGATTCAAGATATGAAATTTCAACCCTATAGATAACCAATCATGCAATTTCAAGCGAGGGTTTAGAAATCATACCGGAGAACCGAGAAATTGAAGAACAAGGGTCGAAATCGGGGTGGTTAACGAGCTTGGCCTCGTCGGTGAGCGGTTTCCGGGCTTCGGTAACTACGGCCTCTCGGTGATCGGTAGTGTGAGGGATTCCGACTCGGTGGGAGAGAAGGGAGGGGGATTGAGAGTGTTTTGGGTTTGAGAGGGAGTGAATTTTGAGAGGATTGTGGTAGAATTTTGGAAGGGGGTAGAAGGGTTTATATAGGAGGGGTAAGGGTAGAAGGGGGGGCGGGGCGGCTAGGGTAAAATAGATAGATTAGGTTAAATTACTTACCTGCCCCGTACGAGTCGGGTCTTCCGAACCGGGTCGTTAACGAGCCTGGGTGGGTCGTTAACGAGCTGTCGTGGCCTTCTTGAGTGATTTTTCGATCCCTTTCTTCTGAAATCTTGTTAGCTCAAAAAATTCTAATTTCTATCCTAGTTAAAACTAAAAATAAAAATAAAAGAAAGCTAAGAAATAATCTAAAAAGAAAAAGAAAATAAAATAAAATAAAATAAACTAGACCTATTCTAAAAAGCGGGTTGCCTCCCGTAAGCGCTATGTTTAACGTCGTTAGCCCAACGAGCTCCCTCGCTAGTCTCATGGTGGTTCATGTATGGCCATGTTGGGGTCTTGAGGTACCCTGCTTGTAGCCTTACTGCCTCTGTGTGCTTGAATTGCTAAATTAGGACCTTTTTCTTCTATCAGCAAGCTCGATATCCCTGGATTGTTGGTGTAGTCCGAAAGCCAAGGTGGTTTGGACATTTTTTGTAACCTCTGTAGTAGGGCCTTGGTTGAACTTATGCATGTGAGACTCAGTGTTCGACAGATGTGGCTCGGTAGGGACTGTTGTGTCGAGTTCGGGTTGAGTCAACTCTATTTGTGCTACTCCAATTGGATCCTTGGCTTTTTTATCCAAGTTGAATTCCACCCGTTCTTCTCCTATATCAAAAGTGAGGAGTCCCTTCTGCACATCAACTCTTGCTCCTGCTGTGGCTAAGAATGGTCGCCCGAGAATTATGGGGACATGAGGGTCTTCAGGCATATCAAGGACGATAAAATCATTCGGTATAAAGAATTTCCCGACTTGAATAGGGTAATCGTCCACTACTCCTGTGGCTTTGACACTTGACCCATCTGCCATGTACAGATTCATGTCTATTGGCTCTAGTAGTCCCATATTGGCTTTAGACCAGATTGAGAGCGGAACAAGACTAGCACTGGCACCAAGATCGCATAAAGCTTTGAACTTGTGGTTGCCTATGCCAATTGTGATTGCAAACCTCCCGGGATCTCCCAGCTTTTCTGGTAGAGCTATTGATCTGACTTCATCCTGCAGCTCTGTAATGGACCTTTTCCTGCTAAGAATATCTTTCAAAAATTTCGTGTAAGCCGGCATTTCGCTTAGGGCCTCAGCGAATGGGATGGAAATATTAATGCCCTGAAGAATCTTAACGAAACGCTTGAACTTACTCTCAGTAGATTCCATAGATTTCTTAGTTGGAAATGGAAGAGATTTCACCATTCTCGGAACCAAGTTAGGCTCGAGAGGTGAGAGTACCGGGTCGACACTGGGGTCGATTGATGTCCTCGGCGGATCATTACCGACCCTGGTGGGGTCGTTAACGAACCTGGAATTGAGAGGGAGGCTCGGATTAGTAGACTTACCTAAGGTGAGGTCGTTAGGGACCCTCGGAGCCTCGTCATTCTGGTTTTTTGGCTCGGTATTTGCTCTCGTTGGCTCGTTACCGAGCTGGTTAGCGAGGTCCTGTTCCTCCTTCTCTTCAGCTTGAATTCTCTCCGGTAGTGTCTTCCCATTTCTGAGGTGTATCGCTGCTATTTGGCCTCTAGGGTTCTCCTCGGGGCGGCCCGGGAGTTGCCCTTGTGGTCTTGGAATCCGTGCAACTAGGTCCCCTAGTTGGGAATCAACACTCCTTTTTCCAAATATCGAACTCTCCCCATCTTTTATCTTGTCGGTTCAGTTTGGCTTGAACGTCATCAACTTTGTTGTTCACTCCGTTGATGCTCTCTTTAATCTCCTGAACCCATGATGGCGTCTCCTGATGGCCTGGAGGTCGATATGGTGCAGGTCATCTATCAGGTGGGGGCCCTGCGTAATTTTGACTTGTATTCTGATTGCCCCATGGTTGATAATTGTTCGACCTGTCATTATAATTAGGCTGGTTCCTGTAGGGTCCTCTCATGTAATTCATCTCAGCTATTGTCTCAGCGGTTCTAACCTGCTCAATGTTAGTGCAAGCAGAAGTACTATGTGCAGAAGAACCACATTCTTGACATGATTGAGAGGATTTCAGAAAACTTACCTGTTTCCTTAGACGGTTGACCTCATCTTGTAAGAATTGATTTTTAACATCGGGGTCAACTTCATCTCGGTTGGGTACATAGAGACGTTTTTGAGTTTGTGGAGCCTGCTGGGTTCCGTACATAGCATCGTAATTCGCCAGCTTGTCCAACAGTTCCCACGCCTCTGTCGGGTTCATCTCTATAAAACTGCACGCAGTATGCGTGTTGATACGGTTCTTGGTCTCTGCGTTGATACCCTGGAAAAAGATTTCTTGCAATACATTTAAAGGTTGCCCATGAGTAGGGCACTGTCTAAGCATCTCTTTGAATCTTTCCCATGTTTCAACAAACGTTTCATTAGGCAACTGGTGATAAGAGGTGATGCGTTTCCTTAACTCCGTTGTCTTGGCAGGAGGGAAAAACTTTGTAAGAAATTGATCATATAAAGCTTTCCAAGTCCTGATAGACTTAGAAGGTAGGCTCTCTAACCAGTTCAGGGCCTTCCCAGTAAGAGACCATCTAAAATCTTTTAACAGAACATATTCTAACGAGACACCTTCAGCAGCTATGGTGTCACATAGATCAAGAAAATTTCTAATATGCTCCATAGGGCACTCAGCAGGTTTCCCTTCAAACTGAGCCCGTTTGATTAAGGATATAAATTGAGACTTGATCTCAAAAGGTTTCTCTATCACTGGAAGCACAATAGGTGATTCTGGCACCCTCAACACACAATCTTACTCATCAAACATGCTCAACTATGTCGGGCTTAACCCGATCCTAGAAAAATAAACTACTCACTAATCATAACTAAGAAACTAAAAACTTCAATAAAAAGAAACATTGAAATCAAAACTCAGACTCAAATTAATAATAATATATCGTCTTACAGAGATTCAGAAGAAACCGAAAAACATAAAAATACCGAACCACAATCACGACCAACGACCACCCGGCGACTGTCGTCTACCGAGCCTCGGCGGTCCTCTTCCGATCCGACTTCTCTCTCTCCTTCGGCCTTCCTCAAAATCTCCTCCAAAATTAAGCTCTCTAAAAACTTCTTCTAATTCAAGCCCCCCTTTCTATGCTAGATAGAAGGGTATTTATACTAGAAAGCTAAAAACTAAAAAGGCTAAAAGATATAAACTTTTCTAAAAAGATAGAAACAATCCCTAAAAGATAGAAATAAAATCTAAAAAAATATTAAGACCTAAAATACATATTCTAACAACCCCAAAATATTCTAAAAAGATACTCAACAGATATGGAAATAAATTCCCACTCAGGATCGGTGAATTATAAAAATAATACTCCATATCTTCCTTTTCGTGACCTCGTTAACGAGCCCTCATAGCCTCGTTAACAAGCCTGGGCTTTGTTTTCTTCAACACTTCCTCTTGTACTTTCGAGCTCTGACTTATTGAATCTTGCACTCCTCCGTCTTTCGCTGCGATGCTCCAAATTCAACTCCATTCAGCTCCTTTCCTCGCTAAAACTTGTAAAATTCACAAAATAGCGTAGATTCCACTCTTTTCACAGAAATATGCAAAACTATCTAAAAATACTCAAAACTAAACCTAAACTAAACAAAACTAAACCTAATAAGCAAAGAAAACCTATCAAAAACTATACTAAAAATGTGAATATCAGTAACTGTAGGACCGGGCCGGGGGTTGCATCATTGCCTGTTTGATTTGGTCGAAAGCCTGTTGCGCTGTGTCAGACCAAGCAAATTTATCCTTCTGTAGCAAATCAGATAACGGTCCAACAATGAGAGCATAATGACCAATAAATTTCCTGTAATACCCTGTCAAACCAAGAATCCACACAACTGTTTGATGGATGTCGAAACTGTCCAATCAGCCATGGCAGCTAATTTTCTTGGGTCGGCAAGAAGCTGGCCAACAATGACAATGTGGCCCAGTCACTCAACTTTAGACATGTCGAAAGAACATTTGGAGCTCTTGACAATGATTGTCATGTAAAACTTGAAGGACAAGATCAAGATGCCAGACATGATCCGCCAGAGAAGGGCTATAGATGAGAATACCGTAAAAAAAAACGATCACAAACTGACGCAAAAATTGAGCAAAGATGTGATTCATGACTGCTTGGAATGTGGACGGTGCGTTCGTCAGCCTAAAAGGCATGACCAAGAACTCAAAATGGCCATCATGTGTACGAAAAGCCATGTTGTAGATGTCGGAAGTATGCATACGAATCTGATGATAGACTGATCGTAAATCGAGCTTAGTAAATATGACAGCTTTTCCTAACTCATCAAATAACTCTTCAGTTGTTGGGATTGGAAACTTGTCAGCTAATGTAGTGGCATTTAATGCCCTATAGTCAATCCAAAAGCGAAAACTATCGTCTTTCTTTTTAACAAGAAGCGCAGGGGAAGATAAAGGGCTTGTATTGTGGCGGATAATATCCTGATTCAACATCGCCCAAACTGGCTTTTCAATTTCGGTCTTCTGAAAATGAGGGTAGCAGTATGGGCGCAAATTAAACGGTTTGGACCCTGGTAAGAGATGAATGCAGTGGTCCTATAAACGTTGTGGAGGAAGACTAGTAGGCATCTGAAAGACGTCGATATGTTGTTGCAGAATGTCAATGAGCGGTGATGGAGAAGTGAGGGAAATATCGGCGCATCCGAGAGCTGGTCGGTCGCAGGAACTGAAAAATGAAGAATCTCAAAGCACTAAGACACATTTTCAGCTGCACACAATAAGTGCATCTCATGAAGTGAAATCAATTTCGGTGACTGAAGATCGCCTTGTAGAAATACTTCTTTTTCTTGCCATAGAAATTTCATTGTCAACTGGGCGTAATCATGAGCAACTATGCCTAATGTTTGAAGCCATTGGATGCCTAAGACGATCTGCGGCCCATGGATGGCTAAAACAAATAGGCCAATCGTTGCATCCCCAACAATGTGGCAGCGCACTGATGTGTGCAAAGTAAATAGGCGTCATTTCCAACAAAAACACGAAATGACCGATAAAGG
Organism: Fallopia convolvulus; assembly: GCA_964016875.1. Taxonomy (NCBI): domain Eukaryota; kingdom Viridiplantae; phylum Streptophyta; class Magnoliopsida; order Caryophyllales; family Polygonaceae; genus Fallopia; species Fallopia convolvulus. The sequence continues at coordinate 11,954,378 of OZ024720.1, forward strand.
AAGATGCAATTGTCCAACAATAGTAGGATGAATAAAATTAAGGGTACTCCCATCGTCAATAAGAACTTGAACTTGTGTTTTGTGAATAGATCCCAAGAGCTTAAAGGAATGAGGGTTGGGCAGCCCTTCCATCGAGTTAATGCTTGAAACATCACTAATAACAACGAGATCGTCGTCAATAGTATTGTCAACGTCTTCATCATCCGAGTCGTCACAACCCAATAATGCCAAGAATTTGGGCTGACAACAATGGCCACAGGAGTACCTCTCATCACAATTCTAACATAAACCTTTTTTAGTAAGTTCATCACGTTCCGTAATAGAAAGACGTTTAATTGTAAGAGATGAGTAATTACCGTTCGCAGGGGTCTTAGGTTGTGCGGCTGTCGATGAGCCTGATGGTGGGTTCGGTGTCGACCCTACAGTGTTCGGTACCGAACCTAATATGCTCGGTATCGATCTAGAAGTCCCTCATGCCCAGCTACGCCAATTATTGGCCCACGACGCCGAAATATCGACAAACGACGGGGCTAATTCCTGTACTAAGGCAAAAGCCTGTGACAAAGCGGCCGGATTACGGAGATTCAGTTCGCGTTTCGCAAGTTGTTTCAGTCCGGATTTAAAGAGAGAGATCAATGTCGGTTCAAATAACCCAGTAACTTTGTTCAAAATGGCCTCAAACTCGGTTTGATAATCCAAAACTGTGGTTTTTTTGCTGAAGTTTGGCAAGCAAGCCAACGTAAATCTCATAGTGATGTGGATCGAAACATTGTTGCATTGACAGAATAAATGCGGGCCAGGTCTCCCCGCAGTGGTTTCGTCGCTGATAACGAAACCAATCCGAAGCAGGATGATCGAAAAGCATGCCGATGAGACATAATCGATCTGGATCCGCCGTGTGGAAATAGTCAAAATAGGCTTAGACCTTAAAGGTCCAAGCCTTTTGGGTCGGTGCCATTGAAACGCGGGGGATCAACCTACATCTTCGGTACGTTATCATGCCTTGGCGGCGCCCGAACCACGACACAATTCCCCAACTATTGTGGTGGTGCCGGTGGCCGCGGCGGGTGAGGGTTGACCGACAATATTTGATTGGCCGTAGGCGCGGTTCCAACCGTGACAATCGTCGACGTAAGGGTTGTGGCTTTTGCTGGCGGCGTGTTAGGGCGGTGCTTCAAGATATCGAATACATTATCCGTATGAAGGCGGGCAATTTCTTTATCTCGTCGGATGTTTTGAACGTCTATATTTAACTAGAGGATCATCTCTCGTAATTCGGCAAAGTCGGTTGTGGCGGACACGGTAGCATCTCCATCGTCGGAAGTCATGCTGTTCAAAATGAAAGTACCAGTTGATACGAGCCCAAGGTGGATTCGTACCGGAATCTTGTTGGTCAAGGCTTGAGACGCTCCCGTGGTGAGAACGACTCGATAATCGTGGTTGGTTGCCACGAGAGAGAAAAGAAAAACTAGGGTTAGGGAAAAGGAATATTTTCTTAATTGAATGAAAGGATAGTAACAAGAGAGTATATATACTAAGCCCTAACGGTTCAAAAAAAGCAACCCGGGAAAGAACCGTAAATAAGACCCGAGAAGGAGTTTATAATACTCTATTTAAAAGAATTACATTAATTAATTTTAAATCCTAAAACGCGCCGGAGGTTGACGCTCTAGAACAGGCCTCATTACCGAGGTTGGGGCCTCCAATACCGAGGTTGGGGACTCGTCCCTCGTTACTGAGGCTGAAGCCTTCGGTACCGACCTTGTGGACTCATTATTTGGCATATCAAATTCCCTCCGGGTTTTATTTCAAATCAAAAATTTAAATGCTCCTAACTAAAAGGAGGTCGACCTCTTATACAATTTCAATATGTTTGATAGTAATTAATACCATGTGATTATATGAAATGAGGACTAAATTGCCTACTTATAAGGCACAAGAAATTATATATCTTGTCGGTCGTAATTAATACTTAATCTTTGTATATTATTTGAAATATCAGAACGAGAATCAGAAATAGGGGAATTTTAAAAAAATCCTAGGGCTCTTTGGGAGATTCGGTAATTTTGTGCCTATAAGGTTTCTGGGATCATCTTGCCTCTCTCCAGTCATTGGTCGTGGGGCAAGGGTTTCCCGCCATCAAGTGCGTGGTTCACCGGTTTGTTGGTAGTGTACTCGGATAGGTTTCATATAGTTATCATGGAAACGACGGGTAGGGCAAATGATCTACTATTGACTGAGGATGAGTGTCAAGAAGTTCAAGTTGTAATCTGGAGGCCCTGTAGTAGTAGAGATCGCAACAGTCTTATCTTGGTTGCGTCTCTATTGTGTAATAGGCCTTTTAATGCTTTTTGCCTTAAAACCGAAGATGAAAGGTAACTCTCACTCATATAGCATGTATAACTTCTTCTATGCTTGTGGTCGGTCCGTCGATGGGTTGGTTAAAAATCGTTTGATTCCGAAAGTACCAGATACTCCACCACACTATTAAAAGATCTTGGAATTTAAATGGGCTCAAGCATGTCTTAAGGTTCTCAATAACGACTAAAATTCCATTTTTGTTATCTCGTATTTGTGAGATCGATTCCACAAGTAAGGGGTTAAATTCTATGAAGGGTCATATAAGTAAACGGGCAATGCACTAACAAGTGTTCAATGGTTTCATTCTGATGTTGGCACAACGGGCATTCAGCCGTAAATGCTATGTGTCTTCGTATTAATCTATCCTTAATCGGACGGTCCTTTATACAAATTTTTCATAGGAACATTTTCACCTTCAGAATCATATTCAATTTCCAAATCGAATCAAACCCATGATTTGTTTTCATCTTGGAGAGTGGAAACAATTGTTAAATCAATAGAATATAATCATAGTTCAACAAAAAAATTTAATCGCAAAGCTTAGGCACCTTTCAAAATAAAACTCTCGGATGAGTCGGATAAAATTACAGAGCAAGTGGCATCTTGCGGTTTCACACACTTGAGTGATGCAGGTTAACCAAGGATATATCTAATTTTGGAGCTTAAGAGCTCGAGAAATTAGATTTGAATCACCTAGGGTAGCTGAGTTTTGAGAAAACTACCGAGAGGGACATTCATGGAGAGGTTGAGGGAGAGATAGAATTAGAATGTGATTGGAAATTGATTTGATGCATTGATGATTTGGAAATATTAAAAACGGGAGTCTTATACTAGCTAGCTAGGTTTCCCAAAGGAATAACTTCATTGAATCGGGTTTTCCCAAACAAAGGAGTAAACCGAGTTTTACATGAAATTAGGCCAAAAGCCATAATAAAGGTATTAGACCCGAAGACCCATTTTAATTCACATTGTAACAGTTCTCCTTGATGGAAGTGATCCTTGTCCTCAAAGATCAAGAATCCTTCTTGTATGATGAACTTCTGAGGAGGATCTTCTATCTTAGATAGCACAACAGAAGTAGACATTGGACAAGCTTCCCAAGTCCTGTTAAACCTTGAGCAATCTCCACCGGGATCGAAAATAAACATCGCAAAACTTGCATTCACCATGTTAAAAGTTTTAAGGTTACTAAGGTAGCAACCTCTAGCCTGTATCACCAAATCCACAAGCAAATTAAGTAAAGCAAGTGATACTTTGCCATTTTCAAAGATCAATGTTTCTTGGAAACCACCACCATCAACATATTGTACAATTACTGCAACACCAGTAACTATACTCATTAAGCAAAATATGTGTTATCCATGAAGGTATCAACATCTCAAGCCTCTTGATAGTGATTCAAAAATATACCCATAATAGAGTGCACCCAAGTCATCAACATATTTTCTCAACAACAACTCAAGTAGTAAATTCAGCCTCACTTTTCCACTCTTCAATGTCTTACTGAGATACTTATCAATAGCAATAAATTCAACCTCACTTTTCCGTTCTTCCATGAAGGTAATGCCTAGCATCAAATATGACTTAACAAGTAATACCCAAGCCTCCTTATTTGCAGCTGAAGAAAGGACCGGTTTTGAGCTAAGAGAAGTCGAGGCATGGTCAATAGAATACTTGTCAAGAGTTGGAAAATTGTGCTCCAAAAATTCAGGAATTAGGCTCCTTGTTATGTCGTAGCAATTGAGTAGCTCGTGATGAACAACACCCACATCCATTTGAGCAACAAACATATTAGCAATCCGGTTAACTCCTTCAGCAAGATTCATGCCAGAACAATAAACTGGGGCATAAAGTCAGTAAACATATAATGAGCCAACCACGGGGGTCACACCCTCTTGTCAAGTAAATCACATGATAATCAAGTATAAACTCCTCTAGGAAAGATTCAGTACATGCTCTGAATAGTTGTGCTCCGGGATCAAAAGTTAGCACTCTAACATATGCATTTAACACCAAACAAATACCAAGTGTATATCTACTAAGTATCCGACTAGCTACTGCAGTAAATTCATCCACAAATTCCCTTGTATCAAAAGCCAACATCATGCTAATATCAATCATGTGTCGACTAGGTGCATAAAAGTTATATGGTAGTTGATCCACAAGCTACAAAACCCCGTTTTTCAACACCAACAAGCATGGAATTATCAATCTTAAGTACCTCAAGTTTCAGAATACTAGTAGGAAGAAATGATACCATTGATGGAGGTTAACTAAGGATATATCCAATTTAGGAGCTTAAGAGCTCGAGAAATCAGATTTGAATCACCTAGGAGAAAACTACCGAGATTGAGATTCATGGAGAGTTTGAGGGAGCAATAGAAATAGAATACGATTGGAAATTAATTTGATTCATTAATAATATGGAAATATTACAAACGGGATTCCTATACTAGCTAGGTTTCCCAAAGGAATAACTTCATTGAACCGGGTGTTTCCAAACAAAGGAGTAAACCGGGGTTTACATGAAATTAGGTAAAAAAACCCATAATAAAGGTACTAGACCCGAAGGCCCATTTTAATTCACACTGTAACGCTGAGCAAATAAATTCGCACATCTGTGGGAGGCCGCTTGAGGCACGAACGACGCCGGTGAGGGAGAAAGCAGGCGGCGATGTCGGAAGAGCAGCGGGGCGAAGAGGAGGTTGTTGTAGCCAGCCGGCGAGGAGGCTCCAAGCGGGGTGGACGACTTGATCGAGGATCCAAGCAGGTAAGAACTACAAATTCGACTGATAAGAAGCTCTTGTACCCAATTTTAGTTTTACTCTTTGAGTTTTAATTTCCAATTTGTTCCATCATAATGTGTAGTTTAATTGAGGGTTTTAATTTGGGGAAATTATGGAATTAGGATTTTAATTTGGGAAAATTATGAAATTAGGGTCTTAATGGAAACTAGACAATTATGCATCTGTAACCTTATGAGATTAATCTGATGGAAACTTTTTTTTGGATGAATCGGATTCCAAGCAAGGGATACGGAGAGTTGTTCTGTTTGATCTTTAGAAGACCAAGTTTCATTTGGCCTGGCTAAGTTTCATTCGTCCTGCTGAGAGTTAAAAGTTAAAATGGGATCATTTCAATTTCTGCTCCCCCTCATTCCACTCGTCCAGCCTTCTTTTTCTTTTCTTCAACAGAAATGAGTAAAAATGGATGGAAGATGTGATTGTTTGGACTTTAGGCTATGAGAATAAGTTTGTACAAAGTAGAGGAGTGATGTCTCTTTATTTAGTGGTGTTTTTATATATGATTTCCTTTGTAAATATGTTTCTTTTTCCCCTTTTCTTGTGTGTTTTGTTCCTTTTTAGCTTAGTTCCCGTATTTCTATGAGATTCGGAGACTATGCGCGATTTATGTGTTTTGTAGGTGTTTTGGCATGGATCAAGGGTCGTTTTGAAGGAGAATCGGAACATGGAGCAAGGCCCGAGCTTAAGAGGGAAAGAGAGGAGCAAGCCATGAAGAAGAGCAAGAGAAAAGCCAACCAGAAGAAGGTGGAACGAGGTCCGGATCGAGTTAGAACCAACGCCGGACCCGAGATGATTTTTCGACCTCGGACCGACTTGCCCAGTAATCGGGCCCAAGGTGCTCCGTGTCGGTCCGAGTCGGTCGCTGGCTGGATTGGGCTCCAAGGCATGAAATTGTAAACTACCACTTTTGCCCCTCATCTATAAAGGCTCTCTTATCTTCTAATTGGAGGAGGTTCCCACACACCTAGAAGGAACCAACTCTCAAAAACTCTCAAGAGGATACTTGGAGAGCAAGGAGGAAGGAGAAGAGAAGGAGAAGAGAGGGAATCGGCATAGGAGAAGGAGATTTGATAGGTTTGGTTGATAGATTAGCTTTGCCTTATTTTGATTTTGTGGATTTGGAAACCTTGGATTGGAGTTTGTGGATTGCTTTTGATTTGTGAATGAAATTTGGCTATGGTTTGAGATTGATGATGTTGATTGCTTTGCTTTGTGATTTGTTTGCTTTCTTTGTTTGCCATATGGAGTAGATCTCCTTGATCTTGGGTTATGGGGGAAAACTCTAGCTAGGTTGGGCTAGAAACCCTAATTCCATAAGCCTTGAGTGCTTGATCTAGGAACCCACTCTACATAGAGCTACAATTCCTTATGAAAGTAAGGAATCAAGGCTTGTGATTGGCAAAGTAACGAAAGTGAACATTTGTCCATCTCAAGACCTTTCTTCGAAGGGGATTTCCCCAATGATCGATGTGTAGAAGTGGTTGGAACGAGGGTGAAAGCACCTCGATCCTATTCCGATCATCACTTATTGCTTGAATTGGGGTGGAAAAGCCTTAATCTGCTAGAGAAGGAACCCAAAAGCCCAAGATCTACTTTCAATCTTTGAGTTCGACAAAACCAGCTACATCGGGCCCGACTTGTTCTACGTCGGTCCCGACTTCCCTCTTTGTCGCCAACATCGGGCCCGACGTGACACTTGTGTCGGTCCCGACTGTTCTCTTTGTTTTCCTTTGTTTTAAGTTCTCCTTTCCAGCTTTCTAGTGTTTAGGCACCTCAATCGAGTAGATTTCTCGAGCGTTCGACACCCACCACGTGCTACAACGGGGTCGGGTTATAAATTGTATCTCTAGACCCTCGCATTCGTGAGCGATCAAATGATTGGCGCCGTTGCCGGGGAATTCTAAGTGCATTGAGTGCCAATTTGGTGAGTTTCTTGTGTTTTGGTAGTGATTTGGGTGAGGGAATAGCCCAAACCCTTTGTTTGTTTTTGATTTGTTTTGGTTTGTGTCTTTGTTTCGTAGGTGTATGCGAGCTCGTTCCTCCCAAGGAACACTTGAGCTTGAGTTTTTGAGTGATCCGGAAAGTATTCTCAAAGAAGCCCGAAGAAGGAAAAGGATGGAGAATCAAGCTCTACATGGTGATGAGGAGTTGGCTCGACTTAGGGCCGAAATGGCTAGATTGCAACTTGAGAAGGACAATCAAGAGGCGGTGGCAAGAAGAGAACGGGAGCAACGGATGAGGGCCGAGACTCAACTCAACGCTCTACCCCGAAATGCACGCCAATACATGCATCCGGAGTTGAGGGTACCCGAACCGGTTATTGTGCTTCCCGAGGTTGCCAAGAATTTTGAGATCAAGATGCAATTCATCTCCCTCATCAAGCGTGATCAATTCGAGGGCCGTCCACATGAGTGTCCCATAGAGCACGTCAAACGCTTTGTGGACATGTGTGAGACGATCTCTACCGACGAGGAGACGTTGGAGTATGTGCTTCTAAAGGCGTTCAAGTGGTCACTTGGGGGCAAGGCCACACATTGGCTCGAGAGCCAAGCCCCTAGGTCGATCACAAATTGGAAGGAACTCCATGATTCTTTCTTGATGAAGTTCTTCCCGCCCTCTAAGACAACCGAGCTAAGAAGGAAAATTGCAAGCTTTCAACAAGGTCCGAATGAGCCTCTCTTCGAAGCATGGGACCGTTTCAAGGAGATGTTGCGCCAATGTCCTACTCATGGCCAACAACCATATGTGCTCCAAGACATCTTTTTCCAAGGTATCAATCCGGCAACGAAGGACAAGCTCAATCTACACACCGATTGTGGGTTCATAGACTTGACACCGGATCAAGCTTGGGAGCTACTTGACAAGCTATCCGATTATGAGGCCATGTATGGGGTGAGTCAAGCTAGCAAAGAGGTGAAAGTTTAAGGTGAAGGTGCAAGGAAGTTATATGATCCAAAGGGAGAAGACATTGACAAGGATGTGAAGCTCCAATTCCTTGAAGGTGAAGTGAGCAAGCTTAAGAGGCAAGTCCACTACTACAAGCAAAATGCTAGAGCTTGTGAGGGGTGTGGATCCTTTGCACATGCTACACAAGTTTGTCCGAATGAGAGCCAAGTGCGCTTGGCCGAGCAAATTGAGGAGGCAAACTATGTTCGAGGAAATTTCGGTGGAAGAGGCAACTTCAACAATGGTGGTAATGGCCGGTGGAACAACGGTCAAGCTTAAGGCTACAACAACAACTTCAACCAAAACGAGCCAAGGGAGCCGCAACCACCACCATATAGGCCACCGGGATTCAATGAGCTACAATCATTGGCTCAAGAGATGAGGGATGGGTTCAAGGAGATGTGGACCCAATTCAATGAGTTTGGTGCATGGAGGAGGCAAGTCGACAATCAATTTGCCCAAATTGCAACTCAAGCCCCGAGAGAGAATGGGAGACTTCCGGGCCGACCCGAGGAGAACCCCCGAGCTTAAAACAATCAAAATGAAGTCCGGGCAATTGGATTGAGAAGTGGCCAAAACCTACCCGAGCCACACATGCCTAAGAAGAATGAAGAGAGCCGGACCGACTTACCCAGCAAGTCGGGTCCGAGGTTCCCTGAAGTCGACCCAGCAGGTAGATCAACTCCTCTGTCCCGGACCGAGGTTGAGAGTGAGTCGGGCCCGACGTACCCAGATGTCGATCCGACCACTCTGCCTCAGATCTGCCCCAGGACCGTGATACACGACATCGGGCCCGACGTGGTGCCTAAGTCGGTCCAACCAGGAAATGTTGCAAGTGAAGTGGGGAAGTCCAAGGAGGTTGATCCAAGCAAGATTCAAGGTGCAACAACTCTTCCATATCCCTCAAAGAAGCCGAAAGATGTTGTTGAGAACAAGTTCAAGAGGTTCCTCAAACTCTTGCAAGGTTTGAACATCTCTATCCCGTTCACCGATGCATTGAGAGAGATGCCATCCTATGCCAAGTTTTTAAAGGAGATTTTGAGCAAGAAGAGGTCCATAGTTGAAATGCAAGATGAGGTCAAGACCTTGGAGTTACCGCAAAAGCTAGGAGATCCCAGTCGGTTTGCTATCACTATTGGTGTGGGGTCTCAAAACTTCCAAGCCTTATGTGACCTTGGGGCAAGTGTTTCGGTGATGCCCGCTAGTATTTGGAGAAGGGAAAATTTAGGTGAAATTGAGCCGGCCGATATGTCCCTAACTATGGTCGACGGTTCCATCATCAAGGCTAAGGGAATATTGGATGACGTGCCGGTGCGAGTTGGAAAGTACTTTGTTCCCGATGATTTCGTGATCTTGGACATGCACGAGGACCCCTTGGTCCCAATAATCTTAGGAAGACCATTCTTAGCTACGGCGGGGGCAAGGTCTGATGTCAAAAACGGCAAAGTTTCCTTTGAGATTGGTGAAGAAAAGGTCGATTTTCACTTCAACAAGGCTTTGAATGAGCCGGACGCCTTAGCTATCCTTAAACTTGAACAAAGTGCCAAGAGAAAAAGAGAAGAAGTGGAAGTTGCTAGAGAGGTCATTGTGTTGAGAAGTGATGAAGGGTTCGATAAACAAATACAAGCAAGGGAGTTGTTGGAGCAAGTTGAGGAACAAGATGAGTCAAGGATCAATGCTAGCCCAAGGAGAAATGAAGAGTATCCTTACTTATATCCTTTTGATGTTGGTGATGACCACAATTCTTTCCAAACTTTTGATTCCTACATTTGTTTAAGTGATTTGAAAGATGACTTAGGAGACTCCTACATTTGCCTTAGTGACTTGAAAGATGAATTGGTAGAATCTCCTAGGAATTCTTTGGATAACTTTGGTGTAGGAAAAGAGGAACATGATGGAGCAAGTAAGGAGGAGAAATCTCATTCGTCGGAGGAGTATGATGAGAGAGGCCCGAGATCGGAGAGCCATGCCTATATAGACCATCGTTGGTGGTTTTATGGGTATGAGGGCAATGCGAATGTGCATAACAATGGCGAGCAATTCACCGTGTTTCACCCGCCATGAGATTGAGGTTAGGAAGTCAAGGTAGTGACTCTAAACGAGCGCTTCTCGGGAGGCAACCCGAGCTAGTAGCTTTCTTTTCGTAATTTTAGTTTGATTTTTCTTAGTTTAGCCTAGCTTTTCTCTAACCAATCTTTATCTAGTGTTTTGTGAATTTTTGGTGTTGTGTATTCTTCAAGGTTGTGTAGGATTTGAAAAAAAAATAAAAAAAATAAATGGAAATATGGAGAAAGAAGTTTCAAGAGGATGGAGTAAAATCGGTGACCCGAACACCCCGCATCGAGCCCAGGTAAGTCGTGCCCGACACAAGGACGTCGGTCCACGACGTCGGTCCGACCTGATCGGACTGGGTGGAATGCCATTTTTTCCCTTTGACCTAATTTGTCCCTTTCCCCCATTAAATGCCATCCCCCACCTACCTACCATCTTCATATTAACCACCATTTCCAAAATACAACCCATCTCCCTCACACTCTCAAAATCGGCCCCCCTCTCACCATACTCGATCCACAAATCTCTCCCTTTCTTCATCTCGATCCAATCACAAAAAGGCCTCCCTAGCCCGATTCCAAAGAGAAATTTCGAGTTCAATCTCGTTCTTCATCCCCCATCTCGATCTAGGTTGAGAAAGTTTGAGTTCTAAGTAGATTATTTGCTTAAAAGTCCAATACTCTTCAAATCCGGTATGTGTTACTCGATCTCTACCTATTTCCTTGGAGATTTTGTGCTTTCATTGCATAGATTGAGTAATGCCATGTTTGATTGAGAGTTTGAGCTTGAGCATCAATGGCGGATTTGCATGATTTGTGAAATTGAGCTTCAAAATGCTTGGATCCATTTAGAACTTCGATTAGGGATCTTTGATGGTTGAATTTGAAATTTAAGTGCATGATAGAGTGATTTGGGTTGATTTGAGGTTAGAGTCGAAGCATGAACTAGGTCGAGATCGACGTACCCAGGTAAGTCGGGCCCGAGTTGTGGAAGTCGGTCCATCAAGTCGGACCAAGGTTGAGGATGTGTCGGGCTCGACATAGGTTGGAAGTCAATCCATGTTGCTTTTGCTCTCTTCTTGTGATATCATGTGGATTCATGTGTTTCGTTGTTGGCTATAGCTTAATCATGATGTAGTATGATCATTTGCTTAGCCATTGTTAGAAGATATCCATGATGATTCATGTTGGATTGTGATGCATGTGTGTTTAGAGACTAAGTATAGGGTTCCCCTTGTGTTGATGTGTTGATGTGTGTTGATGAGTGCTTTTGTTGAGTTGTATGGAGTTTATCTTGGACTCTTTTGTTTGGCTGGATGTGTGTAGGTACCATGGAGACTAGAGCTTCATCATCTCATGCGGAAAGGCCGAAGAAAAAGTCCAAGAAGTCAAGAAAAGAGCCTAAGTTGTATGATTTTACTTGGAGGATGATGAGCAAGTTGAGAGTTATGCAAGGTATATGGCGCTTGAGCATCACACAAGGTTGCTTGATTGGGAAACCGTGAAGAAGATGGACATGGATCAAGCTCTTCCAAGGTGCTACTCCCACATCGGTCTCCATGGCATGCTAAGGTGGGACAACACCCACTATCCCGCTCTCACCTCGGAATTCATGGCCACTTTTGCATGCACTTATGATAATATGGAGGATGAGGAAGGGGCGATCACCTTCCAATTGGGCAATGAGGACCACAATCTCTCTCTTAGGGACTTGGCTACCTACTTCGGGTTTCCATGTCCAAAAGAAGAGACCGACGTCGACAACGAGAAGGTGAACCAAGTGTGGCGGCATGTGGCCGGGAAGAGCGAGATGAGAAAGGGCGCCACCACAACCGAGATTGCTAGCCCTCTTTTTCGGGTCATGGTGCGAGTTTTGGGATGTGCAATCTATGCTCGTCATGAGTTGAACAAGCCGATGAAGGAAGAGATTATGTTGCTACATGAGATGCTCTTCCACACCGAGAAGCCCATGAACCTTGCATGGGAGTGGGTCAAGATGGTGCGAGACTTCCAAAGCTCCTCTTGGATCTACTTCGGCGGGATGATAGCAAGGCTAGCCGTGCGTCTAGGAGTTGACCTTAACAAGTATTCTCCGGCTCCGAATGGTGTTGAGTATATGAACATGAAGTATTTCAAGAAGGCCAACATCATCAAGGAGAAGCTTTACATGACTTCTTTGGCCCCTCACTCGAGCTATGATTGTGTGTCCATCCGGTTGGTGCCCAACCTCTATGATCTTTCTCGGTATCACAATTGGTACCAAGTGTGGGCCGGAAAGCCACACTTATTTGGTGACCCCGAAGGTGCAAGAGAGGGGTAGCGACAACAACCTCAACACATTCGGTTTACCTCCCCTCCATCTTCACCGGATTTCGACCAAGATAACTTTGTGTTTGCACCTCGTGGGGAAGACATGGACATCGATCAAGAGCAAAATGAAGAAGATGAGCGCTTTCAAGGCTTGATGGCCAACCTCCGAGCCACGCACCAAGCTCCAACATTGGCGGACCGAGGTACACATGGCATCGGGCCCGACTTCCATCAAAGTCGGTCCGGTGCCTTCTATGGTGATGAGGTACCGAGGCACTATGAGCATGGAGAGGGGAGTGGTGCAAGGCAAGAACAAGCTCAAGGTGGCGGTTATGAAGGCTACGCCCAATGGTATGGTCCGAGAATGGTGTTTCCCGAGCGACAACAAACGGTGGACATGTCCTTCTTGGCCAACCAAATGGCCCATCTTCAACTTCAACAAGAGAATGTTCTTCAAGAGGTCCATCAAGTGAATCCTCAACAACAATTCATGTACCAACAACAACAACAATTGCTTCAACAACAAGGTGCTTTCCAAGCTAGCCAAGAAGAGATGAACCGAGCCATCGGCTACACTAGGCGAGAGGTGGATGAGCTTAGAGAGGTGGAGGACCAAAGGTGGCGGGTCCAAGATAGCTTCAACACATGGATGAGCGGGAACTTCCCTTCCCATGAGGACCAATGGAGGCGCCCGGATCCTCAACTCCAACCACCACCACAAGACTTCTACCAAGAGCAAGTGTACGAGAGGGAGCGGCAAGCGAGACTCCAAAGAGGATATAGGCGTGACAACCCCTTCGAGTGATTCTAGACAAGCCATTGAAGAATAAAGAAATTGTGATCTCTTTGTACTCTTCTCTCTTGCTTTTAAGTTTTGGTTTCCTTGTTTGATGGGGACATCAAAATTTTAAGTATGGGGTGGGGGTAAGTGTGCTCATGATTTCACTTGCTTGTGTGTGTTTGTTATTTTGAGGATATTTGGTTTTCGGTTTCTAGTTTGTGTTTGGGATGTTTGTTTCTTGGTTTGTGGTTTGATGAATGACATGGATGATTGATTTGGTTTTGAATGGATGAGTCTTTGTTTTTGGTTTTGTATAGAGAAATTTTTGCAATTATCCATAAAAATTTGAAAAATTGTGTTGAAAACAACAAAAAGATTTTGTGTTTTGTAGTTTTTGGACTAGAAATTCCCATCTTAGATGTCCAAATGAAAGCTAATGATGATGTGAGCATGTAAATTCCTTTGCATATTTTTGAATGGTTTAGCCTCTAAAAAGATGTTGCTTTTGATGTGATCATGATATCTTGCTTGTTTTACAGAACATGTGAGTTCTAGGATGAGTTCTTATGCAACTAAGTATGAGTGACCCTTGTGAGATTGATTTTTGGCCATTTTAGGGATGCTTGTTCATATTTGCATATCCCTTATGTTTCTTGTGTGATTAGCTCATGCATGCTTAGTAAAACTTGCTATTGCGGTGTTTATCTATTTTCCAAGACCGTCATGAGATTTGTCCTAGCATTGTCACATTGATTTTGAACTTTGTTCTTTTAGTCACATAAATGTTCCATATCCTACCATGAAGTGAATCCTTTGTTTGTAGCCCCGTTTTAGCCTAGGCCTTTGTTTGAAACTCCTCAAAAATATTATTCCTAGCCTTATATGACTTGACCCTTATGGGATTGGACTTTAGAAGAGAGGTTTGGATTGTATTTGAAGAGTTGAGATTCTCTTTGGTTTAAGGGCAAAGAATGGTGTTATGAATCATGTGGGTAGTGCATCTTTGTTGTGCAAAAAGAAAATGAAAAAAAAAAGAAAGAAAGAAAGAAAGAAAATGTTGGAAATGGAAAGTGGAATGAAGGTAAAGAGCTTAAGTGAAGAAAAAGGGTCCGACCGAGTTACACACCACATCGGGCCCGATGTCATAAGAAAGTCGATCCAGTGTAGAAAGTGTGGAAAATCCAACAAAAAGCCTAAGAGCAAAGATGAAGTGGAATGTTAAGTGAAATTTTGGGTTGAGAGGAAAAGTGTTAAGTCTTTTGGATGAGTGTGAAATTGATTGTGGAATTTTGGTGAAGTTGGTGAGAGTTTAGGTTGTTCAACCCCCATTGTAAGCACCACAAGACCAAATAATTCCCACCTTGAGAAATACCAAAAGCCCCATTACAACCCGGCCGAATGGAACCTCTTTGAGGACCTCCATTGAGCCAAGTTCGAATTCGTTGTGTACTTTGTATTAGGCATCTCTAGGTGGAGGATTTGGTGATATTAGCTTCAATAGTAAAGTCCTTACTTGCATGATTTTTGAGCTTGAGTGTTCATTGCTATACCCATACACATGATGAGTGATACACATTCACATATCCCTAAAGTGAGGCTTAGTTGCATTGACTCTATTCCTTGGAACACTTAATCATGTGTGATGATGTAATCTTGCTTGAATATCAATCACTTGTGCTTAAATGTGTTTTCATACGAGGCTTTACTTGAAGATTATGTTTCGGTCTTGCTTACATTGTTATTGCTTGAGGACAAGCAAGTTTAAGTATGGGGTATTTTGATGTCTCTTTATTTGGTGGTGTTTTTATATATGATTTCCTTTGTAAATATGTTTCTTTCCCCCTTTTCTTGTGTGTTTTGTTCCTTTTTAGCTTAGTTCCCGTATTTCTATGAGATTCGGAGACTATGCGCGTTTTATGTGTTTTGTAGGTGTTTTGGCATGGATCAAGGGTCGTTTTGAAGGAGAATCGGAACATGGAGCAAGGCCCGAGCTTAAGAGGGAAAGAGAGGAGCAAGCCATGAAGAAGAACAAGAGAAAAGCCAACCAGAAGAAGGTGGAACGAGGTCCGGATCGAGTTAGAACCAACGCCGGACCCGAGATGATTTTTCGACCTCGGACCGACTTGCCCAGTAAGTCGGGCCCGAGGTGCTCCGTGTCGGTCCGAGTCGGTCGCTGGCCGGATTGGGCTCCAAGGCACGAAATTGTAAACTACCACTTTTGCCCCTCATCTATAAAGGCTCTCTTATCTTCTAATTGGAGGAGGTTCCCACACACTTAGAAGGAACCAACTCTCAAAAACTCTCAAGAGGATACTTGGAGAGCAAGGAGGAAGGACAGGAGAAGGAGAAGAGAGGGAATCGGCATAGGAGAAGGAGATTTGATAGGTTTGGTTGATAGATTAGCTTTGCCTTGTATTGATTTTGTGGATTTGGAAACCTTGGATTGGAGTTTGTGGATTGCTTTTGATTTGTGAATGAAATTTGGCTTTGGTTTGAGATTGATGATGTTGATTGCTTTGCTTTGTGATTTGTTTGCTTTCTTTGTTTGCCATATGGAGTAGATCTCCTTGATCTTGGGTTATGGGGGAAAACTCTAGCTAGGTTGGGCTAGAAACCCCAATTCCATAAGCCTTGAGTGCTTGATCTAGGAACCCACTCTACATAGAGCTACAATTCCTTATGAAAGTAAGGAATCAAGGCTTGTGATTGGCAAAGTAACGAAAGTGAACATTTGTCCATCTCAAGACCTTGCTTCGAAGGGGATTTCCCCAATGATCGATGTGTAGAAGTGGTTGGAGCGTGAAAGCATCTCGATCCTATTCCGATCATCACTTATTGCTTGAATTGGGGTGTAAAAGCCTTAATCTACTAGAGAAGGAACCCAAAAGCCCAAGATCTACTTTCAATCTTTGAGTTCGACAAAACCAGCTACATCGGGCCCGACTTGCTCTACGTCGGTCCCGACTTCCCTCTTTGTCGCCAACATCGGGCCCGACGTGACACTTGTGTCGTTCCCGACTGTTCTCTTTGTTTTCCTTTGTTTTAAGTTCTCCTTTCCAGCTTTCTAGTGTTTAGGCACCTCAATCGAGTAGATTTCCCGAGCGTTCGACACCCACCACGTGCTACAACGGGGTCGGGTTATAAATTGTATCTCTAGACCCTCGCATTCGTGAGCGATCAAGGAGTACCAAAAAGAATGAGATTTTTTTTGACATCAAAAGGAAAAGTCAAAAACTTGAGGATACTAAAGGAATTTCCCTAGTGAAGGTTCAAGGTAGAATGATGTGTGAGAAAAATAAATTATATTAGTTCAAAAGGTAGAGAGATGTGTTGTAGTTGTAGGTTCAAACCCAACATTAGGCTATAATTTTTATTAGATTAATTGCCATAAAAACATAAAACCTTCATCTATGAGCATCAAATATGACTTGATTCTTCATTCTAGATTCTAAATTTAACCAAACAACAATAACAACAATTACCTAGTGGAACTTCCCTTGCGAGAAATCTTGGGGGGGTCAAGATAGGGTCACCCCTAGCTTTAACCAAACAAAGTTTCAGAAATGACTCGTTCCAACAATGTACCAAATGACATGCTACTAGAATGACTCATTCTGACTTCAATTCTGATTCCAACCCGATTTCAGGGTCTTACCAAACGAGCCCTAAATCTTGCATTGTCCCGTGGGATAAAGATATTGATTTCTTGTAGCCTATTCTATCTCTTACATCCTTATGAACATAGTAGTTTTCCTCCATTGTGCATTGATAACATGATTTTTCATCATATCTTAACTCATATTTCCCCCACTTTGGTGCATAAATGGCATAGTCCTTAGCTATTTTGTGTGAGTTTTGTTGCGTTGTGCGGAACTTAGCCCTCTTGTCGTCTTTTGTCTTGTAGGAGCACTTTTGGGAGCATAACGGAAGCGATTTGGATTTAGCTCAAGCTTGGACAAGATTTGAAGGACATTTTGTTAATGTTTAGGTGAAGAAAAATCAACTTTAAGAAGCTTTACAAGTCATTGGCGTCCAACAACCCATCTACACTTCATTGTCTTCAACGTGGTCAAACCGCGGTGACCAACATGGTCGTGGTGCTTCACTTTTAATATTCTGATTTCACCACGGGCGAGTCGCGGTGACCAACGTGGTCATGGTGGAACAACCCATTTTCTAGAAAGCTACTAAAACCCTGCTCCCTTTTGGTGGCTCATATAAATAGCCTTTGTAGAGACTTTTGAAGACTCATGCCTCATTTTAGTCCATCTTTCTAGGGTTTTAGAAGACTTTCTCTCTTTCATTTTCATTCTCAAAATCTCTCTTAGATTTAAGTTTCCTTTTTCTAGATTTTAGCTAGTTTAGTAGTAGATCTAGTTTAACCCATTTTGGGGGTTTATTTGAGCAACTCAACCCCAACTTGTTTCCTATGGATGAATGAAGAATCAAGACTTGATTTGGATGATAAGTGTCTCTTATCCATTTATCTTATTTCTTGTTTTTCCCTTCATTATTTCCATGTGTGTGATTGTTGGATTGATTTCTTATGCCATGTTTTTGCCAATTATGAGTGAGTAGTTGCTTGTGTTGGGATTGGGGGTAGCCCAATGGTGATTATGTGATGTTTTGGTGAAGATTTCTCTTTGGTTGAATGAGTTTTGGTTTACTACTCAATTCTTGCACACCAAGTGTTTGTGAAAATGCCTAGCTAGTATTTTCTCATATTTAGGATGTTGAGTATGCATTGAAAGATGATAATTGACATTGGACCTTCAAGAATTGAGCTAGGGATTTTAGGACCACGAAAGTAGGCCTAATTTCCTAGTGGTTATTTAAAATTGTCTATGTGTTTAATGCACTTAATCTAGGATTAATTACCACGAAAGTAGGGATTAAGCTAGATTTAAGTAGTTTTCCTTTGCCTTGAAAGAGGATTGGAGATATTTTAGGACAATTGACCATGGTAGACCATTGCTTGCAAACCTTAGAGAGATTTTTGCTTGACATTGCATAGTTCCATTGTGGTGAACCCAATCCTAGCCTCCCATCATTCAAACAACCAAAACCCTTTTCTAGCTTTCCTAGTTTTATATCTTGTTCTTGTGTTTGTTTTAATTATAAAAATTCCAAATCCCAATCAATTGATTGTAGTCTAGATTACTTGTTTGTGTGAAGTTGGTGATCAACGAGTGCTCCCTTGGATTCGATATCTTTTATATTACTTCGATAGTACCGTGCACTTGCGGGCCTATCAAGTTTTTGGTGCCGTTGTCGGGGAGCACGGTTGACATTGATTTAGCATTAATTAGTGAGACTAGATATTTTATTGCTTTTTTCTTAAATTTAAAAAAAAAACTCTAATCACTCTCTTTTTCTTGTTTTTCTTGTTTTGTTTTCCTCGTTGCATGCCCGTTACTCGAAGTCTTAGGGAACATCTTCAAGAAGAGACCCCCGAGATTGAGAAGACCTTTCATGCAAGGAGGAAGCTAAAAAAGAAGAAAAGAACCCAAAAGAATTCCCACTCTTCTTCAACAATGGATGATGATCAAAGAACTGTTGAGGACTACATTACACCAAACAACTATGGCATTCATTCGGGAATTTCAAGGCCAAATGTGGATGCAAACAACTTTGAGTTGAAACCGGCTCTTCTCACCATGGTGCAACAACATCAATTCTCGTGATTGCCGTCCGATGATCCAAATCTTCACCTCTCGGTATTCTTGGAGATTTGTGACATGGTGAAGTACAATGGAGTTGCCCAAGATGCCATCCGACTAAGGCTTTTCCCATTCTCTCTAAAAGATCAACCAAGGGCTTGGCTCTACACTATCCCGGAGAATTCAATCACAAATTGGGAGCAACTCTCCATGGCTTTCATGGCCGAGTACTTCCCACCAAGCAAGACCACCGCTCTAAGGAATGAGATTACCTCTTTTCGCCAAAAGGAAGAGGAATCTTTCTATGAAGCTTGGAAAAGATTCAAGGATCTCTTGAGGAAGTTCCCTCACCATGGCTTTGAGAAGTGGTTTCTAGTTCAAGGATTCTACAATGGGCTAACCCATTCATCAAAGATGGGTATTGATAGTGTAGCGGGAGAAGATCTCATGAGAAAAAAGGATCCCCGAAGCTTGGGCATTGATTGAAGAAATGGCCATGAACCACCAAAAGTGGTCCAATCCAAGGTTTGAGCCTAAGAAATCTCCCGGAAAGTATGATGTCGACACCTTTGATCTTTTAGCAGCTAAAAATGATGCTTTGTCGACTAAGTTAGATGCACTTAATAAGAAATTTGATGCTATGAATGTGCGTGCTAATGTGAATAATGTTGGTCTCATTAATCCTTGTGAAATTTGTGGTATGGTTGGTCACCTTGCTTTGAATTGTCAATATGTGAGTCCATCCTCTTCCTCACAAGAACCATCCATTGAGCATGTTGACTACCTCAACCAACCGAGATCAAGACCTCAAAATGACCCATATTCTAATATCTACAATCCCGGTTGGAGAAACCATCCAAATTTCTCATGCCGAAACAACCAAAATGCCATTCCTCAACACCCTCCAAGGCAACCTCCCGGTTTTAACCAAGGTCCTTATCAACCTCCACCTCCTCAAAAATCCAATCTTGAACTCTTGATGGAAAATTTTATAACATCTCAAGCAAAACAAAATGATGAGTTTAGGAACCAATTTGGGAAACTAACATCCAAGTTTGATGCTTTAACAACTCATAATAAGATGTTAGAAACTCAAATCTCTCAAATTGCTCAACAAGTTGCTAGCTCTTCTTCTAGGCCTCAAGGTCGACTTCCCGGTCAACCCGAGCCTAACCCAAGAGATTGTAAGGCAATTAACCTAGGAGTGGAAAGAATTTGGAGGAGCCTAAGAGTAAAAATGTAGTAGATGTTGAAAATCTAGAAAGGGAAGTCTCCTTAGAAGAAGAAGGTGATGAACTAGAGAAGAGAAAAGAGTCAAAAAGTAATAAAGAAGAGGAAGGTGAGAAAGAACCTAAGTATGTGGCACCACCACCCTACAAACCACCTATCCCCTTCCCTCAAAGACTTCAAAAAGCTAGGTTAGATAAACAATTTGGGAAGTTCCCTGAAGTGTTGAAAAAGTTATACATCAATATTCCCTTCACCGATGCTCTTTCCCAAATGCCTTCATATGCTAAATTCTTGAAAGAAATTTTTTCTAACAAAAGAAGCCTTGATGAATATGGAATCGTGGCCTTAACCGAGGAATGTAGTGCAATTCTCCAAAATAAATTACCTCCGAAGCTTAAGGACCCCGGTAACTTCTCCATACCATGTGTGATAGGAAACACTAGCTTTAAAAGTGCATTGTGTGATCATGGTGCTAGTGTAAGTTTGATGCCTTTGTCAATTTGTGAAAGATTGGACATGGGTGAATTGAAAGCCACCAACATGTCCTTGGTTTTAGCGGATCACTCTATGCGGTACCCAAGGGGTATTCTTGAGGATGTTCCTATCAAGGTCGGAAATTTCTTTATTTCGGCCGATTTTGTTGTTCTTGAAATGGAGGAAGATTCTCGAGTCCCCATCATTCTTGGAAGGCCTTTCCTTGCTACGTCGGGTGCCGTTATTGATGTTAAAAAGGGAAAGCTCTCCATGAATGTTGGGGAGGAAAGAGTTGAATTTAGTTTGCCTAATGCTATTAAACATCCTTCTTTTGAGCATTTCTTGTGTAGAGTCGACCTTGTTGACAACCTAGTGAAGAAGGATTTTATGAAGCATTGCTTGGAAGATCCGCTTGAAAGATGTTTGATGAGCTCCGGAGGACTTGATGATGAAGACATGGAAGTAGCTTCTTGTGCTCAATTTCTTGAAGCAAACCCGGAACTCCCACCTCAGTCGGTCAAGGTGGAAAAGCTTGGAAAGGACTCAAAGGCATCCACCTATGAGGAAAAAGATGCACCTAAGGTAGAATTGAAACCTCTCCCTTCTACCCTAAGGTATGAGTTTCTTGGACCCAACTCTACTTACCCGGTGATTATCAATGCTAACCTAAGTAAGTGTGAAACCGACAAATTGCTTAGAGAACTTAGGTTGCATAGAAAAGTCATGGGGTATACAATTGATGATTTGAAAGGCATTAGTCCATCCACTTGCATGCATAGGATTTTGCTAGAAGATGATTATAAACCCTCAATTGAGCATCAAAGAAGGCTAAACCCTAACATGAAGGAAGTAGTGAAAAAGGAAGTACTTAAATTGCTAGATGCCGGTATAATTTATCCTATTTTCGATAGTGAGTGGGTTAGCCCGGTTCAAATAGTACATAAAAAGGGGGGTATGACCGTTGAAAGAAATGAGAAAAATGAATTGATCCCAACTAGGACGGTCATGGGTTGGAGAATGTGCATTGATTATAGAAAATTGAACAAAGCAACCCGAAAAGATCACTTTCCCCTTCCCTTTATTGATCAAATGCTTGAAAGGTTAGCTAGGCATTCACACTTTTGTTACTTGGATGGTTATAGTGGATTCTTCCAAATTCTATACATCCAAGTGACCAAGAAAAGACCACCTTCACACGTCCTTATGGCACCTTTTCCTATAGGAGAATGCCTTTTGGTCTTTGTAATGCCCCCGCTACCTTTCAACGTTGCATGATGGCCATTTTTTCCGATTTGATTGAAAATATTATGGAGGTTTTTCTGGATGACTTCTCCGTCTATGGCACTACTTTTGATAATTGTCTAGCTAATCTTTCTAGAGTGTTACAGAGATGTGAAGAAGTTAACCTTGTTTTGAATTGGGAGAAATGTCATTTTATGGTTAAAGAAGGTAATGTCCTTGGACATTTGGTGTCCGAGCATGGGATTGAAGTGGATCGAGCCAAGATTGTCATCATTGAAAAGATGCCTCCTCCAACTTCCGTCAAAGGATTTTGAAGCTTCTTAGGTCATGTCGGCTTCTATCGGCGGTTCAGTAAAAATTTCTCCAAGATTGCTAAGCCTTTGACTCAACTACTCATGAAAGATGACCCTTTTGATTTTGATGGTGAGTGTCTCTCCTCTTTTTGCAAGTTGAAGGAGGCACTCATTTCTGCTCCAATAATGCAAGCCCCGGATTGGAATCTTCCATTTGAGGTGATGTGTGATGCTAGTGATTTTGCCGTCGGAGCCGTTTAGGGGCAAAGAAAGGATAAGAAGGTACATGCAATCTACTATGCAAGTAGGACTTTGGATGATGCTCAAGTGAACTATGCCACAACGGAGAAAGAACTTCTTGCAGTTGTCTTTGCTTTTGAGAAGTTTCGGTCATACTTGGTGGGTTCTCAAGTTATTGTCTACACCGACCACGCCGCCATCAAGTATCTCTTGAGCAAGAAAGATGCCAAGCCAAGATTGATCCGGTGGATACTTTTGCTTCAAGAGTTTGACTTGGAGATTCGAGATAAGGGGACCGAGAATGTTGTGGCCGATCATCTCTCAAGATTGAGGCAAGAGTCCAATGAAAACACTAAAGAAGAGGTGGCGATTAACGATTCCTTTCCCGATGACCAATTGTTTGCCATTTCCGAGTTTAAGGCTCCATGGTTCGCGGATTTTGTCAACTATCTTGTTTGTGGAATCATGCCACCGGAATTGAGCTACCAACAAAGGAAGAAGTTTCTTTCGGATGTCAAGCATTACTTTTGGGAAGATCCTTGCCTTTATAAGCATTGTGCCGATGGGGGTGTTTAGAAGATGTGTGCCCGAACCGGAAATGGGAAACATCCTCTATCATTGCCACTTTTCTTCTTATGGTGGACATGCTAGCTTTTCAAAGACCGCCGCAAAGGTACTTCAATCCGGATTCTATTGGCCTTCTCTCTTTAAAGATGCTCGTAGCTATGTTGTTGCATGTGACCAATGCCAAAGAACCGGGAATATCTCCAAGAGACATGAGATGCCTTTGAACAATATCTTGGAGGTTGAAAACTTTGATGTATGGGGTGTTGACTACATGGGGCCATTCCCACCATCCGACAACTACAAGTATATTTTGGTGGTGGTAGACTATGTTTCAAAATGGGTTGAAGCCATACCAAGTTACCAACCTCCACATGTGACTCCAAGCAAGTGATAAAGCTCTTCACAAAGACTATCTTCCCGAGATTCGACACTCCAAGAGCCATGATTAGTGATGGTGGCTCACACTTTATTGAGCGTCAATTTGAAGCTCTTTTGAGGAAGTATGGGGTGACTCACAAAGTTACAACTCCTTACCATCCTCAAACAAGTGGCCAAGTGGAGATCTCCAACCGAGAAATCAAGAACATACTTGAGAAGACGGTTTCTCGGTCTAGGAAGGATTGGGCATCAATGTTGGATGAAGCACTATGGGCATATCGAACCGCATTCAAGACACCGATTGGTACCACTCCATTTCGGTTGATCTACGGTAAATCATGTCACCTACCGGTTGAACTTGAGTACAAAGCATATTGGGCTATCAAGACTATGAACTTTGATATGAAGTTAGCCGGTGAAAAGAGGATGCTTCAACTCAATGAGCTAGAGGAGTTGCGCTTGAGTGCTTATGAGAATGCAAGAATTTATAAGGAGCGGGTCAAACGTTGGCATGACAAGCACATTGTTCGAAGAGAGTTTCAAGAGGGAGAAATGGTTCTTCTCTTCAACTCCCGCTTAAAGCTATTTCCAGGCAAGCTTAAATCAAGGTGGAGTGGACCGTTCCAAGTGAAGAAAGTGTATCCGCATGATGCCATTGAGATATGGAGTGAAGTAATCGGTGAATTTAAAGTCAACGGTCAAAGGCTAAAGCACTATGTGGTTGGAGATCCGATCGACAAGGGAGTCACCTTCCCTCTTTCCGATCCGAGGCCATAAATGAAGAAGGACGGTCTAACTAGCACTTCTTGGGAGGCAACCCAAGCATCCATATCCTTTTCTCTCCTTTATTCTCTTTTTTATTGCATGTTTGTTTTCTTAGTTTTAGTTGAGTTGAGTCGATATAGATAATGCAATTCCGTTGTTGGTGTGTTTTGCTTGTTGAATTTCTTTAGAGTGCCATAAGTAGGTCTTTTAATTGGGGAGTAGGAATCACTATAAAATAAGAGTAAAATACCCAAAAAAAAGGGGGAACAAAAAAAAATGGGAATTAGGTCTTGCTGAATTGCCACGGTCGGACCGTGGTAATTACCACGACCGTGGCTAAAAAATTGAACTTTCTGTTTTTGCCACGGTCGGGCACTGGTAATTACCACGACCGTGGCATTCAACATTATTAAAACAAAACAAATTAGGGGTGTTCAACGGGTCGGGTCACCCGCAACCCGCACTGACCCGACCCGCAATTTGCGGGTCGACCCGCGACCCGTGCGGGTCGGGTCGCGGGTCGAATTTTTTTATTTTGCGGGTCGCGGGTCGGGTCGGGTTAAACCCGCGCGGGTTGCGGGTCGACCCGCGACTGCAATAATTTTAAAAATATGTATATTTTTATAATTTTTATTAATATATAAGCTATTTTTTTATAAAAAAACCGGATCAACCCGCAACCCGACCCGCAATGACCCGACCCGAAATTGCGGATTGCGGGTCGACCCGCGACCCACAAGTCGGGTCGCGGGTCGGGTCGCGGGTCAAAAGTAAAAAATTTTGTGGGTCGCGGGTCGACCCGCAACCCGCAATTTCGGGTTGCGGGTCGACCCGACCCGACCCGTGAGCATTGCTGAAATAAATTTTCATAAGCCCGACCCTTCCCTCGTTCTCTCCCATCTCACCTCACTAAAACTTGTACAGTGGAGACTCCACCGCGCGCCACCTACTCCGCCGCCCACCTCTCCGGTAAGCACCACCCACTCCGTCGCCCACTCTCTCCCTTCGCCTTTCTACTTTCTCGCTTCCTATGCCCTGAACCAGCGGCCACCTGCGCTGCACCTGCGTACCACCACCAGCGGCTCCGCCGCCCATCTCGAACCGCTGCTCGCCACCACACCTCACGAACACCACCCCCTGACCACACCACCCACCCACCCACCAGTCCCCTCCTCTATTAAAAAACCCTAGATCCCCTTTTGAAAATCAAACCCTAATTTTTCTTGTAGCCTATTCTATCTCTTACATCCTTATGAACATAGTAGTTTTCCTCCATTGTGCATGAAGCTTGGAGTTTCAACTGGTTGATTTCACAAAATGCAAGGGCTAGAGAAATAAATGAAGGAGAAGAAGACATTTTTTTTTGAATGAAAAGGGTAATTCTTTCATAGAAAAACTAGTTAAAAAATACTCTAGGCAAACCTAGGTATTGTTTGGCTCTCTTAAGCCTAATCTAGAGAAGAAGACATTATTACTGTTAAAGCTGGTTCATTAATTTGTTGAGTTGAATCTGATAATTTTCTTTCTTTTGTTTTCTTGGTCAAAAAATGATGTATTTAGGTTGGGAAAGTGACTGTCATGTTGGGAGGAGCTCGTGTCCGGCTTAATGGTTGGCAGAACGCTGCAGTTGCTCTCGGTTCAGCTGTTGGTGCATTGCTTGACCCTCGTAGAGCAGACCTCATAGCAGCCTTGGGAGAGACAACAGGAAAGCCTGCTTTTGAAAGGGTTCTTGAGAGGATGAAACAGAGTCCTGAAGGCAGAGTAAGTTACTCAATTTTCACTCGAAGCCAACTGCAAGTTTAATCTAAGCGGTGTTCAATGTTTAACTCAACAGTCTGAAAAAACTGTTTTTATTGGGATTCTGTTGGCATTTTGACTTTGTGGATAATGAAACCTACCTACCCTCCATTAATGACATTTTGGCTTGTCAATAGCCACCCGGGTTTATAATACTGTTGTTCTAGTTTCTTTGTGCTTTGGCGTCATGCCATATTGGTGGAAATTAGATCTTAAGTAGCAGATGTCTGGCACAGTTTATCTCTATATGAAAATGAGTAGGGTATGGGAAGGAAGTAAGCATTTATCTCAAGGGCATGATTTTATTACATTGACTGTATTGATTAAACTTTGTTCTTGGAGGTTCTTTGTGAACAGTTTGTTCTTAAGTACTTACTGTTGTAGTTTTGTTTTTCCTTGTGAACCGGCATCATGCCTTATTAATGGAAATTAGCAGTTCTTAAGTACTTTTAATCCATTGCCTTGGCTAACTATTGATTCATTCTTTCTTCTTTTTTCAGCAGGTCCTGCAGGAAAGACCCCGCGTCATATCTGCAAATGTCGGTCACGCATGGGACTTGCCCCATAACACATTCGGTGCAGCTTATGCAAACTTCATGGGATCAAGAAACTTCTCCCCAGATGATCGTCCACCGGTGCGCTTCATGGACACAAATGAGCTGGCGTATGTGGCCATGAGGGCAAGAGAGGTGCATGATTTCTGGCACACCCTTTTCGGGCTCCACACCAACATGATTGGTGAAACATCCCTCAAAGTAATAGAGTTTCAGCAAATGCACCTCCCAATGTGCTTCTTGTCAGTTATAGGAGGCTCAGCAAGGTTCAATGAAAAGCAAAGGTCTCTGTTTTTTCGAAACTACTTTCCCTGGGCAATTCGTGCTGGTATGAACGCTACCGATCTCATGTGTATATATTATGAGCAGCATTTTCACGAGGATTTGGAATCAGTCAGGAGTAAATGGGGGATTATCCCTGCCCCTCATTTTCTTAAACCTACAATGACCACTTGAGTTCATCCTGTTTGCAGAAGCTTATGGATTAGCTTTTACTGTAGTAATGAATACAGTTTCTTGGCTACTTTGTTATGAAATAGTTAATTCTCTAATAAATATCCAGGTATTTTGCAAAGGATTAGTGCAGATGCTCTCTAAACTGTAAAATTGTGGCCTCTCGTTTTCGAGGATCATGATTAATACTGGAGATGAAATTTTCTTGTGTCACTGGTTTACAGCAGATAACTCGTGTTCTCAATAGAATAGCTCAAATTTTGAAAAGCTTTTGGTTGTTAGCTATAAAAAAATCATGATCACTGAATCACGGAAAAGCATTTGTGGTAGATTCAGCATCATCTGTAGATTACGACACTTCCTGCTGAAGCCTGATTGGCTGCTCGGTTGCTACCAAAGTAATTCTTGTTTGATTCCTGTGCTATCCTAGAACCAAACTGCATCCACAAGTTTGAAAGTGATTGCCATTTCAATTCTTGTTTGAAACCATAATAAATGTAGCTGGCATTCAAAATATAGAGTTTTAATTGGATCTCACCTGAATGGCTCTTTTAGGCAGAGTGGCAGCTTCATGTAGTCCAAGCAACATTGAAACCTTAACAATCAAAAACAGTTTAAATATCAGTAAGATTAAAAGACCCGACGGTGCAAGTCAAAATGGATATATAATGAAACCAACCTCTCTCAATATCTTCTTGTCCCCAGTTCCGCTTGGCTGATCAAGGTTGGCTATCTCCCACAAAGGAAAGCCTAAGAGAATCCTTATAACATCCTCATCTAAGAACGGAAATCTAGCCTAAAAGGAAAAGAAAGCTCATAGCAATATAAACACGCCACAAAGGAATGCTAAATTACTTTTATAGCAAGATTGAATTCTGATTATTACCTCCTTCCCATTGTCAGCAATACACCTATCATCTCTACCGAGGTTTCTCTTCCAAATTCTCTGCATGTCCAACTTCATTTCTTCATTTAGCCCAACCCAACTGTCCAAATCAAACAAATACACTCACCTAATCAGCTCAGAGAATAGTAGAAAATCAAGATCCTATATTTGGTCAACAGAATATAAAAAAAAGTGACCGAAAAATTACCTGCTACTTCTATATTTAGTCCTATGCCGACCATAACCAGCACATTGCTCATCAGCACCAGAACCAACCAGTAGTATCCTTGCTTCAGACTTGTACTTGACACACTGAGAGCTGCTGTCCCCATTTTCATAAACCAGACCATCACCCCCAGCTGCTAACCACAGTGCTAAGCCAATATTTAGGTCCTGAATGTGCAAAGTGCTAAGTTAATTAGAGGTGTCTTCGGTAAGTTTTTATAAAGATGCATAAACGTAACTGCATTGAATGTAGAGCCAGTGGAAAGAGTGTATGTACCATGTAAGTTTTTGCTGGGTTGATCAGTGACATTACATGCTTCATCTCCATGGACAAATTTGATAGATCTGCATCAATCTCAACCAGTCTCCAGCTGCATTCACCACACCATGAAAGAAATGGATACTTGGGAAAATTAGTACGAACGCCAACAAGAAAGAGGTACAACCTTTATAATAAATAAAATTTGGCTTCTGCTTAATCTATACGCAAAATGACAAGTCCTAGAATCGGTCATTGTGTCAAATCAGACACAAAATCAAAGAACAATGTACCTTCTTAATGGTGCAATTCTTTTCAGTTCATTTAATCCTGCCCTGCCAGTGATTCTATCAGGAGCTGAATCATCTTCAAAGCTCACATTCAGCAGATCAATAGCATCTGGCATCAAATGTATGTAAGCACAAAGTAATCAAAAGAGAAACTACATTCCAGTCATGGAGTCTACTACTAAGATCATTACAGCTGATCAAAATTAACTGGCCAAAGGCAATGAGTCCAAAAAAAAAGCTTGTTAGTTGTATGACACATTTTTTTTCAAAACTGCTCCCTGAATACCAGCCAGCTTAGTCTAATTTATTT
This sequence comes from Fallopia convolvulus, assembly GCA_964016875.1. Taxonomy (NCBI): domain Eukaryota; kingdom Viridiplantae; phylum Streptophyta; class Magnoliopsida; order Caryophyllales; family Polygonaceae; genus Fallopia; species Fallopia convolvulus. Next base: position 11,983,254 of record OZ024720.1, read on the forward strand.
TCCAGTTCTCATTCTTGCAACATGTTTTCTAATAGGCTAAATATCGCTCTCACACTATACACACACATGACACATGCACAGAGAGATCCCTCAACTCGCTCGGGGGCGGTGCATACATCTGGACCCCCAGACCTCACCCGGCGAGATTTACTGTATAGTGTTTGTTTATTTGTTAGTCAAGATTGTTTACATTAGAAACCAAGTACGGATACTAATCACAAAGAATTGCTACACAGGTACTATAAGATAAATATGTCATAGCCATCGAATCAAAGTTCAGTGTTCTTGAAACGATATCCTAACCAAAGTTAAGTAATTAAATTAGTCTATTATTTTCTAATTGAGTCTATTATTTTGTATTTTAGGAGTATATCCTTATTTTCTAAGATAGTCGATCCTATTATATTAATTCCTTATTTTTTAGCAGTAGGAAGATATGTTTTATCTCTTTAGGATTATTTTATGTCTTCAGTTGCCTCTATATAAGGCCTTACCTAGGAGTTCTTGTATTCACGTTCAGAATTTTCAATAAAAATCAGAAGATTTCTTCATCAATTCCTCAAGAGAGATTCTCCTTGAGTGGTATCTATCAGTTCTACGCTCAAATCAATTTCGTAAAAAATGTTTCCTCTTAACTTACATCTTGGATCTAGGCATTCATGCAACAGTGCTGCCAGTATCATTGAATCCACTCCTCCAGAAAATAGGACAGCCACTGGAACTAATTGCTCTTTCTTGTGATCATCTGTAAACTATGCATGCAATCCAAATCTCAAAATATTACAAACTACCATGAGAAATTGAAAAGTTCATTTAAAAGAATAAGATGAAACTTTTTGCACATAAAATAAACTAGATGAGACTTTCTGCAGACATAACACCTAAGGGAATAAAATTCTGTTTAGATCCCGTGCACCATTGTCATTCAGTCATATTATCTTTTTTGCTACAAGGTACACACACACAGTTTTCTGCTTGAGGCTTCCTTTGCAATCTATTGTGACCTAAAGTATTGCATAGTGCATACTTATATTTTATTGCTGGGCAATAACAAAAGAAATAATTCTTTTCACTTTCCTAAAGTAATGCATTATGCACTATTTTAACTCTTAGATGTTAGAAAACGTTAATATTGGATACGCACTATTAAAAATTTTACATATGATCTCACTATTGAACTTAAAGACGCCATAACAATTCATGCAAAACAATAATGTTCTTATAAATTCACTTTTTGCAGGTCAAAGAAAACATTGAATCTTAATTTCCAACCTCAAAGATCGCATTTTCTATAGTACGCCTGGCAACGGACTTTCTCAAGGCATCCAGCACCATATGAACTGGTGCTAAAACTGAAGATTGTAAAGTTCCTACAAAAATCAAAATACAAATTAGTAAACATTTTTTTGTAACTTTAAGATGCCTAATTTTAGTTAGCATGTATATGATAACCCAAGAATATAAACCCACAGGGCTAGGTAATAGGTATTAGGATATAGATCCATAAATTACTTGTCAAACTCAACATACTATTAAACAAGGATCAACACTAGAATATCATACCATTAGCAGAAGCTGGAAGAATGTTATCCTCCATTGCAGAAATTGGACAGCTAGACGAATGAGAATCACCAAAATTTGGTTCCACAAACTTCCTCTCCCATCCAATTAGTTTGTGCAATAGCGGATTTGTCCATTCATGCTTTCTGACTTTTCCGCTTAGACACCCATTCACAGTTGAAGAATCTATGGTTAGACTATATACTCCACACTGAAGCTCTTCCCAGTAGTTGCTGACGCTCAATTCGTATTCAACTTTAGAATCTATAGAGTAAAGTACATCAGCCACTACTAATACTGCGCATGATATGTATACAAATTCTTAACGTATGGATCAAAACTGCAATTGAGAGAGAGGCCTGTACAGATATGCATGTCTCAAACAAAAATCACATTTCAGGCTACTGCATGAACTCAAAAGGTATGACTTTAATTCTCTCAAAACAAAGAAACTGAAAAGTCAGGTTATGCATACAGATTTTTAGAATTTGGTAAAAGAAAATGCAACAGAGAAAGAGACCATCAGAAAATAATGACTCAAACATAATCGCACGACATGACTTTTTATGCCGAAACTGAGTTTCATGAAAGGAAAACAATGTGTCATCTTTGGCAGCTATTTGGCATTGGGTATATTGGAATCTAGAAATTTTTTGACTTTAGAAAGGTCTTTTTTTTCCTACGGGCCTAAATTCAGAAAGATGAAGGGCCCAAGAAAATGTGTAAAATCGTAGTAGTGAAATTCGAAATCCAAAAGAAGCTCAGTACAAACATGAAATCAAATTGACAAAAAACATTTCAGCCAAATATATCTAGTTTGAGTTTTTATACATGGTTCGATTTACAAAATGATTCGACAAGAACTAGAAAAAGATTTGCATATCTCGTTCAAATGCCAGATAAAAGAATTTACCCACAGAAGACAGCGGTGATACAGAAGAAAGCAAGAGCCGAGGATCCTCTAAAGTAGGCCAGTGGACAAGAAGGCTCCTTCTTCCAAATGCATCTCGACCAAACCACAGAGTTCTTGTGCTAGCCTGTGTGTAACAGAAAATTACACCTCGGGAGCCAAATGTCAGATATACACAAGGACAGAAAGATAAGAGTACTGAGAAGGAAGCTTACCAATTACCTGCCAATATATCAAAGCCCATGGACCTTTGATCAATGAGAGAAGTTCTGGAATTTGCTTTCGGCCACAAATAGTGCCACCTCCCTCACGGGAAGAACAACAACAACAGTTTTTTAAAGAATCCATGAGAACTTCAGTATCATTGTTGTCATCATGCATGTCAATGCCTCCAAATATTTCTCCTGCGAAGTAGAAATCAAACGTCTGAAGTTCCAGTGAGTAAGAAGCAGCAAAGCATTATACCCCCAATTTAACTATTAAGAGGGAATCAACCAACTAAGCTTAAACGTATTAACAAAAAAGACAGGTTCTACATTATTATGAATCAATCACATTTCCCCTCAGGAACTCCAGGGATTTGGAGTTTCAAGATAAACCAGACAGCAGAATGACAGTAGTCAATATAACGAGATAAAAGGCAATGAAATTTGACACACAGATAGCAACAAGAATGTTAGCATCTTAAAGCAAAATTGAAATCAAAGTTGAGGTGGGATTCGGAATTTATGCTCAACAAAAGAGACATTTCAGAAGCAATTTCTATACTGTTATCTTGATATCTTACCATTGTAAGCAAGCAGATTAGTAAATGGATCAGTTAATGGCTGTTGAATGGGATGCGTCCCTCTCAATTGCAATTCGGCGCCTATAAATTGCATCTCCGCCACAGAGCTAGATGTGCTAAAATCAGAAGAAAGCTGTTGATCATGTGTAGAAGAAGGGTTTCCTGATTGAAGCAATACTCTTTCGCTTCCTAAGCTATCAGGACCCCTTCTACGCAGAGCGGCTTTCAATTCGTCTATTGTGAACCCACACTGTAACACAAGCAAACTAAGATGGTGATTTTTTGACAATTATAAAAAGGCAAAAGAAAGAAAAAGACTTGATCAAATCTGTTCTATCAAGCAATTGAGCAGATTGGAGGGATGAGAGTCGCAACTTACTGGTTCACCATTAGCAGCCGGAGATATTTGTTGGGAGCTACTGCACAAACCCACACGAACTCCACATACTACCAACGCTATTCCGCACATCTCTTCTTCTCTGTTCTGTTCGTTTGTCTCGGGGACTCTCGGTGATGACGGCTAGGAGTCGCCGTCATCTCACATGAGTCATAGTTAAGCAAGAAACCTTTTCTCTGCCTCATTATTTATATTGATTTAATATTATAAATCAAGAATATTGACAACAAAAGCCTCCATAGCATAGTGGTATTGCGTTCGCTTCGTAAGCGAAAGGTCGCGAGTTCGATCCTCGCTGGGGGCTTTATTTTTTTACCCTTTTAGGGGGCCCAAATTTATCCAGCTGGCCTGCTTCTAGAAGCTTCAACCCGATTCGTTCGCACGTGTGGGCTAATATTCCTTGCACTGGAACTTAGCCAGTGTGCCTAGTGCTTTAACCCTCTTGATGATTACACGTAGGTTTTGGATCGGCAACGCTCTGCTGTACTACTTATCCAGTGCGACGCGATCTACGATAGACTTTCATGATACTGAGACTACGCCCGTCCGATTTATATCTTTTTTATGTTTCCTTTTTACTTCTATCTTAAATGGAGTACTTTTTAAAGTGAATTAAAAAAAAAGGCACAATTTTTAAGATCTCGGCCGATCGAATTCCCGTTCCCCCCTTTATATGCCCTAACTTCTTTAACTTTTTGCTTGTTTGCCATCGCCCCCCGTTCTCTCTCTCCCCCTCTCGAGCGCGGCGCATCGCTCTCTCCGACACTGTGTCTCAGTTCGCATCGAGAGGTATGGCGTTTGTAATTAGGGTTTGGACTGGTATTTGATGTTTGAATCTGGTTCGTTCCTGATCTATGCCAAGTTTTTGTCTTTCATGGTGTTGATCTGCTATGTTGAGGAATCGAGTTTCAGTGAGTTCTTGTTAAGCTTAGGTCTTATTTGAAGGGTATTCAGATCCATTGATTTTAATGCGTAAAGTTTTTGTTTAGTGTTTCTTCACAATCGTGGGCTTCTGTTTACTACTAAGGTTTGTTTAAATCTTCACGGTTCTAATTGACGAAACATTAAACTGCTGAAAATAAGAGAAAAAAATACTATATTTTCTCGTGATTGCATCTGATTCTCTTTGCCTCTGATAATCTTTTGGTGGCTGTTCTGTAAATCCTCAAGTTTCATATCTGCACGGTTCTAATAATGCTGTTTATTACACTTCCACAGATCTTGATCAGACATGGAAGCGGAGAAAGTTACTCCTGAGATGGTTGGGCATGCTTTTGTTGGTCAATTCTACTCTATACTCCATTCGACTCCGGAATCCGTTCATAGATTCTTTCAAGATACTAGTACAATGAGCCGTCCAGCGCGGGACGGGTCTTTAGCAACTGTGAGAACTATGAAGGTATGCGAGCTTTTAAAACGGTTTATCTTCTATTTGAGCTTTTCTGATGAATAAGGCTCGAAAGTCGTTTCTCTGTTTCGTACTGTGTCTGAGTGTCCTTTGCTTTGAATGCTTTTATTTTTTTTCTGCATATTTAGTTTTGGTTGCTCAACTGAGAATGTAGTTTTCTACATAAGTATATTTGGTGGTAATTTATCTTAGCACTGTAGTGCTCCATTAGATTTTTCCCCCTATGCAGGCTTCTCCATTTGCAGTTGGTTTACCAGTTGTCTTTTTGAATCTCATCTTATGTTCTTTTCTCTTTTGTAGGACATTGATGATCTCATCAAATCTTTAGACTGCAAGGACTGTCAGGCAGAGATATTAACTGCTGATGCTCAGGCTTCTCACAAGGATGGTGTAATTGTTCTTGTCACCGGTTGCCTAACTGGAAAGGACAATGTGAGGAGGAAATTCACTGAGACGTTCTTTTTAGCCCCACAAACTAATGGCTTCTATGTGCTAAATGATGCATTTAGATTTATTGATGAAGATGAACTTCCAGCAGCTAGTTCTGTGGAAGTGAAGGAATCTGCTGAAAATGTTGCCGCATCTACTCTTGCTAAAGAACCAGGTTAGATTTGTTTTACTTCTGGGCTTTATAGAATTTTAGTAATCATTTGCAATTTGTACAATAGAGTTACTGAAGCATCACTATTACTAAAGCATAATCTATTCGTTGCTACTATATGCTGCAGAGGTGGTTGAAGTCGCTGATAAATCCCTGCCAATCGTTCCTGCTGCTGTCGAGCCTGTGGCAAATGGAAACATAGATGTATTGAACAAGCCCGATGAACAGTTGACTGTTAAAGAACCTGTAGTTGCTGAGCCTCCAGTTGAATTTGTGAATCATGTTGATGATCAAGTGGCCGCAGAGTCATCCTCTGATAAACAGGATGGTCCAAAGAAATCTTATGCATCTATTGTGAGTTCCAGTGCATGTGCTAGCCTGCTTCGGATCTTTTTGTTATATTCTCAGCCTTTTGTTTTATCAGGTTAAGGATAGGAAGGAAAGTATGCGTACAACTCCAGCCCATGCACCATCAACCACCACAAAGAAGTCATCAACAAATAATGGCAATTTGACGCGCGGGGCTGCAACATCTGTTCCTAAGCCTCAGACCAATGGAACTGCTCCACTTGCTGCAAAGCAGATGAAGGAAGCTGTAAACGGCACATCTGTGCCTGTTTCTTCGGCTCCTAATGGCAATGCTAGACATAAAAATGATGTTGATAAAACAGAAGGTAGTCTTTTTTTTCTAGAAAAATCTTTGATCACAGATTCACATAAGAATAGTCAGTTTTTGATTAACTGAACTTATATTTGATATTATTGTATTGTCCAATGTCTTTTGTTAACTGAAGGTAGATTTTTTCTAGAGAAAAATCTTTGATCACAGATTCACATAAGAATAGTCAGCTTTTGATTAACAAAACTTATATATTTGATACTATAGTATTGTCCAATGTCTTGTGTTAATGGTGATTGAATTTGATGGTGATTTCCATTATTTATTTATTCTTTGCAATGATTGCAGAAAAGGGATACTCCATTTACATTGGAAATTTGCCTTATGATGCAACTGTTGAACATGTTGAGGAAGAGTTCAAGAAATTTGGGCCTATTAAGCGTAATGGTATACAAGTTAGATGCAGCAAGGTTTGTTTCAACTTTTGACTTATTTGATTAAGATTGGTTAATATTGTCTTCTGGGCTCATGTTGTTGCCTGCTGTTTTTATGCCAGGGTTTCTGTTTTGGTTTTATTGAATTTGAATCTCTGAGTTCAGTCCAGAAGGCGATTGAGGTACAAAATTTAGCTATTGTCTGATGGTTCAATTTCTGTGTTGGTCATTTCTGGATTGTCTATTAGCTGGATGAAACCTTCTGTTTCTGCTCTCTTTATGCATCAATGTACCTATCGTTTGCTTATCATTATCACTGTACTCGTAGCAATCTAATTGCCAACTGTGCATATTATGGGAGTGGTGCTCCACAGAGGAATATGTTTATGTGCTTACAAGAATGTGTTTCTATAAAAATTGCATGTTTGTGGCTTGGTGATTAAAATAGTAGATGGTCTTCCCCCACTAACGTTTCTTCATAATGTGTTTCTATAAGAACTGGTTTCTTCTGACTATCTTGGTTAAGCGTGAAAACTACCAATAGTTCTATCCTTGTAATTGCCCAATTCACAGAAATAAATTAGGTTTAGCGCTGATGAAAGAGGTTTCTATTGAATTTTCAGATTAACTTGGTAATTAGCTTGCACACCAATATAAATGTGAGTTCTCATATAATGTTGCTCTATTTATATTTATAGGCATCACGTGTTCAATTTGGAGAGTATGAAGCTTTCATTGAAGAGAAGAAAACAAGTACGAGAGGTAAGTACAAATCTCAAGGGTCCTGCTGTGTTTTGTCATATAAACTGTTCATATGAAACCAATTATTTTTACCCTTGCAGTAGTCAACGGGGTTCCCACATTCTCTGGTGGCCGTGGTGGCTACAGAAACGACGGTTTTAGGGGAAGAGGAAACTTCTCAAGCGGCGGCCGTGGCTATGGAAGGAATGACTATGGGAGGCGTGGTGGAGATTATGGCAATGGTGGCGGTGCCCAGAATGGAGATGGATACCAGAGAAGTTACCAGAATGGTGGTGGTAGGACTGTGAAGCAGGGAGGATCCAAGTAGAGTTAAATTCATTATCTTCTTCTCTTCATTTTTTTGTCCTTTGTAGTAGGAAAGCATCCATTTTTCTTGTGGGCAAGTCAAGGCAATTTTTTTATTTTACTAGAAAAGTAGGCTAAAGCCCTTTGCCTAGTTTTGGGTTGGATAATGATGAGAATACACTGGTCGTTTAGTTTTTATAAATTTGGTGACTATTTTAGAGTTCCATTCTCATTTCACAGGTCTTGAGAAGATTTACTGATTTAATTAATGGCCATATAGGTAGGGGTTAAAATTAATCATCTTCATAGGTGAATGATATTCGTCCTAACGTTATTTTGCTTTTATCTCTTCTCGGGTGGCATTTATATTTTTCCTATTGGCTCATGTGCATTAGTGCATTACTGTTGAATTGATGGAATTCTGTCGCTTCTTGGTTGAAGATCTCATTTGGATTTGCTTTTTAAGAAGCATATCCAAAGTGATGCTCTTGTCTGTCTAAGTGGCGAAGGGATGGACAGTTGCGTGTTTCGTTTGAAAGTCTGCAACTTGACTAGGTAATATATTGTACCGAATCCGTCACGTGTATCGCGAGGCGAATTCTGTATCGCCTTGCTTCTCTTACTTTTAATTTTCGGTTAGGCTTTTATTTATTGATTACCCCGCCTGAGAGAATTAATATACTACTTAGCCTACTTCTTTTTTATTAATAATTCACCTCGAGAGAACGGGGAGCTGCCTCTCCTTCAAAAAAAAGAATATATATATATATATTGTAGCGTCTACAAGTTGATAACATGTCATATTTAATCACTAGTATCTCTCTCTAACTTTTGCTCCCGCCGGCGAACTCAATTCTCTGCTTTCCGGTTTTCATCTCGACTTGGTCACTTCGATGGCCAAGTCGCCTGGTCACGCGCCTGGGGTGACATTCCCTCCCTCGGGGATGGACGTGGACGGTGTTCATGGATCATCCACCCGGCCCGTAATGCATGGAACCAAATTCCCAACGTTGGAAAATGCTGCAAAATCCTTCTGGGACACGGTGGCACGAAGTGCTCAACAATCGACTTATGATCCTCTAGCCTCTCTGGAGGAAGAAGCGCCGGATTTGTATGACACAAATGACGATGTGGCCCTAGAGGAAGAGGACCCGGATTGCCCTTTTGTGTGTCTTATGGCCCAAGAGAAGCGAAGGCTTCGAGCTCCATGGTCACGTGCTTTGATTGTTCGCATGTTCGACAAAGGCCCGGGATACAATGGAGAGTTCAATACGAGGGTTTACGCATGGTTGACTTGAATAAAAAACTTCTGTCAAAATTGTTCTTCGAGGTCGTAAGTGGAGAGTTCAATACGAGGGTTTACGCATGGTTTTCTACTCATGTGGCAAAATCGGACACACAATGGAGACTTGCCCGTCGCAACCTGAGCCTGCCACTGTGCCTCCAAATACAGATACTAGCAATGGGGATCAACAAATGACTCAGGCCCCTACCGCTCAGCCCACAGCTGCCCAATCTAAGAATAATGAGGAGGTGGTTTTTGGTCCATGGATGCAAGTCAAGAAATCGGTTCACCGACGCAATACCCCGCCTCAAACTACCTCTCAGGGAGCAGCGCATCGCCCAGCAAATACTACGCCACTTAATGCGACCCCAACAACTGGTAGCGGCGCTGCGCCGCCAAAACAACAATAGCCCGCCCAACCGAAACCTAATTCTAGGCCGGCCGGAAAAGTTGAGTCATCGGAGAATACTGGGTCGAGATTTGCGGCACTCAGTATCTCTGATGAGATCTCTTGCCCGGATAAGCCCAAATCTGCGGATAGCTTGGCGCCAAGTTCGGAAGGAAACTCTATGATGATGACTACGCAAAATCAAAAAGAGGGGTCCACCAAATCACTAAAACTTCCTACTAATACGTCAAAGAGAAAGATCCGATCTTCGGATACAAGGAAAGATAAAGATTTGGATAGCGCAAGATTCCATCCTTTCTACTGGAGTGGGCCCCCGGAATTAGCTCGAAAAGATTGTGAGGAGCCTATGAAGTCTGATTTCCTATCAATTAATTGGAAACAAAATCCTGCCGTAAACACTTCAGCAAGCCCTAACGTACAAAGACTCACTGATTCTATCCATGCTTTTGCTTCGAACATGACTCTCAATATGTTGTCAATCTTTGGTTAGATTAACTACTCTATGTTTTCCATGATTAGACTCAATTTTCTCATCTGGAATGTTCGTGGTGCTGGTAGTGCACATTTTCTCTCAACAATCCGTGAACTCATCCATCAGCATCGGCCGCATGTATTGGCCCTTGTTGAACCTCACATTAGTGGCGAGCAAGCGGATTCGGTGTGTCAACGCATGGGTTTCAATGGTATTCTTCGAGTTGAAGCTGAAGGCTTTGCTGGTGGAATTTGGTTGCTTTGGAACACGGCAGAAGTTCGAGTCGACCCTATTTCCCTTCAACCTCAGCATATCACAGTTGAGGTCACAAAGATCAATGAGGATCCTTGGCTTTTCTCGGCTGTCTATGCCTCTCCAAACTATATTACTCGTATGGCTCTTTGGCAAGAACTCGGGAACTTTGCTCGATCTCATAATAAGCATTGGGTCCTGGCGGGGGATTTTAATGCCACTCTTGCGGCTAATGAACGCACAACCTCCTCGGTGGGATCCACAAATAATACTCGTCAGTTTTGTGAATTTGTTGATGAACTCGAGTTGATTGATATCGTTTTCTCAGGTGCTCCATTTACCTGGCACATGGAAATTTCGTGCTCACTCACAAGGCAGCGCGGTTAGACAGGGTTCTCTGTAATGAACAGTGGCGTCTCAATTTCCCTGAAGCTTGGGTGTTACACTTGAGAGATCCTCATTTGGATCATTGCCCTCTAGTTCTTCATCTTCACAATATGCATGAACCGGCGAGAGGCCAACGCCCTTTTCGTTTCCCAACGGCCTGGGCTTCCCATGATCAGTATGCTGATTTCCTCAATTCGTGCTGGGACAATGCACTGCCTTGTATGGAATCCCTTCGTCTTCTGTCGTCTAAATTGCAGGAGTGGAACAAGGAAGTTTTCGGCAATATTTTCCACAAAAAAGCGCCTTTGGGCGCGTTTGGCTGGTATTCAAAGGGCAAGGGTGAGGTACATATCGCAACATCTCATTGATCTTGAGAACCAACTTATTAAAGTTAGAACTTGTTCTTGAACAGGAGCAACTTCTATGGTTTCAGAAGTCTAGGGCCTCTTTTCTCCTCGATGGGGACCGGAACACAAGATTCTATCACCTCTTGACAATTATTCGCCGTCAGGCAAACAAAATTGAACGGCTTCAGGATTCGACTGGCGAGTGGATTGTAGACAAGCTTGCTCTTCAACGTCTAGTAATCCAGTTCTTTGTTGATCTTTACATTGAGGAAACACAACGCCAAGTTAAACAGGTGTTGTCGTTTTCAATTAACCATGCCTTCCCTTCTGTAACAGGTTTAGCGAACTCCTTTAATGAGCCGTTCCAGCCAGCTGAAGTGTGGGCGGCGCTGCGAGAAATGGGGTCATTCAAATCGTCGGGCCCTGATGGGTTTCCAGCGGTTTTTTACCAAAAAGGTTGGGCCACTGTTGGTGATAAAGTTGTTACAACAGTGCTGAATTTTCTCAATCACAACTTACTGGAACAGAACTTCTGTGATACTCTGCTTGTCTTACTGCCCAAAGTTGAGCAACCTACCAACCCTTCTCAACTTAGGCCCATCTCGCTGTTGAATGTTGTCTTTAAGGTTAGTACGAAAATGATTGTGAGGAGATTGAAACCGTTTATTGATGATCTCGTTTCTCCTATGCAATCAAGTTTTATTCCGAGACGGCAAATTGTCGATAATGTTGTTGTTCAAGAACTACTCCATACCTTTCACGATAGAGGTAACACTGGCAAATGGATGGTCATCAAAGTAAACTTGACCAAAGCTTACGACCGTGTACGCTGGTCTTTCTTGAGAACTATTCTTTCCGAGGCGTGTTTCCCTCCGAAACTTGTGGAGTCCATTATGGCGTGTCAAACGAATGGGAAAAAAATGTCCTTTGGAATGGGCAATTTGTAGGCTCTTTTAATTCAACAAGGGGATTCCGTCAGGGAGACCCGCTTTCACCGTATTTGTTCGTTTTATGTATGGAGCGCCTATCCCACATCATACAATCGGCGGTTGGGGCGGGTTTATGGTCTCCAATATTGATTGGAGGTGTTCCGATTTCCCACTTATTTTTTGCTGATGATTTGCTTTTATTTGCTGAAGCATCAACCTCCCAAGCAGCAATTATTCATAGCTGCCTCGAGTCCTTCTGCTGGGAATCTGGTGAGAAAGTCAATAATGCTAAGACTTCTGTTCTTTTCTCCCGAGCGGTTTTGCATTATTCGGCTATTGATATTAGTACACAGTTGAATATCCCTTTGACCACGGACCTGGGTACCTATTTGGGTGTTCCAACTCTACATGGGCGGATTGAGAATGTGCATTTTCACTCTTTGCTTGAAAAAGTCACTAATAATCTTCGTGGTTGGCAAGCGAAGCCTTTGTCTTTTGCAGGCCGTGTGACGCTTGCTAATTCCGTCTTGACTAGACTGCCTATTTATATGATGCAATCGACTTTAATTCCTCGCTCGATTTGTGATTCTATCGACAAGACCGTGCGGGGTTTTATCTGGGGTTCGCAGAACGAGCAACGGAAAATTCACTTGCTCTCTTGGGAAAAAATTACTCGGCCAAAGAAGCATGGTGGGCTCGGAGTCCGATCCATGCGTGAATCGAATGCTGCTGCTTTGGCTAAGTTAGTTTGGCGTATGATTCAGGAGTCGGACCGGCTTTGGAGTCATGTAATTCGCGGTAAATAATACAATAACCGTATTGACATGGATGTCTTCCAGCGTCGGCCTCGTCAATCATATAATCGGAACGGTTTGGTTCACGGCGGCCAGTTGCTTGCCAGGGGTGTTAGAACGGCAGTTGGGGATGGCAATCATACCCTTTTCTGGACCCATCTCTGGATGAGAAACCAACCGCTTGCCAATCTTGCCCTGCACCCTCTCTTCGATGAACATATGGGGAGCATTGTTGCTGAATACTTTAACGGGTACACTTGGGATTGGTCTCAACTGAATCACCTACTTCCTAGCACGATTCGAGCCGAGATGATGTCTGTGGTGCTTCGATCTGATGAGAATGTTCATGACCGCTATTTTTGGGGTCCGTAACCCTCGGGCCAGTTCTCTTCTGGTTCAGCTCGAGCGCTTCTACAAGAGCCTTCACCGCCTTAGCCACACCAGGTCTGGAAAGCTTTATGGCGTTGCCCAACCCAACAACGAGTCTGACACTTCCTCCATTTGGCTTTCCATAAGGCTTTCCTCTGTAACGCTAATAGATTTAGCCGGGGCCTCACATCCTCTGATACGTGTCCTCTGATGTCTCTTTATTTGGTGGTGTTTTCATATGTGATTTCCTTTGTAAATATGTATGTTTTTCCCCTTTTCTTGTGTGTTTTGTTCCTTTTTAGCTTAGTTCCCGTATTTCTATGAGATTCGGAGACTATGCGCATTTTATGTGTTTTGTAGGTAATTTGGCATGAATCGAGGATCGATTTGAAGGAGGGTCGAGACATGGAGCAAGGCCCGAGATAAAGAGGGAAAGAGAGGAGCAAGCCATGAAGAAGAACAAGAAAAGCCAACAAGAAGAAGGTGGAACGAGGTCCGGACCGAGTTGCAACCACGTCGGGCCCGACTTGGAGTTTTCAACCTCAGACCGACTTGCACAGTAAGTCGGGCCAGAGGTCCTCCGTGTCGGTCCGAGTCGGTCACTGGACTACTTGGGCTCCAAGGCACGAAATTGTGGACTTCCACTTTTGCCCCTCCTCTAATCTATAAAAGGCCCTCTTGTCTTCTAATTTAGGGGGGTTCTCTCACACACAAGGGAGGTTCCCACACTTGGCAAGGAACCAAGAGGATACTTGGAGAGCAAGGAGGAAGGAGAGGAGAAGGAGAAGAGAGAGAATCGGCCAAGGGAGAGGAAGATTGATAGGTTTGGTTGATAGATTAGCTTTGCTTTGTTTTGATCTTGTGGATTTGGAAACTTTTGGATTGGAATTTGTGGATTGCTTTTGATTTTGAATGAAACTTTGCTTTGTTTTGAGATTGATGATGTTGATTGCTTTCCCTTTTGATTTGTTTGCTTTCTTTGTTTGCCACATGGAGTAGATCTCCTTGATCTTGGGTTATGGGGGAAAACCCTAGCTAGGTTTGGGCTAGAAACCCCAATTCCATAGCCTTGAGTGTTTGATCTAAGGAACCCACTCTACATAGAGCTACAATTCCTTGCGAAAGTTGGGAATCAAGGCTTGAGATTGGCAAAGTAGCGAAAGTGAACATGTGTCAATCTCAAGACCTTGCTTCGAAGGGGATTTCCCCAATGATCGATGTGTAGAAGTGGTTGGAACGAGGGCGAAAGCATTCGATCCTAGTCCGATCATCACTCATTGCTTGAATTGGGGTGGATAAGCCTTAATCTACAAGAGAAGGAACCCAAAAGCCCAAGATCTACTTTTAATCTTTGAAGTTCGACAAACCCAGCTACCTCGGGCCCGACTTACCCTACGTCGGTCCCGACTTCCTCTTGTCGCCAACATCGGGCCCGACGTGACCTCTGTGTCGGTCCCGACTGTTCTCTTTGTTTTCCTTTGTTTTAAGCTCTCTTTTCCAGCTTTCTAGTGTCTAGGCACATCAATCGAGTAGACTTCCCGAGTGTTCGACACCCACCACGTGCTACAACGGGGTCGGGTTATAAATTGTATCTCTAGACCCTCGCATTTGAGAGGCGATCAAAAGATTGGCGCCGTTGCCGGGGAAGTCTAAGTGCATTGAGTGCCAATTTGGTGAGTTTCTTGTGTTTTGGTAGTGAGTTGATCTTAACAAGTATTCTCCGGCTCCGAATGGTGTGGAGTACATGAACATGAAGTATTTCAAGAAGGCCAACATCATCAAGGAGAAGCTCTACATGATTTCTTTGTCCCCTCACTCGAACTATGATGGTGTGTCGATCCGGTTAATGCACAACCTCTATGATCTTTCTCGGTATCAAAATTGGTACCAAGTGTGGGCCGGCAAGCCACACTCATTTGGTGACCCCGAAGGTGCAAGAGAGGGGCGACGACAACAACCTCAACACATTCGGTTTACCTCCCCTCCATCTTCACCGGATTCCGACCAAGACAACTTTGTGTTTGCACCTCGTGGGGAAGACATGGACGTCGATCAAGAGCAAAATGAAGAAGATGAGCGCTTCCAAGGATTGATGGCCAACCTCCGAGCCACTCACCAAGCTCCAACACTGGCGGACCGAGGTACACACCACGTCGGGCCCGACTTCCCTCAACGTCGGTCCAGTTCATTCTTTGGTGATGAGGTCCCGAGGCATTATGAGCGTGGAGAATGGAGCGGTGCAAGGCGAGAACAAGCTCAAGGTGGCGGTTATGAAGGCTACGCCCAATGGTATGGTCCGGGAATGGTGTTTCCCGAGCAACAACAAACGGTGGACATGTCCTTCTTGGCCAACCAAATGGCCCATCTCCAACTTCAACAAGAAAATGTTCTTCAAGAGGTCCATCAAGTGAATCTTCAACAACAACAAATGTACCAACAACAACAACAATTGCTTCAACAACAAAGTGCTTTCCAAGCTAGCCAACAAGAGATGAACCGAGCCCTCGGCTACACTAGGCGAGAGGTGGAGGAGCTTAGAGAGGTGGAAGACCAAAGGTGGCGGGTCCAAGATAGCTTCAACACATGGATGAGCGGGAACTTCCCTTCCCGTGAGGACCAATGGACACGCCCGGATCCTCAACTCAAACCACCACCACAAGACTTCTACCAAGAGCAAGTGTACGAGAGGGAGCGGCAAGCAAGGCTCCAAAGAGGACGTAGACGTGACAACCCCTTCGAGTGATCCTAAACATGCCATTGAAGAATAAGAAATTGTGAGCTCTTCATACTCTTCTCTCTTGCTTTTAAAGTTTTGGTTTCCTTGTTTGATGGGGACATCAAAATTTTAAGTATGGGGTGGGGGTAAGTGTGTTCATGATTTCACTTGCTTATATTTGTTTGTTATTTTGAGGATATTTGTTTTTTTGTTTCTAGTTTGTGTTTGGGATGTTTGTGTCTTGGTTTGTGGTTTGATGAAAGACATGGATGATTAATTTGGTTTTGAATGAATGAGTCTTTGTTTTTGTTTTTAGAGAAATTTTTGCAAAAATCCATAAAAAATTGAAAAATTGTGTTAAAAAAAAAAGATTTTGTGTTTTGTAGTTTTTGGACTAGAAATTCCCATCTTAGATTGCCAAAATAAAAGCTAATGATGATGTGAGCATGTAAATTCCTTTGCATATTTTCGGATGGTTTAGCCTCTAAAAAAAGATGTTGCTTTTGATGTGATCATGATATCTTGCTTGTTTAATTGAACATGTGAGTTCTAGGATGAGTTCTTATGCAACTAAGTATGAGTGACCCTTGTGAGATTGATTTTTGACCATTTTAGGGATGCTTGTTCATATTTGCATATCCCTCATGTTTCTTGTGTGATTGGCTCATTCATGCTTAGTAAAACTTGCTATTGCGGTGTTTATCTATTTTCCAAGACCGTCATGAGATTTGTCCTAGCATTGTCACATTGATTTTGAACTTTATTCTTCTAGTCACATAAATGTTCCATATCCTACCATGAAGTTAATCCTTTGTTTGTAGCCCCGTTCTAGCCTAAGCCTTTGTTTGAAACTCCTCAAAAATATTATTCCTAGCCTTATATGACTTGACCCTTATGGGATTGGACTTTAGAAGAGTGGTTTGGATTGTATTTGAAGAGTTGAGATTCTCTTGGGTTTAAGGGCAAAGAATGGTGTTATGAATCATGTGGGTAGTGCATCTTTGTTATACAAAAATGAAAATGAAAAAAAAGAAAGAAAAGAAAGAAAGAAAATGTTGGAAATGGAAAGTGGAATGAAGGCAAAGGGCTTAAGCGAAGAAAAATGGTCCGACCGAGTTACACGCAACATCGGGCCCGATGTCATAAGAAAGTCGGTCCAAAATGTAGAAAGTGTAGAAAATCCAACAAAAAGCCTAAGAGCAAAGATGAAGTGGAATGTTAAGTGAAATTTTGGGTTGAAAGGAAAAATGTTAAGTCTTTTGGGTGAGTGTGAAAGTAATTGTGGAATTTTGGTGAAGTTGGTGAGAGTTTAGGTTGTTCAATCCCCATTGTAAGCACCACAAGACCAAATAATTCCCACCTTGAGAAATACCAAAAGCCCCATTACAACCCGGTCGAATGGAACCTCTTTGAGGACCTCCATTGAGCCAAGTTCGAAATTCTTTGTGTACTTTGTATTAGGCATCTCTAGGTGGAGGAATTGGTGATATTAGCTTCAATAGTAAATTCCTTACTTGCATGATTTTTGAGCTTGAGTGTTCATTGCTAAACCCAAACACATGATGAGTGATACACATTCACATATCCCTAAAGTGAGGCTTAGTTGCATTGACTCTATTCCTTGGAACACTTAATCATGTGTGATGATGTAATCTTGCTTGAATATCAATCACTTGTGCTTAAAATGTGTTTTCATACGAGGCTTTACTTGAAGATTATGTTTCGGTCTTGCTTACATTGTTATTGCTTGAGGACAAGCAAGTTTAAGTATGGGGTATTTTGATGTCTCTTTATTTGGTGGTGTTTTCATATGTGATTTCCTTTGTAAATATGTTTCTTTTTCCCCTTTTCTTGTGTGTTTTGTTCCCTTTTAGCTTAGTTCTCGTATTTCTATGAGATTCGGAGACTATGCGCATTTTATGTGTTTTGTAGGTAATTTGGCATGAATTGAGGATCGATTTGAAGGAGGGTCGAGACATGGAGCAAGGCCCGAGCTAAAGAGGGAAAGAGAGGAGCAAGCCATGAAGAAGAACAAGAGAAGCCAACAAGAAGAAGGTGGAACGAGGTCCGGACCGAGTTGCAACCACGCCGGGCCCGACTTGGAGTTTTCAACCTCAGACCGACTTGCACAGTAAGTCGGGCCAGAGGTCCTCCGTGTCGGTCCGAGTCGGTCACTGGACTACTTGGGCTCCAGGGCACGAAATTGTGGACTTCCACTTTTGCCCCTCATCTAATTTATAAAAGGCCCTCTTGTCTTCTAATTTAGGGGGGTTCTCTCACACACAAGGGAGGTTCCCACACTTGGCAAGGAACCAAGAGGATACTTGGAGAGCAAGGAGGAAGGAGAGGAGAAGGAGAAGAGAGAGAATCGGCCAAGGGAGAGGAAGATTGATAGGTTTGGTTGATAGATTAGCTTTGCTTTGTTTTGATCTTGTGGATTTGGAAACTTTTGGATTGGAATTTGTGGATTGCTTTTGATTTTGAATGAAACTTTGCTTTGTTTTGAGATTGATGATGTTGATTGCTTTCCCTTTTGATTTGTTTGCTTTCTTTGTTTGCCACATGGAGTAGATCTCCTTGATCTTGGGTTATGGGGGAAAACCCTAGCTAGGTTTGGGCTAGAAACCCCAATTCCATAGCCTTGAGTGTTTGATCTAAGGAACCCACTCTACATAGAGCTACAATTCCTTGCGAAAGTTGGGAATCAAGGCTTGAGATTAGCAAAGTAGCGAAAGTGAACATGTGTCAATCTCAAGACCTTGCTTCGAAGGGGATTTCCCCAATGATCGATGTGTAGAAGTGGTTGGAACGAGGGCGAAAGCACTCGATCCTAGTCCGATCATCACTCATTGCTTGAATTGGGGTGGATAAGCCTTAATCTACAAGAGAAGGAACCCAAAAGCCCAAGATCTACTTTTAATCTTTGAAGTTCGACAAACCCAGCTACCTCGGGCCCGACTTACCCTACGTCGGTCCCGACTTCCTCTTGTCGCCAACATCGGGCCCGACGTGACCTCTGTGTCGGTCCCGACTGTTCTCTTTGTTTTCCTTTGTTTTAAGCTCTCTTTTCCAGCTTTCTAGTGTCTAGGCACATCAATCGAGTAGACTTCCCGAGTGTTCGACACCCACTACGTGCTACAACGGGGTCGGGTT
The DNA here is from genome assembly GCA_964016875.1 of Fallopia convolvulus. Taxonomy (NCBI): domain Eukaryota; kingdom Viridiplantae; phylum Streptophyta; class Magnoliopsida; order Caryophyllales; family Polygonaceae; genus Fallopia; species Fallopia convolvulus. The sequence goes on from OZ024720.1 coordinate 12,002,130, forward strand.
ATAAATTGTATCTCTAGACCCTCGCATTTGAGAGGCGATCATCCTCGTTGCACATCTTCGGAAACAGCTCTTCATGTGTTACGGGATTATAACAATGTCAAGGCTTTTTGGGAATCCTTTCTTCCAACATCGGTGGATCGGGTGGCATTCTTTTGATGTTCTGAGATCAAGGAGTGGATCTGGGTTAATATTCGACTCTGAGATCATCAAAGCGCTCTATTTGCATACGCTATTTGGTACATTTGGTAGGCCTTTAATCATTTGGTTTTCCATCACTCGGATCAATTAGATAGTGTTCCACTTATTGCTACTAGATCGGCTGGAAATTATATGACTTGCTATGCTGATCGTCGGCAAGGGGAGGCGAATTCTGATGCTACTGCTACTGTCATCACTGGTTGGAACCCACTGGTTGTTGGTTGGGTTAAAGCCAATGTGGATGGGACATCGAAAGGTAACCCGGGCCCGGCGGGTGACGGCGGCATCTTTCGCGATCACACTGGATCTTACAAAGGGGCCTTTGCTTTTCGTTGTGGTTCGACAAGGGCATTGTCAGCTGCGTTATGGTCCATTTTCCATGCGCTCAGTAAGGGATTGGAGCTCAAGTTTAGCCAGCTGAGTGTCGAGACTGATTCCACTGTGGCCTGCAAGCTGCTTACTACAGATAGGGTGACAACCCATCCTGACTTTCATATCCTCGATAAGTGCCGTGCTTTGATCAACCGATCTGAATGGCAAGTTCGGATCCAAGTCATCCCTAGGCGGTTCAACTCCATTGCTGATACTATGGCCAACTACACCCTCACTCTTGATTCGTTTTTTGAATTTTTTTCGAATCCCCCTGTTTGTATTTTGCCTTTGTTAGGCAATTGGAACACTTATTTGGCACTCGTTTAAGTTAATAAAAGCTTGTGGGGCTTTACCCTCCTTTTCACCAAAAAAATATATTTAATCACTAGTTTGATCATCGACATCAAACCTTGTAGAATTTATTCATCTATTTTAAACTCGTGTTAATTTCCATTTATGCTACAGTGATGAAATACAGTTATAAGACATGTCCTTACATGCACAGTTATGATTTGAATATTAATTTTTTACATACATATTCGCATTATTTAAGTATGAACTATTATCGTTCGAATGAGTTTTACGTAAACTTATGCAATGGAACAAAATATTGTGCTCAATTAAAGTTTTAAGTGGAAGTTATTATAAAATAGGAAATCTATACTGAGTCCGGTTGAGGTGCGAAATAAGAAAGAAAAAGAGCCGTTGGATCAAGAAAAATCAAAGGCGCTGATCATTTTACTTAAAAGAGGGAAAACGGTACAGGCGAATTATTTGCGAATTATTCGCGTATTTTTGAAAAAAACGGAAATAGGACACACGCCCAGATTGTTCATCAGTATTGTGGATTTGTTCATCAGTAATGTGGATTTGTTCATCAAAACTGTGATTTTGTTTATCAAAACTGTGATTTTGGGCTTGCTACACTTCTTACAAATAACCACTTTTTATTAAAAAGCATTGCTTATTTGCCTTGAAATATGTGAAAAGTAATTATCTTTCACATTTTTCAAGATAAATAAGCAATACTTTTTTTAAAAAAAGTACTTATTTTTTACAAGTGTAGCAAGGCCTTTGTGCATAAATAAACTATTGCTTGTGCATCAAAAATCTATTATTTGTACATAAAAAATGAACAAATGTGTATCAAAATTACATGCAATATGTTCATCAACATTGTGATTTTGTTCATAAAAAACGAAAATATTTATTCATTGGTTTTGGCATATTTGTTCATCGGTTTGTGCATATTTGTTCATTAGTAACGTCAATTTGTTTACTGGTTTATGCATATTTGTTCATTGCCTTTTTCATATAATTGTTCATTACTAGATGCAAATTTGTTCACTAGTAACCTCAATTTGTTCATTGCTATATGCATATTTGTTCATTAATAACATCAATTTGTTCATTGCTATATGCATATTTGGTCATATCAATGAACAAATAAGGGTATATATATGAACAAATAGGGTATATCAATGAACAAATAGGGTATACCAATGAACAAAAAAGAAGTATACTAATGAACAAATAATTGTATACTATGGGTATATCAATGAACAAATAGGGGTATATCAATGAACAAATACGAATACATCAATGAACAAATATGGGTATATCAAAACTAATTATATGTGCATAAAAAACTACATAAATATTGTAATCCTACACATAAATAAGGTTAAAAAATAAAATTAAAAATTAAAAAAGTTCGAAATCAATGAACAATGTTATCAAAAACTCAATGCACAATTAGTTAGTATTGATGAACAATTGGTGAATATTGATGAACAAATCGCTATTTCTGATGAACAAACTGGGCGCGTCTCATAAAAACGTGTTTTTCGAAAAATTCGTGAATAATTAGGGAAAATTCGTCCGTGTCGTATTTTATTGAAAAATACGCGAATAATACAGGAAAAATTCGCCCGTGCCGTTTTCTATTTTTTTAAATGAGTGTTTAATTAGGGACGTTGATTTTTTGGAATGAATGATCGAGATTTATTCTTATTTCGCACACAGGTGACCATTCGCATGTGACTCTTTTTCATATCTATCTATCTATCTATCTATCTATAATACTATAAACTTAAAAAACTTGACAATTAATGTTCATACAAATAAAAATATAATTTATAATTTCATTGTAAGCATACAATAAAATTATAACACTATAAGATTAAATTTTCTCAATAATTAATGCTCATTTAATCTATAATACTAAATTCCATTGACAATTAATGTTCATTCAACCTATAAAGTGTTTATAATTTTATTGCAAGCATATAATATAATTTATATTTATAAAGATTTAAATATTGAGAGAATATTTTTTGGCCATTAATACATATATAATTGGCATAAAGCACATATATATAATGTGATATTGACGATTATACATTAGCATATAAAAAAAGTTGATATTTGTTACAAAAATCTTAATTAATTAATATGAAATTTTATAATTTCATTTCAACCATACATTTAGATATTATAAAAATATAAACTTAGTCACAATTAATAATCATGTAACAATATGATATTATGTATCTCATATCAATAAGACATTTTAACAAATAATATCATGTATTAACGATCTATATAATAAACTCTTAAAATCATAGAATAACTATATACCTATGAATTATTCAAAGTAAATTTGTATTATAATATGTATTCTACATTCATACAATGAATTGTTTAAAAAAATGAATTATTAGATGTTATATATATATTTTAATTACTATAAATTTTCACTATTACATTTACCGATCTTGATAAATAAAAATCTTTGAAAAATAATTGTCAAATTATTTCGTATTTTTTTGTCTAAAATTATATTTTATTTTTATAAATATATATGAATTTTCATCTCTATTATTATATAAAAATTTCAAAATGGGTATTTTTTATAAAAATAAATAAATAAGAGATGTTGATGTTGCCATTTATCATCTTTCTAACTCTCTAATTTTGTAACCCCTATTTTACCCTTCACATTCATTTTGTCTATCCCATCATATTCCATAACCCCTTATAAAACTAGATAAGATCAAATTTATTACATTAAATTTTATAATAAAAAGATAATTTATTTATCTAATAATAAAGTCCATGTATTGTGTCATCCTTATATATGTTTTGGAGAATAAAGTTTAGCTTCTTTTTTTTTATTAGGTAAGGTTTAGAGGACACTCCCTTCAGGGAGGGTGCCCTAGAGCATCTTAGATATGATACTTTTGTTTTTTAAAAATGAAAAAAATTATGGACGACAAACAAAGAGCAACGAGGTAATGGTTCATCAATTTAAAGCTTGCATTCCATTTTGTATTTTTTTAATTCAATGACAAATAGAATATGCTATTTTGTTAACTTTTGTTTTTCCTACTATATTCATAAATTATTATATTTCTTGCTCTAAATGACTTTCATAAATTATAGTTAATTTTAAGTTCTCATGTTTTTTTGGTGTATTTGTCTTTTTTATGTGGATTATAAGATGATGAGAATATGTTGAACAACCATCAATCTAAATTATTAAGGTAAAGCATAATCGCTTTTTAATTAAATTATAAAAGATATGATATTCATCTGATGTAATATTTATTATTGTAAGATTATTATATTTTTGGTATATTGTTTATCTAATCAAAGGCAAAATCAAATCGATATTTTTAGTATGATGAAAGAAGACAAATACCTAGAAGAAAGAAGTAACATCTAAAAAATATATATTTTGTGTTTAAAATGATATTATAAGTGGATTGTGCTTAAGAATATATAATTTAGGAAAATTTTATACTAACTAAATATTTTATAAATTTTTAAGACACAATATGCTATTTTGTGAATATGCTATTTTACTTTGAATTGCAAAAATATAAGAATGATATTAATTGTAGAAGACAAAGAGATTATGATTTATTATCTAAATTAAATACCATATTAAATGTATTTTATTTGTTTAGATTTGACTTTTTTAAAATGTAGGAATGATATTAAGTGTAGAATACAAAGATGTTGTGTAGCATAGTATCATAATTAAATAACATATTATATAAGTTTTATTTAAATGAATTTGACTTTGAATTACAAAATGTAGGGATGATATTAAATGTGAAGTACAAAAAACTATGATGCAATAAGAGTTTATAGACAATTACAATAATTATAATAATATAATTAAGTATGATATTAACTAGATATGGATGACTAAGAAGAGTCTATGGGTAATTAAAATTATAGGAAATAATAAATAAAACAATTATGTATAATTTAATTATGGAAGAGTAAAAGTTTATAGAAACTTCAAACATTCAATTGCAATCCATAAATTCAAACATTAAATAAGAGTGCTATTTAGTGTGAAATACAAAGAGAACTAGTCTCAGTATACTTATTTTTAGAACAAATTTGGTTGAAAAGCAAAAATAATTAACCTAATTAGGCGTTTGTAATCCAATCTCGCTTTTTTAATTTTTTGTTAAGTATAAAAGTTTTTTTTTATTTTTTCTCTCACCCGTCTAACCTCTCTCCCCGATGATGGACGAGTGCTAGGGTTTGAACACGAAGAACTCCAAATTCGACGACTAAGCATCGACGACGGATTCCGAGCCCAGAATTCGAGAAAATAAAGGTGTTGGCAGCAATTTCGAACGCGGGGACGTCGGAGACCGAAGAGGATCCCTCCGTTGACGAATCTATATCTATCGATAGCGAATTTATGGAGATGTCCGACGGCAGGAAATCAACAACTTCAACCTCATCGGCGGCGTTCGTGGCTACATTTTAATGAATCTACAATATCCTGCAGCTACTATTGGTAGGATGAAATAGCTCGTGTTTATCATCGAGTTTTCTTTGTTGAATACTTTGCCGATTTTGTATTCCTTGTTCCATTCTTTTTGTGTTTGGACACCATTACATGTTGTGAAGTATCTCAGGTACTTTGAATGTTCATATTCGTATTTGCTCAATAAAGCTGAAAAATTTGTGTAGTTAGGTGGCAAGTGTTAGTATACTCCCTGTCTTATACGTTTAAAGGTTGTTTGTATATTTTTTTTTTGTTCACACTCCTACGCTTAGTGTGTAATTGATGAATCTTCTTTTTATTATACCTATGAACACTGAATCTTCAACCTATGTGTGTTATAGGACAAGTAGCTTCATTTGATGTTCACTAAAGGAAGTTTTCAATGAGAATTTGTTCTTTTTTTTTGCAGTGAGATAGTTAAGATGAAACGGTTGTGATCATGTAGATTAATATGTTAGAACATAGAAAGAGCAATGGCACGTTGAAAACTCGAAATGGTATTAGATCTGAATAATGCAACAAGAAAAGTTTATCTGAATCCATTGATCAAGCTAGTTTTGTTGATTCTTCAGTTTAAAAATATGATTCAAATACAATTGGGTCAGAGCTGATGTGCTCATCTAGCTGACTGATCCAGTATCCCAGTATGTCATGGTTTTGTGCAGCATTATAATCTGGCTGCTTCTTAGTGGTTTCTTTTTTTAATATTAGTTCTAATTTGTGCATGTTTGTTGACTCAATTATCATTAACAAGTGATCAGATCAAGATCAATTCAAATCACTCTTGTGAGTGGGTTCACTAGCGCACCAAATCTGCTAAATTATTAGTTACTCGTGGGTTAGATGATATTGTTTTCTGCATGATGTTTGCATACCTTGTATATTAAATGCTGCTATATAAGACTTAGATTGAGCTAAATAATGACATCAGTTTTCTACCAACAACAAAAAAAGACTAATCAGGTCCTGTTATGAGATCTATTATATACAGTAATAAATTTTGGTGTTTGTTTTTGTTGTGATGGAATATGCTTATGTAATATTTGACACGACATGGGCATCTTGTGGATCTTGTTCAAAGAGAGGTCAAGACTCTTTTGCAATCTGTACTTGATGTGGCAGTATCCGTTATACGTGCAAATCCTGCTGTTTTTGGAGGGCTTTGGTGCATACTTAGAAGGTAAACAGCCCCCCTTCAATCCTTTGTTAAAATCTCAGTGCTTTATAAAAAAAAGTTGGTAAAGAAATTCTCTAGTTCTCTTAAAATCTGTAATTCAACCGCTACACCTTATTTGTATATAATGATATGTGTGCAACCTCTAGATAATTCATTTAGATATGGCTCGTTGTACTAGACTAGTTTGTATGTCAGCTTGAATTCCAAATTATACTGAGATCTTACATTCGAATTTAAATTGGCCCGAGAAGTCTAGGGTATTATAGTTCATAGCATTTTTCAAGATCAAAATTGCTAATTGTAGTATGAATAGCTTCATGTAGTGGATTATGCAACGCCAAATTCTTTTTCACGTAAACATTTCTGTGTACTCGCAAGGATTATTTCCCTTCCTGATGCTCAAAATTGTCTATTTTTCCCCAGAAAAAGAGAAGGTCGAAGGAGAAGAGTTAGAAAAATGGTTGAAGTTGGTGGTGGCTCCAGCTGAACTTGCACACTTCATCAGTGGCAGCCAAGAGACACCTGCACCAATTCCCCCTCTTCAAACAACCTCCACATGAAGGCTACATTCATATTATTCTGCTTCTCTAACATTTCCTAGACACATGAGGAAGAAAAGTCTTGTGGCTCATTTGTTCATTTAAGCTACTGTTAAGGTTGGCAAACAAAAAATCAAGCCCGAGGCGTTTTTCAAGATAAAATTCAGCATTGGCTTCTTCATGCAGAAGTGGGAACGAAATGGTAACAAACATTGTCGGATCTCAACTCAAAGTGGTTGCCTTCATCATTCAAACTTAAGAGATCATTAGTACTTTTAAGAGTTTGATGTACATGATCTAAGCATTTGTATAGATATCAAAATTACACTTTTGAATGACACTAAAATGCACTTTGGCCAACAACTTCTGACAATTCACTATTCTCTACAATATGACAAATAATAAAGCTAGTTGTTAAAATAGACAGTAAAATATCAAGTTCAGGGATATTGATGTAAATGAAAAAATATGTGCAGCTCCACGCGCTAACGCACCAAAATCAGATGGAGAAATATTAGTTGCCTTTTCCAGCCGCTCATAAATTGCTAGATGATACAAGAAATTATTGGGAACCAAGTGTTTATATTTAGTGATGATAAGTGATACAATATTTTTTTATAAAAATTTTTTTTTAGTGATGAAAATTGTTTTTTATATAAAGATGATAACTATTTTTATATAAAGATGATAAGTATTTTTTTGTAATGATGATAAAAACGAACAAACTTTAAGTAATGACGGTTTTGATGACACTTGATGACGGATTTTTGTCTTCGAGACCCTTTGATGACAAACAAATGAATGTCATTAAGGTCCTTTGATGACACTTATTTATCATCAAGACCTTTTGATGGTACACAAATCAATCAAACCGTCATCAAGTAATGATGACAGTTGATGACAATCAAACCGTCATCAAGTAGTGATGACAATCAAATTGTCACACTAGGGATGACATTTGTGATGATAGTTGATGACAATCAAACCGTCATCAAGTAGGGATGACAATTGAACTGTCATACTAGGGATGACATTTGTGATGATAGTTGATGACAATCAAATCGTCATCAAGTAGTGATGATAGTTGGTGACAATCGAAAAGTGTCATCAATACTTTTTTAGTGATGACAATTGTTTTTATGCGGTGATGACAACTATTTTTTATGTGGTGATGAGATTTGATGACAACTATTTTTTGTGATGATGATAAAAACGAACAAACTTTGAGTGATGACACTTTATGACGGTTGTTTGTCTTCAAGAACATTGTCATCAAGGCCCTTTTGATGACAAATTAATCGAACCGTCATTAAGTAGCTATGATAATTGATGACAATCGAACCGTTATCAAGTAGTGATGATAATTGATGACAATTGAACTGTCATCAAATAGCGATAACGATTGATGAGAATCAAACCGTCATCAAGTAGAGATGACATTTATGATGATAGTTGATGACAATAAAACTGTCATCGAGTAGTGATGACAGTGATGATAGTGATGACACATATTTGATGACACTTAAGTGATGATAGTTTGATGACACTTGTTTATCATCAAGGCCCTTTTGATGACAAATTAATCGAACCGTCATCAAGTAGTGATGATAGTTGATGACAATATGGACCGTCATCAATTGACGATGACGATTGATGAGAATCGAACCGTCATCAAGTAGAGATGATATTTATGATGATAGTTGATGACAATCAAACCGTCATCAAGTAGTGATGACAATGATGATAGTGATGACACATATTTGATGACGCTTAAGTGATGATAGTTTGATGACACTTGTTTGTCATCAATCAAGACCCTTTTGATGACAAATTAATCGAACCGTCATCAAGTAGAAATGATAGTTGATGACAATCAAACCGTCATCAAGTAACGATGACAAGTGATGATAGTTGATGACGGTTCAAACCGTGTGATGACTGTTGTTTTTATATGGTTTGAATGTCTTTGATGATACTTTTTGTTATCAAAAAGTTGTCATCCAAATATTTTGATGACACTTTTTGCCTTTTATTACACCTTTTGTCATTAAAAAGTTTTGATGACGGTGAAATAAATTGTGATGACGGTTGTTTTTATGTGGTTGAATGCCTTTGATGATACTTTTTGTCATTAAAAAGTGTCATCAAGACATTTTGATGACACTTTTTACCTTTCATTATACTTTTTGTCATCAAAAAATTGTGATGACGGTTAAATAAGTTGTGATGACGGTAAAAATATTGTGATGACGGTTATGAAAGTGATGATAGTGATGATTGTGATGATGGTCAACACCGGTCAACGGTCGGTCAACGACCGAGTCAACCCGGTCAACGACCGAGTCAACTCGGTGGGAGTGGGGGTGGGGGTGGGTGATGGGATTTTTTGCTATTTAGCTAATTTTCACACACTCCTTAATATTCACCTAATTAACCTCTTTTTTTTTTGCTATTTATTTAAATCATCCTTATTTTTACTCCCTCCGTCCCATATTATATGGGGTTTTAGCTCTATGCGCACTTATTAAGAAAATATTTGATTTTATTTATCTATCCATAACTTTACCTCTTTTTCTACCAATCTAACAAATATTTTTAATTGGTTTTTAAAAAATTATTTTAGAACACCCAATCACTATAAAGATTAACTAAATAATCTCTTTTACCAAGATTTTTAGACTTGGAAATTTGAAAACTATAAATAAATAAAGTAAATGTATAGTATTGGAAAGCAAATAAGGACATACATTATGAGACAAGAATTTTGGCCTAAACCCCCATATAATATGAGACGTATGGAGTATTATTTATTTGTATTTGTTAAGTTTTGATTAAACAGATATTAGCAAGGATATTTAAATAAACTTATTGATAATGGTATTTATTAAGTTTTGATTAAACAGATATTGGCAAGTCTTATCTACAAAAAAAAACTATCATTTCTAAAAATAATTATTAAAAATTGATATGGGCAAGGATATTTTTAAGAAACTTGTAAAATTACTATATTATTTAATTATATTTGTTAATTTTTTTTAAATTCATATTGATAATGGTATTTCAAAAAAAGCTATACTAAACACAATCATTTTTAAAAACAATTAATTAAAAATTGATATATGCAAAAGTATTTTTATAGAATTTGTATGATAGCAATAAAAAATATCATAATGATCTTCATATCTATCATATCCAAAAAATAAAGGATGAATTAATTAAATAGCAAAAAAAAGAGCCTAATTAGGTGGATGTTAAGGAGTGTGCAAAAATTAGGTAAATGGCAAAAAACCCCATCCCTCTCACCCCCCCCCCCCCCTCCCCCACTCCCACCGAGTTGACTCGGTCGTTGACCGGGTTGACTCGTCCGTTGACCGAGTTGACTCGTGCGTTGACCGACCGTTGACCGGCGTTGACCATCATCACTATCATCATTTTCAAAACCGTCATCACAATTTTTTCACCGTCATCACAATTTTTTGATGACAAAAAGTGTAATAAAAGGTAAAAAAGTGTTATCAAAATGTTTTGATGACAAAAAGAATCATTAAAGACATTCAACCACATAAAAAATCGTCATCCCCCGTCATCACAATTTTTTTCACCGTCATCACAATTTTTTGATGACAAAAACTGTAATAAAAGGTAAAAATTGTCATCAAAATGTCTTAATGACACTTTTTGATGACAAAAGGTATCATCAAAGACACTTTTTGGTGAAATAAATAGTTTTTGATGACAAAAACTATTTATTTCACTATCATCACATTTTATTTCACCGTCATCAAGTAGTGATGACAAAAAGTGTAATAAAAGGCAAAAAATGTCATCAAAATGTCTTGATGATAACTTTTTGATAACAAAAAGTATCATCAAAGACATTCAACCATATAAAAACAACCGTCATCAAACGGTTCGAACCGTCATCAACTGTCATCACTTGTCATCATTACTTGATGACGGTTTGTTTGTCATCAACTATCGTCTCTGCTTGATGAAGGTTCGATTATTTTGTCATCAAAAGGGCCTTGATGACGAACAAGTGTCATCAAACTGTCATCACTTAATCCATTTTGTTCACTTGGTTCAGTTGAGTTTCCTAAAATTTCCAACAAGATGTTCCATGTAAGCACAGATTGGATCCTAGCTGTTTTTTTTCATGAAAGAAAATTGTCAAATGCCACTAAACAGCATGATAAGACCCAACAAACATTCAAACCAAAATTGTTTAATGCTTTCACTTCTTAATCCAAAAGACAAAGTATGTATCTCTATACGAAATCAAAAAAGGAAGAAGTGACAGGAAAAATAAACCTAGTAGACAAAAAGAAAGCTTTGACGGGGATCTTCCCAGCTTCATCCCCATCCTCTCTGGACTCAACTCACAACCCGTCATTTCGTTCAACAACAGCGGAATCTCGTCCAATTCCATCCACGCCACTCCGATCAACTAATAAGTGGACATAACTCTAACCAGAACTCGAAATCTCGTCCATTTCCATCTCGCCGACATCCTTCAAAGAGAATAAGGTAGATAAACCTCACCGTTCAGCGAAGAAGCTCCCATTCTTCTGAAATCGGGCCAGATCCGTTGTCCAGTGTTACATCAGGTGCGAGAAGAGAGAGAAATCGGTTGAATCAGTCCGGCAGTCGTACTTCCCATCGGCGGCGATAGAAGGCATGGAATTCTACAACAATGGCGAATTCCTCTGATGGAACTCGATCGCGTCTGAGAGCCAATAGAGAAGAAGGTAGACTGGTAGAGAGAAAGTCGGGATTGAGAGGGGAGGAGAGGGGAGGCGAGAGAGAGAAAGCAGGGCTCGGAAGAGGAGGAGAGAGAAAAGAAATCTACTATTTATATACTTAACAAATTCCCAATTAACAAGATAATTAGCCAAAACGCCTAAATATAGGTCATAAAATTGCGTTTGAACTAAATTTGTTCAAAAATAAAAAATTGTTTAATAGTGGGATTCTCTATCATATATTCTAAAAACATGGATAAGAATTTATCGTATCCAAAAATAAAAGATTAGTTTAAAAAAAGGGTGGTGTGGTCCAATCTAAAAGTGACATGTGTCATTTAATAATTTTTTTAACTTCCGCTTTAGGTTATAGTTATGATTTGGTATAACATTCTAATTATATAAAATATTAAATAGATTTTATTTAATTGAGTTTGACTTTGAATTAAAAATATATAAGAATGATATGAATTATTAAGTATAAAAAACAAAATTCTTGATATAATAAGAGAATATTGAAGCCATAATAATATGAACAATGTGTTATTGAATGTAATTAAGTAAAATATTTAACAATATAAACATATTAAAACTTAATATTAGAATTAAAACTTAGATTTTCAACCATTAATAATTGATAATTACTAATATAATGTATTCTAATGTTAACAATCAATCAACATAATAGAGATAAAAAGCGAGAAATATAGAGACTTTCATAGTTGATTTTTTCATGAACTTATAAAATCATATCAGATATTAAGAAAAATGATAAAAATGTGTTTTGTTTACACCAAAAGAATCCGTGCGTAGCACGGGTTTCACCCCTAATGTAAAAAATAACTAAATAATATTTTATTATTTTATTAATAGTATAGGTGATTTAATTTATTATGATATAAATTATATGTATTATCTTTTATATATTCATGCCTTATTTTTATATTATGGCTTGTGCCCCAATATTGATAAGATCACTTGGGCATTAAGTATTCTTGTATATAAACCCAAAGATATTCAATTAAATCAACAATTAACACAAAATATTCTCGTTATCTCATATGGTATCAGACTTTTTACGATCCTAACCACTTTTGCTTCCACAAACCCTAATTTTTCACCATGTCAGGCGGCAACAATGACGGCTCTATCACACCATCGGTTCTTCCCACTGCAGATGATCACACCACCAAGGGGAATCTCCTCCTTGCCACTCTGGCTCTCCGTCCAACTTGGCTCTCAATTTTCCGATGCTCAACATCAAGCTTGATCGTCAAAACTATACGCTATGGCGTCATACAATTACGTCCTCTCTAGAGGCTTATTCGATTGATGGCTTTCTCAAATCGGATAGTGCACCACCAAAGACTATGTCGATTGCTTCTGGATCGGATGCACCACCATTCGAAAATCCTGCCTTTGTCGCTTGGACACAGAAAGACAGGTTTATTCTTCTTTGGATTCGTTCTATGCTTTCAACTCCCTTATTGGCTCAATTTGCTATAGCAAAAACCACACATGAGGCATGGACGATACTTGAACGTATGTTCATTGCCCAAACTAGGGCACGCTCTATGCATCTTAAACAACAGATGCAGAATCTCAAAAAGGGTAACCTTAGTATTCTTGATTATGTTGAGAAAAAGCGCGGATTTTCCGACGCTCTTGTTGAATGCAATTACATTGTTTCTAATGAAGACTTTATTGAATGTCTCCTCAATGGCCTGGATTCTTCATACTCGACCTTTTTCACATCTTACAATATGCAGAAACATCCGATTACTTTGGACGAGCTATTAGAGTTATTATTACAGGAAGAAGAGCGAATCATGCATCTCTTTCACCAGTCCCTAACAACGCTCTTTCGGCCAATGCCGTCTCAAGATCTTCTCGTGGCCCCACTACTTCAAACCACAGCGGGTCTTCAAATTTGAACCAGCCTGCACCTACTCGCCTGACATGTCAGATCTGCGCTACACCGGGCCATGAAGCTATAAACTGTTGGCAGCGATCCAATTTTTCCGAGTGTCCACCAACGAACCCTAATTATCACACTCGTGGTGGTCGTCGTTGTGGCCGTGGAGGACGAGGGGGTCGCGGCTATTCCTCTCACACCAACACCGATCAGCAGGTTCAAGGCTTTTATGGACAACATCAACCCTCTCTATGCATCGTCGAATCAATATCAGACGCCCCCTCCGCGCCAGAATTATTATGTCAACAATCCATCGTTTACCCTAGTTGAACCAAACTGGTGCTTTGATTCTGGGTAACCTCTCTGTGCACTCTGATTACACTGGAAATGATGTTTTACAAGTCGGTAATGCTACGATCCTTCCTATTACGCATTTGGGCAACAGTTCATTATCTTCTTATCATAAACCTGTTCAATTGCATAATATTCTATTTGTTCCTCAAATTAAGAAAAGTTTACTTAGTCTCAATTGACCCGTGACAATGATGCTTATATGGTTTTCTACCCTACTTGTTTTGTGAAGGACAAGCATAGGCGAACACTCCTTAAAGGAACCGTTGAAAATGGACTTTACCACTTGACATCATCAAAACCGCAGCCATCAACTCCTTCCTGAGCTTATCTTGGTGAAAAGACTTCTCTTCACATTTGGTCACACGAATGAGTCAGTTTTTCGTCGTCTAGTGTCTAGGTTTAATTTGCTTGTTTCTTCGAATAATCTCAAATCTGTTTGTGAGTCATGTTTGTTGGAAAAAAGTCACACTCCCTATTTTTTTTTATCGTCATTCGCCTAGTGTCATTCCTTTTAAGTTGGTTTATTCAGACGTTTGGGGTCCTGTCCCTATTTCCTCATTCAATGGCAGTACTTATTTTTTAATATTTGTTGATGATTGTACCAAATTTGTTTGGATTTATTTCCTCTCCCAAAAATCACAGGTACTTCAAACCTTTCAACTATTCAAACAAATGGTTGAAACTCAATTCTCCACAAAAATCAAGCAATTCCAATCTAATTGCGGTGGTGAATACAGAAATGTGTCTACCTTTCTCCAATTTCAAGGTATTATTCATAGAGTGTCTTGCCCACATACATAGTCTCAAAATGGGGTGGCAGAACATCGTCATCGTACCATAGTATGGGGTGGCAGAACATCGTCATCGTACCATAGTTGAAAAGGTTTGGCCTTACTATCTCATTCAAAATTGCCTCCTCTTTTTTGGGAGCATGCCTTTCATACCGTTGTTTACCTACATAACAGAACCTTAACTCTGATATTAATTTTTAAATCTTCGTTTGAGATTTTGTACAATAAAATTCTTGATTACAAATTTATTAAAAGTTTTGGTTGTCTTTGTTACATCTTTCTTAGGCCATATATGTCCAACAAACTTGAGTATCGGTCATCTCCATGTATCTTTATTGGTTACAGTTCCGAACACAAAGGATATCTATGTCTTAATGTCCCGACAAATCGGGTGTACATTGCGCGTCATGTCATCTTTGATGAATCAACTTTTCCTTATATAATCATGTTCTAAAATCGGATACTGTTGTTGGACCACAGCCTCCACCGCCAGCCTCTCTTCTCCAACTCGCGTCCTCACCTTGGCCGATCTCGGCAACTCCAGTCACTTCGTCACCATGCACCACGACAGTCCCATCCTTCGACACCTCCTCTCCAGTCTCATCGTCCCCTTCTACTCTCATGCAGCCGCAATCTTTTCCACCACCACCTCAAAACAGCCCGCCCGTTCAAGTGAAAATTTCGGCTTCACGGTCCTTAGATGGTGAGCTTGCCTCGACTGCCTCTCCAACCACAAGTATACCTTCTAACTCCTCTATTCCGTCTTAATTTCGGCTTGTTGAAATCACCACCCATCAAAAGATTACTCGTTCTAAAACAAATAGTCTCAAACCCAAGTCTTTTAATACCACCAAACATCCCTTGCTTGCCTCTTCGGATTTATATTTTGAATCTAAAACTTTTCTTCAAGCCTCAAAATACCCTGAATGGAAGAATGCTATGCAAAATGAATATGATACCCTTTTACGTAATGGGACTTGGACAATTGTACCTCGTCCTTATAATTCTAACATTGTTGGCTGTAAGTGGGTCTACAGGGTGAAACGAAAGGCATATGGCTCGGTTGAGCGTTACAAGGCGCGTTAGGTAGGAAAAGGCTATAATCAAGAAGAAGGTGTTGATTATTTTGATACTTTTAGTCTTGTTATTAAGCCGACAACTATTCGTGTTATTCTTACTCTGGCTTTACAACATTCTTGGCCTATTTGGCAAGTTGATATTAAATAATGCATTCCTCAATGGAGATCTCTCTGAGCAGGTATATATGTCTCAACCCCCGGGCTTCACTGATCCCAATCGGCCCAATGATGTCTGTTTACTCCACAAAGCTCTTTGTGGCTTAAAACAGGCGCCTCGGACTTGGTTCACAAACCTTCGTCAGTTTCTGATTGGTCATGGCTTTTGGCCCTTTCGTTCCGATACTTCTCTCTTTATTCGGCGCCATGTTTCGAGCGTTCTGTACATCTTAGTTTGTATGGATGACCTTCAGATTATAGACTCATTGTCTACTGACATAGACAAATTCGCCCGCCTTCTTTATGCTGCATTCGCTCTACGTGATTTGGGTCCACTTCATTACTTTCTCGGGCTTGAAGTTATGAGAGGGTGTGATCATATTTTTCTCTCTCAGCGAAAGTATATCCGGGAAATTCTAGAACGCAGCAAAATTTGTGATGCCAAACCTATTTCGTCTCCCGCTGAGCCTACCTCCAAATTACAACGATCAGGTGATCCTTTGGCAGATCCTAATTTTTATTGCAGTATTGTTGGTGCTTTGCAATATGCTACTATTACTTGTCCCGAGATATCTTATGATGTTAACAAAGTCTTTTAGGACATGCATTCTCCTACTGAGTCATACTGGTCTTCGGTCAAGCGCATTCTGCGTTATGTAAACGATTCTATCTCGACCGGTCTCACAATTCGCCCCTTTGTTGATCATCGTTTGGTTGCTTATTGTGATGCTGGTTGGGCCTCTGATGGTGATGAATGCAGATCTCAACATGGTTTTTCCATTTATTATGGTGGCAATATTATTAGTTGGTCATCGAAAAAGCAACATGTTGTTGCAAAATCTAGTACAAAGGTTGAATATCGTGCTATTGCTTTCACCTCCACTGAACTGATTTGGCTTCAATAGCTTCTGCAAGAATTACAGGCTCCTTTTCGCACGCCTCCTATCATTTTATGTGATAACTTGAGCGCCACTTATATGTCAGCCAATCCGATATTTCATCAGCGCTCCAAGCACATTAAAATTGATTACTATTTTGTTGGTGAGCAAGATGAAGATGGCTCTCTTATTGTTCATCATGTTCGTGCTCATTATCAGACTGCATATATCTTCACTAAGGTTGTTGGCACAACTCGTTTTCTTCAACTCTGGTCCAAGCTTCATGTGGCTCCACCTCCATAAGCTTGTGGGGGGGGGGGGTATTAGGATATAAATTATACTATGTATTATCTTTAATATATTCTTGCCTTATATTTATATTATGGCTTGTGCCCCAAGATTGATAAGATCACTTGGCCATTAAGTATTCTTGTATATAAACCCTCTTTGGGTATTCATTCAAATCAACAATTGACACAAAATATTCTCATTATCTCATATAATTTAACAAAATATTTTTATTTTTTATAAAAAGGTAAGAATTCGATTGACCAAATTTGGGGCAATCGATAGATCAGAAAAAATTGTGACCGGAGTGGACGAAACTATTCGGTGATGATAGGAGAAACTCCACACCACGAGAAACTAGCTCGAAAGAAAGGGTTGCAACAACAAATTCGCCAAAAGGTACTCCACAAACGAAAGAGTATCGTTGCCAGACTGGAAATCCACAAGGACATACATTGTTGGCCACCAACAAGAACACGAGCACAATCAATATGATAAAAAAAATCCCACTGACCACCGATGAGCGGTCGGCCGACGAAAGAGTCTAGAAAGGTTGAGAGAGAGTCTTGAAGAAGATCGAAGTCAAAAACAAAGCGGAGATCATAATCGAAAGGTTGAAAGCAAGTCATTTGAGTACGAACCAAGTCTAGCACAATGCTCTAGGACGGAATAATAATATAGAGCAAAACTTTGTCTGATGTGAGGGCCAAGGTTATTAGGATCGGAATTCTAGTTTGGATCGTTGGAGGTCTTTTGGATTGGATCGTAAGATCGGATCGTTGAATCATAAGATCCTACATTATAACTAAAAGTATGCAAAAATAACCTAATAAATTGTATATTTTGTTATATATGAAGTAAGAAAATGATAAACCTTATTAATTTGATTATTAAAAATATTGTAGGATGGACTAGTCAACTATTTTAATGAAAATGATACGTTAATCTTAAAATTATTAATAATATATATTTAAAATTGTCATTTTTTAGGATCGTTAGAATCGTTTGTAGGATCGTTAGAATCGTATGTAAAATCGGGATCGGATCGAGATTGTATTCTAAATCATTTAAGATCCTACTCCAATAAGATCCTACTTGGGATCGTGGATCGTTCCTCGTGTTATGGATCATAGGATTGCTAGAATCGTAGAATCAGATCGGGATTCTGATAACATTGGTGAGTGCATCCGTTTTTTCCAAAAATATGCGAAATTTGCCAAAAATTTGCCTATTTCGTTTTTTCATGTTTTAAGTGAAATAATTAGCGCTTTTAATTTCCATTCAATGTTCTTTCTTATTTTTCCACCTAAGTGTCCATTCTCACCTAAGAGCATGTGCGACCAAGAGGAATCAAACTCCTATTTGCACACTCTCTTCTCAAAGAGGAGCTCCTCTTGGTTGTAAAAATTGTAAGGGAAATCCCCTTTCAAAGAGGAATGGAAGTAATCCCCCTTCCATAGAAGAATGAGTGCTTTGGCTCTTGTGTCCAAAGAGGAACATTCATCCAATCACAAGTTGACACATGTATCCAACTTTCAACTAACTTCATTTATTTCATTTCAACCTAACATTAAATATATTTCCAACAAAATCATAATTAATGTTGATATTTAAAAAAAATTAATCAATTTTTTATAATTTTTTATTATCTATAAATAGAGTCTAATATTGTTGGGTCATTTTACAAACTTATCTTAGCTTTTCTTTATCTCCTTCACTACTACTACTATCTTCCATGGATAACCACAATAAAAATCCAAATAACTCAAACATGATGGCATGTATCATCATGCACAATATGATTGTGGAAGACGAGCGAGATACTTATCAAAACTATAAGGACCCGTGTGAATTTGTCCAAGATCAACCCGAAAAATATAGTTGGATCATCAAGAAAAAATGATAATGAGACATTCATTGTGACACGTGGATGATATAATGATCGAGATCTAAGAAGATGTATAGCTAGAAGGGAAGAGCATCGGAATAAAGAAATGCAAGTGGCTCTAAAGAACGATTTGGTGGATAACATATAGGAAAAGTTTCTGATCGCTCGGGATTGCGAGGGTCTAGAGATACAATTTTTAACCCGACCCCGTTGTAGCACGTGGTGGGTGTCGAACACTCGGGAAGTCTACTCGATCGATGTGCCTAGACACTAGAAAGCTGGAAAGGAGAATGTAAAACAAAGGAAAACAAAGAAAACAGTCGGGACCGACACTGAGGTCACGTCGGGCCCGATGTTGGCGACAAGAGGAAGTCGGGACCGACAATGTGTAAGTCGGGCCCGAGGTAGCTGGGGTTGTCGAACTTCAAAGATTAAAAGTAGATCTTGGGCTTTTGGGTTCCTTCTCTAGTAGATTAAGGCTTTTCCACCCCAATTCAAGCAATGAGTGATGATCGGACTAGGATCGAGTGCTTTCGCCCTCGTTCCAACCACTTCTACACCTCGATCCTTGGGGAAATCCCCTTCGAAGCAAGGTCTTGAGATTGACACATGTTCACTTTCGCTACTTTGCCAATCACAAGCCTTGATTCCCAACTTTCGCAAGGAATTGTAGCTCTATGTAGAGTGGGTTCCTTAGATCAAACACTCAAGGCTATGGAATTGGGGTTTCTAGCCAAAACCTAGCTAGGGTTTTCCCCCATAACCCAAGATCAAGGAGATCTACTTCATGTGGCAAACAAAGAAAGCAAACAAATCAAAAGGGAAAGCAATCAACATCATCAATCTCAAAACAAAGCAAAGTTTCATTCAAATCAAAAGCAATCCACAAATTCCAATCAAGGGTTTCCAAATCCACAAGATCAAACAAAGCAAAGCAAATCAATCACAAAACCTATCAAGTCTTCCTCTCCCTTGGCCGATTCTCTCTCTCTTCCTTCTCCTCTCCTTCCTCCTTGCTCTCCAAGTATCCTCTTGGTTCCTTGCCAAGTGTGGGAACCCCCAAATTAGAAGACAAGAGGGCCTTTTATAGATTAAATGAGGGGCAAAAGTGGAAGTCCACAATTTCGTGCCTTGGGGCCCAAGTAGTCCGGTGACCGACTCGGACCGACACGGAGGACCTCGGGCCCGAGTTACTGTGCATGTCGGTCCGAGGTTGGAAACTTCCAAGTCGGGCTCGGCGTTGTTGCAACTCGGTCCGGACCTCGTTCCACCTTCTTCTTGTTGGCTTTCCTCTTGTTCTTCTTCATGGCTTGCTCCTCTCTTTCCTCTTTAGCTCGGGCCTTGCTCCATGCTCCGATCCTCCTTCAAATTGATCCTCGGTTCACGCCAAATTACCTACAAAACACATAAAATGCGCATAGTCTCCGAATCTCATAGAAATACGGGAACTAAGCTAAAAAGGAACAAAGCACGCAAGAAAAGGGGAAAAAGAAGCATATTTACAAAGGAAATCACATATGAAAACACCACCAAATAAAGAGACATCAGTTTCAAAGTTTGACATCGGATTTAAATTTAGATTAAATTTATATGTCAATTGTCAACAATGTTTTATTATTTATGTTTAACATTATTTTATTTTTTTTGTATTTTTTTTTGTACTTTATAATGTTGTTTGAAGTTGTCTTAATGTTAATTAAGTTTATTTTTTTAATTAGTAATTATTTTATATTATCTTAAGTCTAAATTATTTAAGTAAATATAATTTATTATTAATTTATTTGATTAATTAACTTTGAAAAAAATATTGAATGATATAAAATAGGTAACAAGTAGGAGAGAGGAAGTGAAAGGGGTACCTTTGTTGTGCCGTGAAATAGAGAAAGAGAAAGAGAAAGAGGAAAGGAAAAGTGAAAAATGATATGGATGATAGAAAAAATAAGACGTCAAGATAGAAAAATGAGAAAGTTATATAGTTTGTATTCTTTTTTGTCAAGGGCCACAGTTGGCAACTTGCACGAGACACGTGGTTGATTCTGGTTGTTTCCTATCTTCCCAACACGTGGTCACTTGTGATTGCTTCCACAGATTTTAGACACGTGTCGATTTCAAAATCACTGGCTTTATGCTTTTTTGTTTTATCTCTCCCTTTAGTAGGGTGAGGGTAGCTTCACCGGGATGGACACCAACAACAGCCCTCCCGTCAAAACCCTAAAAAAACAAAACAGTAATTATTGGTGAAATTTTCCAATCAATTTTGTAATCGAAAAATGGAAATAAATTAACCTCATCGGATCCACGTGTCCCGAGCTAACCACTTGGCGCTACCAAGCAGGTTTCCTTGTCGAAAGGATTAAGGGCATTTTCGTCATTCCGAAACAATTTTCCTAATTTTGTAGAAAAAAGAGCAACCCCGTTCGTCTCCGCCGTTTCCATGTTCAATTTTCTTCTCTGCATCCAGCTTTCGCTATCTGTATTTTTTTTTTTTTGCCAATTCTCTTCTGTTTCTCCGTCATCATCATCAATATTTAACAATCATAGAGAATACACTCATTGAATTTCTTTTTTAGGGGTTTTTCCTTTATAACTTCGCTTGCTTTCCTTGCATAATCCATACCCCAAGGCGTGAATTTCGTAAATATTTTTTTCTTTTTCCTGCTCCAATCCATCTCCTTCCACTATTTGGGACTTCCTCCCTCGAATTCGTCTTGTGTCGATTATAAAGTAACATACTTTTTTCTTCTTTTTTTTTTCAAACAACAGTAGTCGCAATTAATCAACAGATCATGTTTTCATCAAAACCCAGATGCTTCCAACTCGGCAGCAACAGTTTAGAAGAAGATCATGGAGTTATGGTGGATGCAACAAAAACATAAATCCCATTTCCACCGTTGTTTGCTTTCTTTTTTAATTGGAAGACCGAAAAAAGAATGGACACCTCTCAGCCGTACTCCGCCATGGAAGACCCAAACCAAAGCAGCAGTAGCAGTGGAAGGAGGAGAAGAAGCAGAGAAATGGAGACTACGTCTCTGGAAATCAGGAAATGCCCAAGAGATCTGTTCCCCAGCTTTCCGCCCATAGACCGAATCACAAGTCGAAACGGGCTCAATCACCCACCCAAATCAGCAATTGAAGAAGAAGAGGAAGATGGGGAGATCGAATTAAATCTTGGGTTGTCCCTTGGTGGGAGATTTGGGGTGGACAAATCTCAAAAAGGGCTAATTAGGGCATCTTCAATAGCAGGGACTACACCCACTTTTAGGGAGATGGAGGAGTCGCCGGCGGCAGCGCCAGCGAAGGTGGCAGCTTTGGCGAGGACGGCGTCGCTTCCGACGGAGACGGAGGAGGAGTGGAGGAGGAGGAAGGAGATACAGACTCTGAGGAGAATGGAGGCTAAGAGGAGGAGGTCAGAGAAACAAAGGAGTATGAAGGAGAACAATAGCATTTGTGGCGAGGACAGAGAAAATGGCTCGAGCTTGAATGTGAAGGGGAAGTTGGAGAGACAGCTTTCGGGTCAACCCGGAAGGTTGAATCCGGGTTCTGGGTCGGGTCAATGGGTTGTTGCTGGTGGGGTGAAGGGGAAAGGTGGCTTCTTTGGGAGTTTGCAGGGGCTTTTGACTCACCAACAGCAGCAAGGGAATTCTCAAGGGTCTGCTGAATCACAAGATGGTTGCTCATCTGGTGTTTCGGAGCTCGAGAGTAAGACACATCCAGGTAAGAGTTGCTCAATTGGTATTGTTGCTGTTCATGATTAACATGACGATTTTGCTACTTTGTTGGTTTGGGTGTAATTGGGATTAGATTGTTGTGTTCAGTAGATGATTGATTAGTTACAATGAGGAAGTGCTCAAGTTTGTTTCTCTTTTGATTTAGGGAGATTAGATTTGATGAAGTTTGGGGATACTGTTGGATGGATGTGAATTTTGATAGACAAAATTGCATTAAGATGAAAAGTTCATTTTACATTGCTTAGAAGCATATAGCAATCTGCCATTATTCTTAAAAGGGTTGCTACCTATTATCAGTAACAATGGCGCTACTTCCTTTGTTGAGAAAGTATCAGTTCTGATTGTTCATGTATTGTATTGTTATTCGTCTGAGAAGGGATTAGACTGATGCTATTCTTGATTAGTTTGACAATCAGCCTCTCAGATGACAGTTTTTGTTCCTCTAGAGCTGTTTCTTTGCATATAAATACTATTGAGCATGTCCCAGCTAGCTTTGGAAAATTATCTCTGATCATGTCCATAGCAGATCCTTGGTGAATCACAGTTTATACAAATAGATATCATGTATGGGAAATTATCTCTTAATCACAGTAACAATAGGCCTTTTTTACACACCCTCTCGATTCTTAGGTCGAGGGAAGGGTGGGTACATCCTGGCCTCTCAGACCCTGCCAGAGGCAGGTCCACACTCGGTTGTTGTTGTTATTGTATGGGTATGAATATGAGTTATAATCCTGTTTGGTATATATTGGATATCGATATCACTTATATCTATACCTATACCTTTATATCACTCGTACAGTCGTAACAATACCTTGATACCCATATTGATATTCATATCCGAAATTTCATATCTTTGATATCGATTGTGTATGATGAATTTCTTATAATGAATGTATTCTTTTGCTTTAGAAACCTGAATGTTTTTTCATGGTCTGCTGCTGCTTTTCAGGATCAGGTTCTAACAGTTGTGGTGAAACAAGAAGTCCAGCCAACACCCACACAACACAAGATAGAGGCAGCCAAGACCCTCCTTTAAGCTCAAACAAGAAACCTGAAACCTCAGATCATAAGAAAAAGGAAGCACCAGCTAGCGGAATAGAAGATATGCCATGTGTGTTCACCATAGGAGACGGCCCGAATGGAAGGAAAGTAGAAGGCATTCTTTACAAGTATGGCAAAGGCGAGGAAGTGAGGATAATGTGTGTCTGCCATGGCAGCTTCCTCTCTCCTGCCGAGTTTATCAAGCATGCTGGGGGCCGTGATGTAGAGCACCCGCTCAAGCATATCGTCATAAACCCCTCTCCTTCGCCTTTCTAATAATCCTAAGTTATCACTCAGTTTGAAGACCAATACTCATGAGGGATGGTTATAGAGGTTGAAAGAAATTTTGACTTAGAAAGTCTTTTCCTTTGTGACTTCTCTTTTTCAAGGTATTGGGCTCTACCTCAACAAAGAGTTGATCTGCTTAATTGGAGTAGCAATATTTTTTCCTCTTCAATTTTATAACCGGATTCTTCAGATGTGTACCTTAGATTAGTCTAAAATGCCCAGAAGCATTCTACAAAGCTGAAAACTTTCTTCAACTTTGAGATGAATTATATACTTCCTTTATTTGTAGAATTATGTCCTGTTAGCAAACCCAGAGCTTTTCTCTTTTGAAAGATTTATGATACTACCATCGAATCTGTAGTTCTACTCTTGATAATTTATGATACTACCATCGAATCTGTAGTTCTACTCTTGATATTTTCTAACATTATTTTGTAGTTTGCAACAAACTAATGACCCATGAGAATGTATGCTAAGTTGCTGACCATCTCATCTTTGATTCCATGACGAAGAATTTTAGTGCAGTTTAGGAAATCCACTTCATAAGAAACCTAATCTAAACTTTGAGCATACGCCAACGAGCAATCATTTGAAAGTTGAAGTGTTGAAATGACAACTACAACCATCATAATCATGAATGAGAGAAGAAACATATCACTAGCATTATATAGTATTCCTCTACAACATCATCTTACATACATTACAAGCCCTGAAATCACCAAGGTACACGTATAATTCAAAAGAAAAAAAATGGATCCAAAAATCCCTTTTCAGCTCCAAGCCTACCACTACTATATGTACAGTTTTTCACGACAATAATACATTCACTAAACTGAAGAGCTAACTTACTGGGCGAAGTTGCTTTAAACGCTGCACAACTTGCTTCATGGTAGGCCTGATAGAAAGGGTTTCCAAGGTACACTTAACAGCCAGGTGAAGTACCTCCACAAGATCATCACGTGGGCCTGAGTCCCAAAGTCCAGAAGTAAATACCTCTTTAGCCCTCCCTTGTCTTAACAGCATACACGCCCATGACACAATGTTGAATCCATCTCCATGTGCAGAAAATGAAGGGTCTAAAGCCCTTTTATCAGATATCAGTTCAAGTAACACAACACCATAGCTGTAGACGTCAGCTTTCTCAGATACCCGACATGTCATAGCATATTCAGGAGCTAAATACCCGAAAGTACCCTCAACACCAGTGGTGGCATGTGTTTCAGAGTCGCCCAAGAGCCGAGATAAGCCAAAATCAGACAAATAAGCATTGAAATCATTGTCAAGCAGTATATTGCTTGGCTTAACATCTCTGTGTATAACTCTTGGGTCACATGAGTCATGTAAATAGGCAAGTGCGTATGCAACATCAAGAGCAATCTTGTGTAGTACCTTCCAGTTAACTGGTCTTGTGGATCGGTCTAGGATGAATTTCTCTAAGTTACCTCCAGGGAGATAATTGTAAATGAGAAACATCTCTGTCTCGCTGGCGTGGTAACCTATTAAGGTTACAAGATTTTGGTGGCGGATCCTTCCAAGGGTCTTGATCTCAGCATGAAATTGTTGAACACAGTGAAATCTTCCAACTGCAAGCCTTTTGACTGCCACAAAGACTCCTGGGGAAACTTCAGCTCTATAAGTGGTACCAAACCCTCCACTTCCAATGCAGTTGCGGGTGCTAAAGCTTTCGGTTGCTTTGACAATGTTCTGGAACGTCAGTGAAACCCCGATATTTGTGAAGACTGTAATTTCCCTCTTCTCCAAGACTTGTACCCTGGAACCACCCTTTGGAGCATACTTTCTTGTGTAGATGAAAAGGACAATAAGTGCCAGAAGAACCAGAACAATTGCTGATGCAGATACAATGGATGCAATCTCAATAGAATTGAACTTTGTACTACTTCCACCTCCACCTTCACCGCCGGAGTTCTCTGTTGACTGTAGTGTTGAATCGACTTGTGAATCCTCAGTGCTTTGGAAACTTGAGTATGAAGAGTATGAGCTATTAAGGATATGGCAACTACCAAAGACACTGCTGCAGTTTACAAACTCATCATCCAACAGGGAGCGTCTAGTAACATCATTAGACATTGCAAGTGATTTTCCTTCAGATTGTATTTGTAAAGAGAGCTCGTTGATGTTGAATACAAGTGCTGTCAGATTTCTCAGCTCCATAGTACTACTGGGTAAAATCTCAATGCCCATCAGGCCTGAAGAACGACCGAACACCTTGACTGGAAGAAGACGTCTCAATTCATAAGGAAGAACCCCCAGCAGAATGTTTTTCGACAAGGAGTAGTAGTGGAGATAATTCAACCGACCAAGATTGACTGGAATCTCTGCATGTCCGTCCTTCTGTTGCAGGTCAAGAACAACCAGGCTTTCCACATTCCCAAAGCTTTGAGGAACAAACCCGGAAATTTGATTACCAGAAGCATCCAAGAACTTGAGTGATCTGCACATAGCACCAAGTGCAACTGGAATTCGACCTGATAACCTGTTGTTGCTAACTTTTACAAACATGCCATTCAGCTTGTGGCATGAATCAAACAAATGCCCTGGGAAGGATCCAGTCAGTTTATTTCCATCAGCAAGAAATGCATAGTCAGCAGTATCTACCAGCCTGCTGTGAGCAATTGGAAGGGAAGGAATGAGCCCAGTGAAGTTGTTCTCACCAAAATTGTGAATCACCACAAGCTTGGAATTTAAGGTAGGTGCATTCACCCGAACTTCGGGCATGAAGGACATATAAGGGGGAACAGGAGGGCACAAATCACTACTAAATCTTGGAATAGCCCCAGAGAACATGTTCTTACTTACATCAAAGACAACCATACAAGAAACAGGAAGCTTACTGTCTAGCAGGCCAGTCAACTTGTTCCCACTCAAATCAGCATATATTAGACTTTTACAGCCTCTAAATATCCTCCTGATTCCACCGGTGAATAAGTTGTGGGACAGATTTATTACCTCCAAGCTTTCACCCCATTTGCCCGGGATTTCACCCTTCAAATATGCAGCAGGCGCCCAAAGCACTTTGAGCTTAGACAAGGATGTGATCTCCGTGGGAATGGATCCCTGAAAGAAGTTGCCTTGGCCATTACAACCTCCAGATGAAACAATTGGTTTTCTGTCAGCATTCACCATACTAGAAAGTGGACGACATAGCCTAGACAAGACAAGGACTGATAGATCAGTACAGTGTCCAAGTTCAACAGGAACAGGACCAGTAAGGCTATTACTTGAGATGTCTAGCACTTCAAGTTTCTGAAGCTGGCCAAATGTGCTAGGTATAAGGCCTTGCAGCTGGTTTGAGAGCAACAACAAAGCCCTTAGCTGTTGGCAATTTCCAAGACTCTGAGGAATCTCCCCTGTAAGAGTGTTCTTTGACAGATCAAGATACTGAAGATTCTGACAGTTATGACCCAGTTCAGCAGGAATAGTACCCTCTAATGAATTGGAAGAGAGATGAAGTCCGGATAAGCTGGGAAGCATTCCAATAAACCTAGGGATCGAACCTTTGAGTTGATTTCCAGTCAAATCCAGTACCTCCAATTCCACACACCTGGAAAGAGAATCTGGAATTTCACCACCAATCTCATTAAGCCCTAGATTCAGAAACCTCAATTGCTTCAATCCGTCAAAAGAAGCGGGCAATTTCCCCGTCAAGGAGTTACCCTCGAGATTGAGAACCTCTAAATTCTGCAAGCCCCAAATCTCAGCAGGGATTTCACCGGTAAAATCATGGAAAGGAAGCGAAAAAACCCTAATCTCAGTAAGCTTCGCTATCACGGAAGGCAAAGCCCCAATTAACCTCCCATTTTTATCGGCAGAACTTCTCCGACCCCCAAACCCGTATAATGGCAACTTGGAAACATCAACAAAAGGGACTTTCTCTCGATTACCTCCAAACCCCCAATTTCCGCCGCCGGCAATTTTGAGGGCCGAAACCCTAGAATTGGCCCCGCAAACGACGCCGTACCAGGAGCAGTGCTCGAGATCATCCGAAGAATTGGTTGAGATCCAGTTGGATAGAACCCCCGACGGATCTGAAACCGATGACTTAAAGTCGAGAAGGACGGATTTCTCCGAAATCGAAGGCGACGCCGAAGCATGAGGTAGGAGCAACAAACAAGTCAAAGCGAAGCAGAGGAAAGGGAACCAAATCAAACCACCGAAGTCCCCTCTCCCCGTCGACAAGCACCGCATGATCAACCAGTCGAAGTAAGAAAAAAAAAATCCTAGATTGATTTCGTGGATGACGAGTAAAAATCAAAACTTTTATATCCTTCCACCTCCTCCCCCTCTCTTCCAGTGGAAAAGGAAGAAGAAGAAAAAAGAGGTTCAGAGACGCAAAAATTCCTAAAT